>CM069307.1:34135000-35365000 GCA_035609425.1 Epinephelus awoara | reverse complement strand
AATGTTGGCAGGCTTAAATTTTTGATTTGCCCGAACATCCTATTGCAAATATTAAATATCAGTAAAACATGCAAATTCAAAATCTGCATGATGCCAAAAATATAAACAGGATTAAGGTAAGGATCATATATATAAGGTCCAGACACACCAAACCAACTTCAGAGAAGTAGCAGCGAGGAACACACCGTGCTGCGTTGCCTCATGTTGCCAGAATCTGTGTGATAGGGACAGCCAGCAGGACGGGAGCAACATTTTGACGTTGTGTTATGTGTGCAACCCACAGAGATAAAAGATTTAAAAAGTAGCTTGCAGCAGTTAGCAGCTAACTCAAAGAAGAACAGCGGCGACAAATTGAGAAAACAATGAGGTCCAGGAGCTCCTTACCCTCCGAGCTGAGCATCAGCCGCTATATAAGGGCCCTGACACACCAAACTGACTTCAGAGAACTAGCGGGGACAACGGCCCCCTGCTACGTTGCTGGATATCAAAGTGTCTTAACCATAAAGTGTACATGAACACACCGCAAAGACAACAGCTGACAGTCAACCAGCATTTATCTCCTGCGCCTGCGTGAAAGGAAGTAACTCTCTACACCAGCAGAAGGTGATCGTCTGTAATCGTCATTCAAAAAGGAAAACCTAAAGGCCGTCGTGATGCTAGTTAGCCAGTTAGCACATTAACAACACACTCTAGTGTTGACAGAACAGAGCATATTTACTGTGTGCCAGTGAACAATAACACAAACCAAAAGGAAACATTTCTGCTAAAGAGTTCAGAGGCTTAAGAAAAATAATCTGACCTCATGTAACAAGTTTGTTTTAGTCTCACTGCCTCTCTGCTTTAGCTGTTTGTTACTTTCCTCACGTCTGTTTCTCTTCTCATGCGCTGAGCCAAGCTGACAGTCAGTGATTACATTCATCAACAGGCTTCACCATCGCCTATTCGCCACCACTGAGGGTGGTGATGGGCACCGACATCACTGGTTTAATATGCTGAAACGGCCCCAAAAAAAGACGTCAGAGGCAGACAAGGGTCAGTGGTGCAGGACATACCGCACAACCTAGGGCAACAGACGCTCACCGACTTCCCAACACTGACCAGTGGCAGACCGCTAGCTCAGTGCATCAGGGCATTTAGGTGTGAAAAGATGCTGTTTGCCCCTGTGGTCTCTCTCCAGCTGTTTACAGTCCTGTAATGTTATCCTCACCTCTGACAGTCACCATGTTTGTCAGCTCAGCTGCCTGTTGCACCAGACTGACCTCTGGTGGCGCATGGTGTGCACTACAATACAACACGTCCTCATCACAGCCTCTGCAGAATGAGGTTAATAGAAAGAGGAGCGTCCGTATTTCTGGCAGCATTGCAAATTAAACTGTGGAATTTCTCCATATCCTGTTAATACCATGACACCACCCAAACCTAGTAGATAAGTGTGATAAATACCTGTTTTACAGTTATTTCTGAGTAAGAACTGAGAGCTGAGGTCCTGTATAACGTTCTGTTATCACTCCGTCTAAAAGCAGAAACATCTCCCATGAGTCTCAGCTCCTTTAATCTGTTTTAACAAATCAGTTGTTTCAGTCAGTTGCTGTGTCAGTCTCCTTCACTCACTCACTACTTTCATAGAAGAGTCATTCAGTAGTTCATTCTACAGTCACACTGTGACGCATTGCATTGTGGGACAGTTGGCAGAAAGTAATCACTCACTCAGCACATAATGAACTGTATTTACTGTCCACTGTTTTATCTGTCTGTTGGAGACACTGACAGTTCATGTTTCCTCCTCTGCAGCAGACCCAAACTCCGACTCAGTGCGTCTGATCGAGGAGAGCCCTACGGAAGCCCTGAAGGACCAGTTCAGCTACAGAGACTCTGCTCTCAGCACGCGCTTCGTCAACTACATCAAGGCAAGACTTCATGCTGTCATTAAAGATTGATGCAGTAAAGTGTCTTTATGAATAATGCCGCACTCAGAGTGAAGTCCGGTTATATAAAACTGCTCCACTTTATTCCTCTGTTGCTCCGAGCGCTCCTGAAGTCTGTGGGTTGTTTTAATGGAGCCTAAACTGTCACTTTGAGTCAGTTATTTACTTTTGGAGGTAAAAGTGGTTGTCAGCCTGAAAGCACAGTGGTTACAGAGACTGTCCTGTTATAGCTGGTTACGTCACAGTCAGCCTGTGAGTCACTGCGGAGACTCGGCTGTGACCAAATAAGGACTCGACATTAAACAAAGTGGACGACACAAAGAGCTCAGGAGCCTTGTGATGAATCAGTCAGTGGAGCTGAAGTCCTCTAACATTTTATACTTCACACCAGAGAGCTGGAGACAAAACGACAGCATCACTTGTTTCAGACAATTCT
Organism: Epinephelus awoara; assembly: GCA_035609425.1. NCBI lineage: Eukaryota > Metazoa > Chordata > Actinopteri > Perciformes > Serranidae > Epinephelus > Epinephelus awoara. Next base: position 35,362,639 of record CM069307.1, on the reverse strand, counting down.
CCAAAGCGACATCTGTTGACCTAAAAGTGACAGTGTCCTCTAACAAGAGTAGAAGCTTTGACTGTTGTTTTTTTGGGAAGAAAAGAGGAAGTGGTTTATTTAGTGGTGTTATTATATAAGTTGGATTAAAACACTTCAAACTAGTTTGATATTAAGCCAAACACTGGACCAGAGCAGTACACTAAATTTTACCAGGTGTCACACTTGACTCAGCAGCTGCTCCTGAGTTGAACATAATGACACTGTGTCCTGACAGCGAACGAGTGTCTGACTACCGTGTTACATCGGGTAGCGTCAGAGCTCTCTGTCCACATTGATATCAGCAAGTACGCTCTTGTGTTACGTCATGTAATCAAAATACGTAGCTAGATCAGACTGGAGACGTTACCACTTAAAAGATGAGTCAGTAGCCTACATGCTGTCTTCCTACATTTGCAATGTTACTTTTTAAACAGACCACATATTTTTTTGTTGTCGAGACATTTACAGGAGATGACACAGCAACAGCAGGTAGCCAAGCTTGTGATTCGCAATGGTCATTTACCGGAGCTTTCAGCATACTGACAGTCGTCCTCCAGTCGGCTGCCACTTTATTTAGGTTTTTGTTGTAAAATGAGGTATCGTGCAGATAAGTGGTTCCCAAGTGGTGTGTCACAAATCACGATCCAATAGTGTGTCGCAGACCCATTCTGAATGCACTGCAAGTGTCTCTCAAACTTGTCAAGTCTGTAAAAAACACTTTATTTTGAAGTGCAGTGACTTTCTGGCACAGAGCTTTCATTTTGAAGTGCCTCTCCTGTCGTAGAGTGAGTGACCACAGGACAGATAACTGACAGACAGCAAACTAGCTCGACAACATGGCCGAATGAAAGTATGACGCTGTATATTGGACATTGAACTAATGGCAAAGAAGAAATCTGGACCAGTTGGGAACCACTGTTGTAGATAATTCCTCATCTTCACTTTGTGAATCAGCTGTTCTCCTCTACATTGCAGAGCTTTCAAAGCCAGAGACAGATATAAATAGAAACAGGGGTCCAACAATAGTTCAACTCACAACAGCAGCGCTGTGTCACTCGCTGTTATTTAAGAAACCTGTTATGTCAAATCCAAAATGTGGCCATATTAGTGCAGTTTTAGCTTCTTGCCATGTCTCCTCTCGTCGCCCAAAAACACCCCTCCCATCTCTTTAAATGTTCATGTTGCCGACACCGACCTCGGCTCACAGCTGGTCAGACACATGTGGCTCCATTAGTCTGTTTGTAAACAGACTAATGGATTTAACTCATCCTCGGAGCTCCCAGGCTAAATACGCGTTACGATAACGAGTAGTAGTCCAGCTTTGTCCCAGTTAACCCATTCATCCCAGTGTGAGAATCACATGCAGAGTGAAGGATGCAGATGAAGCAGAGAACGGGTTGTTACAGTGTCCTTATTGTTGAGTTTGTGTACCAGGGGACAGCAGTAACGTCTCTGGATTCGGACCAATGTCTGAGCAAGTCTGTAGATCACATGACAGCTGCAGCTGGTGCTAATGCGTGTGTGTTAACGTCAATGTATATGTGTGTGTGTGCAGGGTCGGACAGCAGCAGACTTTGACGAGCCTCTCAGGATAGAGGAAGACGCACACTGGCAAACAGAACAAATGTAAGTTCATCTATGTCTTTTTTTTTTTTACTTTTTCTATTTCTGTTTTTTGTGTTCGAGCATTTTTCATTATTTCTGCTGTCGTCGTGAATCAGACATCACAAACAAACATGTCAACAGATAAAGAGAAAATGATAAAACCAGGAAAACTGGAACAAAGCGGAACAAGAACAGATTCAGCATTTTAAGCAAGTTAAAGTGGATATAACCTGTTGTCACTGTTATATGTTTAATATTGAATCACAGTGCTGATTTTCATGTGTTGATTACATTGTTCTCCGTTTGTTTATAACATTCAGGCAGGCGAGGATTCATTCGAAATGTCTGACTTGTGTTCTTCTTGCTAGTTGAGTGCCACTGTGATATTTACATGTCTTCATGGTCACAGGTCAAAGGTCACAGGGGGCACAGAGCTTCACATCGACATGATCAACCAGCTGAAGGAGGCTGTGGAGCTGCTGCAGGACCCCAGCAGGTGAGAACCAGAACGTCACAGATACCTCTTTTCCCCTGAATTAGCTTCTGGTCTCGATCCAGTTCTGTTCATGGTTCATGGACCGTGGTAATCAAGGATGTGTCAACAGAGGGAACAATAAAATACTTTCTCCTACAGAGGTGATACATCAGTGAATTAACAAGATTTAACTGCTTAAAATCTAAAATGACCCTGAAGCTGAAAACCTTGAGTTTTTGTACTTTAACTGGCATCAAACAATCATGGGTGATGCTTATCAAAATTTCTGAGTGAAATGAGTTTGTTTGATAATGTATTTCTTGTGTTTATCAGAGTGAATGCGGAGCAGGACGATCTGTCTGGAGTTCAGCTCTACCCGGTGGAGATGGTCACAGTGGAAGAGTCACTCAAGTAAGACTTTGTGTTCACTGATTTCATAATGTGGTCATGGACAATACTGATTTCTGTTTGGCTGGCAGCTGTCTGCTAAAACTGTACAACCAGTGTTTATCACTGTATAGGTCAGTGCTCCAGCTGTATTAAACTGTAGGTAGGTTGCCATAGCAACAGTGCTGATGTTTTAGGCTCTGTCAGCTGCTAGTGAATTTACATCTTAAACTGTCTACAAACACTTAGATAAATCTTTAACGTATCTTTCATAGTTTGTCTTTGGTGTCAGTCCTCCATCCTCTGTCTAACTTTGCCAGGACATACCAGTATCTTAATTCCCAGTATTCAACCCGAGTGTCACCGATCACTGACTCCTGTTTTAGATTTAAAATAAAAGTATAAACGTTAAAAGATAAACTTTTATATGTGTGTTTGTGGTGTGTTTTTGCAAATGTCTGCATGTAGGTCAACGTGTCAGATTTCTGTCTCTGCTGCTGTGTCTGCAAAATTTCTTTTATTTTTAATTCCTTATTTATCTCTCTGTTTCTCCTCAGTGGGCAGGACAGCGATGACGGCATCACCACACCAAAGGTAAAGTGTGCAGAAACTTTTCCTAACTTTGAGTTGAGACTCACCACAAAACAGCATGTTGTCGTCAGCGTACAGGATGATATTTGATTGACATCTTACTGTGACGTGAAAGTGAATAACAGCACTTATATTGTATATTAAACTCCAGTCAGGGTGATGCTTTTATCTGAAGAGACTTCCAGTGAGTTTGGTGTGAAAATTAAAATTTCTAGATCAACAATTTACACAGAAACAATAACAACAGTTGATCATTTCAATATTTAGTCTATAAACGGTCCAAAAAATAACAAATGCCTGCCAACATTTAGCAGAGCCTGAAAGGATCTTCAAACTGATTCAACAAATTTAGATTTATTCAATGTTTGACCATTTCTGTCTGGTGTAGGCTTCTTCTTTCATGCTATCACTGGAGAGCGCAAAACGTTGATATTTAGAAACCTGTACGTAGTAGTTTTAACATCACTAGACGCTGCTGTCAACTTAAATCAGGGATCAACGCCCCATCAGGCAAATGGGTCAGAAATCTTCTCTTCTGTAGAAGTCAATTTTTACTTGCCTTAATACACAAAACAGTTTTATTTATTAACTATTATCAAACACCAGCAAGTTAAATTAAAACAGCCCAGTTTAATCTGCCTAGCTCTCAAACTTGTGGTAGTTTCGCTCACATTCTCTAAGGCTACCAAATTAAACTCCTGTTTCCAAGTTAACTGAAATGCTCGCTTGTGCTCGTAAACCTTGTCTTTACCCACCGCCATTTTCTTGTGAGTGCCCGATCAATACTGCTCATATGCAACTCTCAGCAGAGTTGAAAAAGGCTCAAGTTGGCGTACTCTTGAAGTATTTCCATCAAGAAAGAAGAAAGAAACAACCTGTTTAATTATTTTCAACCCTAGATTTACTCGCCCAACATGGCATCTACTCGCCCTGAGAGTTCTTATTGTTGAGCCCTGTAAATGCATTTTCCTAGACAGGCTCAGTCACGTGATAGTGATCCGTCCTGTTGTGTTTTTGTCTTTGGAAATTTAAAGCCTATAAGTATGTGAGTGATAAAGCACCTATTTGAGGTAAATTAAGCCTAAACGTTTGATGCGTTCTGTAGCAGCACATGGAGGAGGGTGGCTATGAGTTCCAGAAGAAGAGACAGATGATTCTAGAGAAGGCCAGGTTTGAGGCCCAGCTTGCATGCCGGGAGTATGAGTGGCAAATGTCAATCAAGGTAAAGGGAGCACCAAACCACTGGATGTAGGCTCTAGGGCTGCAACTGACCAATATTTCCATTATTGATTAATCTGACTGTTATTTTCTCACCTTGTGTAATTTCCCAGCATCCAAGGTGACATCCTCAAATGTGATGTTTTGTCTGTCCAACAGTCCAAAAATTCCAAAGCTGTTCTGTTTATTATAATGTATGACAAAGACAAACATCAAATTCTCTTTGAAAAATTACTAAATTGATCATTCGATTATCAGAATCGTTTTCAATTAATTATCTGTCAGTCAACTTAATCGAGTAATGGTTGCAGCTCTAGTAGGCTCTGTCCCGCCCCTCAGAGTGACCTGTCCTCAGTCCAGTAAACTGAGCGTCTGTTTCCTGTGTGTCTGTTTGCTGTGAGCGAATAAACCACGCTGAGCTTTCACATGTGTCTCATCTCATCTGGCAGCAGGTCACACATGTGAACAGGGTGAGAACATGTTAATTTATCGCTACACGTGAGTCCAAACGTTTCACCAGTCACTCTGACTTCTTGAGAAACAACCCGTGTTTGAATAAAGTCGATTTTAGTAAACCGGTGGCTGGTGAATTGAGAGTTTCCTGTCTTGCATGTGAGTGTGTGAAGAGTTCATCTGCAGTGGCTGATTTGTGACGTCAGTCAGTGTCTTATTTGTTTCATAAGCAACCAGCACTGTCTGACCATAAGATTTAAGTTCTATTAACTTTATTGAGTTCATGCCAGTTATTAAGTTTTGTTTTTTATTGTGTCTTGTAGTCTCGTGTTTCGTCCCCAAATACTGTAACTTCATGGTAAACAGTGTGTTCTCAGTGGTAACCTCATGCCGCACTGATAACTAAAAATAAAGACTCAGATCAGCATTTTGAGAAATAATTACAGCACATATAGTTGAGCATTTTAACAATAGGGTCTGTGGGGACTGACTCTATTTTTGAGCCAGCCTTGAGTGGCCATCAAAAGAACTGCAGTTTTAGGGCCCTATCTTATAGCTGCGGCGCACAGTGCAACAGTCATTGGTAGTTTCAAACTGAAACCGTTGTCATTTTCATGGCCAGCGCCCATGTTGTTGAAGTACTTGTGCATGGGGGTCTTGGTCTTAAAATGAGGCGTGGTCAGGAGCGTTGTTGCGATTTTGAGGCAGCAGACAGCCATTGCAGCATTGACCAACAAAACCCTGGACTTAAGTCAGAATAATAAAGTCTTTTCCTGCGATTTAAAGAGCGCATAATTCAGATAGAAAGATGCACCTACATAGGCTGGTTCACAACGAGGGTACACTGGGTGAAAATGATCAGTCATTAATGAGAAAATATTAATGATGTTCTGTAAAATGTGAACGTAGCAGAGAGCAGAGCAGAGCTGCTGTTCGACTCCACATGAAGGACAGTTCAAAGTTACAGTATCTGCGAGGGTCCTATGCGACATTAAAGTCATCATCTCCCCATGTCCGTGAGGGTCTGTTTCCTCTGTCAAGTTTGTGACTTGAGTTTTTAGTTTTGCTGCTTAAATGTTGCATGATATTTACTACAGTGACGTCACTGCTCTGGCTACTTTACTCTCAGCAAGAAACTGCACACTGCTCCAATTTCCCCGATCCGCCATAAGTGTACCTGGTGCAGGCACACCTGGCTTTTAAAAGAAATGGAGATGACCTTGATTGGTTGAAATCACGTTACACCCAAAAACATACTTAAGAAACTAAAATCAACCCCTTTGTGCCTTGTGCCTCACTTTGTGTCCAGAGTTAGAGGCACCTTAAATGCACCGGTGGCATGGACTTTATGTCATTTAAAAAGGCCCTTAAAGTTTCACTTAAAGACAGAGCCAGGCTAGCTGTTTCCCCCTGCCCCCAGTCTTTATGCTAAGCTAGGCTAACCACGTGCTAAAGCTCTGTAATTAACACATAAATATGAGATAAATGTCATTGTTCTCCTGCGATGGAAATAAAGCAAAAAAAACCCCAAAACATCACAGCTCAGCAGCATCAAACTGAGTCGTCAGTGTTTCACAGAAACAAACAGAGTGAAGAGAGCGTAGGTTTAGAAACGAGGAGAACAACATCGCTTTGTCTCCACAGACTGCTCTAACAATGCTCCGAAGGAAACGAACAAACACAGATAAACTGTATGTCAGACTGTCAGGAGAAAACACACAAAACTAGCAGCACACACACACTGGGTGGAGGATCCAAACCAGCTGACTTCTGCATTTAAAGAAACAAAAGGACAGCAGTGAGGACAGACGGCTCTTTGTTGACCTCAGTCAGTTTGTTTTGGAGAAAGCTTAAAGAAACTATTCTGCCATTCTGAAGTGTCTTTGAGCAAGACACTGAATCCCTACAGCTGACTTCCTTCATTTCCACCTGCTGTTAACCTGTGATCTGTATCTTTACTTTACGCTTTATCGTTATCTCCAATCTGCCTGCATCGTGATTAAATCTTAATATGTTTATGAGGCAGAGCTGCAGGATTTATCAACAGCTGTATCGGCTCTACTTGTTTTTCCTTTGCAGAGGAACTAGTCTGAGGATTTCCCTGCAGGATCATTTTTAAATTAACTTCAATCACACAGACTTTGCAAAAATCTTTACCACTTAAATCCTGAAGGAGTCTCTCAACGAGTGCTGACTCTGAATCAGTCTGCTGCTTATAGAAGCTGAATGATGCTTAAAGACAGACGGAGGATACGGTGAAGTGCTGCTGTCTGTGAGACAAGTTGGTGGTTAACTTTAGGTCCCTGAACTCATCACGTGTGTTTCTATGTTCTTATTTCTCTGTGGAGTCGTTTGTTATTTTGTGTGTCTTTGCAAACATCTTCCACATGAAGCACAGGACTCAGAATATCCAGCATCTGTTCAATTAGTATACTTGCATTCATTTGCGTGTGTGTTGATGAGACTGAGGCCTTAACCACCTTGATTTCATTTCTGTTGCTGCAGCGACATGACAGATCTCCAGCCAGCGGACCTCCATCCTTCTCCAGCCCCGTGTTTGGACTGAAGCCCCGATCAGGTGAGTGGATCTGGGATAAGAGGGCGGGGAGTACCAGAACCACAGGATGATTCACTGAACAGTGTGACTGTGAGAACAGTGTGTAGCTCCAGTTGGATTGTGGTGCTTTGCTGTACCTGTTGAAATGACCTGAGGGACGTCTGGGAAAAAATCTTGACGTGATTTTAATCAGCATCTCAATCTAAGCAGCAGAATATAACAGATAACTGTTTAAGATTTGTGAGTGATTGAATATGAGGGGTGGAGAGTTGGACAAGGATCATGAGAAGTCCTCAGTCTTATAAGAATTATGAAGTTGCAGAAAATGGAAATACTCAAATAAAGTCCACACACCTCAGAACTGTACTTAAAGCTGGTGTAGGCAGAAATCTGGAAAAGGCAAAACGGAAAAAGGCAGACTTTGGAAATACACTCTCCTCTCTGTCCCACCAGACAAACAGGCATTTGCATGTGCTTTATACAGTAACCCAGTGTTTCCCATACACTGATTTTTTTTATCCTATTTCATGTACACAGCCCAGTCTTTCAGCCCCTCCTTGCCTCACTCTCTTTCTCAATGAGACCACAAATGAGACAAGAACTAGCTACTAGCCACCGCACAGTCCCGCTGTCTCGCTCCCCGCCACTGTAGACTGCTTCCCCAGGACGAGAGTAGGCAGCAGCTCGGGAGACAGACCTTCAGTCGGCCACTATAGCAGCTCAAGTTTGGCCAGAACAATCAGCAGCACCTAGTCTACCCTTTGTAACAGCAGCAACAGAAAGTTTGCTGATCCGGCAGGAAGTGTGCGGTCCGTTGGAGCTGGGCTTTGAACTGTAAAAAATATTTAGTGGCACATGTGCGCATAAAAAAATTAGCCGAAGCAGCCTATATTTTGTCAATAAAAAAATATGATAATCTAACCGCAAATGTTGGAGGAACTCCAGCTGCCTTCCCTCTTCCCTCTTTACATTGTGCCCCTAAAGTTCTTTGTGTGCTTTTTACTTTTTCAACTTAGGAGCACATGTGCTACTTGGGAAAAAAGTTAGCGTCAAGCCCTGGCCAGATTCTGATTTCTTTCAGCGCTCCAGTGACACAGTTAAATGTAAACCAGTCATATGTTTTTGTTTCTAGCTGTGGTAGTGTTTTTTTTTAGCTTTGTCAGCTGACACTATGCTAGCCTTATGTACGTTGCAGTGCACATGGAGATGCTCCAGTTTGCAGAAGCCAAACTGTTTTCACATTTTCTCTCCATCTCTGAAATGCTTTGCTGTTATTGACACGTGTTTTATTTAGTTTAGTTTAAAGTTATTATAGGATTTTTTTTTAACAATGACACCAAAGTAAAACAGCCCTCACCAGCTTTAAGTACTTTAGTTACTCTCCATCAGTGGCCTTTAAACGTCACTAAGAAGATTCACTGCCAATCAGTGTACTTGCATTTTTAACACATTTAATGAAGCACCTGATAAGTGTCTTTGATGATCCAAAGAAAGGACTGTGATATGAACGTGACCCTCCTGGATCAGAGCCAGTTGAACACTATAACATTACATACGTGCCAACATTCAGGATCAGCAGTCGTGTTTAAAGCAGCTTCATGGTCACTGCCTGTCTGCTCTGTCTGTAGAACCATAGCAAACTTCAGTCCCATGCTTTTTACTTTTTCTTTTGTAGAGCTAGCAACCATCCAGCCTCTGTTTGCTAACTGTTACAGTGTGTGAAATGTTGCTAACTGCTGATGAAGCTAACATGATGCTAACAGCATGTGGAGGTGATCTGTACTGTGAACTGCCACTAATCTTTATTTTGTTTTTGTGCTGTTTTGTGTTGTCGTCTCCCCTTTTACACGTCTTCCTCCTCTGATGTTTTTCACGTCTCCTGTCACTGATCTGCTGCATGACTTTAAATGTGGAAATCATCTAATCTGACCTTCCTGCATGTGCGTCTCTTGTATCGATATCTGCCTCCTGTCGACCTCCCTGTTTTTATTCTTCAACAAACAATGTTTTCGGGACCTCTCTCCCGGTGATGTCGGTGTTTTCGGGGTGGTGTTTTTTCGTGGAATGATCTTTGCCTTGCTGTACTTGATTCACCATTGGTGCCCCACCTTCCTGCACTACACACTTCCACGCCCACTTCCTGCGTCTTCCTGACCACTCCCACCTCCTGGTTGTAGCCCCGCCCTCGCTGCCCTGCTCGCCCCCTCCTTCCTGTCTCGCCCCCTCCCTCCTCTCACAGGCCTCGCCCCTCCATAGAGATACGCCTCGTAGCCATGACGACGGAGGCATGCACAGCCGCGGTAGGTCCTCCCTCTTTAAACTAACCAGCCTCGGAGGCTGATCACATGAGTCGGATCACCTGGGCTCAGGTGTCTGATGACAGCTTCTCTTTCTCCACCAACACTGTGGGATTTTTTAGATTCAGAGTCTATAGCTCATTTCTTTGTGTCATCAGGTAGAAAGTTTATCACCTGTTTCACACTCAGCTGTGTCTGTTTTTTCTCTGTCTAACCTTTGTTTTCATTGACGACCAGTTTCAGCGGCCAGTTAAAGGAGTAATTTTGGAAACATTTTGGGAAAAACACTTAGATAATCTCATTGTTTCGTTCTAAGACAAAATCTAAGATAGAAGATTTTAGTGGCTTTGTCGTTTTAACTCCTCCGTGATATTCCAACAATCTTCACATAGAGACTTAAAGAGTATCTGGTCGCTTACAGAGTTACAGTGATTGGTCGTGGGTTCATTTCTGTCACCATGGTGACTCACCAGCGCCTCCCTCTGGCGTGAACTGACAACACTGCAAGTTCGATTTCATTTGGAGTCGACTGCCGCTGTGTTTTCTCTGCCTCAGACCACATGTTGGGGTGTATTAGATTACTACTGTGTGTGTGTGTGTGTGTGTGTGTGTGTGTGTGTGTGTGTGTGTGTGTGTGTGTGGTAGCAGCAGAAGACACTGATCAAAGAGAAGCGTGACCACACACTACTTTCATCTCCGTCTTCATGTGTGTGTGTGTGTGTGTGGTGGCTGTGGATGCACATGGCTGAACTTACATTCAGTGTGTGTGTGTGTGTGTGTGTGTGTGTGTGTGTGTTAATTGCTACAGCAGTGTGGTTACACACACAAAGACTTTGAAGCTCACCAAAATGTGTGATTCTGCAGAGGAGCATATACAGTGTGTGTGTGTAGGAGGAGACTTGGAAGGCCTAAAATTATCCAAATTCAACACTGTAAAAGAAGCCAACCTATATTCAGTACATTGACATGAATCCATAGTACAGTTTGTTGGGACTCTTACGTATAAATTATCAGTATTTAAAGGGGGAAACTTTTGGCTTCAACAAAAGTTTTATTGTTGCCTTGAAATTTTGATTTGTCTTAACTTTCTACAGTGGATGACTCACCTGGATACACTGATACATTCCCTGGATGTGAAATGAACAGATCAGTAACGTCAATCATACAGAATAAGTTTTAGTTTGTCTATTTCAAAGGAACACTTCACCCCCCAAAGGACACAATGCTGCAATTATTCACTCTGTGTTACGTTACATTTGTGAAGAAAATTTTGTTTTTCTCACATGCCTCCATGGTGGACAAACAGTGGTGGGCCGAGCATGTTTGGTGCCCTAGGCGGGGTCAGTTCAGTAATACACATTTATGGAACAACCTTTAACATTACAATCTTTCACATGAAAAACAGCTTTGAAAAATAAGCACCATAATTCCCTCTCTAATATCTTTTTTATAGTGCTTTACAAGATGACATTGAACACATCATGAGAACGTTATAATTTACCTTCATCCAATACTAATTTTTACTGAATAGGGCTTTAACACTTGACAGTGTAAATCAATGCAACGTCCATGACCTGTTGGTTGTTGCATGAAGCACCAAAGAGCTTTTGTCATTTCACCCTATGGGTTACGGTGCCCTCAGCATTCGCCTATACTGCCTATGCAACAGGTCAGCGCTGTGGACAAAGAATCCAAAAGCTGAGAAAATTCTTGATGAACTGAAGTCGTAGGAGTCCACGTTTAACAACAGCCATGCTATATCAATACTTCTGTCTATATACTCTAACACAACTCGTGCAGGATAATCAGAGTCTCAGTGTTGTTGTTTTATTTCTCGCCATCGGTTTGGTCAAGGTTTCAGAGGAGCAGCAGTTTAATCACACGTATTGTCTTCTGTCTGTAAGACGTGAGCTGCAGATGTAACTATCGACTACCAGAGGCCATGTTAGGGTTGTTTGATGTCTCTCCAAAAGTGTGTGTGTTTGTGTGTGTGTGCGCACGCACATAGCGTCTGCAACATGAATGAGTCTGGGTTCTGTCTGTGCACATTAGTGTGTGTGTGTGTGTGTGTGTGTATGTGTATTTTTAGCTCCTATATTTTAAGTGTTAGATAATGGTCCCTAAAGGAGTATCCTACTTCCACTGGAACTGAGTCCAAGATTTTAGATGGATCACAGCCGTGTGTATATGTGTGTGTGTGTGTGTGTGTGTGTGTGTGTGTGTGTGTGTGTGTGTGTGTGTCCTCTCCCCGAGGCGAGCTGCGTTACAGTCAGTTGGTCCATAAAAGGCACTGCTATGTTGCAGGAAGTCAGCAGCGACTGTGGGCTGTTAAAGTGTTCACACACTCACAGCAACAAGAACTTCTGAATGTTAACACAACTCTCACAAACCTTCGGAGACTCTTTGAGTTCACTTTTATAACAACAGCACATTAAATCTGGGCTTCATTTCCACGTGAGGTCTGACGGCAGCAGTAAACCCATAATAATATAATCATTTACAGTGCTGGGGTCTAATAGTCTGACATCGCCAGACCAGTTCCTTAATGTGAGGTAGTCTGGAACCTCTCTGCTCATTTTCGGTTTCCAAGGGGTGTTATCAAAGGGCGTGGATCAAGATGCCTCTGGACACAATCGGACAGAAAAACAACCAATCAGAGCAACGAAATGTCATGTAAAATGAAAAATGACATCATTGTGTATTTTGTATAGAGTGTAAAGGCTCTGTAAGTTATCAGCTATCATGTCAAACCATTTAGGATAAATGGTTGTAACTGGCCTGAAGTGGGTGAGGTCGGACCATACGCAGGAGTCCACTGTCCACCACTCTGAATGCAGTGTGGCTGTAAAGTTTCTCAGTTTGTTGAGAGTTGCCACAGTTACGAGACGAGCTCATTTCATGGATCGTGTTAGTTTCATATGATCTCGCTGTTGGCTGTTTCAGTGATAAGAACAGAAACTGTGTTTGTACATGAGCGGTTGTGTGTTAGTGTGATAACATTATGACTAATGGTCTATAATGGGTTCAGGCCTCAGGGAGGGTGACATCACCAGGGACTGACACGCTAAACATCATTACTGCTCCTGACCTCATTAACAACCAATCAACACCCTGTGTGTGTGTGTGTGTGTGTGTGTGTGTGTGTGTGTGTGTGTGTGTGTGTAGGTGTGTGTGTGTGTGTGTGTGTGTGTGGTAACAGTAGTGTATCTGATGGGTGTCCGCCCTGTGAACAGGCTCCACATGTTGACAGGAGGTCACGAGTTGATTTTAAGATCATTAAACGTAGTTGTCGTTCCTGCTGCAGTGAAGATGAACAGAGACCCAATTTAATGCAACAAAGTTCTGTCAAGAACTTCTCAAAGTACAAAACACATGAACCACAGTCACATTAGTACAGGTATTATACAGTGAGGTTAATGTACAACCACTGGGACACAGTTTCTGGAGAGATAAGATGAATGAGGTGACAATATCTAAAAAAATCTGCGTGGATCAAAACCAGCATTTTGTGGTTTGGATGAGTCAATCCTTTAATGACTATAATAACCGCTGAGCGCTTGATGCTAATCTCCAGCCCTTTTTACACAGAGGTCATGCTACAGAGCCGGTAACAAGTCTTTTCTTTATGCTGTCTTTGCATTTTTACACAGAACGTAACAACGGCGGCACCATGCTCATCCAGTGTGTGATTTCAGACAGCATGCTGGCATTTTTGACGCAAAAAAGTTGTGACACTTTTGCCTTTGGTGTGACATATAACATGCGTGTCGGCAGTGCTTTATGCGAAACATGCTCCTAACAATCATTCGCCCTCTCTGTTAAGGCCCTGACACACCAAGCTGACGATCTACTGTCCGTCAGCGTTGGGCCATCGATGAGCGTCTGTCGCCCTAGTTGCTCCATTGCCTGTCATCGGCCCCCATCGACTTTTTAGCATGTTGATTCAGCCATGGCAGGGCCTGTCATTGAGTGCAACCACTCTGATTGGCAGTCCAGGTCAGCACACGAGAAAAGAACCAGAAATGAGGAAAGTAAACAAAGAGCTAAAGTCAGAAGGAAGTGGGACGACTGCTGTGTGCTAGTGTGGAGAGTTATCTCCTCTCACACAGGCACAGAACCTACATGCTGGTTGGCCGTCGACTGTCGTCTTTGCAGTGTGGTCATGTGCAGCTTTTTTTGGTTGAGACATGTTGACATCAGGCGACCAGCAGGGGGCTTTTGTTGGCGCTTGTTCTCTAAAGTTAGTTTGGTGTGTCAGGGCCTTCATGTGGCAGCTGATCTCATGCTCTGCTCGGAGGGTAAGGAGCTCCCGGACCTCATCGTTTCCTAAATTTTGTGGACATTTTCCGCCTTCTTCAAGTTAGCTGCTAACTGCTATTAGCTACTTTTAAATCTCAGTGGGTCACACACACAACACTGTCATTAAAATGTCACACCCGTCCTGCCATCTGTCCCTTTTATACAGCTGTCGATTAAGCACTGTTACAACCTCCATTGCTGGCTTGAAGTTGAGACAACTCCGTCCTCCGATTTCATACCTTTTAAAAAGAACAGCGAGGTGGTTTAACAGTGTGACTTTCCCACCTTGAACAGGCTTCATTCTCTCCAGCCAACGCAGGAACTGAGAACAGAAGTGTGAAAGTGACGCAGGTTGTTTCCCTGCAGATAGAAAGTTTTTAAAACAAGAGATTAAATCACTGCTCAGCTCTGATCAGGTGGTTTTAGTGTAAAGTTTCCCCTCAGCAACAACTTTGAGTTATTTATTTTTATTTTACGTGTGCACAGTTACTGCAGTGAGACTGAAGAAAGAAAAGCATTTTGCAATGAATCTTGTTTCCAAGGCTACTTCTCAAATTATGTTGAGGTAAGACTATTAATCACAGGCACCCAGCGGCTCAGTGGGTAGAGTGGGCGTCCCAAGTACAAAGGCAGTGTCCTTGCTGCAGCGGGTGAGGGTTCAATTCCAGCCTGTGGCCCTCTGCTGCATGTCATCTCTCTTCTCCTTTTATGTTAAAGTCTGTCCTGTAATAAAATAAAATAAAATATGAGCAGAAATAATTAATCCAATAGTAATTTGGCAGAAAAAAGCAGAGCTGCTGCATGTATCATCATGCTCCTGTCACCTTTGTTTGTATAAAACTAGATGGAGTCCAAATAATAAACAATCATTCCCGTACATCTTTAGTGTTTATTCTCTTAGATATGTTTAACTCTTTATTATTCTCACAGTGTGACCTGAGCGGCAGCACTTTGCTCCGTCTGCAGATCTCAGGACAGAAACAAACACTGTGAGAACTTGTCTCTCTCTCTCACACACACACACACAGATGTTATCTGTTAACTGTAGCGCAGAGAGAGAGGTGAAGGCTCTGTGTGTGTGTGTGTGTGTGTGTGTGTGTGTGTGTGTGTGTGTGTCAAGGTGTCGCTGTAGGATCTGCGGCACCAGGCAGTAACCATGGCAACAGAGAGACGGTTTACACTGGAAAAGGCTGTGTTAGATAACAGTGAAAGTCTGTATTATTATTATTAGATACTGAACAGTAACTTCAGAACACACCCTGTGTCACACATGAAGTCAGTGTGTCACAGATGGCCTGATCTAGAGCCAGTAGCCCTTTTTACACAGAGAGCATGCTGGCATGGCGGAATCAAAAGAGACATGATGGGCATCACACGTAACATAACAGCGCCAGCTTCTAGCATGACGTATAACATACGCGTCAGCAGCGCTTTATAGACAATAACGACATAACACGTCAGTAACATTCATTTATCGTCTCTGTGATATGGTGGCTGATCTCATCCTCTGCTCGGAGCTCCTGGATCTCATTGTTTTTCACTATTTTCAGTTCTTGTTTGAGTTAGCCACTAACTGCTATCAGCTTCTTTTTAAGTCTCCTGCGGTGGGTCACACTCCTAACACGTCATCAAAATGTCACACCCATCCCATCAGCTGGGCCAGCTGTCCCTGTCATACAGCCATTGTTTCAGTGCTGTTATCACCTCCGATGCCGGCTTAAAGGCCGGCATTCAACGATCACACCTTTTCTACAGAACGACGAGGCAGAGTAGTGATGTAAAATCCCCGCCTTTAACAACTAGTGTAAAAGAGGCTACTATAACAAAGCATAACTGAATGTTTACGCGTTCAAGCCTCTCTCTGTTTTTAACTTTTGTTTGTGAGCTGTGTAATTATTTTTGATCTGTGTCTCAAACTGTGCTGCGTTTGGTCCTTGAATTTTAGGGAATCGGGCCTGGAAAGTCCTTGAATTTGTTGTGAAGAAGGTGTGGGAAGCCTGAGGCGTCAGAGAAGCTCAGTGTGGGCAGAAGTGGTTTGTTGTACTTCAGTGTCATGTAGGGTTGGACTGTGACGGTGTGGAACGAACCTTAACTCCACGTCACCACAAGTTGACAGCTCAAGAGAGATGATTTGCCTCTGTGCTGTTTCACTTTAACAAACTGCAGGATGATGATGAATGTTAACTCCAGAGGGATAAAATTTCTGTTTTCCTACTGACTGATCGGTCTTGTAATAGAAGCATGTTCCTACGTTGAGCGAGCTGCCGGGAATACTTTGTGAAAAAGACAACACAAAGAGCCACAGCACTCACGCAGGTTTTAAAAATATCCTCCGAAACCTTTTAATAACCATCAGAGGAGGAGACACAGAAACAAGATGCTGCAGGCTCAAACTGTTCAGATGGCAGAGACATTTAGAGAGGAGGAAGAAAAGGATGAAGAGGAGGAGGAGGAGGAGGAGGGGGTGTTCAGCAGCTTGTAAAATGACTTGACCTAGAAGATGAAACTAGAAAGATAAAACTATTTGCCCTCCATAATATCTTCCCCTCTCTGTGTGCGCCCCACAGAGGGAGCACGTCACTCAGGATTATCCGAGTCAAACAAACAAGTCATTACCTCAGCTCTCTCTTCACACTTCTCGAGACCATCGCACTGAACCTGACGCGATAAAAATACCTGCAGGTGCACGTTATCACTTCTCTCCTTCTGCTGGGTCAGAATTACATTTCACACCAACCCACTGCAATTTATTTCCCCCCGCACCACCAAGTATATCTACTGATATCATTTATTTTATTTGCCACCTGCTGGATACAGTGCAGGTTATCAAGCAGCTGATTAATTACGACTGGAAGGAAGTGCAGATTTATGAGTAAATATCTGATGAAACATTTTTCTTTAGGGAAGAATTTCTGGATGTTTGGATGTGAGTGAGGGTTGTTAGCTGAGGATGCTCACAGTGTTGAAAGACCTCCTGTGTTGTGCTCCTCACAACAGAAGATAGAGCCAATGTTGAGAGGCTGTAGCTCCCCCATCTGGTCACTCAGTGGAACTACACAGATACAGACGAGAGCTGTGTTCAGGCTCATTTAGCTATAAAAGGCAGATTTATAAGTGTGTAAAATAGGACACTGAGGAGGTGAATGATTCACTCTTCAGCTGTGTGTGTACGTGTCTGAGTACATAGCACGTCATGACCAAAGAATGGAACTAATAACAAAGGATATATCAAACCTTTTTTTCACCGTCAGTGAGAATGAACAGACATTCCTTTGTCAAATAGTAATCCAGGTACTTTTTCACTCCTGTCTGTCAATACACCAGATGTTGTAGTGGTTAATAAAAAGTCCAAAGAGGTGTCAGTTGTAGAGCTAACCTGCACCTTTGACTCTAACTTGAAGGAGGCCTTTGTGACCAAGGTTACTAAATAAAAAACACCTCTAAATACCATCTGAGGTTCTAAGTGCAAATGTTATGAGTTCATATTTGGCAGTAATAATAATAATAAACTTTATTTGTATAGCACCTGTCAGACAAGAAATGTGAGGTACACAGTGTCCGAATTTGCAGCATCATCAAGGTCTTTAATCGCTCTTTGTCTGGCCCCTCCCCAAGGACCACTTTGCCCCTCCACCACGTCTGGGCTCAGCCGTAGAGATAGGGTGAGGAGCTCAGACATCTGGAGGGAGCTTGGAGAAGAGCTGCTGCTGCTTTGCGCCGAAAGTTGTAAACTCAGGTAGTTCAGGCATCTAATCAGGGCTGCCCCCTGGGTGCCTCCTGCTAGAGGTGTTCTGGGCAAGTCCTACTAGGAGCAGGCCCCGGGGCAGACCCAGAACACGCTGGAGGGATTACATATCTCATCTGGCCTGGGAACACCTTGGAGTCCCCAAGGAGGAGCTGGAAAGTGTTGCTGATGAGAGGGACGTCTGGGGTGCTTTGCTTGGCCTGCTGCCCCCATGACCCAGCCCTGGATAAGTGGATAAAAATGGATGGATGGATGGATGGAGGTTTATAAAATGATTTAATATGAACAAAAAACTGGAGCGATGAGCTCCCTCCACATGAGCGCTCCTGTAACAAAGCCGGAGCTAAAAGTGCACTGAGCTGCATGAGAGTGTGTGAATGTTGAGCTTACATAAGCTCTCTGCATCTTTTATGGCAGAAAGGCTTTTTCTGTGTCACTGAGTGTCTGAGCGCAGATGTGGACCAACAGTAAGTCGCTTACACTGTTGTTCTGTATCCAGCTGCTGCTCACTGCCCTCTGAAGCTCCTCTTACTTAATCTACCAGTGAGGGTTGACTACATGACAGACACACTTCTGTATAATAAAACCCTGATGATACTGAAGGTTATTAACTGACATCATCTCATTTATAAAAACATCAGGCTGTGAATATGAAGTCAGATACTCTGAAGAGGTGTGTGTGTGTTTGTGTTTGTGTAGCTGTAAGTTAAGTGGCTCTTTTCTGATGTGAACCTCTGAGATTATGATTGACTGGTGAAACTCTTTTTCCCTCCTCAGAAGTCAGAGAATCTGCCTGAGCCGTCTTGTTTGTTTTAGAGATCTTTTTGTGGTTCTTCTAATGTGTACGGACCCAGACTGTGTAGCTGCGTAAATGTACATATGTTACAGCTCAGTCTAACATGGCGTCTCGTCTTCCTCCTCGTTTGCTGCAGTGTTCCTGCGCAGCCACAAGAGTCTGGAGTCTGTTGATCCTCAGTTCACCATGAGGAGAAAGATGGAGCAGCTGCGAGAGGAGCTGGAGCTGATGGAGCAACTGCGAGATGTGAGACACACTTTCCTCACCGTTTACTCATCATCAGTGTATTTGGGGTTAAATTAATATTAAACACTTTTGGTAGTTGTGTCCACAGCTCAGTCAGTCATGACTATAAACTCACTGGAACAACTGGGACACAGCAGTCCTCAAGATTCTTCTCTGGTTTATCTTTAACCCCTTGTACTCACACACCTGTTTGTGTTGATGTGTCCTCCTCAGAGCATCGAGAGCAGACTGAAGGTCGTCCTCCCTGAAGACCTCGGATCGTCTCTGATGGACGGCGTCGTGCTCTGCCATCTGGCCAATCACATTCGCCCGCGCTCTGTCGGCAGCATCCACGTCCCCTCGCCTGCAGTGGTACGTCTCAGGCCTGACGTCTGGCATGATACACTGAAACCAGAGTGTTTAAAATATAACAGTCCAGAGCTTCTGATTATATTTCTGATCTCAACTTTTCTGTGATAGCCTCTTCAAAAAAGTCACTCCTAAAATATTCTTTTAAAAAAAGAAAATCATGACCGTATTAAATGCGTCTCTGTGTGACTTCCAGCCCAAACTCAGCATGGCAAAGTGTCGGAGAAATGTGGAGAACTTCCTGGACGCCTGCAGAAAGATCGGTGTCCCAGAGGTAAGACACTTAAACAGTAACGACAGCCCCACCCTGTTAGTGCTCCGACCGCAGGATACTTGTCTCTCTGAACTGGGGGTCGATTTCAAGTTTCTGCTCATCTCCTCTGAAAACCTTCCGCACATAAATATTCAGATGTGACACCAAACATGAAGACTTTAGACTTTGTCTGCACCAATTCCAGCTTTTCCATCCTAAATCATTATTAATATTGAATTGATTATTGTGCTTTGAGTTGTTGAATTATTAACTGTTGAAGCAAAAGCAATTTGATTCGCTCATTTCCTGTAGAGCAGAGGTTTTCAGTCTGAGGCACCCTCCTCAGCAGGAACAGTTAAAGGAGGACAGGGAGTTTTGGTATGTGTTCAAAGGGGCGTTTGTGGACACAAGGGGGCGCACCGCTTCCCAACAGTTTCAGACTTTGAAAACCACTGTTGTAAAGGCACAATGCATTAAAACGGCAGAGTTTATAAATGATAAATCAATGCAGCTGGTCTGAACCCAGTTTGTTGTTTACTGCTAGTTTATTAATCTATGGAAAGTGGTGGTCCTCCAGCATAACCACTATAACTGCTGAAGGACACTCTGAAACCTCTGAGCTGAAAACACCCCCAGTTCATCAGAGGATCTTCCCCCAAAATCCAACAGTTAACTTGGTCATCAACATGTTTTGGCTTCAGTTGATTGATTGATTGTTGATCAGATGAACACAAAATATAAAGTATATATAAACTGTGAAGGTGTCCTGCAAAAAAATGTTCTCTGGGTCTGAGGAAAAAAACATACTAAACCTAAATAACAAGGCAACATTTCTGATTTCTGTGATTAAGCGAGGTGAAAAGTGAAACTAAGGATTTTTGCAGGACACTGATGACGACACTAAGCTGTGAACCAGCTCTGGGAGGAAAGCTGATGATTCATTCTCAAGCTTTTTGTCAACAGATATCAACACTTTATATTACATTCATAACTAATTTACAGGACTTTTTAAATGAAGCCTGGAGACTTAATTTTTACCATCAGAATCTAAAGTCTGCTGCGACTCAAATTCTGTTTCTGTCTCTACATTAAAACTTGAGAATCTGTCAGCGTCCTCCCAGGACTGGTTTAATGTTCCGACCTGCCTCCTTTTTGTTCTCATCGCTTTTAAACGAGGTCGTTAATGTTGACATTTAACGCTGAATCATCATCGCTGTCATCGCTGCCTGTGGCTTCAGCTTCCTCCATCACGACAGGAGTCCATCCAAGTCTGAAACAGACCTCTGTGTTGTGCATGTGTGTGCGTGCGTGTGCGTGCGTGCGTGTGTGTGTGTGTGTGTGTGTGTGTGTGTGTGTGTGTGTGTGTGTGTGTGCGCGCGTGTGGGTGTGTGAGTGAGAAACTGCAGATGTACAAGTTTAGATCTGACTCCTTTGGAAAACCAATCTGTGCCTGTGCAGAGGTGTGTTAGCATGCAGACTGTGTTAAAGGACAACGTGGTGATTCAGTGCAGGTGGAGCAGCCAGGTGCTGTTTGTGTGAGTGGTGGATTCTGGGAAATGTAGCAACAGAAGAGAGAAGAGAAAAAGGGGTCAGATTGAACCCACTCTTAAATCTTAAAGCTTCTGCCAGTAATTGTTAGTATGCTTAGCATAGCTCAGCCTAGCTTAGCATAAAGACTGGAAATAGATGAAAACAGCTAGCATGGCTCTGTCAACAGGTAACATAACAGCTTCTCTAAAGCTCATCATAACAGGTGAAGCTGAAATGGATGCAGCTCTTGATGCTAGTGGCAAATATTCAAACCAGAACTTGAAGTAAACTGAAGTGAAGGGGGATGTGAACAACAGCTTTTCATGTTAGATCTTGTTTGTGTAATCCAAACTAAAACCAGAGTGCAAAAAGGGCGATAAAGCAGCTTAACTTCAAACTGCAAAAACCCATTTAGCATTGTTAACTTTGGTTGCGCCACAAGTTGTGCTGACCCTGCTAATAGAGCTAACAATGCTAAAGGGGCTTCACTGCTCCAAATTAAGCTGCTTACTTACAGAGGGGGTGCACATTGTTGAAAGGTAGCCAGCGGTGCCACTCATTTGCAAATCACCACTGGTAAGATCATTCCACCACTATGGGTCGGGACGGTGTTACCAGCAGTGATACGATACAGAGCAGTGACAACTAATGTTAGCTAACTAGCGTGGCATAAATACCCTATAAGCTTTGTTGTAGTGCAGCATAGTGATAACACTACTTTAACTGAAGGACAGCAAAAGCCCTTTTTGCACGGATTGTGTTTTCGAGCCGCTCCATAGTGCTGTCTTTACACCACCTTTTAATTGTGACACAGAGCCAAACAACTGCTCCATTTTGTGATTTTAGCCACTGCGCTGGCATCTAGGAAGCAAAAGAGCCATGACGGATGTGACATGTAACACCTGTCCTCTTGTGCACTTTATAAACAATAACAATGGCATTGACATGACAGAAACAATTATTTACCGTCCGTGTTATATGGGTGATGATCTTGTCCTCTGCTCAGAGGGTAAGGAGCTCCTAAACCTCATTGTCTTCCCAGTTTGTCGACATTTTCAGTTGCTGTTCTCTGTTTTTTCGAGTCAGCTGCTAACTGCTATCAGCTACCAGCTTAAAGGCGAGACAGCGTGAAATCCCTGCAGTGAAGAGGTTGTGTCGAAGGGGCCAAAGTTAACTTATAAACCAACATGTACAACTGGTAAAAAAAATAATCTCTGGGGTTAACCAATTAATAATAATAATAATAATGATAATTAATTGTTGTTCTCTTTCAAACCACGCTCTCCCATAGTGAAATAGCTCACTCGGTTATCAGAAGCTGGGGTTACCCTGGGAACCTAAAAACCCCCTCAACCAATGGGACAACAATTACAGAGAGAAGGGCAATTAAGTCAGGCTGATTGCTGGTCATTGATGATATTATTTTTTCGTGTCATCTGTGAACCAGAACAGGGAATGTTGGATATCTGACATCACATCTTTGAGACTTAAAATTTGAACATAATACTTCAGTCAGGATCATTTGGTACTTCTGCTGCTTTACATGTGAAAATGTCACTTAGTTTGTTTTTATTTTATATTTTTATGTTTCATCTTTAACATCATATGTAGCTTTTTTTTTTTTTTTTGCTGTTTTCCGTACATCTACAATAACGGTCTGTATTTGAGATAAAAACAAAGAAAGGTTCAAACACATTGATTCTTCCTGTTCTGAGCTGTTGATCTGAACTGACTGGTTGACCTTTGACCTCCATCTCTGCTGCTGCTGCTTGCTGACTGTCTCCCGCCTCTGTGTGGACGTTTGCTAACTCTTCGGCTCCCTGCAGCCTGAATGCTTTTACTGACAACGCTTCTGCAAGCTAACGTGCTGAAAGCTTCTCCGAGCTAACGTGCTAACAGTAGCTTCTGTGCTAACGTGCTGTCCCGCTGCACTGGCTCTCCCATCAGCCTCTTCACTCCTCCATCACGGCCTGCTTACTGGGAGAGGGGTCAGAACTTTGCTCCGTCCTCTCAGTAAGCATCCCCGCTCGTTGCCATGGTAACCCCCCTGCCTGCTCCCGCCTCATCCCACCAGCTCACGCTCTGTGACCTTTGACCTCTGTGTCCATTGGTTAACCTCCTGCCTTTTCTTTCTCTTTTTTACTTTCCGGCTGGATCGCACCACGTCTTCCTCCTCCTCCTCCTCCTCCTCCTCCTCCTCTTCTTCCCCTTCGTTGACTGTTTTTTCACTTCTTCTTCTTTCAAACTGCCTCTCAACTTTGGTTTTGGTCTGATGGTTTCTTCTTTCCCGTCCTCTTCTTCACATCCTCCTCCTCCTCTTTTTTTTTTACCCCTCATACCTTCGTTTTGTTTGTCTTTTCTCTATTTCTTTCCTCCTTGCTTCCTCAATTGCATCAATTTCTGTTGTTTTCTTCTTCACCTCTAATCTCCCTGATGTTTTGTTATTGTTTTTTTCCTTGGAGAATATTTCACTTCTCTTCTACATTTTTCCATTTCTTCCTTTATTTGATATTAACTTTACCTCCTCTCTCTTGCTTGAACTTTTCTTTCATCTTTTTTTAACTCCTGCAACTTCTTCACCTCCACGTTCTTTTCTCCTTCCTTCTATTTCTTCTTCCTCTTCTTTCCTCCTTTTATCCTTTCCTCATTTCCTTCATCCCTTGTTTCCTTTCTTCACTTCTTCTTTAACTCATCCCCTTGTTTTCTTCTCACATCTTTGTGCCATCGTCATTTCCCCTTACCCTTTCCTCATCTCCTTCATCCCTCATTTCCCCCTCTCTTATTCCCTGATTCTTTCCCTTTCCTCCTTTCTTGTTTCCTTTCTTCCCTTCTTCTTTTTCTCATCCCCTTGTCCCCCTCACCCCTCCTTCTTCCCCCGTATCCTTCCTTCATCTCCTTCATCCCTTATTCTCTTGTTTCCCCCTCTTTCTCATTCCCTGGCTCTGTCCCTTTCCTCCTCCTTTGTTTCCTTTCTTCCTTCCTTCCTTCCTTCCTTCCTTCCTTGTTTTATTCCCACCTACTCTCCTTCTCCGTCCCTCCTTCCCTCCCTGCATTTTTTTCCTCCCGTCTTCCTAATGGGGGCGCCAGTCTTCCCTCTGTTCGCCCTATGACATCATCCAGTGCCGCCTGCAGCCGGTTCGCGCCACAGTTCAGGCGCTGGTTGCCTTGGATACAACCTCTGCGGACAGGAAACAGGAAGCGGCGACTCCAAACCCCGCCTCCTCAGGGGTGTCAGAGACTCCCTCGTTGGTTTCTGTTACTACTCAAACCCCGCCCCCCGCCTGGCAAATCTGGGACATTATTGGCTCGAGCCTGCTTCACATCCTCTGCCTAGTTCTGCTGTTCGTGGCCTATAGTTGGAGTGAGCTAACGTAACCGTGACAACCGCCTCCCCGCAGTCACCTGCCAGCCCCGCCCTCTTTCTGCCCTGGCTACGACTCCTTTTGGTTTTCGGCTGCATTTATGTCACATGGGAAAAATCAGCGTTTAAAAAAAAATATCTTATCTAAAAATGTTCATTTCTGTGAGCTCATCGGCGTCGACTGTACGTCAGGAAATATTAAAGAGCAACTACACCCTAAAAATGTTGAGCATAAAAATATTTGTCACTTTTCTCAGACAGAGTACAATGAAACTGCTGTTTATCTTTGTTTATATCAGACAGACAGAAGGTCACACTGACCTTTGGCTACCAAATTCTGATTAGTTCATCTTCGAGTTAAAGACATTTTTGCCAGATTTCAAGAAATTCCCTCAAGGTATTCTTGAGATGCCGTGTTAACGAGAATTGGACGGACGAAAACATAATGCCTCTGGCCACAGATATCACCACCGCTCTCGAGCAGGCAGCAGCTCCAGAGACAGACCTTCAGTCGTGGGCTGTGGTGGCTCAAATTCAGCCTGTGCAAACGCCCCTGCTCTGGATGTCACAGCGGGCTGGTTGCCAGCAGCAGTGCCGGGTCAAAGCTGTGTAAAGACAGCAACAGAAAGTTTGCTGATCCCGCAGGGAGTCTGGTCCCCTGGAACTGGGGTTTGCTCTGACTGGATTTAGGTTGCTCAGTCAGTCCCTGGAGCTGCTGCCCGCTCTCCTCCTGGCGAGGTGGTCTGTAGCGGCGGGGAGTGAGGTGGAGAACACGCTGTGATTCGATGCTCTAGGTGACGGTAGCTACATAAACGTGAACTTGAAGCTGCAGCTGTGAGGCTTTGGCTCTTTTTAACAGAAGACGAAACTATTAGCGACATTTTCTCTCCGTCTGTTTAACACTTCGCTGATACTGACACGTTTTCTTTTCCTGTTTCTTGTCAGACTCTTTCTGATCAGTCCGTCTTCCTTTTTCGGGTTCCCTTGCTGTGTAGGCAGTTGTTACCAATGCTGCAAGAGCAACTTTCTCTGCAGGATTCTCCACCACTGAATCAGACTTTCACCATCTGATGGGACGTTCATGCACATCTGTATTTGCTGAGCAGCCAAGAGGACGCCCTAGAAGAAGAACGCCCTCTTTTTGAAATGACCTGTGATTTAAAAAGTCTTCCGCTATAAGCTAGAATTTCTAAAGCATGAAAACAGAGCCAAGAGGAGGTGCAGAGTTTTCTCACAGGCCAACATTTTAATTATCCTACGTTGGATCAATAAGGTTATAATATTTGAACTCTTCTGCTGATCCCATGTGACATGAATGCAGCCTCAGCATGACCCTCTCTCTACTCACCTTCTACTCTTTGATTTTCTCTTCTTGTCCCCTGCTTTTGGGAGAAATCAGCTCACAAGCGCTTCTGTGTCTGCAATAAAGTGACAGTGAAAGTCGAAACAGGAGCAGGACGTGTGGAGCAGCAGGTTTCTTAAAGTCTCATCAGCGTGTTGTTCAACAGGATAATCTGATCTGTGCAGGACTCAGAGGTGAAGGTGGAGCCATGGAAACTCTTTGGTCCATCACGGATTTTAGCACCATGGAAGAACGAATATGACAAATTGGCACATCTTCTCCGTGACAGAACAAATTCAGTGGTCGTGTTTTTTTATGTTTTTATCGATTAAAGGTCCAGTGTGTCAGATTTAGGAGGATATATTGGCATAAAGAGACTATATTTTTCTTTAGTGTATAATCTCCTGAAAATAAGAATTCCTTTGTTTTCGTTACCTTAAAATGAGCCTGGGGAGCAGGTCCTCAACTGCGGAGATCACCATGTTGCACCGCCATGTTTCTACGGTAGCCAAGAATGGACAATTCAAACACTGGGCCTAGATAGGGACATTCATGTTTTCATGTCATCGCAGTTCACACACACTCTGCAGCCTCACCACTGGATACCAATAAATCCTACACACTAGACCTGTGTGTAGTGTGCAGTTTTACGACAGCAACCTGAACCCAGAAACCCAGAAATGAGTTAGCATTTTACCTTTTTTTAGCACGGTTCCCTCATTCTTTCGGTCACTACCCAGAGCTCATGACCATAGGTGAAGGTTGGGACGTAGATGGACCAGTCAGTTGAAAGCTTTGCCTTCTGGCTCAGCTCCCTCTTCACCACAACGGACCATGAAGACATGCAAATCAGGGCATTTAAACCAACCCACACTGATTTCATAGAGTGGATGTAACAAAACCTCGTGAACAATGAACGCTGAAATAATTCTAGCCAGAGGTTTCAGCTGGTTGCAGTCTGTAATCATCATCACTAGACGCCACTCAATCCTCCTAAATCTGACACACTGGGCATTTCAAGCTTTTAGTTTCAGAGAGACGACGTCAGATGAGTTAAAGCTGTATCGTCATGGTGTTTCATAATAACTGAAGTGAATAATAAGCACATGATTCCTGAGTGAAGTTGTTCAGTGGTTCCCTGTCACCGAGCTGCACAAACACTATTTGACCTTTTTTAATGTGTGGTAATTATAAAGTGATGAGGAGCAAACGGAAGCCATATGATAATAATTATTGATGATTTGAATCAGTTAGATGTAATTTCAAGTCTTGATTTGAATATGAATCGTTATTTAAAATTGTTTTTTTTGATGTTTGGAAACTTAATTTATTTATTTTGTCCTGCTGTTTTTTAATGTACAACTCTCCTGTACCCTGATATGCAATGTGACTGTTCCTGAAGGGCTATAGACACTAGACGAGTTCATGATGTTAGATATTAAGGTTAATCTTCTTATGCTGTTTATGTTCGAGGGTTTGATACGTAGAGGAGTAGATTATCGCTCAGTTTGTGATGATGAGAGGAAGTTAAAAACTGAGGACTGGTGCCCACTGCAACTTTAAAGAACATAGTTTTTCCTGGTGTTGTGAGCAGCTGATTGGCTGCTGGATTAATTCACAGAAACGTCTCCACTGGTACTTGAAACAGAAAATGAAAATGCCTTGTATTTATGATAAATAGAGCACTGGATATATGACATAGATCAGTGTAAGATGAGTGAGTCGTGATGATCGTGTTTATTTCTGTTAACATGAATGTGATTATTTAACTTAATCATGTTCTGTGAATTAACTCCTGCAGTAAATTTAGTTTCTGTTGTTTCCACATTCTCTGCACAGATTTTTTATTTAACTTTGTGCTGATGTGAATGGATCTCATGTATGAGGAGGATTATTTTTATGACTTGTGTATGATATTTGACTGTGAGACTGAGGTAATAAATGCAGTTTAGGGACGCCGTCTGTTCTGTAGTCATTGTTTATCTCAGAGGTGCAGAGGCAGAAAACTGGAGGAGCTGCAGGTCTCAAAGAAACGGTTCAACATTTAACAAGTGTGGGTCGTTTGGGCAGGTGCGAACACAGCAATCACACTCAGGTGCACCAAAACAACCTGACCGAGACCTTCTTGAAGACGTGGTCCCAAACCAACTCTAGGCAATTATACAACTTTGGAACAACATGAGTCTCTGATTCAGACCAGAGGAGACGACTCTAGGGCTGAGAGCAGACTATCACTGAGAGGAGATTTCTTTTCATATCTGTCTCCCATTATCTACTAGACACAAAAAAGACACTCATTAACCTCAGGGTGGCGCTGTAACAATCATGTTTATATTCTTGCAGTTACCTCGAGAACATCTTGGCTTAGAGTCAAAATTCTTTCACCATTTCAATCTCTCAGTTCACCTTCATCTCTGCTCCAAAGGTCCTCTGCTCTAAATCTAAAGTCCCTCAGTTCTTGCAACATTTTCTTCAGTCATCCCAAAACTTTGGCAGCGTCATCTTCAGACGTCGATAATTTAAACTTATCAAGGATATTCTGATTTGAAGTTTTACGTTTTTAAACCGTTGTCTTTCAGTTCAATTTGACATAAATACTCATGAATCAAAAACTGCTCAAGCAGTCGTAACAAAACCAAACTAACCACCGTTTCAAATATTCAGAATCAAAACATTTTTAAAACTCTTAACTAAAAAAAATTGGAATCAGTGTGTGGGGCTGTGGCTATTTCCTGGAAGCAGTAAGAACCAGTGTAGACCTGGTGTGTGCTGAACCCATTAGAAAACGTTTGTTGGTCCATGTTTATACCAGCGTTAGTGAAGAGGAGGCAGTGGAAGGTATTTACTAATTGTACATACAAGTATGTTGCAGAAACACGCTTGTGTCTAAATCTCCATCTGCTCCTGCGCTCCTTCTCTTTCTCCTCTGACTCTGACTCTCTCAGGACAAACTGTGTCTCCCTCACCACATCCTGGAGGAGAAGGGTCTGGTGAAGCTGGGCATCACGGTGCAGGCTCTGGTGGACGAGGCGTCCCCCAAACAAACCCTCCTGACGTGAGCTTCCTCTGACTGACACCAACATCAAACACACACCTGGATCTGAACACTGACACGACGCTGCGACTCACCTCTGTGCTCATTCCGCATCCCTCTCTGTAATAGAGTGCTTTATTAGATTTAAGGATGCACAGTGGTGTTAAGGGAACTAAAGCAGTCAGGAGTGGATTTATTTACTGGTCTATGAGAGGGAACTGGGGTCAGACAGACCGGGGAAGAGCCGACGTGTTCTGGTGTTTGACTGCTTCCAGGTGATCTCTCATCATTATGATGTTTGTAAATCAGTTTCAGGGGACGGGAGTGAAAATGATCCCTGATTTCCTCCATTTCTTCAGGTAAAAACAACACACACAAACTGAAGGGCATAAACACAAACACATGATTTCATTTTTTAATTTTTTAAAAGACATTGTGACACTGGTCGGCACCAAACTGATGACAGAGTAGTAGAGCCGCTTTGGGAGAGCTACAAAAGGCTAAACTAAGAAGAATAAAGTCACAATATCTCTAGGGAAAAAATGTCATAATATTATGAGAATAAAGTGGTATTAGGGAGTACAAAGGAGAAATAATAATACAAGATAAAGTCACAATTTTACATTAGTATTTGTAATATTTTCAGGATGAATTAGTACTAAAAGATTTGGCTTTATACTTTAAAAAATCTGACTTTCCCTCAAAAAAAAAAAAAACTTTATTTATCATCAAATTCTAACTTTTTTTCTTTAAATTTCAACTTTATTCTTATGTTACAAATTATTCTTAAAAAATGTGAATTTTATTCTAAAATGAAGTCAAATTATGACTTCATCTTCTAATATTCCCAAATATTAGAAGATGAAGTCACAATTTGACTACAATGTGTTATATTTTGAGATTTAGTTGTAGTTTTGTTAGAAAAAGTTGTAATATTTTGATAAAGTATGACAAGATGTGGCTTTAAAATAAGACTTATTGTGAGAAGTATGATTTTCGTCAACATTTTTTAATATAATATGTCTTTTCTTTTCTTTTCACAATATTAGATTTTTTCTCTTAACAAATAAGAACAATAAAAATCCATTTGGATGTAAAAAACAAAACAAAAAAAAAACAACTAATATTACAATTAACATAAAGTCAGAAATGACAAGCAGATTTGTAATATTTTGAGATTTACTTGTGGGTTTATAGACAAAGTCTTAATATTTTTATTATACAGTAGAAGAGCCACTTGCTTTTGTGCTTTGAAAATGAGCCTTTCCTCTTTAAAAGTATGATTTATATCATAAAATTTTAAAGTTGTACTGTGAGTGTTTTTTGTGACATAATGACTTTATTCTCACATTATAATGTGTTTTTCTATTTGGAAAAAAAAGAGAAAAAAACTTTATTTAAAAGTTAACTCTAAAATGTATTTGAGTGTTTAAAAAAGTAATAATATTACAAGATGAAGATACAACAGTGACAAAAATATCTGTAATATATTGTGATTTAGTTGCGGTTTCATTACACAAAATCTGAGAATCATGACAATAAAATAGCAGTATTAAAAGACGTGACTTAATTCATGTAAAAATAAGACATTCCTTTTGAAAAGTGTGATTTCTGTCATCAAACTCACGACTTTTTTTTATTGAAATTCTGACTTTATTTTCACAATATTGCATTTTTTAAGAAAAAATTCTAAAATGTATGTGGGAGTAAAAAAGTAATAATTTTTAAAAGACAAAATCACAATTTGACAAGAATATTTGTCAATGTAGGTTTTATTAGACCAAATCATAATTTTTTAAGAATAAAGTTGTTTTTACGAGATGTAGACATTCCTCTTTAAAAAATGTGTTTGATTTTTGTGATTTTTTAAATTTATTTTAATGCTGACTTTATTCTTATAATATTACATATTTTTCTTTAAAAATAACAACTTTATTCTAAAATGTAACTGGGCAGAAAAAATACTAATATTACAATTAAGATAACTTAATTTAACAAGAATATTTACATTATTTTGAGATTTAATTGTAACTTCATTGGATACTGTAATATTTTAAGAATTAAGTAGTAATATTACAGGAAGTTGCTGAATTTAAATTGGTCCAAACTGTGATTTTCCTAATGAGAAAGATAGTCGTGATAAAAGTTTGACTTTATTCTCATAATATTCAATATTTTTCTGATAAGATTGAGACTTTATTCAAAAATTCTGGGATCTTTTTGTCAGTAACTGTGGCTCTCATACTCTGCTGAACAAGAACAGGTGCAGGGACATTTTAAACATCTGGATATGTAAATGTTAATTAGATGATGAGTGGGTGGAGCCGACGGTCTGAACCATTCAGCCCGCCGTCGTAGCACAAACTTCACCTGGTGACGTCATGCAGTCATGATTCTACAGACTATAGATCTTTTTTCTTCCGCTGAGGTTTCAGGTGACGTGTTCCTGGACTGTGTGAGTAAAACCAAAACGTTTGAGTCTTAACATAGAGGGAGACGACTTTTGACCAAGACCTGTATTTAAACATAAAGATATTTATAATATAAAGAGAAGCTGTTTGAGTTGTTGTATACTTTCAAAAAGAAATATGCCAAAAATATTTTCTCTAATATATTTTAGGTATAATTGTTTTCTAAACGTTGTACTGACGTTGTGTGGAGCTCTGTGCACGTCCCTGAAGCAGGTGTGAGCGTGTTAACCTGCCGCTGTGGGACACTAATCTGTGTTTATTAAGACGAGTCCAGGTCAAATTTGCTCTTTTCTCACCTGAAGAAACACAAGACGGCATTTTTAGGATTTTTTCAGACTTCAGCAGTTTGTTTGTTGATGTGCCAAACACATGTGCGTCTGCAAGCCGATAAACCCCAAATTATTTTGATTTATATGTAAATACTGATCAGCTTCCACATTGCAAAACACTTGATGAATACCAGAGCTGTGTTTTAGATTTGTATATTTCAGGATGAGGCGGCTGCAGAGTCAGCGAGGGTGAGATCTCATGCAGCAACACCTCCAGCTCAGATGGGCCAGATTGGACTTTTTAAAAACTCTTTTTCAAACTCATAACCACTGAGTTTTATTCCCTGCACAGTAAATTCAAAGCGAATATTGTAGCAAAGAGTTCCTCACACATGCTCAGTGTGTTTCCTGTGAGTGTGTCTAGAGCTGTGAGGTTTCAGGTCGGAGCTGCTGCTGTGTGAGATCAGAGATTTTGTGACTCAGGGTCACGTCGGGTTTACTACACTGTTGATGCTTCATTCCACAGCCTGCTACGTCAACAGTTTATCTGTGTGTGTGTGTGTGAGTGTGTGTGTGACTGTGAGTGTGATTGTGTGGCCTTGTGAATCGTGGTAGTACAGACCATGCTGGACACTTTTAAAGGGGCAGTTAGTAACAGCTGACTGTTATCGACGTCTGCTGGCAGCTTTCTGCAGAACAGAAACACCATCTTCTCTTATTGAAGTCCTGCTGCTCAGGATGGTTTATACAGAAATCTAAAAATAATAATGTCATGAGGAAAAACATTTAGAAGAATTCATCAGGCCTTAGAAAAAAACACAGTGCTGAGAGAATTCGAATGCACTTACTCACGTCACGGCATGTAAAACATTTACATTTATTACATTTATTGACGTGGGTCTGGCGTGGTGAAACTATTATCTATTGAAAATGGATGACTAAAAGTGCGATCTTCGCCTCATGCATTGTGAAGGCCTTTAAAGCTCAGACACACCAAACCAACTTAAAAGAACTAGCATTGACAGAATTCCCCTGCTGCGCCGCCTCATGTCGTTCTGTCTCGGCCCAAAAGTTGCACATGACCACACCGCAAAGACTATAGCTGACGGCTAGCCAGCATACATGTTCTGCGCCTGCAGGAGAGAAAATAACTCACAGGAAGACCGTCTTGATGCTAGTTAGCCAGTTAGCACATTAACAACACAACCCAGTGTTGAAAGAACAGAGCATATTTACCATCAGGAAATGTTCTGCCAAAGAGACAAATAATCCAACCGCATGGAACAAGTTTACTTTGGTCTCACTCCTCTTGACTTTAGCTTTTTGTTTACTTTCCTCACTTCTCTTTCTCTTCTTGTGGACTGAGTTGAACTGCCAATCAGAGTGATGTCATTCTCTGGCAGGCTCCACCATCATAGACACTGATTTGGCATGCTTAATCTGCCAAAAAAAGAAAAGCTGACGGGGGCAACCCTTTGGGACACAACGGACAAACATTGACTGTTGGCTTGGTGTGTCGGGAAGTAACAAATAAATTACATGAAAATGCAAAATATTTGCCTGCAAATACTTGGCATCAAAACTATTCACACCTGCAGCGAAGCAAATTTCTGACAGTTTAAACACTTGTTCAGTTAAATGTTTTTAGGCCAACAGATTAACCAGCAATGATGCAACTTTGGGACAGTTAGCCGGGGTCACACTGGACGTAGCAGCACCACTAAGCAGGCAGATTTTTCATAGAGTGCTGCCTGCTCCTCTTCAGCGCCCGTGTCAACCATTGCAGGTGCATGCTCTGCCCCACTGGTCGCTTGTGGCTGCAGCTTGATTGACCGTCTTGATGCGAGCATCATTTGTTAAACCCTCAAGCCAGTTATCCCAGCATGCTTTGTGCAGGGAAGCAATCACTTCCAGTGCACAATGAATGGAAGCAAATATTGGGTCGTGTATATTTGTGTGTATGGGGCACACACTGTCAGCTTTCACACCGTGGCCCTGAGTGTGCGATGCCAGCGATTGTTTCAGCATCTGATCTTGTTTTTTCCACGAGTAAATCTGGGAGGAAAACACACTGATAACAATAAATTATGAACGATTTATTGATACAATATCAATGGTCTGATTATGATACATTTTAAGATATATATCCAGTGCTGTGTAGAGTTAACATATTATAATTATTCTGACTCATGCCTTAATATAAAGCAGGATTTTACTGAGTTGGTTGAGGTGGAGCTCATTTAGAATAATGATTATTTTCGTGACGGGTTCATCTGCTGATTATTTCCTCCAATAATCAATTGAGTCAGTGTTTAATTTATAAATTTAAAGTACTTGTAACAGAGTATTTTGATAGTGTGGTGGAAGTA
This sequence comes from Epinephelus awoara, assembly GCA_035609425.1. NCBI lineage: Eukaryota > Metazoa > Chordata > Actinopteri > Perciformes > Serranidae > Epinephelus > Epinephelus awoara. Next base: position 35,328,972 of record CM069307.1, on the reverse strand, counting down.
CTTTTACTGCAATTAAAGATCTGAATACTTTGTCCACCACTGCCAGATTATAACAGATTAGTTAAAATAAAGATTTTGTTAATGATCTTTTGAATGAAGAAGTTACATGGTGCAGAGTCGTGAGGACAGAGGACGTGATTGGCTGACACCAGTGAGTCATTAGTTTATGGTTTGTCACATATTTACGTACTGCCCCTTTAAAAGCAAAGTCTTGGCAGGTCTGAGATCAGTTTGTGCTTTTCTTCAAATGCAATATTAAAACCACGTGACGTGTCGGACACTCTTGAACCTGCAGGCTCGTATGAATGAGCGATGATTTGTGTGCATCTGATGCAGCTTGGTATCCAAAGCTTGAGCTACTTTAAGATTCATCAGTAAAATAGATAAATAAAAAATAAATGCTTCCACTGGATCGATTTAACAGTTGCCAAAACAAACATTTACTCTCTTGTGATAAAACTTTATTTAAATGTACTATAGCCTTCGTACATATTATTTATCACAAGGACTTCCTGTTGTGGAATTAATGTTTTTAAGAAAAGCAGTTTATGTTTTTGTCTGTTTCGTCATGTACTGTATATCTCACCAGAAAACACTCACCTGAATAATCCACAGTATCACACATATGATAAAGAACAGTAAATGTTAAACACTAGGGGCAGCGTGGTGACGTAAGAACACAGATATAGTTTCATATTTATCAGCTATTAGTGTCTGATAACAGTATTATTTTTCCTCGTGGCTAAAATCTGTAAAATAGAGCAACTCATTGTCGTCTTTTGATCCTAATTTTGAATTAATTTGATTTAATTTAAAGCGCCTGCTGAGAACAAACACAAAGATATCAGGATTATTATGTCAGAAAATATGGATGGTTTTAATAAATAATGATGATTTCTATCTGCTTGTCTGTCATCAACATTTCTTCATATAATGACACATTTCATATCCACACTTGAGTCTGCGTCACATCATCACAGTGTTTTTGGGAAAAAGCAATAAGAGCAGAGCGGCTGCTTCCCCGACAGAATCTGCACTTTAATCTTGGATATTTATATCTTTGTTTTGGCAACTGAGAAAATCTGAAATCACCTTTAATCTGAAACGAGAGCAAGCAGAGAGTTTGAAAATGTGACGCTGGTGTAAATTGTGTAAATGTGGTGAATCGATCCTGCTGAACGTGAAGCAGTCTTGTTGTTTTTTTATGTCTCTTATTTTGTATATAAACGGCCTCTACTCACATTTTTGTACTTTTTTCTGACTGGGAGGAAATTTATTTTTATGTGACTTCTTTTGTTGATGTAACATACCCTTTTGTAACTCTTTGTGAACCTTTTTGTGTAATTTGTTGTACAGCAACTCAAATTTAAATGCATGAAATGTCCCTTTAATGTCGCCTTAACTGCTGTGAATACTGTATATAATGCACTGTATTTCTCATCACTTTATCAGTAAAGACCTCAACTGTCCAAACAAGTGCGTCTTTTCTTGTTGGATCAAACTGAGTGGGAATACTTAAAAATTGTGGATGTTCAAACTAAAATAATCTTACTGTAATCAATATAAAATTAAATCCTTTCACTACAGTTTAATATCAGTGACAGAATTTAAGTTAAATTGAGGGTTATTGCTCATAAATAATCAATGTTCGGCCCAAAAGAAGGAACAATTTCTGCATCTGATTTATTTATTTATTTATTTCTAATTTTATTTTAATTTTGCTCAAAAATATTTGATGTCTGAATCCTTTTGGGAAAAAGAAATTGTCACTTTTGTAAAATTATCTCAGTGGAATTGTAGTCCCTTTTGTCCCATGTAAGGTGAGAAACTACAAACTAATATGGCGGAAAATGACTTCAGGGACAATAAAATTATAATCATGGTAGAAAATAATTACAGATCTTATCAATTCATGGCTTCAATTCAAAAAAAGAATTAGAATTACAATTTGGTGGTCAAAGCTCACTGTGACCTCAAAAACATGTTTGGGGCCATAACTTAAGAATTCATGTGAGAATTGTGAAAAAAAGAAATTCACACAAATGTGTAACAGGATGAAGTGATGACATTTTATATCCAAAAGGTCAAAGGTCAACTTCACTATGACATAATAATGTTCTACATAAACTAAACAAAAAAAACACTTTTCTGTCCATTACTCAGCGTCATATCTCAGGAACAGAAGACATTTGGTCAGATACTGAATTGGTGACTCTAATCTTGTAACTGTGTTGATTGTATAGATCTTCTTTGTGTGAAGCATCCATGTTTTCACTGACATGGATGGAAACTGTCAGAGAAACTGGACTGGTTCACAGAAGCATACAACAGCCCGGCAGTAATTTTAGTTTATAGATATTTGACACATTTTATGGAAAATATGAGAACTTAATAAGGACAGAAATGTTGCTGCATAACAGGAATGGCCAAGGCCAGTGTTTTTTTTATGCATATTTTATATATTGTGTATTCAGAATAAGAATATTTTCCCTTTTTGTGTAAATATAATTGTGCATTCTTGGATCAGTCAGATCTCCAGTGCATAGTTTTCTTGCTCTTCACTTCCTACTGAGTATCATCTTTGTGTTGGCGTGCCCTGAGTATGATCGCCATCAACTGCCTGCTGCTCAACAGAATTTACTTACTACCTCAAATCACATGAAATGTATGGACATTGTTAAGTAACTGATTACAGGTAACTAAATTGAAATTAAATGTTATTGTAATGAGTGACAGTTACTGACTAAAAAATATGCAACTAAGTTACAATTACTAATAAAAATGTTGCTGATTAAAAATATTATTTTCAGTAAAAGGTTATTTGTAGAATAAAACATTCATTCTGTTGCTTTGTGTCTTTGCACAGTGCAGGGACGCCTTCCTTTGGCAGAGCCCACTTTTAGATATTTTTCAGCTTTATTCACCAGTTTAAAACATTTGTTAGACAAGTAATTAACTGTTTTAAGTTACATTACTTTGATGGAGTAAATAAGATGGGTAATTACTGTATTCAACAGGGTAACTAGTAATCTGTAGCCTGTTACATGTCAAAAAGTAATCTTCCCAACTGAGGATGGAGTGGTCAAGAAAGAGAAACTAGAAAATCTGATGATTAAGACAAATGATTACAGTAAAATAGTATATACACAAAGCTACAATGTATGACAAACCCAACAATTTTATTGTAAATCCCTGAAAAATATGGGTTTAAAATCTGCAAAATAAATTTTAAATGCAAATTTAAAAAATTTTATCTGCAAATTAATATTTTGAATGTACCAACCTTTAATTTAAATTGAAGCCCATTAATATTTACTATATTACTTATTTTTTGCAATTTGTGCACTTTATTTACTTCAATCTGTGTCCTGTTTGTAAAAAAAACTGCCCCTAAAAACGTCATAGAAGAAGGATTTAGAGACGTCACTTCCTGTTCTGCGCAGAGGAGACGCGAGCCAACCATGGCGGCGGCGACGGCGGAGAAATCAACGAAAGAGCGGCTGCTGTCTGTGCTGGATGATTTGGAGGTCTTATCCCGGTAAAGTTAAAAGTCCTGCACCTTTTTTATCTTGTTGTCGCTTTTATAACGTTTATTACGGTGTTATTGTTTCCGGTGTGACGCGTGTATTCGGCCCGGTAGAGCCTGTGAAGCAGCAGCGGTGCTTGTAGCTAACGTTAGCCGTTAACAGTTATTTGAATCGTCTGCGTGTGTTTTTATTTCAGGGAGCTGATCGAGATGTTGGCTCTGTCCAGGGGTCAGAAACTACCGCAGCCGGGAGAGGACACACAGGTAACACAACATCCATACACACACCGGCTTCATTCAGAACAAAGGGCAGCAGAGGAGGAAATATTTACATCCTTTAATTCAGTGAAAGTGCTAAAATCACACCGAGAACACCAGAGGTTGAATGTAACTAAATGCATTTACTCATATAGATTTTCTAAGTACGTTTTCGTTACATGTATATACCATTAAATGCAGTTTTATACTTCTGCTTGACAATACAAAGGAGTGAGAAGTCACTGATTTTACATTGAAAGTGACAGTTACAGTCACAGAGCTGCTGGACCTTCTGTCAGATGAGAGGTTGTTCTATACACACAGAAAGATTAAAGTAACAAAGCACATACTTTCCTTTGTAGGTGACCCCAGAATGAGGGGAAGTACTCAAACACATCCAACCGTGAGACTAGGGCTATTAATTCAAATAAAACCTTCATGTAAAAAGTGTTGATGTGTGTTTCTCAGATCCTGGAGCTGCTGGTGCAGAGGGACAGGGAGTTTCAGGAGCTGATGGAGGTGGCTCAGCAGCAGGGGAAGGTGCACCAGGAGATGCAGCTGCTGGAGAAGGAGGTGGAGAAGAGAGACAGTGACATCCAGCAGCTGCAGAAACAGCTGAAGGAGGCTGAACACATCCTGGTGGGTGGTGCTTATTTCTTTTTCCATCCAGACTGGTGTAGAAAATCCCCTTCTAATAGATTAGGACTGCGTTGACAAGTTCAAAGATTGCACTACTTGATATTTATCATTTTGTGGTCTTGTAGGTGTGACTGTTGTTGGTTTGAAATAATGTTTAGAAGCCAACAATTCTGCCATAAACAGAAGAATAGAACAAAAGTTCTTCAGTAAAAGTTAAGAGAAATATTCTGCACCATTATCTGTATTTGGAATAAGACTACGAATCAACATGAGAGCGTGACTGCTTGGCTCCTTAGTGATGTATTGTTACCATTTGTCTGAAAAGAAGATCCCCAAAATGCATGGATTGACCAAATATGAACAAAGTTTTTGCATGGATAGATTACTGAAAGGGCTTTTCCTGTTGGAAAGTAACAGTTAACAGACATAAAACAATTGCAAAGAGATGTGAAACTACAAAAAAAAAAGAAAAAGATTACAAAGATACACAAACTTAATATGCTCCTATGAAGGACGGGCGGCCTTTTGCTCAGCCAGGTTAGGGTTGGGTACCATTCACATTTGAACCAATACTGGTATCAGTTGCTCAGTTTGCTTCTGCACTGTATTGTGTCTATAATAACAAAAATTTAAATTCAGTTCTAAAAAAAAAAAAAAAAAAGTCTAAACATACAGCTGCTGTGCAAAAGTGAAAGGAGAATCTGTGGGGTTATAAACCTGAGCAGAGCGAGCTGCTGTCTGGCTCTGTCCAGAGACGGCACACTCTGCTCAACCTAGGTTGCAAAATGTAGATAAATATATTTATTCAGTGCCTTTTTGGGACATCATCCTCGCTGAAAAATAATAGACTTTAAGCTGAATAGCTGCTTCAGGTTACGGTTACAGCCATGAGATGTGAGCAGACAGCTGCATGCATTAAAATGAGAGCGTATCTGCTGCATGAGGCAAGTGACAGGGTGGCAGTAGCTCGGCTCATTGGGACTTGGGTTGGGAACCAGAGGGTCACTGGCTCAAGTCCTCATCTGGACCAAATATGAAGTGTGGACTGGCAAGGCACTGAAAACCCAACTGCTCAGGGCGCCTGTGTGTGGGCAGCCCTCTCACTCTGACATCTCTCCAGTAATGCATGTACAGGTCCTGTTTGTGCATGTGTGTGTATTTCAGGCCTGTGTGTATGACAACAGACTGAAAAATTGAATTTCCCCTCAGGGATTAATAAAGTGTATCTTCTTCTTCTTCTTCTTCTTCTTCTTCTTTTATAATTTCAAAGAAGAAGAAGAAGTACAAAAGTACAGAGTTCAGTCCCCAACCGTAGTCCAGGGGCCCATTTTCTCAACTCTGTCCATGACTTTCACTTCACCTATATTTTACTTAACCTTGACCTGACTTGGTTCTGGTGCACATTAACATGCACTCTGGTCCACTGTCGGTCTGATGTTTTTGAGCAGACTTCCTAATGTTTGTAATTCGGGAGATAAATAATAGAAAGTTACTCGTTAATAACATCGATGTGTTTCACACGGATCATTGCAGATTTTTTCTGTCAGTCTAAATCCTTCTTCTTCTCTTTAAGGCCACGGCTGTTTACCAGGCAAAGGAGAAGCTCAAATCCATTGACAAAGCCAGGAAAGGTGAGCTATCACACTGTCTGATGAACGCTGATGTTGGCTCTGGTTCTGTGTCTGACAGCTTTTTGTCTTGCTCTCTGCAGGAAGCATCTCGTCAGAAGAAATCATCAAGTACGCTCACAGAATCAGTGCCAGCAACGCCGTGTGTGCACCGCTCAACTGGGTACCAGGTAGGAACCACAGACTCCTGCTCCTCCTCCTGCTCCTTCTCAGCTTTTACTCCACTGTTAACTCGCATGTTTGTCTCAGGTGATCCCCGCAGGCCCTACCCCACTGACCTGGAAATGCGCAGCGGGATGCTGGGTCACATGGCCAACCTGCCAACCAATGGTGTGAACGGACATCTGCCAGGTGACGCTTTGGCTGCTGGGAGGCTCCCAGGTGAGTCTGTCAAGAGGTTTTTATGGTGATAACATATGTTAGTTTTTAATATTCCGACTGAAACGTTATTCTGTTTCCACTCTGTTCTTCTTTGATGGACGATTTAATTTTCACCAAACCAGTCTGACGTATGTTCAAAGTAAAAAGTCCTCCACTGCGTCTGTTACCTGTGTGAATTCACAGAATAACTGTCGTCTCTTTTCTGTTTGTCCTCAGATGTCTTGACACCTCACTACCCCTGGCAGTCCTCAGACGTCTCAGTGGGGATGCTGCCTCCTCACCACGGCAACGACTTCGGCCTGGAGCCTCCGGGTCACAACAAGGAGAACGAGGACGACGTGGAGGCCATGTCGACAGATTCATCCAGCAGCAGCAGCGACTCTGACTGAAAGACAGAGACTCAGACTCTGTGTGTGTGAGTTTGTTTGTGTGTGTGTGTGTGTGTGTGAGAGGGAGTAAGAGAGGTCGCCACTGAGCAACATCAGATCAAATAGGACTCGTACACACACACCTGTTTTCTTATTTTTCAATGTCACGTTCCATCCATTTTCATCTGCTTATCTGAAGCTGAGTCATGGGGGCAGCAAGCTGAGCAAAGTATTCCAGACGTTCCTCTCCTCAGCAACGTTTCCAGCTCCTCCTGGGGGATCCTTTGGTGTTCCCAGGCCAGACGAGATACTTAATCCCCACAGCATGTTCTGGGTCTGCCCCGGGGCCTTCTACCAGTTAGACGTGCCTGGAACACCTCTAACAGGCCCTTGCCATGTTGTTTAAATGAATCAGTTGTTTACAAGCCTGCCTCTGTCCTCAGAGATATTCTGGGTTGTATTTCATATTTTAATCTGCAGTTTGCGCATCTTTGAAGAGTCAGAGAGAGCTGCTCCTCCACAGAACACAGAGCCAAAGCTTTAGAGTTTCTACTGACAACATGGAGGAAGGAGTGAAGGAGCGTGTCAGGTTTTCAGCCAGAGGGATCCAGCATTTTTTGAAAGGATTAGTTCGACATTTTGGAAATATTCACTTTCTTGCTGAGAGATAATGAGAGCGTGCATACCACTAATTATTCCGTAAACAGCCTGTATTTGCACCAGTTTGAGTGTTTAAACAAACTGTATGTCCTTTGTTTGCAGTTTAAACAAACTGTATGCAAATGACAACAAAATAAACAAAACTAACAAAGACAAACTCATATTCCAGACTCCTACATGAAGATGTAATTCTTGTAATATCCTTCAGAAGAGAAACCAAACCTCACACTCTGACTTGTCTTGCTCATTGGTGACCCATGTTTGAAACTATTAGTGTGACTCGTTGTTGTCAGTTGTAGCAGAATTTCCACATGTAGTTTGAAATGTTAAATAACACAGACAAGTGCTGTAAATTTACCTCTGTGTAAATAAGCTTGTACATACTCAGCCCTGTAAATAAACACTCTTTGAATATAAACTGTTTTTGCCCGTGGTTATTCGACTGTGTTGCTTGTTTGCTTTAGACCTGAGTGGTGTCAAACAGACTTTTAAAGGTAAAAACACAAATGCAGATACACATCATGTTACATCCATTATTAATGTATATTGTTCCCTCTGAAGATCACCTTTTCATGTAACACCATGCATCCAATTCAAGTGCTTTATATTTATTTACGTGCTTATAACCAGCTTTCTCTGGCCCCAATGTGGTTTGATTTTAATTTATTATCAGAGAAAAAAATCTCCTTAATAAGTAGATGAATCTTTAAAGATTAAATATTAGCTGAAAGACAAAATTTCTGGCACATGTTTTTGTGCTTTCATAGATTATTTCACCAGATAGACCTTTTTTTAGGCTCATCAGATAAACTTAAAATGACCCAATCAGCAGGCCGGGTGCATCAAAACTTAAAATAGTGATGATTTTATCTAAATAGCTATTTTCAAGCTTATAAACAAAGTGAGAGCACATAAACTTTCTACAGCCTGAAATCATTAAATACCATTCAAACATTTATCTCACATGTCTGACTGACCCACCAAGCTCTTGGAGAAGCAGAGAACAAACTTTTAAACAGTCTGTTAAGTTCACGTCAACCTTAAAATGTTTTGACCTGGTGGAAAGATAAAGAAAGTTATGAGTAACCTCTCTGACCCCACACTCATACCTCAGAGGAAAACACAAACTGTACATGATTTAAAATGAAAGCCCTGGAAAAAAAATCCCGTCTGCATCTTCAAATATGAGTTCAGTCGGTTAAATTGGATTAACATCTATAATTCCTTGTTGTTATACAGCCATGATGGTATCAATATAGGTGAAAGGCCAGAGTGAGGCTATATTTACACTGCCAAGGCCACGATGCTGCTGCCTTCAAGTACTCTTTGTAAATCTCATTGTGTATGATTGTCATGTATCTGTATTGGTATTTTGGTTTAAAAGAAAGAGCAATAATAAATTGTTTCATATGGTTTTGGTATATATGGTTTAACTGTAGCATCATATGACATAGCTGATTTGCAAATTTGTCATAATGTTGTGAAGGTGAGAAGACGTGCTCATCAGCCATATCGCAGATATTCTGAATTAAAATTGTTTTATTTTAACAAAAAGCATTTGGTTACAAGTGTTCACATTTTTGATAACACAAATTACCCCCTGTCATAATTAGTGGGCTGTTCAAAGCGTACATTTTAAATTATTGTGCAACTTCCGACAGCGTGTGAAGGCGGCACAGAGGAAGCCCTCTTTGCAGCTCACCACGCATGCGCGTTATTCCTTCACTTCAGAGGGAGACATGGCGACGTCCCTGATCTGCGGCCGCTTGACGGCTAGCCTGAGAAATTCAGGGGCCAGAAACACTCTCAGCTCCGCTTCCAAGGTGAGTGTGTGCTCGTGTTGAAGCGAAGGACCGCGGCTTCATGAGCAGGTGGCTGTGAGACCGCTGCACCTTCCGGAAAGACCACAGCTCCCCCAAAACCTGACAGGGTCAAATCTGACATTAGCACATCCCCATTGGGTTGTTATGGCTAACATGCTAACTAGCGCGGTGCTAGCGTTAGCGCGGCTGTCACTGTGAAGTGACCCAGCAGAAACACCAGCTAACACACAGGCATAGTCGTTGTTTGATTAACCGATGTATCCTCCTGTGAGCCTGTCTCATCAGTGTGTTGTTGTAAACGGTGTTAACGGAGGTGAATCTGCGCAGTGAACACCGGGAGCCGCAGCCCGGTGACCTCCACCCTCACAGCGGAGGAGAAGCTGCTGAGCTCTGCGCCACCGCCGCATCTGTCCCGCCGCGTCTGCGTCTGGAAAGTAGCCGCATAAATCCGCTCAGCTTCAGTTACTGTCATGAGCTTCCACTGCGGAGGAAGGCGGTCAACACTCTGCAGCAGGGGCTGAATGTAACGAAGTACATTTACTCTTAAAGGCGTAGTTCATGATATGATTCTTTGAGTTGGGGTTGTATGAGGTACTTCAGTGTGTAACATACAGTAGGTGCCAGTCTGCACGCCGTCTGTTTGAAGAAGCAGGCTGGAGTAGATTGTGTACAGACTATGGTGCTGGCAGGGAATCAACAGGGAAATCGTCAACAGCTCCCCATCTGTGCTCTCGTCAAAGCCAGACTCCATTGAGAAGTACAGCAATTTTAGCTGGCTGAACACAGAGGCTGCTGCTGTGTCGCTGCTTTGGTTAGTTAGTTAGTTAGTGTCAGTGTGTTACTTTGGTTAATTGGAATCAACCTTTTTAAAAGCTGAAGTCACACCATGACACCAAACAACCAGCTGGTAGACCAGCAGTGGTAGACCAGCTGCTCCTGTGATCAGCAGTGTTAAATCACTGTTTTTTTCAATGGAGTCTGGCTGTGAAGAGAGTGATAAAACAGCTTCAGTTCTCCACTGAAAAGTGAAGGTAAAGGGAGTAAAAATATACTTAATAATAATAAGAAAATGTAGCATATGCTTGAACTGACTGATTTTTATTTTTTGGTGGCTAAAATGTGTTTTGCTGCTGCCCCTGTCCACAGCAGCACATTGTTTAGCTTCTGTTCCAGTGCCCCGACCTGTTTCTCCAAACTTGGGGCGTGCCAGCTGACATCTACTCTAGGTCACACACTGATGGATAAGTGCCTCATATAACCTCACTTCAAAAAAATCTGAACTACCCCTGTAAGATGGCTAAAAATTCAACTTTAGCATCCGTGTTGGTAGAAAATAAGCTTTTTACACATTTCTGCAGACACTGAACAGTGAGCCTGAATTCAGCAACATACGTAAATATATACTCTGTGGAATTTTCCTGAAAAAATATTGCATAGACACATACAGCGGTAATCCCTCTCAGTCATCACTTATGACAGCTTCAAAGACAGTGATATAACAGCTCCATTTTCCCATCGTAAATCACTGTCTGACATTAATGTAAATTGGTGAAAATACTCCCAATGTAGCGTACAATCAAACTGATACTGCTTTTTTAGAAGGTTAAAATACGCTTTGCTGCTGCCCTTGTCCACAGCACTACATTGATAAGTTCCATGTCAGACTCCAGCCAGCTTCTCCAAAGTGGAGGCGTGCCGATTGGCTTCTGTTGTATGTAATATACGGACGATGGATAGGTACCCCAGAAAAGCCCACTTCAAAAAGTCTGAACTAACCCTTCAAGGCACTTGTGACTTGATTATTTCTGTTTTATGCTTCCTCTTTGTGACATTTATCAGACAGTTGTGGTTAATTCTCAGATGACAGTTTTTCCTCCCCTTCCTGTCCAGTGAAACCGTATAACTCCAGATGTGTTGGTGGAGAGTGTTTGTGATACTCCAGAATTTTCTGTGACTTCAGAAAATTCTTCTTCTGAAGCTAAATAAACTAGGGATGCACGATGTCGGATTTTTTGCCGATATACAGCAACTCATTTGATCGATATCAATACACTTAATGTACTTTATTCCCCACCTAATTTTAATGATCATCAAGTCTTTTCTGTTGTGGGATTACCATCATATTATGTTGCATGCTCTTCATTCTGCAAAATACGAAAAAGTGTGTTGGGAAATTCTTGTAGTTTATTTTAAAGCCAATATTGACCGATACTGATGATGTGCCAAGATTATCTTGCATCCCTAAAAGAAGCTCTTTAAAACCCTCTTGGATCAGCTGGAAATGCAACATCTCCACCACCATATTGCTGTAACTACAACAGTAAATAAAGGAGTTAAAATGAGTACAACCAGCAGTAAAATGACACATAAACATTAATGTAGCAGTGATATTAATCCAAATACATCAGATATAAGAGGAAACATTTTACTGCACAATGACTTCTTTTACTTTTCATTCTTTAAGTACATTTTGCTGATAATACTTACATACTTTTACTTGAGTAAGGTTTTGGATGCAGGACTGTGACTTGTTGAGTATTTTCAAAGTGTGGTGTTAGTGCTTGAGCAAAGGATCTGAATATTTCTTCCACCACTGCCTTTATTACAAGTTCAAGCAAGTCACAGTGGGTGGAAACTCATAACTATGTTGCTGTTATGTCTTGAGCATTGTCAGGCGAGTTGCAAACAAATCCTGAATTGCTCAGCTCAAGGGTAGTTTGTAATGTGCTGTCTGGGGGTTCAGACCACTTCCTCACGTCCTCTCGTGACACGATCCTGTGCCCGAGCTCTGCAGGCAGCTCTGACCTCACGGCTCAGTGTGTGTCAGCTGTGAGACCTCATATAGACAGACAGGTGTGTTCCTTCCCAAATCATGTCCAATCAGGTTCATAGATTCAAGCGTAATGGGAGACACCTGAGCTTAATTTCAGGTTATATTTCTTTTTATTGTTATAAATAAATTTGCTGTAATCCTGATTTTACTTTGTCATGATCTGTTATTAAGTGTAGATTAACAAGGGGGAAAATGAACTTCAACATGGGGTCTGATTAAGCCCACTTTCTGAATGCACTGTATATAAAACTAGATGTCTGAGATTTGGATTATAACATCTTAAAATACTGTTTTCCTGATGTTTAAAACTGCTCTACTGTGATGCAGTGACCTATTTTTTGTAACTTATTTGATTGTTCAAGCTGAACACTGTTAGTCATCACAACCACATTACTCTTGACTTTCCTAATGGGGTTTCTTCCAGTGGTTTAACAAGTATTTAGATCCTATAATCAAGTACAGATAGCAGTACCGCTCTGTTAAAGTGCTCCATAACAAGTAAAAACTATACTGTATCACAGTGAAGATACCACTATTTAGGCACAATAGGCTCTGTAAAAGTAATACTGGAAAATATTTTACCACTGGTTGAGTATTACAATGCATTTACATGTAAATAACATTTCTATGTTGTAGTTGGACAGGATGGAGCTGATTCTCACTATTTTACAACTGTATAATGAGGCATGGCGTGTTATGCAGTCTTAATAGTTATTTTTAGGGCGGTACTGAATATCAGTTTTTGGATATCGAAACTTGAGTGAGAGATGTACACGATTAGGCAAAGCTTGGAGGGAGTTGGGGTGATGAAAGACAAAAGTCTGACTATACTTAAAATAATGTGACAATACGCCACAGATTTGTGAAAAGAGGGTTTCCTTCAGCACATCAGGCGCTCGACCTTTTGGGGGTCAGCTGTGAAAAAGTTTGAAACTATTTCAGACATTTGACTTTTTCGTAAGCTTTTCATCTTTAAGCCTGTCAACTGAGATCAAACTGTCCCAGTTTAAGTCGTGCCGAGCTGCTGGTGACGGACATTAGATGAGCCTCAGCTGGAGTCACAGATCTATCACTGTGTTTGTGTCTTAGAATAACAAATAATACTTAACGTTAATGCACAATGAATACTGTTGAATTATTATTTCTTAATATGTGGGTTATTTAGAGTTAAAACACCGATTTGGACGTCCAATACCATGGCAACGATCGAGTCTTTATAGCATTCGGGTCAGCCTTACTTCCTTTCTTAATCTTCTTCTTAATCTTAATCTGCAAGTTCAGTATTTGCCTCTGAAATGTAGAAGTAAAATTTAAATACTTACGAACGTCAAAATTGTACCTAAGTACAGTATTTGATTAAACGTACGTAGTTACTTTCCACTAATGGTGTCTTGTGTGTAAATGCCACATGATACTTTCTGATATATATAACTTTAAATCACAATGTCATTGTGTCATCATACAGTAAATGTTGGCAGTGTCTGTTTCTGTACAAAGTAAGGTACTTATTTATTTGAATCTAATTAAAATCTCTACAAACATTGCCATGAAACCAGTCCTGCTTACTGAGGATTTTCACGACTGAAAATATTAAAGTTTTCTATTGTCATATTACGCACTTGTAATTTGGTGTAATGCACACATTTTTCTGCCAGCTATGAACTATCTGTAATATTCTACTTTACGTACATATAGTAATAACATGATGGTGTTATCAACCTGTTGCAGCCTGTGTGAAGTCATCAGGACCCAGACTGTTTTTTACTAAAGCTGGAAATGTAACCAGAAGTTAAAGACAAAGCATGAAATGGAAAAACAAGGTCAATAGTTTTATATTACTGTAAATAATATGCATCGTCGCGTGTATCCTGTGATACAGAGTATTTGGAAGCACATGTCCAACTTCAGCTTTTCTGAATCAGTGAGTAAAATTGAACAGCAGTTTTCCCAATCAGCCCTCCGTCCAGTTTAGTCCTGACTGTGTGTGAGCAGCTAAAGAGGGTGCAGACAGGCAGCTGTGTGTTGAAGCTATAAACAGGAGCCGAACATGTCTTTTAAATCTGACACCAGGCTGGAATATCGGCCCTTTTTCTCTCCATTTTCTCCCTGTTTTCAATCAGCAGTTTGTTGTGTCAACACTGATGCAGCAGACAGTATGAACACCGTCACCTCCGTCACTTCACAGACCAACATCAGTGACTCTCACTGTTTCCCAGATGATCATGTTTTCCTCCAGCTGACTCAGTTGGAGTTGAGAAACACTTTTACACGCTCTCCTGCTTTCATTTCCTTCATCAAGTTTCCAGTGTTGCTCGTGTTTCCCTGCTGACTGCAAACACTTCTGCTCTGGTGTAAGAAAGAAACTCTGCGTGCTTTTGTTTTTGCGCGCGTGTGTGTTAAGTGTGAAGAATCTCCACCAGTTGTTCTCTGATAATGATAATCTATATGTAGGCCTCGATAATCAGTAATGGTTTATCTCCTGTCTATTTTTAGTTGGCATTCAAATGTCTTGGATTTAATCCTTCATATTTTATGGAAAGCAAATGTTTTTGATGCCATGTATGGTCGACATTTTCTCAGCATTCTTTACATTGAGTAATTAACTTTATATATAGTAGTTGTTATTGTTGAGGGTGGAGTAGGGATGGACTGTAAATGATGCAGCATGTAATCCAGTTACACCAGTTAATCTTGTGGTTGTGTTAACAGAGAGGCTGCTCAGTGAGTGTTTCCTGTCGCAACAAACTGCATCTACTGTTACCACAGTAACCACAGATGTCCCCAAATCCCCAAAAGATTCATTTCTTTCTTTCTTTTTTGACAAAACATTTCCATCTTTTCTCCTGTCGCTCCAGGTTCTTGCTGGTTCCTCAGGTCTCTTCGGCAGCCATGTGTCCCACCTGCAGCAGCAGCAGCAGAGGAACCTCTCCCTACACGAGTACATGAGCATCGGGCTGCTGAAAGAGGCCGGCATCTCCGTGCCAGACGGCATGGTGGCCAGCTCCTCAGAGGAGGCGTACTCTGTCGCCAAGCAGATTGGTAAGCCGCGCAGAGCCTGGATTAAGTGCCAGTAATATCAGTATCGAACATATTTATCTCTGCAGATTATCACCATATGGTTAGGTGACAGTTTGGCAGGCAGGCGTACAATAACTCTTTACTTTTATAAAGTGAAAGAACAATTAAACAAGATGACTAATGTGACCAGACATTTGATGCAAACACATTTAAGCAGCTCCACACCCAGCGCCTCGTTCTTAAAGACGAACCCAATCTGTGCCTTTTCTGACATCTCATGACCTTTGTGTGTGAGGGCATTTTAAACAGCTGTTCAGTGTGGGGACGGACACACATACACTCAGTCTAAACATAGCCTCCCCCGGCTTCAGTGGGATCAGTTGACACCTGACTTACATAATTGCAGGATAGTAAAGAGGTTGCACCGATTACTCTTCTCTGCTTTATGGAGCTTCGTAGTGACTTTAAGATCATTGTTTATCTGTGCGGCTACAACTGTACTGCTCTGGTCCCAGTGCTTCTTCAGGGTGACTTCGAGTCTGACTCAAACACTCACTCACTCAAATTTAACACTTCTCCAAAAAGTAATCAGTCCACATTCCCCAGGAACCTCTTTCCACATCTGCATAAATTACATCCACACACAGCTCTCATTTATAAAGAAACTACGTCACTTTTTAAGCTGCTTCACCTCTTACTCCTGCTTTTTCCTCCCTCTGACACAGTGGTGAAGAACACCAGGAGCAAATGGCAGTTTTCATTATAACAAAATTATGACTGCTGTGTTTACTGCATTCCAGATTAATCAGAGCACACAAGGCCAAATGCCCTCCAGAGTTATCATATGAACAGTTGCAGACAAGCAGTGCAGCTTTTGAAAGGTTTTTTCTTGAAGGTCCACAGCAGTGCTCACTCCACATAAAACACTACATTACATCACTTCCAGCAAACGTCACAGAGAACAAACAGCGTCACTGATCTGTTTTAACTGAATATTCTCAGGTCTGGCTCAGCTGAAAACACAGCTGTAGCCTGCTAACAGTATCTTCACGTCACCTGCTCAGCTGAGTTCAGATAGCGGACACTCAACTGTCCTGCTGTCATCACAGACATGTGAACTAACCACAGACACTCACCTCGTTCGTAGACTCACACACAAACTGTATGCCGCTGCAGGATGAATATAGAGGGAACACTAGAACAGATATTTGATCATATATTCTTTCAAAAATTCAAATATTTGGGGATTTTATCGGGGAAACTCTGGGTTCACTCTTTGTGCTCTCATAGCGCTGTTTACAGTCCTTGATGAATTTGTAAACTGGTTTGACTTCCTGCGAATGAATGTGGCTAAAACAAAAGAGGTGTACTGATTTTCGGAGATGTTCAGTGTTTGATTATGGCGAGCCATGGCAGCAATAAAAGTAGCTAAACGAGAATCAAATGTAATGCAAATCCAAAGGCTTTAGGCAAATTAACGTTTCTTCTTTTTTTCTTTTTTTTTTAAGGAAGTTGAGAAGTTGTTACGTGGACACAGCACTGATGAAAATGGTTTATTCTTCTTTTTTTGAGTCTGTCCTTTCTTTTTTATGATTTCATTTTTGGCAGTGTTAGTCTTTAAAAATAGGAACAAACTGGACGAAAGCCGTGTCATAAGAGAACTGGTGCTCCTCTTAATGATGTGCATAGAGTGGGAACCATCTCTCAAAGGCACAGACTATTCTTTCCCAATACCCACACTTGCCCTAGAAATACCCACTTGCACGTGGTTGTGCGCGTTCACGTTTAGGCTAGTGTTGTCCCTAAACAAAAATGAGGTACCCGTCCTAGATTCCAAAGGAGCCCCGACCCACACTTACAATGAAGTGGAAGATGAAATTTCCCAGAACGCCTTGTTTTTTGGAAAACAATTTGTTACTGTACGATCGGAACGTAGGCTATACAGACAACAGATGGTTGGACTAGCGTAAACTCATCAGCAACTCGGTTGAACACAGCGTCAAAATATTTAAACAAATCGACTTACCCGGACAAAATCGATCAGAATTAGAAGACGTCGTAGGCGCCTCCTGTTTCAGCATTTCTTCTCCGTTGATTCATCAGACGGAGAAGAATAAACACAGCACACGCCACAACACAAGGGCTGGAGCCGGCATTTTCAAACCTGAAGGACTACCGGTATCTTGCGTCGCTACTACACGTAACGTATGCCTGCACGTCGGCCACGCCAATTTGCGTGAAGTGGCGTCTCATTCCGTAGGGAAAGATCTCTACACTGATATTTCTCACTTCCCTTATCAAGGGTTATCTCGCAAACGAGGGCACTCAATACCAAGTGGAAGATTTAAGGTGTAGAAATGGGATTGGGCCAATGTCTCCCCGTAAGTCGCGCTGATAGACACAGCTTGTCCTTTGTTCCATATGCCGTTGTTTTTGTAAACAGTTACAGCCCCGGATGTCATGTCATTGTGTCTTCTTTGTTTCCATGGTTTACAGTGTCAGTGTAGGATATATGGATTTAATACTGTGCTGTGTATTATTGTATGCGTTTGTATTTGACATCTGACGTCAGAGTGAATCGCCCCTCGTGGAAATTTTTTCGAATCTTGAAAAGAAAAGGCTGTAAAAACCCACAGTACTCCACCTGCTCAGCAGCACACAGCAGACACTGTTAGACACTAGTGGGTGAACATGGTGGAGCATTTAGCAGCTGCAGAGACAGATGTTTCCCTCAGGAGTTGGTGGAGTGCAAAACAGACATTCATCAGGTGACATAAACACAAAGACTCCAAATGAATCATCATGTTGGATGTTGTTGGATAACAAGATTGTTCATTCCTTCATTTCAAGTTTCTGTCAAACATCTGACTAGTATCTTAAACACTAAATTGTCACTCCTGCCTTTTAATTAATTAGGACTGAAGTGGCAGATTAAAACGAAATAGATAAATGTCATTTTAAAAAAAGAGATTAAATGATCTTTGTTGTCACAAAATAAAAATTTATATTGCGCTGATAAAAAGAAACTGCAGAGATGCTTCTTACTTTACTATCTCAGTTTTCCTGAAGCCCAAGGTGACGTCCTCAGATTGTTTTGTCTGTCCAAACCCAAAGACGTTCAGTTTACAATGATACAAACAGAGATAAGTCCATCACAACACTTTAGTTTATTCAGTTTATTTTCTGTCCGTCTGCCTGATTGAAATGTTTCAGCTGTGTGGAGGGTGTGATGTTAAAGAGGTTTGGGGTGCAGAAGTCATCACCAGAGTCGTCTCTGTTTTGTCACTATCACAGTTAATATGTTTTATTCATGGACTAATGTGTGTGTGTGTGTGTGTGTGTGTGTGTCAGGTTCAAAGGACCTGGTGGTGAAAGCTCAGGTTCTGGCTGGTGGCAGAGGAAAGGGGACATTTGAGGGCGGACTGAAGGGAGGAGTGAGGATCGTCTACTCGTAAGTAACCCAGTCTTTGTCATCAAACAAATCTAATGCCAAAAACAACAGAAATAATCTGCTGCTTTACCTCACGCAGCCCACCCAGATTTTTGTTTGTTCCTTTGTGTGGTGTGTCTCTTAGCTGCAGGTCGCTGCTGGGCACCATAAATTCGCCTCAGAGAGCTTTTATATCTGCACAGAACACACCCTCTGTCTTTAGATCAGATCAGTGAGGATAAACTCCCCTAAACGAAATCTTCTTTATGTAGAACACATGACAACACATCAGTGAGCAGAGGCTTTTGCTTTTGTCATCCACAAAATCTTTTTTTTTTTCAGGCTTCTCCAAATTTGAAACATCTTTCCAGGATATGTACCACAGAAGTAAAGTTAGAACTTCACATCTGCGTAGCTGAGGTGCTGCAGGCATCTGTAGACTGTTGCATTAGTTTTAATTGGCATAGCTGACTCTCTGACATTGTAAAATGCCACCTACATGCCAAATGTCAGCTGTGTGGCAGGAACAAGCTACAGAGAAGCTGCAAGAACATGGAGGAGGAGATTAAAACGATCTTTGGAAGGAAAAAACAGACGGCTGTGTCAAATCCGAAACCTCAGTGTAGTTAACTGTGAACCAGAAGTTCTTTAAGAGTCACTCAGATCTGTGCTTTATGTGATATTCTTAGATTTTACTTATCAGATGTGATGAGGAGGAAGTATACATGACATCTCCTCTGACAATCGTTTTCCTCCTCCTCAGGCCAGAAGAGGCCCGTGACATTTCCTCCCAGATGATTGGTCGAAAGCTGTACACTAAGCAGACCGGGGAGGCAGGTCGCATCTGCAACCAGGTGTTTATCTGCGAGCGCAGGTACCCACGCAGAGAGTATTACTTTGCCATCACCATGGAGAGGTCCTTCCAGGTGAGAGAAGACAAACACACACACACACACACACACATTTAGATACTGATAGGTCTAAAGCTGGATTTAAATACAGTTTAAATGAAGATGTTTTGCTTATTCTCATAATGTTGAGCAGCAAATCTCAATTAACATGTCCGTCAGTAACGCACCTGATTAAAGCAGCTCTCATGTTCAAGCTGCAGCAGAAAACAGAGCCAACACAGAGAGAGAGAGAACGTTAAACATTAACTTAGTTATTATTATTCTCGTTTTATTCTAATACATATATTATCCTACATGCTTGATCTGGCCTGCATGTTCTTTGTTTAACCCGAACACAGAAATAAAATTAAGACAAAATACGACCCATGAATCACCTTTTTTTGGAGCGTCACTGGCCAGGTACCTGACTGGGTACGGGACTTTGCCTCAAAGATGCATGAAACCACAAAGAAATGGTATAACGACTACAAAGATGCAACAAAAAAAACACCACCAAGTCTGTGTGTCTTGCGTCTATGTAGGAGAGGTGGTGGGGCCTTCTGCATGCCTGTGCCCAGGGGCCCATTGTTCTATAATCCTCTCATGAATACATGTCAGGGTTTCCCACACATTCATTTATTCGTGGCTGCCATGACTAAAACATCTGCCGCCACATTTAGATTTTCTATTTTTGGAGCTGGGCTGGTTATTAAGTGTGCTGCTTGTGTATATATATACCGTTCAGTTATTATTTGCTCCACAGAGGGAGGGCACACACAGGCGCAGCAGCAGAAAAGCAGGCACAGTGAAAGTGAAACTTAACCATCAGTGCGCTGGGTCTGAAGTTTGCTTCCCTGATTCGTTGATCTGATCTAACTATATTGTATTTCTTGTGTAGTTCAGTGTCTTCAATTCAGTTCAATTCAGTAGAACTTTATTTATCCTGAAGAAAGTTGTTGTGCCAGAGATTGCTTCAAATTACAGTAGCATTAAGTACAGTAACTACAATTTCACAACCAATAACAACCAGTGGGTTCCCCAGGTCAGGGTCTCTCACTGGGCCCAGTTTTAGAAACAGTAGTGTATTAAATATCTGGTAAAATATACAAATATTCAAGATAAGAAGTGCTTTGAAGGAGCAAAACCAAATCTGATCATCTGTGATGCCACATCTTGATGAAGGTGGTGATTGTTGCTGTAGCTGAAGGCCCAGTTTGAATTTTGTTCCCTGCTGAAACGGCTCTAATAAGAGACAAAGATGTACAGAAGACAATATAATCATAAAAACCAAATTAAGAATATGTATATTGTCCTCTCAGTAACTTAATGCACACAATTCATTTTGACAAATGAAGAAGTCATCCTGTACAGGTGCTGGCTGGTTGTTCTGAATTAAACCACTAGGTGGCAGCACAATTCTAAAAATAATAGTAATGGTCTTTTTTCAGCACAGTGGTCTCATGTCACTGTTTTATATAAGTTGAATGCAAATTAGCTTATATTTTAGAGACAGAGACAGCATCCTGCAGAGGTGTCCTCATTCAGCTAACTACATGCTCTGATGTGATTTGACAGACTTTAAAGTTCATGTAAGTCATTAACCTTGTAGAAACCTGCATCTCCCATCAGGACAGTGTTTTAGAGGAGGAAATCTGCAGCTATACACAATTTCAAATGAGTCCAAATCCTCATATTAGACATTAAGCAAATGTTAAGCTTCTTGTTACCAGATTTGTCCTTTTTAAAGGATTTCTCTGCTGCCTCAGTGAAGCCCACCTCTCAACCCACATCCTAAAATTAGGGGATGCATTTCACAAAACATACTGAAGCTATTTTTTAGAGCAATTTACAAACATGTTAGTGCTAAAAACAGTAATATACTGAAAGACAGAAACAATGAAGGCAGATTTCAAAGTCAGTCAGGGATGACTTGTCAGACAACTGGAAAAAAATATCGCGGCGAGGATGAGTCTGAGAGATACTTTGTGAACATGGCCCCAGATGTCTGCAGGTTTTTGGCAAAAAAAGACCTGGGTTAGTTTCTCTGTTCACTTCATTTTGGAGAAATTAATAGAGTAACTCAGCACATACATAATGGGATCATTATTATACATTATACATGCCACAGATAATGATGATACCCACCAGAGATCTGTCTTCTTAATCTTCACTCCTACAGCAGAGAAAAGACAAAAGAAACTCCTCAGGTGGAACCAAACCTTTTATTAGATGGAGCGTGTGATGTAAAGTGCCTCCCTTTGAGATCAGTAGGTATTCAACAGGAAGGATTTCAACATATAATAGTGCTCACGCATCTGTTTAAGTTACAGTCAGTGTGCAGAGGTCGTGTGACAGAAGGGCCAAAATGGTTTTGAACAATTATCTGTTATTAATCTGTGAAAATGGAACATAAACTTCAGGGACAACAAGCAGCCAGAAACATTTCTTCAATGCCTGTGATGAACCTGAATCTGCAGCTCCCCTCGGCGTAGTGAGAGACTAGCTTTTGAACATAGTGGAGCATTTAGCAGCTAAACAGACAGATATTTCCCTACATGAGTCTGGAAAGTCTTGAACAGAGCTGAAACTATTAGTTGATCAATCAATCACTTAATCAAGAGAGGTTAAAGCTGGGAACGGCAGTTTTATTTCGGTGTCGTTGGACAACCCTTGAGCATATTGTAATTCAAGTGGACTGAGAGAAAACTCTGCATCTCCTCTTGGCTCTGTTTTCAGGGTTTAGATAATCAAGCCTGTGACAGGAGACTTTGCCCAATCACAGGTCATTTCAGAGAGAGGGTGTTCCTATTGGCTGGTCTACAAATACAGATGCGCAATGGAGCACAATCCTGCAGAGAAAGTTGCTATTCTTTGAGTCTTTTTTCAAGCTAGAATGCCAAAAATTCATAATGTTCTACGAATACAAAGTTTTGCTGCATTACTTTGTCTTATTTGACTAAAAATCAAACATATTTTCAAACTAACTGAAATTAAAAAGCATTTTGAGATGTCATCTTGAGGTAGAAAACTGGCATATCATTTAATTTATTTTAGGTAATTATACAATCAAAAAATGTATGAATCTATAATAGATATAATTGTTAATTACAGCCTCTAAAATAAGTCCAGCTTTATGTAAAACTACACTCTTTTTGTGGTGAGACTCATTGTTGAGTCTGCTTCATTGGATGGAAATTAATCTTCAGAGTGAGATAACAGACTAAAATCTGAAACTTGGACTTCACATTTTTCTAATCATAATCTCATCACTTCCCTCTTGTGTCCCACAGGGTCCCGTCTTGATTGGCAGCTCGCAGGGCGGCGTGAATATTGAAGATGTCGCCGCCGAAAATCCAGATGCCATTGTGAAGGAGCCCATTGACATTGTGGAGGGCATTAAGATGGAACAGGCTGTCAAGGTACAATCAATAGTAGATGGAAGAAGTCACAAAACACACTGGAGACGCTCCAACTGTGTGGTTTGGGCTGCAGGAGAAATCGAACAGAGGAGGAAGGGATGCTGGGTGTGTTTGTGTTTGTGCTGCTCGGTCGGAGACAATGTCCAAAACTCACAAGGGGCCGCATCTTATTTCTCAGAGGGAAACTCTTTTCTTAACAAGATACAGGTCCAATTTCTCTCCTACAAATCAAGTCTCAGGCTGGAGAAAAGCTTCACTCCTCCTGCCTGTTGGCTTCTTTCTTTCAGAACGAAAAATATTATGATTTTGTTTTGATGCCCAACAATTTGCAGATGTTATTTTTGGACACTAACAAAGTTATAATCAGTCTCCTGGACTTCATAGAAAGCAACCTGTATTTTTCAGGCAGCTGCTCCGAAATAACTGTCCTGCTTTTGATTTTCCAGTCCGATGGTTATGATCAACACTCAGATGTTTAAAGTGATCCATAAATATACCCTTGACTGTGGAGGATGAAGCGACTATTGTTTGTTTTATTTACAAAGATGACAGTGTGTCTGAACGTTTGAGCTTTTGTCACACAGAACAAATAATGTCCTTTTGATCAGCTTCACTTTGGTACCAACTGCTGTCTGAATGAACTAGACCTGACATACATGTGACATACATGAGACGCAGCAAACATGACGTCAAACTGTCTTAAAAGTTTATCTAATCAATATTCAGATATTGGCAAGCCGACTCTTTGATGTGACAGAGATTGCTTGTAGTGATGAACTGAGTTATCACCTGTATGTGTTAGGAGTAGAACAGTTCTGAAACCGAGACCGAAACCAAACAAACATGTACGTTCCTGGTGTCTCGCACGCCCCCTCCCCAAACCATTGCCACCTTGAACCCGTTGAGCTGTCATTAGGCTACCAGGTGGAGTTCTCACACTGTTTCCCACCGTCGATTTTTTTTTTTTTGTATATGCCATCAACATTGAGCACCACGCCACATACTGTGTTTTTGTTTTTTTTTACTTTTTAAAGTGGGTAAAATCTTATTTCATTGTAGAGGTGCACCACAGCACATTAATTCACTTAACTCCGCCATGCACACATACAGTGTGACGCGTACAGTGGCTTGGAAAGTAGCAACATAGGGCACTAAATTTGTTGAATTTACTGTTTATTAGTTTGTTTTTAATCACCTGCAGCCCCCAAATCGTGCAAGCTACGAAACACCAAGATCTGAACTAACCCATGGATTTGGAGAGTTGTTACTCTCCTGGTGTCTGCAGGTCTGAGGAGCATTTTAGCCTCTTTTAGCTCATTGTTTTGGTGTTATTGCACGTTTATTGTATTGGTTCACTCTCACCGTTCTCAGAGCATGGGGTTAAAAAAAACAAAACAAAAAAAAAGCCACTGTACCTTACCTGATCAGACCGACTGATGAACAGTCATCTTTTCTTCATCTACTGGTTCGTATGATTTCCCATAAAATTAGTGCCCCACAAATGATGTTTCGTACTTAACATAAAGTTACGTAATTACCTTTGTTGTGGCTTCAAAATAGTCGCCCACATACACCGTTATGGGAGATATGATAAACTCACTGTCTTTGGTTTAATTGTACTCACTGTTTGATGAGGTGTCTAGACTGTCACATTTAGAAAAGAAAGTGAAAACAAAAATCCCCAAACAAACGTTCAGTGGGGTATTAAACAACCTCATCAAATGGTAAAAAGCAAAGATTAACCAAATGGGCAGCAGTTAAAGCCTGAGGCGATTTGCTGGAAATGGCTCCAACAAACTTTAAGTTACTGTGGTTAGGTTTAGGAAAGGAATCATGGTGACAACTGACCTTGAAATGACTCAAAGTTCACACAGTTCCAAACACGTGTCTCCCGAGGAAAGTCCTGTGTTTTGCAACCCATCAAACACCCCTATCTGTGTCTGTAGGGGACCGCTTCCTTTTTTACTACTGTTCGTTCAGTGGTCATGTGATCACAGCCTTGACACTAGCTCATGATTACGATGGATATATACAAATTTTGTACATTACTTTTCATAGGAAAACATACAAACAGTGCATGAGAGAAGCCTGACGTATTGGAGCTTAGCAGCTAAAGAGATGGTGGAGACCAAAAGCAGAGCTTAAAGAGAGAATATTGGACTGACATTTATCGGGTGGACACAATCACAAAGACTGCTAATAAATCATAATGTTGTTGCTGGACATTGAAACTTTTGCTCACATATTAACCAAACAAATTTAAAAAGGCACTGATATATCAGTTGTGTTGCTGGCTTGGTTCCACTGCCCTGAAGTGGCCAAAAAAATCACCTCATACAATCTGAAGTCATTTCCAAAGTTCGCCAAACATTCTCTCTAAAAAACTCCCAAAACATACTTGTTTCTGTTAAAGTTTTATTTGTTAACCAGTGAACTCAGTTTCAGAGCATCGTCTCGGATCACTTCCCGCGCTGCAGCGTGACCTGACCTTTTACTGCTTCACAAACATTGTTTTACAGTCCTGCAGGTTTTTGGTCATTGTGTCTTTGAACCAGAAAATCACAACAAGTCATATAACACACACACACACAAACAAAACACACAACTCAAGCTTGGATGCAAGATTTGCAGAAACACAGGTCAAAAACTGGAATAAAAGCTGTCAGGGAATTTGACAATTTTCAGTCTTGCTCAGTTTTTAACATGAACAAACATTTGTCTTCTCTAACGTCGTCACTGGTCTATAAGAAGCAAATTTTGAGGTTTATTTTTACACATTTTTGGGTATATTTTTCTTTAATCTTGGCTGTATTATACCACTCTCTCTTCAATCTCCTAGTCTCGGTCCATTTTCCCTGTCGTCTCCTTTGTGTTTGAGTGTAATTTTATGTCAGATCCCACCGGCAGGGCTTTGTTCCATCTTTGGCTCTGGATATTGAATATGCTGGTTGTCATAGTGAGAGCAGAGACTCAATATATTTGACAGAGAGAAGAGGTGCTGATTGCAGCGCTCTCCAAGTAGATGGAGGTCCATTGATGTTTGTTCACTCCTTTTATTTTTTCAGGTTTCAGGTTTTCTGTTTCTAGAGAAACAAGAAGCTGCTTGTTCTCTTTCAGTTCGATTGTTTTGGTATGCTGATAGATAATTCAGAAAATATTGGAGGTGGGAATTGATCTAATCATTTCCCACGGTCATGGCAAACCTGGAATAGTCACGGAATTTCACAATTTCATTTTCCAGGCCTGGAAAAGTCATGGAATTGGTAAAAATCATAGAAAGTTTTGGAAAACACTCATGGTGTCTCGTTGTTTGTAATGACATTATTCATGACAGCAGTCCGGGGATAACCTTTCATGTATTGTAACATAACGGTGAATTTATTTTCTGCAAGTCAGCTGTTGACATAATGTAGCTCTAATATGTGCCAACTTCAGGTTGCACAATGTATTGTTTCAACATCGATACTGTGATGAGCAATAGTCGTTTTGAAGGATGTGCAGTGTCAAGAAAGGCAAATTAATTGAGAAGTTGCGCGGTTCTCATTCCTACATTTCTAATGGTACACACCTTAAAACCTACCGCTGAACATTATACTGTCTTTTTGTCTTCATACAAAATGTAGATTAACTCACTAATAACCTAATTCCTACTTAAAACCGGACTCTGCACAGGAATACATAGATACTACTCCTCTGAAATGCTTGAATAAGGAAAAGATTTGTCCAAAAATCTGTCTTAAACTTGGTTAGAAATGTCTTGAAAGGGTCGTTAAAGGCATTAAGAGAAGGGAAGACAAAGAACAAGAACAGAGAGAGACAGATAAAATTATAATGATGACAGTGCTAATGATGTAATTTAATTGTCTTGTCCTTGAATATATTTAATGCAACTCAGCGTTTTAGTTAATTTCTCAGCAGGTCGATAAGCTGATGTCAGCGTTGCCACAGGAGCTACGTACCCTCTGAAAACAAGTGACAGGGTATAAAGGGAAAATACTTCTATTGCAAATGACAGAACAGTGAACAAAAGTGTAAACTAGTGATGTGACATTAAATATCTTTGTGTTTCTACCGTGAACTGCCACAAAACAACTTCCCCAGAGTCTCTGGGCAGATGAAACAAACTGGTCTAGACTGGAAAAGGCTTCAGTTCACATCCAGACAAGTGTGAATCAAGTCGATTTTAATAGAGACAACATCTATGGACCAGACTCGACCACTACAGTCCTGTTATTACTGTAAAGTATCAACACCAAGTTTTAATCATCCGCTTTTTCTCTAGATTGCAGCATACGTAACTGACTGTGAAGTTATTTTTTCTTCACATTTCTACACAACAAAGGAGCTGCGGCCTCGACCAACTCTTTTCTTTGCTCCGTGGGAGTGACGCAAAAAAATACTACACCTCCATTTTGTATTTAATCTCAACAAAGAGGAGAGAGTGACACATAAAAGATGCTGAAATGAAAGGTCTCTGCAGTTTCTCTGTGGCTGCGAGCCATCAACTGTACTGCGTAATTATCAGTTTGATGTGACGGCATTTTAAAGGGACGGTGTTTACTCTTTAGTTTATACAGATTACACAGCACAGATAAAACATGTTAATCAGTGAACTGTAGAGGAGCTGATAGGTGGATTTAGTTCCCTTTGAACAGAGCCAGGCCGGCTGTCTCCTCCTGTTCCTGTTTCCTAAGATAAGCTAACCTGCTGGATCTTTGTAAAGTGTGAACATGATGCTCAGTGACATTATTAATAATAATAAAATGTTCTGTGTTGCTGCAGGTAGCAAAGAAGATGGGCTTCCCGTCGGGGCTGGTGAACGAGGCGGCGGAGAACATGATCAAACTGTACAATCTGTTCATCAAGTACGACGCCTCCATGGTCGAGATAAACCCCATGGTGGAGGACTCCTCTGGCATCGGTACACACACACACACACACACACACTGCATGTTTTTGAGAAACCTTTCAGAGACTAAGCAATAAATTCCCTAAAATAGAGAGACTAAAAACTGTCACCACAGCCAAAACCTCCTGTGTCTGTCTGTCACCAGTGATGTGCATGGACGCCAAGATCAACTTTGACTCCAACGCAGCGTACCGCCAGAAGAAGGTGTTCGACATGCAGGACTGGACCCAGGAGGACCCTCGGGACCGGCAGGCCGCCAAGGCCGACCTCAACTACATCGGCCTGGATGGAACCATCGGCTGTCTGGGTCAGTGCATCGGCAAATGTCACAAAGCAAAGGCAACATTTCAGGATGGATGATTTTAAAATCAGATGTCCCATCATCTGGGAAATTAGCTGTTATTATTTTTGGAAAACTGAAACATTCGGCCTCATGCATCTTCTTTACCTTCTTTATCTTTATAATAATATATAATATTTCTGGGATCTTTTAATTTTAAGACACACTTTCCTGCTCCTCCCTTTTTGTATTTTACTTTGAACTAACCAATGATTATTGTCCTCTCTAGTAAACGGAGCAGGTCTGGCCATGGCCACCATGGACATCATCAAACTCCACGGTGGCACGCCGGCCAACTTCCTGGATGTTGGAGGAGGAGCCACAGCTCATCAGGTGACTGAGGCCTTCAAACTCATCACCTCTGACAGGAAGGTAAGAACACATCTGCAGGCTGGTTAATGCTTCCTCTGATGTCTGCGTCACCATGATGTTAGTTATTATTAGTTATCATAGCATAGCTTTGTGTTAGCTAACGCTAACTTTGTGTCGGCTCAGGTTCAGGCCATCCTGGTCAACATCTTCGGAGGCATCATGAGGTGTGATGTCATCGCTCAGGGCATCATCATGGCTGTGATAGACCTGGACCTCAAGATCCCCATCGTAGTGCGGTTACAAGGTAGAGAACACAAACACACACACACACACACATGCGCGCACTTTAATGTGTTTGGGCTTTCTGATAAATCTCTCACACTCAGTAAGATTCTCACACATCCTGAAAAACCTGGAAATCTACAATGATATTGTTTTCTAATAATAGAAGGTGAAAGCGGATCAAATGAAATAATATTTAAAATTCCAATAATGATTACAAAAGTCACTACAGACTGTTGCAGTTACGTCTCAATCCTCTGAGATTGTTAGATGATAATTTCTTAAATTTAAAGTTTGTGTTCCTGAACCAGTAACTCTGGACTAACTGAGGTCAAACTGTAGATTCAGACATAATGGAGCCATTGTTCTGGACTCAGATTAACCCAATTGTTACGTCTTCCACAAGATGAACAATTTCGTCTATATGTTGTAGACGATGTCCTGCAAATAGATTAAAACACGCTTTAACTGCTCTTCATGTCCTGAGCTGGCCTCAGCCATCAGCCTCTTTACACTCCAGTAAACTAAACACACACACTGGCAGACCT
The DNA here is from genome assembly GCA_035609425.1 of Epinephelus awoara. NCBI lineage: Eukaryota > Metazoa > Chordata > Actinopteri > Perciformes > Serranidae > Epinephelus > Epinephelus awoara. The sequence continues at coordinate 35,299,708 of CM069307.1, read as the reverse complement.
CAGCACCTCCAGTCAGACGGGTTAACAGGCAGCAGCTGGCAGCTCACAGGGAGAACTTGTGTCTGTTTGATGCCTCCTACTTCAAAGTCTGGCTCCTGGAAACATGCAGAGATCCATGAACCCGACTGAACTGTGGATTATCATTAATATGTATTTGTATGCATATGTAGATTCACACTCCATATTGTCGAGGGCAACTGGTGATCAGAAAGCTCGTTAGTCTTTTTGGTGTGTGTGTGTGACCTTCAGATGACTCTGTGGAGACAGATCACTGGATCCATAGCTCACATCTTTATTCATCCAGCAGCAGCAGAGTCAGGGAGCACACAGATGTGCTGCATGCTCGTATTTGGAGCCTAAACAGAGCTGACATTTCTCAGTTCTCCTCAGGGTGACACTTTCCTGCTCCTGTTTTCTATTTTGGAATCAAACACACGTTCACCTCAGACTGGTGCTGCTGAGGTTCTGCTGAGTGACTACGTCGAGATTTATACTCTAACTACTATAAACTGAAGAAGTGTTGCTTCTTCACACATTTTAAAACGTGCCAACAAGTCGTCCTGCCTGATGTTTGTTTGTAGTCAAAGTCTGACCCACTGTGACTGAACAGATGTACTCAGTAACAGTTTTCATCCATGTGGGAAAAACAGGAAAGGAAATTGGACAAAATTCAAATGTAAAATCTCAGTTTAAAAAACGTCTTACATCCTCTAAAGTTAAGTGAGTGACTGTACAAGTGCAGCGTATTCAGTCATCCACTGGCTTTAATGGTCCCACAAATGGTCTTTACTTTGTAATAGTGGTGGTGATGTGGCCAAAATCTCCTATCACGGTAAAAGTAATTTTATGTCATGGTAACTGTATATGTCACACCACAGTACTTGTATAAATTCAGTTAAGAAATGGCTTAAATTAACGATGTTTATTTTATTATTTGGAACTTCCATTCAAACAAGACAACAGCCTCGAGCAAGACCAGCACAGTAGTAACAAAGTAAAACTAAAATTTGTTCAAAATGGACACTTTAAGGTTCCTGAGAACAATCATTTCAAGTGTTACAGGTTCTGTATTAACAACTGCACTCTCCTCCACGTCTGTCCAAATCATGTTATCTTGCGACGCAGTTGGATTCAAGTTATCGCGCAAGAATCACAGTATCACCAAGCAGCAACCTGCGGAGCTCAAAATGAAGCCCAAAACTGAAGTTCCTCTAATGGCCACTTGAGGCTCTGTCGCCCTTCTCCATTGGCTCCCTGTGGCTTTGGCAAAAAAATATTTTGAAATTAATAATGGCTAATAATTGTTATTTTTAAATTTTCATAGGCCTTGAGTGAAACTTACATCCTCCATTGTAACAAGTTGTAGCCTATCCATAGAATTAAAAACAAAAATTTAAAAAAGTTTCTACATTTCAGCAACTAAATGTGCATCACACAGGCTGTCCCCTTTTATTTTAAATTTTGACGAACCTCCATAGCGAGGGCTTGTCCTGGAGCTCCCAAGCTAAGGTAGCCATGGATTGTGGATCAAAAAAATACTCCTGGAGAAACAGAGAATTTAACATTGTGTGGACATTTTGCTTGTACCGCCTACCCTGCAAACTTAAAGTACAGAACAGTAAAACATATTAATAAAGGCTCATTTAGACCCATTAGTGATGTTAATATGTGAATTTGGATTTACTGTTACCTTCATTATGAGGCTCAAATATGTTTTGCGTCTCCAGGCAGATTATTTGAGAGCTTTTTTGGCCAAAAATGGCTCTTTTGATGCAGACCCCTGTCCAACTTTACAGCAGAAATAAACATGTTTACAGTCTGGTACAAAAACAGACTTGGTCTCTATAGCTAATTTCAACTTTCTTGACAACTGTGCAGGGACTGAATGGTGTTCATACATTTTATTAACATTTAAAGTTACACATAATTAAGGGCAGGCTGCTTTAAGTGGCAGGCTGTCTGTCCTTCGTGTCCTCGGCTTCTCAGTCAGATCCACCCCCTCGCTCCTCCACAGCTCCAGCCTCTCACCCACATATGGTCGCCCCTGGCTCCAGAACAACAAGGTGGCAACAGCCAAATGTTAAACTCTAGGCTTCAAAACAGGAGTCCACAAACCACAGGGTGACATCACTGGGCTGCGTCCCTTATTTTGGACAGTATATGCATGTCACCCAAGAATCCAGCCCTGCTTTGCTACATAGCCTGTCCTGAAAACCTCCTGTGGAAAAAAGTTGTAAGGAAACCTACTTTGTAACATGAACGCTGGATTCTGGATTTACTTAAATTGCTTTCCAGAGTTTTAAAACCCTGTCACAGAGTATTTGAGTCCTGGATCGACTGACTTCATCAGTCTCCAAATTGCTGCCTTTAAGTTCAGTATCGTTTTCAATATCAGATTTTAATATTTCTTGAGCCTGATAGTTCTGGAGGATAGTTATCAGCAATCACCCTCTGTGATTATCCACAGTGAGATTCAAAGAGAGCTCTGATCACCACACTAAGAACCCTGCGGTAGCATTTTAAAGATATGTTAATTTAAAAACAAAGTAATGTCAGTGCAGAGCCTCGCAGACGCTGACACAGCTGGCTCATTGTATGGTGGAGAATATAAACAGAGCAAAGATTTATTGTCTCTGTCCTCTGAAGGTGTCATGCTGTTTTCAAAACCTCACATTTGTCTTGTGTTTTTTTAAGGAACGAGAGTGGACGATGCCAAAGCTCTGATCGCTGCCAGTCCGCTGAAAATCCTGGCCTGTGACGACCTGGACGAGGCCGCAAAAATGGTACACACACACTCAAACACACACTTGAGCACACAAGTGCTGCAGGTAGGGAGATGACCAAACAAACACCTGTCTGTTAAACCTCCAGGTGTTTGTGTGTATGAATGTTTATAACACACACTGACCAGCACAGGAAGCAGATAAATCTTCATCATGTCAGGTGTCTCCCACAGGTGTGATGTAGCGAGGTATTAACCTGCCTCCCACTGATGAACATCGAATTCATCTTTAACTTTTTCACCTTTCTCTTCATCATCCTCCGTTCATGTCATCGTCTGCCCTCTTTTCTTTTCAGTACTGAAACTGAGAAGCTTTGTAAAGACATGAGTTGTGTTTTTTATGTCTTTTTCTTAGTTGTATAGTCAAACAGCACGACAGCTCTCAGTCACAATCATGTAAATCAGGTTTTTGCATGTCTGCTGTAAAACTGTAGATTTTGTATAGATTATTTTTTCCATAAAGCTTCAGGTAGCCGTTGGTTTCCATTTATTTCCATACGGTATGAAAATGTTATAGCAGACCAGTGAAACGTGTGAGTGTCGAGGTACTTATTATAAAACGCCTAAAATATTTTTTTATTACTCAATTGATATAACACTTAAATAACCCAAAAATAAGCACTAGTCTCAGAAGTATTTAAATATTTTACTCAATTATCTTCTCTTAAAAATAATGACATTAGCAGCATATTTTAAAATAAGTCTTATTTCTGCATCACTGTTGTGTTATGATAATATTTTGAGTCAGATACCTGATCAAAAAGTGAAGGACCTCAAATCAGGAGAATCGGTACTTTTCTGAAGTACTTGACCGTAGATTTAAAATGGTTATGACGTGGAATTATTTCATCACTGCAGTAACATGCAGTTAAGATTATTACTTGCAAATGTATTTTTGCATCAGTGTGAAAGTAACAATTTACAGACTGTAATTAAAGTCTGGAATGAAAGTTTGGTCATTTTGTCGCTCGTGCATGCTCGTTAGAATAAACAGAAAATGTAAAACAGCTGAATAACAACAATCAGTGGTGGTGCGGAAAGTTTAAGTGACTACTACTAACAGAAACATGTTCCGTATGTTGATAATTCTTATATCTCTTGCATATGTGATCTCCTGTGAGAAGTCATTTTCGCTTTGTAGGTGAGGTTTTCAGCTCCTTCTCTGTACGAACCCATGCTTACAGCGGGTGCCGCCTAATTTATTGCAACACATTGATGAATCGCCCCGCCCCTAATCTCATTTCCACATTGTACTGGACAAAAGCGAACCAAGTAAATTAATGTAATTTCCCCCTTTAGTCACCAGTCACACTTCCACCAATCTGCCTTTAAATTGAGTGCGTACATTTGTTTCTCATGACAAGTACTGTTTGTTTATTTCTAGATAAACAGCTTCTAATGGTTTATCTTTTAGGTGTCTTGTAGAGGAGTTAAAATCTGAAAGATCTAAGTTTTCGTTCTCTTCGGCAGCACTTATGGTGATAGGTATAAATATTAAATGAGTCTGGACAGACATGGATATAAACTGCAACTTGACTGGTTGGCAGAGGCACACAACCACAAGGCAGTAATACTAGTTTGTATCTGAGACACATAGACATTTACTGCTCAAATTTAATTTTTTTTTTTTTGCCGTGGTAACGTGTTACATCATGCAAATCAGCAGGTGTGTAGGTTTAAACTGAAGACCTGCTGAACAACCTGCGTTTATGTAAAAAGTTTTGTCTGACATCATTTGACTCTGTGTCTCTGCTCACAGGTTGTGAAGCTTTCTGAAATCGTCTCGCTGGCGAAGGAAGCTCAAGTGGACATCACCTTCCAGCTGCCCATCTAAGAAAGAGACCTGACCTTTGACCTCAATGACCTCCTCACCCCAAACACTTCCACAGACGCCAACCACTCCACCTCCTCCCCCATACAGACAGCAAGACGGGCCTCTCACACCCCGGAGACGTTTAGTTTTCTCTTTCTTACTCTGTGGCATGATGGCATGACTCTGTACAGGTGTCCAACAGGTAGACCACCACAACAGGTTACGCTGAGAGAGAGAGAGAACAGCCTCCTTTTTAGTCACACTCGGATCTGTTTCCTGTCTCAACCTTTTTTCGTCCCTCCACATTTCCTCAAACCTTCAAACTTAATTTATACTTTAGTTGATACGCACAAACCTCCACTTTTAACTCTTTCACTATTTAAGTGCTTGTTGGGAAATGTTCCTCCGCCCTGTTCGGCTGAAGCGTGTCACGACGCTGCTTTCACATTTGATTGGTGCTGTTACATCAGGCTGGTGCAGACGGTTGACTGGGAAGGCATCAGGAGATGGACTGTAATCCCATTACTTTGATTAAAACACACATAATTCTGCACGAGTGCCTTTTCGGTGTCTTATCTCTATGTAGGAATGTGACAGAATAAAGGTGAGATATGTCCCCACTGTGCAGAACTTTGAAGTGTTTCATCAAACACACAAACAACATGACTGAGTGACGTCTCAGTGAAACACAGCGGACAGCACCGTCTGCAGCATTGATTTAATAATAGTTTTCAGACAGAAATTGTTTCACAGAACGAGCTGTTCCCTGCAGACGCCTCCTCGTCGTTCCCTTACCGTCTATAGACAAAAGCGTTCATCAGCTGGTTCTTACTGGTCGAACTGAGCACACTTCCTTGGCCCAAAAGTGGAGACACATAATGTAAACCCTCCATTATGCTGTGATGATCACACTGAAAGTCTTCACTGGATTGATGTATTCAGAAGTATACTGTGCAGGATAAACACTCACCAGCAGAAGCAAAGGTAAAAGCCAACATCAGATTCAGTCATTTGGCATTTTGCCTCCCTATATTTGCATTCTCTCAGCCCTGTGGATGCCTGTTGCTCACGGGCTGACACCATGGGTTGACACCTGCTCGCTACCTTTTTAGAAAGCCACGACCTCACCTGAGTGTGTGGGGGTGCACGCACATAGACGTCCCAAACACAGAAAATAAGAAGACAGAGTTCAGAGTCTCTGCTGATATATAAAGCGCCACACACTGAGAGTGGGACATAAGTGATGATTGAGCGGGACTACTGCTGTATGAGTGTAAACATCCTGCAGAGTATATGTTTGAATATGTCGCTGAATTCAGGCTTGTTGTTAAGCGCCTGCAGAAATGTGTGAAAAGCTCAGTTAATTCAGATTCACCAAAGTCACAAAATAACACCAACTAACTAACTGATCGAGGCGGCAGTAGACCAGCAGCTCCTGCGTTCAGCGAGCTGAAATTACCATTTTTCTCACTGGAGTCTGGCTTTAATGGCAGCATAGATGGGAAACTGAAACCCCTGGAACAGGCTGTCTTATGGACAAATTAAGTGTTGAAAAGACTCTAAATATAGCCACAACACTTGAACTGATACTGGGTTTTATTAGGTGGATAAAATATATTTTCTGCTGCCCCCATCCACAGCAGCACGTGTCAGTACTCCTGCCTGCTTCTCCAAACTGCCATCTAGTGCAGGTAATACACTGACTGTGGATAAGTCCCTCAAACAACCCCTTCAAAAAATCCGAACTATCCCTTTAACCCCACAGAGCTGCGAGCACAGCTGCAGGCTGTTAGTCCTGATTAAACCACAGATCTCACAGTGTGGACAAATACATCCAAAACTATCTGCATGGAGGTATGTGAAAGATTTATTATCTTACCTTTAAAGAAAAGGCATCAGGTGCACGTGATGAAACTGTTGCTTTCCTGCTGGTTTGGTTCTTTGGTTAGTAAAAACCAACGTAGCCATCTTTGCATTTTTAGCTGGAAACAGACACTTCTACTGGTTGAAAAACAATCAGATTTTATCAGCTGTAATCTAATCAGTCACTATGAGTCATCATAAAGAGTCTTTGAGTACAAGGACATTTATAAATGTTGAAAGCTAAACCCAAAGAAATGTGAAATAAATCAATCTCCAGCTTTAGTTTTGAGTGTCTGAGGTTGGGCTCACCTCCCAGCACCAAGTCTCAGATGGATAAAGGCCGCAGCATTAGCACCGTTCTCACTGTTTACCCTCAGCTGTGATCACAGACCACATTTGTCAGTCTAAAATATTAGCTGTGACACCTGTGGACCGCGGGCACATTGATTGATGCAGGGATTTGTGGCAGGTATTGATGAACGGCACTGGAGTTTCCCGCTCTGCTTGGCTGTGGCGCAGCTTCATGTGTGGTCGTGTTGAACAGAGGTGATACATCTCCAATTTTTAAACAAGTCACATGAATTATTCAGTGTTCCTGTTGTGGAGCTCAGCTTTCCCAGAGAAGCGGCCCGAGGGGGAAACGTGGTGTGATTTCCTGCGTTCACTTCGTCTCTCGCTCTGCTAAAGAGGATGCTTGTCTCTCTTGCTTCCCTCATGGTTTGTTGTAGAGTGAGCTCATGCGTCTTCTCACAGTCTGTTGTGTTGACCCCGTCCTGCTGAAGTGAAGCATGCTTTATTATGTTAGCTAACAGGGGCACACTGGCGTTAAGATCATCTAACGACCTCGACAGCGGGTTGATTGTGCTGTTGGAGGCAGCTGTTGTAGAAGTCCCTGGTTTAAAAACACGACTGCAGCATTTTAGCTTCACTCCATCAGAGTTTTTCTGAAAGTTACAAGAAACTGGACACACTGGAGATTTGTGTATTTATTAGGTCCCTCTGTTTCCTCCTTTTATTGAAGAGTTGCTGCAGAGTTGAACAGGGACTTCTGCAGCTTCTTCTGCCACTGTACGTTCAGTCCGCCATCATGCCACACAGCGTTTTTGTTTCTGTATATGATGTGTGACCTCTCACCAGAACGATAAAATGACTGTAGTTTCTTATCCCTTCTTCCTCCTCCTCCTCCTTCAGCGCTCCGAACACAAGCAGACATTGTGAGTTGTACTTCATTTATTATATCTTGTAAATAACCAAACTGATGTTCTCTCTCTGTAAAATATTTATGCTCCTCACAAAAGGAGTACGACAAAGAAAGACAAAAAATAAATGCGGAGAACACCACGTTTTCTGTGCTTAGTTCTTTTCTTCCTGTGTTGTCTTGACGAGGACGTTCGTCCATTTTCTGACATTCACTAGGGTCCATTGACGACTTTGGAAAGACAGTACGCGGTAGGATTAATTTGCAGTTGGGACAGCAGTGAAACCACCAGCTTAGCTCAACTCCAGTTCGACTCAACCCTCTTTAAATAAAACCACGCTCACTTCCGCATAACGAAACAGGCTGCCAGACACTGAGGCCCAATGACTGACTGCTTATAGGTCACGATTGCACCCATACATGTACCAGACGGTCCCTCCGCCTCACTCCCCGCCACCTGGAGATGAAGGTTGATGATCCAGCGGGGAGTAAGGGGCCAGTTCAGCCACTGAAGGTCCGTCTCTGCAAAACGTAGATAGATAACTTCATTTCAATCAGGAGAGACTCGTGTTTTTAAAGTGAAAGGAATTTTTATTAACGTGCACATAAGAATGAAAAATGTGAAAAGTCTTTAGCGAGTAGACCCAGTGAGCAAGTATCCTCCTGTAACTCTGTGGATCGTCTGGGTTTTTTTCCACTTTGGTTTTGTAGGAATGGATTAAAGGAGTTAAGTAATGCGCTTTATTGTTGGCCATTTTCCCCTTTGTTTCCAGCCTTTATGCTAAGCTAAGCTAACAGCTGCTGGCTGTAGCCTTATACCTAGACAGACGCTTATGAATGTGTTGTCAGTCTTCTAACTTCCCTCCAGGAAGCGAATTTCCCAAAATGTCTGACTTATGACAGTTCAGCTTCCTGGTGTTTCATGAGCATGGCCTGCAGCGTGGCTGTGGACTCTAATTTATTCTGTTAATTATACGGTTGTTAACCTGTTTGTGTGTGTCGTCGGGTCCTGCAGTGACCCCGACACAGATCGCGCTGATTACAGGTTCTTGTTGTGCGGCGGAGTCACGCAGGCCGGCTGTAATGGCTGCTTGATTACTGGAGTGGATGTTTAGGGGCTTTTGTGGCGAAATGGTGGCGTGGGTCAAATGTTGTTGACTCTGTTTATGGAAATAGATGCATAATGATCCAAACTGTGCTCGAGGGGATGTAAAAAACAAAACCTCATGTTTAGAGCTCTCTGTGAGTTATTGAACAGTCAGCGTAACAAGACTGGACCAGAGGTAAAAGACAAACCACAGGTGTGAAAGTGACCCCAGATTTACATCCAACCAGACGACTTATGTCACATGACTCGGATAAAAGTTACTGGACAGCATTTTCACAACACAAACGTTCCCTCACGTTCACTTGTTTGTGAGACATCAACGTGAACACAGCGGACTAATGTGCCTTGTTACCTTGTGCTGGATCACATTAACCGAAACACAGGTGTGAAAGTGACCCACGGAGTTCAGTGAGACAACTCAGACATGAGTTAATGGTCAGAGCTGTGATAACCTGAGCTTTGAAATGGACAGTTGAGAAATGATTTCAGTGTTCACCTTCAAGTTTTCTTCCAAATAAATTTGATAAACTATCTACCTGTGTACAACCTGCTTGAGATGGACACGTTTTACCCACGTCGCCATATTCACACCTCATCCTTCGTTCACCCGCGTTCATTGGTTTGTAAAAAAAGTCATCAACACCAAGCAACTTTAATTACAAGACAAATATGTACCTTTGATCAAATGAACCGAACTACAGGTGTGAAAGTGACCCCAGATTCACACTGAACCAGGCATGCTAAGTGACATGGCTCAAATTTAAGTCACTGGAGTTTTAATAACTTAATATAATATCTTAAAGCAGACAGTTTGGGTAATAATGTTACTCTTCTCTGTTTTCTCTTCCAAATAAACTGTCAGCATGTCGCTACTTTTGCACCTTGTTGCCACATTCACTTGTTTGTTAAAAAGTCAGCGTGAATGCAAAACATTCAGGGAAACAGGGAGGGTACGAGGCACTAGAGACATGACTCAGATGGAAATGATGGGACAGAGTTTTGGTAACCCGAGCCTTAAAATGGGCAGTTTCACAGTTTTTGCTTTCAAATAAATTGTCACTCTGTGGCTATGTTCACACTTCGTCTACATGTCCATTTGTTTGTAAAAGCGGGAATACGAAGCAAATTATAGCTAAAAGTTTTTTTTTAACATTAAAACAATGTTTATTTTTGGATATTTGAAAGGTCACAAAATTCCCACAAATCAGCACTGAAATGTCAGAGGGATCTGTTTTAACTTGGAAACTATTGTGAAACAACAATGTTTGAAAGAACATTGAATCAACATTGCAAAATCAACATTGATTCAACAGTGAATAAACATCCAGCTGGGTTTTTCTGTATGCTGGACCAAATGAACCAAACAGCAGGTATGACAGTGACCTCAGATTCACACTTAGCCAGGCGAGACAAGTCACGTGACAAAGTTTTGATAACCGGAGCCTCACAGTTTGGATAAATGTTCAGGTCACCTTCATTTCTCTTCTAAATAAATTGGCTCCTCATCGCTACGTTGACACCTCGTCACCATGTTGTTGTGTGGAAGGAGTCAGACTATAATTCATAAGGCAATGATGTACTTATTTGTCCTTTGATCTGGACCAAATGAACAGAACACAACTGTGCCTGAGACCAAGCAGAGCAGACTGCAGGTGAATTTGTACCTGTAGATGATGAACAGCTGAGAGCCTCTGACTGTCTGCTGTGGACGACCGTGTTGCAGCACCGAAGATGAAAAGCTGGTTCCAGTCATCAGAGAGGACCTCCTGCTGCTTTAAGATCTTAACTCAAATTAGGTCTCGCCATGACGAAACATACACACACTCAGCTTTGAAGCCTTTGCTCGGCCTTTTTCTTTTTTGTTCCACGATGTCTTCTGCTGCGACACAAAGGCTCAACTTTCATCCTCCAGCGAGAGCAGATGAGACGTTCCATTACATACTTGCTGCCATGTTATTCCCCAGATGAAAAGGTCTCTGAGGCAGAAAATGCTGCTGTGAATGAACCTTCTTTATGTTCTTTAAAAAAGGTCGCAGCTAAAGCCAATTTACAGGAAGGCAGGGGGTCTGCGTTAAGTCGAGTGCTGATTTTTCATGGACGTACTGTTGCCTTTAGAATTAAAATATGAAACCTGATGACTAATCTTTCACCCTCGTAATGTGTTTGTGGGCGGCGGGGAATCTCAGGATTTATTTTGGCTGTGAAGGAACAATGTGGTGATGCCAAAGGTCTTTACTTAAACCCCTTTCAGTGTTTTACTATCTCACGAGAGGTGGACAAAAAACCAAAAACTCTTTATAGTACAATCCAAGTGAAGCTCTGCGCATCTCAAAACTGAACCGGCACTTTTAATCTGTTGTCGGCCTTATTTTTGTTAATCCTCGCGGTTCTAGACAAGCCGTTATGCACTTAAGGAACTTACAATTTCCAAATTTAGTCTGTGAGTTTATTTGCTGGAACTAATTAGTAAACTTCAGAGTGGTGATAGAGAAAGTCAGAGTTCCTCAAGTTCTTACAGGAGTTTTAAAGTTCTGTTACCTTGCTCTTTTTCACCTTTATACAGTTTTATTTTTTTCTCCTTCATTCAACTTTGACAGCAGGAGTTTCTGGTCATGTTGGAGATCAAGGTGCACGTAGAACATGCAGCAGACTCAAATAATATAATTCACATTGACTGATATATCAGCAAGTATAACAATCAGCATTGTTTTACTGTCAAGTAAATTTGCACTTACAAGGAATTTGACTTGGTAATGATTTAAACACTTTGTTAAGTCTTGTCAGGTTGGATCAAATCTATTTGCTAATGTTAGGAAAAGATCACAAGATGGTTTGTGTTAAAATAATAATATTGTATCGTACGTGACGCAAGTATGTAAAGTTAGTATGTGTGAAGTTAAAAAAAAGTCATTGTTTACTTTTGGTTTCACACATTATATGAACAGCCATCTCCTGGGTCAAAGTCCTGTGCATGTTTGACCCATCCATCCACCCAAATGTCCCCCTCATGCGGATTTTGTTACTCTTTACACGTCAGCTGACTTGTCATGATTACAGCAGCCACTAGAGGTCACTGCCAAAAATAAAAATGTAAATACGAAATGTGACCGCTAACAGTCACAGTTTTTAAACACATATTTATTGTTAAACTGTCGAGGTGACACCAAAACCACTTGGATAGATCAAGGAAAAGAACTCATGTCACGTACCTAAACTTAATGTATGAGAAGTCAGGTAAGTGTGTTACGTTAACTTTTGGTTTGATATTGGACACAAACAACCGTCTCCCAGGTCAAAGTCCTGTGTTTGTTTGACCTGTCTGTCGTCCCAACATCCTCCACACTTTGTTGCTCTTTATACAACCTGTCTTCTGTCTTTGCTCCCGTTATGATTGCAGTGGCCACTAGAGGTCGCTGCCAATAAAAACATGTAGATACAGGATAACATGTAACCGCTAACAGTCGCAGTTTTGACCATATATTTATTGTTGTGAAACTGTCGCGGTGACACCGAAACCACTTGGATAGGCTTTGAAAAGACTGCAGTTTAAGTACGATTGTTGGGTAATCACGTTATGTACATAAAGTTATGTTAAGTGGCGTGAGTTAAGTATGTTACTTTACATGAACTTTTAGTCAAACATTGGACACAAACCGCTGTCTCCTGGGTCAGAGTCCTGTGTTTGTTTGACCCATCCATCCACCCCAGTATCCTTCGAATTTTGTTGCTCTTTGTACTACCTGACTTCTGTATTTGCTCCCGTCATAATTACTACGACCACTAGAGGTCGCTGCCAATAGAAGAATGTAAATATGAGATGACAAGACCGCTAACAGTCGCAGCTTTAAACACATATTTATTGTGAGACTCTTGAGGTCACACCAAAACCAAAACCACTTGGATAGGTTTAGGAAAAGATCCGGGTTTGGGTTAAATAAAGTACGATTGTTACATAACTCACAGCATGTACATAAACTTATGTGCTCAATGTCCGTTAATACATTACAATACGTTAACTTCTGGTTTTATATTGGACACAAACAGCCGTCTCCTCGGTCCAAGTCCTGTGTTTGTTTGACCCATCCATCCACCCCAGCCTCCTTCCTGCAAGGACTTTGTCGCTCTTTATGTCAGCTGACTTCCTTCACTGCCCCTGTCATAATTACTGTGCCCATCAGAGGTCAAAATAAATGTAAATGTGGTGTTTTTAGGGAGAGAACAGTTTCCAGAAAACACTCCCACTATGAGTTGCAGTTGTTGGGATCAGTATGTTGTCTGCAAACAAATACAGGAAGCATTTCTGTTACATAGTTCGTCCTCCAGAGAGTGCTTGTTAATTTTTAGCTGTGTGTCGTGCTGGTGAATGAGTTTTCCTTCTTTATGCTAAAGGATATATGACACAGTATTTGGATCATTTGCAAACCAAAAAGCAGAAGGTTTTTAAATAACCTCTCAAATATCTATTTCTGTATTGACCTGATTAAAACTTTCTAACTCTGTTGAGGAAAACATGTAAATGTTTGTGCTGATGGAGTATTTTTAGTGTTGTTAATACTTTAACTTAAGTAAAGAATATAAATGTGTCCTCCTCCTCCCCTGATGTTTGATCTGTCCTTTGAAGTGTCACCATGCATCACATCTGGACTCCCACGTCCTCCCTCAGCTGCAGCTGATGGCGACTCACTCTCCTGTGAATCCTAATCTGCCGCCGCTGGCTGGTTGGCGCCTGCTTTGTTGCAGCTATGTGGGAAGAACAGTGAGCAGATTAAGAGCATGACTGACTGAGGAGGAAACCAAACACACACACACATTATATCGCTCAGGACATCTTCTGTGTGTACTGTGTAAAGGCAGATCATCTGTGCGTCGTCCCACAGAGATCCATCTTACAGCAGTCTGCCATTTACTGCACACGTGCATGTGATGTATGTTCAGTTTGCATTTTTCAGAAACATTTATTTTGAATAAGTTTAGACTCAGCTGCAGTCGGGGAAGAAGAACTCAGATCTTTTACTTAATACACAACACGCTCTCATCCCCAGGTCGACAAATACTGATGCTTTGTCAGGCCCCTTGGCGTGTGATAGCGAAGCTAAAGGCATCCTTTGGCGTTATTATAGAGCGTCTCATCTTATAGAGCACAAGAAAGCATTGGTATTTGACGACCTTGGATGAGAATGTGTTGTTCTTATCTAACCATGACCATATGACAAATTTAAAGACAATCTTCACAGAGGAGACAGCAGTGCGTCACATACAGATGCTAAAGGGTGCCTTTGGGGTATGTTTTACACGTGACAGGTGGGACAAAGCATTTGGTACTGCAACACAATGTAAAAATACTTCAGTATCCAAAATTCTACCTAAGTAAAGTAAAAAAGGTATGAACATCAAATATACAGAATATTGTTGGATTATATTTATTGTTGCATGAATGTTTTCATCACTTTAATGTTGCAGCTGGATAACTGGAACTCATCTTAATGACTTAATAAACTGCTGGGTAATTGAATCTATAAAAATACACCAGAATTTATTAGTTGATTGAATTTCCATCCATCCATCCATTTTCCTCCTCTTATCCAGGGCCAGGTTTGGGGGGCAGCAGGCCAAGCAAAGCACCCCAGACGTCCCTCTCCTCATCAGCACTTTCCAGCTCCTCCTGGAGTACCCCAGGGTGTTCCCAGGTCAGATGAGATATGTAATCCCTCCAGTGTGTTCTGGGTCTGCCCCGGGGCCTCCTACCAGTGGGACGTGCCCAGAACACCTCCAACAGGAGGCGTCGAGGAGGATCCTGATCAGATGTTGAACCACCTCAACTGACTCCTTCCGACATGAAGGAGCAGCGGCTCTACTCCGAGCTCCCTCTGAATGTCCAAGCTCCTCACCTGATCTCTAAGGCTGAGCCCAGACACCCCACTGGGGAAACTCGTATCCACAACCCCGTTCTTTCAGTCACTCTTTGTGTTGTGTTTTGGTCTTCAGGTTTCTCTTTTATTTATTAAACTTAGTGAGAATAACCTGATGGTAGCTGTGATGCAAGTACAGGTGACGATGATGATGATCTTTGATAAACAGAACAAAATGTTTAATCTTTAAAAACCCAAGAAAGGACGCGACCTCAGCGCGAGCCATGGTTGAGGTTGCTGCTAAATTATGGGGACGATAATTGAGTAAAACTGTTCGGCGCTGTCATCCCCACCAGAGGAACATTTTCCTCCGTCAACAAACACAACGACATTCTGGTGTAAATAGAAACTTAGTTTTAAGCCCTCTGTATGTTTCAGTGACTCAGCCTGAAACTGACGAGCCTCGTGTGAACTTGATATTTTTATTAGGTCACAAAAAACAGATAACGTGTGTCTTTAACCTCTTCTTCATCTCTCTCCTGCAGACTCTCCTCCTCCTCCTCAGTATCTCCACCTGTGTGCAGACAGTGATGGAGGTCCTGCAGTGTGAATACATGCAGGTAGGCTCGCCGCCTCTTTGCTCTCAGCTGGCACACACTGATAAGGTTCAGGGTTTTGGGGAGTCGTGCTGCTGCAGCTGCCAGTTCATTTACTTAAGTCGTGATAAGGCCGGTCGGCCTCAGTGAGCTGGGAAGCGGGAGCGTCTGGGGGGGGGGGGGGTTGTTGGTCATTTAGGCCGTTCAGAGAAAGTAAACTTGCATCCTGTGTTGGAAATGAGAATAATATTTCTTAAAGTTTCCAGTGGAGCGGTCTGAGGCAAACAAAAAGAAAGTTTGATGAATTTTTTTTTTTAAGTTTTGTAAACCTGCAGAGGAAGAGAGGAGGAGGATGTGACTCCACACACACACACACACACACACACACACACACACACACACACACACACACACACACACACACACACACACACACACACACACACACATATGTGTATGAAGTGAACAGTTGTAAGTACATTGAATTACATTTTTCACTCTGTTGTCATACACACACAGGCCTGAAATACACACATGCACAAACAGGACCTATACATGCATTAAATGGGGAGATGTGTCCAGATAAAGACAAGTGTTTGTCTGTTCATGCTGCGAGTTATAGTGAAGCTGATTTGTGTACTTGTGTTTGAAACTGTCTCTATTAAGCCATGTTTAATGTGTGTTTAATGTGTGTTTAATGTGTGTTTTGAATCAACTAAACTTCACAGAAACAGCGTAGACTCTGTATAGATCTGACGTACAAGCATAAATTCTGCTTTTGGCAACAAACTACTTGGTTATGTTTCTGAAAAGATCACAGTTTTTGTTAAAAAAAGTACATTGGTTACAGACTTGATGCATGTAGGTGCCAGCGTTCCTACAGATTCTTATAACATTTTTATAGGCATTAAATTAATTTTAAAACAAGGCCGTTTTGACATGTCTTTCAAAAGTCTTAAAAATGCTCAGACATGAAGAGAAGGATTTTATTAATCTTTCTTTTCTAACATTGAACTTTGGAATCTTAAAATAATTCGTAACACCTATCAAAAAAAACGACTATCTTAACTTAACACACTTCAGGACAGCAGAACCAACAAAACTCATTTTGTTTTTGGTCGGGATGCACAGAGGATCCACCGTCTGCTGTTACCGTATCCTGGATGACTGCGGAAAGACTCTGACTTCATTTAACCAAGGCCTGGTACAAAGCTCTGCATATGTTCATTAAAAAGTTCTTAAAACTTGGCAAGATGGGAATCAAGGTGGCAGAATCTCACATGCAGAGTGAGAACATTAAAAATCACTAAGAAAACCTGCTGAAAATTCCACTTCTGTAGATGTCAGGTTATGTATTTCTTTCTTCTCTCTTCTATCTCCTCCCACAATTTTTGCTCAATTGACACCAAACTTGCTTCAGCGCATCTTCAGACTGTCCTACACAAACAATCCACACAGATTTTTGATTTATCGAAAATTGAGCCTACAGTGCATCAAAATGTTTGATTGTAAACGGTACTGTAAACATATACTTGCAAATTCTTGCTAAATAAATCTTCGACGTTCATTAAAAAAAATGACAAAATTTTGGAGTCATGGTAGATGATGTTTGGAAAATATCAGAATTTTATCTCAAAAACTGAATTTTTTTTACAGCATTTTGAATTTCGCTCTCATGCCAACAACTGGAGTCAATGCAAAAATGGCATTTTTAAACATCAGTTTTTCACTTATGGAGCCAATAAATCATTGTTAAAAACAAATTACCAACATCTCCATGCTGTCTACATGCAATTTGTGTATTTTCAGATTTTTGTCTTAATAACTGAATTTTTGACAGCCGTTTGAAATCTGCCTTTACACACTAACAGCTGCTGTGTTGCACACAGGTGACTGGCTTAGTCAATTTGTGAAGCTACATGTGACATTTCTGTTGCCAGTTAGCTCAGTGAGATAGAAGATGGACATCAGTCTCAGAAGTTGTGAGTTCAAGCCTCAGCTAAGGCAGAACGGACTCACTAATGTGAAAGTCCTGTGTTCAGGCATCATGCTATGTGGATTAGAGACTATAATAATTATGATCCTGGCAGTTTCGCGGAGAGACAAATACACTTTTCCCTGTTATCCCTCGTCTCTTTTCCCTGTTTATTTGGCTTAGCTATCAGTCAATATGCAGAGTCTATCCAATAGCTACTGTTACATTTAAAAAAATGTTTTCTTCTTTGTCACCATGGATAATGTTTAGCTTTAAGCTAGATCAGGCCAGTTTGTTCATAATTGCTAGCAGTTAATGTTGTTCCTACTTTCTTGCTCTTGAGTTTTTTCCTTCCTTTGTATATTATGAGTCTGATCACTTCAGCCACTCATCCACAATTTGAAGGGCATGTCATAATTATATGGTGTAACTTCTATGTTGTGATATGCTTTGTTTTAGTGTGCGCAGCAGCTATAATTGTAAAATTGATCTCGAGTGCCATTAAAAAAGTCTTTTAAAGTCTTGAACGTAACTTTCCTGAAGCTGAAGCTGCACATCGTCTCCTCACATGAACATTATTTCCTCTCTCTGAGTGCGTATTCCCCAGACTGCTTCTTCCCCTCCATTTCTGATCCTTCCCTGATTTAATTAAAATAGTTTGATTTCATCATTTATGGCTTACAGATGCTGAGCGACGTCTTTATTTCAGGACATTTAATATCACCAACAGAAGTAATACTCTCTGCTAATATCACAACCTGCCTCCATTATTGAGCCCCGCAGGAAGCTGAACTTTGCAGCTTGGAGTTTTATTATTAGAGGATTTTTTTGAAGGATTTAGCAGAAATATTTGATGAAGATGATGTGCAGTTGTGCAGATTCACTTTCTGGTGCTTTTGCTGCTTGATGGAGTTTTGGAAGGATGAACGTTGTGTGAGGATCAAAACTTTTATGCCAGCAGGTTAACAGGAGACATTTTTCTGAACAAATACTTGTATTACTTAAAGTACTTTTTCCTGCCACGATGAATCCATCTCCTGCTGGCAGAGATTGCCCTTCGGTCCTGTTGCATCTTCTAACCGTCTCCCTGTGAGAGTTCAGACAGTGATCAGTGGGAAGAGGAATCAGACGCAGCAGCAGCAGATGTTTCCTGGCTGATAGGATCGTAAAACCATCTGTCTGACATCACATCATCGGATAGCGTCTTATTACATTACAGTCAGTGATTTGATAACAGGCAGAGAAAGAGACTGGTTGAAAGAGAGGAGATGAAGAGAACAAGTGATGGAGTGCAAAACATTTAATTAAACATCACATAATGCTACAGGTGTGTAGGTGTGTGAGGACTGAGCTCAGGTGTTCCCACTCTCTGAGACAGCCCCGCCCACCAATCGCCTGCAGGATGACGAGCAGCAGGTACACCCAAACCAACCTGAGGGACATTTACACTTATTAGACTTTTTGAAAAAAGAAAAAAGAAGCTACATGATTTTTAATGCTGTGACTACGTCCTTTTGACTAAAATGAAACCAACACATTTTATATCTTTATATCTTTATGTTTGTGCACTAAACAATTTGTCCTCATATTCTGTTTTGCATCTCTCTTTACAACAAATTAAACGGCAGCTGTTTGGGTTTAAGTACAATACACATTAGTAAATATTACCACAGACATGCAGAAGCATTTCAGGGTTGAAGATACTTCAAGCGCCCGTGTTTCCATTCATTGTCCTCGCAGATAATGTTACATGACTCACAGTCAGAGCACCTGCTGACAAGATGAACAACTTGTTAACAAATATCTGGTTCTTTTCTCTACAATAAGACCAAGCTGTTCTCATGCGCTGTTTGTACATTACCTATTAAAAATAATGCACCAAAATTCTTATATGAATCCCATAATTGTAATAAGGAAGGCTGCAGTCATGTGACCAATGTGCTGACAGGAGTAAAGACAGTAGTATAAAGGCCAGAGGTCCGTGTAAAGAGGTAGCTTTGGGCAGTGGATGGGTCAAACAGCACAGGACTTTCCCCCTGACTTTCCATGAGACTGGTGTTTGTGTCCAATGTGAAACCAGGTGAACTTTTAATTGTTTTAAGATCCGTCATCACCATGTTTTCTTTCCTAAACCTGTGGTGTACAAATTATGACATTCCCACCTATTGTTTCTGAGTACTTCTGTCTGTATGATGTCATCTCTGAGTGTTACAATGCTACGTGAGGCTACAGATGTATGACCAGCCTTCCTTACTTCAGAATGGGAGTCTGGGGACATTTGTCTTTTGTTTTGTAATAGAAATGGGCGGGGATATCCAGACCACGTGGCGGTGTTGCCATAGGTGCGGCACGTTGCAGCTCTGCAATATAGCTGAATCAAATGAAATCATATCCACTTTAATCTCTTCTTGCGATGCACTGAACACTTCCTGTTCTGTTGTACTACGGACAACAATTCGGGGAACAGCAGTTCCAGTGTAGGCAGGTGTAAGGCAAAGCTAATCAGCTGTTGGTCGAGGCGTTATGGAATAGAATAAAATCCCTTAAGTTTTGGAAATCGAATCTCTTTTAAATCCCTTTTTAAAACATGCTTTTATTGGAGACTTCATTTGAACTGTCTTTTATTTCCTCTGTGTTTACATATCAAAGTGTTTTTAACAGTTCCTTTAGAAGTTGGTGTTTTCATGTCTTGTCTGTTTTGATAATTGACATGTACAGCACTTTGCAACTCTGTTTTGAAAAGCACTTATAAATAAAGAGTATAAGAAAGATTTTTTTTTTTTTTTAGTTGTGTGCAATGAAATTAACTGGTACAGATATGTTCCACAAATAACCTGACGTAAATTAGCTCTAATTTGCACTGTCTGTCCCTCCACGTGTGCCATCTAACTGAAGAATATTTCTTAGATAGAGTTTGAATTTGATCGGTCAGAATAAGAAAAAAGTCATATTATGAAAAACTGATTTTAGGAATGAAATGAGCAGCAGCCACAAGCCACATGCAGGTAAAATACACAAGTGGCTGCTAGCCAAAAATAAAAAGGTAATCTACTGAGTGGCTGTAGATATTAAAATCCACCGGCCCTGAGTGATTTAACATTTGGGGTTATGAGCACTAAAGCTTCCATGGGTCCATGTCATTGTTCCGATATGTGATTATACTATAACTATACTGTATTTGTGTACCATAGAGGATCAGCAAACGCAGCAAAAGTAGACTACTGGTCGAGATACAAGTGTCATAGAGAGGAGACAGTGAAACATCATAACCTCCTGTTATTAACTCTGGGGTCCGGGTTGTGTGGGGAGCTCTCTGCGGTGCTGAACGGCGTATTTCTGCCTTGATGGTGCGCCGCGACCGGCTCTGGGTCAGCTGGGAAAGGCTTGAGGTGAAGCAGGCTCACGGCTTATGTGTTTGCCACTTTCTTTTTCATTTTAACCCACACCATGATCTTCACTTCGGAACAATGGGTTTAATATGGTCGGAACAATGGGCTGTTCCCAGCTTCCATACCTGTGCTTTGCCTCAATACTACTTTTAAATTGTACTATATTTTTGAAGATGGAGCCATGTTCGTGTTATAAACAGTCATGGAGTCGTCTTACTCATGAAAACGTGTGTGCGAACCTCAGGTGGTTGTGATCTGCATGATTGCGAGTATCAGCCAGTGCTGGTGTCCAGCTCTGCTCTGATTGGTCCGAGAGTCTCAATCATGCAGATCACACACACCTGAGTGATCAGTGTGTGTCTATATAAACTGCTTGTTCTGCTTTGTGGTGTTGGTTTGACACTGATGAACGTCTGTCAGAGAGCAAACGCTGTTCAGAGCTGATGATCAGTTCAGACCTTCTGTTTGATTTTAGACGAAGCACCTTTAGGAGAACAGCAACGTCCAAACAATGTCATGGCAACCTGTCCAGTAGCTGTCAAGATGTTGGTGTGTGGACCGACCTGCTCACAAACAAACATCAGCGTCCCTGTAGATGTGTTGCCAGTGTGGCTCAGAGAGGAGTAAATACCAATAACTCCAATCTGAAGCAGACAGACGAGTCACAGCGTTAATTAAAGGCTGCAACACAGAACCATATAATTCATCTCAGAAGAACAAACAATGGACACAATGAGAGCAGAACAACTGCGACAGTCAGTTATGGTGACAAGAAATAAACTGTCATATAGAGACAGACTGGAGTTAACATGAGGTCACACCAACTACAGAGGCTTTTATTGCAAACTAAATAAACAGCTTGCATCTCTGACACATGCCGGCAGCAGTTCTAAATATTAGGCACATGTTATTCGCCATTTTTTCAAGCAGTGTGAAGTGTTTGTGTGTGTCCGTGCAGAGTTGATCACAGTCAGCTGTTAAATCCTGATTGGCTCGTCACAGCAGCTGAGCTCCACTCTTATGTTAAACTGAGCTTAACTTTCAATTTCATGCCTTCAGAATCACTCTGATCAAACGGCTCTTTTTCCTCCTTGTTTTCTGGTTCCAGTAATTAATTTCCAACAACCTCACCTCATTAAAGCTGCTGTAATCGATACTTTTATATTAACGCTGGATCGCATGACCACTTGTGCGTGAAGGAGGTTGTTCGTAGTGATACAGAGAATTATGACCTGACTCTGCAGAGGGGTTTAGCTTCTTTCAGCTTTGCTGTTTTGGTTTAGACTTGGTGGTTTAGCTTTAAAATTTCCATCAAAATAATGACCATATCAGTGTATTTAGTTATCTGGGGCCAGTTGAACAAAACAGCTTAAGTTAAGATTTTCCTTAAAGGTTTCCTCAATAAAATCAGTTGCACAAAACACCTTAAGTCCTGTCCTTAATGTTTCCTTAAAATATATTTATGGTTTTCTCCTTGTCCTGGACTTATACATAAGGAACTCAAGGAACCTCTGACCGTATCTTAACTGCAACATGATTAAGTTTATGGTAATAAATGAATAAAACAAACACACCCTAAGAAGAGTGTTCTGCGACTAAGAGAACCCGATGATACACTTCTGATTTGACTGAAGTAATTTTTGTTGCAGTTTCTTCCTACAATCAATTTCTGTTTTTTTGCTATTTAGGGTCAACATTTATTGTGTAGTTTGTGCTGTCAAGGATTGTAATCCTCCAGAGGTTTAATCTTTTCCTCCTGAGTGTCTCTTCTTTTGCCGTTTTTTCACTATCTAACTATGAGCCAACTTTAAGATGATAACGAGCATCACAAGCATGAGTCTAACATGGAAACTTAAACCACTGTAAAATCTCTTCCAACACAGTAAATGAGTTATGAGTTAACTTTGTGGATGGTCCCAGTGGAAGCGTTCCTTAGCGTCCCCATGTTTGGTCCCCCCTCTGTTGGGGTACCTAGCACACAGATCTGGTACTAAAAGGTGGAGCTGTGAACGCTGCAGTCTGATTGGTCAGTAGAGGACGGTCACTCTGCTCAGGGCTGAGTTGTGTCTGGTTTTGAGGATCATGTAACCACTGTTCATACTGTGGAGAGTTTTATTAGTAAACTGTAACTATAAAATGAAAGGATGTTTTGCTGCCTCTCACAGCAGCTGGAGTCTGAGAAACAATAACTTCATTCACTGGGCCGACTGCTGGTGACTTAAGGTGGAACGTTAACTTGTAATGTTACTCAGTGCATGAGGTGATGACATGAATCCATCAGCACACGGACGGCATATTTTAATCCTCACTTGGAGAAAAAAACAGTGTTGTTGAGTGTCGTTCCTGTGGGCTACAGCAACACTAAACCCCTGAGCTTGCCTGAGAAGGACTAAATGCACAAAGCTGCTATTTTTAAATATCCCATGGAGAGAGACTCTCACTGCAGCCTGTTCTGTTTTGTTGTGAAAATGTGGGCGTGCAGCCTCGTTCTGTGGACGATAAACCAGGTGCAGACTTCCATCTGTGTCACCGCTGATGAGGAAATACAGCGAGTGCTGGACGGAGCAGTGAGTGACAACAACCCCGCCCACATTTAAGAGGACTGTCTGAACACACCGAGGGTCTAGGTACCATGTCTGAAGGCTCACTGCTGGCTCCAAAGGTACTGTACTGAAAGTGTTTGGTGGCAACAGGACTAGTTGTGTGTGTGTGTGTGTGTGTGTGTGTGTGTGTGTGTGTGTGTGTGTGTGTGTGTGTGTGTGTGTGTGTGTGTGTGTGTGTGTGTGTGTGTGTGTGTGTGCGTGTGCGCGTGCGTGCGTGTGTGTGTGTGTGTAATACACAAACACCACCAGAATACTTGGTGAGAAACAACAAAAGACCACTTAAAGTTGTTGTGTTCGCTACAGGTTCTTCTCGTGTTTGTCATAATGTGCTTTTGTGTCTGATCTGTCGACATCAGCAGCCAAATGTCTTGCATGAGGACACATCAAACGCCCCCTCTCTATTTTTGTCTTTCTCTCCTGGTCATCAGGGAGGCTGGCTCGTCCTCTCCACAGGTGTGTGATGACTCATGCTGATGTGTTTCTCTCTCGTCAGTGTAAAGGACAGGGAAGGACCAACTGTCTTTATGAATATAGATAAATGAGGCTGCCTGCTGATGGAGCTGTCACTCAGCACACACAAACATGTCCTCCCACAGGTACCATGTCGACTTTCAAACCAAAATTAATGTCACATTCAAATCACGCTGGATTCACTGTAAAAATGAGCTGCTGTCTGTCCCCCTCCAACGTCTGTGCCGTCTGCCATAGGTTTTTTGGGGTTTAAGTCCCTTAAGCTCCTTCTACACATGCAGCTCTTCACATAAATGTGATTTTAATTTTTCATGTTGGTCTCTGAGTAACACGGCCTTCTTCCAAGGTCGGAACGTTTCCATAGAACATAAAATGCTGTCAGATAAACACTGTTGTGAGTGTGAAGCATGAACACAGAGATTAAATGTGCCTCTTGTTCTGCTTCTTAAGATCAAGGGAACCCTAGAGGGCACTTCATCATGTTATCGACCACAGCAGCATCAAAGAGGGCACTTTTGCTATTTGATATAACGTGTTCATCAGTGAGCTTCACAGGAGGTGGATCTACTTACCTGTGGACAGAGGCAGGACAGCTGTTTCCTCCTGTTTCCGGTCTTTGTGTTAAACTAAGCTGCTGGCTGTGGCTTCATATTTATTGTCCAGACATGAGTGGAATCAATCTGAGCATGTGACTCTCTGCAAGAAAGTGAATACATGTTTGTCCCAAAATGTCAAACTACTCCTCAAAAGAAGCAGCAGCGACCTGTTCTCATTCCCAGGGCTTTGTCACGCTCATTGGCATTTGATAGTGATGCACATAGCACCCTTTAACGCATATAAGTGATGCACAGCTGAAACTCATTGGCACATGTAGTTAATGTTGTAAAGCGGTCATGGATAGTGTTTGTTATTTTTCAACACACCCAGGGTACCTTTCATGTTGTATGTGGACGTGCTAAGTCCATGACCAAATGTTGGTATGTGACGAGGTGGGAGTGAGAATGTGTTGACCTGGAAGTGAGAACGGGCTGGCAACAAACTGAAAACTAAGTGTTCATGTAAGCGAATACACCAACATGATAGAAGTTACAGTGTGTTGGTTGCCTGACACACGCACACACACGCAAACACACTCTTTGATCTGAGCTGACAGTGAGGAGGCAGGTGGGACTGCAGAGGCAGAAGGACACATGGAGACAGCTGGACAGACAGATGCTCTCACCTGTATGTGTCGTGTGAACAACCAGCAGCCTGGGGTGAACACACACACACACACACACACACACACACACACACACACACACACACACACACACACACACACACACACACACACACACACACACACACACACACACACACACACACACACACACACACACACACTGATGTGAAGATGACAGATGGAAATCCCCCTGGGGTCATATGGTAGCACAGATTTCCACATCAGCCTCTGGATTAATACACCGAGTAAGCAGAGTGGATTCACCTTAATGACCTCGTCACTGCTGGATGTAAACGACAAGTGGGGCGAAAAAAAAATCAATAAAATGTACAGTAACGTTCCTGAGTGAGTGTGTGTGTGTGTGTGTGTGTGTGTGTGTGTGTGTAGTCTTGTGTACAAGTATTGATACCCTACATGTCCCCCTTTATTCCCACAGGCAACTTTTAGGAAGAAAAGAAAAAGGAAAACTCATCTGTTCAAAGCATGACTCAGCCAGCAGCTTCCAGAAATAGTCTTCCTATACGAGTATCCATCACTCTCATGACTGTGGACTTAGTGTGAGTTAGTGATCGCGGTTCCTTCCCTTCTCCACGCTGTGTCTCTGTCACCTCCCCAGCAGACGCTCATTTTGGACCATTTTAAATTCCTGCCATTTGGGGGAGATTTAAAATTAGCTCAGCGGCACCCAGCGGCTCTTCATTCAGAAGTTATTACACCCCGAAGCCGCTCAGCTCACAGAGCCGACAGGAAGTCATCTGTGTGCAGCCCCGACAGGCAGGGGAGCGATGGTGGCGTGGAGGATTTGTCACAGACACATTTGGAATAGAAACGTCATAAAAACTTGATTCATAAACCATTTGAGCAGCATATGAAGTGAGAGACGTGAACGTGTGTGTTGTGTTAAGTCTGTTACTGATATTTTATATTAGGTCCCTCATGAACACACACTCTGTCGCAGCAGCCACATCATTCTGATAAATGTAACTCGATTGACTGATCAGTGGTGGAAGCAGTGCTCAGATCCAGGGGTGTTGTAGTGGGGGGAAAGTAGGAGTGATTACCAAGGGCCCAGTGGGAGGGGGCCCCTCAAGAGGCCTGAAATAAGACTTTTTTTAAGTGCCTCAGTTAGATTAAAATCGTCTGAATAAAGCAGTTGAAAGACTCAGCTTTGTATAATAAAAATAGCGGAAACGCTCTGAGGCCTCTCACACCCCTTTGGGACTGTTCGTTATCTATGAGGGCGGCTGTAGCTCAGAGGTAGAGTGAGTCGTCCACCAATTGGAATAGCGGTGATTCAATCCCAGGCTCCTCCAGTCTGCATGAAAACGTATCCTTGGGGAAGATACTGAAGATACTGAGCCCCAAATTGCTCCCAAGGGCTGTTTCATGAGAGTGTGAGTGTGTGTGAATGGTTACTGAGTAGCAGGTGGCACCGTGTATGGTAGCCTCAGCCATCAGTGTGTGAAGTTATCCAGAGCTCCGTTCGTTAACTCATGTAGAAATATAACGCTGCGTTTCTTCCACCAACAGAGTTTTCATTTTAGTGTAGAGCGTCAGACTGAATTAACCAACGCACCATGTCAGGTCACTCACACTCAAAAAAATTAAGGCAACCGTGTGTGTGTTTCTGCACATTGTGCTCACGTAAATTGATGTATGTAACCAGCGCCAAGAAAGTCCAATCACGGCATGAATTAGACCCCGGTCATTAAGCCGCTGTGCGTGCAATAAAGCACGTAATGCATTTACCAGGAGCTGCAGTCACCGCTGACATACCGGCGTAGATGACAGATCGTGATGTCGACCAGAAAGTACGTACGTGCTCCTTCATCGCAGATTGATTTGTCGTTCACAATCTCACAGCCTCTTGTGAATCTGTGCAAAAAGTTGGAATGAGGGAGAGGACGACCCATTCCTCATGCCTCAACCTAAAAAAAAATTTCAGGTTTAGGATTTTTTTTTTGCTCTCACCCCTGCACATAGTGTTATTCATCCCTACAACAGGAAATACTTTTTCCCTAACCTGATATGAAGTGTGCGCTGCACATGTGAGCATTTTTGATGATGGCCTCCGTCCAGTCCTTTGGTCTGATCACATTTAACCATAGTTGTCTTTGTTTTTGTTGACGGGCAGTGGCGGCTGGTTTTGAGCCATGACTCCTTCTATTCTGGCTCCAATAACACAACAAGACAAACACATTTTAACACTCCTGTGGAGCCTACTGTGGAGGAGAGGGCCCTAAAAGGTTCTAGTTTTTGGCATTTCAGTGTTGGCTTCATTTTTCAGCCTTAAAGGTTGCTGCTTGACTAAAACAGATTTCTTAATACACTGTCGAAGGTGAAGATTTTTCAAAACCTAAGTGGACTTGTAAAACTTAGTGTTTGGCAATCAAAAACATCATCTCCTCAGTTCCTGCGTGCCTACTGTCGCTTTGTTGAGTTTCCTGTAAAATTCGTCCTCAGAGAAATCAGTCCACAGTCATAGGCAACAAAGAACGTTGGGAAAAGTCTCAGTTACATTTCAATCTGTTCACCCATTGGCAATAAAAGGATATTAACAGGCTACATGTAAAAGTAGAGTCTATGGTGACGTAAAACTGCAGAGTTTCAGAGGCTAAAAGTGGAGTCACATTTGGAGAAAGAACAAACTCTGTCTGCAGTCATCCCAGGAATCATTTCTCTTTCTGATGGTGTGTTTTACTCGTCGCTGTATCTGGACTCTTATCTCCCTCCTCTTCTCTGTCTCCACTAAATGAGACACATCACAAGTGTAATGGTGCCGTCTCTATTCTCTGACATGAGATATTGGAGTATAATAACCCACGGCGCTCTGTCTGCCTCTGTGTGATTTTATATTTCGGCTTCCTGTTCCTCGGCAGATTGACGGCGGCGGCTGCTGATGTTTCGGATGTCGAGTTTGGATGCTGTTTATTAGGTCACAAGCTTTGCTGTCTGAAAGGCTGTAATCATGTGTTAGCCGATTTCCTCAAAATCAAAACATCAACACTTGTTTTTTTCTTTAAAATACACAGTTATACTGATGCATCTGTTTTTTCTTACATCCAGTTATTAACGTTTATGCGAGGGCATCACGCTCCACTCTCCCTGCATCATTTTATTTTTGTCTTATTTATTCACGTTGTTGTTGTTTTTGTGTCATCTGTGTCGACTTTAAAAATATTACTTTCCCCCAAATTTCTCATTTCTCCTTTGTCTCTTGCAAACATTTGATTAAGTCTCTTGATTCGTTTTAAATCAGACAGCTCTCTACGTTATAAAAGACCAGCGCTGAGCATAAATATTAATACCCAGCAGCCTCTGCTCTCCTGTTATGGGAGACAGATAATATCAGACCTAAAGTAATATTAAAAATATCCCTCCCTGTGTTTGCAGATACCAGCACGCCTTCCAAACAAAACTCACACTCCCAGAATCCCCTGGAGCGCTTGTTAGGTGACATTAAGCTCACTTTCTGTGGCCGTCCTCCTCTGTGTTGACCTTTACTTGTTTTCCCTGCTGGCTTCCTTCTTTGCTCCACATCCTCTCTGTGGATATATGATCCAGTTTTAATGAGGAACTCTTTGCCTGCGAATCACTTTATGATGCTTTTGTGTTTAATTAGATATAATTTAGGTGACATTTAGTCCACTGGGTTTTATCTAATTGTAAAAGCTCCACAAACTGCATGTGATGAAAGAATTCTACAGATATACAGACTGTATCATTGCTGAATATTTTCATGCAGATTCAAACACTTTCTATGATGTAAATCACACGTTTAGAGGATTTTTGCAATCTGTTTTATATGTGATAGGGTGAATTTCTGAAATTGATGTTTTGGCTCTGATGCCCAAAAAACAATTTCACGATTATCAAAAACACTGAGACATTTCAGACACAATTTAGCAGTGAATTTTGTTTGAATTTCCACCAGGAGGAACCCAGGGCCCGCTGCACCAGGAGCAACCCAGGGCCCGCTGCACCAGGAGGAACCCTGGCAGTGTGGTCAGAAACATGCACACCAGTAAATCTGTAAAATAAATCTGTTTGAAAATGAAAGGAGTTGTTGGTTTTTCATCCAGACACCTGCATCTCCACCTCAGACAAATGTTTGCAGACGTTTTCTTTCTCTGAACTCTCAGCGCTTCCACTCATGGATGAAAATGTGCTCATTGTTCTCTACAACCACCTGGGAGATTCTGATCATTTCCAGCTGAGATTTGTGGCGACATCAGGGGGTAAATTGTTGGTTTATCTCTGAAAATCTCTCGTGAGCTAAAGCGGTTCGAGAGAATGACGTCTTCTCATTTCAGTGGGGAAAGTGAGTGCTGTTGCACCCCAGTTTCTCTGCTACCAACAGTAGTTTTAACTGAACCACCTGCTAAAAACAAAAGAATCTTGTTTGTGCTGCAGCTTTGTGATCCAGCAAGATGTTTAACCGCTCAGTGGAAACTCTTTCACCCGTTCAAAGCAGCAGGATGAAAGTGCAGCTTGTTTGGACTGAATGACTTCTGAATGAGGTGTTTAACTGAAGTGGCTGAACAGACGCCAGCCAACGCTTCTCAGCAATCAGTGTCGAGAAATGAAGGAGGAAACAACTGAGAGAGGAAAACAATACATCTGTCATGTGCAGGCATCAAATGCACCTTTCATCTACTTCAGTACATCATCACATGTTTGAGGCCCAACAGGTGAGATGTAGAAAGTGGCATGAAAAGAAAAGACTCAAGTACTTTGTATTTCAGTATAGAACTTACTAAAGGTATTTAGTTACATTCCACCACTGCAGTTAGACCCTGATCACACAGAAAGAGTTTTCGCAGCTGGAGGCAGCTTTTTGTAATTGTTTTCATGAGAATGAAGCTTTTTGCTCACTGTTTTTTCTTTGCGACGCACCTCGTGTTTCTGCACTCTAGGTGCCTGCCATTTTTGAAAGAGTGCTTTGAACTCTTGGAAAGCTGGAAAGCGCCCCACATTATCTCTTTTTCGTCATCTTTTCCCCATTGTCCAATTGGATTATTTGGGAGGCGGGCCTTCTGTGGTGGTCACGACAACACGTTTACAGTTGGTAAACAATGGAGGAGAAACTGGTGGGAGTGATTGTCAGATACCCAGAGCTTTACGGCCTGATGATAGACAGCAGGTTGTCAAACTGCCCCTGAGTCATCCTAAAATATGCCTGGAAACGTCCATGATGGAGGAGAAGCTCCTGGACCAACTGGTGGTACTCTCATGATCCAGCCTCACCTCCCCACCCCTCACTTGGTTAAATTTAGGCAACAAAACAACTGTGTATCCTGCCGACATTAAAGGACACAAACTATTTACTGACTCAACATTTTAGGAACTTGCTGCTAATTACTGTCAAAATAAGTGCCTGGCAACAATAAAAAGGTTCAGCAAGTGTTTTTTCTACTCGCTGCATTCAATTTGAAAAATAAAGGCAGTGTGGGGCACCTCATGTTTGCAACCTGCAAAACACTTGATTTCAAAACGCATTGTTAAAATATATATATATATATATATATATATATATTTTTTTTTTTTTTTTTTTTAGCAATGCTGTAAGTGCATCTTCTGTGAAGTAAAGTAGTTGTGAGGTAAATAAAAAATAAATAAATTACATATTTCTGTGTTTACCTTAAAAGCTCTGTTTCTCAGCGCCTCATATCAGACGAGAAAGTCTGAGGAAACTGGTTGATGAATATGAAAGATGTGTTTGTTTACCACAGCGTCCTGCTATGAATAATTTAGGAAGTTGGAGTGGATGTAAATCAGGATATCAGATGTGCTCATGGTGTGATTGTACATCACTAAACTATGTGATTGAATTCCTCCCCGGTGCATCAAGAACTTCCACCATCACTTCAAAAAACAATTTCCCAGCAGTGAGTTCAAACAGTGAGACATGAAACGGACTGTTCAACAGGATTATATACACTTGTATTTATATTTTCAACATGGTCACGGACCTTTTTGCTCTTTAAATTCTGTCATATAGACACACCACTCTGATGTAGGACAGTATCTCATCAGCATTCCTTTCCTCATTTAAAGCCTCAACCAGAAATGTAAATTTTATATCAGTCCCTACACTTTGTGCTTTCTGATTGAAACATCACATTTTTTAAGACTTCAACTTCAACTGTTCAAAACAGTTAAGAGACAAATAAAAGACCTGCACCAGCTGCAGGCCTATCCTCCTAATTTGACTAAATAAAGTTAACCCTTTGAACTCTGCAATAAAACAGTCTTTTTTTCTCATTGTGATGTAACTTCTCTGAGTATTTTCAAATGCTTCATGTCCCTAAAATCTGTACAGCCTAAGCTTAAAGACTTTGTAAGTCAATGAACCATAATAATTGAAATTACTGAAACTATTTAATGCATTTTTTTCTTCACTTTACAGGTTATTTGAACGATGTAATTTGTTTTAGTTTTTGAGATATGCTCATTTTTATGCGCAGAGTGCTAAGGCGATTTAATAGTTTTATTTGCCGTAGAAATATTTTCCCAGTGCGTACAATGGTATTTTTGGTATTTAATATCCCTAAAATCTGTACAATCTAAAAGCTAAGAGGTTATGTAACACAATAAACCATAATAACTGTTTAAAGTATTGACATTTTCTCCTGTCGTCATAGAATGGGCTGTTTCCAAACCAAACGGAGACCAATCAACACCCCTGTTTGAGTGCAAAAGACCTGCAGGAAGATTTAATAGACTCTGGAGTGGTGGTGTCCTGTTCTACAGTGTGTACCAGTGTATATAAAGTGAGCTGACTGTGACATGGTGGACGGTGGAAGACCGAGGTGAGACGCCTGTGAAGCTGCAGACCATTGTTCAAGACCAACAAACAAAAAAACCGGTTGTATTTCAGCGAGTCATTGCTGTTTTCAGTGGTGTTTTAGTCCCCAAATGTGGAGTGTTTTGTGGCTACCTGTCGCTGTGTTTCCTGCTGGGATAGTGGCACTGTCATAACCTGGGTCCCGGCCATGACTAATAACTGGAAAGGACCCGATGGATAATGATAAGTTAAAGGTTATTTATTGTAGCAAAGTAAACAACTGAAAAGTAACTACATATGAAGAGTGGCCTGTCAGTAAGTCATTAATATAGATGTGAGTGAACACAGTGAAGTGTAAGGTGCTGTGAAGCAAAAGAAAACCAAACAAAGGCCAAATTGTGCCGATGCTGGAGGGGGTGAGTCCGATTGGACAGAGAGAGAGAGAGAGAGACAGAGCAACACTGGAGCTGGGCTTTTATTCCCCAGGAGCTCTTGGCCCAGGTGCTCTGAATCAGCCACTGTGTTCCTGTGATGCCTTCAGGATCAGAGGGAAAAACAGTCACTGATAAACCACGACCAATTCAGCACTTCAGGGGCCGACACAGGCATGAAAAGTTGTTTATACTGAGACATTTCCAGCAGGGATTGTGTCTCCAAAATCAGGTATTGAGCATAAAACCAGACCACATGTTTACCACAGCTCAATGAATCTACTACATTATATACAGGCAAATGTAAGACATCTATGGTTTGTAGAAATCTTTCTTGTGACTGGATTTTTTTTATTTTCTGCCTCCAGCTTCAGCCCACTGTGTTTCTGTTTCTGTTGCTCCTACATGAAATATATTTTACTGTTTCTCCTGTAACCTTAAGGCTGTGTGATGCTGAAAATGAAAAATCCATTAAGTGTACATACAAGGTTCATCCTTTCATGCAAACCCACACGGATACAAGGAGAGCATGCCAACAGGAAGAAGTGGGCTCACATCCAGGATCTGAAGCATGTTTGGTAATCTGCTGTTAAACGATCGTTCAGTCAGGAGTTATTTAGACAGCAAGACTTTAAAACGGCATCAAATGCACCAAACACCGTTCTTCATTTGTTCATTTAAAACCATTGATGGGATTAAGGGGCAGTGGTGGAGTGTAACTAAGTGAATCTACTCCAGTATAATGAACCTAAATTACAATTTTTATGTACTTAAGTATTACTTTATATTATATATATATTGAAATATTGTTCCTTTATCTATATTTATTTAGAAGCTTAGTGACTTGTTAATTCTCAGATGAAGACATTTATTGTGTTGCTCACATTTGAATACATCATTAAAACTAATCAAATAATGTATATACGATAAATAAATCCATGTTACACCTCTGCAGTAGTGAGAGAAGTATTAAGACTCTTTACTCAAGTAAAAGTAGCAGGAACAAAGTACAAAAATACTCCACTTCAAGTAAAAGTTATCTATTCAAAGTTTTACTTGAGTAAAAGTACATCAGTATTATCCACAAAATGTACTTGCAGCAAGTGAAAGCAGTTGATGTGATGAAAGCACCTGATGAAAGTTTAGATGAGTTTCCGTAAGTTAAAGTGATAAGACGACTCTGTAAAAATATTGTGTTGCAATAAAAGTTCTGTATTCACAATGTTACTCAAGTAAAAGTATGTACATATAACTAGGAAATTTTACCAAAAGTATTTTAGTCAAAGCGGTAAATGCAGAAAAGACTTGAAATTATTAAAATAAATTAAAAATAATTAAAGCAGCAAATCTTCACAGTTGTGAAGCTGGAAACATGAAGTATTTTTACATGAAAAATGACCTAATCCATTAAAATAGTTGCTGTAAATTTGTCTGTCAACTCACTGATCATTTCAGTTGTAACTGTATGAACTGTTGAGACATCAACACATAATAATATATATATATATTATAAAGTCTCCATATAGCAGTAAAAAGGACAATATTTCCCTCTGAGATGTCATGGAGTAACGTAGTGACGTAAAAAGTGCCCAAGAGATGGATTTCGACGACTTCAGAGTGAGACCAGGTTGGCATTTTTATGCAACTTCCATACGTGTTTGACTGTCAGCAAATGTCCCGTGTCAGCTCGGTGCCTGCAGCTGGATCAAAAGGGAAAATATAGCTTCTGTAAGATGTTGAGTTTAAATGTTCCACAATGATACTCAATACGTAAACATGTAAACTGATTAATACATTTTTCTTTCTTTGTTTTTGAACATTGTGTAAAATGTCTTTATTGTGAAAATCAAGTTGTTACTTTGACCAGAAAGTTTTGTGTTTGTTGTGATGGTATCTGGAGGTGAAGCCAGTCGACTCTTTAGTCCGTCCCACCTGCAGGTAGCTGTGAAGAGATCAGACAAACAGACATCAGGAGGCCTTATAGCAAATAAGAAGAGAAGGCTCGATCAGTCACAGACACAGCACGAGAAAAGCACAGAGGAAGAAGATCCCAAAGAAGAAGAGCCAGAGCTGATCATTGGTTATTTCACGCCAGGAAAACAACAGGAAGAAGAGATGGAGGTTAGACAGAAAGACTTTCAAAATGTTGAAGGAATCAGTTTGAGAATAATCACTGAATCAGTACATGTGAGCAAGAAATGTATGATTGGTCCTGTGATTTTATCACCATGACAAACTAAATGTGTTGAAACAAGTAAAGGTTGTTAATTTAAAGATTTTTTTTTTTTTACTTTTTGCTTTCTTTCTCAGGACTTACTGTCCAGAATCCAGGGAGGTTGTGAGTGAAACATCAACAGGTAAAAAAGCAAAGGAATATAATTAATTTTGTTTTATTAATTCTGTTTTAACTGCATTGTAAGCTTAGGCATAACTAAAATAAAGTAATCTGTCTGCAGTTAACGCAAAAGTTTCTCATCATTCATTATAATCTGTCACGTAGCCTCTCCTCGGTGAAAGGACAGACTGTGTGCAGCTAACCCAGGTCCAAAGATTAAGGTTAATCAAGTCTCAAAAAGTGACACTTCCCTACACTGTATACCTAAAACAAAATATTGGACACATTAAAATGTTGATCTGATGGTGGCGCTAAATGAAATTACCAAACTAAGATGTAGAGAAAACAAATGTCTGCACAAAATGTCGCTCCGTCCGTCCAGCTGTGGATGGACGGAGCGACCTGTCGCCCTATCACTTTGCTCCAGACTGAAATATCTGCAGTAATGAGTCCTACCTTCAGCCCGGCTAACAAAGAACATAACCTAATAAATAATGTTTATTACGTGGCCCTTCAGCCATAAGATGAACAAAACTAAGTGATGGAGGCATCAGTGTCCATGGTGACGGCTGTTTGCTGCTGCTGCTGCTGGAGAGAGGTGAGTGCAGTTCACCTGGGTTTATTTATATCCTCCCCTTTAATGCAGAGCCATTAGCATGACTTCACACAGAGTGACACGTCCCACACACACACACACACTCTGTCCTCTAAGGATCCAGTGAAGTGACAGTCTGCACTCAGTGTGTGTGTGTGTGTGTGTGTGTGCACCTGAGGAGCATTAGAGTGAGTGGTGTGAACATGATGCATCAGATCCAGAGTCAGATTTACTGTAACAGGAGTCATTATTCTGACGTCTGGCTGCGGGGGTTTCCTGCGAGAGCATCATGGAGCGCTCTGCTGTTCAGGTGTCTCAGCCATCAGAGCTGCAGGTGAGCGCTGCATTCATGACACGCTCTGCAGGTTCATACGGGACTAAAGGACAAACTGTGCCGCCTGTACCGACCTCGGGAATAACAATGACATCACTCTGATTGTTTACTTTGCTCAGTTAGGAAATGCTGTATTTAAAAATAAGAAAACATCAGTGGTGACAGACGTACTGAGATCTTTTACTTCTGTAAAAATAGCATACTCTTCACGTACTGCTGGGTGGTTTACTATATGATAAAACCTAATTAATGGATTTTATTTTGCGCAAATAAACTAAATCTGGAAATGTAACGAGCAACTGAAGCTGTCAGACAGATCTGGATTAAAAACTACACATGTACATCTGATTTGTGGTGGAGTAAAAAGTAGCATAAAATGGAAATACTCAAGTAAGTACCTCAAAGTAGTTAGTAGTTTGTTACTTTCCACTACTGGAGACCATTTCTGTTTCTTCCAAAACAATCAGCTCTGAGTGGAGGTGAGAATGTTTGTTTGCAGGGTTTGAACTTTTTTTTATACTTTTATACCTTTTTTCCTCCCTTGAATATGTTTTATCTATACAGCAATACTGGGCAAACTTCCAGCCTGCCTCTGCTCCCTTCAGTGTGTCAGCTCTGCTAGTTTCCAGCTACGCTCCTCCAAGTAGTTGCTCCTTAATGAATTCTGGGTTTTACCAGATCAGAGGAAAACTGCATTCTTCTTCTCTGCACCATGAACATGGAACAATCTCCAAAAAGATCTGAAATTAGAAACACTTACATCCATCGATGAATTTAAGGCCATCATAAAAAAATGTGGTGACAGAGACATTTTTCACGTGAGGTCACTGTGTATGAATAGTTGTTGTGTTATTGTTTATTTTGTGTATTACATGTTATATTTGTCACATTTTAAATGTGTTCTGTTGTAAAAGACATTTTCATAAGTTCAAAAGGGACTAACAAGTCTGAAATTTAATCTGAAGCCATGAGGAGCCGTAAACTAATTAATAAGATTTTAAAATCAACCCTAAAACAAACAGGGAGCCAATGTAAAGCGGCTAATACTGGTGTGATGTGGTCGTGCTTCTTGGTTTTGGTTAACAGCCTTGCGGCTGCGTTCTGAACAATCTGAAGTCGTTGTCAGGTTTTTTCATTAAGACACGAATAAAGGCTGTTGCAATAATCAAGACGTTAAGAGATAAGAGTATGTAAAAGTTTCTGTGTCTCTAAAAGTTAAAATAGATTTTATTCTTGCAATATTTCTGAGGTGATAAAAGCATAATTGGACAGGTTAGGTAAGGTGGTTACATATTTTTTTTAAATCTCTTATATACTCTTTCAAACTTTGTGCAGACTAATTTGGTACAATTTTTTTTGATATTTTGACAGATGCTTGGATGGAGATGGACGGAAATGTGTTTAGGTGCATCACTGCATTGGGCCACAAAAGGGGCGAGAATTATCTTCCATCACCAAAGATCCAAACCGGTTTCAAATCTCTAAATTTCTAAATCGTGGAAAACCGGTGCTTGGTCAGTGACTTCTGGCATGAAAAAAAGCCTTCCTTGATACATGGTCAGCTGCCGTTATTGTTTAACTGTGACCGGTGGTGTCAGCGGGAAACGTGCCTGGATAATAACTTAAGTTAGGGCACCTCGGAGAACAGCGTGCAGGAGGGGCAGTGGATGGGTCCAACAACCACCAACTTTCACCCAGGAGGCCGCTGTTCACTTCCTGTAAGATTGTAAAGCTAAACCCTGTTCTTTTTTCCTAAACCCAACCCTGGGCACCACCTCACCTCCATAGCAGCCAGACACAGACTTTGTGTTAGCTTTGAGTCTCTTTCTGGTCGCTACATGTTGATTTGACATTTTGTGAGTCAAAGCCAGGGGGCGCCTGACACTTTGTGCCCCTATGGTGCATCTATGGCCAGTGGGTGTGAGTGGGGTCTATGTCCAGCGGGAAAGGGGCTTTAGTGTGAACAACAAAGTGCAACCCTTTCATGATCCTCCAGGAGAGGTTGTCTGCCTGGAAAAGTGCACATTTATCCCCCTATTTAAACATATCATTAGTGAGGTCCCACGCTGACATACAACAGTCAATCCGCTCGACCAGCGTTGTACAAATATATAATAATTACAGCACGTAACTCCCTTTAAAACCACAAACTGACATTCTCACATTTGTACTTGTATACAGATCAAATAAACAAGATACACATGTTAATCAGTGAGCTTCAGAGGTGAATTTTTAAACATGGTCAGATCCAGTTTTGCTGTTTCCCCCTGTTTACAGTCTTTATGCTAAGCTAACTGCCCCCTGGTTCCTGACCTAACCGAGAGAGAGAGTGGCGTCATTCTCGTTAAACTCCTGTATGGAAATTGATTTTTGGACCTCATCTGAGAGCTTTATGAATTTGACTCTCTGAGTGGCTTACAGCAGGATGTGACATGAGTCATAAAGGTGATCGACCGCCACAAGCCACAGGTGAATCATCAGAGAGAGGACATGTGGCAGTCACAGTCCAACTGATGAGTCATAAAAAAACTATTAAAAAAGGTTGTTGAATAAGTCCAGATTATTATTCTGTCAGTGTTAAACAGTTAATATTAGAATCCTCTGACCTGTAGTCATTAGTGTGGAAGTTATATCCAGATGTGTGCACTGAGTTTGGCGTGTTGACCCCGTGTTTTAACCCCGTGTTTTAACCCCGTGTTCAGTCATCAGATTGGACTCTTTAATGTTGAGTTTGATCACATTGTTTGTGTGGGAGCGCTGTTTCCTTCCCTGTAATGACATTAGAGTCTGTTACAGCTGTAATTGTTTCCACGGCATTCGCCGGAGCCCCCGGGACACAGCAGCCCGTTACCGTGGAGACTTGGCGGCTGTGACATCACGAGGTAATCGGTTTTCATGTCGAGGAAACAAAAGAAATCAGGAGAAGAAAGACGAGGCGGCAGAGCATGAAGGAGGGAACTGATGGGACTACAGATATACAAACAGTGTAAGCACAGGTGCAGGATTCAAAGACGTATACAGGGAGTGCTGGAATATAACTACAGTTTTAAGGTACTAGTACTTTACTTGAGTATATGTTTGACAAACTTCACATTAAAATGCTCTTAGTGCTAAAAACAGAAAATAATATAATATTTTGTTCTGCACAATGAGCACTTTTACTAACCCCTGATGGGAGACTTTGGCCAATCATAGGTCATGACAGCAAACTTTCTGTTGCTGCTGTTGCACAAGGTTGAAGACAATTTACAATTGCATCAGCTCTATGCAGAGCCTACGCTGTAGCCTACATACATGGCCTATGTTGTGGTGAGCATTTATACTTGTGCGCTGGTGTGTCTGTCGGCAGTTTCTTTGAAGTGTTATAAAGTTTGTTTGATTCAAAACACACATTAAACACACATTAAACATGGCTTAATAGAGACAATTTCAAACACAAGTACACAAATCAGCCTCATTATAGCTGGCAATATTCACAGACAAGCACTTGTCTTTTGCGCGACAGGTTTTCTCTTAAACACAACATGCTAACATTATTAGCATTCAATATTGTGTAACTTAGCCTAGCAGCTAGCAGAGTTTTCCTCTATTCATATGAAGCCAGGAACAACATTTAAAAATACTAACATTACAAATTTCAGCTTAATTACATCTCTCAAGGTTATTATTAGACACAAATTGCCCTCAAACACAACATGCTAATGTTATTAGCACAAGCCAATGGCATTTTACATTGTATAACTTTGCCTAGTGGCAATTCCTTGCTTATTATCTGTGGAATAAAAGTAAATAAAAGCTTTTTCACTGAGGGAAATGATTTCATCTTATAAAAACAAACAACAAAAGCTGCGACATGTGGTTACATTTCTGGAGGTGTGCACATCAGGCTACACGTCGATGCAGAGCCTTTGCTGTAGATATGGCGTCAGATCAACGCAGGTGTATAAATCCTGCTTTAGACCTGGTACCACCAGCACACTGTGACATCTGGTGCTGTGGGGGTTTGTGTTGGCTGAACTCGAGCCGACTGAAAGTCTTTCTCCTGAGCTGCTGCCCACTCTCCTCCTGCTGAAGCAGTCCACAGCAGCAGGGAACAAGGTGAAGGTATTATGGGGTGGTGAGCAGTTGATTCTTGACTGAAGAAGGATGAGAAGAGCTGAGTGAATGAGCCTCATGTAACTGTATAATGAAATGAGATGAAATAAATCAATGTTTGTGAAACACTGTTACTGTATGAAGGGGGTGCACATGCCTGTGATTAAAAAACCCTGTTATGTTCTTAATGTCGTGAGTTAACACTCGCTGAACTGTCTTTATTCTAATCAGGGCTGTTTCCTGCTTTACAGGCACATCCAGAGAGCCTTACATCCCATCACTGAGAACCATCAGAGAACACACAGCTTTATGTTTGAAAAAAGACTCCGAGTCTCTGTTCTGTAAAGTCACAACAGTAATCTGTCTAAATTGACCTTAAAACTTCAGCGCAGCGCCGCTCTGAAGTGAATGTCATCACATTAACAGAGAGGCTGCAGCAGCACAGCGTTAAACACATTCACTGAGGCCATTGTTTTAAATTAGTCACTTAATTATCAGCTCTTATACAGACGGAAATAAAATCAGTTCAATAAATAGTGAAATAATGTGAATCAGACCTTTTATAAACAGTAGAAATGTTCTCACATCAGATCAGTTTCTCCTCCTCTCAGGTGTCTTGTGGTGGCGAAATAGAGACAAAGACCTCTGAATAATCAAATAGTCATCAGACCCTCAGGCTCTGTAAATATAAAACTGCAGTTTTAATTTGCAGCAAACCACTTTTTAGAGGAAAAAGCAGTCAATTACAGTCTGCCAGACTTTTGTGCTTCATCTGAACACCAGGAGTCAGTTTCTTCAACAGCACAACCCAGTCACCTGGAGACGTGGCACTGTACGTTTCTGTAAACCACCGTAACATTTGTATGTGTCATTCATTTTCTAAAATGATGTGGTATAATGATGTGGTGTATGAGCTGACTTTGTCACCTGAAGCTGGAGGGGTGGTGGGTGTAAGACACCTGGGCGAGATGCCTGCCAAGCTGCAGACGACTGTTCAAGACCAACATTACCAAACCGGCTGTGACTGAGCTGCATTATTTTAGGCTTCAAATGTAGGTGTTTTGTCGCTGTTTATTTCAGTGGGTTTAGTGCCATTAAAAATGGTTAGTTTTTACCGCAACATTGCTGTGTTTCAAGCTGGGATTGTGCCAATAAAGCCAGGTAATTAAAGCCAAAACCTGATCTTTTCCCGACCGATAACCAAGTAGTTTTTGTGCCTTAAGGTAACCACATGTTAGCCACAGTGTTGTTGAAACAAAGACAAAGTTTTTTCCTGGCGACTGGGTTGAAAAAATTTTGTGAGCATATTGATGGCAAATGGTGGAAGCATCATGTCTCAGGAGCCCTTTTTAGATAGGAATTGTGCAAATTTGCAGGAAAGCCCAATCAGTCTTTTTTTCAGCATTGGCAGTATAAAAACAAAATCAGGGAGTGCAGCAAAATGCCGCCTACCTACTTTTGTTTATACAGAATGCACCTCTTTCGGGGCAATGGGGGGCGTGAGCAAGTAACAAAACGTGTAGCTCAGCGTGTGATATAAACAGTGACGTGGGAGGGAAGCCGCAGCTGGTCAGTCCTTCGGCGATTCTCTTGTAAGTCGGCCCGTTCTTCACAGGGCGCGCAATTCCTTGTCTCCCCAGTTGCTCATCTTTACAGTGTCTGTCAGGTTTGTGTTTCCCTCTTGCTACTAGCTGCTCGCTAATTCCTGCTATCAGCTTCCTGTTTTTTCCCCGCCAGTGGGTCGCACATGCGGCGTCATCAGCAGCTCCTCCCACAAGTCATCAACAGCCTGTTTAAACAAAAAAGGTTCCACCAATATATCTACCCTACGAGGTGGAAAATTGGGCACCTCGGATCAACCTGCCAATCCGGCTCTGTGTGTCTAAACGCTCACAGCTTGCCGGCAAAATGGCCCAACATTCGCCGAAAATCTGGCAGTGTAAAAGGGGCTAATGATCTTATGTATGAAATTGCAACCTGCATGAGAGGCAGGGTTCACCCTGGACAGGTCACCAGACTATCACAGGGCTGACACATAGAGACAGACAACCATTCACACTCATGTCTTTGGACTGTGGGAGGAAGCTGGAGCACCTGGAGGAAACCCACGCTGACACGGGGAGAACATGCAAACTCTGCACAGAGGGGTCCCCCACCCTGGGTTCAAACCAGGAACCCTCTCCACCATCTTGCTGCCAGGAAACTTAGTGGCATAAAGGTGAAAGTTGACAGAAATAGAAAAGCTCAAGTATTTTTTTGGGAGTATCTGTACTTTATGTAAGTACTGTGATTAAGTATTATGTTTGGTCTGAAAATGCCTAATGATGCAAGTGTTGCACGTAAGCAGAGCAGCAGCATCCTGTGTGCCGTGTAAAACAAAACAAAATATA
This sequence comes from Epinephelus awoara, assembly GCA_035609425.1. Taxonomy (NCBI): domain Eukaryota; kingdom Metazoa; phylum Chordata; class Actinopteri; order Perciformes; family Serranidae; genus Epinephelus; species Epinephelus awoara. The sequence goes on along the minus strand of CM069307.1, from coordinate 35,257,869 downwards.
TACTTGAAGCCTAAAATTGGCCGAAGATGGAAATCCCAAATTAAACAAGGAGGTCTCACAGGTGTTTTATTGCCAGAGACTGATGGAGGTGAAAGATGCCAAGACTAATCATTCTCAATTGTGAATAAAAAAAAGTAACATGGAGTGACTTTTGATAACACCTGACACGACCTGGAAAAACCACACGCTGTTCTCCGTGGCGCAAACAACAAACAATCCTATTTATTTACAAACATGGCAACAAAATACATGAACTATACGTGTAAAATCATCAGTCAGAAGTGTCAGTGAGTGTGTGTTTGAAAGTGTAAAATAAACCAAGCAGGAGAAAACACGATGCAGGCGGGAGGGTGAGTCACTGAGGGAGGGAACATGAGGACAGCTGATCTTAATTACACTGTGGATGATGGGGTGACCAGGTGCACACAGTTGCACTAACACAATCTTCACCTACCAGGACCTGGAGGGAGACACAGAGCACAAGAAGCAGCAGCAGAGAGCAAGCCTTTTGGACACAGACATATTTTAGAGAGGACTCTTGTTTTGATTTTGTGAATCTGTCTTCACCATCATCAGCCGTCAAGAGCCGGAGAACTTCCCTGCATGCATACTGCTCTTTCTCTTCACATGAATCAGCACTGTCACTCCATAAATCTTTAAAATAAATAGAATAGAAAATACTGTCGACTTATGTGCATACTTAAGGCAGAAATTTGTCTTTGATTTGCATGTGTAACATCTGCTATTTAAAAGGGTAGAATAAAACAGATCTACATAAAGACACAGTAGCAGCTACATTAAGAGGAGCACCAGGTGCACTATGGTGACGACTGAATCAAGGTTACATAAATAGATATAAAGTGCTGTGTGCTGAGAGAACAGGCTGGCTCTAAAAAGTGACTCTCCTACTGATTTTATGGCAACAGGGACAAACACTTTTCTGTAGATGTTTTTCTCGGCACAGAGACTCTAACTTTGTCCTGAAAGAGGTGATTTAACAGATGACTGTGGAAGATTTTGCCATTCAAGTGTCGGACTGCTTTACCACAGTGACGGGAGAGTGAACCATCAAACACCACGAGCAACTCCACGAACAGAATTACAGTATTAGCTGCAGTTGTTTTTCTTCATGCAGTAAATGCTGATTATTATTCTCAGCTCAAACTTTTAAAATCAGCTGTTAGAGACAGTTTTTAAGGCGCTTGATCAGAGGTGAACGACATCCCAGCACACAGCGGGGATAATCCGCGCAGCTCATTTAATTGACTCTCCCGGCAAAGGACGAGCCGTTAAAAGCTGTTAGCTTTGTCTAATTGTCACTGAGTCATCTCATCAATGTGACCGTTTAAAGGTTGTCTGACATATTATTCTGAGCCTTTGCTGCTTCTCTACAGACAGACAGACAGACAGACAGACAGAGGGTGAGTCACTGCTTCACTGGCCAGCAGCTAATGCACAACTCATAAAACCAATAGATTTTCCTTTTACAATAAAACCTGTACCAGTTGACGGTCATACATAAGGTCTAATAAATACATAAAGAAATAGCTACTGAGAGACAAAAATACATGCTGATACATAAGCACATGCCTTAATTTGTACATCCATCCATTTTCAATCACTTATCCGGGGCCGGGTCGCAGGGGCAGCAGACTGAGCAAAGTACTCCAGACGTCCTCTCCCCAGCAAGGCTTTCCATGTCCTCCTGGGGGATCCCGAGACATTCCCAGGCCAGACAAGATATAACAGGAAGTGCCAGGAGGATCCTGATCAGATGTCCAAACCACCTCAACTGGTCCCTTTCAATGAAAAGCAGCAGCGGCTCTACTATGAGCTCTCTCCAGATGTCCGAGCTCCTCACTCTATCTCTAAGGCTGAGCTCAGCCACCTTATGGAGGAAACTACTTTGAGCTGCTTGTATCCATGACCTCATTTCAGTCGCTACCCAGAGCTCATGACCACAGGTGAAGGTTGGGACGTAGATGGACCAATAAATAAAAAGCTTAGCCTTCTGCCTCAGCTCCCTCTTCACCACGACGGTCCGGCGCTGTGCCCCCATCCTTGCAGACACCACGCCAAACTACTGATCCAGCTCATGCCTCTGTTTTTGGTTCTACGACCATGACGTATTTTGGCCACTCTTGTGTCTAAAGGATCCGTATTAAGTTTGTTATCTGACAGGTGTAAGCCTGGAGGGGTTGAAGGTGTGTGGTTGTGTGTATCTGTCTGTCTGCAGCTAATCTCACAAACTACTGGGCCGATCAACCTCATATTATATCTACACATGCATGACTGTAGGATCAAGGACTTCTCACTGTTGCAGTTGTTGAAAAACCTCTTTATTGACTGTTTTATACTGCTATTGACTGCTGACTGCTCGCTTCTCTTAACTGGCTGGTGGGGGCCACAAATCATCAACAAAATCACGTAGCAATAGCAGAGAATGAGATGCATTTCCAACCATCATCTCAGCTAAACACAAGGAGCCTTACCACCTATTGCAGGACATGTTTTGACCTTTGTGGCTCAAAAACTGACTCTCATTTTAAAGTGGAGGATCTGTGTATTAATTCTGTACCAGCTATGTTATGATCCACTGAAGTTAGGCACATCACATGATGAAAAAACAGTCATCATTACACTGGCTGCAACTTCGCCACATGAATTGTCCGGAGTGGCCACAATCAGCTGCAGTGGGCGCAGCTGGGACACGGTCGCCTGGCAGAGATCTGCGCTCAGATATGAATATCAGCATGAGCCTCGATAATCGAGTGTGGGTCGGGCTACATTATTTATGTAAGATATCACAGAGCAGGTAGTTTGGTTGGAGAGAGCAGAGCCCTGAGGACCCGGAGACAGCAGACGTTACGGATGTGAGCGAACCAAACCACAGCAACCGTTCTAAATGTAACATACACAAGGAAAACATGTGAGCATGAACTGAACGAGCAGAATATGAAGCATCCTAACATGACACATCAGGGATACACACAGTGAGAGTACTACAGCGTGTAGCAGTCCTCACTCTGTGTGCTGAAGCTGTCTTTTGACCTTTGCTGAATGTCAAACTGTCTGACTGTGAACTGGCTGCTAATACAGGCAGACACAATGAAACTCTGGTCCTTTATCTCATATCCAAAGATGTTTGGTGTATAAATCGAGGTGGACAAATAATTAAAGGGATATTGCACCCAAAAATGAAAATTCAGCCATTATCTACTAACCCATATGCCGAGGGAGGCTCAGGTGAAGTTTTAGAGTCCTCACATCACTTGCAGAGATCCAAGGGCAGAGGAGGTAGCAACACAACTCCACCTAATGGAGGCTGACGGCGCCCCAGATTCAAACGTACAAAAACACATAATTGAAACCACAAAATATCTCCATACTGCTCATCCGTAGTGATCCAAGTGTCCTGAAGCCCCGACATAAAAAGTTGTTTGGAAAAATGTCATTTGAACGTTGTCACATTTCACACAACAGTCCTCTGTGTTGGGGCGGAGACGATGGCTTCTGATTGGCTGTAGAGGACCCAGGTTCCTCATGAGGTCACTGCGCTGCTGAGTTGGTAAACACATCCATCAAACTGTGGACACGAAGTCCTGACCCGTCATCGGAGCAGAACATCATCACCATTCATCCTCTCAGCTCCGAGCAGCTGAAGTCACAAACACTCCCCACGTCACAATATGAATCTCTTTATTATGGAGCCTCCGTCGGTGGTGTTGGTGCATGAATATGAAGAGTTTGGATAGAAGCAGAGAGACACACGATGAAGAATGTCATGGCCGCTCCACCAGCTGTGACACACAGAAGCATGATGGATGGAAGTCATTCTCAATAAAGATTAAAGTGGCCTCCAGTTGGTGTTTGTCAGGATGGACCTCTATGGTAATTACTTTCTGTCGATCCACCACTCCAGTCCAGACTGAAATAACTCAACAAATACTGGATGGATTGTGATTAAACTTTCTACAGACATTCATGTTCCCCAGAGGATGAATCCTAAGAACTTTGATGGTCCCTTTAACTTTTCCTTTAGTTCCACACATGAGGTTCACTTATGTGTTTTTTTAACCCTTCAAAAATGGAACTCACCCAGACAGCCGAGGGAAATTGGTGTTTGCACAATTTTGTTTAAATAGATCTAAAATGAGAACCATGATAGATAGAACGTTCATTCTTCCCACAGCAGAAAGCTAAGGCTTCTGCCCTTCCCATCATCACATCATGACCTTACATCAACTTACCTTACGTGCCATGCAAACGTATTTTGCCTTAATTATGCCAGAATTTCCTTGTAATGGTAAAAACACCAGATGTGTGTATTTTTTTAATGACCGTTTCAATACTATCGTCAATTATTATGATTTATTGACTCACATAACCTTTTGGCTTAGGTTGTACATATTTTAGGGATATAGTGCACTTGCACCAAGGAATTACATCACAGTAACAAAAAATATCAATGTAGGCACTGGCAGACCGTTTCTATTGCAGAGTTCAAAAGGTTTTGAGATTTGTTAACATTAATGAGGTAGAGTGTGGTGAAAAATAATACAGACACAAACTACTGTTGCATTTTTTTCAAGCCTTCATATTTCTCCACATATTATCCATCATTTGTCTGTACGACACGTACACAAACCAGCTGAACAGGACCTTAAAATGGAAGCAAGCTCCTGGCCTTTTGATTGACACCTCACTCGAGCCAACAGGAGCTTCCGGTGCTGCTGCTTTGGCCTTGATAGCCAACCAGGGCCTGAACTGAAGGAACACATTTCCTCTAGTTGAGAGCTTTTTAAAGAGCAATTGATGATTGGCTCACCTCACCTGAGGCTTATGGGTCTTGTAGTCAATGACAGTCTGAAGCTCCACAGCAGTTTTTAAACTCTAAAAAAGTATTTCCCATGAATTGAGGTTTTCTAGAAGTGTTTTTATACAGTAAGCTCCTAAATAGACATTTCTGTCTGTGCTGATTTGTTTTTCACTCATAATCACACATTCAGTACATTGTTTGCCCCTTTTTTTTTGAAAAGCACCTGCACAAAACCACAGGAAAACATGTGTGAAATGTTTATTTTTTTAACCCTATTATCTACTTTGAATGTGGACTATGTGAGGCGTCATGATGTGTTCCCATTGTGTTTTCCAGCTAATACCTCCCAGTTCTATTCACAGGCATCATTCTTTTTTTTATGAAAATATTCAGGTGAAGAAAAAAAAATCTCTAACTCAATGAGGGAAGCGCACATTGATTCTGACAGGTGTGGAATACTTCAAAGTGTTACCTTTCAAATGAGACCATGCATGTGCAAAAAAGAACAACAGACATTTCGGTGTATGTTATAACACATTTTAAGTTCAGGTGCAGCCACCTAGAATCTCTATTTCCTTTTGTGACGGTGCCCCGGCAGATCCTCTCTGAGACCTTGCCAGGTCCTTGGCTGGAATGAGACCCCCAATACAATTATGCAAAACTATCATTCCCTGTATCCATTCACCTGCTGGTGTCCATTCATTAATAATTAAACCATTTTCCAATAATGTGTCTGTGAGGGCAGATCACAGAGTGTCAGTGAAACAGTCATAGTCACAGACCTCTGTCACTGGAGCACAGACATTGTTAATAAAGGTTAATTGACAGTGTAATTGTGTTCTCCACACAGAGCCATGATCGCTCCTTATGTCTTTAACAAGGTGAAGACATCACTGCACCAAAGTAATTTGCTTATCATTATTTTTCATTCATCATTTCCGCTGCTTGTCAGAAACACTAAGAGTCTATAACAACAAGTGCACAGACCATTAAACTCTGCCGGAGCATCATTGTTTCTTTCATCTCTTGGAAATTCTTTTTCCTTGATGTTAATTTATCTTTCCAGCGTAGCAATGTTTCACTCTGATGACTGGAGGAGAAGTGTGGATGCCAGAGGGTCCGACTTTAATAACGTACAGACACTGGAGTTGAGGTGGAGCAGCGGGGAAAATAACACTGGAGGGAAATGGAGCGTGACAGCGCTGCACTATTAACCAGAAAGGTGGCACACTTTTCTTTTTCTACTCTGGATGTGTGGAAAAAGGCTGCACCACCTTCTGCTGTAAGAGGCCAGAGGTCCCACTCTGATCAATAACAGGAGGACGACCTCAGTGACCTGCAGCTGGTGTGACATCACAGATCACAGCTGATGGTTTGAAGTCTTATGAGATCTGACTGCCAGGTGTGTCCACAGGTGTGTGTCTGTGTTCTCATATGATTGCACTTGTTTTATAATACTGCAGGGAGTTTCTATCTGATTATGTTGATGGTTTGGGCTTGCATGTAATGAAATGTGCTACATAAATAAATAAATCTGATGATAATATATTTAACATACTTGTAATTTCAAACACAGGTACATAAGCTGGCTTCATTACAACTTGAAAGATTCACAGACAAACACTTGTCTTTTACAGGACACATTTTCCCCACAAATATTGCTAATATTATTAGCGCGAGTCTAAGGCATTTTACATTTTATAAAGTAGCCTAGCAGCTAGCAGAGGTTTCCTCCACTCACATGAAGCCACGAACAACAGCAACTTTTAACAAAGGTAACTCACAAGGTTCAACAGCACATTAATTGTCTTAGATAAGTTTTCCTCGCAAATACAACATGCTAACAATATTAGCATAAGCCTATGGAATTTTACATTGCAAAAATTAGCCCTGGGGCTGGTGGATTTTTTCCTCTACTCACATAAAATCACACAGAGGACTTAAAATGCAGTACTTTGGTGATATTTTAATTTTGTTTGACACAAGGTGCATATTACTTTTGACTCTATTGAAGGCAAACTTAAAACATGATGATTCTCAGGCAGGTTTCTGCAGGTATAGGAATGTTGTTTCTATGATTTCTAACTGCATTTATCTGTATCTGTGTTCAGAGTTATAAGTCCAAATTAATTTGGCTGCAACAATCAGGCTACAGTCAAGCTGTGCATCAACACAACTGCTGACCATCGGCAAAAGCTGCCCCTCCCCCATCATTACTTCCTAGACTAAATAAACTGTTTAAAAACCCTCTTGGATCAGCTGGAAAATGCATCGTCACAAAGCTGAAAACAGGCTGTGTTTCTGACTTTCTAGAGCGAGGTTGTTCTGACAGGACAGCCACGCTAAAAAAGATATGATGATCTCATAGAACACTGAATATATTGTGTACCTCTATGAACAGTATTTGGAGATTTCATCTGAAAACCAGACGCAGCAGTCACTTGTTTGTGAACAGAAAACTGTTAAATATGATAAAGCCTGTTTTATCTCCTGATGTCCTCCACATGCTCTGCTGGCTTTGATTTTATCTCCACTTTAAAAAAAAATCCCACATGTTGTACTTGTCCTCTTCTGCTGTAGTTTTATCTCTGTCTTAATCTTCTGATACCGAAACGCCACATTTTCCCCACAGGCATCATATCTTATCTGTCTCTGCTCAGATTGTTAATTCTACTGTAACTTTATATACATGTACTCAAAGAGAAAGTCGAGCCTGACTTATATCACGCTGCTCATAGTGCAAAAACTGTGAGTCAGAGGATTTGACTTTAAGAGAAGTTTCTCTTTTGTTGCATTTTCTAAATGTTGAAGCCTCAGCAGCCAAGAAATACAGCTTTGTTTTTGGCTGCATCACATGTTTTTTCAGCCCTGCTGTTGGTCTATCACTCCACATCTTTGGTCAAATATGTTAAATTCTGCTGACTTTCTTATTATGACATTGTATGAACAAATCCTACTGACTTTGAGGATCCTCAGATTTTTCCTCTGTAGCGCCACATTTATGTTTTTGCCTAAAATATCTCAACAACTGTGATGAAATGTTCATCATTTATGTTCCCCTCAGAATGAACTGTAATAACTGCCGTGACCTTTCATCCAGCTATGATCAGGTCAGCATTTGAATGTGACTAATAATTTGGTTTGGCAAAACTTCTGACATTCTCATCAGCCATATGCTTGGACCAGACTACATGATATCAGCTGAAACATAGCCCAAACTGGCCGTCCTACGATGTTAGCTTGGATTGTGAACGACAGAAAGTGTTGTGCATGATGATCCATCATTTTATCCCATGTAGTGTGACAATAAACAACAACTCATGCTACCTCTAGGACGCTTCACAACATTCCTACAGAAAGACAGTCAACATTGGTCTGGACCACCATGTAGTCCGTCGTGTCTGTTGGCCAAATCATAGCAAGATTTTATGACTCTGTAATTGCCAAATCTGACACATTGACTGCTGGAACAAGCATACTGTGTAGTCTGAACCTTGAATTAGCTGTAGCTACCTTGTGTTTACTGCTTATTAACAAATGTTAGCATGCTAACATGCTAAACTAAGGAGACAAACATGGTCAACATTGCTGCTGAAAGGTATAAACTGTGCAGGGATTGTTGGTTACCGCTTGTATGCACATTTTGGTCCCTCCTTCCTACAATACTAGTACGTACACTGCAAGCTACTGCACTGTTGTAGGAACTTTAACATTTGTTGAAATGGAAAAGCCAATACTTGAGCAAGGTAACTAAGCCCTCCTCCAGCACCTATCTGTTTAACGGAAAACATGCCAACTCCGTGTTGTACTTAATTCCCATCCCCTCCTTAATGCTCACCAGTGAGAGTGAAAGTAAAAGCCAACCTGTGATTCGCTCTCGTTTTGGAATGAACTTTGTCTGCTTGTTTATCCTCACTATGTTTGCAGGGTTTTTTCTGCACTGCGTCCACAATTTTTAACCCAATGGCCAGAAAAAAAACGAAGTCAGCTCATTTATCTCCAAAGTACTTGACGGGTTTAAGTTAAATATGGTTGAATGTTCAGCTAGAATGAGCGAATGAGGCACATTTCGCAGCAGAACACAGGCTGAGAGAGAGACAGATCACCTACAGCTAAACAAGTCTTAGTGAGGAACAGTTAACAGACAGTAATGGCTGGAAAGCTGCAGCTACGCCAACAGAGACAGTGTGACAAGCAGTAGCTCTGAGACTGATTGCTGATAAGCAGGTGAGTGAGTCAGGAGATTTATAGAGGAGGGAGACTGAGAGGAGGCGACAGGTGGGCCGCTGAGGAACGACAGAATTTGAAGAATGTCTGGAAAGAGGAGAAACTTGAGAGAGTCTTTGTTCAGAGGAATCTGAGTCCTGTTGTCTCCTCGTTCTCACTGTGTGTGTAACAAACAGCTGAAGGCTCCCGTGTGGCTGTCTCATTAACACATCATACCGTCAACAAGAGGGGATTACCTTTACAGCTGAGCCTGTGTGCTGTGTCACCGTCTGACAGTAATTACAGGAAACACAAACAGCCACCAGGTTCAAAACACGAGCAAGAACCACGGAATATGCCAGAGATCAAACACACACCGTATACAAGCTTGTATTTTTAGTGCAGTTAAGTAGTCCTGAAAGGAAAACTTGCCCAAAAATCCAACACCCACGGATGAAAGGCAACGGCACAGGGACCCAAAGTATCAGAGGGCCCCTTGGCCTTCACTGGCAAAATGTCAACACGTACCGACCAGGATGGAACTTCAAATGACCACAAAGAGACACAAAATGACCAAAAAGACATACGAAAGGATAAAAAGAGACACCAACCCACCACACGATGCATCATGACGACAAAGAGATGCAAAACCACTAAGTCTACATGTCGTGCTGCTGGGGTGCGACGGCCTTTTGCATTTCTGTGCCCGGGAGCCCTTTGTCTCATAATCTGCCTATGACATCACCACCCTCGTGGCAGTTAATCAGATCAGGCAGGTTGGGTCATAAAACATTACATTCTGATTCATAGCGGATGTGTTGGCAGTGGGTCAAATAAAACATTACATATAAATGATGTTCTGTAAAATGTGAACGTAGCAGAGATCAGAGCAGAGCTGCCGTCTGACTCCACATTAAGAAAGACACTGAACATTTACGCACGAGGAGAAGCGTTATGTCATTGATTATTTCGGAAGCTAAAAGCTAAACTCTTTATCCCTTTATCAAGTTTCTATCTACAGGTTTTAGTTTGGCTGCTTAAAAGTCCCCTGATGTATGCTGCAGTGACATCACTGAAAGGAGACGCACACACACATCAATACAATAACATGATTAAAAAGCATCATAGCCTGCAGTTCCTGGTAGAGAGGAATGAAATTTAATCTATGCAATGTGAGACTCTAAATCAGTGAAAATAATTCATTTGGGTGGATGAGTTATATGTACGCTTGGCTTCGGACAACGTCAGAGTTTGTGCATCATTACTGTTAGGTTCCTGATCATGCTCAGGAGATGTGGGAAGTAACAATCAAATGTTACTGGGGGAAAAAACAAGCGAAAGTAAGTGTTTAAAAAAAAAAATAGGGATTATTCTCAAAGAAAACAATAAGATAAAGGTCCATAATAAGTCTTCAAAATTTAAACAAAACACTACTGTCTTTAATGAGGAATTACATGATTGTAAATGAATAACCCAACAAAAACTTTCCATGCCCTTCCTCCAAACAAGAGTGAAGATCACCAACTCATGTACTGTGTACTGCATTGGCTCCGATTGTTCATTTTCCCAGATTTTTTTAATCACCTCATCCTTGATAAGTGATTAGATGCTGGTGTACTCAATCACTTGCCACTGCAAAGAGTGGGGGATGGCAAAAACTAAACACAAGAGAAACAGAAGAGGGGCGCATCCATCTTTTCTACTAACCATACATGCAGGGAGTGTTTTCTGCGCTTCGCCCACAGGGGGCAGTGATGAGCACACTACAGCTCTGAGCACCAGAATGAAGTGAATAAGACTTGAAAACAAACTTGGAAGAGTCGCATAAACATAAAAAAGACTTCAAAGATGGATGGTTTAGCAAATACAGCTGTGGTTAACTTTCCTATCTCTGATAACGACAAACATCCTACAGGCTGTCTCCTACTCAGTCCTGGATTTGTCCTGTACCTGAACAACCACACACTGAATTAAACATACAGCTCCCTCTCTCTCACACTGAATGTATTTTCTCTCCATCTCTGTCAGTCTTGTTGGTGTTTCTCTCTCAGCCATGTTGGCTTGAGTCCCTGCGGGCCGACACGTTTCCAACAAACCAGTGATTTGCAACATGAACTCGCGACCTTTAATATCTGAGTCAGACAGAGGAGAGCGTAGACGGCGTTGCTGTCTGAGCCTATGAGTCATAATTTACACTTTGTGAGCTGCAGTGAATATTCATTCACAAATAAAACAACAACACATTTGGAGCTGGACTCAACCAGCACAGAGTCTCGTGACATGCAGACTCCTGAGGAATAAATTAATGATGGAGTTCAAACATATTTTCTTAATTAGAAATGCTTTAATAAGAAGCTTTGAACACGAATAACATTAGCATTTAGCTCAAAGCACCGCGGTGTCTATGTGCAGTCTCACACTATGTGCAGACTCTTAAGCTGTTCACTGTGTCATAACAAGAAATCATTTCTCAGCCAAAAGATTCACATTATTAACTGTGATGTTATATTATATTATATTATATTATATTATATTATATTATATTATATTGTACAGTATATTATTAGAAGTCAAAAGAACTGCACAGGAGTAAAAGTTCATTATTCACTCGATGGCACCAAGACCTCACCAACCCCATCACACCTGTGTGTGTGTGTGTGTGTGTGTGTGTGTGTGTGTGTGTGTGTGTGTGTGTGTGTGTGTGTGTGTGTGTGTGTGTGTGTGTGTGTGTGTGTGTGTGTGTGTGTGTGTGTGTGTGTGTGTGTGAACACTTGTACGTAATACAAAGTGAGGACCAATGCCTGTTTTTCACCAACAGAGTGAGGACATTTGTGGAAAGTGAGGACATTTTGGCCGATCCTCACTTCTTCAAAGACCTGTTTGAGCAAGACATTCTCACTCCATGTAAGTGTACTGGCAAAGGTCTTAGTCAAGATGACAGTTACTCTTTCAGTATGGAGAACAACTTCCAAACATGTCTTAGCCCTAAATACTGTAATAAAAAAGGATATTAATCAATCAGTTATGGTCTTGTATTACAGGCTCATAATCTACTGACACTGCTCTCAAGCTTATCTGTCCTTTTGGCAAATATCACATCATAAGGCTTGAGCGCTATAGATTACACCTAATATATGTTTGTTTTATTTTGAACTACAATACTTTGGCTTTGTTTCTAAGATAACAATAAAAAGAAAGCCTTTAACACCTCAAATAATCCAGAAAACTATATATGACAAAAACAAATAAGGTGTTATGTCTAGGTTTACATCTCCTTCATACAATCTAATGTTTATCATTTTCTGTTTTCTTTTTTAGATTTCATGTTTTATAGCTTTTTTTTTCATATATGATGTTAAAATTATGATTTTTCAGTGTTATTTATTTATTTTTTTTAAATTCTTTTCTCATTAGTGTTTATGTTCACAAACTCTTCCAGTGACACAGAGTAATGGTGGATTTCCTCTCAGCAGTGAAGCAGTTTTTGTTTTGATTTCAACTCTTGGTGAACTTTTAAGACGTGAATTTTGGCTCTTGGCTCCTTCGCTTATTTATCCTCTGTGGAGACCGAGAATTATTCCTTTGAGAAGTCTCTGAATATGTTTGTCCCTTTTCTTATCAATTAACACAAATCTGGTGTTTTTCTTTCTCATTTGTTTTTCTGTATTCCCCCATCCTTGATTTATTTTCTCTGTTATCTAACCATCTATATCTTCTTTTTCTGTTTCACTTCTGTTCTTAATTAATTTGTCCTTGTTGCTTTTCTTTCTTCCCATCTTTCCCCGTTAGTCTTTCACTCTTTCATTCTTTCTTCCTTCTTCCCTCATTTTTATTTACATTTTCCTTGGGTTTCGTGCTTTCTTTGATTAATTATATGCTTTTCTTCAAATTTTGAGTATTTTTTTGTCATATGTGTGATAATTAGGCAAAAGCAGTTGTTCGATCTCAGGCTCTCTCCAAGACCTATTATTTAATATGCATTCCCCCCAAAAAGAGAATGCAAGACACACAATAGTGTAAAATATAGGGATAAAATATGACTTGTGTATATATAAAATATTAAATCATAAGTTTGTAGTAGACAGGTGTACAGTGATAGTAAAATGAAGCAACTGTAATGTACACAGGGATGTAGTAAATGTTCATGCTTAACATGAACTTGTAAATATATGACAGGAAGTATATAAAGTTAACATGACATCCTTTGGTTGTTTCTTTCTTCTTTATTCAGCACGCTGTGATTTAGTGAGAAGCATTGTTAGAATCTGCCAGCATGTGGGAGCAGGGCATTATTCATCTGGACAGGCGTGCAGTAATGCTATGAACTGTGGGTAAACAGGGAGTAAAGATGGCTGGATTAATGTAATCTGGTAGTAAATCACAGCGGGGCTCTTCAGGCAGCAGCAGCAGGAGGAGGAGGCTCAGTGCCGTTACACGATCGAAGGAAGCTGGAGAAAATGGTACCAGATGAAAAGTCGGAGGATCAACAGGGAGAGTGCAGTGCATCTTGAGGGGAATGTAAATGTGGGTGCAGAATTTCATGATGATTCATTCAATATTCGTTGAGATATTTCATTCTGGACCGAAGTGGTGGATCATCTGTCATCAGCCATGTGTGGCTAAACACAGATTTATTTAAATTAACCCTCTAAAATGCTCCAGATCTTCACACAAATTTCTCACTAGGTTCAATCAGCTGACATGACAGCTGTGTCAGTGAGCAAGTGACATTAATTTAGGGTTTTATTCTGTTGATGACCTTTAAATGAAAGAGGAGCTCTTTATTTTATTGTGATTTTGATGATCGTATGAAGAGTTTTGAGATCATGTATTTTCTGTCATGCGTCACCTATTCTCCAAAAACAAAAAAACTGGAATTTGTTTCTCATGCAGAAACCCATTAGTAAAGTGCAGTCTGTGGTGAGCTGCCATGCAGCCTCTATGGAAAGTTGCGGTGGCTGCTCCAAGCTGCAGCTGTTTAATTTTGCAGTGAAGTGTGGCCAAAGAATTTCTTCCAACCTAAAATACATACTGGCATCCTGCCCAAAGAAAAAATGTAATTATCATGGTTTCCCCCCAAGAGTCTGAGTCTGACAGGCTCAAACAAGAATGGCTGAATCTTTCTGATGTTTCCTGTAAGACTGGGCAGCAAAATATATATGCAACATGTTTTGAAGTATGAATTTATGAATTAATATGAGTTAACAATTCATGACAAATAAATAAACTCATGTTTTTTTAATTAATATTCTTCGTTTATTGGAATGGACAGAAAGAAATCACAAAATATCCTGATTTTTTTTATTTATTTATGAGTGCACGTTAAACTTACAATGAATCAAAACTTATGTAGAAGATATGGGAATAGAGAAACAGCTTTGTGGTGTTTGAGGAAACTGTCCTATGTCCACATTCACAAAACCATGATGACTTTATCCTCTCGTGCTTTATTGAATCAGTCGCATCTCTCTCTTTGGTGTCATGGTTTGGAAACCTCTAACAATTTGATTAAGAGAGAGTTTCTGTTCTTTAAACGGTCGAATAGACAGGCTGATTGGTGAGTCACAGCTTGATCCAGTGTCCCTTCACACCAGACCGATAACAGGCTCGATTTTAAAATGACGATTCCCACATTCCCATATTGGATTTCAGCTTCTTTCTTCAGCACAGAGGTTCATACTGTAGTCCCAAGGTGAAGGACAAAGGGGTATGAGAACAGCTTTGTTAATGCAACCATCACTCAGATGAACAAGATGCTATAGAAGCAAAGTTTATTTGTTGTTTCATTGTATTCTATTTTGGTGGTTTAGTGATTTTTGGAGCATGTAAAATGTTGTAAAATTGCGTGTCAAGATGAATGCCTTGTCTACTGCAAAACAAATCTACCATCAGGTACAACTTAAGTAACCTGTACTGAAACCTGAATACTGACGCCTGCTCGTACTGCAGTGTATTAACAGTGTGGTTATAGTACTTTTACTTAAGAGAAGGATGCATAATGACTAAAGTTAAAAATTAAGATCAAATCAATCAAGAAGTGTTGATTCATGTGGGAGACGTGGGAATAAAGCAACAGCTTTGTTGTTGTCTTGCAGGGTGGAGCTGAAGTTAAAATAAACTGGAGGAAAGTGACCAACATGTCCTCACACACACACACACACACACACACACACACACACACACACACACACACACACACACACACACACACACACACTGAAACTTTCTCTGGTTTGTGGGTGTGTGAGTGTGGGTGTGAGAGATTCAGTTTAGTGGAGTGAGCTCTTTCTTTTTTTCTCCTCGTGTGCTGATGAGTTGTTTTATTAAAGCATGTCAGTCTGTCTTCTTCCTCCTCCTCCTCTTCCTCCCACCTTCCCTCTCCTCGGATAATAAAAGTGGAGCTGTGTGAAGAGGAGTTCTCTCCCGGGAAACGATGTTCTGATATAAAAATGTGATATAAAAATGTGATAATCGACACTTTAAAAAATGTCTCGGAGCTTCTTCCAGAAATCTCATTTCACTGAGGATCATTTCCCAGTTTCTGGTTTTAACATTTCAGCACACACTCGTCTTAAATATTTAAGAAAACTGAGTTCTCATGTAAGCGACTCAACCAGGAGTTCAGCTGTGAAGGTTTCATTGTCCTGCCATTTTTCTGATTTCTCTTTCAGGTTTTAAAATACCTTCAGGTTTGTGTCGATCCCCCTCAGTCTCTCTGACTCGCTGAGTGGAGCTGCAAAACAATGGTGCAAAACTTGTATTGCTTCTCTATTAGTAATTATTTTCATGCCAATTTCCTACGCTACCTATGTTATGTAACCTAGAAATAATAACATAAGATAATTGGTGCTTCTTTTTAGCTGGCAGGAGTGAAGATTAGTCATCCTTAACATTTGTTGTGTTCTGGTTTCAGAATATTGAAGACAGTTGGAGAAATAATTAGATGTGAAACAAGATGGAGAGTTTTTTTTTTTCCATTATAACAATTATTTTTTTGTAAATCACCCCAATGTTCAGTAGTCGATGTGTTAAATTCAGCTTTGTAATGTATTTTGAGTTTCTGGTGTATTCACTAACTTTCAGGTTTATTTCATTGTTTTGTCTTCTGTTTAACTTCTGTTTAGCTCTTATGTTGGTCGATGAAGTAAATGAGGAACAGAAATTAACGGCAGAGAATCCAGGCTTGTATTATTTTGACTGGTACGCTACATTTTTTCAACATGATGTATTGATTTTTAGGCTTTTTACTATCTAAAGTGGCTTGAGAAATAGTGCATGTAGCTAACGGAAATGGGGAAAACCTCCCAAGGTTTCCGTCTGGCTCCACCCCTGCTGCTCACGAGCACAACGTAACACAGTGAAAGAAAATGATCTTCTGTGAAAAACAAGATCATGGGCAAATTATTAAAATAAAAGCTGGGCAAGTACATGGGGCACCTGCTCTACCAGGTGAGCTAGTGGGTGGTCCCCCCACTTGAGGTTTTTAATGCAGTTTGTGACACATGGCCACTTGCCTGTTTACTGTCAGCTCTGTATGTTGTACACAAAACAACTAGCCGATATTTTGAAGGCTGGTGTAGAGATGCATGCCCAAAAGAAAAGCCCACATGTCTGGCGGGAGGAGAAATACAACTACGTGCAAATATCGCAACACTGACCTTTTCAAAAAGGTGTTTGAAGGAATGAAAGCGGGAGGCTGTGTTCACACGATCTGAAAAGTCCACCACTTGTTGAAAACCTCTGATGACGCAACTTTTGATGCAAAGAAGCAAAATGGCACAAGCGGCTCCAGCTGTACCCCTTTTCCATATTTTGACGTGATAAATGACATGTTAGGGCACGTTAATCAGAGCATACACGGCTGCATGTAAACAGAAAGATAAGAGGAATATTTATTTTCATGAGCTATGTGAACGGCTCTGTAGGAATATTTTCTTTTTCAGAATAAGTGCAAAAACGGGACTATTTTGTGCTTGTAACAGTACTCGTTAGTGTTGCTGCAGCTCAAGCTACATATTTCTCACAAAACTGCAGTGAGTGTTTTGACGTCAGGTTGAATCTGCAACTCTGGGGGTGGTTTGAACAATGCTTCTTAGACGTGTTTACACTTTCTGTCCAAACCTTCCCTTGGCTTCCACATTTCTGTGACTTCTGCAGTCACTGCCACTCTGTACCTGTCCAGCAAACTCACCTGACTCCCACATTTACCTCCTCACCTGTGTCTCATTTCTCTAATCACCCTGTCAGGATACTCACAGCTCATAGCTCACATTTCTCTCGGCACATTTACTTGTTCCTGTTTTCTTTGTTACCTGTTCTTTTACTTTAGCTGCCCAGTTTGTTTCTGACCATGGCTTTCATTGCCTTAATTTCCTTCCATCTTATCTGCTTGCCTTGTGTTTTTTTTATGTGCATTTCAGTCTAACGCCCACTGTTGCCTGAATTCCCCAGTTGTGATACTTTGAGCACATGAAGTGACTCAGGGATCTAACTTTACTCTAAGCACATGCTGCTGATTTTTGCACACACACAAAAAATTTTAACAGTTTCTAAACTCCAAACATATTTCAGTGCTGGTCTGGTGTCGTTACTGCAAATACAGATGAGCTGAATTCTACATTCAGAGTAACTTTGCAGTGGCCAATGAATTAATTCCTTGCAGTTATGGTTCAATCCTCCATAAGTGATGAAGAAACTCCGTCCGATACGTCAACGTCAAGATGATGAACGGCCGCTCAGCAGAAATGGTTTAAATCGAGTCAGGCTGTGCCATCATGCTGAGTGTAAACATTGTGTGAAAAATGGGAAAAAGCAGCAGCAGAAGATGATCAATAACGCTGCAGAGCCTGAACGCTGAGGCAAATCTAAAATATAATCCCTGTTAGATCCTCTGGGGGAACGACAGGGAGGAAAGGATCAGGAGGCAGTAAATGAGTCAAATGTTTGGGATCAATTCTGTGGTATCTTCTGCTGCCAACACGCCCTCTGGTTCAGTTGATATCTGCTCTTGTTATATTTGTTTACTCAGAAACGTCCTCGGGGGATTCGCTGAAGGTGCGCTGAAATCCTCAGAGTCAATATTTAACCTTAAAGCTTTTGATAAACTGCTGATTTCAGATACAATAACACTTTTATCTCTCTGCTGTGTTCACTGAAGTTAAAATCATTAGAGTTTGTCGCCCGAAGAAGGACTGAAGTGGAAACAAAAGCTTCATAAGATGGTAAATCTCATCTTCTGTGGTTGTTTATAAAGAGTTGAGAGACGATGCGACAGGAAGCTGCTGGAAACAAACAAAACAGACTAAAAGCCGGAAGAAGAAAATAATGAAGAACCAATGACTGTAATCTTAAACATTTAGTTAGTGACTTCAGGAGGTAATGGAGGCCTGTCACCGTCACAGAGGAGTAATCACTGGACACAAAGAGCCGCCATGTTTAAATGCTGACAGCAAAACAACTGACTTTAATCTCATCACCTCTTTCTCTTTCAAGGAAATTACTTCTGTTTTTGTAGGTTTCTTCTCACAGCATTTAATTAGGGTTTTAACATCTGACACTTTTGCATTCATTCTAATCGTCTAGACACAGAATTAAGTTGCACTTGTTGCTAAAAACCAGACTAAGAGTCCACAGTGCCAGCAGCTCTGTGAGGCTGTGCAGTTGTGCTTTGAGCTAAATACTAACTCCCACATTGGGGTCATTCCTATGTTTCCCCGCAACAGTTAGTATGATATCCTACAAAAATGTACCTTAAAATGACCCAAAAGCCATGTTTACACCAAACACTTTTTCTATGGTACCTTTAGAGCCCAAAGTAACCCTTCAGATATAGCACCAAGACCCTAGGTCAGTTTAGCGTTTCCACTCACTGTATTTCCTCATAGATGGAACGTCTGCACCTTGTTTATTGGACTGTATCGGACTGCTCAGTGGAAACAGGGCTAAAGTTGACTCAGCCAACCCGGTCTCACCCTGAAATCGTCTAATACTGGAAAAAAAGCCGTCCTTTTATTTCGGCATGATACATGGCTGGTTGCTATTATTGTTTAATGGTGCCTGGCGGTGTCACGGGGAAATGGGATGGGACAACAACATAAGTTAAGGGGGCGAAAGTCCAAATAGGGCAGGTGGGAGGATTGGTGGATGGGTCCAACAACCACCAACTTTGACCTAGGAGGCCAATATTTGTGACTGTGAAGCCAAACCCTGCTCTTTTTTTCTCAGCCCAACCGTGTGGTTTATTAGGCTACCTGAACCCAATCACATTTGTTGTTGAAGGAAAAAAATGCCAATTCATAGTGTTGTACCAACATAGTGCATTTATTTTGAAAGAGACTGTATGTAAACTGTCCATTTCCTGAGAAAATGGAGGTGTATTTTGTGGAAAGTCTATGACCGAACGTCATTATGTGACGCAGTCAGAGTGAGAATGTGTCAGAAGAGCCGGTCTCCTGGGGAAAGTCTCAGGGGACGAGTCTTGCGATTTGTGACCCATTCAACAACCCAACCTGCCTTGCAAAGCCCATTCTCATTCCCAAGACTTTACTGTAATCCATCCTTACCTCATATACTGCAACATAATTTGGGGAGCTACTTATCCTGCTCACCTCCCTGAGCTTTGTAGGATAAGGTCTTGAATCTCACCTGCACACCTTGTTCTTCCTTTCATGTTGTATTTGTGTTTTCTTGATTTGTGCTAAATTAAACCTAAAACCTAATCCTTGGCATCAGTCTTCCACAGAAAAATAATCAGAAAACAATCAGCACATTGACGCTCGTCTTTCATTTTAATCTCTCTGCCTATAAGGTTGGATTAATAACCGGGCAGATCCTCGGTGGCCCCTGAAGGCTCCATGTTCATCATATGACAATTGGTTTGTGACAGTATGAATCACTGCAAAGTTGCTGATGAAACTTGCAGTTTTTGTGTCGAGACAAACTTTGGTGTCCTGATGGAGCTGACCTTTGAGTGAACGGGGAGCTGGGGAATCCAGAATGGAGGAAGCTTATAAGCTGCGTGTAACCCTCCAGTTGTTCTGAAGCCCATGTGTCAGAGTATAAAACGGTTTACCCACATTTATGAGACAGAAGCTACAGATACATGTGTTTGTACTAACTCTGAACTTATTATGTTTGTGACCACGCTCAGTAACAGCCTGTTAAGGAAGCTGGTTGGCTCAGCTCTACCTCTTAATTTGAGGTACTGATGATGAATCCTGAGAATAAAATGCCAGGGGGAGTAAATGTTCCAGTGCAGAGAAAACAAAAGTAGTTAGTGGTAGTAAGAGCCGTCCACTGTGCCACCTAAAGGTTTGACTTAAGACCCATTAAAGTAACAGTCTTTATTAGAAATAACAGAAACACTGGAGCATTATAATGGCATCACAGTGTCTGTAACCTCAAACAGCCCCACAGCAGGTCTCTTCATCGTCTCATGTTTGTGTGTAGAGACAACGAGAGGAGGCGTTTGTGACTCTAAATGTTCTTTCTCTGAAGCTGCAAAGGACAGCAGAACGCAGAGAGGAGTGTTGGGAAGACGAGAGGAGAGAAAGCTTGAAGTGTATATTGGCAAATGTATTGACTACTCAATCCTCCTGTTTCTCTTCTCCCTCTTGAAACCACCTCTTCCTCTCTGTCTAACATTGTTTCATTTTAAACTCTCCCTTCATCACCTCGTCAATGACCTTCATTTCTTCTTCTTTTTCTTCTTCTTCTTTGTCCTCTCCTCCCTTTCATGCCACCATCTCTCCTCTGGTCCCTCCACTTTGAGCATTTAATTCTTGTCATGTATTTAACATTTTGCCTTGTTTTTTCAAACCTCTCTCTCATTTCACGTCTCCCTCCTTCTCCTCCTCTGATTTGTAATTAATCCCCTCCTCTGCCTACGCCTATCTCCGGAGGGATTTGGGAGGAATCCTTTAATTACCTCGTGCTTACTAAAACCACTTAAAAACTAAACTTTCTACCCCCGATAAAAACCTCGCCTAAGATGACCGTTCCTCAGACGGAAGTCTGGAAGGACATTTTTGGATTTTGGACAAGTGTTACTCAGTTAGCTCTGGTTCGTTGAAGTTTTACAGCTTCAGATTTTTCCAGAGAGTAAAGTATTTACCAAACGTTGCTTTTAAAGGTTCTTCTCTGTGGCTGGTTTCCGCCTCATCTGTTTCCTCGTTGAGTGGAGAATATTTAAGTGATCACCTGTTTGAATAATTTATAGCTTGATGAAACAAGCTTCAAAAGGAGAAAATAAGTGTTTAAAGGGTAATGATGCCAGTGTGTGTGTGTGTGTGTGTGTGTGTGTGTGTGTGTGTGTGTGACAGCAGGTGCACCAATCAGAGCAGTCATGCTGACTGACATTTCACGACCATGATTTACACCCAGAAAGCAGGCTGATGGATTATGACCCACCCAGAGGATTAAACATTCACAGCCTTCATGAGCTTGTTTAGATTCAGTGACGACTGACAGCGTGGAGGAGAAGTGGGGGGTGGAGGTAGTGAAGAGGAACAGGGGGAGGTGTTGTCAACTTAATGAATGTGTAACAAGTCACAAAAATTCTCAGCTGACTTCTGTGCGATTATCTTTTACTTTCTATCATTTCATTGAGCCGTGCCGGCTCACTTTTCGGAAATGTCTCCTCTTTCCAAAAATGCCTTGAGTTTCCAAAAAATTCTCCACTTTCCAAAAAGATCTTTACTTTACAAAAATGGTTCTCTGTCCAAAAACATGTCTACTTAAAATGTCTACATTTACAAAATCATCTCGACTTACCAAAAACGTTTCCACTTTTCTAGAAATGCTCTACTTAAAAAGTCTTTTCATGAAATTCTCCACTCTCTAAAGATATTTATCTTTCCAAAAATGTCTGTACTTTCCATAAACTTTGCCACATTTAAAAAAAAAAAAAAAAGACCTGACTTTCCAAAAACTTCTTTATTCTCCAATCATGTCTCTTCTTTCCAAAATTTCTCCACTTTCCAATGATGTATCCACTTAAAACAAAATCACCCATTTTAAAAATGTCCCCACCTTCCAAAAATGTCCTCTTAAGGTAGTTAAAGTACGTGGTCCTCACAAAGATAGAAATAAAGGAGCAGACACACAGCTGCTAACATAAATGGATCAACAAATATTCATGTTGTGTCGTTCAGGCTCAGATTAAAGCTGACTTTGTAATTAGGTGTGTGTGTGTGTGTGTGTGTGTGTGTGTGTGTGTGTGTGTGTGTGTGTGTGTGTGTGTGTGTGTGTGTGTGTGTGTGTGTCTGTGTGTGTGTGTGCTCTTGGCCTGTGCTATTTTAAACAGTGGAAGACAGATGGGGCAAAAAAAAATTCTTCACAAAGACAAATTGGACGGTTGGACAGTACTTGCTGTGGGCGAATCAGATTAGTACAATATCAGACTCTCTCTCTCTCTCTCTCTCTCTCTCTCTCTCTCTCTCTCTCTCTCTCTCTCTCTCTCTCTCTCTCTCTCTCTCTCTCCTCCAAAATTTTCATGACAAGTTCCAGCTTGTGCTCCGATTTTATTTTGGTCTGAAGATGAATCATTAGTAATGAAGCAGAGGAGAGGTGGGTTATTATTATAAAGAGCAGTGGTGTAGGGGGAGCAGCGTTATTGTTAGGAGAGGACGTTCTGTTATTTGTGATGCAGAGGAAAAAGAAACATACACCTCAAAATAAAAACTGTAACTGACTGTTCTTTATGATCTGAAACCTGTGTCTAAATAAACCCTGCAGCTTTAATGTTGAAAGATTTCACCTGATATTAGTTTTCATGGTGGCCTCTCAGTAGTTAATGTCAGAGCCAATAAGAGTCTGTGTGTGTGAGGTTGTGATAGTGTACAGTTCACTGTATCACAGGTTTGAGTTTAAAATGTTTGATCACCGACATCCTCACTTTCAAATTACCGTCTTTTCAAATGTCCCCACTTTGCCCAAACATCCACACTTTTCATTTGTCCTCTCTTTGGACAAACATCTCCACTTCTCAGATGTCCCCATGTGACACTAACATCTCCACTTTTCAAATGTCCCCACTTTTCACAGCCATCCCTCCCAAACATCCCCACTTTTCATTTGTCCTCTCTTTGGACAAATATCACCACTTTTGAGATTTCCTCACTTTGCACAAAGATATACATGTTTCTAATGTCCCCACTATCTACAAACAGCCTCATTTTGCAAATGTCCCCACTTGGCACAGACATCCCCACATTTCATTTGTCCCCACTTTGCCCAAACATCCACACTTTCTGTGTTTTCACTTTCCAAATATCCCTACTTTCTACAAACATGCCCACTTTTTCAATGTCTTCACTTTCCACAAATTTCCACCTCCTCACAGTGAAGACACAACAATTAAATGATGCAGCTTTGGCGGCTTGCAAAGTTGTATTCCTTTGGCATTCACATTTTCAAAGATGCCCACACATCCACAGAATTCCCAGTTTTCCAAAAATGTCCCCACTTTTGATATGACCCACTTTACAAACATCTCCACATCTCAGACTTCTCCACTTTCACAGTTGGCTGTAATGCAATCAGATCTGTCTCTATGTGATCCACCTTTTGACGGATGAAATGTAAATGGGGTCAAAAGTCAGGACACACACTGGTTGTTACTGAGGACCCTTCATACAGACAGATAAATAAATGAAGGTACGGCAACTGAGATGTGCTGGTTCTGGGAGCAGATGTAATAATTTTGCAGCTTTTCTGGAGAGCTGGTGTGTGCTGACGTACTGTAGGACGGTGGTGTATCCTGACGTGTTTATGTGGGTCAACCTAATACACATACTGTAAGTCAGTTTTCTCACATTCACATTGTGAGGAGAAACTGTCTCTGACCAAGAAAAATAAAAAAAATAAATCGAGAGCAGACCGGAGAATCATACATTATTAATGCACTAAGAAAGAAATAAGGCAGTGAGTGTTGGACGAGTGGAAACATGGGTTCTTACAGTCACCGTGTTTCTGCAGTACATGTAAACACAGTCTCTGATTTCCTGCCTCCGCCCACTCTCTCCCAGTAACCCACTTTATTTTGTGAATGTAAATGTGTGTGTTTGTGATGCTGCATTAAAACACAACATGCTGTGGTGTCAGGGGATCTGTGCTGGAAGTTATTTGGGTTCAGGGACTTCAAAGACCTCGGGGCTAAACAGGAGAGCTGTGCTGTGTACAAATGCAGGGCCACAGACCAGCACAGGGCCCCGGGACATCTGCTGCAGGGCCACTAACGACTCAGCAACAACAGCAAAGGTTGCATAACAAATATACAACTTATTATGCTATTTCTGCAGCTATTATCTTGAACTTGATATCGTTGTGCTGTATTTTTCCCAACACAAATTCTGGAAACGTCAGAATACAAATTAACCCCATGGGTGCAGGAAGGTGTGAGCACCCTCTATTGACGAGGGGTGGAACAACACAGTCTGTAAATACTTGGCGATTTCACAATATCTAATAGGCATTTGCTTTAGATTTTGAACAGCATATGATGAGGTGCCTGACAGAAATTGTCGGGGAAAAAAGTATGTGCGAGGGATGGGGACAATAATGCTACAAAAGAGATTTGCGTTGGCAGGTGTAAGCTTTGGCAGAGACTGAGAAAGACCAGAAAATTTGCGGGACAGATTTGGAGCTGTTTTATAGATCCATAAAATATCTTGGACACAAAGCACCTCCACTTCTAAGGCATATTAAACTGAATTTATACGGCACCTTTCAGACAAATCAGTGCACTTTAAAGTGCCTTGCAAGCCATTGAAAAAAAGGATGTTAAAGATAGTAAAATGTTAATAAAATAAAAATTTAAAAAAAAATCACAATGATGAGATGAAATAAAATTGAATAAAAAAATAATAAAATTTTAATTTAAAAAAAGAGTAAAATGATCAATAATGACGATATTAATATGAGTATAAATAAATAATAGATTCAGAAAATTAGATGAGTTTTCAGTTTCTGTTTAAAATATCTATATTTTCAGCTCCTCTCAAATTACGTGGAAGGCTGTTGCTCATGTAGTGTCTTTTAAACTAATAAAATAATTTTAAAATTAATGCAACCAGAGTGAAGACCATAAGCATCAAAATGGAGTTTTGTGGTAGCTAATAATGGAGTGGATGATGAGTGCAGTCTCTTTTGTTTTGTTTTTTCCACAAAGTCAATTTGCTTTGTTTCCTTATGTTTCTTTCTTTTCTGTCTTTGGAATGTCGATTTCCTTTTGTTGGGAAAGACATAACAGTGTGTGTACCAGCAGTCCAACAGTCACTCACTCGGCTCTAGCTGTGTTTAGAGACTGGTACCAGTGTAGGGGCGGACGAAACCATTTTGCACCTTTTTAAGGGGTGCGAGGCGCCTCAGAGGGCTTTCAATATTTTTTTATACAAAGTTCAGTCTTGCATCTGATGTATTCTGCCAATTTGATTTAGTTATAATTATTCAGAAATAAAAAAAATAATAATAATAATTCAAAGAAAACCAAAGTTTTTATTCCAGGCCCCCCTCTTGCTCAGGCCCTGAGTAATCAGTCCCATGGTTACCCCCACTACAACGCCCCTGAATGAGTGAAAGAGACAACTGGATGTCTGACACCATTTACACTGATGCATTAGAAATTTTGGTGCATGCAGTCCAGAGAGGGATTGTGTCTGAGGCAAGGGAGCACACATTCTTTGGGCTAACAGCTGGTGGACGTTTTTTCTGTCGCTATTGTTAGAACGTGCACATATTTATTCTGTGCAGCACCGCCCAGCAGAAACATGTTCCCATGCACGATTAACCTGCTGACTCTATCTCCTCCAGCATTTATTCATCCACTCAAGACTTGAATAAATAAAACTCTTACACACAGAAAACACTTCATTTCCAGTTTTTCTTTTTACTTTGACAAAAAAAGAAACCTGGTCCATACAGTTGACATACAAAAGAAACGTGACTGTCACCATCACACATCAAGTTCCAAAATAGACACTGAGTTAAAAAACAAGAAAAAACAAACCAGAGTTCAGTTTGTGGATCCAAAGTTACGTCAGCAGAAAGGTGTTGATGGTCTTCACATCACTGCAACAGCAACAGAACGACACACAGAGAGCAGCTACGCCATCGTTGGGGTTCAGATCCATGTAAATAAACCCACAGTGGGCCTGTTAGCCACCTGGATGAGCTACACAACAAACTAGATGGTCCTCAACCCGCCGTGTCTGCACACAGATACAGAGAAGGCTGATTCTGAAGGATAATTCACTTTACATGCTGGGTTTTATTTCTGTGGTTCTGTCGATACAGACTTGGACTGGTATTGCCCAAAAAATGGGAACATGAGCGAGCAGATGATAAATCCAATGGTAGAAAATCTAAATTATTCACTGATTTCTTGAAGAAACAGAATTTTAGAAACTTAGATATAATTATTCAACTTTCCTGGCCTCAGTCAGAATTAATTGCCAATGTGTTTCCGCTTCAGTCTGACATTGTGTTCATGTTTTTCTGTTTGGAAGAATTCTTACTCTTATTCTTTTCTTTTAATCAAATCAGCAGCTAGAGACATTTTAATTCTAGATGACACAGAAGCCTTGGTAGAGATTGCCAGGAGCAGCTGTCTTAAAGAAATAATTCAACATTTTGGGAGACACGTTTGTTTACGCTCTTGCTGAGAGTTTTAGATCGAGACTGGTCCGTCTGTTAAATATGAAGCTGTAGCCAGGAAACAGTTAGCTTAGCATAAAGTGTGGAAACAGGGGAAACAGCTAGCCTGGCTCTGTCCAAAGATTTGTTTAATCTGTACAAAGAAATGTGCTATAAGCAGTTGATAGAAAGTTTTGATGGGGTGGCCAGATGGGGCGGTCGTGGGTTCCCATAGAACCCATTTTCTGTTAGATATATTGAGGTGAGAGTTCAAAGGCACCACTTTGAAAATGGCCGTGCCAGTTTCTCCCTTGACAAAATTTTGGCTAAATATTGAGCGTTATATTTAATTGGTATCTAGTTTGCCAAGATACCACCACCTTCATGCCAGCTTAAAAAGTTAGTGTGCCATAGTCTCTTAAAGAAAGTAATGTTAGCCTCCAATTACTTTTTCCTTGGGGCTCCCCTAGGTGTAAAGCAGAAGAGTTATGGTTTTAGGGGATTTCATGCCAAGATACAACATGTTAATTAGTGAGCTTCTGAGGTTTGAATGACTGAAAACAAATCTGAGATGTGGGCAGAGCTGCAGGAGTCTGGAACCATTGTACAATTTACTGTTTTTGATATTTTTTAAATGGCAAAATTAAATATATTGTAACATGCACCAGTCCATCCCGTTGGAAACAAACCCTCCGTTTCACCATTTGTTTTGGAAGAGAAAAAAAAGCAAATCTTAAAGTAACATTCCAGTTTGTGTGTCATAAACATCCTTTAGATTTCGCTGAAAGACGGTTCATTTAAAGTGCAAGCTCTGCACATACTCATTTCAATGCAATGGAGAGAGGAGTCCGTTTCACCTCCAAGTGGTTCAAATAATTTAGTTATACTGATCATCCAAAGCAATTGCGAAAAATGTGTATTTTGGGCCTGTTTGGGCAAAAAA
Organism: Epinephelus awoara; assembly: GCA_035609425.1. Lineage (NCBI taxonomy): Eukaryota > Metazoa > Chordata > Actinopteri > Perciformes > Serranidae > Epinephelus > Epinephelus awoara. The sequence goes on along the minus strand of CM069307.1, from coordinate 35,230,270 downwards.
ATGGGCCCCATATGTGGATGTCCGCTGGTTCCATATTGGCCCCCATGCCAATTGTCCACATGGGTAGGTTTACAGAAGTAGGCCCCAGATAAGATGTCCATTTTGGGCCTATTCCTACTTTTGTACCCTGGTAGTCCTAACATAACCCATGTGGAGGCCACTTGGGTGAACTCGCCATGTTGGCGGTTGGCATAGGGTCAATACTGAACCCATCTACTACCCACATGGGCCGCACACACATGTTGGCTGGTGCAAACCATAGATACAGTAAATTTTGAGGTTATTATGTTCGGCTTAAAAAACACTTTTCAGGCCACTGGAAACACAGCGACAGGTCACGACAAATCACCAACGTTTGGTGCTTAAAAACTCGCTGGAAAAACAGGAATGACTCCATAAATCACAACTGGTTTTGTTGTTTGTTGGTCTCTAATAGTGGTCTCCTTGCTTGTTTACTCCTGTCAGCATATTGGTCACATGATCGCAGCCTTTCAAAATACGTGGGATATGTACAAAATTGGGTGCATTACTTTTTGGAAGAAACAGTTTATGAGAATAGCCTCCACCTCAAGATGAATGTCAGCTCATACACTACATCACTTTAGGAACGCTGACATGATAAAATACCCAAAGCCCAAAACTATGAAAATGAAACCCAGATCATGAAATAAACTGAATTATCCTTTGGCAAAATCCCAAACAGGTAATCATTCACTTGTACAGAAGCTGAAGAATCAGACTTTGCTGTTTCTATGTAAATGCAGGTTGTGACTCAGCAGGTAGGAGAAAATGCATCACAGCTAAATATTGCTGTGAAGCTAAAAGCAGCCGCCTGCTGAGCGAATATTTCTCTCCCTTCATTACTGTTGTTTATGAGCAGCCTCGGTGCTCTGTGGCATGAGTCCTCCTGCGAGCCACAGCTCCCCACTCGCTGCTGTGGTGACGATAAATAACCCACCTGCTGCACGCTTTACCTTCACATAACTTAGTCACTCTGTTCGACATTCAGTGCAACAATCATCTCTTTCTTTGCCTCTGTATAGACCCTGAGCTCACTGTAGCCTCCATCACTTGTGAAGAGTGCTGCTCCACTATGAAAGCCTCCAGAAAGTGACAGTGATATGATTTATAGTATAAAACTTTAACAAACACTGTTTTTAAAAAGGTTATTACCCTAGTAAAATTAAAAAGCTTTTACAAGCTGGATCCTGTAAATCGATACTTAACAAGTTGGAAGTGAAGTCGTCATTACATCCCATTTATCAGGAAACATCAGAACAAATTTGTTGTAAATTCTGGCCAAAAATAACTTGATTTTCTTGTTCTTTATATTTCACTGTACATCTTGCCTTTAGTCTTAAAGGCATTTCGTAACATGGTCGTTATTGTGTGAGCCGTGGATGTATTAACAGAACTGAACATACAGTTGGTGCTTCTTAAAGTCAAGGATGCTTCCCTGGTAGGACGGTTCTTCCAAGTTGGGCCCTACAGAGGCTACGCAAGACTCTTTTCTAGCATTCGGTTAAAACACATCGGAGCAGGCTAGTGAGTGCGCAGGTGTGTGTCTTTGAAGAGGCCCCGTCTTCAATTCTGGCAAATCATGCGCCAAGAGTTCAACGAATTTCATGCCCACAACACACACACACATGCATCCTTTAAAATTCTCTGAACAAAGGACTCAGTCCTCGGTAGAATTCAAAGGATCCTTGACATTGGAACAGTCCTTCAGCAGGATTCGATGACCGAGCCTCTTTGAAATTCAGCCCTTACGCATCCTGTCTTGACTTTGAGAAGCACCTGGTGTTTCACAGTCGGCAAAACTGCCAATTTGTCCCGAGGGTTAAATGTGTTGCTGCAACAAAATTAATCTGTGCCCTGAACAGGGTTTTCCCTGAAGACTGCAATTGTACAAGAGGCTTCTGTGAAATGGTTAAACCAAGGTTAAATATAACCATTTGTATGGTGAATTTTAAGATTTAGTATTGTCGACGACAACACCAAAGAAAACAGGAGGCGATAGTTCCTTTCTTGATGCAGCAACTTTCATTAGAATGAATGACAGTTGTCTTGGAACACTGTATCACCTCACTTAAAGGCACCCTGTGGAGTTCTTGCCCACTACCAGCGCTGTGGAGCAATATGATCATAAGAGTGGGTCTCAAATCCTGACAACTAGGGATGAGCAAGTACATCATTGTCTGCGTTTGTATCTGTACTCTGAATGGGCGGAGTTTAAATTGAAGTGGGTGCGGCTTAACCGGAAGTGAGCTATTTAGCTATTATTTACACATTTTAATTGAGTAATACTTGTGCTTGTACACAGTACGTTATCAGAAGTAGATACTCGTGTCATCTGCATATGCGGCTCAACCCCACTGTTTATAGTTCTGTGCTATTTCTCGCATTCTTCTTCTTCTACGTTTTCTGGCGTTTGTCAACCAGCTTGTAAATGCATTACCGCCTTCCCGACCCGGAGTGTGGATATCACCATGGAGAGAGGTGCGCTACGTCAGACTTAATTCGAACATAACTGTTTCCATCCCCCGTTTTGTGAATCAACATTTTTTCAAATCAACCAAAACCCGGCTAAAGCGAAGGTATTTTAGTTTGTGCGAATCAGGGGATTTTAATTCGAATTTTGGCGTTTCCATCATAATTTTCCGATGCGATACTTCTAGATGCGCATCTAAACAGGCTGATGGAAAAATGGCTAGTGATGGAAAGTACTCAAGTACTGCACTTGACGTACTTTTCCTTTATCTAAGTTACTCTGTTTTCTATAAACTGTACTTCTACTTCACTACATATCAGAGTGAAGTATTTTACTTTTTACTGCACTACATATTTTTGACTTTTCAAATTCAGATTATTAATACACAATATAATCAACAAATAAATTATTATTATCATAGATTAAACTACTCATCAGTGCATAAAGTAGCTTAATGTTTACTGGACGCAGCATTTAAGTGATGAAAACATTAATGCAACAATAATTAGTTATTAGTTATTCTGAAATGGCCATTTTGCATAATAAGTACTTCTACTATTAGTAGTTTAAGTGTGTTTTGATGTTCAGACTTTTGTACTTTTACTTCAACCAGAGTTTGACTGCAGGATTTTCCACTGCAACTGAGTACTGCTACACTCTGGTAGCACTACTTTTACTTCAGTAAAAGATTAGTATGGGGAAGCAACATTCCAAAAAACAACTCAATGCAACCTGGTCTCACTCTGAAGTCTTGAAATCCAGTGTGCAGTGACTGACTCCTTTTAACGTCAGTGTGATACGCAGCCAGTCACAGGACAGTTTAACAGCACGCGGCAGAGTCAGGGGGAGAGGTGACAGGACAGGAGAGAGAAGACCACTGCTGGCTAAAGAGACGGGTGGAAACACACAAACTTTTTTTCATGGCTTTGCAAATGTTTTATGAGGTAAGAAAAGTACTCAACATGCTTGTTAGACCTCCAGAATTAGTGAACAGCACTGAATGTGACCATAGCTCCAGCTTATTCAGAAGAAAACTCCACAGGGCTCCTGATGATCATTTGCAGAGCAAACTGTTTTTCACAGTCGGTGTTTGTGAATGAACGAGTGCTGCATCCAAGATTTTTTTTTTTACTTTGTTTGCAGCAACAGCAGCATCTAAAATTCATGCTGTGTTCAAATTCCAGCTACAACTGTTTTAATAAGAAGTCTACCTCTGATCTGAACTATATCATGTTAATACATCCACGGTTCAGGACGACCTTCGTGCTTTAATCCAGCGTCTGACCTTCCTCCAGGTGATCCCTCCGTCTCCCACAACAGATCCATATCAGCACAATTTGAAATAAACTTTAAAAGATGTGGCAGCCATGTGTTACAACGTGTAAAGACTGAAGAAGAAACCTCGATGCTTCTGGAGAACTGATGCCAATGTGTGCACTGGTAGTCTGAGAGGAACACAATGAAAAGTGACTTTTACAGTGGAAACATCTGCAGTTCATTTCCTGGCAATGTAATCTCATATTACAATCTTCACACTGCATCATCAGGTACAATAATCCCCTCCCCACTTGTAAATAACAAAAACCTCAACAGTCATTTACATTTATTCACATATATCTGCACAAAATACAAATATAGATTTATTTACGTCGTCTCTCTGTAAGATGTTTTCAGACAGAATATTTATTCTGTTATTTTCAACAGAAAATACCGAAGCAGCAGGAGCCTTTCCTTCCCTTATTTATCTGACCTCTGTGAGAGTCTGGAGTCCCGGTGTTTCAGGCTCATCCTGGATTTTCCTCCCCCGACTCTAACATCTGATAAGGTGGCAGGAAATCCAGTCTAATCCCTGCTGATCCACCCAAAGGTATGATGGGAGGTAAAGGCCACCTGACTGATGCCGAGGAGCCGGCGAAATGAGGGGGGAGCCGAGGTCACTGCAGCTGAGCATCCGTGAAAAATGAAATAATGTGAAGAATCTATAAAAACTTTTTCTTTTTTTACCCTTCTGTCCAAAGAGTTTGTTATAAAGTGGGTAAATTCTGTCACTTTTGTACCGGCAAAAGAGCGTGTCACATCATTTTCATGGACTGTTCCTCGTTCTCATCTCGTTTAGCTCACAGATCGGAAGATACTGAGCGACTCAGTATCTTTAAAAGATTACTTGTCAAATAACTGATATGTTTTGCTGGCAGTGTGGAGAAGACTCTGAAACCTTTTGGGGATCTTATAGCTCCAGTGTATATATTGGCAGAGATGGAACCTTTAGTTTATAATCACCTGAAAATAAAAATTGTTGGTTTTTTTTTACCTTTTAGAATGAGCCGTTTACACCTACATAGGGAGCAGACACTGATGTTTTTCCATGTGAAACTACTTTATGTATTTTTATTGTCTATTTTAGAGAGGAAGCGACCTCTGTGGATAATTCACTCCTGGTAAAAACCTCCTGAACAATGAAGGAATTCTAACCAGGAGAAGCTTAAGCCGGTTGCAATCTGCACTCTTCACTGTTAGACACCACTTAATCCCCCTAAATCTTACACACTGCTCCTTTAATCCATGATGCAAGCATTGATTAACAAATTTTGGGTGATCAGGTGTTTCTGTTTTAATAGGGAACTTACAAACTTCACTAAGCCTATCCAGACTCTGTTGGTGAGTCATGGATCAGAAGCTGACTGCAGTGAAATGTAGACTATATTTTTATTTCCTTGACATGTCGGGGAGCTCATGACCTCAGAGTTTCTAAAACGCTGACTGGGAGGCACTTTGTCTTTGGCACTTTGACTTTAAACCTCGCTCCCACATATGATGTGACCACAGAAGTTTGATCTGATCCGTGAGTTTCACAGGATCGAGCTTTTACGTTGGTGTTTATTCACACGCAGCTCTCGTCCTTGTCACAGCGACTGCTATCCGACCTACACTTCTCTGTTTCCTGTCCTGGCAAAGAGAAGTCCTTCATTTCACCACCAGAGTGCGTCACTCCGTTTCGTAACTTCCCGACGTCGCCCAGGGGCAGCTGGGTGGAGCTGTAAGCCAGCGGCGGGATGGTGTTCACCAGTATGAGCTGAAGAGGCTTCTTCTCCGGCTGGTACCGGCAGCGGACGTAGCGCAGGAACGCTGCTCGGTATGTTTTATTAAACAGTGTGTAGACCAGCGGGTTGACTGCGGAGGACAAGTATCCGACCCACACGAAAACGTTCAGCAGGCCTCCCATGAGTCCTGCGTCACACACCGCCGGGTCACACACCACCACCAGCACATTGGTGATGAAAAACGGGCACCACATGACCACAAAGAGAAAAAACACCACCCCGAGTACCTTGGACGCCTTCTGCTCGTTGCTGATGGACTGCATGGTGCGGCGTCCAAACAGCGAGCCGGAGACGCTCCCCCGAGCGCCTCCCAGGCCACTGTTGCTTCCTCTGCCGCCGGCCTCGCGGCTAATTGAGCGTCTGAAGAGTTTCTCAGAGGACAGCGAGGTCTGCGGTAAGAAGCTCAGCGTGAACGTCGTGCTCCATTTGGGCCGCGGGACCAGCTGGTCCAGGCAGAGCGTGGCTTCGTTCTGCAGGGCGTTGATGGTCAGGAAGTAGGTGACGACCATGATGGTGAGGGGCACGAAGAAGGCCACGAAGGAGCCGACCAGCACAAAGTTGTTATCTGTCAGCAGGCAGCTGCCGTCTTTGAAGACCTTGGAGTGGTCTCTGAGTCCCAGCACAGGAATGGGCATGGAGATCCCTGCAGAGAGGAAGGAAGCAGCACAGAGATGAGAGGAAAATCACAAACCCAGAACAATCGCTGTGATTCATGTCAATATTTGTGGCTGTTTGTGTGAGAGGAGATCTGAGCTGGTGGGTGAGAGGAATTCAGATCCTTTATTTAAGCATCAACAGTGTAAAATTCCTCTATTGCCAGTAAAAGAAAAATGTTCTCACACACGTCTTCATAAACCCTCCACAAGACAAACATGAATTATTGACCTCAACTGACAACTTCATGGTACTGCGAGGGAACAAAGAGACGGGGGCAGACTGACTGATAAGCTGCCTTTAATGGTGTGAACACGCCAAAATTCAGAAGAAATACAGAGATTGTATAAAGCATGACAATAAGACAAGAAGGGCGTTAAAGTGAACATGTATAGGCTCCAAATATGAAGACAAACAGTCTGACTTGTGTGACGGGGTGAGAGGTCTTCTCGTTATACATGTCGGCGTTTAATTAGTACAAAAAAGTGTCTCAGAATAAATCCTGTTCCAGGCTGCAGACAGAAATTGGTGATTACAAAACTTAATAATGCAGCAAAATTAATTTCATACATCAAAGTAAACGACTCTGATTTGAATAATTTAGCAGTAATAATGCGCAGATGTTCTGTATCTCAGTATATAGAGATCATCATCATGAGAAGTTTAAACATTTCAGGAAGTTGATATATATATGAAGAAAATGCTGGCATTGTTCATTTCTGCAAAACACAAATGTTATGTTTTATACATATAACGTTAATGTTATTAATAAAGTAACGTAGTTTATAAGCAACAAAACAACAAAACAGTTAATGATTTTGGAAGTCATTTCTGTCTTTCCAGCAGCTTTTTGTGCATGAAAAGCGCTTGTTCTTACCAACAATTCGCTGCTTTTCAAGCCAGGACAGAGGCATGAAAAACTGTTGTTCTTTACAGAGAAATCACTGTCTTCATAACCCCTTTTTGTGCCACTATCCTGGGTAGAAAAACAGTCATCGTTTACACAGATGTCGCTGCTTTTCAACCTGGATAGTAATACAAAATGTGGTTGTTTCTTTACTAAACATTGCTGCTTTTCCTTCCGGGATAGTGGCACAACAAGTGATTACTATTTAAAGACACGCATGCTTTTCCTGCTGGGAGAGCGGCACAAATAGCCATTGTTTCTTACCGAGATATTGCAGCATTTCTGCCCTGAGAATCTGGCACAAAAAGCAGGTGTTTCTTACCGAGGCAACGCCGCTTTTCCACCCAAGATAGTGGCACAAAATGTACACAGATGTAGCTGCTTTGTAAGTCAAGATAGTGGCACAAAATGCGGTTGTATTTACTGAGACATGCTGCTTTCCACCTGGGACAGTGGCATAAAAAGTGATTATTATTTACAGAGACACTGTGGCTTTTCCTGCTGGGAGAGCCATTGTTTCTTAGTGAGATTTGCTGCGTTTCTGCCCTGTGAAAGTGGCAGAAAAAAGTTGCTTTGTACAAAGACAACAGGTCTTTTTCTGCTGGGACAGTTGTATGAAAAGCAGTTGTTTTTACTGAGATAATGCTGCTTTTCTGCCCAAGATAGTGGCACCAAAAGTTGTTATTACTCAGAGAGACACTGCTGCATTTCTGGCTGGGATAGTGGAACAAAAGCGGCAGTTTTTTTTTTTTTTTTTACAAAGACATTGCTGCATTTCCTGCCAAGACAGTAGCACCAAAAGTGGCTGTTTCATACAGAGACAAGCTGCACATTCAGCAGGATCTGTGCTGCCAAAACTGAGTATTTGAAGCCAAAACACATTTTTTTACTAATCATAACCAAATGGTTTTTGTGTCTAAACATAACTACGTTACCCACAGCCTTGTTGAAATGTAAAGTTTCAGCTTATCTGCTACATAACAATGTAAAACTGTAACATAGCCGTGGTTTACAGAATGCCTGAATGCCAACATTTTTTCTGGTGACTGGGTTGTATAAGATGAAATATGCTGATGATATATAAAATATGAAGAATTGCATTTTACACGCTTTAATCCTGTTTAAATCTTGTTTATTCATCATTTAACTAACAAAATGTTTACTATGTAGTTTAGCATTCCAACATTTATTAATTCTATATCAAAGAAAAATATAGTATATATTTGTTTCACTTAATGAACAGTCTGAGCTGTTACTAGTCCTGGACCTGAACCTATAACTAACATTTTCATTCCTTACTGAATAAAACTATTATCAACATAAAATCTACCAAACAGTGAAACTCTTGCTGGGTATTTTCTCCGGTGCCTTCCAGCAGGTACCAGCAGGCAGTGCAGGTACAGTCTGTCAAATTTTTCACCAGACAAGCACTGCTATCACTGCCACACTACCTCTTCACTTTTTAAATGCGTCAACTTTTCCATTAAGTCGGGTGTAAAGCTCAATTTTCTCTTCTGTCTGTCTGTCACAGAGTGGGAGGAAGCCACCATTTGACCTCCACCTCCTCTCGTCAGCAGCCTCTCCTCTGTGGGCTGAGCCTGTGGTCGCTACAGCAGTTCACTGTGTGTTATTGTCTTCTGCCAATTTCTAACCTACATTTCTGTATCGTTCTCTCAACGGGGACGTCCAGGTAATAGGGTCACTTTGAGTCCAGATCTCTCCGGTGAAATGTGCTGCTCATTGTTTAGTTTCCTCAGCCTAAACTCTTATTCCTGTTGGTTTAATAAACTGCCTCTGCAGTCACACGTCACAATAAACCTAATGAAAAATTAGTCAAATACATTCCTGGGTGAGGATAAGAAAGCTGTAAATATTCAGCCCATACCATCAGGGACTGGGTAGGAGGAGATAAACTGAGCAATCTTCCTCACGTCGTGTTCTCATTACCTGTACCGGTAACAAACGCGAGGAAGGTGAGAGAAAGAGATAGAGGGAGGAGGAGGAGGAGGAGGTTGGGGATTGACAGACACAGCGAGGGCGGACAGAAACTGTTGCTGCACATCAGGTGCAGGAGGGTCAGAGACGGATAATTCTCATTAAGTCTGGATGGTTTGACAGAAAAGCAGCCGGAGGGGTTCAGTCTGAAGGTTTCTCACTTTGCAGCCTCATACACAAATATTTATTTTCCACCTCATGGGCCTGTTTCACACTCCAGGTCAGCAGATAGTGAGCGAACGATTGATTCTTTCGACCAATGGACCCTTACGGACTAAAGACATGTATGTAATCAAGAAATGGACACATTTTCAGACTTAATAGCTGTTTTGACTTTGTTTCCACCAAAATTACATCCCTGGAGCTACTTTTTAAGGCACTTAAAGCTTCCTTCAGTCCATTTTAATCTACATTTATACCACGATCTAAAGACCAATTAAGAGGCAAATTAGTCCGCTGACATATGAAAGCAACATGACGGGAGAGGGCTGTTCGTGGTCGCAGGGGGTGAAGACACTGCAGATGAATGTGCAGCGGCGTTAGCAACGTTTGAAACTGACGTATCTACTTCTGCACATAAAGTGAGATAAGACAGATGACATCACAGTCCTGCTCACACTGTTTGTTTGGCAGGTGATCGCTTCAAAGAGCAGAGTTATAAGTTATAAGAGCCGTCCGACCCTGAAGCTCAGGGACAAACACTGTTCTGGCATCTGCTCTTATTAAAACTCCACGGTGATGAGATTCAGGCTCCTCATTACCGACTGAGGTTTACAGGGTGGATACAGGCTGTCTGCTGTGACGATAACGGTTCATGTTTTAAAATACAGGCGATTCACACGATCACATGATCCATAATCACAGTCTTTAAATGTTCTGTGTCTGACACACTGGAGGTGAGAGGGAGGAGGGAGCACACTTTATATGCAGACTCAGAGAATATCATTACTGTCTGCTTCGTATCTGCTGATCAAATGTTATTTGTCGAGGTGACATTGTTGATACGAGCGCCCGGATTCATTGCGTTCTTCAGATAAAACCCCCCGAGCATCCATCACCCCACACCGCTCCACAATCCACAAATCAAAAGCCAGCTTCTGTCAGTTTTTTGGTCTTCTCCTTTTCTCCCTGATGGCAACTCTCTGCTCTAAATACATGAAATCACAGACACAAGACGGAAGAGAGAAAAACTTGACAGAAGTGGGTGAGGAGATGAAAGGGGATCAAGTGAGAGAAAACAGAGGGGAGGGAGAAGCGTCAGACACAAAGGAGATGAAGGAGGAGAGAGAAGAGATGGAGACTTTCAGGGGTTCATTTCAAAATGCAGCACAGGAAGTTTAAGAGAAAATCTGCAGCTTGAAAACTGATCCGATTCTTACAGACCCACATCATCCTCTCACTTTGTGTTACTGCATGTAGACTGTGGCTATAAACTTGCAGCGTATTCTCACAGAATGGTTTGCACGATATCCTACGAAAACAGTTCGAATGATATCCTTCAAACTTGTGCCCCACGAATGACATTACATCTTTAACGTGCAGTTACATAATTAATGTAAACTTATGGAGGTTAGGACGTATCTTAAAATGACTCAAGTTCACACAGATCCAAACCGATTTCAATGTCGTCAGGTAGAACCCAACCTTCATTGAGTCTTTCAACCCTTAAACACAACACTCTCCAGCCGGTGGGTCAGTAGTTGTGGCCAAGTCACTGCCCATCTCACCCTGGCTTCCAGCTTCCCTCCTCTCTCTTGCTCCATAGCCAGCAGAAGGCTTGTTCAGTATCCCCCATCCTTCGAGCAGCTTGCTCTTTGCTCCTCTCGTCCAGGCCCAGAACCGACAGCAGCCGCCATGCTGATTTAGCGGGAAAGCCTCTGTAAAAGCCAAATAAAATTTGAGGGAACAGCCTGATGCACTGCCATTGGCTGACTGTTTTAGCCTGCATCCTCCGTTCCTTCTGCTATCTGTGTGTCAGCATTTCCAAATCATCTTTGGTAAACAACAACGTCCAAGCTAAAATTCTTAAGATCTGGATCTGGCAATGAGGCTCGCCTGCTTTGTTCTTACGGTTAATTGTTGTAAAGATCTACAACAAATGAAACAACTTGTGTTCGCGCATTTTGAAAGCCCAGACTGGGTCTTGCAGGACTCTTATGCCCAGTGTTCTCTTTTCTGACACGACCAGTTGGAGTTAGTTTGTCACAGCTTTCAAAATATCACCAGTCAACGAGTAGCTGAATTCTGTCCTTTTTTGGAGAGTCTGCTCAGTTAGCAGGAGCTAACACAGCAGCAGCGCTGACACCAGTGTTGTGCTAAATAGTAACTAGTTACCATTACTAGTTACTTCATTAAAATGTTACTCAATTAGTAACTCAGTTTCTTAAACCAAAAAGTAATGGGTTACCGAGAAAAGTAACTTTTTAAGTTAGTGTGGCACCCCCTCTTTTCTCGCCAGTGTCTGACGAAGAAATCAATGACCAAACGGCAATATTTAATGATTTCAGAATGAGAAGAGGCTGGGAAAGGACAGTGAGAGTGAAACAGTGACCTGCAACTCACTATAAAGCTGCATGAAGTGTTTAACATCAACATTAAATTGAAGAGAGATCAATATCAGTGTATAAATGTCATTTGTAAGCAACATTTTGTGACTAAAGACACATTTGGTTTGTAGATATTCAGCCTCCTGTTCTCTGCTGCTGCGTCTCATCTGTAACTCACCATCTCACATCTGCTCACAGAGGTTTGGGGGGAGTCATCCTGTTTGAGCTTGTTGTGTCTGTCTGTCTGGCGCCTGGAGGGAAACCCGACGTTCTGCTCTGCCTGAGTTACAGTGACTGTTGATGAATTGACGGACGGTGAAAGCAGCGATTCATCTGGAAGATCCAGTCCTGAGGCGAAAAACTGTTTAACCCAAAACTACTGTGCACTCCTGACGGCTCGGCTGTGCTCTGCAGCGCACGTACAGATGTTTGTAGCACTCTCACTGTGACGGAGATCCTCAGTGGGTTAACGCTCTCTCTAAAGGTCCTCACTGGTATTGTTTCAGATTAAACTCTCTCTGAACTTTGTTCTCTGACAAAATCTGTCAAAATCCAGATGAAAGAAGATCTGAGTTCATAAAAATGTTAATTCTCTCACATTATTTTAAACATAAAATATTCTAACAGTGTCTGAACTGAACAGGAGTGAAAGACTGAAGAAAGTTAAGCAACGTGTTCTTTGTAGTAAAGATGCAAACACAACATTGTCTCTCAGGGAGTATCTGTTATATCCATGAGGTCAATAAAATGACTTGGAGAAGGTTTAGTGATTGACAATTAAGATGTTTAAACAGCATTTCTACTTTTTGTTCTATTCATATTATTATGATTATTGTGGAAAGCACAGTGTCCAATTTAATCATAATTTGTTGTTAAACTACGGCGACTGGCTGTGTATCATGCCTGCGTGAGAGGACAGCTTTTATTTGGTGTCTGACACAGAAGTCACTGCTGAAGCACCGGTAATTGAAGACACCGGGTCGGTTGTCAGAAACTTTTTAGGGGATTGAGTTTGATAAAAAAAAAAATCAGTTTTTGCTCCAGATTAAATTTGATATTGAATAACTGGACCTGCGAGATAAACTATAATGAACTGCAGCCATTTAGGATCTACTCTTCACCAACCAAAGAGTCCTTCCTGAGCTTTCATAAGAGCAGAGCAGTTTAAGTTCAAAGACCTGATAAAAACTGTGGCTTCACTCCTGCGTGTGCACGGAGGAGTAAAAGGAGGATTTTTCCTTTATCTTTCACTGAAGTCCAAAATTCAACTCTTAGCAGTTTGATAAAGTCGGGCTCTGATTCTAAACTCAGCCGTCAGACCTCAGCTGGCTTATTGTTTGGTCTAAAGCCACATTTTGTTGCATGTATGTGTCTCTTCTCCTGTTTATCTGCATAAATGTAGTTTGGTTTGTTTGAATTCTTCAGGTCTTCCTGTAGATGTGGTTTGCTTAGTTGGCCTTAGTCTGCCCTAATGTTAGACAGAGTCCATGTGTGTTTCCTCTGAAGCTGTGAATAAACTCAACTGCTGCCATTTTTCACAGGTTTAAGTTAGAGATCTGAGACTTGCACTCAATAGATATTTCTCCTAAATCTGGTCTTAAATTTGTTTGAATCTGTGTTGGTGAGCACTTAGTTTCCAAGATAATCCTTCCACCTGACAGGTGTGACATATCAAGACACTGATTACACAGCATCATTACACAGCTGTGCCTTGGAATGGTCACAATAAAAGGACACTCCTAAAAAAAACATTTATCAGGATCTTGCACGACTGGTGCTACAGATCACATGTTTTGATCATGGATACCTCAGAGAATCAGTCAGTATCTGGTGTGACCAACATTTGCCTCATGCAGTGCTACTTCAGCACAGATTTGAACACATCTGTGGCCAACATTTGACAGAATAAAATCAGACATCTTAAAGTTAAACCTGTGAAAAATGGGAGCAAAAACAAACAAAACAAAAGGGCTGCATATACATGTTTAGTGTCATACAGCATACAACAGACACGGTCCTGCTGTAGACTGAGGAAACATTTTGTCCACCGGTAACTTTGATCAATTATTTCTGAGTACTCGTATCTGACGCTAAGATCGCTGATAAAGCAGCAAGTTAGGAGTGAGAATGTGTTGTATACGCTGACACCTGATGCACATCATGCAAACTCTCACACTGACAGAAAGAGACACAAACATTTGCAACAAGACCAAACTTCAGTCGCCCAGTCTGAGGACTTTTTCTCATATTTTGGTCCTGATGAAAAAGTTTCGGGTCATAAAAAGGAGGGAAGGAAAGAAGGTGTAAAGGAGAGGAGCATTTAAACCCCACACAAACATAAAAACTCCAGAGCACTGAGCAACAAATGAAAACACACACACACACACACACACACACACACACACACACACACACACACACACACACACACACACACACACACACACACACACAGAGTGGCCTTCTTTTCCAGCAGCACTTGATGCCAGCCTGTAGCTCTGTGTTGTATCTGCCAGCCTGTGTGATTATTAGACTGTGGGGGTTCAGATCACAACAAGCAGCAGCTCTGGATGGATTAGAGCTTTAATTCCTGCTGTTAAAATGCACTGAAAGACACTTTGAACACAAGTGTTTTGATGACAGAGAGCCAGCGCTGGTCTTTTCTGCTGGCTCTTATTGTTTCACAGGAAAGTAAACAGCCGACAGCTTCCACTTCATGTTTGTAGTGTCAAATCTGCTTGTTTACTGTCCTCATATGCACGACTGTGAACACACCGACTGTAGCGCCAGGCGACTCTGTGAAGCCCCGGATTATGTTGGATAATAAAGTTTGTTTATGGTCAATGCAAATGTTTTTGCAATTCTTTCTTTGCAAGGTGTGGTGAAAGTCTGGGAAAGATTGTAGGTGTAGCAAACTGTGGTTAAAGAGAAAGTCTGACGCTTTGAGACGGCCGTCAGAGATTACAGAGGTCTGATCACGCTCTCCTGTCTGAAGTCTCACAGGTGGTGTTTCCACGTTATATGTCTCAGTCGCTCTGAGAAAGAAGATTAGCACACAGTTCATGCTGCCATGACCTTTCAGAAAATGCTGGTACCGGTTCAGTGCCTGAAGTCACGCCCATAATTCACACAAGGTAACGTGAGGCGAGGAATAAGGAGGATAAATCAGATGTGTTTATGGTCGTGTAATTAGTGAAAATATTAAGCGTCTGTGTGAGTCAGAAAATGTTTGATCTGTAAACACAGACAAGAACAGTATATGTCTGTTAATCTGTTTTCTTATGTGTGTGTATGTATGTGTGTGTGTGTGTGTGTGTGTGTGTGTGTGTGTGTGTGTGTGTGTGTGTGTGTGTGTGTGTGTGTGTGTGTGTGTGTGTGTGTGTGTGTGTGTGTGTGTGTGTTTGGATCTGCTGGTCTCCTTCCAGTTTCTGGATGAGCCACTGTAACACTCCCACTGGGAAACACTGAGCCGTCTGTCTGCCCACACGCACACACACGCACACACACACACACACACACACACACACACACACACACACACACACACTGCAGTGTGTTTTTGTATTGATGTGAGTCACCTCTGACTGCACAGTTTGACTCTATTTATTAACAGAGGTGTGGGAAGCCCTCAGATCTCTCACTAATACCACACTGTATAAATTATGATACAACTAAAAGTCCTGCACTCAAAATAAAAATGCAGAAGTATCAGCAGCAGTGTTACCACAGCACCACATCATGTTTTAGCAGCGACAAAGTACTGTAGTATAAAGCATCACAGAAGTTTGGGTAATATTATTACAAAAAAACTTTTGTGTTAACGCCTGTGATGCTCATCTTTTTTTTTGTTCTTGAATTTCCAGTATTTCCAATTTAAAAAAAAAAAAAAAAAAAAACATAAAAAGGGTGGATGGGGCACCCACTAGCTACCAACCTAACCAACTCACCCTAACCAACCCAAAGCCCCTTGCTGCATGCCATCCATACTTTCTTTCCCCCTTTCACACTAAATGTTTCCTCTCAAATTAGAAACACATCTATCGTGTACCATGTTTTTTTATTTTCAAAAAATCGCTTGTTTAACTTCGGCATCACAGGTTTGCCAACACATTCTCCTTCCACCTCGTTAAATATGGCCATTTGGTAAGAGGACTTTATTGTGTAAATATGACGTGCACGGTGTCCTCCTGCGTCTGTTGTCGACGTTCTGGGACGCCACGTCTTTTTTAAAATACACTTGAGCATTCACTGGTAATGTACAGTTTCTGCTCGTTAGATGCATACAGTCTTTTTCAAAATAAACTTACAACGTCAGTAAACATCTAGATTTTATGTTTATCTGAGTGTGCAAAACACACACATGGTCAGGTTTAGAAAAAAGCAAAAGTGAACACGGGCCTCCTGGGTGAATGTCCAGGCCTTGTCGGACCCCTCTCCCCCCAACCCTATAGGAACTTTCCAGCTCCCTTTAATGAGTTGATACCAGCGGTGTTACAAACTGACGTCACCCAGTGTTCTATCATACCATGAAAGGTGCTTTTTGGGTCGGAGTCTGAAGCCAACGAGTTAGAGGAGGCTGGGTTTGCTCATAAGGGTGCCAAAATAAGTCATTAGTCCTGCAGTGAACGAGCAGTCTGTGGAGGAAAAGTCTTTTAGTTATTTTATGCTAAATAATGTGACTGTTGAAGACTGAAAAGCTGAGTAATATTAAGGATTGAAGAAAATAAAACATGTGTCTTCAGTGTCTTGTGATTGTCCCACTGCACAGTCTGTATGTTTCCTCTCATGTGTTCACTGGCACAATAAATGAAGTCAGGTTAAATCATCAGCAGGAAGTAAAAGTAAAAACTTGACTGCAGAGAGACGCAGATGTCTTCTTCAGACTTCACTGAGCGGAAAAGTGAAAACAAGCCTCGCAGGAAATGGTCTGTGATGAATGTGGTTTGTGTCAAAAGACGTTTCCACCCCAGTGAATCAATATTTGTCGTGTTCAACAAGCAGCGCTGGAAATTCATAACAGTGTTTACACTTTGGTGTTTGTGCAGCAGAAGCAGATGGAGCCTCACACTGGTACAGTTTAACACATTAACATGTTTGTTACTGTCGGCTGCTGGGAGACTCAGCCTCCCTGCTTCCTGCATCCTTCCCTCTGATGTCATTGTTCCTGCTTCCTGCATCCTTCCTTCTCTGATGTCATTGTTCCTGCTTCCTTCCATCTCTGATGTCATTGTTCCTGCTTCCTGCATCCTTCCTTCTCTGATGTCATTGTTCCTGCTTCCTGCTTCCTTCCATCTCTGATGTCATTGTTCCTGCTTCCTGCATCCTTCCTTCTCTGATGTCATTGTTCCTGCTTCCTGCTTCCTTCCATCTCTGATGTCATTGTTCCTGCTTCCTGCATCCTTCCTTCTCTGATGTCATTGTTCCTGCTTCCTGCATCCTTCCTTCTCTGATGTCATTGTTCCTGCTTCCTGCATCCTTCCCTCTCTACTGTCATCCTCCCTGTTTCCTTCATCCTTCCCTCTCTGCTTTCATAGATCCTGTTTCCACTGTTATAAGGACTTTCCAGCTCCTTATATTTTATCGTTACCGTCAGCATTTCAAACTGACGCTGTCCGACAGCGTATCATAACATCTCAAAAGGTTATCCGGTCTGCTTGCGGCATCAGAAACCAACAAAAAAAGTGTCCTTTTACATCGGCATAATACACGGCTGCTCGCTGTTGTAGTTTAATGGCACCCAGTGGCGTCAGAGGGAAAGGCTGCAGGACAAGGACAAAAGTCAAGGTGGTGAAAGTCCAAGTGGTCCAAGCCACAGCCTGTTATTTTTTCCTAAACCTAACTGTGTGTTCGTTGTTGAAGAAAACAAAACATCGATTTCCTGTGACAACGAAAGCGTTTTATGTGGATGTGGAAAGTCCATGACCAAGGTCAGAGACGAGGTCAGAGTGAGAAAGTGTTGGTCAGAGTGGTGGATGGGTCACAAAATAAAAAAGATTTTCACCGGACTTTCCCCTGGAGTCATCTTAAAGCACGTCTTCACCATGTTTCTCTCATAAACCTAACGTCCATAACTTAACGTTAATCACGTAACTGTACGTTAAGGACGTAACATCAGTTGCAGGGCACAATTCATAGGATATTATACGAACTGCTGTGCATGCATTTATTGTAGGATATCATACAAACTGTCCATGAGAATACATTGAAATAAATATTACCACCTATGCAATTCAATATTTTCCTGTATTATTTTTCAAAGAAAATAAAAATGATCAAATATTTGAGTGTGTGTGTGCCTTCACATCACTCGCCATTACTTGTAATTATTTCATCCGTCATATTTGAGTATGCTGAGTCAAGTCATGTCTCATACTTGTTTTTAATCTAGTTTACATCCAGACATTCCTCACACACACAAAATCCACATATTATGCAGATCAAGCGCACTACGTACAGTCTGTCCATGATGTCATTGTGTCCTTTGAAAATCAGACCCTTGTCATGGTTTAATCTGAAAGGTATTCAGCTCAAAGCAACACAAAGGTCTGATTCCAGTGAGGCAGCAGTTCTAACCACTGAGCATCATGCTGCACCAATAACAACCAACATGAGCTCAACTAGCCTGATGTAGCTCAGCAGGCAGCAGCCTCACAGGAGCTGAAACAAGCATCAAACAACATCACTTACAGCGAGATCTGAAGGAGAGACTGTCACTGCTGCAGCGTGGTGTGAACTGCTACTACAGTCCTGTATCACTGTAGCTGTGCTGGAGCAAATAAACTCAATATACAGTGTATTTATCAGAGTTTTATTGTGTCATATAACTTGATGATTTATGTGCTGTTAGGCAATGTGCCCGAGATTACGACTGCCAGCTCAGACTAAACACACACTATTCTCTATCTTACATGAAAGACATTAAAAAATGAAAGTGATGGCATCAATAATGTTTTTTGAAATTTATTGTAAAAGGTGGAATTTTAAAATAGATAAAATGCTACAATGCTGCGTGGTTTCCTCTTGTAAACTTGTTTACTGCTCTTTCGCTTGAAGTGAAGTGGTGTGTGTGTGTGTGTGTGTGTGTGCGTGTGTGTGTGTGTGTGTGTGTCAGGTTGTAGAGAAACACGATAATTTGTGAAAGAGTGCATGAATGTGTCGGACTGGATTACGTAATTTTGAAAATGTTCACACACACATGCAACACCAACATGCATTCGTGTGTGTGTGTGTGTGTGTGTGTGTGTGTGTGTGTGTGTGTGTGTGTGTGTGTGTGTGTGTGTGTGTGTGTGTGTGTGTGAACACCTCCTCTCCTCTGTGCAACAATGTGTAAGTCCTGATGTTACGTCCAATCAGATCACAGCGTAACCACGACTCACTGCTGGAACATAAACAGGCTTGATTTAAGGCCAGCCACCACACTGCCATGAGGAACCATTACGACAAACCCAAGGCGGTGTGTGTGTGTGTGTGTGTGTGTGTGTGTGTGTGTGTGTGTGTGTGTGTGTGTGTGTGTGTGTGTGTGTGTGTGTGTGTGTGTGTGGATAAAAATTAAAAATGAACCCTGAGATAATCTCATTGGGTTCGTGGGCGACAGTGACGCCGCCTGAGGGCGGGACCTTCTGCCCAACAAGCTGACATCACATTATTAAATTCTTCCTCCTGTCGACTCTGCGGAGCTTCAGTTTGTAGCTTTATTTATTACATGTACATATTAAAAACATACACAGGATCAGAAACTGTGTGGGAGCATCGAACGGAACGCTCACAGCGAGGAGGAACGAACATGTCACTGAGACCCGAGTTACTCTGACAAAATGTAAAAATATCCAAACTCAACTAATTACAAGCCTTCCTCCTGAGGAGAACATTACTGTGGAACAAACTGAGAGCTATTGAAGGAACACACTGCTGTTTTTGCCAATTATTTCCAGACTGTTCTCTTCAATGCAGAGTTTCACTCCGCTCCTCAGATTGATGTCTCACCTTCCAGGCAGCCGCTGGTTTCCTTCAGCTCAGTGCATAGAACGCGTTCTTCTTCATTTATATGGTGTTGTAACACAGCTGTGATCAGGAGCAGTTCAAAGGGGCACTCCGCTGATTTTACTCATTAAGATCAGTTTACTCGTCATCGTAGTTGCTCAGTCTGTGTTGAAGTATTGTTGCCATCAGAGTCTGTAACAGCGCCCTCCTCTTGCATTGTTCACGACCTCGTAGATGGAAATTCTCTGTCAGCTCCAATGTCGTGTTGGTGATGTTTACTGTTTGACAGATAGTCGGATAATTCACTGAAACTTTAGTCATATTGAGTTTTTCTTTGTAATTTTACATTGTGTCTAAAGAAAATGTTGAAATCCCCAGCGACCTAATGTTTTTCCTCTGTCTTCGTATATTCAGATATAAAAACCCCTTCCTAGCTAACTAGATTATTCGCCTCTAGATGTTCGTGTTCATGTAAAAAGGGTTTATACAACCCTGTAGCCCAGGTTCTGCTGTTAATTGATGTGTAGCATCACTATATTCCTCATGATTACTGCGTTGTTTCACTCTGTGTTTCGTCGCTCTCAAAGTCCTCCAGTTGGGGGACTTTACGGTTTTTAACCAACCATTTGAGCAGCCCAATAGAAGACGAGTGCTCATTCTTTGACAAAATTCTTTGTCAAAATACTTTAAAATCACATGTTTATTAGGGAACTATTCAAATTTTTTTCAGCCATCCCATCTCAGATTTTTGGAGTCAGAAGTGACCTTATTTTATGAGAGATTGGTGCTATGGAGGAGTGAGAGGCCGCCCTAAAATATGCATAACTTTGGGCCTTAATAAAATGTAAATGGATGAGTTATAAAAATAAATAAAAAATCACCCCTGTACAGAAAGGGAGAAATTAGCTGCAGGGACCAAAACTGTTTTCTGCACCAGGCTGTAAAGATGTTTATTTCTGCTGTAAAGTTGGACATTTTAACAGTTATTTTGTTTTTTCCTAAACCAGTTATGCAGTTCACCTCAGTGTTTGCTCCTAAAGATGCACCAACAGGAGGACCGATACATTTACAGTGCAGAACCAACATGTTCTGAACCCAAGATGACAGATACCATTTTGTCGGTGGACTTTCACGTCTAAATATGATGCGCTAGGTCTCATCCTGCATCCGTTATATGCATTTATATATATTTGTATTTTCAGTGTGGACCTGACGGGAATTATTCAACCATCTCATTATGATGTTTCTGTTTTACTTTGTTTAAATCTGCACCGAGGAGCCAAACTTATCTCCAGATCTCTGATAAAGTCCATAACTGCATTATTCATCTGGAGGAGCACGAAAATGACGAGCAAACCCCAGCTATCGTGTTTGGATCTGGACAAGGAAGGAAGCTAAATTAGCGCTCTGCAGCTCCGGCAGGGCTCGGTCATTAGCAGCCACAGTGCGGAATGACAGAGCTAATGAAGTGGAGGCAACAGGAAGCAAACACAGACCTCGGGGCCGCTGTGGAGCTCGGAGGCATCAGACGAGGCTGACAACTCACTCCACATGAATTAGTGCCGTTTGTTTTTGGTCAATAAAGTTTGGAGAAAACACAACGAGCGGAGGGAGGGATCTTTAGTTTAATGAAAAGAGAAGTTTTTTTATCTGGTTCTTTTCTGCATAAGCTCTCCCTTTTCTCCACCTGTCCCTGTTTGACTGCGAACAATATAAGAACTGCTTTTGAACTTATTCACACAATAATTCTTTTGAACTATAATTGGACTTATTGTCACAGCCCTGTCATATCGACAGACCTGAGTAGATTCATTATAATCCTGCTGCTCCACTGAGTATTAATGTCAATTGTTACAATATTCATTTATTGTAATCTGACTTTTTTCCTCTCGTGGCTCTTTCTTCACCCTCAGCTATCAGAGGAGGGAGGCTATCTCACTTTCTCTCACTCTATTATTGTTGTGTGAGAAGTCAGGAACCATTTCAGTTCTGGGCCCGTTGAGACGTGCAGATATCAGGCCACACAAATAACCCTGACGAGTGTCTTTCACCTTGATGAACTGATTGTTCTTTAAATGAGGTTCCAACAGTTACAAGAGCTTTAATAATTTACAGTCCTTCTTATCTATACGTTATGCTTTTGCATTATGTTTATTTCTGATTGTATGTGGTGATCCACTCTCTACTGTTTATCTTTGGACAGTTTGGCTTCTTCGCTGATGATGGTCAAGGACGGTAACGTTTGCTGCTGTTTATACTCATTTTTTTACACTTCGAGCACCTTTTTTTTTGGGCACTGATGTTTTAGATAAATAGACTATTTTTGCATTAATCACAGCCTGTGTACCTTATGTAGCTTTACAGTTACATTGGTGTGCAGGTTGGTATCTGGTATTTTTTATGTTCAAGGTTTGTCTTTTTCTTGATGTTTTGTTTTCGTGAATTTTTTTCTTTTTTGTTTTTTTTTGTCTGCTCTCTGTTTGTACGTTGCCACATTTCTAATTGTATTTCTATTATCTATTTTTTCATTAATTTATTGTCTCATTGAGTCGTTGTTGTTGTTGTTGTTGTTTTGTAGTGACCGATAAATGTTGAGACCCCCTCGAAAACAAGATGGCACATCTCAAAAGTGGTTTTGTCGTAGTAAATAAATTTAAACACAAGCTCAAACCTCTCCGACATTTGCGAAGCCTGTTGGTCAGTCACAGACTCTCCTGTCGCTGTTGAAATTTTCTGTCTTTTAGAATTCCTCATCTGTGAAAGCACAAACTCTGAGCTGTTTGAAAGATGATTCGACCCCTGATGGTCCGGGCAGGTGAGTGACTGCGTGCAGCTTTCTTTTTTCTGCTAAGACAGCAAGTCAGTCGTCATCCTTAAAATGTCTCTCAGTTACTTTAATGAAGCAGAAATCTCACGTTTGTGTTTATTAAACAACTTTTTTCACTATTACAGGAGAAAATTCATTCAGTTTAGAGTCTGAATGTTTTGATAAATACGTCTGGTTATCTTCTCCTCCGCCTCCCGCAGCTTTTCTAAGAGACCCTCCTCTGGGACTGTCTCCCACACAGTGGATAAGACGGTCTATATTAGAACAGGGACAATTTGGTCCCTGGTCAGCGTCTGCAGTAAAGATGTCAGGAGACGCTTTGGACTCGTTTCACTCGTCATAAATTTATTTCCTCTGAGCATTCACAGTCCCACAGGTTAAACTGATTACGACTCCCTTAAGAAACCATTCATCCTTGGATGCCGTCCTGACCAACCTCAATAAAAGACTGGTTAACAGTGGAGGGTCGTTAGTTTATAAAGCTCAGCTGGACCCTCGGGCTCACACACCACCTGCTTCTAATGTTATCTGCCCATTAAATGGACATTATCAGTTGTCATCAGGAGCATAAATCTGCCTTCTACATTTATCGTTAATGTGCTTATTGACCATAAAGGACTCTTTGATATCTCAGCGTCTGAACAGCAGATCATAAATGCATTAATGAAAAGGATAACAACATGACCTGAGCGTCATTCATAAAGAAGATGAGGCGTTGAGAAGCATCTGAATGGGAGACATTTATAAATAGAGCGCTGACTTTTACCAGAAACCAGAGAAGAAGAACAAAGTAACAGCATTAATGTGTCGTTGGTGCAGAGAGGCTTTGCTTCCACCATTAGAGCACCATTCAGCAGAACACATCATGCTGATGCTTTTGTTCTGCTTGAGATGTTACATTAAAGGTCATTAAGACCGTCATGACTTCTCTCTTTATGTCTTCTGTTGCAGTGTGGAGTTAAATGGACTTCAGGTGCATTCACCTTTTTACGGTTTGTGCTGACAGATGATTTGTTATGTGCAGGAAAGTGATGTGACTCTTTATTCTCTGACAGCAGTCAATCATTTATTTTCTATTGGTGCATTTCCAGAAGCTCTATTCTGAAGGTCAGAAAATTATTTAGACTGTCGGGCTTTGTTATTGAAGTTTCAGCTTTTGGATTTTGGTTGGTTAAGTTTAGCTCAGTTGAGGTAGTTAAGGGTTGGCCTAGCGACCTCCCCGTCTTTTGTTTCTTTCGCCCTGCATCTCCGGCCCCTTTTGTTTCCTACTTTGACTTTGTAAGTATTGTTTTTGTTTGCCTTTTCTCCTGCAAACTGCATCTGGCGTCAAAATCAAATGTTCTAGTTTCTAGTTGAGCCTTTGCCTGTTTAGAGATGCCGTAATAGTAATATATTCATGTAAGTTAACATTAGCCAGCTAACAATGGAGGACGTCAAACAAAATATGTCACCTAACGTTACCTGAAGCTCTGTGTCCTTCCTTGGGATATTCTCGTCTTTCTAGCAGCTGCGAACATAACTTCAGTGTTGCTGGAAGACTTATCAGAGTAGGACAATGCTGATGCCATCTTCCTCCAAGATAACCCAAAATAAACCACGATGGATGAATGGTTTAAATATTTCCGTTAACAGCTGTTAGTCAGGAAGAGGTTTTGAAAATAAAGACTTAAAGGGATAGTGAACGATCCCTTTAACATATGCCAAGAGCAAGACCCAAAGTTGAAAGGTGAAATGACAGTTATTTATGAAGTGCCATGAGTGTATGGTAAATAGGCAAGCTGTAACCATGGTAACAACAACAGAGTGACAGGTACAAACTCAGGATTTGCTTAACCAACAAAACATCCTTAAGAGGGCACTTTAAATTGAGTTCTGTGGCTTCTGAACAAGATTGTTTCCCTGACCGCTCGGGCCGGTTCAATAATCCAATCACACAAAAGTGGCATCACATTCTTCAAGGTGACATTTCTCCATATATCACTCTCCATCCTGCAGATCTGACATGTGCGTCACTCTCCTGAACAAAGCTCCACTCGCCTTTTATCTTGTGAAATCAGTAAGTCAGTTATGTGGGCTGTAAATCATTAACAGCACTGACGTCGAGCTGTGATGTTCCTGCCATCCATTCAGTAGATACAATCTCAGGGCTGGGCACTCTGCCACCTAGATAAAAATGAACCGTTCCACCATTTCTCTTCTTAATTAGCTTAGTGTGAAAGCATGTCGGCTAACAACCAGAAAAACAAATCAATCAGGGCAGGAAAGTGGAAAAGTTTTGGGATAATTCAGCTTCAATCAAACAATAACTGATGGTTTGTTTTTGCAGTTTGCTAACTGCAGTGTTATCGGAGCTGAAACTGAAATACATTTTCATAGCGGTCTTCATTTTCCTCCTTGTTTTCAGCTGGCGAGCTAATGTGCACTCTGCTCGTCCCTCCCACCACCTCCACAGTGTGCAGCCCCATCATTACATTTCCTGCTCATCTAGCACCATTGACCTGAGCAGCTGGAAACCAGCCAGGCAGCCAGAAGCCAATTATCAGGACCTGATTGTTCCCTCACCTCCATAAAAATTATATGGACTCATAAACGTCACTTTTGTCTTGAACAGGGAAAATTGCATCTTATGAGCAGCCGGCTGCCCTTCTTTTCTCATGGTTAGAGGCTCTGCTCTCTCACCGCTCTTTATTCCCTAACAGTTTTTAGCCCTGGCCTCTTAACTGAAAGAATTCAGCCAATCAATTTATATACTCAAAGGACTTAAATTCATAATATTCCATTCAACCAACCCACTCTGAGCAGCTATTGTCCCTCTGCAAAGAGGGGAGCGCCACAGAGAGCAAGGACACACACATCAGGGATGGACTGTTTCATCCTTGACCACAAAATACAAACACCATTATTATTACAGCCTTGGATCGGTGAATTTACAATGTTTGTGATCGGAGATGTATCGTACAATACTGCTGCTGCTCCCCTTCAACCTTCAAATCAAAGCAAAACCCCAAACTCCTTCTCGGCTTACCGTTTCCTCACGAAACAAAACTGGACTTGTGTATTTCTTTGTGTTCATCCTCCTCCCAAACAAAAATGTAGATATACAGATAGAATTTTAAAGGGACACTGTGCAGGTTCTTCCTAAAAAACAATGTATAGACTCACACAGCATCGTCACATCGTCTGTGTTTATGTGCCAAACAAGTCTTTGGTTTCAACCTGTTTTTGTTTCAAACAGTTGGTGTGTTTCCTGTGTGTGTGTGTTCTTACCCACTGAGATGGTCCACACCGCCATGATCTTGATGCGGGCCTTAGTGTGGGAGTTGAAGCGGCTGTGGTGGATCGGGTTTCGTATGCCGATGTATCGATCCAGAGAGATGGCGCAGAGGTGCATGATGGACGCCGTGGAGAACAGGACGTCCAGGTAGATCCAGATGGGACAGAGGTCAGAGGGCAGCGGCCACCCGTAATCTGCAGGAGGAGGAAGGAAGAGAGAAGACGTTAAATAATGTCGGTATCCAAATCAGTTGAGTTGATCAGCAGCTTTATTTTATTTCCCACAAAACCTTTCAACCGTCTTTTTAAGAAACGTTTCTTTTAATCAAAAGTTGATGTTGTAGTGAACACATGACTCTTTTCATTAGAGGCAGGCTACCTCTAGAGCTACCTGACAAAGAGGAGGAAGACTGTTTTCTTTTATGGCAGTTTGTCAAAGATGAGGTGTTACATGTGGTGTACCTCAAGGCAGCTGTTTGGGGCCCCTATTGTCTTCGTAAATCCTCTTCCCTCAGTTTTAGAAACGGCTCAAACTGCTGTGCATGTGGATGATTCTACTATATATGCTGCATCATCAATAGCAGATGTGAATAATATTCCAGTTACAAAAAGTGATTGATTGAGTTACAAACAACAAATTGGTACTTAATGTTGGTAAAATGAAGTTTGTGGTATGAGGATCGAGTTATCAGTTAAAAGCTGACCCCACACTGACATTAAATTTAAACAGTTTACTCACTGAACATATTAATAACAAAACTGTTGGGAAAGTACAGTACTTGAGTAAATGTACTTCGGCACATGCCAACTCTGGAAAAGTCAATGTGAAGACAAAATGGACCAGAACTAAAAGCCCACCAGGGATAAATAAAGTTTCTTACATTGAACTGAATTGTGTTTTTTTACAGCTGTTTTCTTTCATGTGAACAGTCACTAACAACACGCTGAAGCCGAATTTGTTTTTATGTCTGACTGTATTTGTTTTATTGTAACTGCCGTCTGTCATAAAAAGCATTAGCGCGGCCTCAGTGATGCTTTTCATGGACTCGCCACCCGTCTGTAGCCTCTGAAAAGCTAATTACACAGTGACCACACAGCGATAAATGGAGTGAGTCATACAGATGGAACATGGCCGAAGGCTTTGAAACCTGAGAGCACGCTCCACGTACATCCACACAGTCGGAGCTGCAGGTGCACAGGCTGGTACTACACATGTTACCTACACACACACACACACACACACACACACACACACACACACACACACACACACACACACACACACACACCATCACATCTCCCTCATGGCCGCCTACAGCAGCCGTCTCTAAATATAGTCTGTAAATCGGCCCTGAAACCATTCAGCTGCAGATAGAAACGATTTTATACAATGTTTGGAATATTAACGTAAATGGAGGCAGATTGTATGTCAAGGTGAGGTGGGCTTATTTGTAGAGGCCATTTAACACGAGGCACTTCAGAGGTGTAGAGCATTATAAATCGGAGGAGGATAAGATCATTAGAAACAGATAAAGGAAAGAAATTGCATTCCTTTACTAAAAAAAATACTTCAACAAGTCTAAAAGTGTACAGCCACACTGTCAGCCCCGTAAGGACGTAGTACTCACTACACTGCAAGAAGAATATTAAAAATAGAGCGACAGCTACTCAGCTCTTCTCGGGTCTTAATCACCAGAGGAGATCAAAAAGGTTTATCCTCTATATGGTGGCTTCTTAAGAAGTCCATTGAGTAGGATTTGGGAAATAAATGGAATATAATATAATAAGTCTGTTTTCTTTAGTGTATAATCACCTGAAAATAAGAATCATTGTGGTTTCGATATCTTAGAATTTCATTTCTATCTACATAGGGAGCAGGTCCTCGTTTCTACAGTAGCTCAGAATGGACAAACCAAACACTGGCTCTAGATAGGGACATTCACGTTTTCATGTTTTCACTTCGGCCGCTGTGGATAGCAGCCTCTCCAGGACGAGCACGGTCGGAAATAAAACATTGATTTGTAACATGAAACTGGTTTATTCAGTGTTTGTACTGGTTTAAATCAGCTGGTCTGTTTGTCCTGGAGAGGAAGAGACCTCTGTGAATAATTCAGCTCCCGGTAAAAACCTCCTGAACAATAAACACTGAAGGAATTCTAACCAGGAGAAGTTTCAGCCGGTTGCAGTCGTCAATCCTCACCACTAGATGTCACTAAATCCCCCTAAATCTGACACACTGTTCCTTTAAGACCAAGTCTAATGCTGCCTTTATACCAACACTTGTCAAGCGTAAAGTCATCAAATTTATCTGACTCAAGTCTGACCTGAGTCCATGTGATTCGAGTCCACACCTCTGTCTCATGCAAATGCTGAACTTCAGTGACATGAACATCAACAACCAGTAGCTGTGCTCTCTGCAGCACCAAACAGGAAGCAGTAAAATTAGGGGAGACTCCTGGGATGCGCCAGAATGTGGACAAGTGAACAAGAGTCTGTGTTTAATTCTGATCCATCAAGCAGTGCTTATTTTAGTGAGAAATCTTAATGTTTGAAATGTTCATCTCTCATTCCAACAGTCTCCACCCAGTAAAATAATCTAGCTAACCAACAGAGGCAACAAAATTCAAAATGTAAAGTTTGTATCAAATACAGTTTATCTTTACGGATTATAGTGATGCTGAATTGACAAGAACACTGTCGACATATGACGCCTTTTATCTCGTCTTGAAAGGAATCTAGTTGTAGTCTTGCCAACACTGACCCTGCAAGATCCCCAGTCTTTGCAAAATCCTATACTGTGAGACTACAACCTTACATTGTCTTTAGATGTGAGAAGCTGTCAGACTTTAGAAGACTTTGACAAGACTCGTCATGAGTTGCACTCTATTTGTCATTTCCCCATTTCTGGACAGCTGATGGTGTCAGCTGTAAAGTCAAAGGATCACTGAAGTCATTTTCCCTGACTTTAAGCTGTCAGGTCATGTCTTAAAAACCTGTAGTCAGGTGAAATATCTTGGTCATGTGATCACAGACACACTGACTGATGATGAGGACATTCTGCGTCAGTCTCGCATGTTATATGTGCAAGCAAATGCACTGATACGGAAGTTCGGCTGTTGCTCTGATGGTGTGAAGCTGACTCTGTTTAAAGCTTATTGCACACCGCTATACACTGCACATCTGTGGTCAAATTATAAAAAGGCGAGCCTTCGCAGACTGCAAGTGGCAGACAATGACTCTCTGAGAATTTTGCTAAAGCGGCCCAGATGGACCAGCGCCACCGAAATGTTTGTGACTGCTCGAGTCAACACTCTCCAATCTGTCTTAAGAAACATCATGTTTAAGTTCATCTGCCATCTGAATAACTCAGAAAATCAGATTGTTTTGGAACTGACGAACATTGCATTCAGTGCCACACGTTACACGTCACTGCTCTGGAAACACTGGTATAAGTGTCTTTTAATAAGGGGTTGCTAGACGACCCCGTATGTTGTTGTCATTGTTGTTGTTTTTTGTATTTGTTCTTAACTGGACTTAGAGTCTGTAATAAAATTATCTATCTATCTATCTTCTCTCCCCTGACCCGCACTGCTACAGGTGCATGTCCAGTTAAACAGATACTCACTGATTTTCGTGTACCTGTATACGTATCTGTACTTGGAACGGGCGGGATTTAAACAGGATCACAGGGTTGAACTTCAGATCTCTTACCAGAGTAAAGACTTTGAACACAGCTTCCCAAATGAGGATTTTACTATATGTATGGTTACTGACACATTTTACTTGTAAGATACTCAGAAAAAGTGCATTATCCATAAAGAGACCTCTTTTATATCAGTTTATAAACATCTGGCCAGACTGCTCCCTACCTAGCCTGGAAATCCAGAACCAAGTCTAGAAAGATTTAGGGTCTGGATTTGAGTAATGCAAATGGCCCAACTCGAGGGGCGGCACCAAGCATGCATTTGAAAATATCACTGCACACAATTGGATAACACTACGACCAATCAGAACAATACACGGGGTGACGTATCCAGAACGCTACCAGCGGAGCTAACTGGTAGATTAGATTCTTGCTGTATCCGGTCGGCAAAACAGCAAAAACGTCCTTCTTGCAAAGGAAAGATTTGAGCGCCGTCTTCTGTTCCTCTTTTAGAGAAAAAGCCAAGTCTAACTCGTTCATTATAGCGACCAAAGCCGTTTCAAACAACTGTAGCCATCTTGCAATGTTTACTGACTGATTTTGGACTTCGTCGTCGCAGCGCTGTCGTCATCTGTTTAGCTCGCCTCTGGCCCGCCTATATCAGATACACCGATGTGATTGGTGCAGCTCGGCTCCAAGCTTAAAATACCGAGTTTTGGGGGCTCAACTCTGGCAGGGTTTGCAGCAATGTCTCCATAAAAAACAACCATTTTTTGTGCCACACAGCAACAAGTTGCAGAAAAACACTCACATTTGGCACCCAAAAAGCCGCTGGAAATACAGCAATGACTCGTTAAGGAACAACTGGTTTTTGTTTGTTTGTCTTCAGCAGTGTTCTGCAGCTTGGCAGGTGTCTGGCCTGGGTGTCACCAAGCATCATCCTAAGCCAACGCTGACGTGCCAAAAACTGCAACGGCTAAAATGCCAAACTCAAAGCTTCAAAACCACAGTCCACAAACCAAAAGGTGACATTATGTTGGCTGTGTCCAACCTGACGACACTCAGCAGTGTATCATACTGCTGTGACAGGTGCCATCCTGCATCAAACACCACAAAAGGTTACTGTCCAGCCAAGTTACAAACTGATGCTTCTCATCAACATATCATACTGCCATGAAAGGAGGCTTTTGGCATCAGGTGTCTGACGCCAACATCACCGACAAAGTGGCGGTATTTGACGACTTCAGAATGAGAACAGGTTGGCATGGCAGGTGTCTCGCCTCGGTGTCACACCATCTATCATCCCCTCCACCTCCAGATGACAAAGTCAGCTCATCACAAACATTAAGATGATACATATGAAACATATAAATATATTTATAGTCTGCAGACACGTACAATGCCAACATTTTCTTGTGGCGGCTGAGCTGGTTTGCCAGCTTCTCCTGGGGGATCCATGCCAGATGAACTATATCATCTCTCCAACATGTTCTGGGCCTCCTACCAGTTGGATTTGCCTGAAAAACCTGTAAAGGAAGGCGTCCAGGAGAATCCTGATCAGAAGCCTCAAGTGGCTCCTCTACTCCAAGCTCTTCATCTCAAGGAGAGTCCAACTATCCCGTGGAGGAAACTCTGCGGGATAGTTGGACTTGGTCGCTTGGATCTAGGATCTCAAAGCTCATGGCTCTGAGAATAATAAACTCGTTTCTTAAAAAGAAACAATCAATCATGTCCACAGTGTTACTTTCTTTTTAAGTCTCCACAGTTGGCATTAACTCTAAACACTCTAAACAGAGTAAACACACAGAAACTACAGTGAATCAGAGCGAATTCAAACTGCGAGCAGACGAGTCGGGAGGCGTCATCACCACCGAGGCTGTCGACAAAAATAGACTCAGAGCCGAGGGGATTAGAGGCAGACCATCAGGGTCAGGATGAAGCATTTCCTCCTCCTCCTCCTCCTAATTCTGTCATTCCCTCCGTGCGACAGGTGAGAAACGACCTGATCCACGCTTTTATTATTTGGGAGGTGATGACTCATCCACGTCGCTCGATGTCACCATGGTCACCGCCACATTCAGCCTCCTCCTCCTCCTCGTCACTCCTGTTCTCTGATTTTCTCTTTTCTTCCTGCTTTTCATTTCATTGTCCTCCTCTGATGGTCAAATCGTGTTTGTCCTCCGCCTCTTTCACCTTGTTTTCCATCTGTGAGTCTTTTTTAGTTTCAGGCTCATTCAGTCTCAAACAGCCTTTCTTGTTCCCTCTACTTCTGCTGCACTCGGGTTTTCATTCAGTCTGAGTTTAGTTTGTCTTTGTTCACTTCAGATGGAGACATTGTGGTTGTTCTCATGTTGTTTGCAGACAGATTCAAAGGAAATGCTGTTTTACAAACACGTACAAACAACCTGAAATCTTTTTCCCAAAACGTACACAAATGGAAATGTCGACCTGGTGGTGCTGCTCGATAAAAAGTTGTCCAGAATTTGGTGCGATGTTTACAAAGTCAGTTTGCTTTCTGTCCCTGTCCTTTCTTTCTTTCTTTCTTTCTTTCTTGTCTTATTTGTCAACAGCAAAAGCAGTCTCTGGACTCTCGCTGCGTTCAGGCACCTTTAAGAGGTGAAAGGGGCCTCAGAGAGATACAAAGCTTAGTCTTTTAATGGATCTATTCCACAATTTTAGTTTAAGTAATAAAAGAAAATCCCTGCCATTTGGGCCCTGGGCAATCAGTTCCACTTCCCCCCTGCTTTCATGTTGATATTGGGGGCAGGACAAACCCACATGATCTAAATATTAAGGGTGATGTGTCCCCTGCATCCCCCTGAAATCTACAGCTATGGAGCATACGTAAAAATCTGCATGAGAGGAAAAATTTAAGTTAAATTAAATTTAAAAAAAGTTAAGTTAGAAAAAGAAAATTTTGACTTTAATTTGTCATGTTGCAGCTTTATGTTAAAATAAATCTGCACACAATACCTCAGGCATCATGAGGACACAAATGTAGGATTTCAGACGTTTTAGCGAAGTTGTTAAAAAGAATAAACGAAAATATATCACACTGACAGAAGTTTTGAGACCCTTTGTTGTGACATGAAATGGAGCTCAGGTGTTTCACATTTCTCCTGATCACCTGTGAGCTGTTCCTACACCTTGATTGGAGTCCACCTGTGGTCGGTTCAGCCGATTGGACATGTGTTAGAACACCTGTCTATAGATACGCCTGAGGTCTCCCAGCTGACAAACAGAGAACCATGAGGTGTAAGGAGCTGCTGCAGAGCTCAGAGACACAGAGCTGAGGAAGGTCACACAAAGCATGTCTGCTACGTTTAAGTTTCCCAATAGCAGAGCAGCCTCCATCGTTCTTCAGCTGAAGGACGTGTCAGACTTTGAATACCTCTGTTCTAAAGGGACAAATGTGTCAAACTGCTTTTCCAAAATTGTGCTTAGTTTCAGCAAATATATCCAAAATATTTAACCTTTTCATAAACAGAAAATTACAGCTGCAGCATCATCACGCCTTCTCACAAAAAAAATAAATTTAAATTTGTTTGATTTCAAGTTTAAACGTCAGTCAGTCCACGATGATGGATCACTCATGTCAGGAGAGTTTAAAGCCTGTGAATGTCGATTTTCACAGATCGACGGAGGTAATTGGCTGCACGGACCGGAGGAAATCAATTTAAAGTTAGTGGACTAAAACGTGCATTAACACAAGTTTGGCGCTTTAAACTGGCCGACCCGTGTTTGTTGTTTTCACCTCAAATACTCTCTAACAGACGTTGCTCTACGGTTGATCCTCTGTTCTCAGTTTCTCCCGTCAAGAAGCACAAAGAGAAAAGCGAACTCCCCCTCGGGGACTGATAGAGTATCACGTTATTACCGGCTCCACAACCTCTGATGGTGATGACCTGAAACGAGAGTGAATTATCCCTCGCAGACGCAAACAGAAGAATTCCCACAGGAGCTGCTGAGATGTGACTTTTTGCTGCTGCAGACGAAGCCATCTTTTTAAAAGTGCCGCTGTGGTTTTACACCCAACACGTTGTGGCATTGTCACCTCGGCCTTGTTCCTCTCAGAGAGCCGGGAGCCAGTTTCTGCTTCCTCCGCTTGTAAAACCTCAACACAGGAAAGGCTGCGACTGCAACATTACTCCTCAGTACCTGACACCAATTAGACCCAGTCAGCTCTGCAGCAGGGTTCAACCTGCGAAAGGACAAGCTGTCTTCTACCTGTTCAGAGCAGTCTGAAGGAGTCAGTGTGTTACAGTGATAAACTGGTGATTTATGGAGAATAATTCATTTAATTGATTATGATTCAGACACCCGGCAGATCACACTCTGCTCAGGACAGTGAGGACACGTAACACTAAATTCTGCAGTGTGTCTGATGACACTGTGATCACAGATGACTTTTTCTTTTTATTAAAGTTTAAAAAATAAAATCAACTTTGCTTTCAAGGGTCTTATTTCTTTGCTTACATGCTCAGATTAAGTTTGACTTATAAAACTGTTAGTCACTTTGCAACCAACCATCGTCACAAACACCGGAGCTGAACTAATTTAATTGACACAAAACTAATTAGCAGCAACTCTGAGAGTTCACGGCCCCTCTCACATGTGAAGATTGACTTCTTTTAATGTCATTGTAAATTAAATATCTTTAGGTTTTGGACTGTTGGTGGAGCCGGTGGTGTAGTGGAGGGTTTACGCCACTTCTTTCTCTGGCCATTGACAGTATCCCAGCACACCTATTAGTCATAAGACCACTGGAATATAAAGGAGTAGACCCACTTCATCCTCTGTAACCTTCCCATCTACCTAGCAATACACCTCCCTTAACAACTACCGCTACACCACTGTATGCAGACGTCACATTGGGATCTAGGTTTTTAATGTTTTATAGACCAAACAATCAGTTTCTCAAACTCTAAATCTGTTTACTTTAAGTATCACTGCTGCAAAGGGTGTCTGGTTTTGTCTGTGTCTGGTTTTTTTTCTATTCCTGCAGGTTCACTTTGATTAATGGGCGGGGCCACACACTCAGGCTGAGTGGGAACACCTGGGCCCAGTGCTCCCAGTGCTCCCAGTGCTCCCACTCACTAAAAAAGCTGTCACTTTGGCTCAGTCCAACACCCCCCATTGTCCACTACCCCTTGGCCCTCAAAATGAAGCAATGAGGAGTAGGGGTAGAAAGCTTTCCCTGGGAATTGGGACACGACTCTCTACGTCACCACGTTGGTTACGTTCACGCATACATAACTATTTTAAACAGGAAGCTGCGAGTCATCTACATTTCCAACCGGCATCTACAATGGAGTCTAATTCATCCGACCGGTCACGTTGCTGCATTCATCATGCTTCGTTTGATGAACGACAGACGACACAGGACTTCTGCTAGCTAGCTTGCTAACATTACGAGGCAGCATAGTTATACTAGCTGGCGTGTTATCGCAATGTGAAAAGTCCGACACTTTGGCAGAACAAGACAGATGACAGGCAGATGCCAGATCGTGCAAGCTAGCTAGTTAACAAGCAACCTGACGACAGTAACGTTAGCTATGTATGAACTTTTTTCCCCGTCTCTTCCTCGGTGGTAGCCACGGCGACGTCAGCATCTAAAATCCCTCGCTCCGAAGGGCTAGTTATGCTCCCTACCCCTACGCGCAAAAAGGACCTTTGTCTTGGCAAAGAGTCTCTCTCCATGTGTTTTAATACATGAATCTATTCACTACATGAGTCCATGCCTTGTCTCTTTTATTATTTAGTTCATACTTCTGTAAATAAATCAGTTAATTCAACTGATTTTCTTCCACCACAAAGATATTAACCCTACAAAAGGATATTTATTTTCTCTTTTTAGTCCAATAATTTCAGTCAGTCATTTTATCAATCAGCCTGCTGGATATGTTTCAGCACTGAATCTATTTTGAGATATCTTAATGATAAAATGGACTTAAAATATAAACCTTGTTGGCAACATATCTCTGAATCACTACTTCCTAACTGAAACAACCTGTGGTCAAACACTTCCTGCAGTTACAGGATGAAGCCGAGGATCGAGTGAGGACAGCAGGGTGATTTTGGGGGTTTTCATGGTGGAACAGTGAAGGTGAACAGTCGGTCAGTCTTTCAAGCCTCCTCCAGTTTTTAATGTGTTGAGTCCAGAGAGAAAGTTCAGGAGAACAGAGCGCTGAGGATCGATGGTCTGAGCATGAAGAGGTTGCGTCGTCTCTCGGGGAGGTAAGATCTGGGTGACTGAAGGCTGCAGACGGTTAATCACAATGGAGGCTTTCATGTGACACAACCTGCTGGTTAGACTGCAGCTCTGCAGCAGTTTGAGCCCAGAGGAACGACAACAGACAAACATGGAGACCTTTGAACTTTCAGCTGCGGCTAAATAAAACCATGTCTGTGTGTGTTTGAATTTTTTTACCTGAATATGTGCCAGCTGAACATCTGACTTTGTTAACCACAGCCACAACTGCTCTCATGCATTTTTAAACTCATTGAACTCGTGTTGAACCGAGACGAAACAAAGACTGTGAGCACTCTGTGTAATCCAGAGATTCACCAACAAAAACCATTTAGAGGAAACAAAGTCCGACCACTGGAGAGGAAAAGCAAGCTTCCACTGTGTGTAGCCAAAATGTGCCGCTTTCTATTCCTGATTTCTCTTCAAGTTAAGACAGAGAGACTTTAATGGTGTTTGATTAGAAACAAAACACGAATCCTGATTAAGCAAAAAAAGAACAGTGAACATGAGAGGACACATGGAGTGAAGGCTCAGAGACGGCAGCGTGCACGGCCAAGTGTGCACGCTCTCAAAAGCAAAGAAACATGAAAATAATTGATGGAAAAAGAAGAGGAAGAGTGAGTGGAAATGGAGAGCAGGAAAATGAGTTCCCAAGAGGCCAGAGAGGCTCACAGAGATGCTGATTGGATGAAAGAGGAGCAGAGAAAAGACAGAAATCTGGAGAGAGAAGAAGAAGAAGAAGAGGAGGAGCAGAGATGAAGAAAGATACACACACACACACCTGAATCACAACACATCAGATTCAGAGACCTGGCTCGGCTTTGTGCTGCTGTCTCCCCAAATCTGACATGTTTACCTCGTCACAAACTCTGCCAGGTGTCACACGACCGAGCCAAGAACACACACACATGCAAATTCATAAAAATACTCCTCTTCGATTGTTTCTATAGACCGACAAGATCAAAGCATTCTTCATGAATCTAAAGTGCACTTGAAAAAGAACACAAAGCCTAGTTGAGACAACACAAGGCTCACTGATATTCATTTTCATTGATAATAAAAAGATGTGGAAGCATTGATCTGATACTGACCTCATAAGAGATTTAGTTTCAGTCAGAAGTCAGTGATCCAGAATAAAAATAATTTCCTGCTCTGCACCGTTACTTTAAAGTGCTAAGTTAATGATTTAAAAGGAATACTGCAACCCCTAAATGCCCCTTTGTACGTATATCGATTACTCGCCCTGTTACATGAATCTGTAAAGAAACCTTTTTTTTAGATCACAGGCCTCCATGTTGAATGAAGAATCAATAAACAGAAAAATTCTTGATAAACTGAAGCCAGTGGGGTCCACAACTCTCACACAACTCGTGCAGGACAATCAAGTCTGTATGTAAATCGTATGCCCAGTACTTCCCAAACAGTCCTTTCTGTCGGGGAACTGAACCAAAAGTGAAAAGTCAATTCACGGTGTTGTACCGACATAGTGTTTTTATTTTGTCAGAGACTGTGTGTAAACGGTACATTTCTAGGAAACAGGCTGAACTCGACACAGTTTCACAACCAAACGTACTCAGGGTACCTTGCACATGGAATTTCCATGACGAAAACGTCAATATGTGATGAGGTCAGAGTGAGAATGTGTTGTTATTAACCACAGCTCTCTGAGTCGATCAAGGCAGCATTATTAAAAAAAAAAAAGGTAAAAAGTGGAAATCAAAAGTCGCCAGAGTCGAAGATGATGTCTTCAAGTTACGCACCAACAGCCACTAAGATATTAAACTTAGAAAGACGTAAAAGAAACTGGGACACAATATTTTTTCAGCAGCTCCAGAGAGCCAAACAGCCCCGAACTTTCTGTTGCTGCCATTACACAGAATAGACCAAGCACTGCTGCTGGCCCACAACCCACTGTGACACGCAGTGCTGGTGGGTTTGTGTTGCCAACTGGAGGTCTGTCTCCCCCGCGAGAGCTGCAGGAGGAGGCTGTATTTTCAAATTGTGCCTTTTTTTTCCTCCAGATTTCTGCCAAACCCAGTTTCAATAATGTGCTTTCCTCCACCTGCATGTCGTGTGTTAGAGAAATATTACCTAATTTGGGTTTAATTTAATGTATAGAGGGTGACTTGATCATGTTGGTGAACATTTACTGCTGGCTCAGCTGCTGAACAGCTTTACATTCAGGTGTTTCCTCAGAGATCAGGCTGAAGAAGCTCCGCTTAAAATCTGTTGTCTGATTGTTGTCGAGCACCCAGCAGAGCTGAGAGACAGCTTCAGCTGGGTGGGAAGTGCTCGTAATTATTTTCAGCGTTCCATCCAAAGTATGTTTGTGGCGATAAAATAAGTTGATTGT
This sequence comes from Epinephelus awoara, assembly GCA_035609425.1. NCBI lineage: Eukaryota > Metazoa > Chordata > Actinopteri > Perciformes > Serranidae > Epinephelus > Epinephelus awoara. The sequence continues at coordinate 35,192,250 of CM069307.1, read as the reverse complement.
GTTGGTTTTTCAAGAGCCCTCGCTCTCCCGAGGCAGCGGGATGACAGTGCCGCAGACGAGACATCAGCCGAACAATAGACGACGGAGAGTCGAGTGTGAAGAGAGGAGGCAGGAAAATTGCCAAAGTGCTATCTTGTCTGTGAGTTCACATCCAGGTGGCAAACTGAAGTCAGAATCTCAGCAACACAATGAGGACGACAGTCACGAAAAGGAAGAAACAATGCGGGTGATTAAAACTCTGAGCGGAGAGAGATGACGACAAAGACACAATAAATAGATAAGGTGGAAAGTGAAGGAAATAAAACTATTTCCTCTCGTTTGGGAACAGTTATGTGAACACTGGGGGACTGATAAAAGATTCTGGCCTCTTGCTGAAGGAGTCTGCTGCTTTTCTATGTTTTTTTGTTTCCTTGTCGACCAACAGTCATCATTCAGGGCCATTAGACAACTAGTCTCCTGCATCATGTTTCTGATATGAATGTAATGATTAAATGATATATTTTGGTGGTTTGAGTTGAAGGTGTGAGAAAGAATAGTATCAGTAACATTGTTAACACTGTGCTACATTACAGAGAAATACAAACCGTACTAATGAACCTTCATTAATATAGGCCTATGTTTTATCTCCAAGTGCACGTCACACACTGAGCGAGCCGCCTGTTAATGACGCTGTGGGCTAATGGGCATGTAGCTACTTCCATGTTTCAGATGATACGTCATGTTTGTAGTCGACCAATGAAGATGAGTTTACATATCACCTTGGGTTCGTCCTTCACCTTCTCAAAATGATCCCACACTTTGGATTTCCTGCCCGACATGTTGTTAACTAGCCTGTGGAATAACCGCAGGTACCAGCCCTGGAGATTAACCTGACTCCTGTCTGACTGCTGAGCGTGGACACTTCCTGTGTCTGTCCTTTCAAAGTAAAGTCACACATGGTCCAGTCATAGGGGTTTTGATTTATTTTGACATGGTGCAGCTCCAGTTTTAACAGAGTTCTGCCATTAAGTGACAGATAAAATCTTTCCAACTAATGACCTTTCTGGTGCATTAATGTTTGGTCCACTATTAGGGGGCAGCCTAGTGTTGTGTCGTTCATGAACGAATCATTCAAAAGAACGAATCTGTTGAGTGAACGTACTGAACTGAATCACTTCTGGAACTGATTTGTTAATTTCTCAGTTCAGTTGAGCTCAGCAGCGAGCGTGCAGGCCGGGAGTTGCTGATTCGGTCCGTGCAAACGATGAATCACTCGCAAGTCGTGAGGCAGCCAGGGCACAGGGAGGGACTGCCTACTGTGTGACGAATCACTCTGTGAACAAATCACTTGGTGAACAACGTAACCCCGATCACTGAGTGATTCAAATCATTTCTTCTCAGCGATACACTTTCATAGGGACCGTTTTCTCCAAGCTAACGGCTAACGCAGCCAGGAGTCAAGCCACATGAACACAATCACACACCTCCCCACTGTTTCAACAGACTTAGTTGCCAGATTTAAAACGTTGGGTTGGCCAGTGATGAGACTCACCAGTGCAGGGCAGACGCAGCAGCAGCTCAGCCGTGTATCAGTTCAGTGAATCAGACTACACAGTGCACAATCAGGGTTCCTCCCGCCAAGCACTGAACGATACGGTGAACGAATCTTTTGAACAAATCTTTTTAATGAACTGATTCTATTGATTCAGTAACATCTAAAGAATTGCTTTGCCCATCACTAGTGCAGCCCTAACAAATAGTGTGAAAAGACCAACACCAACAACATGTTGGTCTGTCTCCAAACTGTCTGACTTCCTGTCTCTCAGCTCAAAGCCCACCTGTTCCAACTGAAGGCATAAATATATATTTTTATGTTTTAATTTCCTTAAGTACTGTTCATTGACTTTTTATCAAACAAACAGGATGAAGAAGTATGTTGGACTATTTTCAGCAGCGGATGAATCCAGTTTTAATGCTGTAGTGAGTATTTGTGGCAGCAGGACGGTGTCTGCAGGATTGAGTCTAAATAAGCTTTAGCAGAGACACAGCTGGTCGTCTCTTAAATGTCATCTCTTCTTTATGGAAGGTGAAAGGTGACAGAAACAGGACGCCGCTCAGAAATGTGAGTGTAGACGTGAACTTTGCGAGAGTGAAAACAAAATAAGTTTCCTCTCCTTCAGATGTGTTGTTCTGTTTGACATTCAGGGATTTGCTTTAGAGATAAAAACAAGATGAGCTGGTCGGACACATCATCACCATGTTGACACCAGCTCCTCTCCAACATGAATCCAGATGAGCTCGTCAGACTTGTGTCTTTGTGTTTCTGAAACATCCTCCTCAGCGACCCAGCGTCTCCGTCTGCGTGAAGCTGCCACAAAATTTCTTTGTATCAAAAGCACAGTTTGTATTTTATGACTCTCAACACAGAGGCTACGACTCATGATGAGAATGGAGGAGTGTACCTCTGCAGTGAAGACTTTAAAGCAACCTGTTTGTTTGCTGGGCGTCTTGTGAAGCTTCGTGCCAAGTTGGCTTTAACAAGCTGATTTAATAGAGCCTGTCGTGTAAATCCTCTTTAATCACAGCTGATTGTTTGTTCTGGCTTATTTATTTCAGCACGTTGTCAAACAGATGAAAACTGTTTTAATAAAAACAAGGTTATTCCTCAGATAAATCTTGTAAAGTGTGTTTGAGTGTCAGCTGCTGTGACGGCGGGATGCAGAAATCTAAAGGGCGTCAACACAGATCACAACAGAGGGTGATTAGGAAGAGACAGTCAACAAAAGTCTTTCATCTGACATCTTCTGCACAGCAGTGCAGTTGGTTTTTTGCCAACTAGACGTGCATCCTCTGACCTGGAGCTCTGTGTCGCTGTGTGTGTGTGTGTGTGTGTGTGTGTGTGTGTGTGTGTGTGTGTGTGTGTGTGTGTGTGCTTCCCACTGAAATGCTGAGGGAAGCAGGTGTGAGCTGCACTGTATCAGAGGTGGTGAAGTTAATATTTGCGAGGACAAGAAGTCACACAGTGCTATTAGTTTTCAACTTCTGTGTAGATGAAGAGCAGCACAGCCACTTCCCTAAACTCTTACCCAGAGAGTCTCACACAGGCCTGGGACAAAACATTCTCACTCTGACCTCGTCACATCCCAGACAGCACACATACATCTGGCTGACGTCGGCCCGATGTATCAAGTTTAGATCGTTAAGACGTAGCAGGGAGAGCGTTTGCTCATTGCCAAGACGTCGCTGAGACGTCGGCCTTTAATCGAAAATGACCACCACGCGACGTTTAAACACAATCAGTAAAAGAAGCTGCGCTCAGTGGGCGCTCCTTCTATATTAATATTCATATGCTTCGTTAACTACGACCTGTATTCATTTAGGTCAGACCTTTCAAACTACAAATATTTCACCATTCAATGTGAGAAATCAGTGCTAACATTCAAAAATAGCTGACTGTTACCCTATTTCGTGTGTAAGTGTGCACAATGAAGAGTCAAAAGTCAATTTGACAAACTTTATTTTCAAATTTCCACAAACAATATCTGATGGCCAGTCCGCTTCTCCTGGCAGCCTGCGAGAGACAGAGAAGACGATGAGCACGTAACTTCAAGAAACAAATCCCAACTTCACCACTGTATTTTTTTTTAGCATTTCAGCTGTCTTATAGCCAGACTGAAGGCTTTGGGTCCGTCACTCTGCTTCATTTAGTGTTGAAACTGTTAAATAACGGGATCCGTTAACTCTGTTAACTGTTAACAGCAGCTCAACAATCAGTCCTTTATCTCTGAAAAACAGTGGTTTCAAAACTGCGCCATTACCTGTAGCCACCGGGTCAGTTTGCTTTGCAGAGGAGGAGACCTCCACTGATACATTGCCCATAAAATCACATTAACAACATAACATAGGCATCCTTAAACTTCACTATTTGACCTCCGTGCTCCTCTCCGCTCCTCTCACCCACACTTGAGCACCCATCCAGGGCCCCAGAGGTCAGGCCGGGGGGCAGCTAAACAAGCTAACAGCTAACGAAAGATAACCTTAGCTTAACGTTTTTTATCCTCCAGCAACTAATGCATGTGGTTGAGTTTAGGAAAAAAGGTTGGTGTTTGTTGGACCCATCCACCACAGCTCCCCCCGCCTTACTCAGACTTTTGCCGCCTTAACTTTTGTTCTAATCCCACTGCATTTCCCCATCATGCCGCCAAGTGTCGTTAAACTGTAACGGCGACTGGCAACATATCATGCCGACATTCAAGGACAGCTTTTTCGTCAGTGTCATGTTGTCATGATGTTGACTGCTCTGTAGTCAGTTTCCACCAATTTAGCAAACGCTGTACTTAACTTTTTTGATTTAGTTTCATCCACAGGTCTGTGGTGATTCACTCACTCCAAATTGGTGCTTTGCCATCTTGGGTGATGCCGCTGCCCGCTGACATCAGTCTGATTAGCTGCACCTGTGTGCTCAGCTCGTAGGTGGAAGCTTAAACATGGTCATATTTAATTCTACGACACAAAGTGCATATGACTTTTGACTTGTTAACTGAGCCCTCTGGGAGTTTTTTTTAAGTGAAATGAGCCGTTCAGCAGCTCAGTGGTGTTTTATTTTCCATCTCTGCTGCAGCAGGAAGCAGCAGCGTGACTACAAATAAAGGTGCACTGAAGTAACAAAATAGCAGCATGTGGTTAAAAAAAAAACATGTGTTATGTTCAGACCTCGATCATATCTGATTACTGCATTAATGCTGGCAGCCCTAATTTTAAGTGAACCTTGACAGAGAGCTGCAAACAAACTTTTCAGATACTTTAAACTTAAAGTGTAATTTTCCAACTCGACGTATTTTAACCCGAAAGCCTCCAAAAACCTGTGATTACTCTCACAAGATCTCTGAATGATGAACCTTCTTCTCCTCCTCTTCATCATCTTTTCTCTCCACATCTGAAGTTAAGCTTGTTGCGTGGTACAGGTTCACAGCCCACTCTAAGTGTTAATGTAATTGCACAAATAAGAGCTGTGATGACTGTAATCAGTACACGGGGAGCTGCGGCAGCAGCCACAACAAAGACGTGGTAACAGCACTGTGATGACAGATTAATGTTTTCCACCCACACTGACCACTTAATGTGCATATTCAGCAGGAAAACAACAGCCCTGCAGCCTTCTACTCAAAAGTTTGTTTTTCTTCAACAGCATGCATTTAATCAGTTACTGAGAGATGTTATGCAGAGACGTTGGTGCTGAAATCTGTTATTTGTGGTTAAAACACAAAGAGATATTACTCACAGTGAACCCGTAGTAAACCTGAGAGTGTTGAACATTTTGCTCATCTGTTTCCACACTTTACATTCTGTGCCTGATACTCTGACAACACACAGTCTGTTACAGCATCTTAATAAAAAGCAGGGTCATTTTTCTGTCAGTTAACGTCTCATCTAATAACATCAGTTTCCTCTGGCTTTGTTGGAGCGAAGACAAAGAACACAAGAGATAATTGTAAAGTTATTCCAGGCGAATGTGCTTCACCAGATCCTTTTATTAATGCTCTCTCTCTATCTTGAGAACACTGACGGATCCGTTCCTCCACCCCGGCCTCGCTGACAGAACGTGGACCTAACTGGTCTTTAAAGCCTGGACTTTGAGTTTATGGGTGCATTTCATCACGCTAACATGTTTAGCTGTTTCCAGCAAGGATGTTGGAGAGATGAGAGGAAGAGATGTGTAGGATACACCTGTGTTTCCTCACTCTGTAGGCTCCAACAGAAGCCTCCTCGTCTCCTCCAGATACGTTTAAGGGATTAGAGGGCCCTCCATGGCAACGGGGAATCGATTTCCCGCGGGAGTTTAGAGGAAATGAGAAAGCATAAGATATCATGAAGAAAAGCATCAGGCAAAGAGGTGGAGCAGGAATGATACAGAAGCATCAAAACTTTATATCACTCCTGTGAAGCGCACTGTTTCAAAACGTTGTGTCAGAGCTAAGGTCAGATGTTAGCATAGCACCAACGCTTCAGATGTCTCCGGTGTTTCAAAATGGTTTCTCTCGGTTTAGAAGTTTTTAGCAGCTAAACTGTGGATCTGGTTCCAGGTTGGTAAAATACCCAGATGTGTAGCAAACAAATGAACTCTAATGGAGTCGTTTGTTCACGATCTCTCCTAAATCGTCCCTCTTACTACCTTCTGATACTTCAGACATCTGCAAATAAAAACTGCTGACATATACAAACGCTTTTTAACTCAGTGAGACAGTTGGAATCACTTAATCAAAGTCAGCAAAACAAATGTTACATCTGCAGGAGGGTCAAGTCCCTGCTGAGATATTTATTTAGCTTCTATCGTGTGAAAGAACGAGTGCTCGTCCTCACCCTGCTGCCAATGTGACATCATGTTCTGTGACCTGCAGCAGAGCAGCAACAAATTTACCTTCAGGTAACACTGAGCGCACACAGACAGTTTGTTCAGTGGATATTTGCTGCTCAGTGATAAAGTAGGTTTAATATTTTATTTACATTTTAGGTAAATCAACAGGACAGGGTTAATATCTTCCAGCACCGTAGCATCTCTGCTGAGGTTTGATACTGAGTGAAATAAATATAATCGGAGATGTCTTCATTCTCCACTGAACAAGCTTCCTGAGAAGATTCAACAAGGAATTCAGAGGATTCAGATTTGATGATGCTGTCGAAGCCCATCCCTGAACTGTATGCTCTATTGTACGGTGGTGACAAAAGACATGGTCCCAAATCACACCTCAGTGTTTTGAATTAAACAGCCATTCGCAGCGCTGTGGTCCAGGCGTAAAACAAAATGCCTCGATGTCCCACTAAAAAACAACCAGCAGCTTGGCAGCCATATTGCCTAGGTGCCATTCTAACCTCCATCCACTCCACCTCCAGATGACAAACTCATCTTGTATACACGTCATGGCATGTTAAACACAACCTAAACAGCTGTTAACAACATTCTAAACATGATGTAGCAGGAGCCTGCTAACCTGTATCTCAACACGTTCACATGGACACACATGTCAAAATATGGTGCGCTCTGTACCCTCCTGTATCTGTTTTAGACATTCAGGGATGACATGTAAATTTACTTTTGTTGCATGCATTGTTTCTCCTCTTTTCACAGGAAATGTACATTTTCTGCTCATTACATGGATATAGTCTTTAATGACAGTTTTCAGGTGTATTTCTTTAAGTTTAGGCAAACAAAAGGATCCATGTCATCATGTAGCGTCATTGGATACATGTGAAGTAGCATTGCATGCTATATTATTAGCATATTAGCTCACTACCTTTGAATTAAAGCAACTCAATTGACTTTTGGTTTCACATGAGAAACCAACAGTGGACTCCTGAGTGAAAGTCCTGGGTTTGTCTGACCCATCCACCTACGAACTGAGACTCATATTTCAGCAACAGTTCCTCACATTTTATTCACCAAATAAAACCATAAGGAAACAAATCCTAATTTGATAAACAGTTTGATTTGCTGAGAAGCTGCTCAAAATGTTTCTGTGACCATATAAAATGTGAAGTGGCCTCACATGACGTTACTGTTCAAAGAAAGTCAACTCACACCAACACACAAAATATGCTCATTTCTAAACTTGTAAATTACATAATGTTTCCTTCAGAGGTTTGTAATGTAACCTTGTTCAGGACGACCCCGACTGTGACCATGAAACTCTCCAAACTCCAAACTACAAGAAAAATTGTCAGCTCTGGTTCCAAGGTGAAGTTTTAATGAACATCGTTGTACTATCTCATCACATTGTGAGTAGAATCCTGAATCCATTCATCAGCTGTGAACTGAGCATCTCACCAAGTGTTCACAGATGTTTAATCCACTGTAACAAACACAGTGTAAAGTCACAAACCTTCTCTAACATCCTCTCATCTGTCAGCTGAGAATCATCTCCAGCCCGCAACATGGCGGCTTTACCATTGCCATGGTAACACTCCAGACGCGCTCTAACAACCTCCATCTCTGTGGAGACCAGAGCTCTGCCGTGAGGCAAACAGCTGTCCATGAGTCACACGGCTGCAGTGGTCACATGACTCTCCCTTTCACCTGCATTTATTATAACCTCGCATACCTTTCTCCACCGTGTGTGTGTGTGTGTGTGTGTGTGTGTGTGTGTGTGTGTGTGTGTGTGTGTGTGTGTGTGTGTGTGTGTGTGTGTGTGTGTGTGTGTGTGTGTGCACGTGGAGCCGCAGGAACTGGCATGGCGTCTTAATTGTCTTTGTTGTAGAACACTTCAGAGTGAAACAGGAAAGATGTAAATAGACGTTTAATTAGCCGGCAGAGAATCTGTTTTGCACATGAAAAGGTTTGGCAATGAACGCACAGAGCACACACACATGAACACACTCACACACACACATGAGAACAAAGGTAAACTACCAAACACACTGAGTGATCCTCCTGTGTCATTAAACTGACGTCTAATGACTGAGCTAATATTTGCAGGCATGTGGAAGAAAACTGAGGGCTGAACTCAGAGGACTCAGACACATGTAGTCCAGGTTTTTTACTTTTCTATCCTCTGACACACAATACGGTCCTTTGCATCGAAAGGGGTCAGTTGAGTTGGCATCTGATCAGGATCCTCACTGGTAGGAGGCCCCGGGGCAGACCCAGAACACACTGGAGGGATTATATATCTCATCTGGCCTGGGAACATCTTGGGGTCCCCCAGGAGGAGCTGGAAAGTGTTGCTGGGGGAGAGGGACGGCTGGGGTGCTTTGTTCAGCCTGCTGCCCCTGCGACCCGGCCCCAGAAAAGGGATGGATGGTGTATGCTTCCTTTCTCTGTTTTCTTTCATATTAAACTGAAAATTTTAGAATTTTGGACTCTCACATTTTGTGGACTGAAGAATTAATGGAGACACAGTAATCACCAGACTGATATTGAAGATGAGCATGAGTTGCAGTCCTGCAAATAGTCGCAATTAAAAAGTGTCTGCTATTTGAGCTTTCAAAGAATCTGAAAAGCGACAAGGTTCTGCCAAGAGAGAGCTAACCCCACTGGATGAACACACACATGGAGGAAGGTTTGAGTGGTGGACGCAGCGCAGATCAGCAGACTGACCGCCTGTACTCTTGCACAGCATATGTTACTAGCTGCACAGCTGTGAATGAGCCCATGACTGTGGAGCTCATTATAAACAGCTGATGCAAATAATCAATATAGCATGTGACTAATTTACATTATTGTTAAAAGACTACTAAATAAAGACTGAATCAAAATCAGGCTCCAACTCACTGAAGTGGACAGAGACCTGTGGGACAGAAGGAAGACCTGCAGGAGGGATTAAACGTCCCATCAGGCCTCAGGATCCTGCAGAAAGGCACCTCCATTTTCATCCACTTATCTGGGGCCAGCAGGCTGAGCAAAGCACCCCAGACATCCCTCTCCCCAGCAACACTTTCCAGCTCCTCCTGGAGGACCCCGAGGCGTTCCCAGGCCAGGTGAGATGTTTCTATAAGGATGTTCTCTCTCTTTTTGGTAAACAGTAAATGGACCTGCATTTGTTTTTAGTCTTCCTACCACACACTCACACAGCCATTGGTCCAGTATCTTGCTCAAGGATGCTTCGACGTGCAGACTGGAGGTACCAGGGATCGAGCTGCTGATCTTCTGCTTGGCAGATGACCTGCTCTTCCTCCTGAGCCACAGCCGCCCCAAATATGTACAAACATTACATCAGCTCACTTCCTCTGTTACATACAAGTCTGTGTAACAGGACCCTGCTAATCCACATCTAGGACACTGACAGGCACTAATAACCCTCACATAACAGAGTTCCTTCACTCACAGGACTCACATCTTTACAAGATGTTTGCTTCATGTTTTTTCCCCAAACAATTCTGGCAATCAGCTGCACGGCAATCCATTTTGATGAAATTTGCTGTGTTTGTCTCTGGTTTTTGTTTATTTGTTTGTTAACAAGGAGACATTTTTTCTTTAGCAGTGAGACAAAAGCTCTTCCCCTCAGAGACGGAGACGTGTACAGACGCTGCAGCTCCTTAAAAGACACAAAGTGTGTAAGAAGTGTTCAGTGGATATTAATGAGTAGCTGGGTGCTGTTTTTTAAAGAAGCTCCTTCTTTAGCTCTTTGTCTCCTCTCCTCAGAGTCTCCGCCTCTGTAAACAAAGTGCAGCAGGAGCTTCATGTGCTCTTATGTCACATTATGATGAGCTTCAAGATCTCTACAGCTACATAAAGAAACCAGAAATAAACAGCTCACAGTTTACAGGCATGACGACATTATATAAGCAGTGAATACAATGACTTTCCACTGAGTTCAAGGCTCTGCGCTAATTAACTCATTAAGGAGGACCAATTAAAAAGGAAGTAGCGTGACCGCAGGTTTCAGGCAAAGGAACCACAGCGGCCTGCAGAGTTAATCCCCAGTGATAAAACACAACCTGTGTCCATGTAAGACGTCAGAGGTGTAGAAGAAGAAGAAAAGGTGCAGAGGTTAAATCACTGAGAGAAATGATGTCATTGTTTAGCAGCAGCTTTACAGACTTTTTCTCAATCATAATTAGAATAACAGCGGCAGCAGCGGTAATTATAATAATCAAGTCCATATTTATTGGAACAGACGAGCGCTGAAGCCAAAGAGGAGCTGAGGGGAAACTGTTTGAGCAACTGTTCCAGAGGCGAAACACAAATACAAACCATGAGGGAGGAACATGACGGGGCAGCAGAGACCAATACAAGTCAAATGTACATGATTAGAAAATACCACTGGTGCAACATAGCTAAGTAAAAATATGGCAGGGTGAGCATGAGTGCGTCCAACATAAAGTGCTCCAGGCCTGAGAGACAAACACAACAACTGGAGGTGCATGAATACAATCAACCGTCCACACACACATTTAAACACACTCTCAGATGAAACAGTGTTTAGATGGCCACCATACATGTGAGGGAGAATCTGATGGGTGTCTTGAACAGAGAAGTGAGTTTGGTCCCCTCAGAGTGAACCAAACGTGCTGGATCCAAATTACAGCGTGCCACAGCAGTGTGTCATCATAAGCTCTAATTATTCACATTAATTACACGCTGCTCTCAGGAGGACGTCGTAAAGTTTCCACAACCATCGACAGCCAGAAAATTTTACTACAGTTCTACACATCAAGACAAGGATTCAGGATTCTGACAAGGTTATGTTGCTTTTTGAAATCTTTCAAAATTGAATTTGCTTGATTGTGGTTGGACTGGGGGAGGTAGCCAGAAAGGCTGACTGTTGGTGATAGAGTCTATGTTAAGGACACACACACCGAACTTGAGAGAACTAGTGGCGACAAAGGGCCCTCTGTTGCGTCCAGAATGTCGGCACTGTAACTTCACTCATTGGTTTGTGAAGTCCCATTTTAAGACCTTCAGTTCAACATTTCAACCCTCACTATTTTGAAATTTTGGAGCCAGTAGTGGCCATATGTTGGCGAGTAGGTGGATCTGACTGAGAAGCCAAGGTCACTTACAGCAGACAGCCTGTCACTCAGAGTGACCCGCCTTTAATTATGCATGACTCTAAGCCTTGATAAAATATAAACAGGTGAGTCATATATAAATTCAGCTCCTGTACAGTTGTCATGAATGTTAAAATTAGACAAAAAACAATTTTTGTACCAGGCTGTAAACATGTTTATTTCTGCTGTTACACCTGTTCACTGTACCTTTTCATAAAGCCCTGACCTCACCTGAGCACTGCGGGGGTTCACGCCGATAAACGTCCCAAACATAGGAAATAAGAGGAAATGATAAAGTCCAGGCAGAGGGCAGAGTCTCTGCAGATAAATACACCACCAAAAACTAACAGTGGGTTATCAGTGACGATTGAGATGAATTACTTTTGAATGAGTCCACACAGCATCGATTACTGATATACTAGCAGTTTCTGCCCATCCAGTTTTGTGCTAAACTAAGCTAAACTAAACATGCCCTGGACATATGACAATAATGATGCAAACTCTCAAAAGAAAAATAATCTATTTCCTCTGATTTTTTTTTTTTGCTTTGTTTTGTTTTATTGTTTAGCTTTGAATTTCATACCCAACAGTGGTACTTTTTACCACAGATACCTCCGCCAAGGAGGTTATGTTTTTGCCGACGATGGTCTGTTTGTCTGTTAGTTTATTTGTCTGCAAAAGAACTCAAAATTTTGATAATATTTTTCAGCAATTCCAATTTCTAAGGACGGTGAAAATAGCTCCATCTGGTGGCCAGAAAGCACGTCTTGTTCTACTTGCTAAATATTGTTGTAATTCTAATGTTGAAATTTAATGTTTTGTTTTGGAAAAAAAGAAAGTGAAAAATACAAAAAAACATATTATATTCTGTGTTGGTACAAAATAAAAATGAAATAAATATACAACAGTGTCTCCATGGTGAAGGCATATAACCTGATAATGATAGTGATGCAGGCTGCAAAGTCTGATGCAGAGGGGGAGGGAATATCACCTACTTAAACACAGCTGTATGTCGAACGTCTAACATCTTCTGCTTTGTTGTTTCCAGGAGGGTTTTAATTACTTGAAGAGTTTGTGTTGAACAGTTACTCACAATAATACACAAAGGGGTTTTGGCTTAGTTAGATTTTTGTTTTTCAATTCTTGCTTTTTCCAGCAAAATGATAAAACATTTCAGTAAAGTAAGAGGTGTGTTTCAATCCTGGGAGTGTGGAGAAGGCTCGGAAACATTTACGAAAGATTCATACTGGAAATACAGCTTAACAATTAAACTAAAAAAAAAATGTGTTTGGGATGTAGTGTTGGTGATTTTATATCTTTATTGGTTCGTCAAAAATATCTTGATTGGGTGGAAAATCCTGGTTACGACACATCTTCCAGTGAAGCATTAAAAAAGCCAAAAGAAAAACAGCAATTGTAACATTATCTATAAATCCACAGGTTGATGTATGAACACTGTCCCCTCTGATAAAAGGTTGATCTCCTCGTCTCCAAAGCTTTCTCAGAGTGACCTTCTAACCTGTGTGTTTGTGTGAATAATTATTTCAGTCTCTGTGTATCAGGCACAATTTTAAAAATACATATATAATTCTGTTTTTATCAAACCTAAACCATTAACTGCCTGGCTCTCAGTAAAATGGTACTTCATCTATATCATTGAGCCACACTGAACAAATCTGCTTTTCTTTTTCTGCTCTTTAATTGTATTATATAATGTGTAAGCTATTGTATTTGCTACAAAGCAACTTTAAAGCCTCGTCTCATCTCTCTGTCTCCTCTGTCTCTGGTGTTCATCTGCTGTTACCCTCCCCTCTCTTAATTTTGCACTTCCCCTCCACATCTTGACCTTTTGGCCTGCTGTCTCACATCTGGCCAGCAGAGCCTGATAATGGCTCTGCCCTTTTGTTTGCATCTGTTTCATTTTGTTCCGTCTGGTCATGCGAGAGAGGAGAAGGCCGCCTGCCTGACCGCCCGCTTTGTGCTCCGCTCTGCAGCACAGGGACACACAAAAAGAAAAATCTCCTCGATCTCATGCAGTTGAGCACAAATGGATGAGCACAACACCAGCTATTTTCCACTCAGGGCTCTCTATCTCACTTTGCGCCCAGATCCCTTCCTCATCCTTTCTTCTATCAAGTGAGGAATTAGAGGTTATTGTTGCTCAGGGCGACGGCCTCATCGAACCAGCGTCTGAGGACGTTTCCTCTGTTGTATAAGACTTGTTACCCCTGCCCTACTTCTCAGAGTAAAATGTGAGCTCAGATTATTAAAGCCTAAGCTGTGTCCAGAGCCTGTCACAAGGCTTTAACTCCACTGGAAACAGGCTCCAGAGCAACATAAAGCAAAAACGTCTCATCCATGTTTCATCTATTTAACCTTTTCTGCTTCTACGACGTCATATGGTTCACCTGTTCAACAATCATGTCATGTAATCACTTTATCTCTAACCGCCATGCTGGCAGGAGGTCTGATGAGGACGATGGTGGTGTGTGTATGCTGCAGCGCCCTCAGTGTGTCTCGCTAACTATCACTGCACAGACAGGACTTCTTTCACAGCACTCACTGACTGGAATAAGAAAGTAACGTCTTTGTTGCACCTGTAAGCACACCCAAAAGTGATGTCACGATTGACCAAGATTCCTCCATACATACGTTTTCATCCAGTTATCTGGGGCCTGTTGGGGCAGCAGGCTAAACAAAGTGCTCCACACTTTCCAGCTCCTCCTGGAGGACCCCAAGGCGTTCCCAGGCCAGATGAGATATGTAATGGGAGGAGTGTGTTCGCGGGGCAGGAGCACCTGTAACAGGAGGCACCAGCAGGATCCTGATCAGATGCTGAACCACCTCAACTGACCCCTTTCTATACGTGAAGGAGCAGCAACTCTACTCTGAGCTCCCTTTGGATGTCTGAGCTCTTCACCCAATCTCTAAGAGGAAACTCATTTCAGCTGTGTGTACCCACGATTTCATAATTTAGGTCACTACCCAAAGCTCATGGACCAGTAAATTTACCTTCCAGCTCTGCTCCCTCTTCACCACAGATCCACATCACTGGTTACGCCACATCAGGCCGCCGTCCATCTAACGCTCCATTTTACCCTCACTCGTGAAAAAGACCCCGAGTGAACTCCTTTGCTTGGAGCAGCAACTCTCTCCCAACATAGAGGGGGCAATCCATCATTTCCCAGCAGAGAACCATGGCCTCAGACTTGGAGGTTCTGACTCTCATCCTGACCGCTTCACACTCTGCAAACCGCCCCAGTGCATGCTGGACGTCTCGGTCTGATGCAGCAAACAGAGCTACATCATCTGCAAACAGCAAAGATGCAATTCTGAGGTCCCCAAACAGATTGTCATGTAGTAAGATCTGGGTAGAAGATAAAACTGTGTTCAAAACATTTAAACCTTCATTCATTTTCATTTCATCCATTCATTTTCTGTAACCGCTTATCCTGTTGGGGGTCACAGGGGGGTGGAGCCTATCCCAGCTGACACTGGGTGAGAGGCGGAGTTCACCCTGCACCCCAGACTATCACAGGGCTGACACATAGAGACAGACAACCATTCACACTCACATTCACACCTACGGACAATTTAGAGTCACCAGTTAACCTGCATGTCTTTGGACTGTGGGAGGAAGCTGGAGCACCTGGAGGAAACCCACGCTGACACAGGGAGAACATGCAAACTCCACAAAGAAGGGCTCCTCCACCCTCTTGCTGTGAGGCGACAAAGCTAACCACTGCACCCCCGTGCCGCCATTAAAACCTTCATGAAGCAGATCTATTGCAGGACTGATTAGTTATAGCTAGGTGTACCTAACAAACTGGCAACTGAGTGTATTTCCTGGATTGTGGTGTATTCACTTAATAAACTTTCTTATGCTAACAGATGGTGTGACTTTATGAGGGATTTTAAGGTATTCTTTCAGAAAATAAAATTAAATGTTTTTAATTATGGAGCTGTGTCAGATTGGGAGCCTTACTGTCTCCTTAGCAACCTCAGACGACATGGGCCACTCTGCCCCTGATAATCAATATATCAATCAGTATATTATAACAATCCTAGAAGCAATTTTTAAAAAAAGAACGAGAAAATCCAAAATCCAAAGGTGACGTCACAGCGTTTGACTGACAGGTGATCTGCAGAGTAAATAGACCAGAGATAAAAAGACTTCCAGTGTTTGTCCTCATGTGAGATTATTTGTTCCTGAATAACTTTGCAGGATTTAAAGGCAGCACTTGCTTTAAAACTGCAGGGATTTAGCACGAATCACAGAAAAGAAACTGAACCTAATCTTTTCAGTAAATCTCATCCTGCACAGCTGCCCGTCCACAGAAAGAAGACAAAACCCGAGAGCTTTGAAACACCAGTGTTTGTTTTCTGTCTGTCATACGGCCCGAGGGGAGAGCCAACAACCAGGCAGGAGTGATGGATAGATGACGGGGTTAAAGTCTTCAAAGCAGAAAAGAGGAGAGACATTAACCGGCTGACAGACATCAGAAGCTCAGAGACAGGGACGACAGAGAAAATCAAGTTATGTGTGAGCCTCTAAAGAGCAGAGGTGGGACTGAAGGGGGGACAGAGATCGGAGCTGGCAGACTGGGAGACTCGGCAGGTTTCCACCGAGCTCAGACTGGAATACTGTGTTCCCGCAGGTCCTCTGTTTCTCTACTGTTGCCTCTAGTGACCAAAGGACCAAAGGCTGAGAGGCTTTACAGCGAGAGGCACTGATTACTGAGCAACTGCATCACAAAAGCTCTCTCCTGAGTGCAAAGAGACGGGGGGTGGGGAGAACTTACTTTATGCTAAAAGCAAACTGTGTAAGAGCTCCACACACAGATACAGTAGGCCCAGCTCACTTCAGACACTCAAGGTGTTTGTGTTCTCCTTAATGAACCAGGCTGGAGATGTGACATATGAGAGGACCTTTAACTGAAGGTCACTAAAGAACAAGTTAAATCTGTTCATTTCTCAGCTTCAGCATTAATCTGATGGCAAAATGGGATTCAAGAATTAAGACTAAGAATAATTAATATGTTAATCTTTTTACAGGATTAGGAATAACCTGATCAACACCACTAGATTACTGCCGGAGAAATCAAATTACTGTAAAACATTTCATGGCAAACCGCCCAATAGTTGCTGAGATATTTCAGTCTGAAACAAACCGGCGGGCTGATCGAGCGATGATGCCAACAGCAGAGTCTCCAGAGCTTCCCCGGAGTTGTAACTCCCGCCGAGGAGACGGATCTGTCGTCTGGTGAAACATGGCGTGACTCCAGTGCTGGAGATGCTGAAGAATACAAGTGAAAGCCCCCTGAGGCAAGAGTGTGATTTGTGATGCTGGGCTA
This sequence comes from Epinephelus awoara, assembly GCA_035609425.1. NCBI lineage: Eukaryota > Metazoa > Chordata > Actinopteri > Perciformes > Serranidae > Epinephelus > Epinephelus awoara. Next base: position 35,175,433 of record CM069307.1, on the reverse strand, counting down.
CAAAAATGAAGTGGACAGTCATGTGACATGTCCGTGGTCAGAGTCAGTGATGTCTGGTGTGTTCTGTGGTGCTGAACGGACAGCTCCTGTAAAGTCACTTGACTGTGTGTACATGTTTTTAATGTGATAGGACAAGGGACAAAATCTACAGTCTTTGTTCTGTGCAAAAATATATACCAAAGTTGATCTGAAGTTATTATGAGGATATGGATGTGGGTTAAGACAGACTTGTAAAATGGTGAACCTGTCCTTTAAGGCACATGTTCTCAACTGTTTTGTTTTGGGTTTCTTTTGGCCAAAGACCCTCACAAGGTAGAGAATACACCAGGGACGTCCTTATCATGTCCTTTGGAATAATTTGACTTGGCCTATTTTTTGCACCTCTATATTTTTAGTTATGTGAAAGAACTGCACAAGATAAATGCAATAGAAAGACATTAGACGGGCATCAAAAAACTTGGATCCCGACCCTCAAAAAGCTATAAAACGATGCAACTGGCATCAATTCAGTGACCTGCACGTAACACTATACTTAAACAAAGTCTGTTAAAGGCAAATCAAGAGACAAGTGTAAACAGAACACACACACACACACACACACACACAGTACACTTCACTCTTAGAGCACACATACTGTTGGCTGAATAACACATTCTGATTATTTTTAATAACTTAGAATTCGTTAGATTAGATTATGATCCTGTTACCCATTAAAGCTAAAAATCAAAATATCATTTGTTAAACTGCAAAGCTTCTTTTTTTATATAAATAAATAAAAATGTAAATAATTTTCCGGAGGGTTTCTGTCATAATGATTTAAGTAAACGCATGAGTGCTCAAAGTTTTGATGACTGAGCGCCATTTTAAGGAGCCAGAATATCATTTAGGGCTACATAGGAAAAGTGCCGTTGTGAGTTGTCCACTGAGGTCAACACAGTCTCACTCCGACCTCGTAACGTATCAGTGTTTGGTCATGGACTTTCCATGCGGAGATCCTGGGTGCGTTGGTTGTTACATGCACTGCCTTCTTCAAAATACACTTCTGTATCACAGGAAACGTACGGTTTGCATACAGTCTCTTTCAAAACAAATGCACGCACATGTCGGTACAACACCGCATATGGACATGTTTTCTTTTATCAACGCATGGGATTAGCCAACACACAAACGTGGTTGGGTTGAGGAAAAAGAACAGGGTTTGGCTTTACAATCTTACAGAAAAGAAACAGTGGCCTGCCAGTTGAAAGTCAGTAATATCCTATGAATCAGCGGCCCATGAATGACGATACATCCTTGACATAAAGATACTATGTGTAAATGGCAGGGACGTAGCTTAATATAACTCACACAGTTCCGTTTTGTGACCCATCCACCACCCCAACCTGCGTCCTTACAAGCCCCCTTCCTTCTTTATACTTTACTCTCGTCAGCGCATTGGTCAAATGATTGCAGCCTTCACAAATATATGGAATAAACACAAATTACTGGCTCGTGATCACATATGATATGGATGAATTTTGATGGATGAATTTTTGTGGGAAAATGTACAGACATTACATGAGATCAGTCTGAACCAGTGACTTCGTACATGTTGTCATTCTGAACACTGTGTCCGTAATGGATGCGATGCAAGCGAGTGTCAGCTACTATCGATTTGATGCTTTGTCCTAACTGGCTGCCCGTTTCTATTTTATTCCTGTGGCTTGTGTTTAATGTGCCGCAACGGACGAGGAACAGCTGATTCAAAAGGTTGAAATGGGGAGTATGGGATACAACATCATTTCACTACAATAACTAAATAAGGTGACAGTTGGTTGGAGGGAGATCACCAGGGCGCTGAAAGTTTCGCTAAGTATTGTTGTGTGGGATGCTCTGCAGAACTAGCTTGATTATAAAGAGAAGTTGCTGGTATGATACAGTACAGAAGCTACAACAATGATAGGTTGGCATACCATAATATTGCACCCCTGAAAGAGTACATTTACATGACCTAACAGAGTGCTATATTTAATGGATTCAGTGTGGACAGAGAGCATCAGATGTGATGCGATGCAGCTTCATAGTCTGATGCTCGCTTGCTGTTAAGAGACGGTGTAACGTGACAGACGATTGTTAGAGTTCTGCAGTCTGACACAATCGATAATAAATGTGAGCAGTTCAAAGTGAAAGTATTTAAATGGATAAATATAATGCTTGTATTTCATGTCATGTTCAGGGGCTGCACACAATGTTTCTGAGGGCTGCTATTGACCCTCAAACTTTTCACAGACCACACTTTTAAGAGTTTTCTTCTCTCCGTCTATTACAGTGGTGTAAAATCTTTCTAAATCTTTATAATTTGCAGTGTACAGGTTGCTGTTGGTGACGGAGTTTATCATGAGTCAGTCTGTACAGATCAAAATGGAGCTTGAGTGATTTTAAACCAACACATTAAGGTTTCGGAGGAGTTATATTTGAGCTGACCTTCAACACCATGAATAAGGAACAAATCCAGCACCATGTCTATTTGTGAGTTCCCTGTTTACAATTCAAGTTTGCCAATTAGCTGAAGTTTCTCTCTGAAGGATTCTGCCAGTTCTAGACTTTTCACACCGCAGCAAATTAAACTCGACTGAGTGAGATTATTTCTGCCTCCAAAGCAGCTCAGCCGCAGACAAATGTTAACAAATGTGACGAACTGCTGCTGCAGCTGACCTGAGTCAGAGTCTGACAAACTAAAATGAACAATTGGATTTCAAATCACAGTCGATCTCTCTGGGAAAAGATAGATTTGTCCAATTTCTTTTCAAAATATGCAGGAATCATCTTTTAAAAGGAGCCAATCACAATCCATTCTTCTGTTTGAGATGCCAGATATTTAAAAACAGAAGCCCTCAGCTCCAACTATCATGGGTGCAACTTGTAGTCAAGTGAAACCCTAAGTTATTCAAGCTCTTTACACCAGTGAGCGGAGTGTCAGGAGGATTGTGTACGGTGAGAAAGCACATCAGTCTGTCGAGTTTATTTTGACAGCCCGTCCCCGGGGAACACGCCACAAAAACAAGGCAACGACGGGGAGAAACAAACCAGAACCACGCAGCAGGAACACTATTCGCCTTCTGTATGTTCATATACAACAGACAGGACTCCAGCTCTTTGTCCACAGTGTCCACACAGCCACAATGCTCGGGCTAATCCCTAATTTCCCAGGACACTCCAAATGCTTGTTTTAGAACTGGATCTCTAAATCATCGCTGGGAAACCTGCCAAAGTGGCCAGACAAAACAGACACATCAGCATTTGGCTGCAAAGCTGATTAGTATTTGACATGCTCAATAAGCCCCGTCGTATCAGATGTGACTGTACTCCCTCACTGGGTTAAATAACAGAGAGTAATCCCGTAGACGACAACAACACAAACCCTCATAATGTGTCCCAGAGTGAGATTTATTCAGAGATGACACATTTTGGGATGATAGAAGGTTTCTGGGGCCGCTGTTTGACAAGACGAATCTTTTAAATTATGGATAGTTTTTAATTAGACACTGGTAAGAAACAAGAATAAAGGGCAATTCCAACACTTTCTAATCCCAAGTTGTCACCGCTTTGTCAGCAGACTTTCTCTTCTAAATATTACACACTAGGTATCCTCCTGTGTCTGCTGTTGTTGTTCCAGGATGCAGCAACAAGTGCCAGGACGTCAACAAAAGCACGTTGTTAGGTTTAGAAAAAACATTGTTTAGCTCTACATTCATACAGGAAGCAAACACCGGGCTCCTGGGTGAAAGTCCAGGGTTTGTTGGATCCATTCACCATTCGCCACTCCAGCCAGCCCAATAGGGACTTTGGGACCATGTTGGTTCAAAATGTTAGCATGTTAAGATATGCTACATAGCAGTAGACAGAGTAGCTGATGGGAATGTCTTTGCTTTATGACCAAATACCTGCAGAACTAAAGTATTGGACACATTCAAATCCTGATGGTGGCGCTACATAAAAAGTCAGATGAGTACCAAAGTTACTACATTTGAGGGAACATGAAGGATGAACCACATTCCATCCCCATCTATCCAGTCGATGTTAATATATTTCACTAAATAACTAAAAAGACAAACCTCGTGGTGTCACTAGAAGTCAGTTAGAGTCATCATCTGGGAACCATCAATATCCGTGTTGGATACATTTAAAGTTTGACATGATCGGGGAGCTAAGAAAAGTCACATGTTATTAGGATATAATGTCTAAGAACCGTAAATGTGTCTACCAAAGTTGGTCCCAATCTATAAAATAGATCTCGACATATTTCAATGGACATGAATGAGTGTCCATCCATCCATTTTATGGCCAATCCATCAGATGGAGATATTTCAGCTTCGAACCAAAACACTGAACCAAAATTTCCACCTATAAACGGAACATTTTGTCCTTGGACACTTGTGAAAAATGTGATTACAGGTAACAACAGTTTCCAATGGGCTCAGTGTCAATTTCCACTGCTCCTGTTGGCGGACGCAAACTACAATGTCTTCCAGCTGGCAAGGCACTTATCCTCTGTTTCACTCAGTAGCTATTCTCTTTAAAAGTCCACTGGGTTGAACATGCCTCATGTTGTTTCTATGACACTATGGGGAGCAGGATTTAAAGTGCAGTGCTCTAAATAAGCATTTAAAAGGCTGAACTGTTATCAATAAAACATACTGAGTTTTAGCATTTGTCATTTCCATGTGAAAATGTTCTGAGGTGAACCTCGTAAAGAAAGTAATTTTGCACTTTATTTTCACTGAGCTCTTATCGACTGGTTGTACACGGGGCGGAAATGCAGCTTTAGCAGATAGTTTGCTGTCAACATGAGATAATTCTCTGTCTAAATGTAAAATGAAGCACACACTGAATGCATCATTGGCATTAGTAGTCACTGTGCTGTAGCTGGCAGTTGCTGATCGAGGGAACAAATATGATCAAATTAATATTTTCCTGGAGAGTTGATGTACATGAATGTTTTTAGAATCCAGACAGCGGTTTTAACATGCCTTGTACGTCGCTGCTGTATGTTGAACTTTAGAAGAAATGAATTCATCTCATTTAATTCCTCCATGGACAGTTTTTGGTGATTTACAGCTGGTTAGAAAATATCTGGTTCTTCAACACATAAAAGTCAAAGGTACACGCCTGGGGAGAAGTTAACTTTGACTCCCAAGAAACATGCAATTACAGAGAGTGTGTGCCACTTAGGTGGGCAGAAGCTAAATATTATGCTGCTCAGAAAACTTATTCTAAAATCTAAAGCTTAAATGAATGACACCTACAGGGCCGTGAAGACATTCAGGAGAGTCCAAAGTTTCTAAAGCCTCTTTTAAATAGATCATGGCAAAAGGCACTGCTAGTGACTTTTAACTGTTCACACATGCACTACATGCAGAAACATTATCGTCTTGTGCCTTTACCAGCCCGGTTGCTGAAAGAAGCACGTAACATTTGCACATTTCATATGTATCGTATCAATGTTTCTGAAGTGACGTAGTCAGCTCATCCACGCGCCTTTGTGGAAAGCATAAGGCAGAGAGAGCACACTTCTCTGCCCATCCTCGTGCAAAAGAGGAAAGCCTGATGCAGAGAGAGCAAACCTCCCTGCCCTTCCATGCACCTACATGGAAAGCATAAGGCAGAGAGAGCACACTTCTCTGCCCTTCCTCATGCAAATGAGGAAAGCCTGAGGCAAAGAGAGCAAACCTCCCTGCCCTTCCATGTGCCTACATTGAGAGCCTAAGGCAGGGAGAGCAGCAGCAAAGACCCCTCAGGAACAGAACAGAGCAGCATCAATGACAAACAGAAAGGACATTGATAAGTCAGACACAGCGTGAAAAGGAGGAGCTGGGGTGGAGGCAGGTTGCAAAGCAGCTTGCAGAGGAAGCAGCAACAGTAGGCAGGCCAGAGCAGTTTAAATAGGGCGCCCTGAATGAGATTTACCAACTGGTTGCATAGAAAGGAATCACGTGATCCATCAATGAGCTGACCCATCAGTTGTCTGGGCTGTTTGAGATCAGCTGATGTAGCTGGGATGTGATCTTGTCCTGCCTGAAGTAATGTTATACTCAATTCATGTCCTGTTGTTGGTAGTAATCTTTATGATATTTGTTCATTTAAACAATTAATATTCCTGTTATTACTATTCGACTGGTCATCACTTACTTGAATTCGCTGTCAGCCGTCATTGTGACTTCTGACAGTTGTCATTCAGCTGTCAAGCTGTCATCTGTTTGCGGTTCAGTTGATGTGATGAGTCTTCCACTGTGCAGAGGCTTGTGGGTGGGAATAGCCAGAAAAGCATGCTGGCTTTCTATACTGCAAAATACGACTGGATTTAGTAGAACATCCCGGTATTTTTGGCATACTGCATTTGACATACTATGTATTGGCACATACTAAATCTTTTTCTGGCATACTATATAGTATGGTAGAGAGACACCTTGGGAGTCGTAGTTGGCTTCAGTCTTTCAGCCTTTGTAATCATGGTTTCTATGATATGATGTAAACATGCAACACCACTGGACGGCAAATCTTAGCCAAATTATCACTATTTTATTTAGTTAAAAATGTTGCCAATCATAAAATCACATTTTCGGAGTATGGACAGAAAGCTGCAGTGTCATGTTCCAATTTTTCAGATTGCAGAAAGTGTGCCAGAGGTTGTCTGGAGGATGCCAGTGAAACAGATGCTCGCCTAAACAGTAATTTTACACTTCCTGCTGCTAGTGGGCGCTAAGCCTTTAATGATGCATCGACTGGATTTGCAGCTGCTTTTACTTAATTTATCTTATTCATATTATATCGTCACGTATCATTTCAGTTTGTCTAATATATTATGTCATTCCTGAAACGATCACCTGTGATATCACATTTACTTCATGCATGAGCACCTATGACCTCATTAATGACCTCATTAATAATCTAATTTTCACAGCCATGACATCAACCACAAACCAATCTATGACTTCATTAATATCCACTCAGAGTCCCATCTCTGGTTTCCCCCTATAATCTTCTTTTTGACACCAATAATAACCTCTCTGGTGGCCGCCATCTCACTGTGATATTATCGTCGTGACCTCTCACCCTGACACAATGCGGTGTTTGCTCCCTCAGTCAGTAAATGAATGTGAAACACTGTGGCTGTGTAGCAAAACGAGAGAATAACTGCAGCGTGTGTGTGTGTTTGTGTTTGGCGTCGGCGTGGCTAATGACTTCTTTTGTCTTCTCATTAAAGAGCGGGGAAGGCGAGTAATAAGCACTGGAGGTCGTTCTTTTGGAAGCGCTCTTCCTTCTGACTAATTTACTGCTGCTCGTTCTCATGCAAATGAATTTGCTACTTAGGGCTTAAAGCTCCTTATGTGAGCAGCGGCTCGTGACATTTCCAGAGACACAGAGAGGAAGCTCAGGGAGGCAGAGGAGCGAGGATCAGACGGGCATGGGCGACAGTAAAGGACGGAGGAAGGTGTGTGTGTGTTTGAGAGAGGTTATCAGTGTGTGTGTGTGTGTGTGTGTGAGAGAGAGACAGACAGATAAACAGAGACAATGAGGGCGAGCAGAGGAAACATTCAGCTTCCTGAAGCTGACCGCGACAAGCGTTAGTCAGCAGACACCTGAACAGCCAGAAGAGTTTTCAGATACAGAGAAGAGCTGCAGGTTCTAAAGTTATTGTTCCCAACTGTAAATTCACATTTTAAAGATTTATTAGCCACGGCATGGTTTAAGGGATGGCAATTTCATTCCGTCACTTTGGCCCAGACTGAAATATCTCAACAATGATTGGATGACATTCATGAATCCTCCTGACTTTTCCTCCGGCGCTGATATGCAGGGTTCAGAGTGAAATATCTTGCCAACTGTTTCTTGGGTTGCCACAGAATTTGCTGCAGAGATTCAATTTGATAAAAAGTTGGAATGTCTATTTGCACTCTGTGAGAATGGCTGGGCGATATGGCTTAAAAATAATACTGCAATATTTTTAGGCTATATCACAATACACAATATATATAGTGATGTTTTGAAATCTCCTCCAAAGTACTGTACTACTGAAATTCAAAATTATAAATGTTCTACAATTACAATAAAGTTGAATAAAGCTCATCATGGGCCAGAAGTGTTGCTGTGATCTTGTAGTTAATGGATTTTAGCAATTAACACAAAGATTAACTGTTGCCACTGCATCCTAAAATGTGAAGACTAATTTACTGTAAGCTGGAAGCACCCTCACAGCCCTCAAGTTCATATATTAATTGTGGTGCTCCACGGTTCCAAAATACGACTAATTAATCACTTTCTGGAGCCCTGCAGATACAAAAACATGCTTCATCCGCTCACACTATTGCTAAACTTATTGAGTTGAAGTGTTGCTGTGCTTTAAAAGGTTGTACTTAATCACTGTGAGCTGGAAACAAGCAACAGCCCTCCAATTCATATATTAAAAATATTTGTAAGTTGCACTGGTGCTCCATAGTCGCTGTCTGGAGCCCTGCAGATACAAAAACATACTTCATCTGCTCACACTATTGTTAAACTTATTAACTTAAAGTATTGTTGCAGTGCTTGAAAGGGTGATGACTTAATCACTGTGAACTGGAAACAAACAGCCTTCCAATTCATATATTAAAAATATTTGTAAGTTGCACTGGTGCTCCATGGTCACAAAAAACAACTAAATAATCGCTGTCTGGAGTCCTGCAGATACGAAAACATACTTCACCTGCTCACACTATTGTTAAACTTATTAAATCAAAGTGTTCCCGCTGCACTTTTAGAGGTGTTGATTTATTTCCTATGAGCTGGAAACAAACTAACAGCCCTTCACTTCATATAGTTGCAGTTGTGCTCCATAGTCAAAAAATGAGACTAAATAGAAAAGTTCCGGAGCCTTGCAGATGAGAAACACGTCTTGCCTGCAATCACTTTGAAGAAAGTGCTCTGACCTGGTGGAGGAGTGTGTGTGACGTATCTTAATTGTTAGTCTTTCTTCATGTGTGTCTGTCTCTGAAACGAATCTCATTGGCTTTAAAAAAATGACGACGGGTCAATTGAAGTGGTTCAACACCGGGTACATCCAACTGGTAGGAGGGAGTAGTTTTGTGGGAGTAGTTTCACGTAGCAACGTCAATTTCTGAAATATGTTGCCGATGACAAGCTGATACCCACAGTCTGTATCCTGTGAGCCAGATTAACTTCTCTCTGGCAACAACAGACACAAGTTTATTATTCTAAGATCTAAAGGTAAAAGCTGCCTCAGTTTATCACTCCTCCAATTTTAAAAAGTGCAGTTTAACCCTCAGGTAAATACTGGACTTGGTTCCTCATAAATCAAATAAATTATAGAGGATTTCAAAACTTCATCCTGCCGGCCAATTTTAAACTTTCATCTTATAATCAATTTAGTAACATCCGTGATTGTCTGTGGTGCTGTTTCTGCTTTGTTATGTGCCTGTGTCCTTCTCTCTGTTTCTCAGGAGAGGTCATCATCTCATCTCAGTGAGATTAAATAAAGGTTATATATATATTGTGCTTTGTATTTCTTATGCAAAGGCAGAGTGCAGAAAATGTTAGCACCCATATGGACGACTGCCCTGAGGCAACAAAGCAAACATCTGGTGGCTGAGAGGGGGGTCCTGCATTATTGAAGCAGCTACTAGGAGTTTTTAATGGTTATGAAACAGTCTCAGTTTAATACTGATGCCTCTGTATGACCCACATAAGCAAACAAGACAATCAGTGAGAAGATTAACTGTTTATATACACTGCTTAAAAATTAAAGGAACAGTAAAACACCAAGTCAGTTAAACTTCAGGGACATCAATGTGTCCATTCAGGAAGCACAAGTGATTGTGAATCAGCTGCTTTGGTGCAAATCGAAGTGACAACAGGTGCAATGGAGAGGCAAAAGCAAGACAACCCCGAAAAGGGAATGGTTTTACATGTGGTGTCCACAGACAGCTGCTCTCTCCTCATCCTTCCTGACTGATTCTTCTCTAGTCTGGTCTCCTGCTAGTGTCCTTGGCACTGCTGGTAGCATGAGGCGGCACCTGCAGCCCAGTCAGGTCACACAGGAAGTCCAGCTCCTCCAGGATGACACATCCATACATGAAGGTTTGCTGTGTCTCCCAGCACAGTCTCAAGAGCATGGAGGAGACACCAGGAGACCAGTTACACGAGGAGAGCTGGACAGGGCCGTAGAAGGGCATCAACCCAGCAGCAGGACCGCTATCTGCTCCTCTGTGTGAGGAGGAACAGGAGGAGCACTGCCAGAGCCCTACAACATGACCTCCAGCAGGCTGCTGGTGTGCATGTTTCTGACCACACTGCCAGAAACAGACTGCATGAGGGTGGCATGAGGGCCCCACGTCCTCCAGTGGGACCTGTGCTCACAGCCCAGCACCGTGCAGCTCCATCATTCACCAGAGAACCATCAGCTGACTTTAGTCGAGCTCAGACCGGCCAGTTCTAAAACAGTTTCATCTTGTTGTAAAATCATTGGTCTGAATTGGACTCAGGAATTTACATACTTGAATCTGATTTGTCAGTTCTTACCTATCTTTGACTGATCGTCAAATCATGTTGGTTTTTTGGTTCATTGGTCTATATTGTCATTCAAGACATTAGTTTCCAATTGTTTTCAACACCAGACAAAAAAACAATTTGTCCTCTTTACTTGTCCTTTTTAGTAATAGCCCATGTTCCATCCAGCGCTGCTTGTTGTGTGTTGCGGGTATGTGTGTGTGTGTGTGTGTGTGTGTGTGTGTGTGTGTGTGTGTGTGTGTGTGTGTGTGTGTGTGTGTGTGTGTGTGTGTGTGTGTGTGGCAGTGGTGCTGTCCACAGTACTGAAAGGGGACAGAAGAGGTTGAGACACTGACAGACACATCACTTAGTTCGGGGTCTCCTCGCTTTACATGGCTGTAGACAGAACTTTCTGTCCTGTCTTAGAATGAGAAAGCAAAAGAGAGATTTAAGCAGCACACAGCTGTTTCTACACGCCTCCCCCTGTTTATTTTGACAGGCGTTTATAAGTACAAAAAATACTTTGAACTCTGCAAGCAGCCATTTCTAATGTAAGTGCTCGGATGCCTAATACATTCATACCAACATAGGTGACATATCATGAATTATTGGGAGAAACAAAGCAATTCTCTGTAACATCAAACACCCAGCACCCCTCTTTATCCCAAGTGGAAAGAGCCTTTGTTGCATAACCACATCTTCCTGCAACTGCGACAATTGGGCTGTGAGATTGGCAGTCGAATCAGGCGCCTTAGATTGAAGTGTACAGCAGTGGACTATTTGGGTCAGCCAAATGGGAAACACCACTGCTTTTGTCCGTTGGGGTGTGGGGGCACCACAGTCAACAAAATGTCAAAGCTCCTTATAGCTGCTTTAGCTGTCTTGTCTCTGATGTCAAAATCTAAACTCTAGACTTGAGTGTTATTCTTCATTGACCTTGAGAGAAGCAAATATTAGTGACAAATATTCGTGACCATGGTCATATATGAGCACCTGCTGTTAGAGGGTGACAGCTGAACCGAACCCCAGAGTTTAAATTATTTTAGTTTATTGTGCTCACGTAGGAACATAACAAACACAGGGGTAGGCTCCCACGGGGCAGACCCAGAACACGCTGGAGGGACTACATATCTCGTCTGGCCTGGGAACACCTTGGGGTCCTCCAGGAGGAGCTGGAAAGTGTTGCTGGGGAGAGGGACGTCTGGGGTGCTTTGCTCAGCCTGCTGCCCCTCGAATGGGCCACGGATAAGCGGAGGAAAATGGATGGATGTGCTCACATGGTGCATAATCAAATCCAATCAGCACAAACGGACACACTGAGTGTTACTCCAGCAGAGGAGGACTGGTTGGTCTCTGTGAGTCTACTGTGTGCACTGTATGTAAAGGAAACTAGGAGGCGATAGGGTGCACCCTCCCAACAGGTTGATCCGGAGATCTTTCCCTGCCTTCATGCTTCTTTCATTTCATTTTTCCTCACAGTTTTTTTTTGCATGAAACTTTTACAGCATCCACACAGTCCCATGGCCCCTTCACTCATCTCTGTACGTGCACTGGTTTTGCCACCGTCTTTGTGCACTGAAGCATCACTCTGAATAAACACATCACAGTCAACAACAACGCCGAACACCTCCATCACTGCTGCTCTCCATCTGCCCACAGAGTCATGAGGCATGAGCTCTGGTACAACCGAGGTCACGTCGCCACAACTCAGACACCTGATCTGAACGGCAGACGTGAGAGACACACAGGGAGCAGAGAGAGGAAATGTCACATTTAATTTATTTTCCTCCTGCTGTCATTACCATTCGGTTTGTCCCACTTGTTCCTGCAGAGAGAGTGAAGCCTGAAAGATGCAGGCAGGTGCAGTTTGTGCAGTCAGATAACAATTCAAACACTTGGGGAGGGGAGAGCTGTGTGAACTCGAGTCAGCAACACACCAAATGTCAACTTAATAAAGCCCAATATCAGTGTCACTCAGAGCTTACCGTAGAGAATGGTCACCATGGAGACCGGCATGACCAAGATGCCCAGGAGCATGTCAGCGACTGCCAAGGACATCAAGAAATAGTTAGTGGCATTCTGCAGCTTCTTCTCCAGAGAGACCGCCAGGATCACCAGGATGTTGCCCATGACCGTGACGGCGATGACGATTAAGATCAGCAGCGCCGCCCAGTTCTTCTCCACCGCCATTTCTTGTTGAGGACACGGAGACCCGTAAATCCTGCCTCCGTCCTCGCTGTAAACTCCTCCAATGTTTTGGTATGACCAGTTCCCTAACTGCGCGTCAACGCCATTACGGACCACGTCATTTCCGTGACACCCCGAGTTTGTCACGTTGTTGAGTCGCAGGGTGTTTTCCTCGAGTCCACGTGGAGACCAGGTGTTGGACTCCAGAGTGGTAACGGCTCTGACTGTGTTAGAGATCAACTCTGACACGTTCCCACCACGCAGGTTCATGGTGTCGGCTCGGTGACACCGTCACAGCCGGAGACAGAAACGCCTCAGGACCGCCGCCTGGAAATTGGGTCAGAGTGGAGAAAGAAAGAGGAAAGTCTTGTCATCATTTACTCGCGCTCCGTTTCCTCTCCCCAGGTGAAAGCCATAAATATAACACCATTTATCACCCGAGTAATGAATTGTGTGTTTCAATATGTGCTGTCAGTTATTTGCTCCATCATCTCAGAGGGAACTCTCCGTCAAAGGATCAACGGATCGTCTCCACACGGGGAAACAAAAATAGCAGACTGCTGAATTCAGCACAACAGAAAGAGCAGCTGTTCATTTTCAAAGGACAATGCTGAATGGATAGAAATTAAATCGCCTGGTTAATATCGTGACTGTGCAGCCCCGTCCCGCAGTCCTGCAAAAACAAACAGAAAGAAGTGTTCCAGTTGAGCTCGGCTCAGAATATTCCCAAAACCAAATGTTGGAGTTGGAGTGATTTTGACTCACATGTTTTCAGTCTCCTTCTCTTCTCATCTTCTGATTATAGAATCCATTTGAAGCTGGAGCGATGGGGGACACTGCTGCAGGTTTCTCATCCTTGAAGTCTGGCCTCGCCAAAGCTGCACTCATGTTAAAAACATCAGGCCCATCTGAAGTCTTGGATGTTACGAATCTGAATTTCATCTCCTCAAAGTGTCTGTTTCTTTTTAAACAAGATGAAGTCCGACCTTTAGGTTTTGATTTTCAGCAGCACTAAACTTTGCATTTTAAAACTTTTATCAGTTTTGCTGCAGATTTTAAGACACACTGAGCGTAAGGCTGGGTTTGCTCTGCACTACATACCTGCACAGATGTATCACTGTGTGTGCGTGTTCATGAATGTGTGTGGAAATCCTCGAGTGTCCTTGCCGCCTTGTCTCAACTCATCCCTGCACCTGTGAGAGTGCGTCGGCAGTCGACAGAGATTGATGATGAACATGATGATATTTGACGTGTGTGTGTGTGTTACCCAAAGACACCTTGCTAACTTTCTCCTCTCCTCTCTCCTCACACACACACTCACACACTCAGTTTGGCGATAAGAAAGTCCTGACTCACAGCAAAAATATTCCTCTTTTCCCAAAAACAATGTCAGCCCCCCAGAGATCTTAAATATTCCTTTAATTTTTCCTCCTCCTGCTCACACAAGCGCTCAGTGGAAAATGTCAGTCACTCTGCAGATCCTGGCTCAGTATTCCTTCAGCTCCATAAATCTTCAGTTTTTGGGATATTTCCACACCTCTTTCCTGAAAGAAAACAGAAGAAGAAGAAGGGAAATGTTCCGCGTGTGGACCAGCAGCTCACAGAGGAGGCTCCATGTGGATTTCAGGTTTCCAGCGTGAGTGTGTAAGTTGTTGAGTCGTCCTCAGTGATAATCAGGAGCTGAATGATTTTCTGCTCTCACTCTCCTCTCCGCAGCTCTCTCACTGTGCTCCCTCTCCGCCTCTGTACCCAGGGTCTCTCTCCCTCGTACCGTATTGGCTCTCTCTCTCTATCTTAAGCGTCTCTCGTTCTCTCTCGCATTCATTGCATGCCTTTCTCTCTTTTGCTGAATGTGTAAGTCGTTCTCTCTGCTTTTTACTCACTCCTTAAGTCAGCTGAACCTCCGTGAGTCTCCCTCTGCCTCTACGGACAAGTTTCCATCCAAATGTGATTCAAGATTTTAACTGAATATCCTGAAAATTCACTGACACAAGGACGGACAGAGGAAGTTCACCTCACTTCTGTCTAACAAACCTGTCAGCTGTGTAGTTCTGTCCCAACTGAACTCCATCAGGTTTGCTCTTCTCCCACTTTACCTCACTGCATTACTAAAAACCAAACTTAAACAAATGTGCACACGTTCTGTCTATATTTTTCATACTAATTTAGGATTATTATTTTAGCACATTTAAAGTGTATAATGGTGTATTCTTCATACTGTATATTGCAAAGATGGATATCGTATTCATACAGAATATTCATTCATTCATGTTCCGTAGCTGCTTATCCTGTTGGGGGTTGTGGGGGGGCTGGAGCCTGTCCCAGCTGACACTGGGTGAGATGCAGGGTTCACCCTGGACAGGTCACCAGACTATCATAGGGCTGACACATAAGCCCCTTTTACACTGCCAGATTTTCCGCGAATGTTGGGCTGCGAGCGTTTAGACACACAGAGCCGGATTGGCGAGTTGACCCGAGGTGCCCAGTTTTCCGCCTCGTAGGGTAGACATATTGGCGGAACCCTTTTAGTTTAAAAAGATAGAGGCAGCCTTCCACCACGGGAGGGGCTGTTGATGACTTGTGGGAGGGGCTGTTGATGACTTGAGGGAGGAGCTGTTGATGACGCTGCACGTGCGAGCCACTGGCGGTGGATAAACAGGAAACAGCTGATAGCAGGAATTAGCGAGCAGCTAAGATGGAAACACAAACCTGACAGACACTGTAAAGATGAGCAACTGGGGAGACAAGGAATTGCGCGCCCTCCTTGTCCTCGCAAACGAAGAGGCCATTAACCGTCAGATGACGGGGACGCTGAAGGACGGGCCGACTTACGAGAGAATCGCCGAAGGACTGACCAGCCGCGGCTTCCCTCCCACGTCACTGTTTACATCACACGCTGAGCGACACGTTTTGTTACTTGCTCACGCCCCCCATTGCCCCGAAAAAGGCACATTCTGTATAAACAAAAGTAGGTAGGCAGCATTTTGTTTTTATACTGCCAATGCTGAAAAAAGACTGATAGGAATTGTGCAAATTTGCAGGAAAGCCCAATCTATAAAGGGCTACAGTGACAGACAACCATTCACACTCACATTCAGTCCATACCTATGGACAGTCTAGAGTCACCAGTTAACCTGCATGTCTGATTAGCTCCATTATCTCTTATCACTGTCGTCTTCAGTTTTCCATCCAGACTTTCCACCTACTGTCAGGGGGATTATTGTTCTGTTGCAGGACACACACTTACATAACATTACACTGTGAAAATGGACGTCATTAATGCACGGATGGACTTGCATTTACACAGCGCCCTTCTAGTCTTCTGACCACTCAAAGCACTTTCCACACCAGAGTCACAATCGCACATTCATACACTGATGGCAGAGGCTATCATTTAACGTGCCAACCTGCTCATCAGGTTCCAATCTAATCTTATCATTCACACATATATTCACATATCGATGGCACAACCTTCATGAGCAGTTTGGAGGTTTGGCATTCAGCAGCTCAAGAGAAATTTCCCCCTGGACACTAAAAATCAGAGCTAACAGAGGGAGAATATTGGACTGATGTCAGTGGGGGATGTTCCCACAGGTAACACAGGCCGCTTCCTGAGCCGCCACCAGACCTTACTGTCATTTTTTTAACATAAAGGAAGATCTAAAGACCTGATGCTAACAGTTGGTCCGTCTGTCCTGGCAATGCAGTTCATCTTTATGTGTTTGTCGGTGAGGGATCTTTACAGTCACAACATAACAGGGTCCCTTTCCTTTATTTACCCAGCTGCACACGTGCCATGCGTTAGCTTCATTATTCCGTCCCTGCTCCTGAGTTTCTCCCAGCCTATCAGCTCCCTGCCTCATCACTTTATCCCCCTCGCTTGTGTGTCTCCGCCCTTTTTCTCCACCTGCACTTCATCCCCTCGTCAAACTAGTTTGTATTTAAGTCCTGGTTTTTAGTTCTGTCTGTGTTTGAGTCTTGGGTTGGTTGTGTGATGTGTGGTTGCTGCTTCCTAGAAAAAAAGAGTGATCTTTTTGAGCTCCTGTGTTTAGGTCCACCTTCAACACACCATATCACACCAGTAAAGCCATTGCGTAACAACACCTCTGGAGGTTTCCCTTGCTTTAGTGTGAAGAAGTAAAAAAGTTTCATCCATTTACAAAACAGAAGAACAGCCTGAGATGTCTCTAGAGATTTTCAACAATATGTCTCAGAGTTTCCACATTCTGACTGTCATTACAGGTGCATTTTCCCAAACATTTTCACTCCTGTAATGCTGGCATCACCACACCAAACTAAAGTGGAAGCTGTTGAAGAAGCACATTAACATATCCCCTGCCTTACAACACATTCACAAATGTAGGCAGTTTGCAGTGCCTTGGCGTCAGGGCTCCACCTGATACAGATTGTTTTGTACCGAAGCTGCTGATTGACAATATTTTGTACAATGTTCAATATCTTTAAATATGACCGCACTGTTACGTTGGAGCACTGTATTCTGTCAAGGGTAAAAAAAAGCCTTTAAAGCAGCATTTTTCTCAAGTCACCCTGTGGGCTGGATTGGACCTTTTGGCAGCTGGTTCTGGCCAGTTGTCCATATGTTTAACACCCCTGTGCAGAGCACTGATGGGTATGGTGGAAAGCAAGAGTGTACATGGAAAGAATTAGAGAAAATGAAAACGCAAACCGTCTGCTGACGACTTCAACAGATGATCTTAAAAGCCGATGATACCTTTAATGTTGCATTAACGGTCTCAGATACTTCCAGTTGTAAAGCAATTGATAAATGTTATTAAACACTGTCATTCATCTCAACTGTATTGTGGTAATATTTGTGCCTCATGCACTCAAGCCACAGAGATAAGGGACTGTTCTGTATTTAGGGGAAGTGGCTATTTTTTTTTTTTATTCCTCCCTGAAGCTACAAATATTTGTCCTTGAGCCTCCCTCAGCGACTGTGGAAAATTCACAACAGTTATTAGATTTTTAAAACTTACTTTTCAACACATTCTCACTTGGACCTCGTCACATATCGACGTTTAGTCACGGACCTTTCATGTCCAGACACAATGTGCAAGGCACCCTGGGTGTGTTGGTTGTTGACATCCTGGGACACTGTGTCAACTTCAGCCTGTTACATGCATTGTCTGTTTTCAAAATACACTTCTGTTTTCACATAAAATTTTACGTTTACATACAGTATCTTTCAAAATAAAAGCACTACGTCAGTACAACACCACGAATTGATGTTTTTTTCCTTCAACAACAAACACACGTGGTTGGGTTTAGGAACAAAGAACAGAGTTTGGCTTTAGAATCTTACGGGCCGTGAGCACCACTCTCTCAGGTGAAGCTCTTCTAATAAACATCTTTGAAAAACCCGAACAGAAGCCTTTGGTAAACAGTATGGCACAATCTTCACTGATCTAAACCCACTTCAACCCACTGATCTAAAAATAAAGTAATATATTAAACCTTCAAACCCCCTGTGTCTGAATATTACACATCATTGTTGCTAGAAAGAGAACCTGACAGCATGACAAGACCCTGTTGCTAAGATATTAGAGCTATGGGAATGTACGTCACCTGGAATTCACCATGTGACCCCCACTGCGGCCTAATTAGCAACCAGTCCTCATTTGTCTGTGGTGTATTGTAACTGGCCGTAATGAAGGTGCTAATTATCTGTCTAATGGTGACTGGAAAAGACTGGGGTCTTTGTATTTGGCCACATCAAACAGTGTCTCCGCTTCATTGTTTCAGCTACAAACCAATTTTAAATCATGTAATTTCTTTGCTCTGCTGACATTTTCCTTTCACATCCCTTCAGGTGAAGTAAAAGCTGTTTTATGCTCCAGAACAGCTGCTGGAATAAAAAAGCCATCATCAGACAGAAGCTCCTCAATGAAGCACAAAACAGTTAAAATCACAATGAAGATTATAAAACATTTCCTCCTGTGACTCACACACACTCAATGGATGTTATGTGTGTTCTCTGACGCAACAGAATAATGTCTTAGCTTCTTTCTTTCTCCTTTGAACCATCAGGTATTTCTGTATCTTGATAGAAATAAATGTTAGACATAAAACCAGAATTACCACCTTGCTGTTTTATTGACTGCGCACATCTGTTGAGCTTCTCTCACATTTTCCATCCATGTCAGTGAAAACATGCTTCACACACAGAAGATCTATACAATCAGCACAGTCACCAGTTCAGTGTCTGACCAAATGTCTCCTCTTCTGTTCCTGAGATATGACGCTGACTGATGGACTGAAAAGTGTTTTATGCAGAACATTATGATGTCACAGTGAAGTTACCTTTGACCTTACGATAAAACAGCAAAGCAATCGAACATTTGTATCAAGTTTTGTCATAATCAGCGTGAGAATTCTTGAGTTATGACCAAAATCTGTTTATTCTTCAGTCCAAGTGTATGTTTTTGTCAAATTTGAGGGAATTCCCTCATTGAGGCGTTCTTGAGATATGGTGTTATCGTCAAGAGTAGGACAGATGCAGGGTCACAGTGACCTTGACTTTTGACCTCCAAAATCTAATAAGTTTGTCTCTGAGTCCAAGTGAAAGGTTTGTGCCGCATTTAAAAAAATTCCGTACGGTGTTCTTGAAATATCACATTCACCACAATGAGACAGACAAGGTCACACTGACCTTGACCTTTGACCTATGACCGCCAAAATCAAATCACTTCATTGTTGAGTCTAAGTGGACATTTGTGCCACATTTGAAAAAAAAAAATCCTCAAGGTGTTCATGAGGTATCATGTTCACAAGAATGAGAGAGGTGCAAGGACACAGTGACCTTGACTTTTAACCACCAAAATGTCATCCATTCATCATTGAATCCAAGTGAATATTTGTGCCAAATTTGAAGAAATTTTCTTAAGCTGTTCTAGAGATACTGTCTTTACAGGAGAAGGACATATACGAGGTCACAGTGACCTTGACCTTTTGACTACCAAAAATTAAAACACTTCATTGCTGTGTCTAAGTGGAAGTTTTTGCCAAATTTGAGGAAATTCCCCCCAGGCGTTCTTGAGATATTGCATTCATGAGAGTGAGATGGATGCAAAGTCACAGTGACCTTGACCTTTTACCACCAAAACTAACCAGTATATCATTGAATCCCAGTGAATGTTTTTGCTAAATTTGAAGAGATTGCCTCAAGGTGTTCTAGAGATATTGTGTTTATAAGAATAGGACCTGCACAAGGCCAAGGTGACCTTGACCTTTGACCACCAAAAACTAACCAGTATATCATTGAATCCCAGTGAACGTTTTTGCCAAATTTGAGGAGATTGCCTCAAGGTGTTCTAGAGATATTGTGTTTACAAGAATAGGACCTACACAAGGCCAATGTGACCTTGACCTTTGACCATCAACATTTAATCACTTCATCGTTGAGTCCAAGTGGATGTTTGTGCCAAATTTGAAGACATTGCCTCAAGGCGTTCATGAGAATGGGATGGACGGATGGACAACCCAAAAACTTTATATTATTGCACATTTTTTTGCATCAAGTTCAACTTAGCAGAATTTTGATGTCGTCACAATGCTGATATTTAAGGAGATGGAGAATCCAAAATGGAGGCATCTATCAGGATGTATTTCAGCATTGTATATGTTGTTGAATATTTTGGATTTGGACTTTACTTGCCCCTCAGACTTTATATCTCCACTCTGTATTCTCACTCTTCCCACTCTGTGTTGTAACTGCTGCACAGCGGTTTCCCTCGGGATAAATAAAGTGTAATCTTATCATATCAGCTGTTGCACCATCCACCTTCATTCAGCCTCCTCTGTCGGAGTATAAACTGCTCTGTAAGTGGTTTGCAGACACTTTTGAAAACAAATCTTGACATGAATCCTGAAACTGTTGCATATTCTGCTGATGAATTAAGATTTCCTCGGTTTAAAACCACATCAGGGACATTAAGTCTGACTCAGAGTGGATGAATGAAACGGTCTGACGGAGTCTCTGTGTGTCTCCACCTCATGCTCCCGCTCAGTCTGAAGGGTAATTACTGCCTCCCTCGTTCACCCGCTCAGTCTCAAAGTGTCTCTTACACTCTCTGTCATTTACTGAATCTCCTTCTCTTTGGAGCAGACTGTCTGTCAACCCCTCTCGCTCCGTCTCTCTGCATTTCCATTTTCTGATGTGTCTTCTGCGTCTCTGTGTTGTGCAGCGACAGCAGGAATCACACCATTAAAGAGCCTCTCAGAAAAACTTGATCCATGAATCAATCAAATGAGGTCTCGGCCATGACACACTCGGCCGTGTGTGTGTGTGTGTGTGTGTGTGTGTGTGTGTGTGTGTGTGTGTGTGTGTGTGTGTGTGTGTGTGTGTGTTTGAGTGTCAGAATTTACTCTACATTTGAAAAGACAGCTGATTAATGAAAACTGTCAGAT
The DNA here is from genome assembly GCA_035609425.1 of Epinephelus awoara. Classification (NCBI taxonomy): domain Eukaryota; kingdom Metazoa; phylum Chordata; class Actinopteri; order Perciformes; family Serranidae; genus Epinephelus; species Epinephelus awoara. The sequence goes on along the minus strand of CM069307.1, from coordinate 35,154,298 downwards.
TTACTGCCTATTTTTTTTGAAGCAGTCAGTCTTGACAGAGGTTTCCCCCCTGTGTGATTCCCTGCCCTAACGTGTTGCACCTGTGTCTCATTGTTTTCCCTCTCTGAGTGTATTTTGTCTGCGTCCTCTTCTGTGTCAGATCGTCTTCGCCTCAGTGTGCGAGTTGGAGGATGTTGTTGTAGTATTCCTAGTGTGTGTTTCAACATTTGCTCCTGTTCTGCCCACTGATATGGATCCCTGTGCCTGTGTGCTGACTTGTGCTCCATTAAAACCCCTGAACTTTTATCACATGTCGCCGTTTAGTCACGGACCTTTCATGTCCACATATGGCGTCCAAGGCACCCTGGGTGTGTTGGTTGTTGACATCCTGGGACACTGTGTCAACTTCAGCCTGTTACATGCATTGTCTCTTTTCAAAATACACTTCTGTTTTCACAGGAAATTTTACGCTTACATACAGTCTCTTTCAAAATGAAAGCACTACGTCGGTACAACACCATGAATTGATGTTTTTTTCCTTCAACAACAAACACACCCCTCCGGCCCACCCATCGGACTTTCGCTACCTTATCTTTCATCCTTGTCCTGCCGTGTTCCCCCCGACACTGCCAGGCACCATTAAACTATAGCTGACCTTAAAGGATGCCTATTTTATTGGTTTCTGACGCTGCAAGTCACTGCCCAAGCACCGGTTTTCGACAACTTTAGAGTGAGACCGTGCATCTATATATGTTCTAGTAGGAACCCAAATTACAAGCATGAATCTGAAAATGAACAGAATAGGTTCTCTTTAAACGGCTGCTTATTCTGAACTCTATGGGATGGGAGTAATGTCTCTCATGCAAAGGATAAGCACTGAGGATAGACAGTGCGCGCGCACACACACACACACACACACACACACACACTGACCTGTCTTGTAACATTAAGAGGAGAAGCCGAGATAAGCAGGAGTAAAAAGAGGGTGAAGATAATTTAGCAATAGATGGACGGGGGAGATAAATAGGAGGAAGAGGAGATAAAGAGGACGAGAGGGACGAAGAAGAGACAGTGGCGATTTGTGTGTTATCTTCACCACATAAACAACAGTCCTCCACACACACAGTCCTCCACACACACAAACACAAACACACAACAGATGCACTTTTAGTTTTGTGCCTCATAAATATTTGTCAGCCTCGCAGAGCGGGACAAGATATAGAAAGATGAAATAGCAGGTAGAACATTTTTTAAATAGCTCGTACCTCGGAGTGAAAAACTCACCACTCTAATTTTGTTGATTTTCATATTTTGACTCCATCTGACGGATTACATGTTCCCATTGTTGACGAATTCTTTCAGCCCTCCGGCACATGAAGTCCTTTCAAAGCCTCAGTGGATCCAATGAAAAATGCAAACTGGAAGCTGCGTTTTTCTTTGTGCCTGGAAAGCTGACATTTTGCAGATATAACAAGTTTTTCTCACTAGATATATGGACTGTACCTCAGAGAAGTGTTTTCAGTATGAGGAGAATATTACTGACACTATCTCTAACACCATTGTGTTAGCAGTCTAACAGCTGTCTGACACCTTCAATGGAAAAACACTGACGGCTGGAAACTGTCATATTTATGCTTCCCTGTGTTTTAATTTTAAATATGAGGATAAAATTAGACAAATGAACTGTGGTACATCAGACTATCATAATAAAATAGGTGTTGGAAAGCAAACTGATTCATTTTTTCTTTGTACAATTTCTAATTGATTTTTTTAATGCTTGATTATATAGTTCAAATACAGAGGTGGGAAGGAGATTATTATTACATCGAAGAAAAAAATTAGAATTTGTTGTGCTCCTATGATGCTGTTGAAAACATCAGCGTAACTTGTCCTCAAAAGGACAAGTAAATATACACAAAACTTTGTGACATAAATAAGCATGTTGCAACCAATCACATGATATTTATGACCATTTCCTGGCACCTGTGTCTACACTGGTCATGAAAGAGTCCGAGCTTCATACTAGCTATGTTTCCATCCAAAAGTGATTCGAATCATTGGGAAATGTGCATTAAAAGAAATACGAATCCTGTGTGTTTCCATTCAATGTACAGAATTTGGTGAAAACTACGAACTTGCGCGAGTTTTCCGCAGAACCAGAAACAAAACAAGCCTCGCATTCTTCTTCTTCTATGTTTTCTGGCGGTTGGCAACCAGCTTGTAAATGCATTCATAGAAGGGAGCATACAAGTCTGCTGTTTACTCTCAACATTTCAGTCACCTTTAGTCTCCGCCCGCCTTTTTTCTCACCTAAACATCTGGGTCATGGTAAATAGCGCCTTTCTAGTCATCCAACCACTTAGAGTGCTTTCACCCATTCACACACACATTCATACACTGGTGGCCGAAGCTACCATACAAGGTGCCACCTGCTACTCAGGTTTCAACACACTCACACATCAATGGAACACCCACTGGGAGCAATTTGGGGATCAGTATCTTGCTCAAGTTGGACCTGTTGGAGGAGAAGCCGGGGATCGAACCGCCAGACAACCCACTCTACCTCTGATCCACAGCCGCCCATGTGATGTACAAAGAAAACATATTTATCATCATGAATTTAACAAAGACAACACGATAATATTTCCAGCTCACAAAGCATCCTGAAATGACAGCAAACAAAATCCCCCACAACAGCATAAGAAAACCACTTCACTATTATAAAAGGATCTCACATATGACTCCTAGTGTTGTCATGGCAACGTATAAACAATGCTCTTGTCAGCGCCAGCTACAGCAACTTATATATTAATATCAATGAGAGGCTTAATTACATGAAAATCTAAACTACAGCCTCTAGATTTGATCAAAATGTTAATACAAAACGTCTCGAAATCAGGTCTAACAAACACTGACCATCCTAACATTCATTTACTGCATCATTGTTTTATTACACTGCATTAATTAGGTGTTAATTAGTGCAACTCTAACGCCTGGTAAAGGACACAGGCGCTGGAGGCAGCTACAGTGGGACCAAAATATTATTCCATCAATTAGGAATTTATTTCTTTTCCCCTTCCCATCTGAAAGGTTTACATTTGTATGATGAATTCCTTCACAAAAGTTCGACTGCATAGACCAACTTGAGTCCCCACTGTCTGTTTATGTGTGTGCTGTTGCTAATCAGCAGCATCCTTAGTTTATAAAAATACATTAAGGTCATTAATACACCGGATGGAGGACATTTTCCATTATGAGCTGTTCATTTCCTCAGCATCACACCGGCAACCTGCAGCAGGAAATTGCTTTTTGCAACGTAAATGACACAATCTGAATCTAAATTGTGTTTGCAGCCTAAAATGCATCACAGATCAATGCTGTGTGAGGAGGCTTTTATATTGTGACTTCCTCACTGAGATGAAGCTGAGACTGGATAAAGATTGTGTGTGTGTGTGTGTGTGTGTGTGTGTGTGTGTGTGTGTGTGTGTGTGTGTGTGTGTGTGTGTGTGTGTGTGTTAAGCAGGTATCATGGTTACCATGTGCTGCCATGTCATTATACTGATGGCTCATAATTCTAAAACCCCAACAGTCTGAAAAATGTCCTGTTTCGGAGGATAAGCGACTGTCGGACAAATGGGACATTTTTCAAAAGCACATTGCTCCAAAAATACAAACTCTCTCTGCAGTTAGAAAGAATCATGGCCCGTAATCAGTCATCCCTGCCTCGTAATGTTTCACACTTTCTTTCCCTGGTTGATTGGGAGCATGTGGCTGTCAGAACTCATGCTTGGTAACTTACTAATAATCCAACAATAAGCCTTTTTTTAAGCAGGATTTATACTTCTATTTTCAATCGACGCTGTACGGACGGTGTAAGCTCTGTGTTGACGTAGAGCCTACGCTGTACCCTACGACGTAATCTTAGACCCCATCACAGCACTGAGACCGCTCTTATTAAGGTGACAAATGACATCCGCCTGAACACTGACGCAGGCAAAGTCTCAGTTTTAGTCCTGCTAGATCTGAGTGCTGCTTTTGACACTGTCGATCATGAGATCCTGTTACAGAGATTAGAGGACTGGGTGGGCATCTCTGGCAATGCTCTAAATTGGTTGAAGTCCTATCTAGAAGACAGGAGGTACTTTGTTGAAATTGGTAACTGTGCCTCAGACCACATGGCCTTGACCTGTGGGGTGCCCCAAGAGTCAATCCTGGGACCCCTTCTGTTCAATCTATACATGCTGCCTTTAGGCCAGTTAATACAAAGTAATAATGTGTCCTACCACAATTATGCAGACGACACTCAGATCTATGTGTCACTGACAGCAGGTGAATATGGACCAGTAGATTCACTCTGTCACTGCATCCAACAGGTCAGTGTGTGGATGCAAAACAACTTTCTCCAACTAAATTCAGACAAGACTGAAGTCATTGTATTTGGTCCACAGAAACAAAGAGAAAGTGTCAGCAGTCACCTCCAGTCTCTGTCTCTAAAACCTACAAATCAGGTTAGAAATCTCGGGGTAATAATGGACTCAGACTTGAACTTTAACAGCCACATCAAATCAATAACATCAGCAGCCTTTTACCATCTAAAAAACATCGCCAAAATCAAAGGTATAGTTTCTAAACCTGACTTGGAGAGACTTATCCATGCATTTGTCTCTAGTAGGTTAGACTACTGTAACGGCCTGCTCACTGGCCTCTCCAAACGGGCCGTAAGACAGCTGCAGTACATCCAGAATGCTGCTGCTCGGGTCCTGACCAGAACCAGGAAGTACGAGCACATTAGTTCTGTGCTCAGGTCTCTACACTGGCTTCCTGTGGCTCAGAGAATAGACTTTAAAGCAGCTCTGCTTGTGTACAAGTCTCTCCACGGCCTAGCACCAAAGTACATCTCTGACATGTTAGTGCCATATGAACCATCTCGGACTCTGAGGACCTCAGGGACCGGCCTCCTGCTGGTGCCCAGAGTCAGGACTAAACATGGGGAATCAGGGTTCCAGTTTTATGCAGCTAAAATCTGGAACAGTCTTTCTGAAGATGTGAGACAGGCCTCTACTCTGACAATGTTCAAATCTAGGCTCAAAACAGCTCTATTTCACTGTGCATATGACTGAAAGGATCTTATCTGCACTCTTCTCTTTTAAAGTTCATTTTATAATGATTATTTATGTTTTTATTTTGTATTGTGATTTTAATGCATTTTCTTCTTCTGTAAAGCACTTTGAATTACTTTGTGTACGAATTGTGCTCTACAAATAAACTTGCCTTGCCTTGCCTTGGTGTGCACCTCCCCTGACATGTAACTACACAGAGGCGCAGACCTCCTGTCTGTTTCTGTGAGCTGAAACCATTTCCCTCAGTGGAAACAAAGTTTATTTACTTTAATTTCACAGATAAGAAACAATAAATTGTGAAGACAATAAAGCCCCCACAAAAATAGCATTTTGTGTGTTTCATATGAGCAGAGGAAATCTCTGCTAGTCGCTATAGGCTAATTTATACAATGTAAAATGCCATAGGCTTGTGCTAATAACATTAGCATGTTGTATTTGTGGGGAAAATGTGTCCAGATAAAGACAAGTGTTTGTCTGTGAATGCTGCGAGTTATAGTGAAGCTGATTTGTGTACTCGTGTTTGAAACTGTCTCTATTAAGCCATGTTTAATGTGTGTTTAATGTGTGTTTAATGTGTGTTTAATGTGTGTTTTGAATCAACTAAACTTTACAGCACTTCACAGAAACCTAGCAACTGACTAGTGTTTTGAAGGTGTAACTGCAAAGTGACACAGACACCACTGCATAAGTATAAATGCTCACAGCGGTGTAGGCCACATGTGTAGGCTCTGCATAGAGCTGACGCACAAGTATAAATCCACCTTTATGCTGTATTCAGGTCAAACGCGATGCAAACTGTCGTCTTGCACTACTCATGTGAATACAGCCGCTGCAGTGTTTTTTGGAGTGTTTAGCAACTGGTGAATATTCGCCCTTAACAAACTCAGAGAAACTGGCCTTCAGAGCAATGCAAGTTTGTTTACAGGCTGTCAGACAAATGGGCCATTGATCAGAATAGTGAGCCATCTCAGTTGAGCATGACCACGTGCTGGCCCAAAAACGCTGATCGTGAAATCCATATCAGACATATTGATCAGTGCAATATCAGAGGTTAAAGGTTAAAGAATGATTAGAGTAATGACATGAGTTCTCCAGAGTTAACTTTTTACTTCTTATATTTAGCTTCTTGGCTGCATTTTCATCAGTCGACACATTTTTCATTTTATATGCATATATGTGCAAATGGTGTGTATTTACATTACTTCCTTCTCTGCGGCCTGAAGTCTCGGCCAATTAAAGCTGTCAGTCATTTGAAATGCTGACGGCACATTTACCTCAGTGACGGGAACACACACTCGTTTGAACAGCAATAACTCACACACACATTTACATTTGGGCAGTGTGTACATTACGTGTGTGTGTGTGTGTGTGTGTGTGTGTGTGTTGGCCAGTATTTGCTCCTTATTTTGCTCCAATCTGACGGAGGTTTGAGCACAGCTACAGAGAAACAGTTTGAGAATATTGACCCAACATTTTTTTATTTTATTTGCCCTGTTTTTCATTAATACAGTGATGTTTTTCTATTTAAAGGCAGCCGTTCCTCTGCTGCTGAATAGGTGCAGTATGTCTCCCTGTTTAAACACCTTTTAAAGTTGATTTAATGAGTTCTCGTTAACGCTGGAGAATGAACGCTCGATAGAATCCCATCCAAGCTTTACATCATCTGAGCACATCGATTCAACACAACAACTTATTAATGGACTGTGTGTGTGTGTCTGTGTGTGTGTGTGTGTGTGTGTGTGTGTGTGTGTGTCTGTGTCTGTGTCCGTGTGTGTGTGTGTGTGTGAGGCAGAGAGGCAAACAAAAACCCTGCTTTAGATAATTTATCCGTAAACTGCCTCACATAAAAAATACACCCGACGACACTTCAATATTTGAACAGTGTTCTAGTTTTATAGTTAAACTGTGAAAATATCGCAGCACTGCTGAGTCATTAAAGAACGGTACAAAACAACAACAATAGGACTGTGTCTTGCACTAAAATCTTGTTTATATGCATTTCATTCTGGACTCCAGGAAATCTGCAGAGCTCAACGGCCTTATAAATGACTTTAATGTTTCATAAGCTCTTTTTACACAGAGATTGCGCTACAGGGCCACAACTGAGTCCCTTCGTTATGCCTCCTTTGGATTTTACACAGAACCAAACAACGGCGGCATCATGTTGCTCCAATGTCAATCAAAAGAGGAATGACAGGCTTGATGCTTAACACAACAGCGTCAGCCTCTAGTGTGACATGTAACATGCACGTCGGCAGCACTGTCTCAGCAATCACAATGGCACAACATGGCAGTAACAATCATTTACCATCTCCGTCATGTGGCGGCTGATCTCATAAGGTGCTCCTGGACCTCATTGTTTTCCCAATCTGTGGACATTTACAGCCGCTATTCTCTTTTTTGAATTAGCCGCTAACTGCCATTTGCTGCTTTTTAACTCTCCTGCATAGGGTCGCATGCATAACATATCATCACAGTGTCACACCCATCATGCCCATGGTGATTTCACAGCAAAACACCATTTGAAAACTATATTCAGGCACAAGTTTCAGGCAGACCGTCCTCTTCACGCACAAACTGGCACATCATGTAATGAAGGGTAACACTATGGCCAACAGGAGGAACACCTGTGCCCCGGTACTTTCTTTATTTCCTGTTAAGAAGCATTAAAAGCAAAATATTGGAAGCTTGGTAGGAACTTGGAGACGTGATTATCAGTTGTCGCCGTCTAGATAAGCTGTTGTTGGCAGTGTGAGGTAGCTGAAAAGTCTGTCTGACTCAAGCTGACTCCTGTCAGTGTGAACCCTGTACATGGGTCTTGAAAATGCCCTTAATGGCTATGCCTATGATGTTCTGATATAGACTGAGGAAAAAGGCCTTTATACATCAGGTGCACCAGGTCTTTTCATAAGTAGGCCTACTTTTGACCCGCTGATTGTTGGTCGTATAATGGAGGATGCTGAGAAACACAAAACAGTTACAAAGACTGAACTCACGGACATCAACATCAAGGCTCTGCTGTCTGAACTGGCAAACATCAGTACTCATTTCCTTTTGACAAAGGCAGCGTACATTTCACAATAAAAGCCCTAGAAAAATGCACTTTGTGTGACTGTAGAGTGAATCTGGTCAAACCTTTCACTGAACAAGTGTCGAAACTGTTGCGTTTTCATATGGTTGACTGGATTAATAGTGTTGATGTAAAATACTTGCAGGTGAGTTTTTCAAGAGTGAAAAACTTGAGTCCAAAATGGAAGGAGGACCGTCTTTGTTCTCTGTTGGAGTATAAACTCAGGCTGCTTTCAGACCTAGAGTCGAGTCAAACCATACAGTTTGAAAACGAGACGCGGCTCCAACTAGAAAACAATGTTTTGATGCACTGGATGTGCTGAATGTGCATATTAAGGCAGTACAGGAGGAGGTGCACATTAATAATCCTCCAGGACTGTAACATGCTCATGTCTAACCCAAACAATGTGTCAACCGCACCAGAGTTCCTTTGTAACCGGACTGAGACCACCTCTTCCAGAAGGTCTCGGTCCAGTTGTTTGGTGCACACCTGAGTGTGATTGCTGTGTTCACACCTGCCCAAACGAACCGCACTGAGGGGGCAAACGAAGTTGAGTTCGATTGAACCGAACCAAACAGGGCAGGTGTGAAAGCACCCTCAGATGAGCATGATACCGATGAGGTTAAAGTCTTGCTACCAGGTTCATGCGTAGTTGCTTTGGAGCATTCGATCATATCACACAAGGTTGTGTCCAAGGACGCTGTGCAAGAGTACGTGTCACAGTCAAAACCTCCAGAACAGCTCCAGATGGACCTGGTAGTGAAATTGTTTTGTTTTGTCAAAGCTTAACGGTTTTATGTGACTCGTGTTCGGCTCTACAATGATTATTCAGATTATATTTATGTACTTGTCAGACATTTGTAAATGTAATGAGCAATAATACTAAACACTAAACTGAAATGAAGCATTTGTCTGTGTTGTCGTAAGAGATTTACTCAATTAGTTAATGTGGGTCTTTGCCTTGATTGATACATTCTGAGTGTGTGTGTGAGTCTGCAGATATAAGCCTAGTGTAAGCGGAGGAAATACCCAGGAGAACAAACTCATTTCCTCACACAGACACACACACACACACAGACACTAGTGCGCAAACACACTCCGTCACAGTGAGAAGATGAGTCAACCATCAGCAGCAGGAGCTGTTAATACTGAGCTGACTCCACATAGGTCCTTAGTACTGCCTCAACACGTCACTGCCAGCGACGTTTATATGACAATGTGAATCACTCAGCTGTCGAGAGACTTGGATTCACCTGGGCAGGTCCACAAGGAGGAGCAGATGGATGTAAGAAGGGAGGAAATGCATCAGAAAAAGAGACAGTTTGTCCAACTCCTTCCTGGCACACACATTCAGTTTGTGGACACTCTGACAAACTTGACTCAGAGGAGAAATCCTGTTTCCTCTGATGAGTTTTCTGTGTCAACATCTCAGAATGAGTCATCACGAATGAGGCTGATTTTAGCTCGTATCTTTTTCATCACTGCCTGTTGCCTCGTTTTACCTTGTCTTGCACCTTATTTGTAATGTTACAGGTTAGTTTGACTGACATGATGCAAAATAAGAAATCCTTTGAAAAAAGTCAAGCTTAGAAATGCTGTTTTTTGTTTTTGGGGTGGTTTTTCTGCCATTTTGAGTGATAAGTATATATTCCAAGTTTACCATCCTCATCCTCCTTGATCTCAACGCCGCCTTTGAAACCATCAACCACTCCATCCTACTCTCCCGCCTGCAATCCCTCCTCAACATCACTGACAATGTCCTCACCTGGCTACATTCCTATCTCACTGACAGAAAACAATTCATCTTCATCAAGAACTGCTCCTCTTCAACTGCCCCCCTGTCCCAAGGCGTCCCCCAGGGTTCGGTGCTTGGTCCTATCCTTTTCATCCTCTACCTCCTCCCCCTTGGTCAAATCATCCGTCATCATGGTCTCTGTTTTCACTGCTACGCTGGCGATGTCCAACTGTACATCTCCACTAAATCCATCACCATTTAACCCACTCCACCCTGTCAAACTGTCTCTCTGAAATTAAATCCTGGATGCAAGCAAACTTTCTTAAACTTAACTGTGATAAATCAGACATGATCCTAATTGGTCCAAATTCCCTCACCCAAACAGCCAAAGACTTCCACCTCACCATCGACACCTCCACTCTGTCCCCTCCCAAAACACATCCGTGACTGCACTGACCTCCCATCATTCAAATCACAACTCAAAACTCACCTGCTCCGTTCTGCTTTTAATGTTTAGTTACTTTTTTTTTCATTCATTTATTTATTTATTTGTTTTTCACTCCCATTGCTATTCCTCTTTGTCTTTGATGCATTTTGCTGTAAATTGTATTTTGATGTGTTTTTAACCTATTCTGTAAAGTGACTTTTGACTTTTGACTTGGTCTTGGAGCCAGCCTCGAGTGGACATTAGAGGAACTGCAGGTTTTGGCACTTCTGCGTTGACTTCATTTTTCAACCTCACTGCTTGAAATTGTATCGAATGTTTTTTGTTGAAATTGAGCTGATTTGTTATGTTTTTCCTCAGGTGAAAGTTATTTTTGCTGAAAACTTTGCCACTGTTAGTTTTGGGATCTTGCTCCGCTGGATGTTCTGTGATATATGGAGCCGCGAGTTAAAGCTCAGGACAAAGTGCAGCTCCATCAGTATATTAATCCTCACCACATCCCGCTCATTAAACATGACATGGCACCTCCACCATCATGTTTCACACTTCTCTATTACTCCGTGAGCAGAGAATCTAATTAAAGCACAAATGAAATGAAGCCACAGAGGAGATTTACAGCGATGGAGAGGAACACTTGAACTCTTTTATTGTTTCTTTCTGGTCGACAGAGAAAGTGGACTTTGGTTCATTCATGTTCCGTCTTCCTCCTTCAAAGTGCACCATGTTCCATAATTATCTTCTTGCCTGGGTGGTTTTATTGGGTGTTGTAATTAGGCCGGCATGTTGATACGGTGTCTGCACGAGCGCTGTTACACCACAATGAATACTGAATGAGAAAAAAAATAAATCAATGAGCAACAAATCAAAGTCTCAGAGATAAAAATGGAAATTAGGCGAGCCTCTAAACAAAGGTCACACTGTACATCACTGATCTGTATCTTCTAGAAACACACTCTCTTTGTTTCCTCAGACTCAAAGAAGTTAAGCATCAACTTCTTTCTTACTGGGTACATGTTGAATGCGGTCAGCTGGTTTGTGTGTGTCGCAGACTGAAACGACGACTGTACCACTTTTGTCTGAGATTCTCTGTGTGCTTTTACAAATGAGACTTTACAGCCATTAAAAATTACGGATGCTGTCGTTACAGAAACATCCTACTCGCAATTGGTTCAGACACAGTAGACCGCTGTTTACTTCCTGTTCCCTAAAACAGTCGATGTTGGTTTCTTTTAACCATAAACACGATCGTTACATAATCTAAACCAAGAACTTCAATTAATCCAAACCAGGATATTATCCTAATGCAATCTCGGCGCCCATCGGCCAGCAGATATCCAGGTCAAGACTTCCTCTTCTGTGTGCCGGATGTATCAGCTCTATAAACAGATATCTGCATATAGAATTTTGCAGATGATAGTTGATGTGTTCAGAAAATCAATTTCAGCCAATACTTCGTATAATATCCTACGAAAAATGCATGCACAACAGTTCATTGATATCCTTCGGATTCACACCCCACGAATGACTTTACATCCTTTACTAACATAATTAAACGTAAAGTTACGAAGGTCAGGTTTAGGCAAATAAAGTTACTGAGGATAGGTTTAGGAAAAGAAACATGGTGAGGACATACCTTAAAATGACTCAAAGTTCACACGGATCCAAACACGGGCCTCCTTAAGGCCCATTTATGCTCAACGTTAAATACGGATCCGGATCCGGACGGATCAGTACCACCGGGAACCGTGGGGGCAGTGTTGCTGTCACTACTCGATACGTAGCTCTAGTGAGACACGAATAAGAAATAACATTTCAATTTCTCTCATCGGCAGTACTAGAGAAAAGAATTCTCCGTCCTCCAGACGCGATGTATTTAACGGCCTCACCGACCACCGCCTCCTACAACGCTGCCTCAGTTTTTGTCTTTTATGCAAGAGGTACATTATCAGTATCTCCTCCACAGTCGCCATGTTTGTTTTTGAGTTTGTTGTCAAACTTTTGACTCTGTGCTGCCCCCTGCTGGATGTATTGGTTAACATCCATGCCAACGTAAAGGACGCATGGAAGTATGTGGGCAGTGACGGTAACATCGTTTGAAACGGACGTATACATTTTCGTACGTAAAGGGAGCATAAATGAGCCTTTACAAGCACTCGGTACTGCTTCCTTGTTTACCGCTGTCTATGCATTGGTCATGTGATCGCAGCTTTTCAAATATAGGGATATGTACGAAATTGAATGCATTGCTTCGTGTAGGAACACATTCAAAAACTTTGCAAGAACAGCCTGGTCCTGCCTCACAAATATTAGGGAGGGGAGGAGTTTCATAGGCGCATGAGACATCACGGAGATTCCCATAGGAATGAATGGACTTTAGGTTGACTCGTCTCCATACACACACATAAGTGGAAACAAGGTGTTAATTCAACCTCCCCATAGCTGCACTGCACATGTAATAAAGAGATTTGGGATATCAACATTCTCAATGGTGAAGTTAGTGTCTTATTTTAGTTACTCGCATGTTGTCAATAGACGTCTGTCGGGATGTTTAAGTCAAGTAGCTGAATTTATAATTTCGACATATTTTCTCGTTTTCCTCCATCTGTCGCTTTTTTTAGATCCACTGAGTGTTTGCAGAGTAACTTTGCTAGATGGGACTCTTCCTATGATCACTGAGAAAAACTGTAAATCGAACTATTTTGCAAGTTTATGTAATGTATATTGTTGATTTTGATTTCACTTAAATATAAAATGGACACAGAGGTCTCACAGGATTGATTTTGCTAGAAAACCAGAGCATGATGCTTTTATTTTTGACTTCATTTCACCACCAGACTCCTTTTTAAATGTTAATAAATGAACATACTGCTGCCACAGACTGAACTGTTTTACAGACTGTGTTCAGACTCTATGAAGTGAGAGTGAAGTGGTTTGAACTGCGAGGAATCATCTCCATCATCTTAATCAACATCAGAGTCTTTAATGTTTTTCAATGAGGCAGAAAATGAGACGTCGAGTGTTTCCCTGAGACCCAGAAGTCATTAAAACACACCGGAGCTCTCAAAAGGAGCAAAACAAGGAGGAAGAAATAAAAACACATTCAGGCCCCTTGACCGATTTTCAAAATAAAAGGTCACTAGACACACACACACACACACAGACACACACACACTTGTTGTGAAGCTATGATGCAGAAGTCCTTGTTTTAAACTGAGTCTCTTATGTAATAACCATATGAACGTACTGTACACATTTTCTATGTGTGCTGAGGAGACCAGCCACCCTCACTTCCCTGCAGGACCAATAATAGCTCACAGCAGACACACATCTGTCCGTGTCGGCCTCATAACACACACTCTGTTTCTGTGTTCACTCGTTTAAATGATGTTGTGCGTCCACAGATTAAAGCTCTGATCTGTCATCAGAGACATAACGGGGCGACGGGACTCATCCATCTGGCTCTTTGAACTTTGTTTTGTTTGCTGTAACAAATTCAATTTAACTTTATTTTAGACACACAGATCCTTATGAAGTTATTGTCCTGCTGTGTTAACGATGGGCAGATTGACACAATATTGGGAGGTGTTTTGGTGGTCTGTGCAGCCATTATATAGATACTGAGATTCATTTATTCTCTGTGGATCATGCAAGTCAGTGGCCAATTGCAAATACATACATCCAACATCTGTAGACAGATGTGAGTCTGTACCGTCGTAGAATGACATCACTGTATAAGCTGACCCATATCTGAACCTGACCTCTGACCTCTGACCAGCAGCAGCACAGTAAAACCCAACATGATGACGAGTTTCCCAACAAATGGTAACTAATCCGCTCCATGAGAGAAAGAAGCTGGTCATCGGTGCAGAGAATCCCTCGGGATAAATAAAGATTACATAATGGATTAGTCCAAACTCCATCTGTTGGCTTCTTCTGCTTTTTAATACACAATTCAATTACACAATTGAGCTCTGAAGATTTTAACAGTGAGTCAATGGGAAGGCTTACAAATCCAACTTAAGCCCTCCTGCCTCCAAAATATGTAATTTAATGTTATTAAATTTCTCGTTGGTACAGTGTTCACTCGGATCCTGGAAAAGCAGATTTTTGTACAGTATGTTCATTTTGGAAGATCTCAGTAGAAACATCTAATATTTATTAAACTCTGTAACATGTAAAGCAAAGTCTCTGGAGGCTGATAGAGATTAGCCAAGTGACAGCTGAGTATGAACCGATCTTCCATCAATACGTAACAGTTGGGTTTGTTGGTACAGATACAGTCTGAATGTTTCATCTTCTAAAAGCCAGACTTTCTCTCTTGCAGTCTCTTAAAGGTGTTTGAGAACTTAGCAGCTCTGACTGTTTGTTCCTTCACTTCATGGCACCATTAATTATGGTCCCATTTTACAGTATTAATTACAACAGAAGTTATTTTCCAGTAACATTATCCTATATTTCCCCAAAATATGAGTGAAGAATCTATGACGTACCCTTAAAACGCTTCCATCAGTGATAGGCACAGGCTGCGATCCTAAATGAGTGAAATGACCTGGAAGTATCCAACTGGTAGCCAAGTCGAATTCTCTAAGCGCAAAGGAATTTAGCTTCAGTGCTTCCTTTCTTACCCCCTTTAACACACTGGACCTTTACCAGCCCAGTCCGCAGAAGAAAATGTTGGCATTGTACATTTCTGCAAACCATGAATATGTTACATTTGTGCATTTCATACGTGTCAACGTTTCTTAAGTGACGAAGTTTATGAGCTGACTTTGTCATCAGGAGGTGGAGGGGATGGTGGATGGTGTGACACCTTAGAGATATGCCTGCCAAGCTGCAGACCACTGTCCAAGACTTACAAACAAAAAGTTTATTTACCAAAACATAAATGCGTTTTCTACTGGTATGGTGCATAAAAAGTGGTTATTTACCCCAACATCGCTGCATGTTCTGCCGGGATAGTGCTGCAATAAGCGGTTGTTGTTTACTGAGACATCACCACATTTTCTTTCGGTATCATGAAACAAAAAACACATGTCTTTTCACCTAGACATTGCTGCTGTTTTTGCCAGGATCCTGCCACAGAAACTGGTTGTTGTTTACTAAGACATCGATACATTTTCTGGCGGGATAGTGCTCAACAGTTCCTCACCATTACCAAGAAGTTTTTGCATTTTCTGCTGGTGTGTTACCACGAAATGCAGTTTTTATTTACCCCAATATCGCTGCATTTTCTCCTCGTGTAGTGCCACGAGAAGCAGCTGCTGTTTACTGTGACATTACTGACACATTTTCTGCAGGGATCATGAAACAAAAAACTTTTTACTTACTTACGATTTTTACTGAGACATTGCCGAGATAGTACTACCAAAAGCGGTTGTATTTAGTTTAGCTGCGTTTTCAGCCAGTATAGTGTCATGGAAAGCGGCTGTTTTTCACCCAGACACAACTCCTTCTTCTGCCAGGATAGAGCAAAGAAAAGCGGTTGTTGTTTACTGAGACATCACCACACTTTCTGCAGGGGTCATGAAACAAAAAACTCTTTTTTTTACTGAGACATTGCTGCTTTTTTGTCGAGATAGCACTACCAAAAACGACTGTTTTTACCTTAACGTAGCTGCGTTTTCAGCCAGTACAGTGCCACGAAAAGCAGCTGTTTTTCACCCAGACACAACTCCTTCTTCTGCCAGGATAGAGCAACGAAAAATGGTGGTTGTTTACTGAGACATTACCACATTTATTGCTGGTATGGTGCCATAAAAGAGAGTAATTTAAGCCAAATCATTATTTCATTATAATTACCAAGTGTTAATTGGCCTGAACCTAACCACTGGGAACCACGGCGTCGCTGAAATGTAAAGTTCCGATGTATCCACTACATAATAACATGCAAATGTAACTTATCAGTGGTTTGCAGTGGTTTGCCTTTACGAAAGGAATTCAATCATACTATTTCTGATGAATGAAATAATATAGTTTATAGTGCTTGATGAAACACCACACTTGGAGACGTATCCTGAAGTAATAATAATAATAATGGTGATAATCTTTATTTATAGAGAAGTTTTTAAGGTCCATGTTATAAAGTGCTTTACAAAGGCAGATAAAAAAACTAAACTAAAACAGACAAGTCAACAGATGAAATAAAAAAACTATCCAAACGCTATTTGGTGTTTAAAAACTACTGAAATGAAAACTGACTCTTGAATCATCTTCAGAACACTGTAGCTTCACCACCACAGAAGACTCACACGTCATCATCAGTCATCGAATAATCATGGAGCACACTGAAGTGGTGTCAGATTCACTTAGTACCACAGTTGTCTTTTTCCAGGTCCTTCACCTCTTGTCATTTTCCATGGAGGTTAAGGGAAAGTGGTTCAGTAAAGACACAGGATGCTTTTTCTTTTGGACCATTTGACCACGTTTCCTTTTGCCCAGCGCTGTGACGGAGCTTGAACTGCATAAAACCACAAAACTCTGTAAGACGAGAACCAGAGGAGATAAAAACATTTGAAAAAGAGGCTGAAGTGACAGCTCATGTTAAACTCTCCTCTCTCTATCTGTCATTTCTCCTGTGCATTGCACTCTGAGGAAGCAGAGCCGCTCTAAAGGACCCGAGTGTCCACAGGCTGAACAGGGTTGTTGTTGCCATGAGCGAGGTGCTTCCACATGTGGCCGGCTGACTCATACCTGCTGGCTGCATGAGTCAGGGAGGGAGAGGGGGATGGGGGGGCAGAGAGGTGAGCTTAGAAAACCACAGAGCTCAATCTGCACAGAGAAAGGCCATTATATTCACTGGGGCTGTGTGAGCGTCGGCAGCATGCAGCAGGGTTTGGGCCAGAATTCAACTAAATGAAGCTTTTTAACAAAACAACCTGATTTTTAAAATTAGTGTTCAATGACGTCTCAGCAGTAATAAGAGGAGGCAGGAGTCAAAACTGTGCCAGTTACACTGTAGAGGAAAGTGAGGACGTATTCTGTGCATCTCTGAATCCCCGAGTTACGTAAGTGATGGTGCTATTTTCTTTTCATAAGAGACGACTGACAGTGAATCCAACACAGCTGCCCTGTGTGTGATGGGAAACCTGTTTGGGGATTTGCATGAACCAAGTGAATTTAGCGAAAGCAAATGGAATATGATTCAGGAGTTACACGGAGAAGTCCGTAACCCAACAGATGGTGCAACAGATCCCCTCATCTGTCAAAGATGGCCTGAGTGCATCAGGAGCCTCGGAGACGGTGTTCTCATCATACTATAAATAAAAAGAGAGTCACACTTGATCCTGATCGAGTAGCTCCAACTTTATTATCAGAAGAAATGATGTTGACTCTCAGTTCAGCTCAAAACTAAGAGAAACCTTTGCTTTTATGTCAGTGATTTCACATGATGTGTTAGTGGGACTGTAAAAATGTTCAGATGCGACTCATTCGCCAGAAAACATGTTGGCACTGTATGTTTCTGCAAGATATGTTACATTAGTACGTTATTATCTAGCAGAAACAATGAAACCTTATGTTTCTTTATGTTCAAATGATGCTGTGGTTTAGGCACAATTACCACTTGGTTATGGTTAGAAAAAGATCATGTTTTGGCTTAGAATATCTGGTTTTGGTGGCACAATCTCCACTGGAAATTCAGCAATATCTCGGTTTAGAAAAATCTTTTCATGGCAGTATCTCCAGTGGACCAACAGCGAAAGGTTGCTAAAAAAAACCCACACATTTTATGGCTAAGGAACTGCTGGAAATCAACAGGTTTTGTTGGTCTCAAACAGTGCTGCAGCTTGGTAGAGATTTCACCACGGTGTCACACCATCCACCTTCCCCTCCATCTACTGATGATAGTCAGCTCATATACTACGTC
The DNA here is from genome assembly GCA_035609425.1 of Epinephelus awoara. Taxonomy (NCBI): domain Eukaryota; kingdom Metazoa; phylum Chordata; class Actinopteri; order Perciformes; family Serranidae; genus Epinephelus; species Epinephelus awoara. The sequence continues at coordinate 35,136,085 of CM069307.1, read as the reverse complement.
ACTTTAGAAACACTGATATGATACATATGAAACGTACAAATGTAATGTATTCATGGTTTGCAGAAACGTACAATGCCAACATTTTTAACTGGTGAGTTCGCCGTCAGACGGCATTTGGACGATTAGACTGTAAAAATAATGGGCAAAGCTCACATGGCGTCATCCATTTGTTTGTAGAGTCCTGTTTTGAATCCTGGAGTTCGGCGTTTTGGCCGTCGCCATCTTGGTTTTTTGGAGCCAGAAGTGACCAACTTATTTGGGCGAGATGGACAGTTATAACCGAACCCAAGTTTCTGATTTTTAAGTCCAAACCCAACCCGAGCCGACTTTAGGCCCGTTTCCACCGCAGGAACTTTGGGGTAAATTTACGGGGCCGGCGCCTTTGGTGCGCGTCTCCACCGCAGGAGCCACCCCCGAAGGACAGAGCTCAGGAACTTTTACAGGGTGCCTCGGAGTAGGTACTCAGAACGGCCCCGAGAAACTCCTGGCTGGGGCTTGGGGATTACTTGGTGCTGATTGGATATACTCAGGGCGGGATGTGACGTCAACAGAAAGCGACAAAATAGCCGGCATTTTTAAAACTCAGCAGACGAGGGTTAGCTCGTTCATAGCTTCCATCGCCATGTAAATGAAGAGACACAAAACGTGATATAATAATAAATTATTCCCCTGTCTGGAGTTATTTCCCAGTATTCACCGGCTCATTATACATTATCCCTTACATGTCACATTTTTCACGTCACTATATCACCGTTTAGACTAATCTGATGTCTGTAAAGTCTATAAACACAATGATTGAACCAGCATTACTATTTCTGTGTGCACGTTTTGTAATTAATAACATGGTTATCGTAGATTCTGCACTAACTGTTAGCTGTTAGCCGTTAGCGGTGTCTGTAATAACTCAATTTCCGGCGGATATCTTAGTTACAACACGATTGAGCTAGCAAAGCAGTTTTGTGTTGCTATGTGTGGTATTTATTCAGTTTTGGGAAATCACGATGTCTAGAAAGCATCAGTAGCTGCAGCTGACAGGGACAGCTAACAGCAGCAGCAAAGCTAACATCAGGACGTCATCTGTTAAAAGCCTCCCGTTGTCAGATACGACATGAAACTGCTCCAGTTAGCTCAATCATGTTGTAACTAAGACATCCGCTGGAAAAAATATTTTTTTCATGGACCGTTTATTGAGTTACTGAGTTATTACAGACACCGCTAACGGCTAATCACGCCCCTGGTCAAAATGGTCGCGCAACGATTACGTCACATCCAGAGCCCGGTAACTTTACAGGAACCTTCCTTGTACTCTGCTCTCTCAGTGGAGACACGGCGGTTGAGAGGGCCGAGCGAGAGGACGTTCCTGTAGTTCCTGCCCCCCAAATAGTACCAGGAACTTCTTCAGTGGAAACGGGCCTTTAGTTTGTTATCTGACATAGTTATTGTTACTGGAGTACTTTATAGCCACGTCACTGCTCCATCTAGCTCTTGCTGTTTCTCATCTTCACTGGTGTTTTAGAGGAACGTCTGCATCTCATTGATTGTCCATGTGGTTACACGCCGACATTCTCAGAACATAAAAGAACAAGCTGGAGTGATTACAGTCTTTGTCGCAATCAATGGGATATTTAAAAAAATAGCAAGAGTGATTGTTTATTGACAAAGCAAAGGTCAGTACTGCAGTGTTTCTAACTCCACCTTTTAGTGTCTGATCAGTGCACCAGGTACCTCAACAAAACGCTACACAATGGAGCGGTTCATTAAGTAAGATGGAAGTGGAAATATAATCGTTCTAATGTGTGACCTGAACTGAACCAGACTGCTCTGTGGTCCCCACACAGCTCAGGTGTCCATGACCCTCCTTGAGGACAGAGGTCTCTGTGATGAACTTGGCGCCCTGGTCTTCTGACCTATAAAACCAGTCCAGCACGTCTGGAACATGTAATCCAGAGAAAATCCTCCAGATAATGTTCAGAGCCGTCCCGGTGACTTAGTGGAAGAATGTCAGGACACTGCACGGATCATCAGGAGTGTGTGTACGCTGGAGGGGACACACAAGTTCTTAGAGAACATCTGTGGTGAATAAATGTCAGTTTGCTCACAGATGAGTTGGTGCTGAGCAGATGTTGTTGGTGCATGGTCCTTAACGTCTCATTATTTTTTGGATAGTCTATGAGATTGAACAAACAGACCTACAATTACACCTCCTTATTTTGGCCACACCATTTTAAATTTCATCTGTTAACCCCTTTCGATCACATCTCAGTCTTATTGTGCACCTATTTAACACCATATGCCTAAAAGTGCAAATCCCTAAAAAATATTTCGTATCTTACATCAAAATAAAATCCTGTTTTCTCTCTTGTTTGTACCAACAGTTTCCACCAAGAATATCATGATAATCTACTCTACTATTAAATTCTCCATGACACGCCCAGCCAAGTCCTACCAACGTTATATCCCAGGTAACTCTATCGCCAGAAAATGTTCTTGAACAAATTTGCATGTAGCAGATTAGTGTGTGTTTAGGCACAAAAATCACTTGGTTATGGGTTTGGAAAAGATCATTTTTGGCTTATAACACTCACTTTGGTGGCACAAACGCCACTGGAAACATCTTGATGTGTGGGTGGAAAATACGAAAGTTAGGTGCTACAAAGGCCACAGGGAGACCCCACAATGTGTCTGAAAAACACACCCAGCTACAGTGGCACAAACACCACTGGGAAATGCAGCAATGTGCCACGAAAAAGATCCAGGTTCAGTTAAAAACACACCCAGCTTCAGTGCCGTAAGTCTCGCTGGGAAATGCCATGAAGTGCCACCTAAAAGATTCGGGTTTAGTAAAACCACACCCAGCTTCAGTACCACAAATGCTGCGGAGAAACACTGCAATGTGCTGCTCAAAAGACGCAGGCTCCGTAAGAATCACCCAGTTTCTGTGCCACAAACACTGCTGGGAAACGTCACAATGTGTCGCTAAAAGATCCAGGTTCGGTTAAAAAAACACCCAGTTTAGGATCCACAAATGCTGCAGAGAAATGCTGCGATGTGCCGCTAAAAAAGATCCAGGTTTGGTAAAAAAACATCCAGCTCTGGTGCCACAAAAACAGGAAAAGCTGATAAAAGTAAACTGATGAACTACGTCACTTTATGATACATATGAAACGTACAAATGTATGGTGTTCAGTATTGGTGGAAACGCACAGTGCCAACATTATGAGTGCCTCTTTCACTCAGAAATCTGTGATAATAGTGGCGCTTGATACTCTCAAACTGCTGTCTCATGCAAACCTTAACTTTGCAGCCACTGGAACTTTGTTAGTCTAATTTAAAAAGGTAAAACATTCTGTCTCTGCTGAGTGACAAGGTGACAGAAGAGGAGATGAACCCACGGGAGCTTTAAGACTTTCACACTTGGCATTAGAACTGAATAGTAAATATACTTTAAACCCACACCTGCCTGTCCGTCCTCATCCTCCCCCTCGCTCCCTGTGTTACCTCTCCTGACCTCCGTCTGTCTGCCTGCCCTCTCTCTCTCTCCATCTTTCTCCTCTCTATCCCTCTAAGTCTGCACCTTTCTGCCTCCTCTTTGATGTGAGGTCTCAGCTGTTTCCACTTTCCTCCACACACTGTCTCTTTGCTTTCTAAGCCCTTCAGGCAGTTTGTTTCCCTCAGCAGTAGGTGAGGCAGATTAAGCAGAATTAGTTCCTGGCAACCTTCACTGAATCGTTTTTCTTTCTCAGCTGTCACACTGCTCTGCTTCTTTACCTCCTTTTTCTCCGTTTGTAGTGCAGGAAGGACTCCATCTCTTCCTCCACCCGTCACTGACTTCTTAAAACGTCACTTTCATTTTCTTGTTTTAGCTCGTGCTTCCCTCCGCTCTCACTGAGCTCTGTCTCCCAACGACAACTGAGGGGTTTCAGTTAAAGCTCATTTATCACGCAATTTAACTCCAGTGCCTTTAATTCAGTCTGTGTGTTTTCTCTTTTCTTTCTCCTCCACACAGAGAGGATCAAGTAGTTTTAATCGCAACGTAGTGCGCTAGTTTGTGTGGCGTGCTATGCTAGTGACGTTTGTCATGTGATGTAAAAAAAAAAAAAAAAAAAAGTGCTTATTTTAAGCCAAACCATTATGTTTTTGTCTAAACCTACAAACAGTATTTTACCTACATTTTAAGATTATTTTGAAAAAGATTTCATACATGTAACAGGCGCAAACTGACATGCCGTCCCTGAACATCTCAAACGGACACAGGAGGCTACCTAGAGTGTCACAGTTTGATGTGAGGGGCCACTGACTAAGCGTCAGTATTTGACGAGTGGGGAGTGAGAATGTTTTGGAAAAATAGAGCAAATTAATAAAACCATTTGTTCATTAAAATGGCAATAGACAAGTTTCTTGCTTGAACTGATTGCACAATGTAACGTCTATAGAATAATGACACTAATGCATTTCAATTGGTTCCCTAAAAGCCTTGCTGTCAGTCTGCAAGTGCGTCTGTCATCAGCTGGATTTAGAGCTCAAAGAAAGTGTGTCAACCATGATGCAATCAAAACAGGTGATTTAAACCAGTAAAAACACTGAATAAAGCGGTATCACTTTATAAATCAGTGTTTCTTCTATGCTGTGTGGAACGTCACAAACACCATTAGCCCCAGACCTGCTAATGTGTGCTCAACTCTTTTCTCTCATAACTTAAGATCCAGACGTTCAGGAGGTTTTTACCGGGAGCTGAATTATCCACAGAGGTCCCTTCCTCTCCAAAACAAATGTTTTTAGTTTCACATTAAAACAATCAGGTGATTTTCTGATGCTGCTCTTTGTGAAGGGGCTGCGAACGACTGTAGCTGACACAGAAACATTACGACGGATTTCCACTGGATGAGTGTCGGCAGCGCTGGTTATCCGCTGCATGCTCCGCCGTCTGTCAACACCCACCAGCTGCGTTTGCTGTGCAGAGTGGTGCAGCTAACCTGTTGACTTCAGGCCTGCCTCCGCCCATTATGTAGTTTTCAAAAGACACTATTGTAATCCTAGGTATACTTCTTCTTCTTCTTCTTCTTCTTCTTCTTCTTCCAAGGAAATCCTACTTCCCATGGGTGAAAACTCACCAAACTTTGCACAAAGGTCCAGTCTCATGCCAGATATCCTCAGCTGTAAACTCAAGCCAATAGTCCATACAATCAACCATACGTGCTACAACTTCACAGCTTTCATCAAACTGTAGCCCCAATACTGAAGAAACTTTTGTATATTTAAACCTTTTAAAAATTATGAAGTTCATCACTGTTTTTTTTTTTCAAAAACTGTAAAACTTCTTAAACCTATCTCCTCCCACAATTTTTGCTCAATTGACACCAAACTTGCTACAGAGCATCTTCAGACTGTCCTTCACAAACTATGTCTCTCAGATTTTTGATTTATCAAAAATTGAGCCTACAGTGCATCAAAATGTGTGACTGTAAACGGTACTGTAAACATATACATGCAAATTCTTGCTAAATAAATCTTCAATGTTCATGAAAACAATGACAAAATTCAAGAGTCATGGTAGATGATGTGTGGAAAATTTCACAATTTTATCTCAAAGACTAAAGTTTTGACAGCATTTTGAATTTTGCTCTAATGTGAACAATTGGAGTCAATGTAAAAATGACAATTTTAAACATCAGTTTTTCACTTATGGAGCAAATCAATCATTGTTACAAACAGATTACCAACATCTCCATGCTGTCTAGATGCAATATGTGTATTTTCAGATTTTTGTTTCGATAACTGAATTTTTTGTGTGAGTTCAAGCCTCAGCTGATGCAAAAGGCAGATTGTGTTGCTAAATTCCTAAATGTCTTCCAAGTCTTCTGCTTGTTGCTCAGAATTGCTTAAAAATGCCCCGACTGGACCCATCATATTAAATTACATTTCTGCCAGTATATCCCCCTAAATCCTGCACACTGGATCTTAAATGCAGGACTTCTTCTTGTATTTTTACAGAGTTGTATAAGCTTTTTTTTTTCTTAAGTGGAGGATATTAGAAGATATTATGTGTGTGTACGTGAGACAGGCTCAATATGCTGACATCCTTTATTCATACATGTTAGTGACCAGCACCTCATCTTTGGGTGTGTTCTGCAGCACAGACTGCTGACTGAAAACAAAACCTTGAAACATTCACACTCATTTTCTGCTGCAGCAGCATTTGTGGAAATCTTTAGTACTTATGTACATGTTTCATGTTCATGTTTATTAGCTTAACATGTCATGTAACATTTAGGGGAAAAGGAAATCACAAATGTGAGGATAAGGTTAAAGAATATGTCCCTCCATGCATGTGTGTGTGTGGGTGTGTGTGTGTGTGTGTGTGTGTGTGGTGTTTTGGTGATTCACTGCCTGTCTCTCGTCCTGATATTGACTGCAGCTCCTCTCTCCCCTGGCTCGCCCTCCCAAATATCACCTGTCAATCAAACTCTGTATTAGACAGCTCCCTTCAGGTGGCGCAGTGGGACTTTCTAAGTGTGTGTGTGTGTGTGTGTGTGTGTGTGTGTGTGTGTGTGTGTGTGTGTGTGTGTGTGTGTGTGTGTAAACATATGACGGTCATTAACCTCTTTCCTTTTTAAAGAGGACGAGCGCAGACCCAGACAGGGTCGGTAATGATCCTGCAGGACACAAGCGGAGAGACGAGGTCGGCCGGTTCACTCAGCGCCTTAAAATACTCAACAGGCACCGTGTCTGCCATCTGGCTCTCCACCCACATGTCAGCAGGGTCGCGTCATCTTCCGTTTGCTCCAACCAGCACTCCGACGTGGTTCTGACTTTTGATTTTTCAGGTTTTTTTGGTAGATTGTTTGGGGGGGGGGCAGTCTCAGAAATAAACAGGTTTTAAAAACAGTAAATATTTAAAGTTATAAATATATGATGATGATCCCTCCTCTCTTCTAATACATTCATCTCTTTGGGGATTTGGGGACTTCGTTATTTATTTGGAGGAGTGTGGGGATGCAAACAGGGGAGCTATGTCAAATATTTTCGAAGCAGTTGGGAGGATTTTTTTATTCTGGCTCATTTGAAATACCCTCTGAACCCCAAAGCACAGGTTTTAAAGGCAAGTCATTAAAAACTGCCAAAATCACACCATGTACCACAGCTAGAAACTTAAAAAATAAAAATTTTACTTATGACTTTTAACTTTTAAACATCACAGGGTGAGTTTTTAAAGTCTAATAACGTCCCTCCCGTCAAGTTACTGATATTGGGGCCGAACACTGTTGATGTTACAACAGTTTATACATCAGTTCTAGTGTGGCTGTTACACATCCATATTCAGCTGAAGTGAACACAGCTTGTGTGACGGCTTTGAAGAAGGATTTGTATTTAGCTTAAGAAATTAGCTGTTTGTTTTGGTGATAACTCCCATATCACTCTATCTCTCATCAGTGCCCTCAGGTGCCCTCAAAAATCTCCTCCCAAAATTTACTCAGCTTCATACATATCCATAATGTGTGGGTATGGTTGCCAGTTTGTTTACCACAGTTTCTTCAACATTTATTTGAGTATGTAACATCAAACTTGACGTTTGCAGTACTGAAGTTAATTAGATCCGTGTTGCACAGTGTAGCTGCAATAAACCTATAAGATTGCCAGAATCGCCTGTAGGAGGCTTTAGGCAGTTAAGTTACTGTTGTTAGGGTTAGGAAAAGAAACATGGTGAGGACCTTAAAATGACTCAAGGTTCACTCAGAGTTCACACACATCCTAACAACAGTCTCCCTGGGAAAGTCCTGTGGGAAAATTCAGTCAGGGCTGCTTCCTTGTTTACACTGGTCACGTGACTGCAGCCTTCCAAAAATACGTAGGTAATACACGAATAACTGGGTCATGACTACGTGGGATATGTACAAATATGGGTGTGTTACTTTTTGTGGGAAAACGTATGGACAGTTTAGCCTGATACTGAACACTACAGCATGTCTGCACTACTTTCCTTTAATCCACATCTTTCAGCTGCTCACTGTTATTTTTATTTATTTTTTGTTCTGACGTGTTGTTATCGAGGTCTTCAGGTGCAGAGAGTTGTGTCGCTGAGTCTCCTGCTGTGTGAATAAATGTGACTGACGCTTGTTATTCATATAATTCTTTAGTTTCATGGTGCTGCTGACAAAATCATCATGACTCATGTAATAAGTGCTCCGTCAGTTACCACCTGTTCACTGCAGATCAGCTGTGCTTCATGTAGTTAAAATAAAACAAGTGCTTTTTTGAGGAACCAAAACTGTCAGAAACTTTTATTCTCACTAACTTTTTCATATTTTCTTTTCTATTTCTGCCTCATAAAACATCTGGGTACAGGCCCCCGACACTATTATGTAATACATATATGTATACAACACAGAGCCCTGGTGTTTAGGTGGATCAGGTGGATGGGTCCAACAAACACTGACTTTCAGAGCAGTGGTGGCGTTTCTCTTTGCATCCTGCAGAAGTAGTGTTGCTTTATATATATGTACATGTTTCTTAAACACAGTGGAAACTAAAGACGAATAAACTGAAATCAGAATCTTCAGGATACAGACGTTCAGCTCCATCAGCAGTTCTGGGTCTTCTGCACATTTATACCACATCAGTGCTTCTTTCATATCATACATTAAAAACACTGAAAATCTTTTTAACAGAGTCTGACTGCGGTCAGTCTTCAGGTGAATCTTACTGTGATTAATGTGTCGTTTATTTAGTTATGAGATCATTTAGTGATATTCTAAAATATTAAACGACTGACAAAGTTGCTTGAATCACTAAATGTTAACAAGCTATTAAAGTGAATTATCAAATTAATAAAATATGGAAACACTCATTTAGTGGTGGGGAAAGTTCAAACTCATTAATCTGTGTCTGCTGGCGTCCTCAGCAGTTTGACATTTAATAAACTTTATAGAAATATCTCAGCGTCTCAGTGGACTCTGTGTGTATTAGTCATGATTGTTTATTATTTAATTCATATAAACAGGTTCTGCATCACTGAGTGCACAACATTTAAAATAGACGCCTCTATTTCAAATGTAAAGGGAGAATAAATGAGCTTTAACAAGGTATTTACATCTGATTGGACTATTTTAATATCAATGCAACAAGCAGTTGCTGAGACAACGTAAAGCTGCTTTAATTTATCAATAAAACAGTAAATATTATTTTCAGTTTTCCTTCAGTCTCCATCTGTCTCGCTGCGTGTTTGTGCACTTGTGACTCATAAGTGCACGTGACTCACACACAGATCCCTGCTGAACACTCGCTGTCTGTCTGTAAATGAAGTGAGACCACAGTGGGGTCTGAGTTGTCACAGAGGTTTCCTCACTCATGCATTCATCGTTTTTTTTCCTGTGGCTGTGGTATTGAACTGACGCATACTTATGTTTTTTATTGGTCCTGTCTGAGAGCCTTTGTCCCCGAGTGGCACCAAAATCAATGTCTCTTTGGCACATAAAGCACAGGGACACGCAGACGCTTTTCATCGCCGCTGTTCGTTTGAACAGACGTGCTGGTCTTACCTGCTGAACTGCAGAGCGCCGGTTCAATTCCCTGAGAGGAACTGATCGAAGATTTTCTTCTTCTTCGTGCGTCTGTGCAACTGAACACGTGTTCGGATTGTTATGGTACAGATATAAACTGGAGTCCTGTAATGGCACAATGACACATGTACCAGTCTCTGTGCTCCACAGAAACACAATGTGCAGCACAGTCGGGAGGAAAACATGATGAAGCTCTTCAGTTTTTATCAGCTCTGTCCGACTGGATGTGTCTGCTGCTTTGTTGCACAGCTAATTAGAGCGAAGAGATGCATTAAATATTAGTGTTTACAAGATAACTCCATTATATTACCACAGTGAGTGACAGAAACAGTTGTATCTCTATTTCAGAGCATCTTTCTACTTCATTTCTACAGAATTTTTCCTTTCTCAAATCTGACCATTTATTTCTGAGGCCTTTGTATTTTTTAATGCTTTGCAATGGGAACGCCTAATTACACTGACAGATTCAACAAGGTGCTGGAAACATTCCTCAGAGATGTTGGTCCATATTGACATGATGACATCACACAGTTGCTGCACATCCATGATGAGAATCTCCCGTTCCTGCACATCCCAAAGCTGCTCTATTGGACTGAGATCTGGTGACTGTGGAGGCCATTGGAGTACAGTGAACTCATTGTCATGTTTGAGATGATGTGAGCTTTGTGACATGGTGCGTAATCCTGCTGGAAGTAGCCATCAGAAGATGGTACACTGTGGTCATAAAGGGATGGACACGCTCAGCAACAATACTCAGGTAGGCTGTGGTGTTTAAACCATGCTCAGTTGGTACTAAGAAAATCTCCCCCACACCATTACACCACCAGCAGCAGCCTGAAGCGTTGATACAAGGCAGGATGGATCCATGCTTCCATCTGAATGTGGTTTTTCCAATCTTCTATTGTCCAGTTTTGAATTGTAGCCTCAGTTTCCTGTTGTTAGCTGACAGGAGTGGCACCTGGTGTGGTCTTCTGCTGCTGTAGCCCATCTGCTTCAAGGTTGGACAAGGTGTTGTTGCTTCAGAGATGGTCTTCTGCACACCTTGGTTGGAACCAGTGCTTATTTGACTTCCTGTTGCCTTTCTATCATCTTGAACCAGTCTGGCCATTCTCCTCTGACCTCTGGCATCAACAAGGCATTTTGGCTCACTGGATATTTTCTCTTGTTGGGACCATCCTCTGTAAACCCTAGAGATGGTTGTGCTGAAAATCCCTGAGAAGCTCTTAGGCTGATATGAGGCCTTAAACATCGGTTCTCAATGTTCAGGTCTTTAATGTGTCTCTGAATCAACCTGTTCTTTGTTTGTGTTCACACTCTGAGCAGCAGCCTGGGGGCGGAGTCAGACTGTCAAGCTGCTTTGTCTCACCTGGTCTGACTACCTGATTACACCATATAAGCTGGTGTCAGTCAGCCCGTCACCTCTTATTGTGGCTTCCACCGATGTGTGTGTTGTTTGGTTGTTCAGTGTTTATTGAACCGTATTGTTTTTATTTTTGCCTCTCTGCTCCTGTTTACCACCAGTCATCTTTGTTTTTCTTCTTCAGTCCTTCAGCTTTAATTTGAGAGGCTGCTCTTCATCTGTCTGTGCCTGTTTTGTCTTTCTCTTCTCACATGATAAGAGCGGACAATAGAAGCACGGCACCATGGGCGTCTCAAAGATCCAAACTAAACCACATCGAGCTGATTATCATGAACCCGCTGCTGTTAAAGAAAATTGGGCACATCTGCCTTCTTTGATGCGCTCTCAACACATTTGATGTGCATTTATAACACTGAGCTGTAATTGCCATCTTGGCACATGAAGACTTCACATATTGCAGCTTCTGAAAACAGACGAATCAAACAGGAAACAGAAGCAAGTCATTTTGTTTGATTGAGGAAAATGGACGTTTACGTGGAACAGCTGTGACATTTCTGAGCTCGCAGCAGTTTACAGAGGGTCAGTGTTAAACTGTGATAACTGTCTGCATGGTGAAAACATGATTGTATCTATAAAACAACTCGAGGTCAGCGAACATCTGCAACGTCTCTCAGCTCGGAATGAAGGCAGACTCCACTAAAAGTGTAGTTTCTAGTTATTTTCTTCTGCAAAAACCATTTTCTTCAAATAAAATTCTCGATGTTCCCCAACACAGAGACACAGGGGTCCCCTGGGCAGTATAATGGTACTATAGCTTCATGTTATCACTGTAAGCCTTAAGCCAGAGGCATTATGTTTTCAGGTTGTCCATCTGTCCCATTCTTGTGAACACTGAATCTAAAGAAGACGTCAAGGCAGTTTCTTTAAATTTAGCACAAATGTCCACTTGGACTCAACAATGAACTGATTTGTTTTTGGTGGTCAAGGTTAATGTGACCTTGCAGCCGTCTCTTTCTTGTGAACGGAGCATCAGAATGATGAAGAAAGGTGATTTAAGTGACTTTGAACGTGGCATGGTTGTTGGTGCCGAAAAAATGCAACTTATTCCTGATTTGTATGAACAGGTCATGTTTTCTTCTGGAGAGAAAACACATTAAACAGGATTTTAATAACCTCGCCTCATTTATTTGAAATGAAACCTGACCTGACTGTCTGTGCAGAAACTGAGGCAGATTTTTACTTGAGGAATGCTGGATGCCCAAATGCAGAGAGAATGCGGAGGAATAACTCAGAACTCAGCTGTTTGTGCTTTTATTATAAATTCCCAACAGCTGGTCAGTTTGTTTCAAGAGAGACAAAGTGGAAAGTTGATCTTCTCTTTGAGCCTTTACCTCACATGGCAGTCTGCTCCCGCTGTGTATATCTCCACTGTTCCTCTGAAGAATGTCTGCACAGGGAGCGAAGCCGTTTCCAAGTAAGATGCCTAAACATTTTATGAAACCAGTCTAAATAACGCTGCCAGTGTGACCCGCAGCAGGATCCTGTTGGGGATTAAAACACATGATGCAACAGAAAAACACTCAGAATGAAAATTTAAAATGGTCCAACTGTTGTGTTTGATTTATTTATGTGTAAACTACCACACGTTATAAAGGTGGACACATACGCAGCAGATATCTCAGGTGTCCGACCACTGCGAGGACTCAGAGCGTGAAACACCGCAGGCTTCGTCTGCAGAGCCAGATAAGAGCCAGCGATGCATCTCTGCCTTCCAGACTCCTGCAAGTTCTTTCAAGAGGTCCTACAAGCCTCGGGGCTGTCCTCTTCACTGCCTGTCACATTTCTGGGACACCAAACACTTGCACAATGTTTTAAGTGCTTATATAACGTCAGAGACAGTGTTGGTTGCCTCTCAGCTCCTCTAAAAAGCTCACACATCTGCTGTTTTCTGGGCTGAATTACGGAGGCACCTCTGTGCTGGTGGCTGCTTCTGAGTTATGGCACATTCAGAAGACTGACGTCACCCCGCTGCAATGTGAAACATTTAAGACATTTTAAAAACTTTAAACAAATGTTTGCTCTTTTCCTTTGAAGATCAACACAGGAACATGTGTATGCTTTCTGCAATAACATTTATTTAGATTCTATTTAAATGCAATAAAAGTCTGGTGATTGTTTGTACTTGTTTTCTTGTGAAGAAATTAAAAAGACCAAAACCAATTATGTATCTACTAACAATTACTGTGTGTGTATCAGAGCCTCCTCTGTGCCATAGAGATCCACTGTTTGTCTAAAAAGCTATTAAAAACAAAATGAGCCTTATTGTTGACTTGTTCCTTCATTACCACAAACACTCACTGTAGTTTATTTTGACTCAGTACGCCAGATATTTGCATATGACACGCCAAATGTGTGGCACATTTAATATTTGTTCACAACATGCCGACGATTTATATATGGCACACCAGATATTAACATACAGCACCCCAAATATCTTCCATGGAATGCCACACATTTATGTACACAGCCAGTTGTGTTGGTCCTAAATGTTTCTTCCTGTCTGTTTGATAAAACTACAGTGAGCTGTTTGAGGGAAGTTTTTGCCGTCAGTGATTCTTAGAGGTGCTGGAAGTCAGATTTTGTTACCTTTAGACAGAGTCAGGCAGAGCTTTCCCTGTTTCCTGTCTTTTTGCTAAGCTAAGCTAACTAGCTGCTTGTTGTGGCTTCTTATTTACCGTCCAGACATGAGAGTGGTATTAACAGAGTTAGGTACTTTGATTACTTTTTGAAGTAACATGTAACCTAATGCATTAGTTTGCTGTTGGAGTAATCAAATACTTAAGTACATTTTCAAACATCAGTTAGAACACTGGTCCTTCAGCTCCGAAACAGCAACAGCTGCCGTTTGGTTCTAATAACAGAGATAAAGTTAACCTATCAGTCTGAAAGAAGCCACGGAGCTTGTGGCTCGCTACATGGTCGCAGAAATGCTGCCATTGTCTACGGTAGAGTCTAAATAGGTGGAGTAGGACTCGCTGACAGAAATATTTCAGACTCCGGACTTGCATTATGCCTGGTACACGCTACACGCTGGTACTCACCAATTAATTTGAAACAAGTGTTGAGTTTGAAATGACGGCGCGATATGTTAACTTTACAAAGACAACGGAGCGGAGAAAAAGTAAATATATAAACACACAGAGGGATTAATAAATAACGGAGCGTCTATAATGTAGTTTGTTTCAAATGAAGCTGGAGCCTCTGCAGTTGTGGTGAGTAAAAGCCCCGCCGCTATTTGTTAATGTTATTACTTTATGTCCGACCATGAGGATGTAGCATTGTTTGCTAGCTTGATGCTAATGACAGTAACGTTAACTCGGCGGGTTGACAAAGTGCCTCTGCTGTTTCACACCATCATTTCCCCTTTTACTCTGTGTGGTAACATCCCTAGAGGAAATATTAAAAATGCTGGGGTGTTGTTGTCATACAGTGTCTACGGCAGCAGATCGTTCTGTGTTTCTACTGGTCACAGTGACGGCTGTGATGGGAGAACTGGATCCCAGTGAAGGGCAAGTGGTCCATAACTTTAATTTTGGAGACAAAAAAATGTAGGCTTAGCGCCCTGTGGTCCATTGCCCAATAGGAAATGTAGAATACTCAAAAGTACTTTAAAAGTGCTTGAGTTACTTTTCTCAGGGAGTAACGCAGTAAAGTAACTGGTTACTTTTTTAAAAAGTAATGCAGTAACGTACTTTGATTACTTTGAAAGTAACCCTTACCCAACACTGCGTATTAATCCTCTCATCTAACTCTGTAAGAAAGCAACTGTGTGTTTTCCAAACTATCTGACTATTCTTTTAAAGACAGGTGTTGGTGCAGCTGTTCTTCATCAGGACCTTCCTCTTCCTCACATCATCTCTTCATTCTTTCAATTACCTTCAAACACTGTAGCAACCTGCTCCTGTGTGCCAGCTGGATCGCTGTAATTGGACTAAATATATTTTCAGCAGCACCAGTGGAAGAAAGAGCTGAAGTCATGGACATCACTGCAGCAGAGCTTCATGTTCATTAAACTGTGCATAAACACATGAGCATTAATGTGGGAGTAACCGACTAATTATTCTTCTGTGATCAGTATTTTTCCATCAGCAGGTTGAGTATGAAGCTTAGCAAAAGTTGGCTATGGGTGTCATTTTAAATTAATCCAACCAGATTTTGCCACGATCTTCCTGAGCCAATCCTATCATTGCTGTTGAATTTAAAACTGACTCACCTCCATTCACCTCCGGCCTTCATCACATCCACTGTCCAGTCGTGCTCCTCATCCCATCATCCTCAACGAGGATACTATGCCAAGGCATTTGATCTGGTCCTCTTGTAAATGCTGCTGTGAGAACACAAACCAACTCTAGGCAATTATACAGCTTTGGAACAACATGAGTCCCTGATTCAGACCAGAGGAGACAACTCTAGGGCTGAAAGCAGCCTAAAAATGCAGTTAAGCCTGAGATGGGACCCTCAAAAAGCAGCCTTCAGACCAAGATCTGGAACACTTACCTCTTAAGGAGCAGACGTTGTTTGAAACAGTCACCTCTCCGTGTCGCTGCACACACCTGAAACACGCCCATAGCTCCCAACAGCTTTGTGGCGAGGTGGAGGTGAAAAGGGTATAGAGGTAATACTGTTACCAAAAAAAGGTCGACAACGCCACCCTGGGAATTTCACCTAGGGAATTATTGCTTCAATACAAGACACACAGGTTCGTTTACCCAGAGGCATGAGACGTGGTTCCAAGTTTATAATATAAATACAATTTTTATTAAACAACTTTTCTTTTTAAAAAAAAAAACATTCACTCAGGGAGGGGGGGAAAGAACCTAATCAGGGCTGAGGCCTAGTGGATGGTCAAGGACTAGTGCAGGGGAAGGATCCACCAAATAAAGAGAAAAGGGACCAACTTAAATCACCGGGCACACGTGGCAGACACACTCAGTGAAGCAACCCACTCCCAGGAACACAACAGACGAGACGGAAGGATGGATGCCGCCACCAAACACCAGCACCGCCACCACCGGCCTCCAGCAACTGAAAAGGGGGAATGATAAAGTTAGTGGGGTTGCAATGAAAACAAACAAAGTAAATCAAAATCTAACAAAAATTGTAATTAATGGGCAGAACACAAGGCTAAACTTAACAAAATACTGTATACCAACTAATAACTGCCCAATTGGAATACTCAAATATAAACAAAAAGAGAAGGGAATTAATCTAAAGAAAGAAAACAAACCCCAAACAATTACCAAATTACATAGGCAACATATCTCAAATCAATGAATTGCACCAAACAAACAGGTTCAACCCAAACAATATACAAATAAACAAACTAGTAGAACAATATAAGAATATAACACTCATTCACTCAAAATATGGGGGACCAAACCCCGGTTAAAAATGTCTCAGCCCGCGGCGTGCGGACGAGCAACCGTCCTGCACCAGACGTGAAACAGAGCAACAGTGTCTATGAGGAAGCAGAGCTGCGGAGCGGCTTACAGGACCGCAGCATGACACCGTGCCGTGACGACAAGCAGCAGCGGAGACAACGGCACATGTGATGGAGGCAAGCAGGAGACACCACAGGAGACAAAACAGGAGACGAAGCAGCAGTGGAGATAAAGCAGGAGCGGAGACAAAGCAGCAGCGGCTGGCTACAGTTAACACCTAACCAAGAAAAATACTATTAGCATGGCTAAATACACTGAACATGATGCGGTGCATGCTACAATACACACAACATACCTTTTCAGCAGCGCGGGCGCACGCACACACACACACATGAGGAGGGAGGGAAAGAGAGGGCTCCGTGCAGCCACCAGCGTTTACCTGCGACCACACTAGCATTAGCCACCTAATAGCATCAACTATACCACAAAGAGAGAGGACACTTACCACAGCCAACAAACGCAGCAGTGCATACAGGGGGGCCAGAGCAGCACACAGGCAGTCGCCCTACAACACAACCCAATGCCTTAAGCACATAGACAAACAAACGACCTGCGAGGTGAAGCAGCGTGCAGCCATACCTGTCGGACCAGATGACCTTCGACCCGGAAGTGACGCAGAGGCGACGATGGGAGCGCAAAGGAAGAACCGGTGGGAGGACTACGGCTTTTATACTGGCCCACCTCATTAGCGGCCACCAGCGGCGCACATTACAAACAGTGACAATTTATATACAGAGTAAGCACCTCTATGCTGCTACATCCTCATACACCTTATAGCAAAGAATCCAAAGTCAGTTACTGTCCTCTTTAAAAGAAACTTTTGACAACTCTGAGTAAATGACAACAATACTCGAAAAATACCCACTAAAAGTTGCAGCAGTGCGACAGTAATCAGGTGTGGCACACGTGCATATTCCCCCCAGATGACCCATCAGCTCTACGTACAGATAAGTTCATAATTCTGAAGGTCTTTACTTCGTCGTGATATTTAATTTCTTCTGCTGGCGTCGTTCTTCTCCACCACCTGGTGATTTGTTTGGCCGCCCGCTGATGAACAGAGCGTCCACCTTCAGCTGCGGCGGGAGATCACTGAGTCCAGTGTGTTATGGGATGTTTACACTGGAGAGGACGTAAAGACTGAAATAAGCTCCAGGCGTCACAGAGCTTTGGACATAACTCCCTCCTCGGCTGCGGCTCTGTGATGAGTCGCCCGTGAGTGTGCAGACAGCTCAGGGTAACAGTTCACGGCGTTAAAGCCAAACATAATGAAATACCTTTTTATTCTCTCCTGCTGCTCCGACAGACGGAGTCCGCGCTCAGAAAGAGCCGGAGAGGGAGCTGTCAATCAGGCAGATGGAGTGTGTGTGTGTGTGTGTGTCTGTTACAGTATGTGTACAGATACACTCGCTATGTCTGAAAGTCGTGATGTGGCGTTTGGCTGCCATGGTAACAGCTGCTGTCGCTCTGCTCATGACTGACAGTGATTGGCTATGATTGGCTGCCCAGCTCCTGTCAGATGAGCAGGAAGCAGCTGTAATTGGCCGTGACACGATGAGAGCTGAGGGAGGCAGGTGGGGCTCTGCTCCCAGTGACCGACGCAAAGGTCAGCCTGATTATTGGACGTGTGTGTGTGTGTGTGTGTGTGTGTGTGTGTGTGTGTGTGTGTGTGTGTGTGTGTGTGTGTGTGTGTGTGTGTGTGTGTGTGTGTGTGTGTCTTTGTGAGGGCTGGTTTGGGCTTCAGACTGAGACAGTGAGGACATTGTGGGTGGTCACCACTTCTTCAGAAGCTGTCAGAGGGTTGGGACCTGGTTTCAGGGTTCAAGTCAGAGTCCGTTGGGGTTTGGGGGCTCGGAAACACATTATCTCTGAGGATCCTTACAAGCATGTGAGAGCAGGGTAGCACCACTCTAAACTACAATTCGTGGCCACGGTGGCGACACTGCTTAAATAATGATGATGTCTGTTGCTCCTTCACTTTGCCCCAAACTAAAATATCTCAGCATCTATTGAATGGATTGTGATGAAATGATGTTCATTATTCATGATCCCTTCAGGACTGTAATAACTCGTCGATCCTCTGACTTTTCATCTCAGTGCACTCGCAAGAATAAATTTTGTGTTTCTGCAAACCACGGATAGCTTTTATAAGTCTTTATTTAAAGTATTTTTAAATGTTTAGAGAACATTGTGCGGGGGCACACCGGTTAAGTAATCATGAGTTCACGTGTTAAATGTCTTCACGGTAAAGCTGCGTCCATGTCTTCTGAAATAAAGACAGTCCACTTCTCTCATTTTCTGGGGAATATTGCTGCTCTAGACCTCAGGGAAAAAGTCCATTATCGTCCATTAAATTAAATATCTCCTTGATTATGTCCATCCATTGTTTCAGGCTTGGAGGCTCAGATTTGAACCAGTTCTTTGAAATCACTTTTTGGCCGTCAACGAAGTATTTTACACAGATTATTTTATTCATCACATCTTCCCTTATTGCATCAAAATACAGGACGTTAATATCACTTGGAATTTAATGTCCAAAGATCTTTTATAACTGAACATATTTTCCCCAAAGTATTTTAATTTTTGGACATGTCCAAAAAAATGTCAGAGTGATTGGCATTCATGTGTCCACACTGTCTCCAACACATTTTATCATGAGGGTCTGTGGGGATTGACTCACTCTTGGAGCCAGCCTCAAGTGGACATTTGAGGAACTGCAGTTTTTGGCACTTCAGCACTGGCTTCATTTCTCAGCCTCTGAAGTTGCTGCTTTGTTCTTTAGCAGTGGTCTGCAGCCTGCCAGGCATCTCGCCTAGGTGTCCAACTGTCCCCTCTATCTGCTGATGACAAAGTCAGCTCGTCTCCTACATCACTTTAGAAACACTGATATGATGTGTATGACGCATTTAAGGGATAATGTCCTTGGAGTGATCTATTATTAGTTTTAATGGCCAGTGTGGAGGTATGAACAGATGGTTGCCTCTCGAAGGCCAGTAAAGGATGGTGAGTTACTGTGGTATAAGTGGGATAATGTCCTTCAAGGTGTCCATTACCAAAGAAATAAAAAGTGAGAATATCCATCTGTATTTTCATGCTTCACGTAATCAGACTGTAAAGCTTTTCACAAGCCGCCAAGGGTTTTCCTGATACCTGGAACAAACCTTACCTCCCCATAAAGTTCTTATGCAATGAAAATGTATTCATTACTTCAGTAAATAGGACGAACCTTAGATACAACCTATCAGCGAGAGATATTTCTAGTCCGCTCAGCTCGTACAACCCTTTGGTCCAGCTGTTAAGAACCGCTATTAGCCAGAAAGCTAACATTATGCTAGCAAGAGTCAAAGTCAGTAAATATAATTTGATGGTATGTTAAAAAATAAGATTAGCTGGCTTTTCAGTCACGTCATTGTACCCAAATCAATATCAAGATGTTCACGAACAAAAGATACACCTTGTGTGACGTTACTGTCGGCTGCAGCCTGAAGCAGCGAGCTGAACAGCAGATGAGATGATGGCTTGTGTTCAGAGGGGCAGTGTTGTACCCGCAGCGTGTTACAGTCTCCATCCTGTGGTGTTCAGACGGTGGCAATTCATTCAGATGACAGGATAAGTTTCTTACTTTGTGTAAAATAGTTATTACAATTACCAATCTACACTTGGGGGCCACTTTATTGGGTGCACATGTAAAATCTGATGCAGCTCAGCCATAAATTCAGCCTTTACAAAATAATAATGTTCAGAGAGGTGTAAATTTAACTGTTGTGGTTTGTAGTGTCATTAAACAGGATTTTATTACATTCAGAGTTGCAGAGGAGAGGAGAAGAGAACTGCGACCTCAGTCATCAACATATGGCTGTCTTTTGGCTGGTATCCACCTCCTCCATCAGCTGAAGCCAAATCGACCATCTGAAGCCATTTTGTTCTCGCCCCAGTCCGAAGAATCAGCTGAATACAAATGGGGGACAGAAAAGGTCGGGAAAGGTCAGAGCTCTTATTGAAAATGTGCGGCTGTGGAGATGATGCCATTTGATGTCCCACTTTTACAGCATGTCAGTGGCATTCCTGCCTCGCTTCGTTTCTTGACTAACAAAAGTGTATCCACCCTCTGACTTCTTCCTTGAAGCATCTCCCGCTGTATCACGGGTTGTGAGATACGGTCAGAGTAAAGGCAGTGATTGAAGCAGACCTGGTTCACTTCCTGCACTGAACTCCCTCTGAAACCACCTCTGTTTTCACACATTTGTTCCTGTGCGGATGCAGTGTTTATTTTGTTAACAAACTGGTCGACCTGATTTTCCATGGTAAAGATGAGTCGTTGACAAGCTAAAAATAGATCTTTAATAATATGGAAAAATACTGTGTAATATGTAATACTTTGTATGTAATACTGGTGTGCGTCTCATTCCATATGAGCGGTATGAGTTCAGGGCACCAACAACTTGATAAATGCCAGAAAATAGTCGGTGCCAGGATGTTTTGCTAGCCTGCAAATACTCACACTACAGTATCGTCCGCCTTTGGGTGTGAGCTGTGAGCTGTAATTCAGCAGTAAACAAGCAGCTGTATCTATTTTTGTACGTAAAAGGAGAATAAATTAGCCTTAAGATGTTATGATTTTTTGTTGACTGAAACTGGGCTAAAACGTTGAAGGTTAAAAACTAAAATAATAATAACAATACATTTTATTTTATATAGCACCTTTCACAGAAATAAAATTTACAAACTGCTTCACAAAATTCAATCAAACAATCAAACATGCAGTCTTCTGTTGTTTTTTCAAACATTTCTTAAGAGACCACAGACCATAAACCAAAAGAAAGAGAGTTCCATAGTGATGGAGCCATGACTTCAACTGCAGGATCACCTTTTGGGTTGAGTCTGGAGTTGGGGATAGCCAGTAGGTCCTGAGTATGTCTCTAAATGAAACCTGAACCTGATAGGAAGCCAGTGTAAAGAAACTAAAATGGAAGTGACACGTGTTGTCCTGCTGGACCTGGTTAACAGCCTCGCAGCAGTGTTCTGGATTATTTGAACGTGGAAGAAGAAGATTTGTTTTGACAAGTAAAAAGGGAATTACAGTGGTCCAGTCAGTGGGACACAAAATCATGAATAATCATCTCTATCTCAGGTCGAGACACCACAGACCTGAGCTTTGAAATAGTTCTTAGTTGCATAAAACAAGTATGATTTAACGTGATGATCAAAATGCATGGCCTAATCAAAAATAACACAAGATTCCTAAAATTTGACCGCACAGCTGACAAAAGGGCCCACTACTCTGGGCAACCTCTGGAGCTCTACAGTCTGAAGCAATTATCAAAACCTCGATCTTGTATGTGTTAAATTAAGAAGAAGTTGTTTGATATCCAGTCCTTGATGGCTGTCAAACAGTTGTGAAGAACAGCAAGTTTGTTGGGCTTAAGCAAGACATACAGTTGAATGTCGTCGGCATAACAGTGAACTGGCTAATAATTTGACCTATTGGAAACATGTATAAAGCAAATGATATAGGACCTAAGACAGATCCCGGAGGTACACCACAGGAAAAAGGAGTGGTATCAGACCTGAAAGGACCAATAGACACAGAGAGGTAAGTGCAAAACCAGTCAAGGGCACTCTCAAAAATACCCACCCACTGTCAAAGCCTTTCAGTCATGATACTGTGATCCACGGTATTGAAAGCTGTGCAGCAGCACCAGCACAGAACATTCACCCGAAGCAGAGGACATCATTATATCATTTGAGGCTCTAAGAAGAGCTGTTTGACTTAAACTAATAAACATCTTCATCTAAAGACTGATACATAATGTTGGCAGCTATTTTAGATTAACACTGTACGTGTGAAACAAACAAGATGCAAAGTACTAAAGAAACTGAAAAACAAACTCACACAATCAGCTGTTAGGCGTCCACACATCCCTCACTTCCCTCCAAGGCTTTAATTATGGATCACAGGAAGTGTCTACATTCACAACTGTAATTGATAATTACAAACTTTATTTCAACAGAAACTTTCAAAACAAAGTGCTTTACATGTGAAAATGAAGATAACATTAAATAGAATCAGGCCGGTAAAAGTACAGAGAAGATATAAAGAGTGAAGTAAACAAACCGATAAAAGTAAAAAGTTAAATAAACGCGTGTCACTAATGAAAGGCTTTTTAAAAAGAACCTGCAGCTACTATTTGAGAATCGGTAATTATTTCAATATCAGCTCTAATTTGATCTTTTGCCTCGAGTGCTGTTAAAGCGTGAAACTCGTTCACTCACATTCAAACGACAAATTACGAGGAGAAAAGCAGGAATTCAAGAAAGACACAGAAACAAAAGAACAAGAGAGTACAGATAATGAAGAATAAAAAGAAGAAACTGGGACAGCAGTATATTAAGGATGAAATGACTAACGGATGGAGAGGAAACAGCTCCTTCAAATACGGTTTTGATTGAAACCTTTCAGAAGCCTTTGAGTCAGCAGCAGATTTGTGTCTGAGAGCGACTGATGAACTCAGTCACTTCAAATCCTGCAGCTGAAATCATTCTTTCAGTCTTTTCCAGCTCATTGTTGAGAGAACAGACTGAGTGGATGTCAGATGATGGAAACTTCAGTCTGATGATCCCAAATTTAACAGGCTTTTCTTTCTGATTTCCCACCTTCAACACTGAAGCGTGGAGCTTCCTGGAAGTTTGTCTTCCCGCAGTGATTCCCTGGAATTCACCTCCGCCGCCGCCGCCGCGCTGACACGTGGGACAGATGGCAGCTGCTGTGGAGAAGGAATCCTGCAGAAGAGCTGAGTCTGTGTGCGCTGCTGACCACCGGAAAACACTCAACCTGCAGTTAGCTTATTTTAACTCTGCTGACACCTCACATTAAAAGGAATTGTTTCACATTTTGGCAAATAAGCAGGTTTATATTCTTAGTTACAATACAGATCAAATTACAACAAAGCACCAGCGAAGACGACCTACCACCAAAAGAAAAGAGAACAAAAACTGTCACAGTATCACAAAGGCTACTTGTCTAATGTTTTCTTGTATTTATTGTCTTGTGTCTTGTGTGTGCCCAGAGGTGTCCCTTGTGTGAGTATAAATAAGTAAAGGACTCTGGAAATTCTGCAAATCCCCTGTTTCCAGTCTTTATGCTAAGCTAAGCTAACAGCTGCTGGGTGTAGCTTCATATTAGTGTATACAGACCTTTGGTGAGGAATTGAACTATTTCTTTAGATAACATCCAGTTTAAAATGAACACATTGGGACCATGAAGGTTGTGGATAAAGGGAGTTTGCTGAGGGAGGTGAATAAATGTTCCTGGTGGTCCAGATACATTTCTGTCCATGGTATTGAGCTTCAGGCACAGTAGGTTTTCAGATTTTCCATGTCAATAACAATCATTTACCGTCCCTGTTATATAGGGGCTGATCTCGTCCTCTGCTCACAGGGCAAAGAGCTCCTGGACTTCATTGTTTTCTGTATTTGCAGACATTTTTGGCCACTGTTTTTCTTCAAGTTAGCTGCTAACTGCTACTTTTTAAATATCCTGCAGTGGGTCTCATATATAACATGCCATGACAACATCGCACCCCTCCAGTTCATGGTCTTGTCCTTCCAGCTGTCCCACTTACACAGACATTGTTGCGGAACTGTTACTACATCCGCTGCCACGATTGTACCTGTAATAAACATCCATCCATTTTCATCCACTTATCCAGGGCCGGGTTGCAGGGGCAGCAACAACACGACATTCCCACGTTAAGCAGGCTGTGTAAAAGAAGCTTCAGGTTCTTTTTCTTGAAAGGCACAAGAATTGTAGCAGTTGTACTTTAGACTGTTTCTTTAAATGTATTAGTGTACTTGTATCTTTAGTCTAACTGATTTTTAAAGAACATCGTCTGTTCCGTCTCAGATAAACTCCTGCACTTTGATTTGAGCCTCAGCTGTCACAACACTCCCAAAATTTCTCTGTGAAATTCTTCCTAATGAAGCAGCAGCATTCATTAATCACTGCAGAGGACAGAAGTGACTAACAGCATCAGCTGGATGTATGGTGTAATGAGTAGAGCAGAGTATGTTGAGTTTAACAAGTCCCTGTGGGCTGGAGTCCATGTTGCCTCCACCTTCCTCTTTATTAGGACCCTGTTTGTTTCTCTGAGACAGTCTGAAGTGAGTCAGAAGGAGGCGAAGAAGAGATGCTAAAGAAAGGAAATGGACTTCTCCTTTATTAACCGCCAGTGTTTCTCCTCAGAACCTTCCACACTTCCCAGAAGCTGCTCACACACAGCGCGGCTGGCGGTCACGTGTGTTTTCACACCTACGGCTCATAAACCTCAGAGACGATCTGTCACACAGAGTGACAGAGAGGAATTTTCACAGAGCGGATGTTCAGAAATAAATGTAGACTGGAAGCTTTATATTTCACATGTGGGAAACCGCGTCCTGTTGAACGATTTCCACAAACTGACCCTGAACTCTGAAGCCTCCACCAGTTCAATCATATCGCTCTAACACAGGTAGCCGCAGCAGAGGCTCTCTAATGAGCATTTATCTGCATTAGTGCTGCAATAATAATATATCATAGTTGCACCATCTCTTCTCTTTTTCATAACTCAATGAAACAGACATTAAACACATGTTGATATTGGTCAGTGGGACTTAACATTATCGCTGATATCCATCCAGAATAAACGTCCATAAATACACTTTGTTATGACCCGTCAAGCCATCTCAACATGTTTATTTGTCATCCCTGTGTTTCCAGTTTTATTTCGGTAACCATTGTCTCGTCTTGTTTCAGACCCCACGTCCTGTCAAGTTTCCCTCCTTTGTGCCTGCTTGTCTCGCCCTGATGTGTTTCACCTGTGTCTCATCGTCTCCCTGTCTTAGTTTATTTAAGTCCTTGTCTTCCCCTCCTTTGTTGCCACATCGTCTTTACCTCTCGGTGAAAGTTCCAGCATTTCTCAAGTGTTCCTTGGGACTGTGTTTTTGACACATTCTCACTCCGGCCTCGTCCATGACCTCGTTTGGTCATGGACTTTTCACGTCCAGATACGACGTCCAAGGTACCCTGGGTGCGTTGGTTGTGGATGTTCTGGGACACCGTGTCAAGTTTTGCCAGTTACATGCATGCGTCTTCTTTCAAAATAATACACTGGGCATTTACTTTTTTTTGTTGCATGGTTTGGTTTAGGAAAAAGAACAGGGTTTGGCTTTAGAATCTCACGGGACGGAAACCCCACTCTAGGGTGAATGTTGGTGCTTGTTGGACCCATCCAGCACCCCTCCCATCCGCCCAGTCGAACTTTCACCGCCTTAACCTTCGTCCTTGTCGCCCCACGCTTCCTCCACCAACTGGCCTCGTATCATGCCGACGTTAAAGGACATTTTTCGTTTGTTTCTAACACCGCAAGTCACTACTCAAACACAGGATTTCGACAACTCACGGAGTGAGACCGGTCTCATTTTTTACCGTTCTTGCCATTTGACCACCCTTTGTGCCCGTTAATTTGGATACCTTTACCTGTTTTACTGACCTGTGTACCGACCTGAGCCTGATGAAAGACCTTGAACTTTTATCCCAGTCTGTGAGTCTGCTTTGTGAGACCATCTCCAGTTTGTGCTTGACACATTTAGAAATCGGACAAAAGATTTCAGTGACAGTTGTCTGAATGTCCATGAGTTCACTGCAGACAGGAGCTGCTGACATGCCAGTCAGCACACTGTGAATGGACACACTTTAACTACAAGTAAACAAATATAAGATTAAAGCTGATCAACCTAAAAAGTGGAAAAATATTGGAATTGTACATTTCAGCAAACCACGGATACATTGTGCATTATTATGTCGTGGATACATTGAATCTTTATGTTTCAACAACACTGCAGTTAACATGGTTAGATTTAGGCACAAAAAGCACTTGTATGGTTTGGAAAAGATCATCTTGTGGCTTAAAATGTTTTCGGTTTTTGGTGCACAGACCCCACTAGAAAAGCAGTGATGTCTTGATAAAAACAGCTTTTCATTACACTGTCCACAGTGAAAAAACCAACACATTTCATGGCTAAAAAGCTGCTGGAAACACAGCACTGACTGAATCACAACCAGTTTTGTTGTTTATTGGTGTCTGCAGCTTTGCAGGCATCTCGGCACAGTGTTGTACCATCCACCATCCCATCCAGCTCCAGATAATTAGGTCTAAGTCACTACTAAGTCACTTTAGAAATGTTAATATGATAGTCATGTAAACATACAAGGTTAATGTGTTCATGACTTGCAGATATGGACAATGACAACATTTTCTTCTTGTGACTGGGCTGAGCTGTCATCAAATTGGTTCCCAAAAGTTTTACAAAAATCAAATTACACAATGAACTGATGATAAAGTAAAGGAGAACCAGCAGCTCCCCACGAGGAAGAAACAGCGTAGAGATCTGCTTTAAGTACATATTAATAAAGATGGGATTTAAATGACCAGATGAGGCAGCCAGGTCTATTGGCTGTATCTAGCCCGCGGTCACTGTGGCTGCTATTATTACTGAGAAATGATCCACATATGGAGTAAAATCACTGACCAGGACAGGTAATGTGCTCAGGTATCAAAAGAAATATTACTCATTGAAAAGAGTATAGAGAAATGAAAACTGCAGCTAGTTTGGAACTTTTTGGTCACTAGCTTGTTCACTACAAAGATATTTCATGCGAATAAAACAGCTTAGCATACAAACATGCAAAATATGAAAGACTGTTATTTCAGCCCGAACTCATCGCCGCTTGATCAGTGATTTTGGCAACAGACACAGTGTAATGTGTCAACGTGTCAGTGGCGATATGTGACAACCACCTCCCCTCCTTTCCAGCCTACACGTGCTCTTCCTTTCTTGCTCTTTATAATGCGTCATTTACTCTGCTGCAGATGGGCTTACTATGAAATACGATAAAACCCTGGTGTGTCTCACAAAGACACAAAAGGGTGCCTGTGGCGTCAATACCACACTCAGAGGGGTGTAACAAAGCACTGGTATTTGATGACCTGGGCAGGAGAGATGGCTGGCAAAACTGTGGCTTAAACAAAAGCAAATCTGTGAACACTGAGATGAGTTTGTTCAGGCTTGTTCGCATATACACCTGCTTTCCTCTTGTTGTTCTTAATTGTTGCTTTTTAGTCATAATTGCTTCAATTACTTTTGGCGTTATTGTTCGTCTCTCTGCTTGTATCTGTGTTGTGTTTCATCCCGTTAAAGTCATCAGTTGCATTTAAATTAAATGTAAGAATGCTCATATGTGTTGTCCCCGTGAAGTGAAGGAATAAAAGGAAGTGAAAATATATTTTAAAAAATGCTGCCTCTAAAGTCCTGCTGATATTCTCAGCACATTTAACCCCACAGACACATTTCATGTGAGGCAGGCTGAGAGTGGAGAGAACACAGCACTCCGCCTCCTCCAAATTAAATCAAGAATCCTTTTTAGGCTGAGAGCTCAGCAGGTTGTCTGTCGTGTCACTGTCACCACGAGGACAAAAGCTCCAAACATAGAACATCCTCGTCCTCTTTGTCCATACGCTGTGATACTGTATGCATGGGCTCTTTTTTCACCCGCGCCCGCAGCGAGATGTGAAATTAGAAACTAGAATACAAATTAATTCGAAAAGCACAGCGTCATGAAACAAGACACTGTTTGTAGGCGCTGCGTGGAAGCTGCTCACAGCTGGAGATCCCAGATGTGATGCTGGTTTATTTATCAGACACCAACAACCTGGAGAGTGGAGATGACGCTCTGTTAACTCAACATCTCTGCGTCACAGAGAGAAACAATCAGTGAGGAAACTTCCCTTTCTATCCTTTACTGTGCTGCTGTAAATATGCTGATGCAGAGTAAACACACTGCTCTGCTCTTCCATTCATTACCGCTAATAACCATCAAGAGCTGGGTCGCCCTCCGTCTCAGACACTTCATAGGCACTGGTAAAATAATATATGCATATCTATACAATTTAACACCTCGTCCACACGGACATGGTTATTTTTAGTGACAGGGTTTTGTCTTCACTCTCCTGCCCACACAAGCACTGTTTAAAAATCATCTCATACATATGAAAACACAAAAGCACAACTGAAGTGCCATCAAGAGCCAAAACCAACAGGCAGCAACATGACCGTAACCCTGAAGACACACAAGGAAGACGTTCTGTTCTGTTCCCTGTTCTTTGCTGCTGCTCGCCCTGCCTGAGGCTTACTGTGTAGGCACATGGAAGGGCAGGGAGGTTTGCCTCTCTGCATTAGGCTTTCTTCATTTGCACATGGAGGGGCAGGGAGGTGTGCTGCCTCCATCTTAGGCTTTCCACATAGGCATGTGGAGGAGGCCTTCAGCATAGGCACGAGGAAAGGCAGAGGGGCCCCAGAACAGAGCCATACCGCCAAATATAATACTGCAAATGGAAATAAAGTTTTCTCTGACTAAAGTGTTCCTGACTGAAATGTCGCCTCATTTTGACACCTCCCAAAAGAGAAACACTGCAACAACACTGTCCTCACTCTAGAGCTGTTTTTAAGGGTGTGAACAGCACAAATCACATGGAATCTGATCTTTTCCATTCTGGTTTAGGCCACTTACATATGATTCAGAATTCATTCAACTTTTACATGCTCTAGATCGACCTCAGTCCGAACAGTCATATTGGAGTTCATGCAACTTTGACATTGCTCTACACTGACCACGGTTGGAGAAGTCATATCTCTGCAGCCTTTACAGCACTCTAGATCAACCTCAGTCTGAACAACTATAGACGAATTTAGCGAGCGATTTGTGTATGCCGCCATCTTGCGGCGGCGCCATTGCTGCGGTGACAAGTGTCAGTCATCAGTTCATGATGCTGTCATTGTGAACTGACTCTCTACAATGACAGCATCATGAATAGCTTGATTGATGATGTTAGACAGTGGCCTCCGGTAACTGATGCAGGTATCTTAAATGAGTACCGATATTAATGTAAAAATTAATCATTTGTTAGAGCGATAAACAGGAAAGATTAGAGTAATAGGGAGATAATAGCCTGTATCATTAAACACTGTGTAATTTGACGTTAGCACATGTTACGTGCTAGGAGCATGACATTTAATCATTATGGAAAGGCTACGTGACTAAAAACAACAACAACATGTGTTTGTGTTTTGTTTTAGGTATTCAAGAATATTTTATTGATCGCCTGGCCTCCGATGACCAGAAAAACGGCAATTACAGGTCTCTGATTGAGGGTCAAAATTACCTGAGCTCCGGATGGGTCTGGCAAATTATACACTGCCTTTTGGACGACCATCACATCATATTGAAGGCGATCAATATTGATCGCACATCCACATCTCTCTTCATCCTCGTTGTCATCTGCTCACAAATTCCCCGGCTTTCATCGCACATCAACTTATTAATGAAACCGTAACTGAACTTAAGAGGCCGCCATGTTTACTACAACAGCGTGCTATGTGAAACTTTTTTGTTGTTCTTCTTGTGAGCATGCGGGTTAGCTCAGGACTGAGAGCACTGGATATTGGCCACATTAAAAATATGTATACATATATATAAGCCGCCAAACAAAAAAATCAGATCTGTGCAATAAATCTGAATTCAGCACCAAGGCTTGCAGTGTGAATGTTGTCCAAGTTATTCAGGATTTCACTGGGTCTGAATTCCAGAGCACACGTTGGCAAACAGCAGCCACGGCTCAGTGTGGCACATCATATTTAATATTTTACCACTGACTGTTGAAACTGGGCGGTTTGTCAGCCTGCAGAACGAGATGTGGATTTGTTCAGTTTGCTGTTTGACTGATGTAGAAAATTAAAATTCCACTTTCCATACGTCGTTTTCAGTGGTTGTTTATCTGCAGTAAATGTTTCCTGTTAGACTGAAAATGTTCGGGATGTTTTTTTAGAAAAAGAAAAAAAAGGTTGACACAGATCTTAAAAGACTCTTTCCTCTGCAGTATTTTCTCTCCCGATTTATTCAATCTGTCTCCGCTCAAAGTGTCTCATCATGAATATCTTTTCTGAGTGATATAATTTTGGGTTATGACAGAAATCGTCTGGCCAGAGTAATGAAGCAATTTAAGATTAGTGGTTGTGAAGTCACACTCGTTTGGCTGTGACAGAAAGTACATGTTGTGTGTGAGGCGGATAAATCCCCCAGAATTATTTATAAACTCATCCATATTCATGCTCTGCCTCGTAGCAGATTCACTTGAGCTCAACTGTTCACCCCGGCTGATCCCTGTGTGCACGTTCGTGTGTGTGTGTGTTTTTCTTTACCTACTCTTTGTACATGACTTCAAAATAATACTTTGACATTAAACGATGAAACCACAGTCAGCAGGTGTTTAACCATCGGATTTAAATCTATTACCTCAGAAACGTACTGACAGTGAGTACACTGACTCAAGCGCTGAACTTGAATTAGTAGTTTGTAGGATTTAGTGGCACCTAACGGTGAGGTTGCAGATTACAATCAACTGCATATCACCTCCGCTCACCCCTCCCTTTCCAAGAATGCAGTGGAAACTATGGTGGCCTTCAAGCAACATTAAAAAAGCAAATGTCCTTATCTAGAGCCAGTGTTTCGGTTTGTCCATTCTGGGCTACTGTAGAAACATGGCGGTGCAACATGATGATCTCCATAGACGAGGACCTGCTCCCTTTGGAGATATAAACGTGTCATTCTAAGGTAACAAAATTACAACACTACTGGAGCTTTAAGTACAAATTTGAGGTTTACTTCACGAAGTAACTTAAAATGATGAAACATAAATAAATCTTCATGAAGTACTGTAAATATTTAAGTACATTTTCTTGACTGCTTTTAATTAAAACTTTTATTAGTAATTTTTACAGTGCAGTATTATTACTTTTACTGCTCATACCACAGGGTAGGAAAACTCTGTTACAAGTAAAAGTCATGCATTAAAAATGTCCATAAGTACAGATACCAAAGTATTTGCATCAAAGGTACTTAAAGTATTTGTTTTGCAGAATAATATATATGTTGATATTGGATCATAATTTTTCATCAGTTTAATGTTGCCGCTGGAAAAGGTGGAGCTCATTTTGATGACTTTATATAGTGCTGGGTAGTTTCATCTATAATAATACGTCAGTTTGTTGTTGTTTTCTTAAAGATTTTTTGGGGGCATTTTTTCCTTTTCCTTCATTTATTATTAGTGGATTGTTGTTACTATTGTTGTTCTGTTGCCACATAAACTAACAAGTTTGAATAAATGTTTATGAAATAAATAATTTACAGTTCTTTGGTCTTATTTCATTCATGGTGAGAAATCCTGAGAGGAGTGAGATATTCTCTGGAGGTAATGATTTAAACTCACCTCAGTCCTGATGTGTGCTGAGAGTGAGCTCTGCTGAATGAGAGATAAAGTGTGAAAGATATTGTTGTTGGTGCACAGACGACCACCGATCATCTGCCGACAGCTCAGAATCCAACACCGCTCACATTAATCCTTTGTGTCAGACTGATGACGGAGCTGTAATCATTCCACAGGATCCTCCTCAGCTGCTGAACCCAAACACGCTGATGACTTATCGATGCCTCGGCATTGATTAGCACAGACACACCTCGTCCTGCTCTTAAACTATTTTCACTTTGGGCACAGTCAATTCATTCAGAGTCCTCCTGGAGGAAACATGACCAGAAATCCACCATCCGAGGGTCCTGTGCCTCTTACTTTGTATGTACGATCAAATATATTCTCTCTAGATAACCATAGTCATATTTCTTTCTTTTATTGTGAAGTCCCTCACAAAGCAGCAGTGAGCTCAGTCTCAACAAACACAAAGAGGATATTTTCTAAAATATAACGTCCATTAAAAAGTCATTCTTTCTGTAGATCTGCTAAAGCAACCTGAGGAGCTGCATCCATCTCATCACTGTTGAGCAGCAGCCTCTGTGCGTTTGTCTCCTTCGTCCTACACGGGCCTGACGTCTCCAGCACCCTGCAGGAATGGATGTGCACAAATGTAGAAAGTGTGCACTCAGCTGTGGGCTCAGACACCTTGACTCATGCATCAACTCAAACAAATGCAAACATTAAAAGTCCACAGTGTGACAGACACATACTGTAAACAGTTGTCACAGTTTCAGTGTGAAGGACGCTGTTTGGTTCTTCCAGCTCCTCCTGTCTGGACGGTTCCTCCCTCCTTCAGATCCTCGCCGCTCTGAGGAGCTTCCAGACGCCGCGGGGGGAGATGAGTGACACTCAGCTCGCAGCAGAGGGTCTTTGATAAAACATGACTACGCTGCAGATTGAGCTTTACAAACTCCTACAGTGAAGTCAGAGAACACATGCAGACAGGAAACAGGGCTTGTTATTAAAGTGTAAGTTGTGCTGGCACATCAGGGGTGAAGTTTTAAACCCTGTAATGCTCACAAGCCTACAGTGAACCTGAATAACAGCCACATTACTGTCGGTGATCTGCTGCCACAGAGCCTGATGTGTGAGAGGGCTCCTCTGTGCGTCTGGATGATCTTCAGCACAGAGACAGAAAGTTAGTCTGGCGTCAGCTGAACAGACTACGGGCGCACAAACCACAGTTTATATCTCTTCAATCTCACCTTTGAGTCGCCTGCAGTGGGCCCAAAGAAAAACACACTCACTGAATATTTAGAGCTCAGCTGCACCGTTGTGGTTCAATTATGATCCAGGGTCACTGATGCTTTTCTGGACTGAAAAACAAATTCAAATTCTCCCAATCCATTTGCCAGAAATAATATTTGCATCGCACATTTCTGCAGACCGGTGGTATGTTACATTTGCACATTATGAAACTTTACATTTCAACAATGCTGTTAACGTGTGGTCAGGTTCAGGCACAGAAACCACTTGGTTATGGTTAGGAAGAGATCATGTCTTGGTTTAAAATACCCTGTTTGGTGGGCACTATCCCCGCTGGAAAAGCAGCAATGCCTCAATAAAAGACAACTTCTTTTTGAGCCACTATTCTAGTGTCAAACACAACGATGTCTCTGTGAAAAGTAACTGCTCTCTGGGCCACAATTCCTGATGGAAAAGCAGCAATGCTTTGGTATAAAACAAACACTTTTCAGGCCAAGAAGCAGCAATGTCTCGGTAAAAAAACAACTGTTTTTCCAGCAACTATCCAACAACCACTGTGGATAATGTGTGGTTAGGTTTAGGCACAAAAACAGTTTGGAAAAGGTTGTGTCTCTGCTTGAAATACCCTGTTTGGTGGGCACTACCCCCGCTGGAAAAGCAGCAATACCGTAAAAAGGTAATTGCTTTCTTGACCACTATCCCAGCAGGAGAGCAGCATTGTCTTGGTAAAAGATAAAAGTTTTTCAGGCTACTATCATGTCAAGAAAAGCAGTGATGTCTTGATTAAAGCAAAAAAAACAGCTGGTAAATTGTTACTGATTTTGTTGTTTGTTGGTCTTGAACAGTGGTCTGCATTCCCTCCACCTCCCGACGACAAAGCTCATATATTACGTCTCTTTTGAAACATTACGATATGTATGTAATGTACGAATATAAGGTATTTGTGGTCTGCATAAACGCACTGTGGAAACATTTCCTTCTGGCGACTGAGCTGATTCACTCCTGTCATGCAACACTATAAGAAGATTAACTGAAAGTTTGGATCATTTCATTCTTCCTCTTTTGGTGCGTAAATAAGACATTTAGCGTCTGAATCACACTTTATTTGTGCTACAATAGCATCAATATAACAGCTGATGTAAATGAGTTCTTCACACAGTCAGAAGGCAGCTGCAAACCTTCCCACTTACTCTCTTATCTTCTCTTTATGCTGCTCTTAATTGAAAAATACTGAGAGCTCAATAGAAGTGAGTGACCAGAGGGAATTAGGTCAGTGAAGTGATAACATATAATAACCCTGTGGATTCTTAATAGATGAGACAGGTGAACATCTATTATCTGAGGCAGCCGCTCCCTCTGGCTCCTGCTGCTGAAGTGATAGCATGTTATTTGATTAACATACTGGAACATGTAATTAGCGGGCCGAGCTCAGACAGGAGCCTCCATCCATTTACCATTCGCTCCAATCTGATTATCTCCGCAGGCCTCAGGACTTTGATAAGACGGCGACATCCTGTTCCGGGACAGTAACTCATGTCACAGATCACGTATTCCCTCGCTCCACTTATGACTTCATCTTAATGTCTTTGTCTTTTCCATTTTGTCCTCTCACATGACGCTCCGTGAAGGACTCGGATCGTTAGTGGAACGATGTCGATGAAGGTTCAGGTGTGAAAAACACAACAGGTCCCAAATCTTAATGTTCAGCCTGTCAGTTTGGATTCTGCAGACGTCCGTCTGTCCGTTGGCAGTCTGCGCACACAACACAGCATTGTGAAGAACTTCCTTTTTATTATGGAGTGTGCCTCTGGAATGATTACGGTGTTAATTATAATCAATTAATAAATTGATCTTCGGAAAAAAAAGCAATTAGGAATTGAATAATTAGCTTTGCATTTAAATGAATGCATTAAAAATGTCAAATGTCAAATTATTAATTCATCATTTAAAGACAGAATAAGGAAATTAGCAAAGTGAATTTTTAATACATCATTTATATGCAAACAATTTCAAAGTCTATAATTATTCTGGTGGCGCGTTCCATACTCCGTACCGACTGCAACAGCCTCACCAGAATTATTCATGGTGCCAAACTCACGGCATTGAAAATGAAATAGTTACTGTAAAATGATTTTATTGTTTTGCTCTCAACTGTTTTGTGTGTTGAGTTGTTTTTTGTCACTCACTTTGGTCCAGACTGAAATAACTCTACAGCTATAGGATGGATTGTGATGAGTTTCTGTACAGGTATTCATGTTCCTCTGATGATGTATCTGTATGATTTTGGTTTTTATCTGGTGCCATCCTCAGGTCCTCAGGTTCATGTCAAAACACCTGCAGAACTGATGACATTCACAGCAGCCTCAGCTGGACTCTGCATTTACAACATGTTCTCTTCTCAGATCATTAAATACTGTCTGAAACACTTCACATGTGGTCAATGTTGTGCTGCGGTTAGCGTTAGGCAACAAAATACTTGGTTAGGGTTAAATCAGGTGGAAACCAAGTGTATAGTGTCACAGACTGACATAAAGTTGAAACACTGACTTCTGGTTTCACACAGGGAAGTTAATCGCAGTCTCTTGGTTTAATGTTTAGTTTTGTTTGACCATTCGTCCCCCTCCCTCTTGTTTGTTTACTTTCCTCACTTCTGTTTTCTCATGCACTGAGCTGAACTGAAATGATTTCATTCACCAATGGGCTCCAATGTTGCCAACGCTGATTCAACATGCTGAATCAGCAGAAAGAAAGCTGACGAGCATCGACTAGGACCAACAGTGCGAGACACACTGAACTGAAGAGGGTTGCAGACGCTCACTACTGAGTTAGCTGCTAACAGGAGTCTGTTCATGTTTCTCTGGTCACACGGTGTACATCAGGAACACACACACACACACACACACACACACACACAGTGTTATCATACATGGTCCACTCCAGCTCATTAGCAGCTTATTGGATTCTGCTTCAGTCTGATTGAACTCACGACATCCTGACATGTACTGACAGACTAATGACATGCTCCTCCCATTCATCGTGTGTGTGTGTGTGTGTGTGTGTGTGTGTGTGTGTGTGTGTGTGTGTGTGTGTGTGTGTGTGTGTGTGTGTGTGTGTGTGTGTGTGTGTCTGCCCCCATTGAACCTCTGTCATAGATACTGTCAGGCAGTAACAATCAGAACAGGAAGTGTCTGGATCTTTTACATAATTTGAGATAAATATTTATTTGTCACTCCACACAAGGCAGCTGAAATGTGACTTTCAGATATCCCTCTTATTACACACAACACACACACGAAATAAGAGCAGAGGGGTAACACAGGGTCAGGTCCAGCGTTGCCAGCCCACACTGAACACTTAACACACTTTACAGCCACTCGCTGCACTCTGACTGGATCACAGTGATCCCAGAATAACGTGTTCATATTGTATTCACAGAACAGTGTCATTTTTATATGAATAATGTGTCCTCTTAATGTTCATTTGTCTTGTGTTTTTGTTCTGCGTAGAAGTGAAGTCTTTGAGCTGCTCCAGCTTCTGCAGGTTCATCGGGAAATGTCCCTTTAATTATTCATGTGTTAATTAGACGCTTGTGCCACAGACAGGGTGGTCAGTGAACATGAGATGATCTCCAGACGACCACAGACTCAGTC
Source organism: Epinephelus awoara (assembly GCA_035609425.1). Lineage (NCBI taxonomy): Eukaryota > Metazoa > Chordata > Actinopteri > Perciformes > Serranidae > Epinephelus > Epinephelus awoara. The sequence continues at coordinate 35,099,416 of CM069307.1, read as the reverse complement.
ATCCAGAGAGGCAGAAAACTGCATCTTATTGATCTTAAATTCATCAGCCGTTAGTTTTGAAAACCGCCAGAGGACTTTAGGAAATCTGAGAGTGTTTTGGGGGGACGCAGCACTTCTGGAATATTTATCTGTAGTCAGAATTAAAACTGTGGAAATGTACAAAGTGATGTGATACAGTGACGAATGACTGGAGTCAGGTCCTCATCGATTATTAAGGCATAAATCATGAAACAGCTCTCCTGGCCTGGACTCTGTCCTCACATATAAATTATACATAAATATTCAAATAGGACGTTTGACCCCCGCAGCGATCATCATTATTTTAGATTTGTTCAGCAGAGCCTGTTGATTCTAATGACTGCAGAGACTGAACTCTACAGAACTCTTCTCTGTATTGTGACTGTGAATATCTACAGTTCATACTTTTTATTTTAATATAGAAAATACAAAAATATATAGAAATAAATTAAAATTTTAGATCTGTACTGACGAAGTAGTAAAATAAACTGACTAATTATAAAAAGTAAAATAAAATCCAAAACTAAAATATAACTTGAATAAAAAAAACTATAAATACAACACAATAAAACAAAAATATAAAAACAACATTAAATTTAAAAATGTATAAAAATAAAATAAAATGCAACACAATGTAAAATACAATAGAAATATCAAAAATAAATACAAAAATAAAATAAAATTCAAAAAAGTGAAATATCAGAAAATATATAAAAGTTAGATAAAATACAAAAACAAACAAAAGTACAATAGAATAAAATACAGAGTAAATTACAATAAAAACACTAAAATAAATAGGTAAGATGAGATAATAATATGTTAGATAAAATACAAAAAAATACACAAAATGTGTAATAGAATAATAACAAAAATATAAAGAATAAAAAATAAAATACCAAAATAGATTATAATTTGAAAAAGTAAATGTAATAAAATATATAATCATATAATATAATATAATATAATATAACACAATAAAATACAGTAAAATCTAAAAACAAGATAAGATATAAAGATGTACAAAATTGATTAGGTACCATTTAAAATACAATAAAATATATATATATATTTTAATAAGTAAAATGCAATAAAAATATAAATGTTAGTATTTAGTAAAATACAAAAATATACAATAGAACAATAGAATAAAATACAAATTGAAAATACAATTCAAAATGTTCAATAACAAGAAATAAGATACAAAAATAAAAATCAATTATATTAAAGCACAAAATAAGAAATGGGAAAATAAAGTTAAATGCATTAATTAAATTAATAAAAACTGTTGCCACCCAGTCAAAGCTCCAGATGAGACTCACGCTGCAGGTGAGGGTGATGAGGGTGGAGGAAGAGGAAGCACTGATAAAAGAAGCAGAGAGGAAGGAGGATGCAGCCGACGAGCTACCTGTCACCCAGGTTTAGTGTCTGAGACCAGCCAATCAGGACGCACCGTCCAAAGATGTCAGTTCAGGACTTTAATAAAAGTTTGTGCAGAGTTGTGTTGCTGGACATCAGAACTGTCAGGTCATAAAAGGCATCAAAGGTCTAAAGTGTCATTTGTTATTGATCATGTCATCAGATAGTTCCTGATTAAACCAAACATTGTGCAGCTCTACACTTTTTCCCTGTTTAGACAAAATAAATTATCGTAAAACTTTTCAGACTGAAACAGAGATTTATGTAGAAAAACATATTTAAATTCCTCAAAGGCAATAAAAATGTCTGTGGTGATATATGAACAGCAGAAACGACATCTTCAAACGACACCCTGCTCGGAACAAAGCTAAATTTATTTCCACATTAAGTGAAAATCCTCTGAGACAAATCTGATCGATCTGATAAATCTGACTCTATTTCACACTCTGAGCTCCGTTAATACATCAGGACATGATGTCTCCTGTCTGTCATGTTTGTTAATCATGTTTTTGTTTCTGTCTCTTGTTGTGTCGTGCCAACACACACCACATCTGTCACAGTTAGGCGACCCAGGTCATCAAAGGTCAGCAGGTCAGAAACAGAGCTGTTAAATACTGTGGATGATCTGTTTATCTGCATCCCTCATCTTTCTGACAGAGACATCATGTGAAACACACGTGCATGTTTTTAGGAATAAAGAGTGTGTGAACTTTCCTCCAGCTGTTTGTCGCTCCGTCACATCAGTAACTTCACAAACAAACAAATCTGTAACACGACATAAATTCCTCAAATCAGTCCACACTGATAGATTTAATCAGAGTTTTTAAAAAAGGCCACAGGAATAAAATGAAAATATCTGAAATGAAAACATTATGACAAAGAAAACCTGATGTTATGATAATAAAGTCAAGGTATTACAAAAAAAAAAATCTCATTACTTTCTGACTTATTTCTTTAAGCTTTTTTTTCTTCGGATTATTTTTGGGGGCATTTTATGCCTTTATTATTCGACGGTGAGAGGAGCAGAGAAGAGGGCAATGGAATGCAGCAAATAGTTTGGCATGTTGGGAATCAAACCTGTGAGCTGCTGTTCAGGGACTTTGCACCCATTGGAATGCACCAAAACTGCTTGGTTAGCAGGTTGCCCAATTTTACAACTTTAAGCTAAAATATTCCAACTTTATTTTCACAATATTATGATTTTATTCTTAAAATATTTCAACTTTTCACTCAAAATAGTCACGATTTTACTCACAAAAATATTATGAGTTAGTTCTTAGAATTTTACAGCTATATTAGGACTTTAGTCTCAAAATATTATGAATTTTTATCCCAAAATTATTGTGATTTTTTTTAAATTCCAATTTCATTCTATAATTGTTATAATTTTATTCTTCAAATATTCCAACTTTTCTCTCAAAATATTCAGACTTCATCCTCAAAATATTTCAACTGTATTCTCAATAGATTCTAAATCTTATCCCAAAAATATTATAAATTTGTTCTCATAATTTTACTGAACAATTAAGACTTTACCCTGAACATGTTCCAACTTTACTCTCATTAAAGCTCAACTATTTAGATTTAATCTTTAAAATATTATGATTTTAGCCTCAAAATATTTTGACTTTTTTCATATAATTGTACAAAAATATTCCAAATTTATTCTCAAAATATTATGATATTACTTTCTTTTAAAAATCCAACATTATTGTCAAAATATGACAAATTTCCCCTCAGAGATAATAAAACTTAATTGTCAAAATATTCACACTATTATTTTTAGAATACTATGATTTTATATATATAAAAGTATTATGAAATATTATGCCTTTATTGTCAAAATATTTAAACTTTATGGGGTGCCCAGTATCTCAGTAGATCAGGCAGGCACCCAGACACAAAGGCAGTGTCCTTGCCGCAACAACCGCGGGTTCAATTCCAGCCCGCGTGCCTCCGCTGCACGCTGTCCCCCATGCCCCAAACTGTCCTGTCATTAGGCAAAAAAATCCAACTTTATTCGCAAAACATTTTGATTTCATTGTCAAAATATGATTTTACTTAAAAATATGACTTTGTTCTTATAATTTTACAGATATATGATTCACAAAATACTTTAACTCTATTCTCAGTTGTTGTTTTTTAATGTTATCGAATAAATATTGATACTTTACTAATCCTGTTTGTTTAGTTGAGTCAGAGGTCAGAGGTCAGAGGTCGGTGACAGAGCAGCAGTCTTGGAGCTGGTGAACATCCAGCTGCTCAGATTTATCTCCGTACACATGCGTCCAGTTAAAGAACAGCAGCCTTAAACACTGACGGACTTCCTCTGCAGCCTCACAGAGATGAAGAGCAGCAAAACAGAAACGTGTGACAAATCCAGTTAGAAATGAATCTTCCCAGCGCACATGGGCGCACGGCTGCAGGCGTCACCATAATCATGTTGAGAGCAGGGAGTGTATTTGAGGAGGCTGAGTGCATTTAATCTGTTTTTTTTTTTTGTCCTTTTTTTTTAGGGAGGTGGGGGCGGGAGGTGGGGGTGGTGGATGATTTGAAACGGTCTAATTTAGGAAGCAGCTGCAGAGACAGACAGGACACAAGTATTGGTGTAGGCTACTGTAGTAATAAATAATTTACAATCCAGAGTCTGCTCTGCGGACCCGGTGAGGGGGAGGAGGACTGCTGAGGAAACTGAAGATCAGGGGAGCAACATGGAGGAGATGGAGGTTGACGGGGGGAGGAAGGAGGAAGGAGGAAGGTCAGGTGGTGTAAAAACAAATAAAAATACATACAGACAAACAAAGACGCACTTTATTTGAGATGAATGGGGCTTTCCACAGAATACACACCAACAGGAGGACAGTGGGTTAATTTAACACTGCTCATACTCAAAGTGGGTTTCTTCTTTTGAGAAGTGGTTACCATGGTTACGGATGACAGCCAGGGAGATAGGAGATGGTAAACATGACGGCTAAATGGCGTATTGGACATTTGATTTGCAAAGCTTTCAGCAACTCTGCGGTGAAGTTTTATATCTATTTGCTTTTGAGAAACTTTCATGTCTGAGCTCGTGGTGGAAAATGTGTTTTTGTCTCCAGACGGCCTTTAACGACAACGTTTCATTTTAAAGCTGCTGGATTTTCCATCACTCCGTCTGTCTGTTCTCAACCGCATGCTTTTTAGTAAAGCTGCAGCACCGCAGTGGAGAATGTGCTGTCACAAATAAAAGTGCTGCAAGTAAAAACTGAGGTGCAAATTCTCTCCAGCTCAGTGAGAGAAAAACTAAAGTTAATTTATTTCAATCAGGATAGACAGTAAAGTGAAGTGAAGTAAAGGTAATATTTAATACAGGATATGAGTGTAGAGATTAACAGATAATTTGTGCTGAATGAGAATTAACAGACGTCTTTGGCACATTTTGGAATCAAGGGACATCTGAGCAGCAGCATGATAAATCCACCCATGCAGTCCAGGCACTGGTGGTGGCTGATGACTCTGAGGCCGATGACTGATGAGGCAGATGAGGCTGATGAGTCCGTAACGACTAGATGGTGATGGGGAGGAGGAGGGTGTGCATGATGGCGGCAAGTAAGAGCTACAGCAGAGAAAGAGCCATATTCAAAGTGTGTTGCTGTGCTATTGATTGATTGTGAATCAGCTGATGACTCGATTGACCTACTCAGACAATAACACCTGGAGATAGTGAGTGAGCGTAGAGTCGTTGAAATCCAGCACTAGGACAGTGACTTGCGGTGTCAGAACCCAACGAAAAAAGGCGTCCTTTTATGTCGCCGTGATACACCACCGGGTGCCATTTTAGTTCAACAGCGGGACAAGGACAAAAGTTAAGCGACGAAAGTCCTAGTGGGGCAGACGGTAGAGGTGATGGATGGGTCCAACAAATGCCAACTCTCACACGAGAGACATGTTAGCGTCCCGTAAGATTATTAAACCAAACCCTGTTCTGTTTTCCCAAACCCAACCATGTGTGTTTGTTGTTGAAGGAAAAAAAACTTCAATTCGATAGTTTTAACAAAGTCAAGAAAGATCGACAACTGAGATCATCTAAACAAAGACTTCTGTTTGTCCCAAGATCCAGGACTCAGTGTTACAGCAGGATATAAAGTCATTAAAATGAGCTCCACCTCTTCCAGCAACACATCAATGCGTCAATAATTATGATATAATATGTATTATTCTGTATAATGAGAACATTCAGGCTACTTTTGGTACTTTCACTTAAGTTTAAATCATAGAAGTTACATGAATATAATCATTGTTTTTCGTTTAATTTCATTTATTTGACTCAAGACGATATCACATGGTATAAAATACAAACATAACACACAATAACAGAGCTACAGCACACAGCGTGGCTAACGTACAACAAATGTTACTTAAACAAAGGAAAGACATTCTGTTTCAGCTTATCTGATTGTTGTAACAAAACTAATTTAAACATAGACGGGTGGTTTATATCATACTTTTGCAAATACCTTTCTCTGTAAGTCATTAAGCTTCTGACATTCAAACTAAATATGATTCTCATCTCCCTCAGATTGTCATCACAGAGGCTGCAGATCCTCTGGTTTCTGTCCAGCTCTTTATATCTTCCAGTGACTTCAGGAATTCTGCTGTTGTTTACTCCAAAATGACAAACAGCCTGTCTGTACGTTTGGTTTTCATGCAACAGATACTTCTCCAGTTTAAACTCTTGTTTAATTTCGACATATATATCACATGATGTCATACTGCTGAGCTCACTTTGCCACTTTTGTATAAACTGATCTTTTAGCCTCTGTTCAACAGTTAGTTTTAATAACCTCTGTGTGAGACGAGCCACATTCATCCAGTATCTGCTGAACCTGTATGGTGACACATATACACCTGTATTATGCAGGCTGAGTGTATAGTTGAACATTTTCTGACTGTGTTTAGGTACTCTACCCTCTATCAGCCTCTTCCAGTCACCAGTAATTCTCTTTTTAACTCTAGTACAGACTGGATATCTTCATTACTCCCCATAGACCAGAGGTGTCAAACTCATTTTTACTTCGAACCAGTAAAACCACTGTAGAATAAACTGGAAATATTAACAACCTTCACATTTTTCATTTTATTTTAGTGTGAAGTACACGCACATTTTAAGAACATTTATCTATTTAATGACAGCTGAAGAACAGCCTGAGATATCTTGTGCACATTCAACGTAGCTGTCAGTCAGTGTACGACTCGCTGTCGTTACATTTTTCCATACATTTCCACTCTTTTGCAGTAATGCTGTCATCAGCACACCAGAGTTAAGTGGAAGCTATTGAAGAAGCAGGTTAAGTCGTCCCCTGCCTCACAAACCATTTACATATCTGAACTTTTGGTAGTGCCTTAGCTGCAGGGTCTCACCAAACATGTTTTAGAATAGAAGTCTGATGCAGATTCTTTCACACTGAAGCTGCTGGTTGACAAAATCTTGCACAATTCCACATCTTTAAATATGACCACAGTGAACATTCATTGTATTTTCAGAGAACTGTATTCTGGTCAGTGCGTAAAAGCCAAGTAGGACACTCATTTAACTTGCTCCTGAAAGCTGCACCTCTTAGCCTTCACAGCTGCCTCAGTATTAGGCTTGTGAAGTCATCTAGTGGGCCGGGTTGGACCCTTTAGAGGGTCAGTTCTGGCCCTCTGACTGTATGTTTAACACCCCTGCCATAGGTCATATTACTGCAGGTTGTCATTTTAACTTTTAGGACATATTTTAGAAATTTGAGATGTAGTTTTTCCAATAAATCTGTTCTTTCTAACCCCCATACCTCACTGCGTACAACATAACTGGTGTAACCAGCTTGTCGAAAAGCTCAAGTGTGAAATCTACAGGAAAATTACATTCACCGTTGTATCACTACTTTTAATAAATTGATAAATCTGACTACTTCTTCCACCACTCTTAATTAATAAATGCATTTAAAAAAAATAAATAATAATAATAATGTAAATAAATAAATAAATAAATAAATAAATAAATTAAAACAGAAATATACTGTATTCTTTGTAATAAACAACACCGCCATCTTGTGTCTGAACGTCCACCTTACATCCTGGACGTAAAGCGTGGAGGGGGCGGTTCTTGTGACGTCATCACGCTGACCCCGACGTTGTTGGACTCTGGACACTCCGGGCTGCACCGGCGGGGAAGTTAACAAACCAGTCGAGCACAACTTTCAACCAAATCCTGCAGGTTAACAAGGTGAGCACATCAGAATTATTCTTTTAATCCGTTTATATTCACTGTCACAACTTATTAAGAGCTTTAATTTAAACAAGACACTCGTAAAATAGCGGCTAACACACGAGCTAACTTGCTAATCTCTGCATGCACGCCCCCCGATATGGGACACTCTACGCCGAACCCCATTCAAAAATGTGAGAGTTTTAAAATTCATTTGCTTATAAATTAAGGATATAAAAGGTTGAATTTATGTTTGTGTATTATTTTTATTTCGAAAGATGTTTTGGACAATTCGGCATATGGAAGACTGATCTAGCAAAACGCTGTTTGACTTTACAATCGTTTTCTATGTGCTTCATTGTGGTCGCTATCAGCAGCTTAACTGTTAATTAGATACATTAAAATAGTGGTAAATAGTAGTGAACAATCGGCTGTAGGTTGTTGTGCAGAATTTGGTGAAGTTAGTAGATTTTAGCTAATTATTGCTAACTTAGTTTCATATTTGCAGTTACAGTCCGCCAGCTATTTTTACATGCAGCTGTGAGGTGACCACTCGTCACGTTATGGTGTTATCAAGCTGTGCAGAGTGAGACAGTTTACTCACACTGGTGCTGTTAAATCATAGCAAGCTAAAACAACAGTTTTAGGTTGTTATTACGGACCTAAATATGTATTTATCCGCCTGTGGAGGAGAGACTGTATTTGTGTTGAGTCACTGTAAGTTCAGTGTGTCACTCTCATAAATTCCCCCATGGGACAAAAGATAAAGATCCATATGTGCTGGGCTTTTTGTTAGAAATCCCACAATGCAACGCGTCACCTTTGCTCCTGAGATAACAGACATGTATTACTGTTATCTGACACTATATTTCAGAGTTTAAACTCTAAATGAGTTGTTGAAGTGGGCGTTTTTTGCAGTGCATTTTGAAAGTCTAACAGCAAAAACAAAACACTGTAAACCTCATTAAATCAGCTGGAACAGCAGTGGTACAGTAATGGACTGTGTTAATTACTCTGCGTCTTCCACAGATCAACGATGGCTCTCACACAAGTGTCCTCCAACAAGTGCGCTGGTGGCTTCCAGAAGGTTTTCGAACATGAGAGGTGAGATCACAGCTGAACCTTCACGTGTTCTCAGAACATCCACACCTCATGGTACGTGTCCACAGGGGCGTTTTTGGATGTGAGGGGGCCGCACTGTTTGGCGTACAACTAGGTGCGTGAGCTGTCTGCCCCCAGATTTGAAACTGGACCAAGATGGCAGCTTGTTGGCATTTTTCTTTTACATCACAAACATTTGAGATGAGAAATAAGCCATGAGGCTGCTGAATCTGAGTATTTTGGAGGTTTCCCGAGGCAGCGAGAAATGCTGAACGCCCCTGATTTGCATGAAGTCATTTAGTCTCAACTTTATGCACATGAGGAGCAGACGCCCCGTCTTGAAACAAAAAACCACCCAGCGCTACCAGAACGCACTGCACAGCTGCTTACATAGACAGCAAATGGTAGACATGGAAATGACGGATCCTGTGGACACGTACCATCTACACACACACACACACACACACAGCTGTGGAGCTATGAACTCATGTGCGTTTGTGTTTTCTCCACGCAGCACTGAGCTCAAGTGTAAGATGAAGTTTGCCGTCTACCTGCCTCCCAAGGCTGAGACTGACAAGTGTCCCGTCATGTACTGGCTCTCTGGTGAGTGAGCAGTCTGTCCCAAGGCCCCTCAGGTGTGCTGGTCTGGCTCCTCTAACTGGTCCAGAGTCCAGGTTAGAGACAAAGGTGGTCGAGCCTTTTCAGTTCTTGCTCCTCAACTTAGGAACAGCCTCTCACTGAGCATCAGATCAGCTGACTCTGTTCTGTTCACGTCTTTAAATCTCGTCTGAAAACTTACTTTACAGAGCAGCCTGTCCTGACAGTTGATAGACTTATCGACTTATCATTTTAATAGGTCAAAACTAAAACCAGTTTCCTCGTAAGAAGTTTAATAATCTTATGCAGATGGTGCTTGACAAAATGATTTATCTTTGACAAGTAAAAATTAGATTAAATAATCCCAGAATAAGAGTTTCCATTCTGTGTTTCTCTGCAGGCCTGACGTGCACGGAGCAGAACTTCATCACCAAAGCTGGCAGTCAGCTTCCTGCTGCAGAGCACGGCATCATCATCGTCGCTCCGGACACCAGCCCACGTATGAAAACACACACACAGTAAAACAACAGTAAAACAAACGGTGCGTCAACAAAAACAGATTTAGACGACTTCCTGTCGCCACCGTGACTGTTTCCCCTCCTGCATCAGGCGGCTGTAACATCGAAGGCGAGGATGAGAACTGGGATTTCGGCACTGGAGCTGGTTTCTACGTCGACGCCACGCAGGACCCCTGGAAGACCAACTACCGCATGTACTCCTACATCACAGAGGAGGTGTGTTGGATTTATGTCACCTGAAAAACTCACTTGTCAATTTTACTTTGAGCTAATTAATGTTTGTGACGATTCTCTGTCTCAGCTCCCCAAACTGATCAACGCTAACTTCCCCACCAACCCAGACAAGATGTCCATCAGCGGTCACTCCATGGGCGGGCACGGGGCGCTCATCTGTGCCCTGAAGAACCCTGGGAAATACAAGGTACGACCTCAGAGAAGCTTCTGTCTTCTATCTCCCATCATTGTTCTGTGTATTAGTACATTTAGAGCAACTTTTAACCAGAGTTTGTGAGCACTGACGCTGGTGTGTCTCCTGCAGGCTGTGTCTGCGTTCGCTCCCATCTGTAACCCGATGCAGTGTCCCTGGGGACAGAAGGCCTTCTCAGGATACCTGGGCTCTGACAGGTCCACGTGGGAGGTACAGTAGGAGCTCTGCACACCACCGTCCTGATAATAACTGTAATAGAGATGACACACTGAGCTTCTCACAGAGAGCAGCTGCAGCACTAAGAATAAAAGAGTGCAAAGGAAAGAAACCTGTTGAAACTGTCAGTGAAAGTTTGAATCTGTCTGTCGTGTTTCAGCTGTTTGATGAGTGACAAAGGATCACATGAGTTCTCCAGCTTCCTGTTGTCATCCCTCCTCTTTCCCTCCTTCAGGCGTACGACGCCACCGTGTTGGCGGGAGCGTACTCCGGCCCTCAGCTCGATATCCTGATCGATCAGGGCCGCGATGACCAGTTCCTGTCAGCCAGCCAGCTGCTGCCCGACAACCTGATCGCCGTCTGCTCCGAGAAGAAGATCCCCGTCGTCTTCAGGCTGCAGCCGGTCAGTTCCGTTAGTCTGTTGTTCTGACACTTGCACGAAGGGTCGGGTACTGTTCACATTTGAACTTGAGGTGGTGGGACAAGATTTTCATATCTGAAGTGTTGTGGTTTCTCTTTGCAGTCCAAGTTGTATTAACGTGCCTCATTCAAGCAGCAGTTTGGAAAGGCAGAACGCATTGGCTGTTGTGAGACAAGAAGTTAGCTCTCTCTAAGCTTTTCTAAAGGTATCTGCTTTCATATGGAGATATCTGTTTATAGAGATTAGATTAAATGGCCGGCTCACTGAAGAGGAAGTGTTGAACCATATATCTGCTCGATCAGCCCGAAATATTGTCCATTGCCCCCAGAGCGTTTATCGTCTTCACACCTACAGCTGATGGAGTCTGAGATTGCAGCAGTAGTAGCGTCACTGTAGTTACTAAATTCATCCGAAACTGAGTCTAAAAGTGAAGTAATTTATTAATCTGTTTCCTCAACAGCGCCCTCTTTAGCTGCAACCTGCCACATCTGCCAAGTTTGCACCTCACAAAACAGAATTTGAAGCTCTGTGATTAGATGTTTCTCACTGAAATGCACCCTGGGAGTCATATACAGCTGATTTTTTTTTAATTTCTATCAAAGAACCGGATGTTTTCGAACACGGGTGTTAATCTTTTCTTTTAGGAGCTAGTTAAACATTTCACAGTGTGAGTCTGACGCTGTGTTTCCTGCCGCAGGGCTACGACCACAGCTACTTCTTCATCTACTCCTTCATGAGCGATCACATCAAACACCACGCCAAGTTCCTCAACGCCTGAACTGCTGCCACCACAGAAGAAGAAGACTGTTCAGCTCTGCTCTCCTGACATCAGTCACATGACTTCCTGCTGAATTAACTACACTAACATCACCTGATTAAATTCTATAATGACACAAATCTTTGTTCCTTCAGTTCAAACAGCACTTAAGATTTGATTTAATTATATTTGCTCTGTGTCATTTGGAGCCTCGTCAGTCGCTCAGTGTTTATTGGACAGCAGAGCAAAAGTTTTCTGTCGGTGTTGATTTTTTGGAGTTTGTCAGTGAGCAGTCACAGCTGTGTTTTTCAAAATAAAAGCCTTGTTTTGTTCATTCAGGTGTTTTTGTTCTTATTAAAGTTTGTTGAGCTTCAGAGTGAAACTGTCCACACCATCTCCATCACAGTCACATGGTTTCCTCTATACTAAAGTCAGCTATATTTATATAGCACATTTCATACAAGTGTATAATCAGTGTGCTTAAGATACATTATACATGAAAAACATAAAATATTAAAGTATTACATATATAAAAACAAGCAGGACATGATGAAAACAAAATAAGGTACTATTATCATCATTACTCTTAAAACGGGGAGATAATAACAATAATTCTAATTCTTTAGCAATTAAAAAATACACTTAAAACCTAACCAAAGCTTGCAAAAAAAGATACGTTTTTTTTTTTCAATCTTTCAGACTTTATTGTTTAAATGTTTTAAAAAAATATATTAAAATAGGCAAATATCACAATATAATAGTGCAGAGAAACAAGTATAAATTATAATAAATAAAAAATAGAGAAACCATCTTCAATAATATAAAATTATAGTAAAAAAAATGTTAATTACCCTAAATAAATTCACCCTACAATTTGACAGTTTCATTATCTTTCTTAAATGTTATAATTTTGAGAGTCATATTCCTTAAATTCATATATAAATCCAGGGAAGTTGCTGTTAACTTTGTGATTTTGCATTTATGTGTGTCAGACTCACCATAATATATAAGTTTACAATGAATTCAATGTTATATGTATCTTTTTAAAAAAAATCTACAGTGGCATTTTTACACTTAACTTTGATTTATGATCATTTTTACACAATCTTTGAGTCCAGTAGTGAAGGAAATGTGTTAAAGATTCTGATTCATCTTTGAAAAATTATATTTGTTTTCAATAATTTGGAGAAATATGTATTTGTTGGATATATATTGTGTAAAATTTTGATCTGTGCTTCTTGAATTTCTCATGTGCTTTATTTTGAGCACTGAAAAAAAATTAAAAAATTATAGAATAAAATTATTTTGATGATGGCATGGTCTCTCTTTTTGAGAGTGTTCTCAGTAAGTGCAGCCAACATAGGATTACACTGTGGAGGGTCTAAGCACTCACAACACACACACACACACACACACACACACACACACACACACACACACACACACACACAGACACACACTCTGTCCATTGTCTCCATTGGACCTGTCACATAGAGTATCAGAGTCACACTGTGACATTATTAATGTTGCATCGCTGCCATCTGGTGTTCATGAACTCCTGCAGGTTCATTAACTCAAGTTCTGTACTTAACTTTTAATTTTATTTGAGTATTTCCATTTTATATTACTTAAGGTCAACTGCATCTCATAAAGGAAGTATCGTACTTTTACAGCTTTAATTTCTAGTTACTTGATAAATTAGTATTTTACATACAAAGCAAACAGTCAGCACTCGAGTTACAATAGTGCAAAATAAGAGTGCATTTACTGGAATACTGTGGCTAAACACCATTTTTGGTACTTGTTCTTTATTTGAATATTTTCATTTTATACAATTTTCTAATTTATAAGTAACTTTATACTGATGGGGAGCTACATAAGTGGCTGTTATAGATATATGGAGAAGGGTGGGAATAAATAAGTCTGTATTTCCTTCAGCTCCTTTTTGAACATGTAAATTAAATCATTGTGTTGTTTTCATGCTTCCTTTAGTAACCTATTTTTTATCTGTCTCCTACTGCATGATTATTTTATTGGCTACTTACAATTTATTTATTTTATTTTAAAACTGTATCTATAATGCAGATTAAGATTTGATATACTAAGTTTTATGATAATAAAAGGTTATAAAATCTATTATTAGAGATTTCAAACCAGTGGACTTTCACTTTTATTCTTTTTACTTTCGGGGGAAACCCGCCGCCATCTGGCAACCACCCCGTGTGTCCGCTGAGCTGTGTTGATGTTGTCCCGGATCAGCTGTGTGAACACACTCATCAAGGTGCCCGCAGGTAGCCGGGTCTGTACCGGAACATGACTGTGTTCGACTTCAAAATAAAACCCGAACAATCTGTTGCCGTCAAACTGTCCCACCAAACTGTCCCAGCTTATTACCCGGTTTAAAACGTGTTTAAAAAGTAATCGAAAAAAAATCTAATGTAATACGTTACAGTACTTTAATGATAAATTACATTACATTTTACTTTTCTTTAACAGCGTAACCATTAATATGTAATTATACATTATTACATTTTAAAAGTAACCTTCCCAACACTGGCAAATAGCGGCATCCTAGTTTGACTTCTGTAAAGTTAAAGGTATAAAAACTTTATAAACTTACACTGTTCATATTTGCACAAACCTGTACAGAGTGAACAGCTGATCCACTTAAAACACATACATGTTTAAGTATTTCTTATATTTTCTCATCTTTTCAATTGTAATTTCTTTAAATTATTCCCCCTGTGTTTATTATTAATTGACAAACTCTCTGGGGGCGGGGCTGCAATATTTTTTCAGTATTGGAGAAGGATTTCTGGTTTTGTTTTGGCTGAGGAGAGGGACATACAACTTTTAATGGTTATATGTTGCATTTATTTTCTTTGTCTTACTTTCCTCTGAACCCCATAACACAGCAGTGACTTTGAACGGCATGTTTTCTTTTCTGTAAAACTGTAAAAACTGAAAACGGTTTAAAATTCCCAATAATGCTTGAACACATCAGGTGAGACAAATGCTTTAGTCAGAAAACATGACTAAATCTAAGCTTAAAATAATGATATTTTATCAAAACATATCTCACTGAAGATTTTGTGGAAAAGAAACTGTTTGCATCACAGCATTAAATTCTGTGCTCTGCACACATGACAAAAGTGTAAATAGGGCTTTTACCATTCCAGGATTTTGTTTTCATCTTTTGACTTTTAAATCTTGATCACTGAGGAGCACATGATGCACATTTCTAATGCTAAAGTGGTTACTGTGGTGTGTGTGTGTGTGTGTGTGTGTGTGTGTGTGTGTGTGTGTGTGTGTGTGTGTGTGTGTGTGTGTGTGTGTGTGCCTATTAAATGTTGTTGGTTTTGTGTGGGTGACTGTCATGTTGATGCATGTTGCATTTTGAAGAAGAAGATATACTTCATTAATCCCCAAGGGGAAATTAATTCTTTTTCACTCTGTTGTCATAAGCACACAGGCACAATAGGACTTGCACATGCATTAAATGGAGGGAGGGATGTCAGAGATGCCAAAGCACAGCCGGCCCTTGCAGTTGTGGGTTTGATGCCTTCCTTAAAGGCGTGCGGTGGTGCCTTGGAGGCAAACTGGCACCTCTCCAGCCACCAGTCCACACTCCATATTTCGTCTGGACATGGACTTGAGCTGCTGACACCACGGTTTCCAACCAAGTCCCTATGAAGTGAGCTACTGCTGCTGCTTAGCATATGATATTAGCTGTTTGTTCTGGAGGTGACTGCACTCACTCCCTCTGTGCTGTTTGCTTGTTGCATTGGCTTCAACACATTTGGTGTGAGTATAATAAAATATGATTATTTCTGCTGGAAGGAAAGTCATGGCCTACATTTCCCTCCAGTCGCTGTTGGAGGGTGAAAGAAATGTGTAGCTTCGGAGATGGTCAAGATAAAAACACATAAATGAATAAATAAGTAACGAACAGTCCCTAATAAAAGCCTTTCTGATTCCACATTCTAACCGGAAATGTTGCCAGGTTTTAGCAGTTGTGTTTTTATTTTGAAGCTAACCGGAAGTCGTGTCGAAGCTCTCTTCCTGGCTTGACGCCGCCGTCCTTATCACAACAGATCAGACTTGGCCGGAGAGAAGTGCGTCTACTTCACTTCGGAGCGAATTCTCTGTTGCTTTTTTTGTTTTTACAGTTTTTCCATCGTGTTTTTTGTCTCGTCGGAGTTTGTCTGCGTCGCTTCCAGGATGGTTAAAGTGTCTTTCAGCTCCGCGTTGGCTCAGAAAGATGTGAAGAAGGACGTCGAAACTCTGATTCCCGAGGAGGACAAAGTGAGTAGAAAATGGCTAACTGTGCTAACGAGAAGTTAGCTTCCTGCTCGGCGGAAGAAGACGCAGTTTATAGACACACACAATGGCTTTATTTCTATAAACCATGCATATATTTTAACTACATATATCTCTTAAACACTTTAAACAAAGCTCACTGCGATATTTCTAAATATATTTTATAGTAGTGACGTAATTAGTGTTTGGCTGCTTCCTAATGTGGTTGTTAATGTTGTTATACTTCGATAAACTTGTTTATACAGCTGCGTTGTGTTTGCTAGTCTGACTTTGCTGATAATATTTCAAATATTAAACGTTATAACACTTTTATAAGCAGTTTTTTCCAAACTATGGTTAATCATTTTAGCCATGTTTTTTTCTGTTTTGTTTTGAAATACATGAAAATATGGTCAGTAAATGATTGACACACTAAAAAATAGCATTGTCTCTGGTATTAAAGAGTTTTCATATATTTTATTAGCCAGAAAATTCTGAGTATTAAGTGAAACAACTTTCTGAAACTGAAAGTGTCCTGTTTTAATACTTGTTTTAAAGCTGTTAATTGTCTTTAAAGTCAGTTTGACATGTGTCCTTTCTATATTTCCTCTTCTTGTAATCTTAGCTGCTGTGTCGTTTCTGTTTTCACTTGTGCTCTGTTGTTTCCTCTGAAAACTGCGTCACTCTTGCACAAGAGAAAGTAGAAAATGTGATGAAATGCATCATGCAATCTGCAGAAATACAGATATATATATATATAGCTGGAGTGGGTACTTTTTTTTCTAATCCTCTTAACTAACAACATCCTGATACATTGGAAACTTTAAATTAGACAGAAAAGCTGGTGATCTTCTTAGATTTTAAGCCTCTGTGTGCTGCAAACAAAGAGGAAGCTTCCTGTCGCGTTACCTCACACATTAGAGTCCTGGAGAAGTTGTGAATCTTGTTTTCCAGGATTGAAATGCTTTGGAAAACGGGGAGACATCATTAAAAGTTAGACAGGAAACATAAACTATAATTGTAGGTTTGTGATTGCTGGAAAACGTCGAAACAGCTGCTGTGGAATCAACATTTAGAGTGATGGTTTTGAAACTTCAAATCTAACTGGATTAATAATTCAGCCATGTGAAGCTGACTGGAGGTTTCAGCCTGCTGACTGCACAGGCGTGTTGTCTCTGTAGGTCTAAAGTCTAGTTAAAACTCCTCCTGAGACATCCGTTCGTCTCCACCCTGTTGTGAAAGAAGCTGCTTCAGGCTTTCAGAGGAAGTTTCAGCCCAGTTTGAAAGACCATTTCTCAGCAGAGTAAATATGAGCTGTAGTCGGATTGTCTTTGCACTGTCTGTGTTTATGAGGAGAATTTATAAAAGAGGTTTAAAGTCGGGTGCAGAAGCAGCGTGATTCTTGTTAAACAGGTTTCAGATGTAGGTTTGTGTGATGTGATGCATATCTGCTGCCTTCCTGTGTGGTTACAGTGGTTGCAGACCGTACAGTTAGTTGAAAGCTGGGTTGGTTTCAGTCTCACTGGCTCTTATCGTGATAATTGGAGCTTAATGTTTTCCTTCTGGGGGGGTTGAAGTGGGTGCAAACAAAGCAGATTCTGTACATGTTGTGTGGAGGGATTTTCCTGCACATGGCGCATCGTTTCCATCTGCACTGTAAGATAACCATGTGTCATATTGCTTACAAGAATCCTAAAATGGAGTTAAAAAGATAAGGTTCTGATAAATTCTCAACATTTTTTGAGTTAGTTAATGTCATTTATTTGCAAAAATGTGAAACATTTCATAGTTCCAGCGTCTTGGCTGCAGGATTTTCTGCTTTTCTTCATCTTGTGTCATTGTAGATAAAATAGTTTCCTGTTTTGTACTTCTGGTTGGACAATAAAACACATTTAAAGATGTCACTTTGGGCCTTGGTTGGGTTTGATGGGTCACACAGCTCCTCCAGGCGTACTCACGTACTTATTAGTCTATCAGATGAGTCTAATTTCAAAAGAAAAAGTCATCTCTTGTTACAGCTGATGTCTGCAGATCTGTGCTTATCACAGTTTGATCCACGTTGCCTTCATGGAAACATTTCCATCATGGCGTCCATCGAGACAGGAGTACTGACTTTGTGCTAACTTCTGCCTCAGGTGATGATACACCTGAAACCTGATCACATTTGCAGGGCTGACCCAAATACTTTGAAGCTTTGATCGGTGCCAGTCGATGTCCGAATCAGTATTCTAATGCTTTGTTTGTGTATTCCATTACCCCAAAAATCCCAATTAGCCCCTAAATGAAGAAATACTTATCCAATTCGTTCATTGATTAGTTCTTCTCAGACAAGGACATGTAAACTTTGTTATTGGCCGAGATTTGTGACAGGTTTGGCAGGTTTACAGATATTCTACCATAGGAGTGTCCAAGAAGTCAACCATCTGCAATAGTTTCAAAATTTACAAAGGTAGCTTTCAAAAAGTCGTGTGTCCGATTCGCCAAAGGAAACTGCTGTACAACAAATCTACAACGAGTTTGGCAAATCACCTGAAAACTGTTCATAACAGCTCAGCCATCTTGTATTCTCTCAAACTCAAAAACCATCCTCTTGTCTCCCTCCCTTGAAGCTGTGATCCATCAGTAGTATTTCTTAACAAAGCTTTGGTGCCACAAAACTGGTATTCAGGGCAGCCCTAGAAGGTTGTAGCTTGTAGTGTACTGTGTCTGTAGTAAGAGTCTGAACGTAGTGCTGCGTAAAGCTACATGTGGACTGTCATGTCTTTAGGATTCTCACTATTCAATCCTTGTTGTCTTGGCCTAATTCAGAATACATTTTCAGCTCAATAAATAAGAGAGGAGACACATTTTCCAAACTGAATGTTGGTTTTTGTGTTCTAGAGTTTGGACTATGGTACATTATAATACTCTGCTTCAACATTAGTACCAGTAGACCCACTCTGTCTGTCTGTGAGTCAGTTCAGACTTGAAGATGATAACGATCTGAATTTTTGTGAGAGTGAATTTCCCCCGCCTCCACACAGATTATAACATGATAAATGAATCTGAAAGATTGTCTTCATTGTGGATAGTGAGCAGCTAAACTAAACATCATTTCTGCATTGTGCGTTTTACACAACATGAGCCTAAACACGGTGGTTTTAGTTTCCTAACTGCAGAAGATTTTTAGTTTCTTTTTGTCTCTCTCTCTCGCGCGCACGCTTTCTCTCCCTGTTGTGCTTCTGCTTCTCTTTCTTTTAAATCCCTGGTTTCAACATGAAAATGTGCAAATAATTGTTTTATGTGACGAGTGAGGGGAGAAACAAATACTATTCTGTGATGTATTTACTTTAAATCTTTAAATATTAATTTGCATGTCTAGTCTCATCTCCATGTTGATGAGCTCCATCAGTCGGGCACTGAGAGGTTTGTGTTCCTCTGCAGGCTGTTAGTGTTCGTCTGTCTTTAACGAGTTAAACAGAGTTGAACCAATCAGCTAAAGCCTGCCACTGAGACATTTATAGCCACACACAAAAAAATAAACCAAGCTAAACATTTAGGCTAAGCCTGTCGACATGCTTACTTTAGCTTTTCCCTGAGTCAGACATGCTGGGTGTGTCCAAACAGGGACGCAGGTTTTTTCCTGTTGGACATAAGATCCCAGTTTGTATCCTCATCCACAGAGAAAAAATAACAGGACTCAGGCAGCGGTGGAAGACGTACCTTGGATCCTTTACTTCAGTGACTCTCAACCTTTGTCATGTAAAGGAATAGAGTTTGGTTGTTAGATATGATGAGATAATCATGGAGGGATTAAAACGTATGATCAGAACCGTCACCTGTATGACTCTTACTCACATTGGGTTTACTTCTAATGTTAGTTAAGCAGTGAAACTAAAGTAAAAGTACTACTACCCCCCTTTTGAATATATTGTACCTCGTAGTAAAAAGTAAAGTAAAAGTCCTGTCACCTACATTGAAACTACTGTATTTCATGTCTGTATTTCATAGTCCTAATTAAAATTTTCGCATAGTCAACAGGGAAATTAGTTGCCAGGAACATCTCTAGTTGTTACATATCAGATATCGGCAAAAAATCCAATGTCCAGTTTATTAAATAAATTAAATATAGTGTTGTAAAAAGAACAATATTTGCCTCAGAGACATTGTGGAGTCGAAGTTCTCAAGTACAGTCCCTTTTTCATATTTAATCACTTTATTAATCATCAAGTTCCTAACGTCCATCTGTCCAAACTTGAGGCTTTATAGATCGATTGATTTCTGCAGACACATTTTAAACATCAGGTCTGTTTGTGTCCACTCTTAATTAATCCACAGATCATTAGAGTTAATCAGCATCTTATCTGCTTTACTAAACCCAGTTTGTCTTTGTGCTAATTAACAATTAGGCCTCGTCTCCTGCTGTCAGTGTGCTGATTCTGCTCTGTCATTGATCCGGTCTGTAATGAGCTCTGCTCCGATTTACAACCAGAACAATGAGTCAGCTTTTGTTTCTGTGTGCATTTTAGATTCTGCACCAGAAAGCAGAATCCAATGTGTAGTTGTTTATTATATTGACTTATGTTTGTAATGACTGGAGTCACCAGGCTGTGTTGTCTCTGCAGAGCCCTTAAAGGGAAAACAGTGAAACTAACCTCCAGACAGCTCAGCTGAAGGTTAGGATGGGACGAACACCTGAGCTTATGTTGCAGCACATTAACACGTCACACTGTGCTGTCAGCTCTGTGTAGTGAAGATCACGTCAGCGGCTGAGCCCAGGCTTTATCAGCAGCGTGTGAATCCAGGTTAACGTTCAGGTTGTGTTGGTCCATGACGGCCAGGTGTGTGTGTGTGTGTGTGGCGTTCATTAAAGGTCAGTTTTCACAACTCTGTTCTCACATGAAGTGCAGCAGTGTTGGGGTGTGAGACATCACTACTTATCAAGTTCTTACTGAATTTGTTGAAGCATCAAGCGTTAAATGCTTCATCAGATCATCAGACATTTCCCTTCTTCATCAAGATGAAATGAACTTTATCAAAAACCTACGCAGTTTCACAGCAGCGAGGAGGAAGTACAAAACAGTGCACAGTCCAGATAAGAGAAGTAAACTGAAACTATAATGTTACATAATATACCCGTGTTGCACAGATTGTGAGATCCTGAGTTGATACAGATACAGATATTTAAAATAACAATTTGGCTAAGAGATGATAACAATAGTTTTTGGTGTTGTTTATTTTGTATTGTTGTTATTTATTCCACCTTTTGTTTCAGTAGGACTGCATCATAATTGAACTGTTTGAAAGCCATTCAGCCCTTCATTACACTACCTTCAAATGAGCACGAATTGAATTATACACAGTTATAAAATAAAACTTTAACACAACCTTCACATGAAAAGTTTTTGTTTTTTAATTATATCATAATTCTCTTTCTTATTTCTATTTTATATTGCCGTGAAAACATTGAAGTTCTCCTTTTAACAGTTGTATTTATTCAAGATTATCATCAAAGACTAGGATTTACAAGATCAAATTGAACACATCACGAACATATTCTAATTTACCATCAACCAATACCCATTTTTACTGAATAGAGCTTGAACGCATCGTAATGTAACTCAGTGCAACCTCCGTCAGCATTCAGTTCCAATCACTAGCTGCTAACAGCTAACGTTAAACAGCTCTCCTCCTGCTAATGTCAACACAGACTTGTTTACAATGTAGTGTTTTAGGGAAATAACAGGCCGCGTCCTCTGATGCATCTGTGTCCTTTTGTCTCAAAGGTGTCCTGTTGTCAGTCAACAAGGCCAATATCTGCCGATTCTGATGTGCGGCCAATAAATAGGTACATCCCTACTACATACAAAATGAGCATCTACTATATACAACAATAACAGAAATAAAAACAGTGGTGCTGTAAACTTACACCTGAAACAGTTAGTCAAGTGATAGAAAAATAATCAATTAAATAAGTTTTTTTAAGCAAGAAAAAAAACAAAAACAATTTTGGCCTTTCATGATAATTTGCTGCTTTCCAGTTTCATTTATGTGAAAATATTTGGGTTTTGGGCTGCTCTCACATGAACACATGGCTTATTGAGTTCTGACTACATTTGTTTGAAGCATTCAGCATTCACAGCAGCAAAGAGGAAGCAGAGGACAGCTGCACGGCACAGATAAGAGAAGTTAACTAAAACTAAGAATGTTATATATATTGTAAACATCTACTTAATATAACTAAATACAAATATATATAAACAGCAATCTTCAACTATTTTAATAACCGGTTAATCAAGTTAAACCAGTTATGGTTTAATATGTTTTATGCATTTGGGAATCATAACTTTATTGTTATAATGTTTATAGGTCATAATTATGAAGCTGGAATAATTTATCAGCACAGCACAGGAAACTCCTTTTATGTTTAACAGTTATTTTATTTTATCAAAACGAATACTGGAGCCTGATTGGCCCACAGTAGCAGTTCCCTTTAATTCAAATGAGATAAACCTGCCGAGTGAATGTGTCACAGTTGACTCTAAATTAACCTGCCTTTTTTGTGAATTATTAGTTTCCCTTCACAAGTCACCTGCTTTTATCTTGAAATCTTTTAATGATATGAACAAAAGAGAAGTTTGTTTGTGAAGCTTTGCTGAACAACTCGTTGGTATTCATAACATGAAAACTAACTGATCTGAGTTTGTAAATTGTTAGTGATAAAGCCAGCTGAGTAAACGTCTGATTGTTGGAGCAGTGAAGAGGTTGTAAGTTGCTGAGACGCCTGACCTATAAATGTGTTTTTATATGAGCCGGATATATTCAGAGACGCTGTGAATGCAAGAGGGAAGCTTTATTAAGATGTGCTGGCTGCTGCAAACCTCGTGTTACTGTGCTGATAATGTGTTGGAGGGAATTATTTTTATATGTGCGGGTGTAGAGCGTTCATATGACACTGCTTTTTGTGTCAACGGGTGGAAAAAGTGACACATGGCAAACACATAAATGTCATCGTAAATAACAGTTGAATTTACGAGGCTTTGACAAGAAAAGTTTTATGCACATCAGTGTTTTTGAAATTGAAAATGAAAATTAAATTATGACAATAGCAACTGTGCTTCTTGTAAAGATGGAAGTAGAGCTGCAACGAGAAGTTCATCTGTTGACAGGAAATTAATTGGCCAAACTTTCTATAGTTGCTCCGAGTGTGACAGTTTTCTGTTTTCTTTGTCTCAACACTGCAGTTAATTAAATTCATTTGTTTATTGTTGTTTTCTGGTGTTTCACTGACCAAATGATTAATCAGTTAATCAAAAATTATCATTTGCAGCCCCAGTTTGAAGGATTGTTGTTAATATTTATTGTCAGATATCCTTCAGTTGTGATTACTAATTCATATTATTGTTGACTTGCCCATAGAGACAGGAACTGGTTACAAATGGTCTAATCCATCAGAATAATTTGCTTCATAGCTTATCAATTCCTTTTATCGATGCCTGTGTGTTTTTCTGCATTTACACTGCTGGAAACTTGCATCCAGAAGGAGTCATGGCGAAGAGAAACAGTCCAAAACGTGGCTTTACTTAATTACAAGTAATCTAATTATATCCAAACTGCAGTAGGGCTTTACTCAGGGCTGCACAATTTTAATTAATTAATCAAAACACATCCAACCTGCAGTATGGTCAAGTGCAATATCCAGACCACAGGAGCTGCAATCTTTGAGATAAAGTTAAAATGTGTCACAACACAGCATCATAAATGAAGCATTGTGGTGCTGCAGAGAAGCCCCAGCCTACACATCATATTACAGACATAAGTGAACATCATTTTTATATGTTTTCAATGGAAATTAAATGCAAAAATTACCTTTTTCTGTTTAAAATCGCAGCTTATTGCAATCGTAATATTTGTCAAAATAATTGCAATATGACTTTTTTGCATATCTCAAGAAGAGAGAAGAGAGATGACAACAGTGCTGCTTGTAACATCTGTAAAATGAGATGTTCAAGTAAGGGTGGAAACACCAGCAGTATTCTGAAATGTCTCTCTAAGCAACAGGGGCTTAAATTCCCCGAATGCCACACATTTGACACTTGAAGTGTGAGTGTCACAGCGTCTCAGTGGGGAATACCCTCTATTAGAATAACATTGAAGTCTTTCTGACAAAGAAAACCTACATGAAAACAAATAATCTCTCATTTCATCAGCACTGTGTTCAGTGCATTTTCCCCCCACACAGAAAACTGACTGAGGAGTTGAGAAAACATCAGACTGATCAACAGAACTGATAATGGCATATCAATTCCCTGCCCTACTTGCGCACCAGGATCGCCTGATGTGGTTGATTCATGAAATGTTGAAATATTACTGAATCATTTAGGTACTCATTTGGATGGGACGCAAGAATATTTTGGTGTTGTGGTGGACACACTGTTGTGTTAATTGTTTCTTGTCCTACTCGTGGTGCACAAAATGAAAGTGCAGACAAAGACGGTTCATTTTGGGGCGGCTGTGGCTCAGAGGTAGAGCAGGTCATACACTGACCAGATCAGTCTTTAGACCTATGTCAGCAGGTACCTTACCTTTGTGATGACAGAATGAATCCACAGTTTATCAGCGGATTCATTTTGGTCACTGTGTGCAGATCTCTGACCGACAGAGTAGAGATGTCACATTTTTGTGTCAGTCTTCAGCACTTAAGGATCCAATCTGAGCTGCCGTGGTGGTTTTACAGCTGAAATGTGTTTTATGTTTAGACAGTAACAAAATGCATGCAGGTAATTCATTTTGACCCAACGATTTTGTTTCCCTGCTACGAGCACTTTTGCAGGTAACTCAAGGCAACACCAACCCGGTGACGTACACATCACTGCAGGTCTTAGAGCTGAAGCTATTAGTCGATTAAATCAATTAGTCAATCCTACATGCTTACGTTAATTTTGAGGGCTTGCTGCTTTAGATGATAGCACAATGAGGACTTTTGGTACTCAGGCTGTTGATTGGATGGGAGAAGCCATTTAAAGACGAAGTTGTGATTGGGATTGCATTGTTGTCTGACATTTTGTAGACCAAATAATGAATTGAGAATGATTCTTATCATCAGCACTAACAGGTTTGACTCTGGCACTGAGTATCGTTGATTGTATAGACAGGTCTGAGCCTGTTGTTGCAGCAGGTGATGCATTCAGACATGGAAATAATATGAAAATCATTGGGAGAAACTTTCTGCATGCAAATCTCACAGCTCCACATCTGTCTGCTGATTGTACTTCTGTACATTTACCAGACTCCTCCAGTTGATTCATTTAAGAATGATTGCAGGTATGATATGACTGCATACGCATCCACACAGCTACATGACGGGATTACAGCTCAGATCTGTTGCTGCTGCTCTCCTCCTGTGTGTCCTCTGATCGTCGTCTGAGGCATGTGGACTGCTTGAGAAGGATTATGGTTTAATCAGTCAGATAGAGACTCAGCCGCAGAGACTTAGCAGCCTCCTACAGCGACGCCAGCCACTAAAACTCAAGAGGAGGGGAGATTATCCAACTAGGCAGATGTAAGACCCCCCCCCCCCCCCGCAGCAGCTCAGAGACCCAGACACCCTTCACCCCAGTGCAGACCTGATATGATGTAGAGAATCAGATTTACAGCAACTGGGAGTTGTTTGTGTTCTGTCTAGAGTTGCAACGATTATATTGGCCTATAAAAATACAATGAGGCTAGCCAGTTAGCAGTTATTTTTATTAATGTTTCAGTAATTTTTCAAACAAAATTTCTGAACATACACTTTATAATTCTCTGCTGCGGCCTGTCTCTGGAGCAATTTCTAGGATAGCAATTTTTAGGATTCCTCCAGTGTTCAAGGTTCAGGAGGTTTTTATCAGGAGCCGAATTTTCCGCAGAGGTCTGTTCCTCTGCAAAACAAACAGACCAAGGGATTTAAACTGGTAAATAAACTGAAAAAGGCAGTTTCATGTTAAAATCAGTGTTGCTCTGATGCTGTTTGGTACAGCAGGGCCTGGAGCCGAGCTCAGTTTGTTTCTCTGATGACTTCAGATCCAGACAATTACTAAAATCCTTAATCTGGTTAAAGTTTAAAACAATGAAGATCTAAAAAGTGTCTTGTAAAAATGTGGCTTAAAACTGGATGAAAGTCAATTTATGACCCTGACTTGTGCACAAATAGAATGTGACAGCATTGACATCCAAATGAAAAGGGCCGTGTCCTGGATTAAAATGACAGATTTCTCTGTGTTTGAGCATTGTTGAAAATGTTTAGGATAACAACAAAATATAGATCATTGATCCAATTGTTTTTAGACATTTTGATGTTAAAAATTACACATTATATCTTTAAATGTGGGGATTTTCTGCCTTATTTTGTCACATATGATAGTCAAGTATCTTTGCGTTTTATGCTGTTGGCTGAACCAAAGAAGGCGATTTTGGACATTTTTTGCTGACATTTTAGAGACGATTAATCAAGAATGAAAAGAGCTATTAATTGCAGCTCTAGTTGTGTCCACAGGTAGTTTAGTTCCACTTTAACAATTATAATTACTTTACACAATATTTCAGGACTTCATCAGGTTAGTTTTTAAAGGTTTAAAATTCAGTAATATTCACTGATTTATTTCACTTTGCAGTCAAAGTAAAGCTCAAGTTTGTTAAAGAATTACTGCAAACGGGTTATCTTAAATTTGTGGCCCAACAGGTTTAATGACAAAGAAAGAGGAGTGGAGGAGATTAAATATTTCAGTTGGCTTTGGAGTTAAGTTTCACTCTGGGTTTAGTTCCCATTTTTAGTTTTGTCATGGGCTGGTATAACTGTTGCTGTTTGTCATTTGCATTTTATCAGGCTGATGACATGCTGGACTCTGGCAGGTTGTGTCATATCCAGATAGACAGTACGTGTGTGTGTGTCATGTCGCAGAGATCTGAATAAAATAATCAGAGGAATTCCTCTGGTGTATCAGTGCAGCTCTACCCTTGTCCATGGAAATGCTCTGTATAGGTTTGTAGGGACACAAAGAAGAGTTCAACAGTAAACCGATGATGAAAAAGTCATGTTTCCTTTCTCTAAACTAAAGAGGGGTTTCATTAAAGTTTTGAACCCAGTGTGTGGTGTGTACGCAGCTCAGAGCACAGGATGGAGTTTCAGTGAAACCAAACCTGCGTCCTGGACACTGATACTCACCTGTCTCCACAGAGACAGAAACACAAGCTGCTCTCAGGTGGACCCACGCTCAGGACTCTGCAGGCTGATCGTTGACCGGAACACTGAGCCTTGTTTGGGACCAGAGCGAACAGTCATGTATTCACACTAAAAACACTAATAAGCCCATAAACCCTCTTTGATTCACTGCATTTAAACACAACAGATATGATTACACCTGACTCTTTAATTCCAGCACGCACACACACACACACACACACACACAAACCAAGTGAGAATCCACCAAAATAAAGTGTGAGATGTTGGTTGGTTGTGGCTGATTATAAGTGGTGGAGACACAAAGAGAGTCATTGATCCCAGTTGTAGCCTGACTGTGTGATGTGAATGAACCATCAGCCTCCGTCCTCACCACACACACACACACACACACACACACACACACACACACACACACACATCTCTCAAAATGAGACGAAACAATTGACATTAAAGTTGAGACAGTTCATCATAGCAGAGTCAGACCAACAGTCTGAGAACAAAAGAGGAAGTGAGTCTGTTTCAGTCCGTTGGATCTGACAGTTTGTTAAAAATACAAAAAGGCTTAAGTCACAAGAATCAGTTCCTGTACACAAAACATCTGCACAAGTTTTCATTCCTAGTAATCATAAAGCTCAGATATGTGCAGTAGAGCTGAAACACTCAGTCGATTGGCTGATAAACAAATAATTATAATTGGTTCAGCCAGTTTTCTAGCAAACAAAAAAAGAAACAATTATTTGCTGGTTTCAGTTTCGCCCATTGATGCATTTCTTTGTTGCACGTGATAGTAAACTAATTATCTTCAGTTTTGGACTGTTGGTCACATTAAACAGGAAATATAAATGACATTGATCTCTTTCATCGCTTTATTTGAGAAAATAATTTGGAGATTGATTGTTTTCATCAGTTATGCGGCCTTTGTTTTTATCTTTTTGTCATGTATGATTATTTTCATTTAATAGGTGAGGTATCTTTGAACCTCTAATGCACTCTTTTCAAACATTTTAACTTCTTACTTTGTTTGTTATACACATGTAAGTGCAAATAAACTAAACTAAATAGTTGCAGCCCAAATCTGCTATATTCACATTTGTTGCTTGATTTAGATAGTTGTGAATTGTCTGAATGTTTAAATAAGAAATGAAATCACTGGGGCTGTAATCAAGCAAAGCAAAGAAAATCTTGGTCAACTGAATCTTGACCTACTCTTTCACTAATCGATAAGTCAGTAGGGGAAAAAGTTTTGCATGTCATCGGTAGATTAACTAAATCAGCCACAGTGCATTAAGTGCGCTCTACCTGATAGTGTTGTGTGTCCACCGAGGCGTTATTTCCTGTCACAGAGCTTGACAGTAACACCCCACCAGGGCAAGTTAACTCTGTGTTCACACAAGTAGAATGCCTTGAGTGAAAAATAGATGCGATCTGAACATTAACTGCAGAATGTCCAGCTAAGCTGCTTGCACGAGTCCATCTCACCACTAAACGTTGAACAGGACTGATAAGAAGAATCTGACATACTGGACACTGTAGAAGTTTAATCTGGGGTTGACGATGTCATATAATATCACTAACGTTAAATACGGAGCGCTGCTTGCAAGAGTGAGATTTATTATTTGTAGCGCAGTAGGTAGCGTCAGCCATCCTGGTGCTCCAACCAAGGGGTCCGGTGTGATTGTTTCCCTTTCAGAAGGTTTATAATCCAGACTTGAACAGCAGCATCTTTCTGGAGACTTCGTAAAATAGATCCAGAATAAAAATTGGACACTGACCATCTTCTGTGATTATTTGATCAATATCTGATTTGAAATGAGAGCTAAAATATGTTTAATTTTGGGTAGAACAATGCGCTCGTCACTGTCACCAGACGTCCAATCGCAGTGAAGAAGGGGCGGGACAGATACCACCAAGACCAACTGACACAGGACAAATACAAGTGCCTAACAACAACAACTACTGTGGACAAGAACATATTGACCAACCAACTGACCAGAATGTGACAGTTCTACAAGTAGTTAATCAGTTAAATATAGAAAACCTTCTGTGGCTTCAGCTTCTCGAAGATGAATATTTGCTTCTTTATAAAATTTAAGTATTAAATATCTTAAATTTTCGTGACTATTGGTCAAACAAAATAAGACTTTTGTAGAGATTTTTTTTATCTTTCTGAAACACTGTACTACATTTTTATTTATTCCTTTGTATCAGTAATGGGAATAATCTTTAGTTGCGACCTCATCATTCACTCAGTTGATCAAATAATCCTGAAAATGCCTTTATTCCCTGAGTGTGATTCTGACTGTACATATTGTTCCAATTGTGTGTGACGTTGACATACTTTACTGTGTTGACACAAGAGTGTGTTAACGAGGGTGTGAGTGTGTTGGAGTTATGAAATGTTGGTCTGAAGGCCTGTCGGGTCTTGTTGCTGGTGGTGATGAAGCATCAGGAGAATGTTGAGAAACAAAGATCACTGCATCAGATATGATATTTGAACTCAATGAGCTGCTTGATTTCAACATTTACAGTCTGAAGTAGTTCGCCTTGATGTTATTTAAGTTCACTGTCACCTCTACTTCATGGCCAACTAGAAATCTGAGCTAATAAATAAAATAGAGGCGAACACAAAGCCATGCTGATGGCAGGATAACTCTGATGTGATGATGAAATACAATCATGGAGGTCCAGTTTGAGTAAACAGATCAATGAGTTTCAACTCAGCATGACAGTTCAAATAAGGCGACTGTGTGTTTGCATGCACGTTTGAACTCTCCCTTGTAACCAAGTGGATCCAAGTGGACTCTTCGTTAAGATCTACTGCAGCCCTGCAGATTATAACCAGCAGGTCTTTGAGCTCCTCTGATCAGGGTTGGTCGGTTGTTCCTCGTTTCAAGTATAAAACTTAAGGAGACTTTTTAGGTTGTAGGTCTTAAGGCCCAGACACACCATACCGTCTTCAAAGAACTAGCATCAGTGAAAGCTAACTGTTGCATCGCCTCACATTGCCTGCATCTCAGCTAAAAAGTTGGACATGAACACACTGCGAAGACTACAGCCAATGCCCAAAAAAATGTTTGTTCTGCGCCTGTGTGCGAGGAAACAAGTCTCCACGCCAGCAGGCAATGGTAGTCTGTATTCATCATTCAAAAAGAGAAAGGGGAAGATCACCAGGACAGATTCAAGACACTGGTTAGCCAGTTAGCACATTGACAGCATGACCTGATGTTGAAAGAACAGAGTTTACCATGCACCAGTGAAGAATGACACAATTACACACTGTTTCAGCGGAAGAGCGCGGTGGCTCAAAACACAATTACCCAATATGAAAAGTTTGTTTTGATCTCATGGCCCCTTGACTTCATTCATTTGTTTACTTTCCTCACTTCTGTTTCTCTTTTGTGTGCAAGGCTGAACTGCCAATCAGAGGGATTTCTCTCACCGATGGGCTCTGCCGTCTTAGAGTCAGATTTAAGACGATCAATTAGTGTGTTGGGGATACATTAGAGATTAGGGTGCTAGATGCTCGCTGACAGCACAACATTTACCAACAAGTGACCGTCAGCCAGGTGTTTCAGGGCCCTTATAAATAAAGTTACTTGCTAGAATCAGAATCAGATTTATTGCCAAGTAGGTTTTCATGCACACTGAATTTTCCTTTTTGTTTTGGTGTATAAGAATAAACATGATAAGAGTAGATAAAAAATAAAGCAGTAAATAGCAGTAAAATGGAAAAATGTGCAATAAAAATATTAGAAAAATGTAATGTGTCTGTTTTAAAATAAAAGAGCTGAACAGTTTTGTTGAAAAATGTGCAAAATATTGACTGGGGTCTTGCAAAAAAGTCATAGTACAAAGTATAGGTTTCTGATGTAGACAAGGAGCGTGAACTGTGCAGGGAAAAGTTGTGTATTAATGCTCATTTCCGCCTCGACTTCCAACATCCAACTGCTCCCAGTGTGGCTGTTGGGGACACAGGGCCAAATGTCTCCTAACTAACCTGTTTAATATTCTCGTGTCGCTGAAGATGTTCAGTAGATGAAAAACATCCCCTTCTACTTTCTGCTATTTTGCCTTCACTTCCTCTTTTTTGTTTTCCTAGAAGTCAAAGTCAGTGTGAGTGTTTGAAACAAATGTCCGCTCAGCAGCGATGACCTGAGCTTTACAGCTGATGGAGAAAAGCCTCAGGAAATGTTCCCTTTTAGTGTCTCTGTCAGCCGCTCGGCCTGTCAAACACACTTCGTCTAACACTGCCAGTGTTAGCTGCTCAGCACTTTCCTCTCTAAAGGTTTCACCCTCACTTCCTCCCATCAGACCGCTGTTCCCCTTTTCAACGTTCCTCCTCGCTACGTCTCGCTACGTCTCACTTGTCGCCTGCCAGAAAACAAAACATTACACAACGTTCAGGGAGTTTTGTCTTTGCTGTCCGGGAATTGAGGTGACGGTCAGAAAGGGCTGACTGTCAGTGTTTTAGTTGCCTCCCTGCAGTTTCCTCCTGTACCCGAGGTGTTCTGGAAATGCTGACTCAGGGTCCACATTTATCAAGTTATAAAAGCTGCATTCACGGCACAGCTTTACTGACCACACTGAAAATACAAATATGAATGTTTAACAGGAGGTCGACTGTCTGCTGATGTCAGGAAATATGTTCTATACGTTCTTCTTAAAAAATACGTTTCTTTTGGCTGCTCTATTGAAATTGTAGTGTTTATAATAGCTGTGACAAAGGGCTGTTTCTCTGTCTAATATTTTAAAAGTAATTATTTAACACTACGTAACTATGATTCCCTTTGTTGCATTTTGTCGTACGCTATTGGCAAAACTGTTCCTTCAAGTTGTTCATGAACATGAAGATTTACTGCAGAAGTCTTTTTCATCATAACCAAACCGATCACACCACGAGGGCTGATATTTCTTAGTTTGTGCGGTTTCCTCTTCTGCTCAGGCGGCGGTTTCTGCTCAGTGTTGCTTGACTGATTACAGGAACAAGAGGATGAAGTTTGTGTGTCTGGGTGTTATGAAGTGTTGCATTGTGGGGAAACCAAAAACACTTCTGCATCAACATAATGTCAGAAATCAGCAGACTCCCAAACTGGAAACATGAGTTTATGAATTGGTCGTTAAAGTCGCTCGTTGTGCAAAAATGCCATAAAATCTCTCATTCCACATTTTCATTGCTTTAATATCAGAATAAATTCTTAATGTTATTAAGAAATTGCTTTGAGTAACATCACAAGTAAATGTTGCCTGTCGCTAGTCGGCACAATGAATTAAATATTTTTCTCAGTTTATAGCTTCTGTTAGCGGCAGTAAACATCCTTTCATTTCATAGTTATAGTTTCTTAATGTATGAAAAACTAGCCATGGTATGAAAAGCGGTTACAGCTCAACACTGAGTAAAGACGAAAACACACTGGTGGCGTACACCGCTGCAATGTACAGCCCTACATTGGCGGCAGATAGGCGCGTGTCGGCGCTTCTCGATGTATGCCCCGTGCCACTTAGCACCATGGTCCTATTTTCAGCCTTGTCGCTACCAGAATTAAAGGCATTTTTCCCCGCACTTGTTTTCTGCTTGTATACACCAGCTCCTGCAGCAGCTCTTTATCTCTGCCCCTATAGCAGCTCGACTCCTCTCCTCATCATCAGTGTATTAAGAGAACTTGAAGTTGTGATGAAGAATGGATGAGGAGAGACTTGTTGTTGAGGTCAAGAAATACCCCGAGCTAAAAGACCCACAATCCTGTCATTATAAAGACAATGGCCAAAAAGATACTTCCTCGGGTGAGAAATTAACTTTAATTATAGCTGCTGTGCAGCGATGGGTTGGGTCCGGGCATTTTTAGGTAATTCTGAGCAGATGTCGCTTGAAGATGCTGCACAGTGATCAGTCACGCTCAGGCAATTTTAAGCAGTAAGCTGGAGCATAAGAAGATGCTTATATTACAATGTGGATTCTGCACCAGTTGAGGCTCAAACCCGCAACCTCTGGAACCTAAGACGGTCATTTACCGCTCTGAGCTAATTGGCAAGTATTAATGCAACAGTGGCTTCACAAATTGAGTAAGCCATTCACTGTTGTGTAGGGAAGCAGCCATCCGTGCATGGAAAGGCAGATTGGAAACCACTGTAAAAAATCAGTTAAGTTGTCAGTTAAAAATTTAGTTATAGTTCGTTTTTACATTGACTCCAATTGTTCACATTAGAGCAAAATTCAAAATGCTGTCAAAAATTCAGTTTTTGAGATAAAATTCTGAAATTTGCCACACATCATCTACCATGACTCTAAAATTTTGTCATTTTTTCATAAACATTGAAGATTTACTTAGCATGAATTTGCATGTATATGTTTACAGTACTGTTACAGTCACACATTTTGATGCACTGTAGGCTCAATTTTTGATAAATCAAAAATCTGAGAAACATAGTTTGTGTAGGACAGTCTGAAGATGCTCTGTAGCAAGTTTGGTGTCAATTGAGCAAAAATTGTGGGAGGAGATAGGTTTAAGAAGTTTTACAGTTTTTGAAAAAAACAGAGTGATGAACTTCAATAATTTAATTTAATAGGTTTAGATGTACAAAAGTTTCTTCAGTATTGGGGCTACAGTTTGATGGAAGTTGTGGAATTTGTTATGAATTTTCAAAGTTTTGAACTTCAGGCGCTTACTGTAGCGCCATCATCAGGACTATTGGCTTGAGTTTACAGCTGAGGATATCTGGCATGAGACTGGACCTTTGTGCAAAGTTGGGTGAGTTTTCACCCATGGGAAGTATGATTTCCTCGAAAGAAGCAGAAGCAGAAGAAGAAGAACACAACTTTTTACAATGAAAACCGAAAAATGACCACTCTGATGTGCACCAAAGTGAACTGAACTGAGCTGTACTGCTTGGTAGAAATGAGGCTAAACAGTCCAAGCTCACACTGACACCAGAATCCTGTCATTAAACCTGTTAGTAACCATAAGGTATGTGGTGCGTGACTACACCCAACTCCATTCACATTCTAGGTATTAAAAGAAGTATTCTGTTGGTATCGGCATCACTTTAAGGGTACTGTTATTATCATTTTTTAAACAGCACCCAGCCCTAGTTGCAGCTCGTTCCACTCACGTCAAGAATAGGAGAAGTTGTAGTTTTCTAGTAATGATTCATACGTGACAGAAACAATTCATACACGACAAATTCTCAGCACAAGCACAATTCAAGAGAAGGGTGTGTTGAAAATTAACGGTAAAAAGCTTGTCAGAGTTTCTGTAAGTGAAACCACAGGTCGTGTTTTAAGGCTCAACATCAGTTAAACAAATGTGATGGAGGTCAAAGGAGAGAGCTTCACGTTAATGACTCCTGGCTGTTTATCTTCAGACGAAGTGTCTCTTAGTCTGACAGAGGTTTTCGGTTATTAGCAGCAGGAGGAGACGAGTCAGGTCTTGTTCTGAGAGAAGCTGCTTCTTCATCCTGCTGGCCGGAGTCCAGCAGCTGATGTGTGTTTGATGAAAATAAGCCAGAGCCTATCCAGAGTATTTACCCACAATCCTCCTGGCCACTCAGATCAAAGTCTGAGGTTTCTCACAAGAGCTTGTTTAGATGCATAACAGTGATATTTGACGATTTTATAATGTCATCAATGTGACAGTCGGCCTCAAAAAAAGATCTACAGATTTAAGATGTCTTTTTTTTCTTTAAATTGTAACCACCAGCTGATATGTTATCGTCCTTATCAACCAGCACTCGCTTGCAACTTCATGTCAGTAACAAGATCAGAGTCCACAGACACGTTAGCAGCTCTGTGATGCTGCACTGAGGCTTTTCCTCACACTTAAAAAGTCCAGCATTGTTTGCATTGATGTTTCCCTGCTGGCAACTGTCCTCTTCTTCTTCTCTGTCTTTGTTGGTGCATTACTGCATCTCACAGCAGTGAAAATAAGTGGTGTTTTCTTGATGAAATACAGAGTGTTGCAGTGAATGGAATGAAAATAACCAGCGCAATAACAATCAGACTTATTTTTTCCTTTTCTTCTTAGGAGGATTTAATATTTGAACATCCTCACTGATCCCATCTTCTTCTTCTTCTCTCCTGCAGGATGAGGAGGCAGCTCTGCCGGTGCGTCACCAGTCCCGGGCCTGGTGCTGGTGCATGTGCCTGGGTCTCGCCCTCATGCTGTCTGGAGTGGTGGTTGGAGGAGCCTACCTGTACCGCTACTACATCCTGGAGGTGAGCTACCAGCCCCAGCAAGGCTGGGAAGGAGAGGTAAATGTAACAGTAATCATATATGAAAGGATCAGTGAAGGCAGATTAGATCTGAGGCAGGATGACTTTCAGCTTTAATGTTTGCTTAGGGGTTGACTTAGGCAGCCCACTTAAAAGTCCTCCAGAGACACGACATTACAAACCTCACACCAAACTAGCAGACAAGGAAATAAAACCATGTATTAGATAGATAATAATAAAGTAACTCATGACCTTTACAATAAAAAAGCATCTGATAATGTCAGTATTTGGGTTATAGTCGTCCATCAAGTCCAAAAACAACATCACAAGTATGAAATGTGACAAACTGGACATGTTGGAGCAGGTAAACTGCTGTGAGCTGCTTTTATGTCACATGCTGACTCCGCCTACCTCTGCAGGTTTAAAGAACAGAGGTGTGAATGATACACAGACCTGTCCTCCTCTCTGTATGAGATTAATAACTGCAGCAAAAGTCAAGGTGATTTAAATCCTCATGCATAAAACACAACCGTACGTCTACAGACACATGAGGCTCTAACACTCTGTTCACAGTGTGTTAACATTAGTGGGTGGGGCTGGGCTGGTGTAAACATTTTCAAACTGGTTATATATTAAGCCAAAGACAGGACCGGACTGGTGTAATGAATTTTACCAGGTGTCTCACTTGACTCAGCAGCCGCTCCTGAGGGGAACATAATGACATCATGTGTCAATAGAAAATTAGCGTCTGACTGTCACGTAGCATCAAGTTACTTCAATGCACTTCTGTTTCTTCATGTTGACAAACCACGTAGGCCAGGGGTGTCCAAACTTTTTGGATTAGATTATGTGAAAGTATCAGGGGGTCAGCTGCTTCTCACATCAAATGGAAGCGGCCCTCGCTTTTGATCTTACGCTTCTCCGCTGTGGCCGTGTCCGCCACCCAGCAGGAAATGTCTGCAGTTAGCTAACCTTTGCTTGTTTACTGTCTGGTTATGAAAACATTAGTTCTGCCTGTGTAGTTCCTACCTGGTGCATGTCTACAAACTATATGATACTCCTGCCATCCTAAAGTTAAGGGAAAAATGTAAAGTGAAATTGCTCGAGGGCGTTTTAAATGAGTCTGACAGCAGGCTCAGTGTGGACAGAGAGCGTCTGATGTGTGATGTGACACGATGGTCGAACATGTTAGGATGCTGTGTTAAGATGTAGCTGCAGCTACAGAGAGAGTCATGTCAAAAATGCCCAAAATTTTCTTTGAAGGGCTTTTATATATCTATAGAGTTCTGCACCCTTGGATCCAGATAAGGAGGCACGGAGGAAGGTAGATAATGATAATGTGAATGCAACATGGATTCCAGGAAGACGTCAAGAAACCTCCAGATGCTGCGACCTCCTCTCTGCCGTAGACACACAATAGACAGACTCAAGGACATTCACATAAATGGGAGCAGAGATGAGGGCTGGGTCTATCTCCTGGAAGATGGAGACCCAGATATCACATTGAGACCACGCAGACTGTGATGGGTCAGCTAGTGTTTCCCTCTACATGTTTCTGATGTCAGTAAAGATCGTTGAGGGTGGAGATGAAGAAAGACCACCATCATCACCACTCTCTGTTAATAAATAAACATGAACATAACAGCTGCATGTCGGGACTAACGTAAAAAATAACCAGATGTCAGTGTCTGTTTCATCAAGTTAAACACTGACACATCATCCCATTGATACAAAACCCTGTAAATCCAGTTTAACCATGAACTAGTCCTGGTGACTAATTTGAAATCAGACTAACAGTGACTTTATACAGCCTGAGATATTAACGTGTCGGCCACCTTGCATTAAACATTTTGTAACTTTGTTTCAAGAAATTCTGTATTAATAAAGTTTATTATTACAATGTTTTACAGCGTGGAGCTCTGATTATTTTTTGTGACAAACTGGCCTTGTTACAGTTTACAGCACTCAACACATTTACATCAGCTTCACAGACTCAAACACTCACTCCATCATTTGTGTTCTCCTCCTCTTCCTCTCTGCAGGAGGGTCAGGTGTTTGTGTGTGGTGTGAACTACCGTGAGGAAGACTTCATGATCCAGGAGGAAGACGAGGTATGAAGCTGTTTAACACATCAGCTCAGTTTCTCTTTCTGCTGCTCGTCAGATGTTAATGTTTGTGTTCAGAACATGTGACAGGAAGTGTTTTATTAATCATTACAGACTGGGTCACTGATTGATTTCCGAGTTAATGACTTCAGGCTGAGCTCACAGTACAGTCATCTGTATCTGTGTACACACACACACACACAGACTCCACATGTTTTTAACTTCAAATCACGTTCACTTTACGTTTTAGTCAACTATTTTCAGACTGTTTTCTCTACAGGTGGAGATTTTATTTATTATATTTTTCATTATTTCTGTTTCATTACCACACCATATTAATATGGAGGGTGAAAAATTACTTTAATATAAATAAATTAATAAATACAAAAATAAATAAAGAAATGCATTGATTAAAAAAATAAATAAATAACTACATGTTGAAATATGTAAATAAATGAAATAATCCATAAATAAATATAATGAATTAAAAAAATAAAATAATAAAAATAGATAAATGTTGAAATAAATATGTAAATAAATAATTTAATGCATTAAGAAATGTATAGATAAAAGTATATATTTTAAAAGTACATAAAGAAAAATCTGAAACTTATTTATAAATTTTTCTACATTTATTTCTGAATTTCTGTGTCTGTATGCTCACATTTATTTATTTATACATTTATTTGCTTATTAAATGATACCCATTTTTTTCTCCATATTTTACATTCTGTTCACACTTTCGACAAATATAACACTGTTTTTTAATAATTAATTAAAACCGATTAATCAGTTACAAAAAACTGACAGAATATAAATCTGCAGCTATTTTGATAATGGACTGATTAAGTCAATTTTCAGGAATGGTGCAAACATTTGATGTTCACTGGAGAATTCTTTAAGTTTTTATTTACTTACATTATAGAACATTAAATCTTTTTAACTGTTAACTGGGCGAAACAAACATTTGAAGACGTCACGTTGTAGACACATTTCTGTTGAACGATTGTGGTCAATGCTAATCTTGATGACAAATTGTTTCCTTTGACTGCGTCACAATTACAGGCGTCCTGTTTTTGTCCAGTAGAAGCAGGAAGTGTTGTGTTAGCATTAGCGGTATCTTAATCCCACTCTTAATACGTCTGTGAACAGTAAACAGTGAGTCTTATATCAATCAGATTAATTTATAAACAGTAACTCTGGAGTACAGTCTGCAGTTTTTCCTGTCAGTCTTTCATGGTGCTTTGAATCCAACACAGAATTAATAACATATAATTAATGTAAGTACATTTAATGGCTCTTGCTGTAGAAATGCATTGAGTTCAGACTGTGGAATAACAAAGGAAGTAAGTGACCAAATTACTGTCAGTGTGACTGATTCTGTTACTGGTTAATGAACTGGCTGAACTGGTTTGTAGTTGGAGGTGGAGCTGCCAAACCAGTTCCAGCTGCGGCAGCTGGAGGAGAGGATCAGGGTGCTGGAGAGGGAGCAGGTAGAGCTCATCAACGTCCCCGTGCCCGAGTTCGGAGACGGAGACCCAGCAGACATCGTCCACGACTTCCAGCGGGTGAGACAGATCACTTCCTGTGTGAATCACTAACGACTTTAATGATTAATAGATCATCATCATTTCTGTTGATTGTGACTTATTTATCATCAGTAGTAAATTATAGTCCCATAAATACATCTTATTAAACATAGATTAGAGGGAAAGATTCAAGTTAAATTCCAAAGACTATTGCAAAGTCTCATAGAAAACACGGCATTCAGGTGACAACTTCCTGTGGATTTTCACATTAAAAGCCTACCATTAACGGGCTGGCTGGAAGACTTAAATGTATAGAAATCAACTGGAAGTGTTCATTCACAGTAGATTGAAAATTATCAGCAAAATAAATAAAAGGTGAAAGAACAGGAACTGATTTATCAACACAAATAAACATAGAGGAAGGGACCAGTTCTCATTTACTGGGAGCAGTTCTCTCTTACTGGGAAGAAAAATAAAAAGTGTGTCTCTAATAGAGGCCTGCTCCAACCACAGGACTGGTTCTTTTTGACTTTTAGGTAGGTAGGGACAGAATTTGTGAAACAGGTGAATTACTTGTTTTAAAAAGGAAATTACAGCTGTGTAGATGTTAGTTTTGTTGGTCTATAAATGTTTGTCGTGTGTCTCAGAGGTTGACCGCCTACCTGGATCTGAGTCTGAACAAGTGCTACGTCATCTCACTCAACACCTCCATCGTCATGCCTCCCAGAGACTTCTTGGAGCTGCTCGTCAACATCAAGGTAAACGACTAAAGTTTCACCTTAATCTAGACGTCAACGGCAATCCTTCATTACATTAAGGATTATTACATTATATATTTAATAATAACTATATATTTTGAGAAATATGGAAGTTAAATGAGGCGATTGACACCTTTGGACAGAGCCAACTGTTTTTAGTTTTCATGCTAATGTGGCTGTAGCTTCATATTTGTGGTTTTAATCTTGCTTCTCAAACTGACTGTTTCTTTATAAAATAGAAAGTAGCTGGCACCAAAATTAATCTGTTAAAACCACTGAGCACAGAAGTTTCTATGGATGAGACAGTTGATCTCAGTTTATAGTAAACAGACTCCAGTGGTGGTGAAGACGGATCTATTGACATTAAAACTATAAGAACCAGTTTGTAAAAACAAAACTGGTAAAACCAGCAAATTAGAACAAGGGTGCAACGTCATTGATTTTGTGTGC
Organism: Epinephelus awoara; assembly: GCA_035609425.1. Classification (NCBI taxonomy): domain Eukaryota; kingdom Metazoa; phylum Chordata; class Actinopteri; order Perciformes; family Serranidae; genus Epinephelus; species Epinephelus awoara. The sequence continues at coordinate 35,059,172 of CM069307.1, read as the reverse complement.
CATGACGAGTCTGAAGGGGACAGCTTTAAGTCTTAATTCAAGGGTCAGCAGGCATCAGTGGTGATCATGTATTAATCATTATCATCTGTCCTCTCTCTGCACAGGCTGGCACCTACCTGCCTCAGTCTTACCTGCTCCATGAGGAGATGGTTGTGACAGAGCGTCTGCAACACGTCGACCAGCTCGGCTACTTCATCTACAACCTCTGCCGCGGCAAAGACACCTACAAGCTGCAGCACAGGGACAGGATTTTGGGTAGGAACAGGAAGTCACTCAGGCCTCTATATGTGTTTAATAGAAGATCACTTAAACATTTAAAGGTCATAGATGTGTCTCTGACCAGGTATCAATGAAGTTACTGTGAGTTAAACAGCGGCTGAAAACACTAAAGGCCCAGCTCACACCTGTGTTTAAAACAGCTAAACCAGGTCATAAAATGGATGGTTTACACACACGTAGGAGACAGGAGTTTAATTAACTGTGTGAACGTATTGTCCCGTTCGCAACGAAGCTAACACAGTTGCTTAAGCTGGCCTTGTGTTTCTCCAGGCTGCACGTCAGCTAACGTTCTCCGGTGTCGTTCAGAGATCTGTCGGTGTGTTTCTGTTATACTTGTGCAGATCAGAGGGTATAATCTACATATACACAAAGAAGCAGTGCCACGTTTAGCAAACCACAATGTTCAGTAAACATAGAAGAAATCAGAAATAGTTTCAGCCCAGGGACAGAGTAAACAAACTTGAAAGAATCCACCTAACAATGGATGAAACATGGGTGACAGTTTGGAGTTTCCCTGTGCTCTGCTTGAAGATCAGTTCTGATAGGAGTGTAACAGCACAAGAGTCACGGTTAGGTGCCAGTTTGGTACTGCAGGAAGAAAAAAATTCATGAGAATCCATTTGTTTTGATTCATTATGAAAAGACAATTTAAACAAGTTAGGACTGGGTGATTTAACGACTGTACGAAATATTGATATATTTTCAAGCAAGATTTAGACCACTATACTGATATAGGGTCACTCTGGGTTACATCACACATACCAGTGTGCATCTCACCTCTCTCATACCCTCCTCACAGCTCCGCCCCACTCACACTCACTCACTCACAGTTTCTCCTTCAACACTCAGAGAGACACAGAGCAGCTGACATCAGTCTATAGGTTACACGCACTACTGTAATCAGTCTGTGAGATGAGTGAAATGAGCGCAGTACACGTGCAGTACAGCGCTGCGCTGCATGTGTGGGAAACAGCGCTGCTCAATTGTGTCAGCTGAGCGCTTGTTTGCTAGCTGTCATTGTTAGTAGTTTAGTGTGACAGTGTGACAGTTTGACACTGAGACAGCGCCTGGATGCAGGTGACAGATCTGTTTAAAAAAAAAAAAAAAAATGCAGCGACAACACAGATGTTTCTAATACAACAGAAGTAAGATTTAGGCCCCATCAATAATAGATTTAGATCATTTTCCAGCAACAGAGTCATTTGAAACACCACAAGAAATTACCTTTTAAGGCCCTGATTACACAGAAAGTGTTTTGCAGGTTGCAAAAAATAAAAAACAAACAGGCAGAGGGTACAACAAAGAGGGTACATGAGACCCTAAAAAAGAGGCTGGATCATGGGGAGTACCACCAGTTGGTCCAGGAGCTTCTCCTCCATGCTGGCTGTTTCCAGGCATATTTAAGGATGTCTCAGGGGCAGTTTGACAACCCTGCTGTCTATCATCAGGTCGTATAGCTCTTGGTATCCAGCAACCACTACCTCCAGTTTCTCCTCCATTGTTTACCAACTGTAAACTTGTTGTTGTGACCACCACAGAAGGCCCGCCTCTCAAATCATCTCATTGGACAATGGGGAAAAAAGTGGAGATGACGTGGGCGCTCCTCTGCTCTGAGTTGGAAGTTTTTTCAACCTTGAGAAGTTCAAAGCGCAGAAACATGAGGCGTGTCGCAACACAAAAACAGCGAGCAAAAAGCTTCATTCTCATTAAAAACAATTACAAAAAGCCGCCTCCATCTGCTAAAACGCTTTCTGTGTGATCACCGTTCAGCCTAAAATATAGAAATAGGATTTTTGTCAATGTCGTCCAGCTCTAGACCACATCCTCCTGCTGGAGACTGAGGGGACATTTTGTCCACTGATGAACTAATTTCATTATAACAATCAGGAACATTTCAAACACTTTTGTATTACAGTATATAAACCCTGAACAAACACGTTCCCAAAAGACGACAAAGTCATGGAATAAATGAAAATTAGGTTGTTTACTCCTGGACGCAGCGCTTAACCCCTTCTTCTTGTCTTACAGGTATGCAGAAGCGCGAAGCTCTGAACTGCCACAAGATTCGTCACTTTGGGAGCAACGTTGTGGTGGAAACTCTGATCTGTGAGCCTTAAGAGACCTCGACGCCTCACTTTAACTGCTCTTAAAGTCACTGGCGTGCAGTGAGATCTGTGTTTTTAATCATCACCTGTCTTTTTTCTTTACTTCAGGTAGTCTGAGTGAGTGAGAGGAGTGAAATGTGAAGCTGTTTGCTAAAATATTCTTTTGATTGTGATAAAAACAAAAGAGAGAGTTGTGTATTTTTCCACTTTTCTGTTCGGGGATCTTCTTGGAATCTTTTCATAAAATAACTAGTTAAAAGTCAGCTGAGTTAAAAATAGTAAATTATTTTAATCAAATAACTGCAATTATAGCACGAACGTATATTATAATAGACGGGGGTAAATATAGTTTACCTTTCTTTCAGTTCAAACATTATAAGACTTCAAGAGAAACTTTTGTACCACTCATCCTGATCAGTCCAGGGAGACGTTTTTTGTTTTTTGTATTTTGTCTGCTGTAGCTATTAATACACTGCACCTGTTCTTTCTTAACTGGAAAATGATCTTAAAATAAGCGTGTGGACACGTGCTCCTCCCGTGTAGCTTTAAAAATAACTTTGTATTAAAGACAAGAGTGAAATTCCCAGCGGAGAGTTCATACACACACTTGTGTTAAAATCTTTTTCTCGAGGGTTGTCTGTCTTTTTTGAATGTGTAATTTTTTTGGATAACTCTTCCAGTTGTACTAATTTGTGTATATAATCTCTTTAAAGATATGAACAGACCAACACAATAAACAAACCGGAAAAAACAAACATGCTGCTGTTGTGTGTTTTTATTAAAGTGCTTTTTAAGCTGTTTATGTGCCTGTTCTTCAGAATACACTGAGCCCAGTCCAACATTCACACCCACTTCCTGCAGCTATCAGGTGAGGCGGGCGGCGGGGTTTGAACCTCCCTCTCATCTCTTCAAACATATTTCACACTACTTTTCTGTTTAAGCATGAAGCGGGATTTGTACCTCTGCATCAGATCAACATAGAATCTACAGTGTAAGCTCTGCAGAGCCTACGTCGTATCTTGATGTAACTATACAGCGCAGCAACGCAGACATCCTGTATCTTTGTAAACATCAAACCATTTCCCTCAGTCCCACGAAAAACATTTTATGGTGTGATTTACTCTGGCTTCAAATGAGTGAGGATGGTCTGCTAGCCACTATGCTAATTTATTCAATGGGAAACATCAGAGGCATATGCTAATAATGTTAGCATGTTGTATGTCAGAGGAAAACGAGTACTTTCACTGCTGATACTTTAACTACATGGAGCTGATAATACTTGTGTACTTTTACTCCCACAAAATAACATTTTAAGTCAAGTGTGACTTATTCTGGCTTCATGGGCATAGAGGACAGTCTGCTAGCCACTATGCTAATTGATTCAATGGTAAACGTCATAGGCTTATGCTAATAACATTAGCATGTATTTCTGGGAAAGACCTCTGTGATTTTATTGCTAATAATTTCACTGACTATTTGAAGCTGATAATACTTGTGTACTTTTACTCTCCCACAAAATGACATTTTAACTCTTGTGTGTGATTTATTCTGGCTTCATATGAGTAGAGAAAGGTATGCTAGCCACTATGCTACCTTATTCATTGGGAACCATCATAGACTTGTGCTAATAACATTAGCATGTTGTATATCTGAGGAAAACATGTTCTTTTACTGCTGATACTTGAACTAACTACTTGAAACTGACAATACTTGCGTACTTTTACTGCCCCACAAAATAACTTTTAAGGTCTTGTGTGTGATTTATCCTGGCGTCATATGACGAGAGGAAAGGCTGCTAGCCACTATGCTAATTTATTCAACATGAAACATCATAGGCTTATGCCAATAATGTTAGCATGTGATATATCTGGGGAAATCGTGTACTTTTTCTGCTGAACCTTCGACTACAAGACGCAGAGAATACTTGTGTACTTTATTAGAAATCTTAAAAAAATACTTTTACTTTTAATGGAGTATTTTCCACATTGTAGTTCTGGTACTTTTACCTAAGTAAAAGATCTGTGTACTTCTTCAACAAGTGATTAGTCCACAGTATTTCTAGTATTTTCATAAACTTTGATTGTTACAGTTGTAATTGTGTATTTGTACGGTGTTTGTGGTATAATCAAAGGATGTGTAGTATTGCTGTGTATTTGTACATTGTAGTACTGTTGTGTAATTGTACACAGTGCTGCTGTGTCATCATGTGACAGTGTGTATGCAGCCGTCGCCTCAGATCAGACTGACCTCAGATCAGCTGTCACGGCGGGCGCTCGGCCTGCGTGTCATCTGATCACAGTGGAAATTTGTCCTTGATTAAAGCACTAATCAGAGGGACCTTGCCCAGGGGGATGATGGGAAATGGGCCAGGTGGTTGGCGGTGGCGTGGTGTCACCTTGAAGGATCAGACAGAAGGTTGTTCAAAGAGCTCATATGATGTAAGTACACAAGACAGTAACTGCTGCAGCACTGCAGCTCCTCACAGCATCAACTATTTAACGACATTTATCAGACAGCTGCTGTTTGGTTTCTCTGCAGATTCAGATTTTCATCCAGAACATCAATATCTTATAAAATATGACACATTGTCCTTTAAATTTTAAAGTTTGTTTGTGGTAAGTATTTTTCTTTGTAATGATGAAATAGGTATTTACAGCTGAACTAAGATGCCTGTGACTACATACAGATGTTCGTGGTCTCCAGAGGATGAATCTGACTGACGCGCCACCAGCAGGTCTTTATTATCCATCTATCAACGAATCTAACAAAACAAAACCACTTGATTTAGCCTCGCAAAAAAAATGTATGCCTCCGTGCTAGCCATCACCAGAGGCATTATGTTTTCAGGTTGTCCGTCCACATTCGTCCCTCCGTCCCATCCTTGTCAACGTGGTATCACAAGAACGCCTTCAGGGAATTTCTTCAGGTTTGGCACAAATGTTCACTTGGACTCAACATTCAACTCACTGGATTTCAGTGGTCAAAGGTCAAGGTCGCTGTGACCTTGCATCTGTCTCATTCTCGTGAACGCAATATCTCGAGAATGCCTTAAGGGAATTTCTTAAAATTAGGAACAAATATTCACTTGGACTCGAGAACTGATTACATTTTGGTGGTCAAACATCAAGGTCACTGTGACCTTGCATCCATCTCATTTTCATGAATGTGATATCTCAAGAAAGCCATGATGGAATTTCTTCAAATTTGGCACAAACGTCTACGTGGACTCAGCAATGAACTCACTGGATTTTGGTGGTCAATGGTCACTGTGACCTTGACCTTCATTCTTGTGCATGTGATATCTCAAGACCATAAAACAGTGGTTCCCAACTGGTCCAGCCACAGGGTCCAGATTTCTCCTTAGTCATTAGTTTAAGCTCCACACAGTTTTATTTATGCAGCGTCAAAATAACATGTATTTTTTTTACAAGCATGACATATTTGCAAGTCACTTGCGGTTCATTGAGAATGGACTATGACCCACTAGTTAGGAACCACTGCGTAAGGGGAATTTTTTTTAATTGGAACTTACATCCATTTGGAATGAAGAATTCATATGCTAATTTTGGCAAAACTTCACACAAATGTCTAACAGGATAAAATGTCAGACTAATGACATTTTATATCCAAAAGGTCAAAGGTCAACTTCACTGTGACATCATCATGTTCTGCATAAAGCACTTTTCTGTCCATTATTCAGTGTCATATCTCAGGAGCAGAAGGGGAGACATTTGGTCAGATACTGAACTGGTGACTCTAATCTTGACACTGTGCTGACTGTATAGATCTTCTGTGTGTGAAGCATCCATGTTTTCACCGACGTGGATATAAACTGTCAGAAACTGGACTGGTGGGCGGAGTCATACAACTGCAGGGTGATAACTCTAGTTACATCCTTACATTGACTTTTCATCTAGCTCCATCATCAGATCGACATTTTAATGTGTCCAGTATTTTATTTGTGTCCTGCACTTTATTTCCATCACTCTCTGTCAGACATAGTAACACACACCATGAATAACTTCACACACACACACATGATGGCTGCCGTGCATATCATCATGGGGTGTGAATGTCTAAAATGTGACAACAGCAACATGATCTGTGAGTGTGAAGAAAGCACCAAACCTCTGCTGCCAAACTCAGGATTTAAATCAGGATCTTTACAGTCTGGCTCTGATTACAGAGAGGACAGGTGAGAGACAGGTGAGACATGACTGCAGACACACTGTGTTATTAACTTAAATGTGATGATGACGTGATAATAGTGTCAGCAGGTGAGTTTGAACAGATGCTAATATTTAAATAAAGATTCAGTGACACTGTTAAAAGAGCTTATTAGAATTTTCCCTGAATAAACAATGGTTGATCAACTCAATGGTTGATTTCAGAATCATATGTAATGTGATTGGATTGTAATTATTGATGCATTGTGTTCAGCACTTTAATGCTGATTTAATTTTAATTACTTTATGTACTACTTTTTTTTAATTGTACATCTTTAACAATTTAGTAATACTTCTCAGTCTGGAACTCTTATTCAATAATTAATTAATGCAGTCTTCATTTTTATCTTTTTCTTTTTATGTATTATTGTTGTTATTTAATAGGGGAGGCATCTTCATGGGCCATTTTTGGCTTCTAACCTCAACTGTACAATGTTTTAACTTTAAATTTCTTTCCCCTGTAATTTCTTTACATGTATGTGCAAATAAATTAAACTAAACTAACGTATTTTTATTTTTTAAAAAAATATATTTTTTTTAATATAAAATTATAATTTAAATAATCTCATTCTGCAAAGTGACAAGTAGTCAGTCTAGTAAAGTCCAAAAACCTTAATATTTTTAGTTTAAAATATAAATATATAAAACAAAAACAAATGGAAAAAGGAAAACAATAACTTTTAATAAACAAGTAATCAATTTTATTAATTTTATTATTTATTAATCAATTATTTTTCTGTAAACTGCAGTAATCAGTAAACGATCAATTGTTTCAGCTCATGTTATAACCTTAAATTAATAATATTAAAATGATCCTGCAGAAAATCTCAGCACAGTTGAGTCTAAGTTCATGTTATGTCTTAAACCTGCCATAACTACATCTCCCATCATACCTTGTGTTCCCCCCTCGCGCTTGCCGTATTTAACAAACGTCTTTTTTTTTTTGACAGTATTCAGACATTTTAACGTCTCAGCGGTTTAAACTCGCTGCCGCCGCTTTTTGTTTCATTATGTGACACCCGAGAAGAAGTTAAGTCTGTACAAGGTAAGTTAAGACTTTTATCTGATGATTAAAACACACAAAAACTGCTTTTCTCTGCCGAAAGTGGAGTTATGTTAGCATGCTAACATGGAAGCTAGTGGCCCGTGTATCTGTCGCCATGGCAACCGGCTCCTTCCGGCCGGACCTGGTTTGTGTGGACGTGCTTGATGTAACACACCGGCTGCTGTGGATTAATATGATCTGAATCTATTAATCACTTACTTTAGGCTACTTTACTGCTACTTCTCCTCCACATCTCAGAAGGAAATATTCTTTTTCCACAGCTACATTCACCTGACAGCTTTAGATACTGTATAAAGTCAGATTTTGACACACAAAATACTTAAACAGTTGATAAAATATGATGTTAAAGTAAAACTAAAACCCTTATTCCAATAATTAATAAGTTAATTGAAAGAAAACTGATGAGAAATATTGTTTTTCCTACAAAATCTTACTTTTACATTATGTCATGAGTCATATTCATCTAATGAGATCAGATATAATGATATAACATTCACCTTTAATACTTTGATTACATTTTACTGATTATACTGACGTGATTTTACTGAAGGAACATTTTCAATGTAGAACTTTTACTCTAACAGAGTATTTTAATTGTGTGGTATTAGTGCTTTTACTGTAATTTTCTATTTTATGCTACTTCATACTTGAGCTTTTACTGTAATGTTTAATGCACTACATTTACTTAACAGCTGTAACTACTGTGTACTTTTGAGATCAGCATTTCATAATCATAATAATCTTCATATCTTCATAATCACATAATAAATGATTATCTTATTATATATGATGCCTTGTTGTAGATAAAATTCATTCAAACAGTTACAGTCAGTTAAACACCAGCTTAACTTGGACCAGCTACACAAAGTGCTGCACACACAGCACTGATTAATCATGTTTAATTGATGCTAATAACAACACTATTGTTATAGTAAATTTACTTCCTTTTTTGGGTTGAGGGTGTTTTCATTCACGCTCCTCAGCAAGTTCTGTGTAGAACGGCAACAATCAGCTGAATAATTACCAGTCAAATTGAGTAGTAGTGAAATATTTGATTGCCCCTGAAATATAAGAATTTTCTCTCTTTTTCTCATCATAAACAGAGTTTTTGGACAGTTGTTTGAACAAAACTGATGTTTCTTAGGCCAAATGATTAGGCCTAATCAGGAAAATAATCATCAGATTAGTTGATGATAATAATGGCTGGTTACAGTCCTGATCCTGTCACAGTATTTGAAGGGTCAAACCTTTCTATAAAAGCAGTGAAAATATTTTACAGATCTTCTTTTCTTGGATTTCATCCTTGGTAAAAATCACAAATGACCTCCTCATGGCAGCCGAGTCTGGACTTTTATCCATTCTCATCTTACATGATCTGAACGCGGCCTTTGACACCATTTCTCACAACAACCTCCTTCACATACTGGCCTCCATTGGAATCACTGACACACCCTCGGACTGGTTTAAATCCTATCTTTCTGACTGCACTCAACCATTTCCAGTTACTACTGGTGTTCCTCAAGGTTCTGTCTCGGGTCCCCTTCTGTTTATCATCTACTTACTTCCTCTCGGCTGCATCTTTCATAAATTCAGCATCCATTTCCATTGCTATGCAAATGACACCCACCTCTATCTGGCCACCAAACCTACCTCCACCCTCTCTGACTGCCTTCAGGAAATCAAATCCTGGTTCTCCTGTAACTTCCTCAATTAAACAGCAATAAAAATGAATTAAGTCTCACTGGCACCAAATCCACCTTAGCAAAAATGGACAGTTTCACACTTGATATTGATAACTCCTCAGAGTCTGGGTGTCATCCTCGACAGTATTCTATCATTCCAAGCTCACATCAATAATGTCACTCAGTCTGCCTACTTCCATCTATGCAATATTAACCACCTTTGCCCATCCCTCACACCGCACTATACCACCATTTTTGTTCACACCCTGGCTACATCCTGTATTGATTACTGTAACTCACTCCTTTTTGGTCTCCCTCTCCAGTCCATTCACAAACTTCACCTGGTCCATTTATTTTATGTTACTTTATTCATCACCTTGTTGACTTTTTAAATCTGCTGTAATTTTCTCTATCTTTGCCTGTATGGTGACCTTGAGTGTCGTGAAAGGTTCCTATGAATAAAATGTATTATTATTTCTTTGTGCGCAAACTTTATTGTTTTTCTTGTTGCAGGTGTTATGAACAACTATGAGGTCATCCGTCAGATCGGAGAGGGTGCGTTTGGGAAAGCCCTCCTGGTTCAGGACAGAGGGGGAGGTGGAGAGAGACACTGTGTCGTCAAACAAATCAACCTCAGAAAGGTACGTCTTCAGCTTGTTACTCTCCAATGTTTTAAAACCACAGTTGGTGTCTGTCTGTGTTTGATTGATTATAACTTAAAGGTGTGTTCACTGCTCAGATGTCAGCGAGGGAAAAGGAAGCGTCCAAGAAAGAAGTGACGCTGCTGTCAAAGATGAAACACCCAAACATTGTCACCTTCATCAGCTCATTTCAAGGTGAGTGTGACTCTATACACAACATCTGATCATTGTTCAGTATGTGCATACTGGTATACTGTGTGTGTGTGTGTGTGTGTGTGTGTGTGTAGAGAGGGGCAGCCTGTACATAGTGATGGAGTTCTGTGACGGAGGAGATCTGATGAAGAAGATCAACACGCAGAGAGGAGTCTTCTTCACTGAGCAGCAGGTGAGGCAGAGAGCTGATGATGTTTCTGTCATTTGATTTTAATGAATCTAATAATTACACACACAGTGACAGGGTAACACTGAGCTGTGTGTCTCAGGTCGTGGACTGGTTCATTCAGATCTGCCTCGGACTCAAACACATCCACGACAGGAAGATCCTCCACAGAGACATCAAAGCTCAGGTGTGTGGAAGCGAACACACTCACACATCCACTGCTTTCACTTTCTGAGCCAACTCAACACACCGTCAGGGAAAACTCAGTTCCCTCTGAGAAACACTGAAGTCCTCTGATCAACAGCTCAGGGCTGCAAAAAACAATTATTTTCATCATTTAATAAGTAAGTTACTTTTATGATTAATGGTTTCATCGTTTACTCTGTAAAACGTAAGAAAATGGTGAAAAATACTGAGATAAAAATTCCCAGAGTCCAAAGTGATGTCTTCAGACGTTGTTTTGTACGAACAAAATGTTGCTTGTCATTCCCTCTTGCTGCCCCCGTCACACTTAGACTATCCTATCTTTATCCTTTATACTTTATCCTATCTAATAAAGGCAAAAAGCCCAAAAAAAAAATCTTTAGAAAATATATAAATTGTTAGAGACACAATAACAATTTTGGGGAGTTTGATCAAATTAAAACAAGCGATTTACAAAAAATTTGTGCTGTTAAGACGGCTTAATGAATCTGACTTGAAACACTCATAAACCTCACAGAGAAAAGTTTATGAGGAGAATATAAGAAAAAAATTCTTATAGGTGTAAAGTTATGTATCTGTCTGTGTGCAGTCAGATGTATAAATAAAGTTTGGAGACCTGGATTTGACCTGATCACAGCTGCTGTTAGAAGCTTTTCACAGCTTCCTCTCAGGCCAAGATTTTGGTTGGACTGTGACTTTAATAGGGTTATGAGGCTGATGCAGCGTACAGTACATCATGCATTCCTGGTACAACGTGTACATGGTAAACAACATCACCCACAGAGCCCCAGGTTTAACTTTTTAATTAACGAGTGTTATTATAGCATCCAGAGGATTGTGAGGCTGAACCGTCCAGAGCTTCTCAACAAAGAGCTCGCTGTGTGCCAACTCCCAGAATAACTGCGTCTCTGTTCACAACCATCACTATCTTTCATCAATCATATCTGTTTCCTCTCACACACACACACACACACACACACACACACACACACACACACACACACACACACACACACACAGGAAACATGCACAGTCACTGTTTTCCTGTTGAACACAGACGTGCTTTCATTCCTGCTCTCCCTGTGCTGCAGAATATCTTCCTCACCAACGGAGGGTTGAAAGCAAAGCTGGGGGACTTTGGAATCGCAAGAATGTTGAATAAGTAAGTCAGTGTCATCTTCACACACACACACACACACATACACAGAGTGCAGCTGTTAATCACTGAGCGCTCTGTAACACATGGAAAACCTCCAAACAAGTCATTATCATTCCATAAACTGTCGACTGGGACATGTAAACACACATGTTGTGGAAATAATGGTCGGCCTGCAGGACTCCACAGATCTGATTTGTGTCCTGTAAATACTGAGTACACAGGTACTTTTAGTGTTTCTTACTAAATAAGATAAGATAGTGCAGTTGTGATGTACTTTATTTGAGCGTATTCATTTTATGCTACTTCATACTTGCACTCCACTATATGTATCCAACAGCTGTAGTTAACTGATATACTCTTCAGATTAAGATTAAAAAACACTCAATAAAATTGACGTCTCAGATGTCTCTGAGTTGTCAATAGTTCAATTTATTTAACCAGCAAAACCTCTTGAGATTAAAAATCTGTTTTCAAGAGTGTCCTGGTCGAGACAGGCAGCAACATAAAGTTACAGACAGACAACATAGAACAAAAATACAGAATAAAAATGAAAACAAGCAAAATAAAACAACAAGTAAGAACACTACAAAGAAAAGCCGAAAGTATGTTAATATATGCTATAGGTGAACCATAAAAACACAAAAAGGGCAACTACACACGATGACAAATACCAGCTACGATACACCCTGACATTGGCGTATAGAAGATTGTGTACAAAAATCCTGCAGGAGTGTTTTGAAACAGCTGAGAGGAACCACTGAGTGCAACTTTACATCCTTCTGCAGAGGATTCCACATATGAGGAGCAGCAGACATAAATGCACGCTTGCCAAACTCTGTACATACCCTAGGTACAGACAATAAAAACACTTTCTGTGAACAGAGAGCAGCCATCCTCGATTTTTTTGTTTAATGTACACACATGAATATGCTGAAGTAGGTCAAGAAAAGCTCTGTAAACAAGAGAATGGCAATCAAACAGGATACAGTGATGAGTTAGAGGCTTACAGTTGGTAATGAATATTAAATATTAAACCAGTGTTTCCAACCTGTTATGCTTACGACCCCTCGCAGTGAAGCAGCATCTAATCTGGGCTCCTTATCACATCTCAGATGTCTCTGACTTGTCATCAGTTTGACCACAGAGACATTTCTGCTCATAAATTTCCGCACAGTTTTAAACCAGTAGCTGTTCAAATGATCAATATTTTACTAAAAGTCAAAGATGAGAGAGAAGTCCAGAGGGTGAAAAATCAGTAGGGATGTTTTTATCCAAACTCGAAAATTGGTATCGTGGCCAGTCTAAACATTTCTTAACTGATTGGGATCTGCTTTATAGAGCCTGATCTGATCCAGACTGCAGTCTGATGTTATTCAGCCAGGAAAGATGTTTTTATCTGAGCACAGAAAGGTTTTAAATAGAGCTGCACAATATAAGAAAGGTGTTAAATATACTATAACCTTGTTGAGTATCATGATAACAATATTACTTGTGATAAATAAACAGATATTAAAGTGTGCTCAGTTCTGGATTTAAAGAAAAAAGAAAAAAATATATATATATTTCAGTTTTTGCAGTTTTTGCTACTCATATTCTCTTTCAGCTCACTCAAAAAATCTGAGTGCAAAATGTGTTTCATGATGTGTTTATTGTGTGAGTTGACATCGTGATGAAGATAAAAAAAAGATATATTGTGCAGCTCTAGTTTTAAAGCCTTATATTAACACTGATAAATGTATGATTGTGCACTAACAGTGACTGTGGGTGTTTGGAGGCATGTTCGGAAGGTGTCTGTTGATATGCGGTAAAAACACCAGCAATGATTTTATGTGACATTACATGTTAAACCTTGACTGTGTGTGTGTGTGTGTGTGTGTGTGTGTGTGTGTGTGTGTGTGTGTGTGTGTGTGTGTGTGTGACCTGTGTGTGTGCAGCACCATGGAGCTGGCCAGGACCTGTGTGGGGACTCCGTACTACCTCTCCCCAGAGATCTGCGAGAATCGACCCTACAACAACAAGACGTATGTGCATATACAAACAGACTAACAAACATACAATGTTTAGCCTATTACATAAACAGAAAGGAAATATGAAATTTTTAAAAGCCACAGCTGTAATAATCAATAATAATAATCAATAATAAGAGGCAGGCCATTGCACCTAATGCAGGTAAAGTCACCTAGACTGGATATTAACTGCCAAAACTATTATAGTACAATTATCTTCCATCCCTCAGTGTCTAGTGTTAATACAGTCTGTGGTGTAGATGGTACAGGTTGTTTGTTTCGATGTGCAGTGAGTCCCAGCGGGGTGGAGTCAGTCTCCTCTGGTCAGTTCAGGGAGGATCCTGTAAACTGTCAACGACAGAAACAAAGAGGAGATTAATTCTGACTGATTAACACTCTGATAGTCATCATTATATATTACTGCTGGTCGCACCCATCTGGAAACAGAGCAAGCTGAAATTAACCACAGAAATCATTTTCATAAACAGAGTGACCGTTTCTTTAACCGCAGCAGAAAAACAACAACAGTGAATGATCTGTGTAGAAGAAGAAACAGCAGTGATCTTATATTGCAGTAGATGTAGAAACATTTAACACAAGTTATTTTATTCTGATTTTATATACTTGAGGACTAACTGATCTGTTTGCCAAATGTAACTCAGGTGTGTGAGTGTTCACTTTCCCGAAAACAATAAAGATCAGGTCAGAGCTGCTGACGTCAGCCTGAACTCTGATTGTATCCAGGTCCACCCTTCACACTGAGGATGTGTCTCTGTACATACTTTATGATGTGCTCCTGGAGCTTGAAAGCAAAATGGTGTGCTGGCATTTATTACAAAAAAGAATTTCCAACATGTGTTATCTGTTTTATTATTAGTGATTTTATCTAATTATTGTTGGATAGTTTATTCCATTTTATTTTTGTATTTTTTTTTATCTGTCTGATTTTATTTGCCTCCTGAAATGTTAAATTAATGTTTCTACAGTAGCCCAGAATGGACAAACCAAACACCAGCTCTAGATAGGAACATTCATGTTTCACTTTTTCACGCCTTTGCACCTTTCCACACATTTTTGCTTGAGTGTTTTTCGTTCGAAAGGGAAGCCTGAATGAAGAATATCTCTGTGACAGCAGCACCACACTGCTTCAACACCACCTGCTGTGCCTGGTGATTGTGTCTGAGCGGGGGAGGGGCTTAGAGAGCTGACCAAGGTCAACATGAACTCTGACCCTGTGTGCAGAGAGGAGCTTCCTCTTTTTTATTTTTATGGTTGAGATAAGAGCACACGGTTCTGCACACACACTCATTGCAACAACAGCATGTACACACACACACACACACACACACACAGATACAGTCGTTGACAGGGAGCTCAGACGTGCAGCAAACACAAAAACGCACACTGATTATCATTCTCTGCCCTCTCTTTCTGCGTGTTGAGACAGATCTCTTTTCTGTTCTCTGCTCTCTTGTTTTGATACAGTCGAGGTCAAAGTTACTTCCACTTTCCCACACTCACACAGACGTGCTCACACTGCTGTACTTGTGAGATCCTTATTCACATCATACATGATGCCTGAGCTCCCACCCCTAACCTCCACCTCAACCTGAGTCTGAACATTTCCCTCAAACCAAGTCTAAACTCTCAAACTTTGCTTTGAAGAATAAAAAAATGTCTTTGATTTCATTCTCAAAGTCTAAAACTTCAGTCGGACCTCACAAAGACAGAAATACAACAGCACACATGCACATACTTGCTTCCCTGCCAAAAAGGCTCCGTGCCAAAATCTGTTGTGTGAGTCCAGAAGCAAAATTTTTTTATGAGATGTTTCTGTCGGGATCTGCGCTCTGATTGGACGCCTCCCAGCTCTGGGTTTTGACATTATGGTTTAGTTTGTGGTGTGTTTATGAGTTTAGCTCAGGGGGACAGAGGGTAATGTTTGGCCCTGCCCCGAAATCCTGTTCCAACAAGACATTTGTCGAGTTACACAAGATGCAGCGAAGAAGCTGCTTCATGGTGACGTCATGAAAACACTCCCTGAATCTGTTTCAACACAGAGCTGAGAGGACATCTGGAGGTGATGTCACAACATCAGGGAGTTTGTCTGTGAAATTATTACGGTTAAATTATTGTCAGATTGTATTTAACTTCCCCTTCATTGTGTGTGTGTGTGTGTGTGTGTGTGTGTGTGTGTGTGTGTGTGTGTGTGTGTGTGTGTGTGTGTGTGTGTGTGTGTGTCCTCTCTGCAGGGATATCTGGTCTCTGGGCTGCGTCCTGTATGAACTCTGCACCCTGAGGCATCCAGTGAGCTGCACCACACCCAGCACACATACACACACACACACACACAGCCAGAGTCTCCAAGGCTTTGCTAACACTAAGCTAATGCTAATACTAGCTCTGTAGCAAACTTCATGAGTGCAATAACATAGGTATGAACCAGAGCACTCGGAGAGCGCTGACCTACGCCAACCAGCTTGGATTTCCCGCCATTTTATTATTTTATCCACTTTCGCTTTAACCGATCACCACCAACATTTATCATCTGTTCCTTGTCCCATTACCAACCTTGCCTGAAAATTTCATCAAAATCCGTTCAGAACTTTTCAAGTTATTTTGCAGACAAACAGACCAACGCCGGCGAAAACATAACCTACTTGGTGGAGGTAATAACCTGTTCATGGTTTGTCCACTCATCAGAGAATTGGTGGGTTGAATCCCCGGCTCCGCGTGTCAAAGTATCCAACACACTGAATGCCTAATTGCTCCTGATGGCTGTTCCATCAGTGTGTGAGAGCTTGTGGATGGTTACTGAGTCCATTTACCATAAAGCTTATCTCAGTTACAGTCATATTTGGGATATGGCGTTTACATGAGCATGGAAAAATATGGTCATCCATATTCCCCAGTTTCTTTCAGAGTACTCCAGCTAGCATATTTGGGTTTCTCATGAACGGAATATAGGTTAACACGCTCAAACACATGAATGGGGGTTCTCCAAAAACCCAATCATAAACAGGTTATTCATGACCATCAAAATGCACCTAGTGATCTTAAATTACTGTTAAGCTGAGATGACTTCTCTTAATGTGATATTAATCATGGGAATTGAATTTTTTTAGTTTTATTCTGTTTTTGTCAACTTTGAATGAAGTGTGTTTTATGATGATAAAATTACTGTTTATTCAAATGGAGTCTGGTGGTTCATTTAGGCGCTGCGTCTGGTAAAACAAAAAGGATCTTACTCATTAACCAAAAGGTCTTTATCTGTAGGGGATCATCTCTATGATGTTGTGAGACACTAAAAATAACAACCTGAGCCCCTCTGTGACAATTGTTGTTCCCATCGGTCACTTAGACACAAAAACTTGAAAATAGGAGCCAGGTTGAAGGATACCAAACTTACCCTTTAAGTAAAGGTTTGAATGCAGGACTCATATTCTGTCTACCTGCAGTTTGAGGGCAGCAGTCTGCGGCAGCTGGTCAGTAAAATCTGCAGGGGGCGCTACAACCCAGTGCCCAGCCACTACTCCTACGACCTTCGCCTTCTGGTCACCCAACTCTTCAAGGTCAGACACTCTTTATTTATTTTTCTTTACAGTGTGTGGATATCAGAGAAGTGTCAGAGGTTGCTGGTGTATCTAGTGCTGGGTTCAGACTACACAACATATTTGTTTGGACGGTCACTATGTCAGATTAGGTGATTATCAAGTCATAAAATCTTGCCGTGACAGACTACACGTTGGTCTGCAACCAATCAACACTGGTCGTCTGTCACAATGAGCGTGATGTTACGGGATTATTCCTGTCATATTTTTATTATTATTATTACATCAGTCACGGTGTCTGTTCATGTGCCAGCCGAACTGTTTTTGTAGTAACATTAAAAGTGCCACCAGATGGGCGGAACTACAATTGAAGTACTGCATGAAAACTATGAAAGTCACTGAATCCTCCACAACAAGTTCCTGCAAATGTTTCACAACAAAAGCCTTTTTTATAACATGAGGGGATTCTCTCCAACGAAACAATAATGGGCTTTTAATTTTAAACGGATACAGGAAGTGTTGAGTTTGAAACAACGGTGCGATGCATCAAATTTAACAGGGCAAACAGGAGCAGATTAAAAATGAAAATATAAAATACCGGGGAAATGAGAAATAACGGCGGTTTCTAATGTAGTGTGTTTCAAATTAAGCTGGTAGCCTCTGCAGTTGTGGTGAGTGAAAGCCCAGACCGTATCTGTGAATTTCATTTCTTTATATCCTCCATTATGAAGAGTTAGTTTTCTTTGCTAGCCTGATGCTAATGGCAGCACTCGGCAGGTTGATGAAGTGCCTCTGCTGTTTCACATCATTATTTTCCCTTTTTACTCTGTGTGGTAACGTCCCTACAGGAGATATCAAATAGGCTGGACTGTTGTTGCCGTACAGGTTCCACGGCAGCAGATCGCTCTGTCTTTCTATTGTTCAAAGTGACGGCTGTGACGGGAGAAGTCGTGAACGACAAATAGAAATAAAACATGCTAGACTTTCTGTCGGGACATCATGAGGTGTCTCAGACACAGCGTTGATTGTCGTCTACTACGACACACTACACGAGGTAAAACGATGGATCATCGCTTCTGGCACTCACTGTAAGATGCGTCAGGCTGTAATCAGGCTGTTATCATGTAGTCTGAACCCGGCATAGGGGTCGTCTGACATATTCCAGACAGATTTTTTAATATTTTACAGACGTCTGAGGTGTTCCTTTAAAGTTATCTGAGATCAGACTGCAAAACAAGTCTTTCTAAAGAGGAAAGTGAAAATGATATAATGTCAGGAAACTGTTAGAGCAGCTGCTCAGGATATCAGCCTGAGCTGCACGTTAGGAAGCTCCTATTGTCTGCTGCAGACAGTCAGGCAGATAAAACAGGCTGCCAGTGGAAGTACATCATTCACATGTTTACAGGAACCAGTCAGTGAACAGATCCCTCACATCCATCAGATAACCTCTGAACCACCACCTCACTGCTGTTAGTCAATGTGTACAAAGTGTCTCGCAGTGTGTTACTTGTAAAGTAGCCATGATACTCATCGCTACCTGTGTCATTATAAAGTCAGATACTCTGTTGTTGATGAGTTTTATTTTTGGACTGAACAAATAATCATTAATCAATTAAATAATTATGATCATCATGATGCTGCTCTCAGTGTTCATGTTTATTCCACACACACATACACTGTTTTTTTTAGGTCAACCCTCGGGACCGTCCCTCGGTCAGCTCTGTCCTCAGGCGTCCCTTCCTGGAGAAGCACATCAGCAAACACCTGGACCCACAGGTAACGAACCTGATTCACTCATGTGTTCATTAAATTGTCAACACAGTGAGAAGTCTCATGGAAATCGACCAGACTTCACAGCACAGACACACTGAAAGTGATACGGACGCCACTCAGTTGAAGCTCCAATGGTGCATCAAGCACCAGATTTAAAATGCCAACGCCACAGAAAAGGTCACTATTTATCTCTCTAAAACAAACAGACCAGATGATTTAAACTGGTAGAAACACTGAAATAAAGTAGTTTAATGTAACAAATCAGTGTTTCTCTGATGCTGTTTGGCACGTCTGAGATGGACAGCTCTTAAAGCACCTGCTTATCTGTGCTCACCTTTTTTACTCAGATAAATTAAGATCTAGATGTTCTAGAGGTTTTTACAGGGAGCTGAATTATTTACAGAGTCTTTTCCTCTCCAAAACAAACAGACCAGCTGATTTAAACCAGTAGAAATACTGAATAAAGCTCGTTGCGGAGGGGCTGCTAACATGAACATGAACTTCTCCTGGTTAGAAATCCTTCAGTGTTTATTGTTGAGGAGGTTTTTACCAGGAGCTGAATTATCCACAGAGGTCTCTTCCTCTTCCTCAGATATATAGTTGTATAAATATGTGTGTGTGTCAAGGTTATTGTGTTTTATTAAAACTAAACTAAAACTAGGTGTGAGAAAACACTATAGTTCACTGAAATAAAAATAAAAACTACACTTTAGAACAAATGAAAACTAACCGAAAAGAAATTGCTTACTTACAAAACTACAATAAAATAAAAAGGTACATCTCTCCATCTTTCCAGGACTACTGAGAAAAGTAACCCTTAACACATTTGACTACTGATAACACAAGAATTGTATTGTATTACCCATGGTGACCTGTCTGTTAGATTTATGTTCCTTTATAACAAAAATCTAAAAATAAAGTTAAAAAAAAAAGCAATAAATAAAATAAGATATAAATAAAACGTTCATTATGTTGCTGTGTTTAACACCAGTACTTAAGATATAAAAAATAAAATATAGCAATAAAATATATACGTATTGTCACTGTGCTGAGGCTGTAAGTGTGAAAATTTAACTAAAATATATACAGCAATAGAATAAGACAAGAATGGGATTGACAGAGTAACATAAGAAATATGTACAGTTATGTGCACTGTATGTTGAATATATACATTCAAGAGGTGATAAATACTGCGCAGTTGAATATTTGCACAGAATATTGGAGATGTTTTTGGTTTTAGTTTGTCAATTTGGATAAATTGGTCAACACAGCAACATGAGGAAGTGTTGGTGCACTCAGACCGGGATGTCTACATGTCTTTGACTCAACTGCCCTGTGCCCCTGCCACAAAATGTTGTCTTTGTGTTGTAATTACTTCTCTGAACTTCTTAGTTCCTTCTTCTGACAAACCCTTCATGTACTGAGATAAAAACAGACTAAAAATAATAAGAAAAACTAAACTGAAAACATAATTAAAAGCAGAATAGAAAGAAAAACTAATGAAACACACAAGACTAGAATAACTCTGGTGTGTGTGTATGTTTGTGTATGGTTTCCTGTGTGCAGATGATGCAGGAGGAGTTCAGCCACACGGTGCTGCATCGAAACAGATCGGCAGCGTCTCAGGCCGCTAAACCCAGAGCAGCAGCGGCAGCAGCAGCAGCAGGTAACACCACACACACATTGAAACAGCAGCAGAGACAGAAACTGAACCTTCAACTGGTCTCAGGTCTGATCAGATGTGTTGAACCTGGATTGTGGCGCCACCCGGTGGTCATTCAGTGACCCTACACCAGCCTGATCCCACTGTGTCGCTGCTGGCTCGGCTCCAGCTGCCATTTTTCAACACTTGTGATAAACTGCAGGGAAACACGACTCCATCCTCGGTCGTATCGCAGAGTCCTGATTGGACCGGCCGATGGCGTCACACTTTGTGTTTTGGTAACATCAGAACACAAAGTCTTGAATCATTGAGGGAGTGTCTGCTGCTTAACAATGGTTACATAACTCATTTATCTTCATCTCTCTCCCTGCTCTGACAGATCACATGTTCTGCATCTCCTTTATTCCTCTGAACAATAAACTCAAATGAGTCCATCCAAACTTTGAGGCATTTTTAACTGTTTCAGACAGAAGAACACGAGCAGGAAGAGCAGAAGTAAACAGGAATGTCATGCTACCTATGGGTGCACATGTCAAGTATTTATACAGCAGCCTGTACTCCAGTAAAAGTGACAGCACTGCATTTAAAACATTTTCCTGTCGCATTAATGTGTCATTTTCCTGCTGTGTATGTTTCAGGTTGTGCTCATTTGAAAGCCTTGACATACTGTTGGGTAGTTTATCTACAGCGATGCCTCAGATTCTATAAGATCATCACATGTTTGTAGCGTGACTGTCCTTTGAGAACCATGTGTCTGTATAAAGTCAGAAAAACAGCCTGTTTTCAGCTTTGTGACGACAGATTTTCCAGCTGGTCCAAGAGTTTTAAAGAGTTTATTTAGCAGCAGATAGAGGAACACTTCATCCTTCAGTGTATCACAAACATATTCAACATCAACACATCTGGAGATACGTGGTTATCACTGGACAGGAAGGAACAGAAAGCGAAAGCAGTGGAAATTCAAAAGTAAAAGTACCTGTGCACCGACAGGAGACAAAGTGACTCTGATCATTTTTGGTTGTCCTAACTTGAGCCTCATCTTTTCTCCAGAGAAGAAACAGAAGTGTGGAGCAGCAGAGAGACCTGGAGCTGCTGCAAAGAGACTTCCTGCTAAACCAGACTGGAGGGTCCCACTCAGAGTCTACAGCCCCGCCCCCTACAAAGTAATAATAATAATAATAAGAGTCAAACACCACAAGTACCATATATACAAACACAGTCCAGGATTCGGACCCTCTGGTCGCTGTTTTTTCCCCCCATGTTTAAGTGTATATGGTACTGGCATTGTCGCCTCACAGCAACAGGGTTCCTGGTTCAAACCCAGGGTGGAGGAGCCCTTGTGTGTGGAGTCTGCATGTTCTCCCTGTGTCAGCGTGGGTTTCCTCCAGGTGCTCCAGCTTCCTCCCACAGTCCAAAGACATGCAGGTTAATTGGTGACTCTAAATTGTCCGTAGGTGTGAATGTGAGTGTGAATGGTTGTCTGTCTCTATGTGTCAGCACCGTGATAGTCTGGTGACCTGTCCAGGGTGAACCCTGCCTCTCTCACCTTTCCAAATACGATCCATTTCGGTCTGAACATTTCTAGACAGTCAAACACATATTAACAGAAGTTTATTGATATAATATTTTGGTAATATCACACTGCCATTGGCATTTTCATGACCATATGTCTTTTTCATCACAATAAACAAAGTGATGAAAATAACATTCTGTCACAATTAAAAAAAATACAGATATTAGCTTGCTGATATCTGTCTTAGCTTTTGAATTGAATACACACCAAGCACACAATATAAAATGCTGCTTTTCTAATTGTCTGTACATTTAAAGGAATTATGAGCTGTTTTGGAATGACAGCCAATCAACATTTTCTTGATTTAACAATAATTTATCTTGATTTCATCATTACTTTACTCTGTGGGGCTAACTGTCCTTTGGCCACGTGCAGTCCTGTCACATGACCACTGCCATGGTCATTAAGTAAACAAATTCTTGTATTTCCCAAAATTTGAAAGAATTCTTATTTCTCAGATATCATCAGAGGGTGCATCAGGTCACATGTCGTTCATAAATCTCTCCAAAGCCCTTGAAGCTAGCAGTTACTCTTTAAGGTTATTGAGTTTGTCAATAATAAGTCTTGATTTAATTGAGAAATTATGAACTTTAAGAGGGTACAGTGTGCTGCAGAGACGTTCAGGAACAGCTGTAATCATAAATGTCAGCTCTTGTACAAAACTAAGCTGCCAAGTGTGTGAAATCATGATTATTGTACTGATCCATTTATTCATGATTTCAGCCTTTTCATCACAGAGCTGCAGACAGAGAAGCTGCAGCGCTGCAGAACCAGAGGTGAGTTACATTCAGACCGTCTCGCATATTCAACCTCTGAAAGTCTTCCTCAGTCATCAGTGACGTCGTGATGACCTTTACATTCGGACTTTGACCTAAAGATAATCCTGACGCAGGTTTAAAGGACAGCAGCCGGTCGGCCAGTACAAGCACTACTACGCCCAGCTGGACGCCCTCCAGAGGAGGAAGAAGGAGGACGTCCTTCCTCCTCCTCCTCCACCTCCTCCTCCTCCTCAGGAGAGAGAGAAGGAGCGATGTATAGACCATGCTGTGGAACCGTACATGATGTGAGTGACCTGCAACTAATGATTGTTTTCATTACTGATTCTGTGGATTATTTTCTTGCTTAATTGATTACCTGTCAGAAAGTAGTGCAAAAGGTCCTTCACAATGTCCCACAATATATTGTCACTATATCTCCTTTAATCTTACACACTGGGCCTTGAATCAGTTTTTCCAATATATTTATTTGTGATTTATTGTCATCATGGAGTTCAGGAACAGTGTATTATAATAATTTTAACCAGGTCTCTGTCTGTATCCGTCAGTGTGGCTGCAGCTCGTAATGAATACATGCAGAGGAGACACGAGGCCAACCTGTACAAACTGAGAGCAGAGAAACAGCTGGTAGGAAGAAGCTCAGCAGCTTATACATCTGTTCTCACACAGACTGACTGTACAACACGTTTCTGATCTCTGAATTATCAGATCTGTGATTTTAACCTTAGTTTACATAAATCCCACACTGAAGGAACACTTTAACTCAACAAGACAAGGCATAAATGTGTTTGAAGAATAAATCCATCATGTCTGGATTGAAAGAGAAGACTGAAGACATTTTGTCGTTGGAGGTTGCTCTTGTTAAATCAGCAGGTTTTTTAATGTTGGTTTGTTCACAGGATCATGACTCAAACCCGTAAACATCAGTGGGGTCGCACAAAACCACAACAGGAAGTAAACTTGCTGTTCACACTCAGTAACACTCAGAAACCTGTCAGGGGGGTGAAGTGGAAAATAACTGACACGTTTCAAAAGTGATCACAAGACTGCAGCATTAAAAAGAGACGTTAAAGTCACTGTGGAGAAAGCGCAGATAAAATAAAATCAAAACAAATAAACTATTGGTGTTGGTGGTAATTTCCCATCATGCCAAGCTCCGACACAGCTGTAACCTTTGACCTTTCCTCTTTGATCACCAGGGTTTGCGTCCGTCTACAGCTGAACACAACAGGAAGCCTGGAGCTCAGGAACAGGAAGTGAAACCACCTGGACACCAACACACACCTCAGGACAGGAGGCAGGAGGGACAGCAGGTAGGACACACACCTCACCTCAGGACAGGAGGCAGGAGGGACAGCAGGTAGGACACACACCTCACCTCAGGACAGGAGGCAGGAGGGACAGCAGGTAGGACACACACCTCACCTCTGGACAGGAGGCAGGAGGGACAGCAGGTAGGACACACACCTCACCTCTGGACAGGAGGCAGGAGGGACAGCAGGTAGGACACACACCTCACCTCAGGACAGGAGGCAGGAGGGACAGCAGGTAGGACACACACCTCACCTCAGGACAGGAGGCAGGAGGGACAGCAGGTAGGACACACACCTCACCTCAGGACAGGAGGCAGGAGGGACAGCAGGTAGGACACACACCTCACCTCAGGACAGGAGGCAGGAGGGACAGCAGGTAGGAGAGTTTTGAACCACATATTGTCTCTAATGAGGTGGAGAGTCACTACATACATCTACTCGAAGTACTGTACTTGAATACAACTGTAAAATACTGAGTTATTTATATTTGCTGTAACTTCATACTGTGTCTCTGTGGACAGGAATACCTGCGTCAGCTGGACGCCATCAGACAGCAGTATCACCAGGAGATGAGACAGATGAGACTGAGAGCTGAAGTAGAGGTACGAACACTTCATTCCACTTTAGGCTCCAGTGCAGCAGTCTGATTTTAGAGGACAATATCTGCAGCCCTCTGTATCTCATAATCTGTTGCATGGCAGTGACCCGTACGTGGATTTGTCTGGATGGACCTTATAGGGATAGTTGTGTTTCTCCACAGTCAGTGTGTTACTGTACATACACTGGGTGTCAGTCGGGACACCCGCAGTTTGGAGAGGCAGGCAGGAGTACCACAGCAGAAGCTAAACAGTGCACTGCTGTGGACGGGGGAAGCAGCAAAATGTTTTAAGGCACCTAAAATAATCTATTATAGTTTATATGTACATTAAAATTAGAATATTTTCACCACCATCTTGATGCAGACGTTATCTCTCTCTTCAAAGCCAGACAGTACAGTATTACTTTGCCTCCACGCCCCGTTAGGCTGTAGTCTTTGTCCTGCAGAATGTCTGTTACTGTCCATATCCTGTAGTTTCTTTGTGGTTAAAGTGTCATCCTGAAACATAAGCTAAATTAAACACACAATACACAGACATGTTAACCTGTCTGAATCAACACACTGAGAACAGACGACATCAGCTCCTCCTGTCAGCCCAGAAAACACCAACCCTGTTCATTGTGAATTTATTCCTGCCCCAACAAAGTGAAACATTAACATATGTTCATTCTGTCATGTGTCAGCCGCAGCCACAACACAAACATGGAACCTTTGTGGTGGAGAAACCCAGAGAGCAGAGAGCCTCACCTGTACAGGTAATCAGCTGAGTCACACCCACTCTGACCTTTAATACTCTGCTCAGTGCACAGGATGATGAACAATAGTACATGAATAATATAATAAACTTTATTTATACAGCACTTTTCTTAAAAATGACACAAAAAAATATTTCTCTTATACTTCTTCTTTATAGATACTCTTAAAGGATTATTTTGTTATTAATAAGACCAATAATAAATCATTATAAGAGGTAAATTATTGTGCTGATATTTGTGAAATTAAAAAAAAAAGTTTTTAATTGAAAGCATGAGTAAGCAAACTCTGAATCCCTCAAACAACAATCAGTAAAAAACTAAAGTCTCTGACAGTGTGTCTCGTTCCTGCTGCAGGACATAGAAGTAGCTCTGAGGCAGATCAGACGGGAGACCAGAGATCAGAGGAGAGCGCTGGAGAGGAAACACAAAGACAAGGTGAGGTCACAGTAAATATTCAGCTCAGACGCTCAGCTGATGTCTTTACTCAAGAATAAGACCTGTCTTGGAGTCAGCTTTTTAACTGTCCATCCAGATTCACAACATTTGAGTATTTAATGTAGAATAGTTTAATGAACCCCAGATAAGCAGCTCAGTTTTCAGCCCGCTGTCTTTCTGAAATCATCGAAGCTGGTTTGTGATCAAACACATTCACACATTTGGCTCACTGAGGCTCTAAGTGACGGGAGTGCCGACCAACTGCTTTTTTTGTTTGTCATCTCTTTGTTGTGTTTGTCATTCCTGCAGAAGGGAATCATGTTTGAGATCCGGTTAGATGATGAAGGCGTGAAAGAGGAAGCAGAGAAGGAGGAGAAGAGAGAGGAAGAGAAGGAGAAGGTGGGTGATGGAGGACAAAAGGAGGTGGAGGTGAGTAGTAACTCTCTCTGTTTCTCCTTCACACCTCCTCTTCTTCTTCTATTTCTCTCTCATCTTGTCCCTGACTGCTCACACAGGAAGTGGACCCTCTGAACCAGACGCTGAGCTTCCAGGAAGGGGAGGAGTTGAAGCTCAAGGATTGGTCGGAGTTGAGGAGGGGGTGGAGCCAGAGGACTCCTCAGACTCTGCTGGACGCACTCGCCAACATGGACGTCAACTCCGTCTACAACACAGTGGTCGAGGCTGAACAAGGTGCAGTGCAACGTATTTAAATCATATATTAGTTAGTTAATTAATTCATCAATGAATCTCCTCTGTATTTAACTTTTTTACAACAACCAGAGCTTCACCACAAATTTAAAGTTTATTTTCTACAGTGACACTATTTTTCTGATTTGTAGGAATGAAGGAATGTGAAATTGACATTTTGATAAATATTTGCTTTCATGAAGAAATCCTGTTGAGAAACTTACAGTTATAGTGCAGTGTATGGGACCCATATATGTCTCCTGACCCCGCCCCCTCAGGTGAGGAGGCAGCAGGTCGCAGGCAGTGGGTGGACGGCCCCCCCAACACCCTGCTGAACGCTCTCGCTGAGGCTGACCTCACTTCATCAACTCTGGACTCAGTGACTGCAGGTCAGAGTTCACACACACTCACATCTGACTGATCAACAGTCGGCAGCAGTATAAAACCAACGTCACAAAACATCTGACACACTGAACTGTGTTTACTGTCAGATTCAGAGGACAGAGCAGAAGAGGAGAAGGAGGAAAAAGAGGAGGAAGAGGAGGAGGACTCTGATGTGGAGATGGATGAAGAGCGTCTGGAGCCGAGGTCAGACGATGACGACACGTGAGTGAACACTCCCCTCTGTTCACTGCTCTCTGTAGCTCGTAGTTTCTCATGGATATATTTATAACACCATCATTTATGTCAGTGTCAGTGAGGATAATGTTTCACTCATTACTCCTCTTTTTCATTAAACTCTAATTGTTACCTCCTCAGCATCAAGCCCGTTTCCTCACCAAAGCCTTCATCGTCGTCGTTGCTTCTTGAACTTTAAGACCACTTTTCCTTTCTGTCATCAGGAACTTCGAGGAGTCGGAGGACGAGCTGAGAGAGGCCGTGGCAGACTCCATGAAGAACCTGTTTGTGATGGAGGATGGGAGCTCGGACGAGGCAGAGCACACAGAGGAGACGGCGGCGGTGGGTGGTGATAGGACGGAGGAGAATGAGGATGGAGGTGCAGCGGCGAGTGCTGCAGACTCACAACAGATCCAGCCGGAGGTTGAAGATTCACAAGCAGACAATGTTTCCTCTGAGCCTGAAGAACGAGACGGTCAGTCGGACAGTTCAGACAATAACACTGCGTCAAATAAACAACAGCAGACGAGCTGAGTGATCACAAACATTGAATCCTTTATTCTGAGACAGTGACTGGAGTCCATTTAAAGGACTAGTTCACCCAAAACAATATGTTGGAGTATATTAGAAGAGCCCTCCTTCGTGGGAAGTGTTTCATATAGCCAAAGTTTAGAAGACATAGTAGTTTGGATTTCCAGAGCTGAACAGCAAGACAGCTGGAAAATACTGCTCAGAAATGTCCCGAAGATTTAATTACCTTTTCTTTTGTTCATCTTCCACTGAAGTCTGTTTGCACTGATGTGTTTTCATGTTTCAGGCGCTCTGCTCTGCTTCACACCATTAGATAGAAAACTGTTTGTGTCTGAGCGTCCAGTCTTTAGTTTAACTGTCTGCTGGTCTGTGTTTGAACAGATAAGTCTGGTGTTATTCTATAATTTTTTTATTGTCTATAATGCCTTGAAAAGAACAAAATCAACAAATATTTTAGAAACTTCTGTACTTAAACCTACTATTTTTAGTGTGTGAGTGCGTTTACAGAGAAGTATGGCAAAAAGCCGTGTACTAAGAGTACCTGGATGGTGCACTCATAATGGTCAAAAGAGTTAGTATGTATCAATGGACACGTTTCACTCTCAGTGGTCACCATGTTGCCTACGTAACGGAAGGGGCGAGACTATAAACACATTTTAAACTTGTGAAATGTTGTCCGACTACCGCTGTGAACACTGAAGCGTTGTAGGAGTACACTCCTTTTTTCCACTACCATTACACTGTTGTCAGATGGAAAGTATTAGTTTGTTTATTGGGTTAGTCCTGTAATAATTTGTACTGCAAACGATAATGCGAATGCTTGCTAGTTAACAGCGAAACATTTTATCATCAGGTGTTGACATTAGATGTGCTGAGGCACAAGATATACTATCAATAGGAGTTATGTTTGGAGTTTATGCACGTTAAATTATCATCTTTACTATAGAGCAGTGGTCCCAATTGGTCCAGATTCCTCCTTAGTTATTAGTTCGAGGTCCACACACTTTAATATATTCAGCGTCATGCCTTCATCAGGCCACGTTGTCGAGCTAGTTTGCTTTCTGTGCTAAGTAGCTGTCTGTTAGTCACTCACTCTACAGCGGGAAACAGCACTTCAACATAAAAGCTCTGTACTGGATATTTACTGTACTTCAAAATAAAGTGTTTTTTCTACAAACTTGACACATTTGCGAGTCACTTGCAGTCCATTCAGAATGGACCCCCGACTCACTTTTGTACAGCGACCCACCAGTTGGAAACCACTGCTATAAAGGACTGTAGTATCAAATACTTGATGAGTTGTAATGTGGCAGCTGTCATTGACTCAGAAGATCGATCGAGTGATAGAGCCACATAGTATCAGCCACCGACATTCATAGAGATAGAAACAAGCTGTGAGAACACCTTTATTTTTAACACAATGAGTAAATAAATGCAGAAGACAAAGGAGCAAATAGGCAGACACAGCAATCATGCATTCACTCGAATATTGGCGAGAGATAATCACTCATTAAATGTAGGTGATGATGCTCAGCCTGGCTGCAGTTCACTGAGCAGAAGGAACGCTGTCACCAGCCATGTTTGATCTGAGACAACACTAACCTGTCAAAATTCAAGCACTTCACAAGTAACTACACAGTGAACACAGTGTCCTAACAGAGGTATCTGATTTGAGACACAGCAACAGTTTCATCAGTATTGTCCTCACAGCTGCCCACAAATAGGAGGAATCAGTGACTGTGTAGGGGACTATTTTCAGCGGCGGATTAATCCACATTCAGTGCTCTAGTGAGTATCTGTGGCAGCAGGATGGTTTATGTAGGATTGAATCTTTTTATGGGATTTTGTGACATTTGGAAAAGGCAGAAAATCAGCAGATGTCTCCTTTAACATCAGCTTCAGAGTGACTTCTGATTTTAATGCTTCACTCTGGCACAGAGCAGTTATATGGAAGATATTGTTTAACAAGCAGCAGTAATGTTTGTACCTTTCTGTGCTTTAACTCTGTTTCACACACATGACAGACAGTTAATATGAAGTGTTGATGATTGTATTTATTGCAGTATTTGAATCTTATTTCTACATAAACAACCTTAAACAGTAACAATGTCTCTTTAAAAATAAAGATTCCTTAATATTTCACACACTTTCACATCTCTGTGCCTCGACCTCGTTACAAACAGGAATGCAGGAAGTGAAACTACATTTAAATAAAGATTGATTTGGCCATCACCTTAAACCCAAACACACTTAAGTGCTCTTCAAAGTGCACAAAAAAACTTCATTTCAGTGACTCTGTCAGGAAAACTAACATCACAAACCCTTTTACATCTATTTAGGAATCATTAAGAATACTACCATCTTTATAAATTACTATAATTAAAATCTGAACAACTTCACACGTCAGTGGTGTCGAACAAAAAGCTGTTTGGAATGTAACTCAATTTAATTTAACACCTTACAGGAACATTTGGGAAGTGAATATGCTTCACAGTCTGATGAGAAGATTCATTTTCAGATATGTCCAGTGCATGTTTAGCTTAGCTTAGCACAAAGACTGGAGGCAGGGGAAACTGATAGCCGAGCATAATCAAGAGCTGTCTGATTTACATGTTGTATCTTACATGTTTAAACACAATGTAGAGATAGAGAAGCTTCTAGTGGAGGGTGGAAACAAAACAAACAGAAATCTCATGTTTCCATCAGGTTTTCGTCCACGTGGTTTTCCTATGTTTGGGTTTTGACCGGAGCTTTTTGAATCACCCCTTCTTCTGGAAACAA
Organism: Epinephelus awoara; assembly: GCA_035609425.1. NCBI lineage: Eukaryota > Metazoa > Chordata > Actinopteri > Perciformes > Serranidae > Epinephelus > Epinephelus awoara. Next base: position 35,028,371 of record CM069307.1, on the reverse strand, counting down.
GCAATTGTTCGTGTTTTATTTTCCAGATTTTCAGGAAATTTGGGTAAAATTCTTTGCTACATTTGAACAGAAACCTATGAAGACAAAGTGTAGTTAAGTTGCTGGCTGTGCTCACTTTTGTACCTGTAAACGAAATGATTAGAGACCATGTCTGCCAAAGCATTTTTGTTCAGGCCAGTGCATTTTGTTCAGGCCATGTTTACATGAAACGATCCACTGACAAACGTTTTGATAACAATCGCCGTGCACACGGATCCGCAAAAATGACCAAAAACACTGCAGTATACATGCCAGGCCAGTAGTTGGCGGTCTGACGCTTACGCTTCCTTCTACAGAGCCACGCTGTATAAACAAACAAAATGGCAACGACACAAACGTTTGTCCGGACGTCGAGGTGGAGTTGCTACAGTAAATCTACACTTTGCTGGAGAAGCGTTGATAAATTCAACAGGGTGAGCAGCACAAGCAGAGCTCGGGAGTCCGCCATTGTTGTTGTGATGGTCGACTTTCTCGCGCATGCCTAGTAACTGGAATCGTAATGAGCATATGCAAAAAGCCTGTGTTTTCTGAGGAACTGCATATTGCACGTTTACATGACAACGGAGACGGTGCTGTTTCCCCAAAAAAACAAACAAGAAAAAACAACATTTTGGAATCTGAAAAATGCTGTTGTCGTGTAAACGATCGGCCACAACGCACCTAAAGTTGACCGTTTTCAGTTGAAATCGTGTCTTATAAACAGGATCTAATTCTCTGCAATGGCAGCAACACGAATTTAGAAATCTACTATAAACACTAGCCGGGCAACAAGGCTTTGAGTGCTGCGTCTTTGGTGGGGTTTTTCTGGTGACCCAGCCGTCCAATCATAGTAGAGGAGTGACAAATACCACAAAGACCAACCATCACAACTTACAATGGAGGAGAAATATGTCAAACACTATATGATTCCTCTCATGAATCCACACAGACCAGTGGCTCCATCTGCTCTCCCCACGTGCTTCAGCACAGATAGATTGAAGATGAACTTTTTCTCTTTGTATGCAGGCTGACAGTTTCCCTCTGCTCACAGCCTTTGTGCTAAACTAAGATCAACAGCTCCTGTACCAAGTATAACATAGATAAAAAGGCAATGACGATATTCTCATCCAGCTAAGAAAACAAACTCCTCAAATCTCAAAGTACTTCAACTTGGAAATGTACCATCCCACTGGTGAACAATGTGATTTAACAGAAAGTTTCCTGAAGCTTGAGATCTCTCCTAAGCTTTTAGCTGAAGTCACTTCAACACATTAACAATGACAGTTTGATGGTGAACCCATGTAACCTTCATGTTTTACAATTAAAGTTCAGGATCTGCTTCTCTGAGTCACTGGAGCTGCAGCAGAAACTCACCCTGTTTACATCCTGACAGACGATCAGCCCTGTGAGCTGTGTGTGTGCAGAGCAGCCTTCGTCTCTGCTGCTCCTCCATGTTTCTGTTTGTTTGGTGAACAGTCGTTGTGAGTTTGACACATGCAGAGTCACTGGAAATGTTTTCTGTGTTTGCTGATTGATCACAGCACATATGAAGAACATTTTATCTGTGGGCGTCCACCAGGGACTCCTCTTTATAACGTCACCTTCTTTCTCTGTTGTGTGTCACACTTCATGACCTCGCTGTTTCAGTACAAAAATCTGTGCTCAAGAATGCATTTAAATTAAAGTCCTGGTCCCTGATGGACGCTGGGCCTCGTCTGCTCCTCTTCATCGCTCCAGTTTACCCATCAGAGACTCCATGGCAGCGAGGAAACAAGCCTCAAACTCCTGGTCAGAGAATCGCTCCACAGAGCGCCGGGCGTTACGTCGGATCTCCAGTCTGGCCGACGGAGACAGCGCCAGGATGGTTTCCATGGAAGCGGCGTAGCTGTCTTCACTGTCGGCCAGGAAGCCCGTCTGTCCGCCTTCGTACGGCACCACGATGTCCAGCTTTGGACCTCCAGACTTATGAGCGAGAACGATGGTGCCTGCAGCCATACACTCCACCACACCTGGACACAAAGAGGAGGACACAAAATCATTTTACAAGTAACGACACCAGTGCCCGTAAAGTGATACTGATAGAAAACTTGATACCTATCATGTGAATGGAAGCATTTAGTTACAGGTGTGTGTGTGTGTGTGTGTGTGTGTGTTGTTTTCCTCACCGATACCGAAGTGTTCGTTCCACATGGTGTGCAGACCGATGGTGGCGTCCACCAGCTCTCTCTTCAGCTCCTCAAAGGGCACGTTGAGTTTGAAGTCGACGCGGTCGGTCACGCCCAGCTCCTGACACAGCCCCCGCAGCATCAGCACCCGCTCCTCGTCCTCCTGGTTCCTGCATCCACCAATCAGCACCAGGCGCAGAGACTCCCGCCCCCCGGGCCCACCCTCCTTCCTGCCCAGCAGTTTGTGAAACGCCCTGATCTGCAGCCGATGGTCCTTCTCCGGCCGGAACTGACCCACCGACACGATGGAGTGGCACTTCCTGTCCCTTCCCTCCTCTTCCTCCCGTCCCAGCTCCTCCCAGCCTTCCTCCTCCACCTCCTCTTCATCTGCCTCCTCGTCCAATGGGATGTCCAGGAAGGCCCTGACGTCGCAGGGCGGGTAGACGATGCTGGTGCGGCTTGGCGAGCGCCACAGAGCCAGGATGTGTCCCAGCGTCCAGGTGGAGTTCACCATGATGACGTCGCTGCAGGAGCCGGCCAGGCCGTAGAGCAGGGCGAAGCAGCAGTAGTACACCACCTTCACTGCGCTCAGCACCGGGTTTCTGGAGATGAAGTCAGCGTTGTTGAATCTGGAATCAAACAGGACGAAGACAAAAGGTTGGTGTGTGTTTTATAAGAGAAAGTCCAAACTGAACCTGCGAAAACTAAAACTATTTTCTCAGTTTCAGATTTACACTCAAACTAAATATAACTACAGAAGCCTCTGAGGGACATGCCGACTAACATCTACTGTAGGTAATATACTGTCTATGGATAAGCACGTCATACAGCCCCATTTCTTAAGATCAAACCATCACTAAGTCCCGCCCACAGCGTTTTGATTGACAGGTTTTCGTGTGCAATGTTACCTGGGGTTCCTCTCTCTGACCACAGACAGCATGTCAGTGCTGACGGTGGGATAGTGAACGTAGCTCGCCACCTTACAGCCTCCCAGGTAGCGGAAGATGGGCAGAGTGAAGGCGTAGCCCATCGAGTCCACATACAGGTCGGGAACGAAGGCTGTCAATGCCTCCCAGCCTGTATCACACACACACACACACACACACACACACACACACACACACACACACACACACACACACACACACACACACACACGGTGTAACTGTAACTGAACACATGATCTCCATCTATGTCAGAATTTACTATAAGTCACACGTTGTGGCTCGGACTCACCGAGGAACATGGAGCCGCCGCTCTGTCCCAGCAGGGTGAAGTGAGGGTAAGAGCTTGCCTCCACCAGCGAGCGGTGACGCAGGAAGACGAAGGTGACTGATCGAGGCAGCGTGATGTTGAAACGTTGTCGGGCTCCCTCCAGAATCTGCTCGCCGGTCACTCCCTGGTCGCCCGTGTAAACCACGAAGGAGACGCCGGGGTAACTGAGGAGAAGAAGAAAAACATGAATCAGTTTCAGTCAGTCATTAGATTTAAGCCTCAGTTGGGTACTGTAAGATTTCTACTGTTTCCATTACCTCTTAGTTGATGTTAGCTAAGTGACAATATTTGTAATTGCTGTTGCATAAATGACCTTATTTCCACAGTGGGGTTGCAACAGTGTGAGAGTTTGACAGTACGCTAACAGTATCAGGAAATATCACAGTAACATAGTGTAAAGGATTAAACAATTACTATAATCATTTGGTTGAACAAAAGTTTTATTATGACCAAAACCTAAAACCGTTTTTTTAATGTATGTGTAAAATGTTAACATGTTCAAATTTACAGCAGAAATAAACATGTTTACAGCCTGGTACAAAAACAGTTTGGCCTCTGTAGCTAATTACAACATTCATGATGACTGTAGATGACTGATTTTTTATATAACTCACCTGTTTATGTTTTATTAAGGCTTAAAGTTACTCATAATTAAGGGTGGAGCCCCTTGAGTGACAGGCTGTCTGTGAGGCGTCACACAGTCTGAGTCAGATCCACCCCTTGCTCCGAAAATATGGTCACTTATGGCTCCAAAACCAAAATGGTGATGAGTGGATACAGTTTTTTGAGCACCACAGCCTCTGCAAACTGACTTGATTTGATCAGGATATAGTCATTGGGTCGGATAACATTTGGAAAGTCTGGAAGAGCCACAAGATGAAACCATTTTATCCCCACTGAAGTTAGCAGAGCTAAACTGGAAGTCTTCCCTCTAGCCTCGACGGGCCCACTGATGTGGAGGCAGCACCAATCATTACGATAATTTCATAATAAGAAAAGCTTTTTCAGGTTAATGAGCCTCTGGCACCTTCATACAACTTTCATAGGGATGAACAGAGTCCACAAACCAACTGGTGGCGTCACAGTAGCTACATCTGTTATTTTATACAGTATATGTTCTTGATCTGTTGATGTTGCCTGTTACTAGTATTTATAAACTTGTTATTATGCAAAAGTATGTGGACACCTGACAGTTACAATCATGTCAGATATAACCTGAAAATCTTCAGGTGCTTTAATTTTATTATTATTATTATTATTATTATTTATTAATCTGTTGACTATGTTTTCTATTCTTAATCTGAATCTGTTCTGCAGCTAAAGCTGTCAGATAAATCTACTGCAGTACCAGTATCATGTAGCAGAAAATGGAAATACTCAAGTACAGTACAAGTACCTTAAAACTTAAGTAAACATAAGTAAATATACTTATTAACTTTCCACCCCTGACAGATAACTGAGACTGTACCGGTGCATGAGGGCCCTCAGGGAGCACCAGAGGACCCGCTCCCCGCCTCCTCCCGCGTTGCAGTACGGGTGGAAGAAGGCCACCGCGGGTCCACCGTCCCGAGCCCGGCGGGCCTTGCGGCGGCCCTGCAGCCACATCCGGACCCCCAGCAGGAGCAGCAGCAGGACGAGGGTCAGGAGCAGGCTGAGGTAGGCGCAGGGGACCACCAGGGACCACAACAACCTGAGGAGGGGGGACACAGAGGGCTGTGAGCGGGCTGAGTGACACCACCGGGGCCGTTAACCACCGGACTTTAACCGACAGACTGTACTTTGAGATTAGCCACCTAGCTGCTAATGAAGCTAAAGTTAGCAGTTAGCTCGTGTTCATGAGTTTATTTCTTTAACTCTCCGGTTTGATAACATTTAATCTGCTCAGCGAGGCAACGAGACATCGAGAGGAGAAAGTTTTACCTCATTAAGTCACAGAAACACAGAGACAGGTGGTGATGATGTTCGTGTCCTGCCATCTTGACAACACAACACTTCACCGGAAGCTGCGCTCAGCTGACCGAGCTGTCGCTCTGTGATTGGCTCAGCCTTTGTTTACCTACACGTCATCAACACATGACTGTAATTTATTTATTTTTTACAACACGTTAAAAGTGATGTCAGACAAATATACGCACAAAAGATAAGAAAATAATATAGATCAAAATTCATAAAAATATTTTGTGCGTTTTTACCTTCTTGTTTTAGTAGTTTGTAAAATAAAAGAATAATAAAAAATATAAATATAAAATATGTAGTTTATAAAATCCATTAAAGACACGATAATATTCAATGTCCACCCCACACCTTTAAAATGAGAGTATTTATTTGTTTATTTATTGCAATATTCTCTTATGTTAAAATAAGAGTAATGTCAGGCAAGAAAATAACATCACAAATTTTAGGAAACGATTTTTTTTTAATAATTGGTAACATAAAATAAGTGTATATACATAATAAAATAATAATGAGTAATATAATAAATAAATAATAAAATATATAGTTTACTTGTATAATCCATAATAGCCACAATATTACTCAGTCAATATCCATCTTTAACTCCTCAGATTATGTATTTATTTATTTATTCATTTATCAGTTATTTCATTTATTACAGCATGTGTTAAAATAATGATGTGATGCAAGGCAAATAAACATGCATACATATATTAGTTAAGATAATGACTGAGATTAAATTTTACAAAAATATTTTGTGTTTGTTAACCTTCTTTTTCATGACTGTAATATATACATATATATAATTATATTAATTAAATATAATTTATGTAGATTACTTGTATACTCCATAATATTTTTTTTATGACAACACATTAAAATAAAAGTGATGCCAGGCAAATATACTCACATACATACTCAAAAAATAAATACATTTTTCAAAAACATACGTTTACCTTTTTATTTTTGGTAATTGGAAATATACCTGTTATCCAACCTAAAATCCCTCAAATGAGGGTGCTTTTATTTATTTAATTCATTATAACACACATTTGAAATAAAGATGTGATGCCAGGCAAAAATAAACACACACATATAATAAATAAATAACATGTTGTTGGGGTGGATGTTTTAAACAGTTACCTCTGTTTGCCATGTGGAGGAGCCAGTGTTCAACCACTAAGACAGTTACTCCCTCCTGAACTCTGGTTATGTGCTGGATTTAGATTTAGACCTTTGAGACAAAGTTTTTCATATATACACACACATATATATATATATACATATACGTATATATATATATATATATACAGTCATGGAAAAAATTATTAGACCACCCTTGTTTTCTTCAATTTCTTGTTAATTTTAATGCCTGGCTCAACTAAAGGTACATTTGTTTGGACAATTATAATGATAACAACAAAAATAGCTCATGAGAGTTTAATTTAAGAACTAAGAACTATTCATTTTCCATGGTTTTCTTGATAATAACCAAAATTACTTAAATTCTTACATCAATAGCTATGGCATTGTACCGCCAAAAACACTACTTTTAAGCATTCCATGTTTTCTTTTCTGTTTGCTTTAAACACATGATACACACAAGAGTTAATACTTGATTGCATAACCATTGTTTTTGATGACTGCAGCCATGCGTCTTGGCATGCTCTCCACCAGCTTCTGACATTGTTCTGCTGTCACAGCAGCCCATTCCTGTTGGACAAATTCAAACAAATTTTCTTTGTTTTTGGGCTTGTGGTTCTCCATTTTGAGTTTGATGATTTTCCACAGGTTTTCAATTGGATTAAGATCTGGTGATTGAGCAGGCCAAGGCATGGTGCGAATGTTGTGGTTCTCCATCCAGGCTTTAACTGACCTTGCCGTGTGGCAAGGGGCATTGTCTTGTTGGAAAATCCAGTCATTCGAGGCAGGAAAGAGTTTTCCAGCTGATGAAAGAAGACTGTTTTCAAGGGTAGTCCTGTACATGACCTGGTTCATTCGGCCTTCACACAATTGCATTTGCCCTGTTCCACTCAGACTGAAACAACCCCAGATCATGACTGATCCACCCCCATGTTTTACTGTAGGGGCAAGACAGTCTGGGTTGTAAGCTTCTCCAGGCTTCCTCCTAACCAGTAAGTTGGCTGGAGTGGGCATCAATTCAAAATTGGATTCATCACTGAAGAGAACCTTAGCCCAATCATCAACAGTCCAATCCTTGTGGTCTCGAGCAAAGAGTAACCGGGCCTTCCTCTGCCTTTCATTGATGAAGGGCTTCTTGCGTGCTCTGTGTGACTTCAAACCAGCTTCAACAAGTCGGTTTCGAACTGTCCTTGCCGAACAAGTCACATTTCTCGACAGTGCCCACTCATTTTTAAGGTCCCTGGAGGTCTGACGACGATTCCTGACACAGGAACGGATGAGTGCACGGTCATCTCGTGGGGTAGAAAGACGTTTCCTGCCACGGCCAGGTAGCAATTTGGTAGTGCCATGTTCAGCTTGTTTTTTTTGTTGTTGTAATGAACGGCTGTCTTGGAGATCTTCAGTTTTTTCGCTACCTGTCTCTCACTCATGCCAATTTCCAGCAGTGCCAAGATGGCTGCCTTTGTGGCTTCACATAATTCTTTTGTTTTAGGCATTATGTGAGAGCTGACAACTTCTGAGTTGTGCTACGGCTTGAATGTAAGCAGGAAACCACTCTAGGCCTTTGCATGTGCAGTGCTGCTTGTGACATGAAATGGCCTCTTATATACCCTGGGAATCAATTAAGCTTAAGAATGTCAAATGGGCCATAAAGTATTATGTGACCAGCTGCATTTTTTGTTGTGTTCATTGTATTATACGTTTAGTGGTACCAGATATTAGAATGAACAAGAAATTGAAAACAACAAGGGTGGTCTAATAATTTTTTCCATGACTGTATATATATCATCATCACTTTGTTTTTTGTTTTTTTTACAGTGCAAAACATAATAAAGAAGCATAATGAACTAGCTCTGTCTCTCTGACAGCTTGTTTCAGCTCTTCATTAAAGCTGTCTGATGACTCCATCTTTCAAATAAAAAATATTCTAGATGTCTTGTGCATTATTTTATACACACACATTTCTCAGTTGTTTAACCAGACATATTTGGTTAACTTGGTAACTTTGGAAACTTTGGAAGTCTCTTCTAGAAATTAAAATAAAGTAGGGGCGTCGGTGGCTTAGTGGATAAAGCAGGCGCCCCATGTACAAGGCTGTTGCCGCAAGGGGGCCGGGCTCGAGTCCAGCCTGTGGCCCCTTGCTGCATGTCATCCCCCCTCTCTCTCTCTCTCTCTCTCCCTCCCGCCCCTCACACTTTGCTATCCTATCCATGTAAGGTAAAATGCCCCAAAACATATCTTTACAAACAAAAAAAAGAAATTAAAATAAAATTCTGTGGCATTGGATAATGCTGAGTTTGTATGATGACTAATCTACTGTTGCTTGGTAACGAGTTATTTTTGGCTTTGTCAGAATATTTTTAAACTATTTTCCTCAAACTCTGAGTTAAGTTAACATTACAACACAAGTTCTTCCTGCAGATATTCAGAGCCTCCTGTGACTCCATGTCCTGGCTGCAGACCTCAGCGTGTGGCTCTGGTTGGTGTCAGACTGGAGGTGACTGGGAGCTGTCCTGGGCGCCATTATGGCTCTGAAGGAAGTCACTGAGGCAGAAAGTTGGTGGCGGAGGAAGGAAGCGCTGATCTGTCAAAATACAAGTTAGAGTTAATATGAAAGTGAAATCTTCAGTTTTGGACGTGATGATATTGAGTCTCACCTGAGTGAAGGAGCGACAGCAGAGGGTTGTTGGGGCGGAGGCGTGGCGGTTTACAGGGGAAAGCCTCAGTGATTTTGTCCGTCCGCAGGGTGGAGGTGTTGGGCTGCAGAGGGGTGGGCGGGGCTGCCCTGGGGGCGGGGGTGTCAGCTCCCTGCCTGCTGGATCCCCTCGGACCTGCATCACCCTGATCCAGGGGCAGTGACTGCACAACTGCACCTGCTGAGGGGAGGAGTGGAGGTCAGCTCAGCTTGTTGCTCTCTGTGGACACAACAAACCCCTCAGACTAAATTTCATCTGTTTGTAAAGAAACCTGAAGGAGCAACAGTGTATCTTCAGTTTAAATCGTCTGTCTGCAGAATGAGAAAGTAAAGACTGATGGAGGAGGAGCAGCTTCAGCTCACTAAACCTCAGTCCTCCTCCTGAGTTGGGCCATTGATTGTAACTTCCTCTTTTCTTCACTTCCAGCAAACGTTTTATGAAATAATTACAACACCGTTCATTGTTGATTTTACCTTCTCTGCCGCTGATGTGACGTCCTCATCACGTGCTAACCACTGGCTCATCAGTGTGTTTTAGTGTCAGTGTCTGACTGCACTGTGATTCATTTAAACTGAGCTTGAGACAGCATATTTTCAGATTCACTGCTGCGTTTCTAAAGAGAATAGTTCGACATTTCTGGAAATATTTGCCCTCTTGCAGAGAGTCAGATGTTCAGCTGGTTAGCTTAGCTTAGCAAAAAGACTGGAAACAGGGAAACAGCCAGTCTGGCTCAGTCCAGAGGGAACAAAACCCACTTACCAGCTCCTCACTAACATGTTTTATCTAATTTACTGAATCCAAACAAGTATCAAACATTTTTGATACTTGTGAGGTGATGTGTTGAACTATTTCTTGGCCTATTGCAGTGATTCTCTAGAGTCTTGTTGTCACTGTGAGGTTTTTACATGTGTGTGGATCACTCTTATGAGATATAACACATTATTTAGTGAGCCTGACAGCGCCAGAGAGGCAGATTTCAGCTTCATCAAGTGAGGATTTGCTGCTTTTCTGTCTAATGTGGTAATAACTGCAGCCCATGTGTCAGAGAAAGCAATGTTGGCAGTGTATGTTTCTGTAAACCATGTTATATTTGCACCTTACCTTCATCTTATAGCAACATTTTTTGTACTGTGCTGTAGTATTCATTCTTCAGGTCAAATTCTTCACTCTGTGGCTTTAAGATCTGCATCATATCTGACATTCATTCTGTGTTCATAATTATTTATTTTAAGCTATTTTTCCTCTTTTCCTCTTGTAAATGTTTCATTAAAAGTACATATTTTTTTCATTTCTCTCCGTCTTCTCCTCTGGTTTCTTAAATTACAGGTTTGTAACTACATCGATCTGATGAGTCTGTCTGTCTGCGTTTTCATCTTGTAGCAAAGAGCTGACTATCTTAACCAGATTTACATCCATTTTGTTTTCTATTTGAAGACTTATATCTTGATGGACACATAATCATCGTCCATTTAGCCAAAAATAATTGAGACAATTTTGTGGTGTCAAAGGAAATCAAAGGCAAACGAACATGAAGAAACATACAGTCTCTCAAATCTGCTCAGTGACTGATCAAAGTGCAGCCTGACGTCTGTGACACAAACTCCAAGAAAAGTTGTGAGCAGACATGTTTGTGTCAATCTGTAATGATGAGAAGTGAGTGTACCTGACGCTGTGGGAGCAGGAGAGGTTGTTACGATGGGAGGGAACCTTCTGGGGGGCAGAGGCCTCCGAAGAAGGCAGATGCGGTCAGACGACATGATGAGACTGTGTCTGATTCTGCTGAAGGTCAAAAACATTTAGGTGTTTCTGTGCAGCAGATGACAGGATGTACACATACAGCAGGGTTCTTTAATGACAGGTCTTTATTCTTATGAGGAGCGCAGGTTGTTCAGGTAAATCTGAGGGTTTTTTATTTGGACCTTGAATTGTTTCAAATGTACTCTGTGTGCTTATCATGTGTTTTCTTTAACACCACACCTGTCAGATGTAGTGGGGTAAAAAGCACAATATTTCCCTCTGAACTTATTGATGAGAAATGCAGAATAAATCCACGTCCACGCACTCAGGATGGTTTCAAAACTACAGCTAGGTTAACACGTCATATATATTTTTTTAAATTAATGGCTGAATTAAATACTACTTGATATTTTAATAACTAATGAGTAATGCGAGTTTAAAACCGAGTAACATTAATTTAAAAAGACGATAATTATATATAAAAAAAAAAGAATTAACTGCTGAGACCAATACTTCCGGTTTCCGGTTCAACAGACACCTTAGCAACGGTGATTAACTACAGTTAGTTAGCCGTATATATGACTCATCAAAATTACAGCAAAATGCGAATTAATTAATGGCTAATACTAGTTTGATTTCAATTATGATTATTTTTAAAAGGTCATAATATTGTAATACCTAACTACAGAGGTTTCACTTTTCAGTTTCTAAATTAACAGACTCCTTAGCAACGGTCATTAACTAACTTAGTTAATATGTTAGCTCTATGACTCATCAAAACTACAGCTATGCTAATACGATTTATATTTTATTAATAGTGGCAACTGTTGGTTTAAATCAACACGAATTAATTGTAAAAGAAAATAATAATTTAATATCTTACTGTGGAGACTCTTCAGTTTCCGGTACCGCAGATTCGTTAGCAACGGTCATAGCAACCAAAACTCATTCACTCATTCATCTTTTTTCTCTGAGCGAGTGTGTGTGTGTGTGTGTGTGTGTGTGTGTGTGTGTGTTGTCATCCTCTCACCTGTGACGGACAGAAATCCGACCAATCAGCTCAGCTCAACCTCCACACCTGCTGCTGATTGGCTCAAAAAAATCCTCAGGTGAATGTACTGTTAGCTTGTTAGCTAGTTAGCTAGCATCTGCTCCGGAGCACCACAAACACAACAAACAAGATGGAGCTGTCCAAACGGGTCATTTACCGGGAAAACGCGGGCAGAGGATCATGTCACCGACACTTTAAGGAGTTTTTGGATTCATTCGTGACATAAACAGAGACCCACAGACCGGAAGTTTGACCAGGTAAGATGTAGTTTAATGCCTTCACCTGGTTTCATGTAGCTGCATGAGACAGGCTGCAGGGCTCGTGTCACACAGCGCTAGCAGAGAGTGAGTGTGTGTGTGTGTGTGTGTGTGTGTGTGGCCATCAGTAAGTGGACACGCCCTCTCCACACACCTCACTGTGTGTGTGGTCTGTTCACTTCCCTCTGTTCCTAAATTCATTCCACTGATATTAGTATCCTGCCCCACGACAGACAGGTACATGTCTTAGGTGTCTATAACATGCACCTGTCTGTCTTCCTCTCTGTGTCCTTCATCTGTCTGTCCCTCCAGCGTGTCTCTCTTCACCCATCTAACTTACCTGTCTGTCCCTGCACTACCTGTTAACTTCATTGTCTTTTTACCAGTATGTCGTCATATCTACCTGTCTGTGTCTCTATTTTCCTTTTCTTGTCTGGCATATCAAACTAGCTGTCTACCTGACTACCTGTCTTTTCTGCCTGTCTGTTTCTGTGCCTGCCTGTCTTCCTCCCCCTTTTCTACCAGCCCGTCTCTACCTATTGGTATTTCAACCTACCTGTAGGTCTCTCTAAACACCTGTCTGTCTTTCTAAACACTTGTCTGTCTCTCTACATACCTGCTTGTCTCTTTAAACACCTGTCTGTCTCTCTACATACCTGATTGTCTTTCTAAACACCTGTCTCTCTAAACACCTGTCTGTCGCTCTAAATACCTGATTGTCTCTCTAAACACCTATCTCTCTTTATGAACACCTGTCTGTCTCGTTAAACACCTATCTGTCTTTCTGAACACCTGTCTGTGTCTCTAAACACCTGTCTGTCTCGTTAAACACCTGTCTGTCTCTCTATACACCTGTCTGTCTCTATTGCTTCTGCACCTACCTTAATTTTGCAAAAATGCCTAACAGGATAAAATGATGAAGTGATGACGTCTTATACCTAAAAGGTCAGAGGTCATCTTCACTGTGACACCATAATGTTCTGCAAAATCACATCTCCAGCCATTAGTTAACATCATATTTGAGGAACAGAAGGGGAGACATTCTCTTCAGATTCTTCACATGGAATAATAACAATAATAATAATAAACGGAGCAGGGTCCTTGCACCAAAATACTTTAGTTTAACTGACAGTTGATCAGATTTCTGAAGTGGTCTCAGTCTTCACCTTGTTCTGGATGTGACAGAAATTTAACTGAAGCTCTCCGTCCTGTGACACCTGAACCTCCCTGACGGTGCTCTGAAACTGTAACACGTCTCCAGCATCAGAACCTGGCACTGGGGGTCACCTTGACTTGCAGCCAGCCTGCATTGCCATATAAAGACAAAAAGCCTTTCATTCCTGTTTCTGAAGTGTTGCATGTCACTTCCTCCCTTGTAGATTTGAATAGATGCGTTGTCAGCGGCGACTCAGTGCGCTGCCTGTCAAGCAGTGAGCAGCACAGCAGCCAGACGGAGCAGAGACTGATTATCCTCCACACCTAGAGATCACCAGCCGTCTCACCTCACCTCTCAGGTAACCAAACATGACATCAGGTGGCCATGGGTCCACGCAGGTGTTCCTGAAGGCATCACCGTGAGATGAGAGACACTCGAGAGGATTTCTATTTAATTCTGTTTGTTCGTGTAAAAATGGAAAGGCAGAAAAGACCAATAGAGGAAGACATGTTCGTATTGTCATGTTTTTGCATATATAATTGCACACATTTTCATAATCCAGACCCCGAATGTTCGTCACTGCAGTCCAGGTTTGTTCTCATGAACAATCCCACTTCATAAACAAACACACAGCAACAACTGAAAACTTTAAACCTGCATCGCTCATGTTGTTTATAACTTTGTGCACATTTGACACAAAAATCATTTCAAACCATTTTAAAGAGCTGAAAAGATTCAGAGCAGTCAGAGGCAGAGTGAGGCCTTCAGGGGAGAGGAAGGAGAAGTTGAACCACTGCAGTGAGCTGCAAAAGGAAGTTTGTGGTTAGCTTCACTTCAACTGCAAAATTAAAAAAAATCCCCCCAGAAGCAGAAACTCATGTCAGCTCAGGCCTCCGAGTTTCATCAAGCTTTTACTCTTTATGTTGGATAATGCTGTGGATTTAGTTAATGGCACGTGTGAGGCATGCTGATGAGGCTCAGCACATGCAAATCTGCTTTACGCACGCCACGGTGCTCACAGGCGGCCCTGTTTTAGTGTCTTAACGTCATTCAGAAATGTAGAGACGGCCAGAGGTGGAAAGTAACTGAGTACATTTACAAAAGTGCTGCAGTTGAAGTCGGGTTTTTACGTCTACTTTCTGCTGCTTTGTACCTCAGTCTAATTCATATCAATATAGAAATATAGTTTTTACTCCACATTTATCTGACAGCTGCATTTAGTATTCATCTCACAGATTGTTCCCACAATACTTAATTTAATCATATCAAGTATTTCTTTATGTACTTCTTTAGTAATAATACTTGTGTATGTTTACTGAAGTGCAGTAACTCTAGACTTTTCCTTGTGATGGAGTATTTTTGATATTGCAGAAGTGTCGACTCGAGTCACATGACCTGAACTAGAGTTATTAAAACCATTTAGTTGATCAGATTGATAGATTTTTAAAGATGGATTCACATCACTGTCTGTGTCTGCTCCTCAGTAACTCACTGTGGGAGAGAATTTGCATGAAGTGAAGTTGTGTCTTTGTGGTTGTGACAGTTTATTTCCATTAAAAAAACACATTCACACTTTTAGTGATCACAGTTAGTCTTTCATGTCCAAACAGACCAAAGGATCTGTTTGTTTTGTCAGTTTGAAACCAGAAATCCCCCAAAATTTATTTTGCAAGTTGCATTTCCAACTTTCTGTTTCATTGTAGCTCCTTTAAAGCTCCACTGTGTTGGATTTAGTGTGATATGTTGGCAGACAGGGAATATCACAATAAGTATGCTTTCTTTAGTGTATAATCACCTGAAAATAAGAATTTTTGTGTTTTCGCTACCTTAGAATGAGCCGTTTCTACAATAGCCCAAATGGGACACACCAAACTCTGGCTCTAGACAGGGCCTTTCACTTTTGTAATTTCACATTTTCACATCGGCCACCATAGTTAGAAGCCTCTCTGCGATGAGCAGCGTCAGAGAAACACTAATCTGTAACGTGAAACTGCTTTATTCAGTGTTTTACTGGTTTAAATGACCTGTTCAGTTAGAGGAGGAGACCTCTGTGGATTCAGCTCCTGGTAAAAATCTGAACAATGAACACTGGATGAATTCTAACCAGGAGAAGTTTCAGCTGGTTGCAATCTGCAGTTCTCACTACTAGATACCACTTTATCACCCTAAATCAGTGACATCATCACAAACCATTGTGTCAAGTTTGTAAAAAAAAAACCACACTCTAGTTTTAAGTACAGTGAATTTTCAGCACTGAGTTTTTATTTTGAAGTGCTGTTTCCTGCTGTAGAGTTAAACTAAACAGTAAACTAGCTTGACGACGTGACCAAACACAAGTATGACGCTGAATAAATTAAACTGTGTGGACCTTGAACTAATGACTAAAGAGAAATCTGGACCCTGTGTCCAGTTGGGAACCACTGGCCTAAATCTCACACAGTGTTCCTTTAAAATATCAGAGGTGGCTGATTTCTTGTAAAACCTGAGTGGCTGCAACCAACAATTAGTTTTGTTATTGACTAATATTCCAGTTATGTTGACCCCTTCAGATGTCTCATTTTGTCTGAAGTAGTAGTACGTTTTTTTTTTAGTAAAAAAAAAAGCAGGAAAAAAACAGCAACTTAAACGCGAGAAGCTGACACCAACAACTGTTTTCATTTTTACCTAACTTGTGACACAATTATCTGTCTTGTTTAATAAGACCAAATTAGAATCTGGTTTGTTTTCTCAGTTTGGCAGCAGAAATCTCTAAACTCTATTTTGCAAGTTTCATTTCTAACATTAGACTTTCTGTTTCGTTGTAGCTCCTAAAAATATCAGAGGTGGCTGTGACAGAGTGGCTGTGGAGCTGCAGCCAGTTATTCTTGTTACTAAATGATCTCACAGTTTTTTGATTAACTGACTAATTGTTTTGTGTTTAAAACGCCCCCAAGAATGTAAAAACAGCCCTTTCAAATTCCCTCGAGCCTCTTCCTCTTGATGTGGTTTCTATGGACAAATAAGGTAAAAGTGCAGCAGTTTTGCACCTTAAAATGTCAGACTGAGTCATGTCACTAAAATCAGCTCAGACAGAGATGAAGAGAACTGAACGTTCATTTTAAGTGCTCAGTTTCATTTCTGCTTCAGCAGTTCAGACAGGACAAAGCTGCAGGACTCACTGCAGACACGTGTCCCTGCAGTCAGAGCTGGGCGACGCTAAGGCGACAAATGTCTCTTAAAAACATCCTTACAAAGGTGCCAGTGCTCTGTTTGAATTCAGGCTTCCTGCTTTCTTTTAAAGCTGAAACTGAGCTTTTAAATGTCCTGATAGTTCATGTGAGGACAGAGCAAAGAGCTGAAGTAACGTCAGGGCTGATGTGTGATAAACTTAATGTTTGACATGAATATCAAATGGCACTAGACTTAAGGACTTGTTATGTTCCCCAAACACAAAGATTAAAGAGATTATGTTATAAAGAAGTGTTCAGATAATGAGCTCATCATCTTCCTGATGACAGATATACTGCATCAGCCAATCAGGGCGTAGGAGCGGGAAGGAAAATGCATCTTGATATCCATGTTTCAAATCATTGTTTGAATCCTCCATTTTATGCCTTATATCTCAACTATCTCAACTATCTCAGCTTTTTTGTAGCTATCATGTCTGATGTTACTGCGACCTACATGCTAACAGAGAGGCTAATTGTCACATCAGTTTACACATGGCAGATGCAAACACTTCGATTAATTGAAGATATTTCTCTATGAAACTTCGATGCCCCAAAAATATTCTGGACAAACAGATATCTGATCTGACAGGACTAAATCAACACATAAAATCTTTGGTCTGATGCATAAAGAACTTTTCATATAAGAAATCATTTATATTTTATCATTAAGGCTGAGCTGAGAACAAACAGGAAACAGTCGACTTCTGATAAATCCGCTCCTCCTCCTCCTCCTCCTCCTCCTCCTCCTCCTCCTCCTCCGCCCTCTCAGCCTCCAGAATCTGCTGCAAGAAATCACATGTTGCTGCATCTTGAACTAACGGACGTGGTGCAACATGAATGTGTCAGAGGTAGAAGCAGGTTGAGGACGAAACTGTTGCAGCTCAGCTTGTTTTCAGTTACATTAAGACCTCATTGATTTGTTGATTGACAGGTAGGTCTCTTAGGTCGTCTGACCAGGGCCCATCAGCTGGCCCCCGCTCTAGACTTGAAGTGGTGGCTCCACTTCTACGGAACTTTCTTCCATCAGGTGCACGGTCGTCAGTCTCCTTTGAAACTTTTAACAAACAGCTGAAGACGCGTCCTTTCAAAGTGGCCTTTGTTTCACCCTAAATTGTGTCATGCAGAGATAGTCAACCTACTTTGCCGGGGGCCACTTTTGTAAAGGGGCCAGGAATCCAGCAAACATTGGTAAATAATCAAGAATCCTCCGGGGAGTAAACAAGCTCTATTTTCATGCTTTTGTGCACTTTGGCACCTAAAGCACAAAAAAATCCCACTGTGAATCAATTTAGATTTCATTGTAAGTTGTAAAATGGTCGGATGGTTTTGGCCCACTGGTCACAAGTTGAGTATCACTGGTCAAGTGCTTGTTCCTTTGTGTGTGTTTCTTTGGGTCCTCAGTGACCTGTGTTTGCTCTGTGTTTCTTCTTTCAATTTGTTGCCTTTGATTTTATTGTTGGTCTGTTTTATTGCATTTTTAAAGCACTCTGTGACTTTTATTTCTGTGAAAGGTGCTATATTTACAAAAATGTTATTGTTATAATCATAACTTGAACTGATTCCAGACATTCAGGAGGTTTTTACCAGGAGCTGAATTACGCACAGACGACTCCTCTTCTCCAAAACAAACAGACTAGCTGATTTAAACCGGTTAAAACACTGAAGCTGTTAAAAGATCAGTGTTTCTCTGGCACTGCTTGACTCATTGGAGACAGGCCACTAGCCTATGACCTGAAAAGAAGAAAGGTTTTTCCAATGCTTTCATTGCTGAGAGGCTGCTAACTATAGTCAGACAAAAACACGAATGTCCCTATCAAGAGCCAGTGTTTGTCCATTCTGGGCTACTGTAGCAACATGGTGGTGCAGCATGGTGTTCTCCAGAGATGAGGACCTGCTCCCTGTGTAGATATAACTCATTTTAAGGTTACAAAAACACTATGATTCTTATTTTCAGGTGATAATACACTAAAGAAAACACACTCAATATATTAAATTTCCACCAGTATATCCCACTAAATCCACACTGGAGCTTTTAGTCCTCATCTCCTGACCAAAAATAATGACAGCATGGATTTATCAAATATCTGTCAGCTAGTTCGTCTTTATAACAGATTAAGATAAAGTTTTATCTGCTCAGTAACACCTGAACATTTCCCTCTGAGTTTTATTTCACTTACAGCTGTTTTTTAAACCCGTTAGCGTCTCATTCTGACACTACAGGGGTTTAATGAACCGTTAAACTAGCAGCCAGTGTGACTTTATACTTTTGTGGCAGAAAAGGAAGTCATGTGTCACTCTCCTCTCCTCTCATTGGCTCTACGGTCTACAGATGTGAAGTCTTTGAACTGTGAAGTACGACAAATTACGTGCACAGCTGCTTTTTTCACTGTTAGTCAGAGCTATTTGAGTCTGTTCAGGTCGACCACAGTTTGATTCGGGTTTAATTATCCTCTGGTTTATTGTAGAGGAGAGCAGACAAGGTAAAGACTTCTAGAGACACTATTTAATTTGTATTTAAGTTTGCAAGAAATTATAAATTAATTCTGAATGATTGCTGCCTGGATCAAGTTCAGTGATGGCATTTTGTCCAGAGAAGGTGTTTGGTAGTTGTTTCATGCAGAGGTGGTTGAGGTGAACGGTGGGTGTGAAGCCGCAGGACTTTGACTGCAGAGGCCACTGACCACATCCTGAGACCAGTGT
The DNA here is from genome assembly GCA_035609425.1 of Epinephelus awoara. Lineage (NCBI taxonomy): Eukaryota > Metazoa > Chordata > Actinopteri > Perciformes > Serranidae > Epinephelus > Epinephelus awoara. The sequence goes on along the minus strand of CM069307.1, from coordinate 35,009,011 downwards.
GAAGTTTTCGTAGATTTTAAGCAGGGGAAGATGTTGCTTTGTTTAGGGGGTTGAGGTGCCTGCAAAGTGTTGTAATGAGTGTTTGTAATGATGTTTGTAAGAGACACTGTTTCCTTATGTGGACATAAAATCTACATTTCTTTTTCCTCATTTGATTGAACAGCACAGACCTGTCAGTATGTATGATGTGCACATATATGACTTTATAGTGTCGTACTTCCTCTCAGCATACATCACCTTCAGGGTACGTTTCTCTCTGAGCAGAGCAGGAAGTTGAATAACGCGCCTTAAAGGTTGAAGTCAGTCGATGCTTTGTGGTTTGAAGTGTAACACACAGCGAGTATTTCTTAACAGCCTCCTCCATGTTCACATTTAACTCCATCTCCTAAAAAAGATACACACACACACACACACACACATACACACACACACATACACACTGACAGTGAATCATCACAGACTGAAATAAAATGCCCTCTGTGTCATGTGATCACCTACTTCTCTGAATCGCTTCACTCTTCCTCATCTGCAGCTTTGTCTTTTCTGCAGACACAAAACCTTCACAGGAACATGATTGAATCAAAAACATAATGTAGAAGTGTGGAAGTTAAAATCATTTTCTGAACCTCAAATTACCGGCAGTGCATCCTTTTCAAGCTTAAAAGGAATAGTTCAACATTTTGGGAGCGTACCATAAAACTTGAAGTACTAGCCCGAGCTATTATTTGCTTAAACCATTGAACTAAACCGGCCTATATCTGGGACAGGCCTTTAATTCCTTCCACACAAAACTGATCTCCAGAAAGTTTTGTTTTGTTTTATATTTGAAGTTTTATCGTGTTTGCTTTCTTGTGGAGATGCAAAGATTGATACCACACATGAAGCTACAGCAGCCCGTTAGCTTAGCTTAGCATAAAGACAGGAAACAGCTGTCCTGAGTCTGTACAAAAGAAGTAAAATCCATCCGCCATTCTCCTCGAAATCTCACTGATTAACATGTAATATCTCCAGAGGATGTTATGTGTGTCCAGGTGTTGTGGAGATCGTCTGCACGTGTTTATAGTAGTATAAATCTGGAGCTGTGTGACGTCCGATAACTGTCCTCGAGTGATGTCACTTGAGTCAGCTTCGGTTGAAGACGACAAGTTTGAAAAGTAAAAAAAATATGGAGGTGTGGAGTTAGAAAGAAGTGTGGTAACCAGACCTCTGCTGCTAACAGCATTAACACACAAACAGAACTGTTGGTGAATGAGCTGCATCATGGGTAACGTAGGCATCAGGTTTTAACAAGTTTTGATTGGGTGGAATAAAAAAGAGTTTATCATCTCTGATTCTGCTGCGTCAATTTTACTCCTTTTTAAGGTCAATAGTGTGTGTGTGCGTCTGTCATCAGACACCTGTGGGACCAGCAGATCTTATTACACACAAAGAAATGCTTCTCTGTCCGACAGGAAGTGCAGCAGCAGCAGCAGCAGCAGGAAGTTGAAGGCAGGCAGAAGTGAGAACTGTGAGCAGTTTTTGTCACAACATCAGGAGATCCTAACTTCCTCCTGCTCTGCCCCGCAGCACACATCTGCCAACCGGTCCTGCAGGTTCTCACTTTACATTAAAGGATGTTTTTGTGCTCTGACTCAGTTTCAGGTTCCCAATATGGCCGCCCCAACGCCGATCTCTGCAGAGGAGCTGGAGGAACTCAGAGAAGCTTTCGCCAAAATTGGTAAGTGAATCAACTGTCTGTGGTTTCTGTCATTTCCTCTTTGGCCTTTGATTCAGAGTCTGGTGCCCCAAAAAACATGTCACACTTGGGATGTTTTTGAATCGACCTTATCTGGAACCACTTTATATTTCTGGAATTGTGTCAGTTTGTTTTTTGCATCACTCTGATCTTTACAATTATTGTTTATATTTCATTTTATTTCGTACTGCAGCTGCTGCACAACAGTTTCCCGCTTGATGAATAAAGTTATTTATCAATTCTTTGTACTTTATACTGGGAAGTTTTGCACTTCCTGCACACAAACAGATGTTTTTTTTTTATGCATTTCTTATATTTTTTCATATTTTCTTTGGTAAATTTTTGTAAATTATGTTTCTGTTACACTGTGTTTGTTATGCAAACAAATCACAGAGAGAACTTCCTTCTTTTTGCAAAGCTACAGGGTGAAAAAAATTGTTTTTTTAGATGTGACATTTTCTCCATTTAGCTTAAATAAGTCCAATACAGTCTGCCATATCTGAGTAATGAAGATTTAAATTACCAGCAAATATTTTAAATAATTATTTAAACTTTTTAAAAACTATTTATTATTAATTGTTTTCAGAATTTTACATCTAAAAACACCAAACTAAAGCACCATATTTGGTGTTTTAAACAAAAGAGTAAGTCTATCCAGCAATGAACAAGAAAAAAACATTACATTTTTGTGTTGATCCTGAATGAAAATGGTGTTAAAGTTTCCTGTGTTTGACCTCTGACCTCTCTGTCCTCCACCAGATGTGGACAACAATGGATTCATCAGTAAACACGAGCTCACGGAGCTTTTCAGAGCTGCTAGCCTGCCGCTGCCGGGCTACAAGATCCGAGAAATCGTCCAGGAGCTGACCAAGACCAGCGACCAGCTCACCTTCGATGAGTTCACTCAGGTGAGTCTGCAGGTCAAAGGTCAGACAGAGAGCTTCACAGTGTGAACAGAACATTCAGTGTTTTGTTCACAGACAGGATGAAGCTGTTTCCTCCAAATAGAAAAAAGACATTCCTACTGTCAAACTATCAAATTTAAACAAGTAGATTTTAGTTTAATTATTATAAACATAATAAAGAAATCTGACTGACTGTTAATAAAAATATAGACTGCTGTAGAGATTAATGACGCCAGATTTAATATATTAGAATGTAGTTTTATCTAAAGCAAAGACAGAATATCGCCCACTAATGGTGAGTCATTGTGCTCATGTCTCCAGTTTACTTTATTTAACTTTATTTTTTTTTAACACCTTTCATACAGACATGCAGCCCAAACTCAACTGAAATAAAAAACAGACAAATAAATAAATAACCAATAAATTCAATTTTACAAGAGTAAAAACGACAAAATAACTTGTTAAAATAATGAAAAAAAAGAGAAATTTTGCGAGTCTAAAAATTCAGAATTTAATTTTTAAAAATGTAATCAGTTCAATCAATAGAATAAAATTAAACGAAATAAATAAACAACAAATATTAAATCATGCAAGTCAAAAAAATACAACAATAAATTGTTAAAGATCAGTAAATGTAAAGTCAATGAAATAAGATAAGATAACAAAAAAATATGATTTTATGAGTCAATAAAGAAAAACCCAAGGATAAAGAAGCAAAAACCATTGAATAAAATGAATGTATTACTTTGAATAACTGCATGTAATGAATATTTGTAAACTCACTGTTTTTCACTCACTGTACTTTTTGGAGTTGAACATATTTCCTTTGTCATGAATAGATAATATTTTCCTTATTGTGTATTGTGTGTCAGATTGTTCACGGGCTGAAGAGCAGCGAGGTGGCAAAGACCTTCAGGAAGGCGATCAATAAGAAGGAGGGAATCTGTAACGTGGCGGGAACCTCAGAGCAGTCTGGCACTCAGCACTCGTACTCAGGTATCTCACAGCTCAACATTAAACCCTGTGCCGGGGTTTTAGAGGTTGTTTTTCGGGAGGTTAAAATCAGAGACCTGTTGATTTTCTCTCTGTGATCTGACGTGGGGTTTCTTCCCCCTGCAGAGGAGGAGAAGGTGGCCTTTGTGAACTGGATCAACAAAGCTCTGGAGAAGGATGCCGACTGTAAACACGTCCTGCCGATGGATCCCAACAGCAACGACCTGTTCACCGCCATGGGTGACGGCATCGTCCTCTGGTACCTGAAGAAAAGTTTTTATTTAATTACGTTTTAATAGAGCAGTAGTTTGACATTTTGGGCAGAGGGTTCTCATGGTCATGGAAAACCTGGAGAAGTCATGGAATTTTGTTGTGTGTAATGCCAATAATTGATACAGTAATCTTTAACCTTCATAAAACGTCACCTAACAACAAATTTATTTTCTGTAAGTTAGCTGTTGACGTAATGTCACTCTAATGTGCGTCGACATAGGGCTGCAGGATATATAGTTTCAGCATGGACTTCCCCTTCATGACCAGTTATGAGTATGTGAAGTAGTGTGTTGACATTTGCTACAGGAGGTGAGACTCTCCTGTGTGTGTGTAGCCTCTACGAAACTGGATCTACGAGTAACGAACATAATTGTTGAAGTCCTACACAAATGAATAAAAACAAGATACGACATGTTCATCAGTGAGCTTAGGAGGAGCTCGTAGATGGATCTAGTTCTCTTTGGATATAGCCAGGCTAGCTGTTTCCATCTGTTTCCAGTCTTTATGCTAAGCTAAGCTAACCAGCTGTGGCTTCCTATTTACTGTACAGACATGAGGGTGGATTCAATCGTAATATTGATTGAACATGAAGACATGTAATTCCCAAAATGTCAACCTGTTCCTGTAAAGTACGTCACAGGTTTTGTTTTGTTCTTTAAATGTGTCGTAACTGTTAAAATGTTGTCTCCTGTTAGTAAGATGATCAACCTGTCTGTGCCCGACACCATCGACGAGAGAACCATCAACAAGAAGAAGCTCACACCTTTCACCATCCAGGTGAGACAGGAAGTGTCAGATTCTGGTTGATCACTCTTTGGGTATTTCCCAAACCACCTCCTACACCCTCTCTCTACCCACTGTCACCACACTGAGTGCTGTCACAAACCAACTAGTGAGGACCACAAACATGTTTGTAGTCGATCGCACTGTGAGTGTGTTTACATCGTGCGTCGTGTCGTCTGGTCCAACAGGAGAATCTGAACCTGGCTCTGAACTCGTCGTCAGCTATTGGCTGTCACGTGGTGAACATCGGAGCTGAGGACCTGAAGGAGGGCAGGCAGCACCTGGTCCTGGGTCTGCTGTGGCAGGTCATCAAGATCGGACTGTTCGCCGACATCGAGCTCAGCAAGAACGAAGGTGTGTGTGTGTGTGTGTGTTTAAACCAAGAATGTCTCTAATATGACGTGTAAGTTCAGTGTGTCATATTGGTTTTAAATGTGTGTGTGTGTGTGTGTGTGTGTGTGTGTGTGTGCAGCTCTGGTGGCTCTGCTGCGTGATGGAGAGAGTCTGGAGGATCTGATGAAACTCTCTCCTGAGGAGCTGCTGCTGCGTTGGGCCAACTATCACCTGGAGGAGGCCGGCTGTGGCAAGATCAACAACTTCAGCTCCGACATCAAGGTGAACACACACACACACACACACACACACACACACACACACACACACACACACACACATGCACGTAAACACGCTGGCCAACAAACAAACAGTGATGTTAAAAGAACTTTGGTTGTTGACGTAATAAGAGAAACATCTGTTCAGTCAAAGAAAAGATGATTCACGACGATAAAACTAATAATGTGGCTTTTCTATCTGCAAATAAAACGTAAAAAACGACATATTAATATGTTGATTTTTTTCCTCGGTTAAAGGTCAGATCTCTTGACTCTGCAGTTGTTTGTGTGTTTCAGGACTCCAAGGCGTACTACAACATCCTGAACCAGGTGGCGCCCAAAGGAGACGAGGAGGGGATCCCTCCCATCGCCATCGACATGACAGGAATCAGGGTGAGACGCTCCCACATCAACCAACTTTTACTGAACTGCTCTAATTTGACAGTTTGGGAGATGTAGTCATTGAATTATCCCTTTATTTGACAATTAATTTTAAATTTCAGTCGAGGCTCTTAGGACAGAGGGTGACTGTGTGTTACAGAGATAAAGCAGGGATGCACCATAATATCGGCACGTCATCAGCCAGCATGCTTTTTCTTATTTTGCACAATGAATGAATATTACATACACCGAAAAGTATTTCATGTCTCCATCTGCTGGTGGACCATCACGATAAAAGTATGTATAACATGATGTTAATCCCACTACAGAAGAGACTTGATAATCTTATAATTCTTTATTTTTTACATCAGAGCAACAGATTAAAAAAAGTATTTCTGACTCTGATTCTCACTTTGTCCTCGTCGTCTCTCTGCAGGAGAAAGACGACCTGAAGCGGGCCGAGTGCATGCTGGATCAGGCCGACCGACTCGGCTGCAGACAGTTCGTCATGCCCACAGACGTAATCCGCGGCAACCCCAAACTGAATTTAGCTTTCGTCGCCAATCTGTTCAACAAGTACCCCGCTCTGAAGAAACCCGAGAACCAGGACATCGACTGGAGCTCCATCGAAGGTGGATGAAACTTTCTTCTTCTTTCTTTCTCACTCCAAAACCTCTTTATAAAATATTTCTCTTTGACATGTCAACAAAAGACAGTTTTTCCTGCATTGTTTTTATTATCTTTTCAAATAACTTCAGGTAACAAAGCAGCAGGTGTGTTCTCATCAGTGTGAGGGAGAGTATCAGCAGCACACAGATCATAAAAACTTCCTGTTGATGTTTTTTCTTCAGGTGAGACCAGAGAGGAGCGAACCTTCAGGAACTGGATGAACTCTCTGGGCGTCAACCCTCGTGTCAACCACCTCTACGTGTAAGAACGCTCTTCTTCTTCTCTGGCTTTTATTTTACCTGCTTCACACTTTACATCATGATAATGTGGAGCCTCATACACACAATAATGATCCTGATGGTGGCGCTACGGGACAGGTTATAACGTGAACTGTGTGTGTTACAGAGACATTGACGACGCCCTGGTGATCTTCCAGCTGTACGAGAAGATCAAGGTACCAGTGGACTGGGACAAAGTCAACAAGCCTCCGTACCCCAAACTGGGCAGCAACATGAAGAAGGTACGATAGAGTTCATGTCTGTGTCATGCGTCAACCTCGTGAATGAGGCAGAGTTTTTTCCACTGTTTAACAAATATATAACTTTTTAAGAGTTTATTATTATTAAAAATGACAGAATACAACAAATTGTGCCAAAAACATGGCAACATAAATGAATTGGGGATGACTCTTGTTTTTTATTTTACTCTAAGGGTTAAAAAACACAGTTTGTGTCATTCTTGCTCAAACAAAATCTCAAGAACACCTTGAGGGAGTATTTTCAAAATTGGCACAAATGTCTGTAGGATGACTGTAGATTTTGGTGGTCAAAGGTCAAAGTCATTGTGACCTTGTATGTCACACTCATGAATCCAGCACCTTAAGAACAGCTTAAGGGACCTACTCTCGAGGTGATTTCTGTTCTGCAGTGTTAATTATCTGTTCATTGTTGTTAATGGCAATAAAGTTAAAAAAAATATTAATGATTATTGGTCAAAGGTCAAGGTCACTGTTACCTTGTGTTTATCTCATTCTTGTGAACATATCAAAAACATGCAGATTTTTTTTTTTTTTAATTTAGCACCAATTTCCATTTTGAGTCAAGGATGAACTGATTAGATTTTGATGGTCAAAGGTCAAGGTCACTGTGACTTCATCTGTGTCATGAACGCAATATCTCAAAAACAATTTGAGGGATTTTTTTTTCATATTTGACACTTATGTCCACTTTGAGTCAATGATGAACTGATTAGATTTTGGTAGTTGAAGGTCAAGGTCACTGTGACCTTGTCTGTGGCATTCTCATGAGCACAAGATCTCAAATACACTTTGAGGGATTTTTTCTTTCAAATTAGCACAAACATCCACTTGGAGTTGTGGATGAATTGGTTAGAATTTAGTGGTCGAGGGCTGAAGTTCAAAGGTCACTGTGACCTCACAAAACATGCAACTCAACTATCATATGGAAATTATGGCAACATTTCTCACGACACATCTCAGGAACAGAAGGGGAGACATGTGGTCAGCTGACACTAATATTGAAACTGTGCTAGAATTTATTTTAGTTTTGTCCAGCTGTGAGCAGCTCCACCATCAGAGACAAACTGTTTGTGTTGCTCTGTGAAAATGAACAAATACTTTCAGCAAATATTTCTTGTTCTTTGTGCAGATCAACTCAGCTGTGACTAAAATATGACTCTTCTTTGTGTTCCAGCTGGAGAACTGTAACTACGCAATCGAGCTGGGAAAGAAGGAGGCTAAATTCTCTCTGGTGGGAATCGCAGGTCAGGATCTGAACGCTGGGAATCGAACCCTCACCCTTGCTCTGCTCTGGCAGCTCATGAGGAGGTAACAACTCTCCTGTGTTTACAACTTTTCATTCTCAAAGAGATAAAGTCTGCTCTGTTTGAGCAGATGACAGCTGTAGTGAGGTTGGATTCACAGCAGGTAAAAGTATCTGGGCCTCAAAAAACAATAAATTAAGCAACTTTAGGAAGTATTAAATTGTCTGAAGCAGCTTTTATTTTGAAACCCCTCCTCTGACCGCTGTCTGTTCCCTCAGATACACACTGAACATCCTGGAGGACCTGGGCGATGGGCAGAAAGTAAACGACGACACCATCGTGTCCTGGGTCAACGACACACTCACACAGGCCGGCAAACCAACCATCTCCAGCTTCAAGGTAACTGAGACACACGGAGGGTCAAAAATATGTATGGTATGGATATGTTTGAAGGTTTCTGTTTCCCAGAAATGATGTAACATGGTGTTACGGTTACTCGGAGTTGAGGCTTTTGTGTTAAACCTCAGAATATGAACGTTTCATAAACAAATTCATATCACAAACTGTTTGGAAGCAAAATCATCCTGTACATTAGTTCAGATAGTGTTCAAATCATAACTTTTTTTAATACTGTATTTACATAAGGATTTAGGTCACAGAATCTGCCTCCTGGACATACTGTGTATATAGTCATATCCTAGTATTGGTCAAAGAAATAGTTTGACTCAATATTTATTGTGTGCGTAGGACGGATCCATCAGCACCAGTATGCCAGTTCTGGACCTGATCGATGCCATCCAGCCCGGATCAATCAGATACGACCTGCTGAAGACAGAAGACCTGACCGAGGAGGAGAAACTCAACAATGCAAAGTATGGACACATTTATTCACAAATTATTTTACATAATAATTAGTAACAAAAGAGAAATTAAGAAGAGAGATGGAGACAAAAAGTCATTGTGTATTATGCCAAATAAATGCCATAGTTCTATATGTCATTAAAAATACATGCAAGATGTCATGGTATGTGATGTCATAGAAATAATATAGATACTATAATATAGTGTCATAAAAATTTGAATAACAGCTCATAGTATAGTATCATTAATATTTATTAAAAAGTCAAGAAAAAAATCTGTAGAATAGTGTGTCATAAAAAAATAAAAAATTCAAAGTCATATTTTAGAAAATCATATCAAAGGTCACATTGTAAATTATGGCACAAATATTTTCATTTGCAATACAGTTTTTCATTAAAAATGTTATAGTGAAGTATGCCATTAAGAATTTAATTATAAAGTCAGAATAAAGTACGTGATACAGTTTTGAATATAGGATAGTGTTTTATATATTATTTCTGAAGATAGCTTTCGTTGTATGGTACGCCATAAAAAAAAATTCATTAAACATCATTTTTGACAACACACTATACTCTTACATTGTTTCTTTATTTTTGATGACATACTATACTATGACGTTCTTTCACAAAGTTTGACGACATACTACACAATGATGCTTTGTCGTGATTTTTGATGATATACTATACTATGACGTTTTGTCGTGATTTTTGGCGACACGCTCTACTCTGACGTTTTTTCTTGATTTTTGACAACATACTATACTATAACGTTTTTTCGTTATTTTTAATGACATACTTTGCTATGACGTTTTTTCAGTTTTTGATGACATACTATACTATGACTTTTTTTCATAATTTTTAATGACATACGATACTATGATGTTTTTTTACACAATTTTTGACAACATACTATACTATGACGTTTTGTTGTGATTTTTGACAACACACTATACTCTGACGTTTTTTCTTGATTTTGTACGACATACTATACGATGACATTTTTCGCGATTTTAGACGACATACTATACTATGACTTTTTTCACGATTTTGGACGACATATACTATGACTTTTTTCACGATTTTGTACGACATACTATACTATGACTTTTTTCACGATTTTGTACGACATACTATACGATGACATTTTTCGCGATTTTAGACGACATACTATACTATGACGTTTTTTCACAATCTTTGACGACATGCTATACTATGACGTTTTTTTTTATAATTTGATGACATGAGGTTTTTAGATCGTAAATCGTGAAAAAGTCACAGTATAGTATGTCGTCCAAAATCGTGACAAAACGTCATAGTTTTGTCATACTGTAGTATGTCGTCCAAAGCATGAAAAAAGTCATACTGTAGTATGTCGACAAAAATCACAACAAAACATCATAGTACAGTGTGTCGTCCAAAATCTTGAAAAAAAGTCATAGTATAGCATGTCGTCCAAAATCGTAAAAAAAAAGTCATAGTATAGTATGTCCTCCAAAATCACGACAAAACGTCATAGTTTTGTCATACTGTAGTATGTCGTCCAAAATCGTGAAAAAAAGTCATAGTATAGTATGTCGTCCAAAATTATGAAAAAAGTCATAGTATAGTATGTCGTCGAAAATCGTGAAAAATGTCATAGTATAGCATGTCGTCCAAAATCACAACAAAACGTCATCGTATAGTATGTCGTCGAAAATCGTGAAAAATGTCATAGTATAGTATGTCGTCCAAAATCACAACAAAACGTCATCGTATAGTATGTCGTCCAAAATCACGACAAAAAGTCATAGTATAGTATGTCGTCCAAGATCGTGAAAAAAGTCCTAGTATAGCATGTCGTCAAAAATCATGACAAAAAGTCATACTATAGCATGTCGTCCAAGATCGTGAAAAAAAAGTCATAGTATAGTATGTCGTCCAAGATCGTGAAAAAAAAGACATAGTATAGTATGTCGTCCAAGATCGTGAAAAAAAAGTCATAGTATAGTATGTCGTCCAAAATCACGACAAAACGTCATCGTATAGTATGTCGTCCAAAATCATGACAAAAAATCATAGTATAGTATGTCATCCAAGATCGTGAAAAAAAGTCATAATATAGTATGTCGTCCAAAATCGTGAAAAAAGTCATAGTATAGTATGTCGTACAAAATCGTGAAAAAAAGTCATAATATAGTATGTCGTCCAAAATCGTGAAAAAAGTCATAGTATAGTATGTCGTCTAAAATCGCGAAAAATGTCATCGTATAGTATGTCGTACAAAATCGTGAAAAAAGTCATAGTATAGTATGTCGTACAAAATCGTGAAAAATGTCATAGTATAGTATGTCGTCCAAAATCGTGAAAAAAGTCATAGTATAGTATGTCGTCTAAAATCGCGAAAAATGTCATCGTATAGTATGTCGTACAAAATCGTGAAAAAAGTCATAGTATATGTCGTCCAAAATCGTGAAAAAAGTCATAGTATAGTATGTCGTCTAAAATCGCGAAAAATGTCATCGTATAGTATGTCGTACAAAATCGTGAAAAAAGTCATAGTATAGTATGTCGTACAAAATCGTGAAAAATGTCATAGTATAGTATGTCGTCCAAAATCGTGAAAAAAGTCATAGGATAGTATGTCGTACAAAATCGTGAAAAAAGTCATAGTATAGTATGTCGTACAAAATCGCGAAAAATGTCATCGTATAGTATGTCGTCCAAAATCGTGAAAAAAGTCATAGTATAGTATGTCGTACAAAATCGCGAAAAATGTCATAGTATAGTATGTCGTCCAAAATCGTGAAAAAAGTCATAGTATAGTATGTCGTACAAAATCGCGAAAAATGTCATAGTATAGTATGTCGTCCAAAATCGTGAAAAAAGTCATAGTATAGTATGTCGTACAAAATCGCGAAAAATGTCATAGTATAGTATGTCGTCCAAAATCGTGAAAAAAGTCATAGTATAGTATGTCGTACAAAATCGCGAAAAATGTCATCGTATAGTATGTCGTCCAAGATCGTGAAAAAAAAGTCATAGTCTGTCGTCAAACTGACATACTATACTATGACTTTATTTTCAAGAATTTTGAATACTTAATATACTATGATGTTTTTTTCACAATTTTCAACGATATACTATACTTGACGTTTTTTCACAATCTTTGACAACATGACATATCGTCGTAATTTTTGACAATATGTGTTATTATGTTTTTTCACAATTTTTGACGACTTATAATATATGCCTTAATATAGGGTGTCATGAAATGTCACAGTATAAAATATCAGTTTTTCATGAAAAATTATCGAAGTATTCCATTAAAAGTGATGCAATGAAAAATATCAGAAAAAAAGTCAGTTTTATAACCCGGCTCGACAGCTTCAACAAGGATTGGAGACAAGACAAGTTTACAAATGGGAGAAGCAAATTTATTGACACAAGTAATTATAAATAACAGAACAATCGGGGGTGAGCTTTCGTGTCATGAAGCCCATCTGGCCCAGGTGTGCCTCGTTAGGTTCATGACGACCCTCTGTCTTGATCCAGATCCTGTAAGAGCAAGAGCAGCCAAAAAAGCAGCCCAAGGACACCTAGTGGAGCAGAGGGGTCATCACAATACTAAAATTTAAAAAAATGTTTTCCATGAAAAATGTCATGGTATAATATGCCATGAAAAATTTTATTAAATATCATATTTTCAGAAAAATACATCGTATAATAGTACGGTATGTCGTCAGAAAAATGAAAAAACAAAACAAAAACGGAATAGTATTGCATGTCGTCAAACTTAGTGAAAAAATGTCCAACTATAGTATGTTATCAAAAATCATGACAAAAAGTCGTAGTAGACCATGTCGCCAATAACTGTGGAAAAAAGTCACAGTATAGTCTGTCGTCAAAAATCACGACAAAACATCATGGTATAGCATGTCGTCCAAAATCGTGAAAAAAAAAAGTCATAGTATAGTATGTCGCCAAAAATCACCACAAAACATCATAGTATAGTATGTCGTCCAAAATCACCAAGACATCATAGTTTCGCATGTCGTCCAAAATCATGAAAAAAAGTCATAGTATAGTGTGTAGTCAAAAATTACCACAAAACATCATAGTATAGTATGTCGTCCAAAATCATGAACAAAAAATGCATGTATGTCTCCAATAACTGTGGAAAAAAGTCACAGTATAGTCTGTCGTCAAAAATCACGACAAAACATCATGGTATAGCATGTCGTCCAAAATCGTGAAAAAAAAAGTCATAGTATAGTATGTCGTCAAAAATCACCAAAACATCATAGTTTCGCATGTCGTCCAAAATCATGAAAAAAAGTCATAGTATAGTGTGTCGTCAAAAATGACCACAAAACATCATAGTATAGTATGTCGTCCAAAATCGTGAAAAAAACATCATAGTATAGTATGTCGTTCAAAATCGTGTCCTGGGGCGGCCCTGAGGTCTCCTCCCGGTTGGACACGCCCGAAACACCTCCCAAGGGAGGCGTCCGGGTGGCATCCTTACGAGATGCCCGAACCACCTCAACTGGCTCCTCTCGATGTGGAGGAGCAGCGGCTCTACTCCGAGTCCCTCTCGGATGTCTGAGCTCCTCACCCTATCTCTGAGGCTGAGCCCAGCCACCCTGCGGAGGAAACTCATTTCGGCCGCTTGCACTCGTGATCTCATTCTTTCAGTCACTACCCAGAGCTCGTGACCATAGGTGAGGATTGGAACGAAGATAGACCGGTAAATCGAGAGCTTCGCTTTTTGGCTAAGCTCCCTCTTCACCACAACGGACCGGTTCAGCGCCCGCATCACTGCTGACGCCGCCCCAATCCGCCTGTCCATCTCTCGCTCCATCCTACCCTCACTCGTGAACAAGACCACGAGATACTTAAACTCCTCCACCTGAGGCAGGACCTCCCCCCCGACCCGGAGAGGGCAATCCACCCTTTTCCGGCTGAGGACCATGGCCTCAGACTTGGAGGAGCTGATTCTCATCCCAGCCGCTTCACACTCGGCTGCGAACCGTCCCAGCAAGAGCTGGAGGTCACTGTTCGATGGAGCTAGGAGGACCACGTCATCCGCAAAAAGCAGGGACGAGATCCTCCGATCACCGAACCTGACACCCTCCACCACTCGGCTGTGCCTAGAAATTCTGTCCATAAAAGTTATGAACAGAACCGGTGACAAAGGGCAGCCCTGGCGGAGTCCAACCCTCACCGGGAACAGGTCCGACTTATTGCCGGCCACGCGAACCAGACCCGTGCTCCTTCGGTACAGGGACTGGATGGCCCCTAGCAGGGGGCCACCAACCCCAGACTCCCGGAGCACCCCCCACAGGATGCCCCTGGGGACACGGTCGTAAGCCTTCTCCAAATCCACAAAACACATGTGGACCGGTTGGGCAAACTCCCATGCCCCCTTTAGCACCCTGGCGAGGGTAAAGAGCTGGTCCACGGTTCCGCGTCCGGGACGAAAACCACATTGCTCCTCCTCAATCTGAGGTTCAACTATCGACCGGACCCTCTTCTCCAGCACCCTGGAGTAGACCTTACCAGGTAGGCTGAGGAGTGTGATCCCCCTGTAGTTGGAACGCACCCTGTGGTCCCCCTTCTTGAAAATGGGGACCACCACCCCGGTCTGCCACTCCAGAGGCACTGCCCCCGATGTCCACGCAATGTTGCAGAGACGTGTCAACCAAGACAGCCCTACAACATCCAGAGCCTTGAGATATCCAGGACGAATCTCATCCACCCCCGGGGCTCCGCTGCCTCGGAGTTGTTTCACTACCTCGGCAACTTCTGCCCCAGAAATTGGACGACCCGCCCCCGATACCCCCGTCTCTGTTTCCTCACTGGAATACGTGCTGGTGGGATTGAGGAGCTCCTCAAAGTATTCCTTCCACCGCCCGACAATGTCCCCAGTTGACGTCAGCAGCTCCCCGCCCCCACTGTAAACAGTGTGAGCTAGTTGCCGCTTCCCCCCCTGAGGCGCTGGACGGTTTGCCAGAACCTTTTTGGAGCCGATCGATAGTCTTCCTCCATGGCCTCACTGAACTCCTCCCACGCCCGAGTTTTTGCCTCCGCGACCGCCGCCACTGCACTCCGCTTGGCACGCCGGTACCGCCAGCTGCTTCCGGAGACCCACAGGCCAACCATGCCCTGTAGGCCTCCTTCTTCAGCCTGACGGCTCGATTACCGCCACGACTGGCACCAGCTGCCTTGCGGCCGCAGCTTGCAGCCGCCGCCTCGGCAATGGCAGAGCGGAACAAGGCCCATTCGGACTCAATGTCCCCCTCTGCCCTCGGGACACGGTTGAAGCTCTCCCGGAGGTGGGAATTGAAGATCATCTTGACAGGTTCTTCCACCAGGCATTCCCAGCAGACCCTCACTGTTCGTTTGGGCCTGCCAGGTCTGCGCAGCGTCTTCCCCCACCATCTGATCCAACTCACCACCAGGTGGTGATCAGTTGACAGCTCTGCTCCTCTCTTCACCCGAGTGTCCAGAACATATGGTCGCAGGTCAAATGATACGACTACAAAGTCAATCATTGACCTGCGACCTAGGCTGTCCTGGTGCCACGTGCACCGATGGACATCCTTATGTTTGAACATGGTGTTAGTTATGGCCAAACTGCGACCCGCACAGAAGTCCAATAACTGAACACCGCTCGGGTTCAGATCGGGCAGGCCGTTCCTCCCAATCACGCCCCTCCAGGTCTCAATGTCATTGCCCACGTGAGCGTTGAAGTCCCCCAGCAGAACAATGGAGTCCCCGGTAGGGGCACTGTCCAGCACCTGTCCCAGGGACTCCAAAAAGGGCGGGTACTCTGAACTGCGGTTTGGCGCATAAGCGCAGACAACAGTCAGGACCCGTTCCCCGACCCGAAGGTGCAGGTAAGCAACCCTTTCGTCTACTGGGGTAAACCCCAACGTACAGGCAGAGAGTCTGGGGGCTATCAGAAAGCCCACCCTGGCCCTCTGCCTCTCACCCGGAGCAACTCCAGCAAAGGAGAAGGTCCACCCCCCCTCAAGGACTTGGGTTCCAGAGCCGGAACTATGTGTCGAGGTGAGGCCGACTATATCTAGCCGGTAGCGCTCAACCTCTTCCACCAGCTCCAGCTCCTTCCCCGCCAGAGAGGTGACATTCCATGTCCCAAGAGCCAACTTCTGTAGCCGAGGATCGGACCGCCAAGGCCCCCGCCTTGGTCTGCTGCCCGATCCACATTGCACCGAACCCTTCTGGATCCCTCCGCTTGTGGTGGGCCTGTATAGTATGTCATCCAAAATCATGAAAAAAAAGTCATAGTATAGTATGTCGTTCAAAATCGTGAAAAAAAAAGTCATAGTATAGTATGTCGTTCAAAATCGTGAAAAAAAAAGTCATAGTATAGTATGTCGTCCGAAATCGTGAAAAAAACGTCATAGTATAGCATGTCGTCAAAAATCACCACAAAACATCACAGTATAGTATGTCGTTCAAAATCGTGAAAAAAAACGTCATAGTATAGCATGTCGTCCTAAATCGTGAACAAAAAGTCATAGTATAGTATGTCGTCCTAAATCGTGAACAAAACATCATAGTATAGTATGTCGTCCTAAATCGTGAACAAAACATCACAGTATAGTATGACGTTCAAAATCGTGAAAAAAAAGTCATAGTATGTCGCCATAACAGTCATAGAGAGACGTTTTTCTCACCACATGCTGTTTGTCATTATGTGTTTCCAGGTACGCCATCTCCATGGCGAGGAAGATTGGCGCTCGGGTGTACGCACTGCCTGAGGACCTGGTGGAGGTCAAACCTAAGATGGTGATGACGGTGTTTGCCTGCCTGATGGCACGCGGCATGAAGAGAGTCTAAAGACCACAGCAACCTAAAATACTGGATATGTAAAGTTTCCAACAGGGTTCAAGTTAAAACAGTGGTGACGTTTGAGAGCAGAGACACTGGAAAATGTACTTTGGTTAAACCACTGCAGTCTGTTACAAATATTCATTCCTCTTATGTTTCCCTTAGAAAACTTCAGGCTTTAAACTCAAACAGGACTTCCGGGAGCTTCACTCTACAAACATTTAAATAAAATAAATTCTCTGCAGCAGTACTGAAGGTTAATCATGATCAATATGACGGTTTCCACTCAGAGCTGCCATGTTCCCCTTCATGTTTACTGTTTGTTTGTGTGCATTTACCTGCTCAGGTTTTCACTTGATCACAAATGTGTTCCAAATCACAAACCTTATGCCAAATGTTCACAACAAATAAACAGATTTTTGTATTAAAAATTGTGTCATCTGATTGTATTTTTTGAGAGTTTGTCCTCACATTACATCACTATCATTGAACTGAAAACCAGATATAAATCATGTCTTCGCTGCCCTCCGGTGGTTCAACATCTCACCTGGCTGCAGTCATGTTCAGGTGTCCTCCAGGACACTGTGACATCACTGTAGGGTGTAATCTAAGACTACTAATCACCTCACTGCCACTGTAGGATTAATGGCAGCATATTTAGACATGTCATTTTAACATTTTTAATCAATATTTCAGGGGTAGCATATTTTGATAGTCCAAACATCCTATCAAATAATCATGTCTTCCGTTTTGGCCGGGAAACTACCGTATTTTACCCCCCTTTCCCGCCGCCCTCCCGTATTATAATTTCAAAAACAAAAAGCATTCCTCTGCCTCTCCAAACTGAACTCTGTCCATTCCATAGTTTTACCTCTGATGGGTATGGTTGCACCTGCACATGACTGCAGCCGGGTGACATGTTAAAACATTGGAGGGCAGCAAAGACACGATTTACATCTGGTGTAAAGTTAAATGATAGTGAATGAAACTTTCAACCAAAAAGGGCTGAGAAAGAGTCAGATGTTCAGATTGAGTCCGCTCTCATGTGCCAGTAAATATGAAGCTACAAACAGCAGCTGCTTAGCTTAGCTTAGTATACAGACTGGAAAAAGAAGCAGCTAGCCTGACTGTGTGCAAAGAAAACAAATCCACCTACTATCAATCTGAACATTCAACTCCAGAGAACATGATACCCCAAATGTCAATCTCTACATGTCAGAGTATTTGTAGTTACTCACCACAGCTGTCAGAGGTCTGTGTTCATGATGAGCGATTCCAGGTGTGAACATTAACAGCTGTTACAAACAGGAAGTGGACGACACTGACCTGATTAAAAAACATTAATGAAATCACAACAACAAGATTCAACTAAACAATCTGTTTAATTAGAGAAAAAGAAAAGATTTCCAAAGGAAGAGAGCTCTGGTAGAAAAATGAAACAGTGAAGTGAGTTCATCCTTTTGTTGTTTGACTTCTGGAAAATAGAGACGGGAGGATGGGACAGAGTTCAGAGGCAGAACTGAGGATGACGTCACTCAGAGTTGGGTCAGTTTCCAGCACGGTGTACGAGCTCAGACCAGTTTGATTTTATGCAAACCAGCTGAACCGGCGTTTGTCGTTGTAACACACTGCAAATTAAAAAGCTGCCTAAATCAGCGATCTGTGCTGATGGTGTCACGATGGAGCTGAAAGTTCCCGATGAGCTAAATTGACTCTCGTTAATAACAAGCTAGGCTACTTGCTGTCGACCAAACTGTGCGTCAATCACAATATAAAATGTGTTTTCTGTTTTGAAAGGTTTACAGAGTAGGAGGACAGCATGTAGGCTGCTCACTCATCTTTTACGTGGTTACCTCTCCGGTCTGATCTCGAGCAAACAGCTGATGTTTACCTGGTTTGTTTACATGAAGTAACAGAAGTGCTTCTTTAATGGTGTTGATATTACATGATGTGACGTAATAGTCGCTCGTTTTCTGTTGAGACACAGTGTTTTTATTTTCCTTTCAGGTGTGGCAACACCTGGTATCATTCGGTGTAGTCCAGTCTGGTGTTTGGCCTAATATCAAACCGGTTTGAACACCTTTACACCGTCCTGACCCTGACGTCACCACACATTTACAGTATCAACTGCACCAGTTTCTGCTCCTGTGATGTTCAGAGTCATGAAGCGTGTTGCACCAAACTGTGTCCCTTTGACTGTTTGATAGATTTATTTTCGCGGCTCAGACCACGACTCCAGTCGTCTGTGCACTGTCTCTGTGAGGATCATTATTTGGCAGGTTTGGCCTCAGCGGGGTTTTCTCCGGTGTCCAGGGTCTTGAGGAGGCGGAAGAGGCCTGCGGCTTCTCGGATGCGGCTGAACTCGATGCAGAAGGCCTGCACCTCGATGAACAGGTCCTGAACGTTGATGATCTTGTTTCTGATCAGCGACTGGAGGAAGACGCACACCAGGCGGACCAGACGGTTCTGGAGGAAACGTCAAATATTAGAAACAACTTAATTTGTCTTTAAAACCTTTTCAAGATCATTTTTAACCACATTTAGGACAATATGGTCCCAGGCAGAGGTAGATTTATGTAGACATATGGTTATTAAAGTGAGTCCAAGTATGTCTCCAAATAAAAGTAAAAATAGTTCAGGTAACAAACTGCATGAAAGCACATGTATAAAAATATATACATACAAACTCTACATGAATGCAGTGATTTATTAATGACTCCTTGAGGTCCATAGTTTTTTTGCTTTATGTGAATGTGTGAAAATATTGTTTTTAACATATTCACATATTTCTGTTTTTGTCAGAGAGCAGGTCGACTACACTACGGCCTTTTCAAATCAAAGTGTTATCAAAGTGTTGTTCTGTACCTGCATGTACTTGTCTTTGATTTGCTCACAGGTGGAGATGCAGTTGGAGATGTAGAGGTGAATGAACTCTGGAGGTAAATCCACCGCTGTGGTCAACCTGTGAACGTGACCGGATGTAACAAAAGACAATCATGAACACTGAAAAAAGAAATAGTCACATCAGCATTATAATTATCATTACTGCTAATATTTAGGTAGTTTCTTGTTAAGTTGTTTGTTGCCTTCTTCTCATGTTTTTGAGAGAAATACAGTGAATCTGCTCAGGTTTTAAAGGGTTAAACATGAAGACTGTCAGATGCAGTGCAGAGCGCAGTGTCCTGACCTGTTGACGACCTCCATGGAGTGCAGCGACATGTCCATGTTCACCAGCACTGAGAAATACTCAGTGATCTGGCTGCTCTGCATTAGTTTCAGCAGCATCTCGATGGCCACCAGCGGGTTGTTCTCCACCAGGTCAGGGAGCTTTGCCGGAGACAGACCGATGTGATACACCAGCTTCGGGTCCTTCTCCAGCTCCGCCAACAGCTGCACAGAGACAGAGAGAAAGGGAGTTTACAGCCTGACGACTCTTCTTCCTCCACCGTTGTTAAAACACATCAGTGAGTGAGTGTCACCGACAGGTTCCTTCATCACCATAGACACACACACACTGTAGTTTATTCTGACTCAGTCACACACAGTGTCCTGCTGACACTTATACTCACTACAGCACCAGATGTGGATTAATCCGCAGCTGAAAATAGTCCCCCAAAAAAGTCGACACAGCGTGCCATGAGCTCACCTGTGACTGCTGCTGAGCCGACAGGGAGCTCTTGAAGGCCTTGGACATGATGCGTTTGATCTCCACGCCGGTGCTGTTCTTCACACACATGGAGCGATCCCATTGGATGCTGTGATCCGGCTCAGTAGGGTTCAGCCACGCCAGCTCGTCCTCACACACATGGAGGGGAGGGGGTGGGCGGATGAACTCGGGGCGGAAGTGACCTGAGGACGGAGAGGGGGTGGACGTTCAGATGATCCACCTTCCTACACTAAATAACTTTATTCAAAGTGAAACTGATCCTCTACAAGTCTGAAGAAGTCTGTGGGTTAGGAGGCGCTACAACAAAGTGACTGGGTGTGTCTCAGTCCGCCTCCCTGCCCTGCCCATTTTTCATACTTTCTTCACGTCCCAGGGAGGAGGCGAAACTCTGGGGTTTAGTTAGTCTCTCAAACATTAAAATCAGAAACACTTACTCTCCAGTGGAGGCCGCGGCCCTGTGACCAGAGACTCTATGATCTGATTGGCCACAGAGCTGTCGAATCCTGAGTTAGACGAGTCTGGATCAGGGTCGTTGAGGATGCTGGGGAAGCTGGCTTTACTCTGAGTGGGCAGCTCCGACTGACGCTCTGCACAACAAACACACAAAACATCGAACCTTTAAAATAAAATATATAAAAAAAACGCAATAAAATAAAAAAGTTAAATAAATTGCATAATAAAAAAGATTAAAAATATAATAAAATAATGCTCTGTTCTGCTGTCATCTCAGAAATAACGATATAGAAACCTCGTTGAGTGTCACCATGTTTACTGTTTACATCATGCAAATCTGACAGTTCTGTATGGTCCTCTGATGATCTCCAGTAACACATGTAGTACAGACACAGGTATGCGAAATATTCTGTTCATGATGCAGCCAGTTGTGTCTGCGAACGTGTGTTTTAAAAGACTCCAGCTAATGTTCCCGTCTGACTCTTCAACATGTGAACTAAAGTAATATTTTATATACTTTAACTTAGAGAAGGCCCAACTTTTTGTCTTAGAACCAAATACAGACAAATATAAGGAGTCACAAAGCAAACAACAGTAAATGCAGTTTTTAACCAGTTACACTGCATGAAAATAGGTATGTCTCTACCAGAACGTCCATTTGCCCCAGACGATTTTGCATCTTTTCAGGCCCGCCGCCATGTTTACTGAGGTAAATGTTTTTACTGACTAATTATTAATAATTGTTGGTGAAGCAGAGACATCTAGTGTGCATCTTAAGAAGTGCAACGGCAGGGCTCATTAGTAGTAGCTCCAGATTACAACAACACTGTGTAAACTCGGCTGTGCTGTATACAAACAGTAGCATTAATTAGAAATATGCTCAAGTCAGATTCTAGTTTCTATTCAAAAAGAAAAAGTCACTGTGGGCCATTTAAAACTGTAGGCCATAGTTTAGTCACCCCTGCCATCAGCTAGTCTTAAATCTCAGCCTTTAAATGTGAGTGCTGTCACTTTTGTGTTGGTGTACACTGACCTGCTAACGCCAGCTGCAGCCCGCTGATGTCGATGGCCTGCGGCATGTTGCCGACATCCATGCAGGACACCTGTCTGGGCGTCTTCTTGAAGAGATCCCTGGGCGGCGCCAACATCAGCTGGGACAGGAAGAACTTCTCAGGCTGCGTGATGGGAGGCAGGAAGCCTGGAGAGAGGTCACAGGACAGAACGATGTGGTTGAAGAACATGTGCTGTACTCTGTGATACACAGGTATACAGCTGATCCAAGAGAGTTTGAAAGAGCTGATTTAGCTTTAAGGAGAGTTTTCTCAACTCATAAAGTGACACTTCATCACGAACATTCAACTCATCTGGTGATACAAGGTTTTAACTGGACAGGTGGGATGCACCGTCTTGTTCAGGTACGATCATCTACATCTGCATCCACTTTTAAAAGACATTTAAATACACATTTTTTAGTACAAACACATTTCCTCTGCATTAGATAAACCATGGAACACAGTGAAGAAAATCCAGAACAACAGTGACGTTACCAAGAACTGGACGTCCCTCCATAATTGATGAAAAGACAAAACATAAACTGGTCAGGGAGGCTGCCAAGAGGCCGACAACAACGCTGACCGAGCTGCAGGAATCTCTGGCAATAACTGGTTGTGGCCTACATGTGACAACAGTCTCCCGCATTCCTCATATGTCTGGACTGTGGGGTGGGGTCACAAGGCAGAGGGCTTTTCTTACAAAGAGAAACATCCAAGTCTGGTTAAATTTTGCAAAAAGATGCATCAAATCTCCCAAAAGAATTGTGGAAAAATGTGCTATGGTTGGATGAAACCAAGGTCGAACTTTTTGGCCATATTTCCAAGAGGTATGTCTGGCTCAAAAACAGCACTGGAGCATCATGCTTTGGGGTCAGTCCAGGTGGAGGGAAGCACCATGAACAGTTCCTGATATCTATATTTATGTAGGTGACTATTTGTGTGGCTGTATGTACATATTTTATTCACTATTTGCAGATACCTCATTGTTTATTCTCTTACTTCATTTAACTTTGAGAAGTGCAGTGTAAATATATGTATTATTATTATGTTGTGTTATTATTTTGGGACACACAGAGGGCCTCACCTGAGAGCACCTTCTCCTGCTCCTCCCCGGCAGGTGCGGGGTTCAGCAGGTGAGCGAACACGGCAGCAAAGGGGTTCGCAGCCAGCGGCTCGGTGCGGTACATCTCCCAGAGCAGGTAGAGGGCGGTGAGCCTCTGCGGGGAGCTGGGCAGCAGGTCGGGCTGCTGCAGGAGCATGACCAGCACCGAGCCCACCCTGAAGTGCTCCGCTTTCCCGAAGTAGTGATGGAAGTGGGTGGAGAGGCTCTCGAAGGTGTTGGTGCATGCCTCCTCCGAGATGATGCTCAGCAGGTTGGACAGCTCCTTCGGGGCGAGGGTCATGGTCTGCCCGCCTCGGTCAGCTCAGCTCTCTGGAGGTCGGTGTTGTTATAAAACGCGGTGTTTCCAGTTGATACAGTTCACCAGAAGTTAAATCATGTCTGCGGGAGAAAACCAAACAGCCCCGAAGTCGTTAGCTGAGAGTTAGCTTAGCCTAGCAGCAATGCTAGCTAACAGAAACCGGTGAAGTCATGTCACAAACTGAAGAGTCCGCCCGATAAAACCGGCTCTGACCGGTCCGGCAGCTACATAACAGTCTAATAAACCCGACGAACACAAACCAAACTCAAATATTCCCAATTTATCCCAGTTTGCTGAAGTGTTGTCCGGACTGTTGAACACTGCTCTGCTCTCTTAACGTTAGCCGTTTAAATTCTGACCCTTTGGGCGCGGTGCATTCTGGGTAGCGTAGTTTTTCTTCCGGGGTTCCGCTTCCGGTACGCGCTTAGCTTTTATAAAAATAACATTTAACGATATTTTACGACAATTAAAACTGTTTAATTCCACTGTCGATTAAACGTTAATCTTTAAATCAAAACTTTTAAATGTGAAACTGACCTGAAATAAACGCTAACTTCACCAGCTAACGCATCTTTACCCATAAGCACTTGCAATGTACTTCCGGTGTGTTGCGCTGTCAAAGTAAAAAGTTGTAACTCGTGGAGTGGTGCAATGTGAGCTTACAGTATTTAATAAGATATATATATAACTACTGAAATATTTCTATTAATTATAAATAACATGCTATTTGAATTATATTATGAATATTATGTAATGTCATTTAAGTACTGCACTTCCATTTTGAGGTAGTCCTACTTATACTTAAGTATTTCCATTTTCTGCTACTTATACTTCTCTACATCAAAGAGGAAAATTTGAACTTTTTACTGCACTATTTTTTTGATAGCATAAGTAACTAGCAGTAGTTAAAGAAGTAGCCTATTCAGAAGTATTTATTCACTTAATAATAATAATAATAATAATAATAATAATATAAAGTTTATTTATATAAAAGCTTTCATACAAGAAATGCAGCACAAAGTGAAATAACGGCAGTTTAAGCACTGAGTGCTTCACATGAAAATAGGCAGAATGAACATGAAACAGAATATGATAAGTAGAAATACTACAGTCAAAAATATTGTATTTTAAGCAAAAGTACTGGATTAAAAATGTTAAGTGTTACACCTATTATTAAAGAATATTATATTGTTTTTTATCGCCAGTGAATACGTGTACGAACATTTTAATGTTGTAGTTCATCAATATGACAGTTTTACATACTCTGTGTACTTCTGGGTAGATTAGTAGTACAGTAGTCATACACATAGGCTACATATAACATTTCTTTATTTTGTAAAAGGTAACTAGTAACTGTCCCATAAATGTAGTGGAGTAAAAACTACAATAATTGTCTCAGGGATGCAACAGACTTAAATATAAAATAATATTAAATGTTGATACTCAGGTAAAGTACAAGTATGTGAAAAACGTACACTAGTATTATACAGCACAGTTACATTATACCACTGGTAACTTGTTACTTTGCAGTCATGTATTTCTATGTAACTTAGAGACAGTAACACAGACAAGCTGTTAAAACATTTATTTAGTAATTCCACTTTTTTCTTTCTTACAAAAGAGCGATGTGCTTCAGTTTGGAAACCAGAGAACTTCTCCAGACGACAGGTTTTACCAGAAACACACTGCAGACTGACAGAAGGGTTTACAGCTCGCTGAAGGATCAAACTGCAGCTCATCGATCGACTCTCAGGTTCAAGTGTACAAATATAATCCAGGTAAAAGATTTAATCTTTAACTGTTGAATTCACTTCAATAAAAAGGTGCAAATTAAAGATCTTATTCTTTCTGGTAAAACTTGTTTCTCAGTGACGTTCACAGAGCTCAGACACAAATTTTCCCACAAAGATCTCGTGTTTCCTGGTCAGTCATGACTGTGAGTTGCTCTTTACTGATAAGACACAGAAGATAAATGATCTCATAGTCGATTTTTTTTAGATGAATTTGTGTAATTTGACCTGAGTCTGAAATCGTAGGTGAAACATCTGCAGGGACACCGATGAGTTTCTGGTAAAATCAACCTGAGAGAAGTCGCCTGTCACATTTCATGGATCGTCTCATTTCTTAATTCACTCTCTGTGATAAAGGAAAACTGCAGGCAGAACAAAAACCAGAGTGCGCCGACCATGGGTGGATTATGAGACACTGACATCTCTCCTACACTGATCACACGTGGTTGGCTCGCCAGGATGGGGGGGTCTGATGTTGAAAGACCCAAAACCCTCGATGACCCCTGGTGCTGTCACTGATGATGTGTCCAAGTCCATCATTAGGCCTATGTATCTACCTGCTATAGACCAAACAACTGATCGATTAATCCAGAAAATAACTGACAGAGTGACAGTGAAAGTCCTCATTAGTTTGCAGCTCTACACAGCGACTCTGTTAGTGGCAATAAAAAGATTAATGTCCCTCTGAGGGGTCAGCACGCTCTGGTTTTTGTGCCTCTTTAATATCAAATTGTACAACAAGAAAAAAAAAAACACTGTTTCAGGTCCACTTCAGTCCACGAGGGAACGTTTGGTTCATACTGCTTCACACACACACTGTACACACACACTCCCACACACACATCTGTTTATATGGCACAGAAACATCCAACCTCCACCTGAGAGTCCAAACACACAGGACGTCTTTTTAAAGGGCTATTACAACCAAACAGCACTGAACAGAAACACCACCGCCTCCAGCTGATCAAACACACACACACAATAAATCAAAAAAGAAAAAATACAAAGAGTATGAAAACACTGTGAATAAAAATGTCAGTTATTATATCAGGCATGCAGGCAAACACACTGTAAACTTCAACACTGGCAACCAGGCGCTTTGTTCAGGTCCACTTCACCACACGAGAACCACATGAGAACACGACGACAACAGGCCGAGGCTGCAACACCACCGGGAGGGAAACACACGTGTCTGAATTCATCTTAAATCTGTCGGTTTTCTGCTGGAGTTTGGTACGAAAGGTTCGATACTTCACTGGAGGAAGACCTCGTCCTGATCTGATCCTGTTAATTTAGATCAGAATTTAGTTTTCCGTCTTTGCATTGGGGATTCAGTGTTGAGTTTTAAGCTTTAAAAACTCTCCAGGGAACCTCTGATGCTCAGGTTTGACTTTTCTTCCAAACTTCAGGTTTAAATCACATTTTCAGTTAAATTCTTTGAAGTGAAAGTAAAATCTAAAACAATAAGACCCAAGCTGGGCGAAAAAAACTATCCTTCAACAACTGTCTTCATCTGCACAGATCACAGGATGTATTTAAAGTAGTTTCTTTCTATGTGGTGAAACGCTTAATCAGCTTTAAAATAAAACACAGAGGCTCAGTCTACAGACTTCACATCAGAGACGACAATGATTATTATTTATGGCACAAAAGTCACTGAAAACTGTCCGTCATTCACTCCTCTTCACTGAGTTTGATGTTTCGGTCTTCTACTGCAATAAAATTATTAGTGTAAATATTTTAGTGTCTTTCTTACTCCTTTGTTTCATCTCTAATTATTTTCCCAGAGTTCTCAGTATCTTTATATGGAAGCCCAGTAACAGAAAAAATAATATGAATACTTGTGATGAAAATAAAAGATGCTGTAACTCACTATGATGAGAAACCTTGTCAAAATGATTTAGGGTAGCAAATTAATTATGTACAGCATCTAATAATATTATTATTACTATTTTCGAGATATTAAGTTGTTATTTCAAGACAGATTTTCATTATCGTTAAAGGTCTTTGTAATACTCCATTTATAATGAGTTGCCATTGTGCGTAAAAAAGCCAACATAGTTCTGTATGCTGACGACACCACTCTGTTCAGTGCCGCCATATTTGAACGAGCTGTGTCACTCTCAGTCACTATTTCAAGAAAGTTTTTCATTATAATGACTTACAAAGATCCTTTTGTCCTTTTTCACGTTGGCTCCCTACTTTTCACACTTCATTGATAATAAAAAGATGAAAATAAGGCTCTTCAGAAAGTAAGGAAGGTATTTGTTGAGGCCAAAGGTCAAAGGGACGAAGTGTTGGTTATAAACTCAATAAAATAACGAGGAGGATGATGAGATAAAGAGAGGAAGATTAGCTGCAGGAGTCACTCTAAAGGTAAGATGGTCTGTTTTGGTCTGGTTTTTTTAGGGAAACTTAAAAAGATAAAATGCTTTCAGTATTTGTCCTAAAAATTGGATAAAAAAACTCCTGCTCTGAGACGATGGATAAACACAAGTCTGGACTTGTGTTTTTGAGGGATTCGGAGGAATAGAAATATTTACAAAGACAAGTCTCTGGTGCTAAATTTGATTCACAGTTTCCTGTTCACTCTCCTGCAGCTGACACAGAGCTGCATTAAACTGCTGCTGATTTAACATGATGTTTCCTGCTGCTGCTTCACATTAAAAAAAACATTCTACTGGCAAAAAAAGCAGTTGGCTTTTATTGTGAAGCCGTCACAGGAAACAAAACTTCAGTATTTGTAAAATTAAAAAGTATTTTTTCTTGATTAAACACTGAGAAGAGCCTCAATGAGAGCTAAAGCTAAATGTTAATTTATCAGTTTTTGCAGACACAATGAGTCGTAGTGTAAAAGTGCTTCAGAGGAAACAAAGAAAGAAAAAGAAAATCTCTGAATTTGGTTTTTAGTGTAAAAGTGTCTTTTGCATAGCTTCATTTGATTCTGTCTTTTTAATCTCTGGGATCAGAGCGTCACATATTTCTTCTGTTAACACTAAAAATAATCTCAAGTCCTCAGTTCAGGGGACGGACTGTGATCGTCCTCTGCTGAGGGTCGGGGTGAAGGGAGGAGAGTGCACAACTAGAAAAAAAAATTCTTGTGATCACAAGAACAACAAGATATAAAAATGTTTTCTCTGACCTTCTGTGAAAGAACGGGAACGTTGGGATCCATCACACCAACACACAACAAGAAGACGCCTGAAGCTCCGCTCACTTCTCCAACAACAGAATTCATTAAAACATAATCTGAAGCCCTCAGTGCAAGGCTTTATGGGTAGACAGAGACGATAACAAACTCTGGCTCTGATTCTGTCCAATAAACACGATAAAATATTAGTGAAACTCAGATTCTTTGATCTGTTTGTGATCGATTAGTGTGAGAAACTAAAAGGAAAAACAGGAACAGAGCCGAGACATCTTTTCCCTTCTGGCTCAGATCGGAGACACTGAACTGGTGTGAGACGCCACACGTCCAGAGACACACATGAACACAGAAGTGTTGGTCCTCAGTCGGCGTAGTGCATGATGGACTCCACGTAGTTTCCCGGGAAGAGGCCTGTGGTGGCGTTCATCACGCCTTCGTACCACCCGTCCTCGTTCTTCTTGATCACGTAGATGATTGCGCCTTCCTGGAACGACAGCTCGTCCTCCTTGTCAGCCGTGTAGTCGTAGATGGCCACCACTGGAGGGCGACAAAAATTATATCACAGCTAGTTTGTCTTTATTTGACAGAGTCGGTGCAGACACAGACATGCAGAGAGTAAAAAAAGGACGAGTGCTGCAGGATCAGATTCACTGTGGATGATTTGGGACACAGCTTCATGTTTCCGTACCTTTCTCCATGTAGGTTCTGGGGGCCCACGGTGGGTCCTCCTCAGCGTACGGGTCGCTGTACTCCACCACTGCTGAGTCCTCCTCTTCATGTCCATCCTCCAGTGGCTGAGGAGTTGGCAGGGGCTCCTCAGGCGCTGATTGGCTCTCTGCAGCTGGGTGAGGGGGAGGAGGGACGTCTGAGACTGGAAGTGAGAAAGGACATTGTACACTCAGAAACACACTCATGTGCTTTACACCAAAACCTCCTATACATTTGATTTAGTAAAATAAAACACTGAGGTTCGGTGTCTTGCACAAGGAAGAGGCGACCTTCCCTTCCCTTCCTTTCCTTTCCTTTCCTTTCCTTTCCTTTCCTTCCTTCCTTCCTTTCCTTTGACTGCCTTAAACTCACATGTTCCACCTCATCATCAGCCCAAGCAAACAACATCTCTTACCTTTTGCCATCTTTGTAGTAACTAAGCAACCAACCACAGAGTAAACAGTCCTCTTCCTCTTTGCACTGGCACACACATGCTCAGTGTATGTGAATAGTCGTGTAATATGTGTTTTCAGGTGTGTGTGCCTTCATGAGACTTACTGGACTCTTGAACTCGAGCGACGAAACCCATCAGAGGAAGCTGAGGAGTGAACTGGAGGAGGGAGGGGGGCGGGGGGGACGCTGTCAACACACACACATCAGTTAATCAAGTTACAGATCATTTTATTACACTGATAATTTAAGTCAGAGTTCAATGAGGAGGAAAATATCCCCTGAATAAATCAACTTGTTCTGTCTCAGATTGTGTGTGTGTGTGTGTGTGTGTGTGTGTGTTACAATGTACAATACCTGGGCTCTGGTTGTAGTAGGGACCCCCATTGACCTGGTTCTGTGTTTCTATTGGCTGACCCGTCACAGACGGGGGGCGGCGGTACGGCAGCGACCCCCCCACCTGAGGAGCCTGCTGTCGGGGCTGAGGCCGGTTCATACTGAAAAACTGAGGGACGATAGGACCTGAGACAGACAGAGGACAGACAGAGGACAGACAGAGGACAAAGGACAGACAGAGGACAGACAGAGGACAAAGGACAGACAGAGGACAGACAGAGGACAGACAGAGGACAGATGATCCTGGTCAGAACTGGTGATTTATGTATTTAAAATCAAAAGATTTAGCAGATCTTTTCGGCAATTAAACTCTCAACACTTTGGAGAGATGAGGTTTTGATTGGTGAAAAATAATCCATGCTCTATTAACTGGCTCTCGGGACTATTGATGCAATATTTCGGTCAGACAGGCCTCATAACTACTTTTCCACCTCTTATTTCAGTCCCAGAAACATTCGGTACGTTTCATCTCATATGATACGAAGCAGCCTCCTTCATTCATAGCTCTGATGATGTCACTCGTCAGTAACACGCCCGCCTGTTTCACATGAACTCGCTTGTGGCTGGATAGGAAAACCCAGAGCTGACTGAACTAGTTGATAACCAGCTTTGTAGTACCAGTTATCCAGACGGCCGATAGTCAAAACAGATAACGAGACGATATCCTGTAGAAGTTGAACTGGCTTCTTGGTACAGGCCTCTGCTGTTGTTATCGAACCCCAGGGTCTACTTGAGACAGAGGGGAGGAGGGTGTTTGTCGTAAGGGCTCCACAACTGTGGAACAACCTTCTATTGGGAATCAGACAAGCCACCTCAGTGTCCTTTTTCAAAAACTTTTTTTTATAAACTGGATTTCGTAAGGATTTCCTTATCCTTACATTTTTATTCATTGTCTCTTTTATTTGTTTCCATTTTTAGCTACACTGAACTGACTCCAAACTTGTAAACTTGTTTTTAAAAAGCACTAAAAAAATAAAGTTTATCATTATTACTATTTTTAAAAAACACTCGGGACTGATCTAAAACTACCAAATATAAAAAGCTGTGTCCATCTTCCACACTGACTGTATCATGTACCTTGTATTACTGTGAAGTTACTGTGAGAGAGCAGCATGTATTTGACAGTGAACCAAAAACCAAACACATATAAAAAAGCAGGATGTGAAGATGAACAATGAGCCAAATGAAGACAGCTGTATGTTGTGTGTGCAGGCTGCTGAACGAGTCTCTACAGTCAGAACTAAAGTTATTCTGTGATTGCTGTGACTCTTGTGTCTGTGCAGCTCCTAAAAATAAAAGCAGAGCAGACTCTGTGTAATCAGAGGCTCAGTCTGTGGGGTCTGAGCTGCAGAACATTTTATTGAGTCTGAATCCCTCACAATCTTTTTAGGTTTAGTTGTCAACATTTAGACGTAAACAAATTTAAACTAAAGACGATCTGAGATCAGATGAGAAGGCAAGATATGAAATGTTGATTAAAAAAGTATCTGACAGACGGAATTAAAGGAACAGTCTGAAGATTTAAGGAGATTTAGTGGAGTCTGGCGGTGAGGACTGCAGATTGTAACCTGCTGAAACTTCTCCTGGTTAAAATTCCTTCAGTGTTCAGGAGGTTTTTTAACCAGGAGCTGAATTAAAACAGAAAAGAAGAAGGATGGAGGAAGGCAGAGCGTCGACGACAGAGGCGGTGCAGAGACTCACCTTCAGCAGGTGATGATGAGGAGGAGGAGGAGGAGAGTGGAGGAGGAGGGGCAGGAGGAAGGAGAGGAGACAGCTCTACGTCGGACGTGGCGGGGGCGGGGTTAGAGGTGTTGGCGGGTGTGTTTGATCGCGTGTTTGTCTGAGGAGGTGAGTCGGCGTGTTGTGCGGGTGAGTTTGGTGGTAAGGCTGCGTTGGGCTGTGTTAACGTTGTGGTGGAGGAGGAGGAGGAGAAGGAGGAAGGAGTCGGTGAGGGGGAGGGGGAGGAGTTAGGAGCAGTGGAGGAAGAGCTAGCTGGTCCAGCAGTCGGGGAAACTTCAGGAGAAGGAAAGGGGAGAAGGAAGCAAGGAAGGAAGGAAGCAGGGAATATTAGGAGTTAAGTGGCTGCTACAGGAATATGTTCAAACATTACATCCAATAATAAGCTGTGTATGTGCTTTAATCATCTTTGTGCAGGTACATTTTAATAGAAATGAAAGGAAGGGAAAGGGAATTAAATTAATCATTTGATTTATTTGGATCATTCTTAGTTTTAGGAAAACAGAGTGAATATTCTTCCTGGCGTCTAATCACATCAACAGAAACATTAAATCAAACTCAAAATAAATATGAGCTAAGAGTTTCTATCATTCTATTAAATCAGGAAGGTCGGAAGGATAGAAAAGGAAGGAAAGATGTTGTAAAGTATAAATGTGTACGCGTCGCTTCCATGTGTTACCTGGGAAGGTGGAGGGTGGGGACGGCGTTGGCACGGCAATGGGAATGCCCACGCTGCCGCTGCCACTGTTCTCCCTGCTGCTGCTGCGACTGCTGCTGCTGGGATGGCTGCCACCACTGCTACCACTGCACACACACACACACACACACACACACAGCAGAATTATTAATGTACTGTAAAAGTGTTCAGGTCTAGAAAATGTGTCTACAGCTCAAATTCGCCTTCTTTAGCCTACATGGGCTGGGACTGAGCTACATCGCTAACTCCCTTGTGAACTATTTGTCTCCATGAACACTGCGATCATCTGCTGCTGGTTGTTAGTTGTAGTTATTGGAGGTTCCCAGAAACAGCTGGAGGAAGATTGGGGATGCAGCCTTTGTCAGTGACGTCCCAAAGATAAGGAACACATTATCAGAGAAGCTGGCTCGCTAAATACTTTTAAAACAAAGCTAAAAACATATCTGTTCACTTTAGACTTTAACTTGCTCTGACGTCCTGATACAGGTTTGAAACTCTTTTCACGCTTCATGCCACGTGACACACCTCCTTCATGACACAAGCAGATAATGAAGACGAGAGAGAAGAGGATGTCAGAGCAGCTGATGAAGTGATGAAGATTGTTAGGACAGAAACAGAGAGAGGTCAGCTGCCTGCAGAGAAACTTGAAAATAAAAGCAGAGCGGTGGCTGTTAGAGCAGCAGCAGTGAGTCAAACGTTAATGTCGGCACAGAAGATATGAAGCAATGAAAAGCTACAGACACAGAATCTGATTGGCTGACGGCTCCAGACCAGCACAGACAGAGATGGTGATTGGATGGGAAATAGTTTTCCCATCCAGAGCATCAACAGGCAGCCTGTTAGAGGCTCACACAGGTGGATAAACTGCAGAGGAGAGACAGTAAAGCTGCACACTGAATCAATGAATCAACGAATGAGGAGAAAATCAGTTAGTTGATGCCGCAAGGATGAAAGCAGGAAGTTAGTTTGTGTCTTCTGACGTCACTCAGCAGTGATGCTCAAACAACACGACTGTCAGATACACTAACAGGAAGTCAAATCAAAATGAACAGAAAAATGTTGATATCAGTGAACAGGATTTAGCCAGTTAAAACTGTGACATCTGTTAGTGAGTAATTGTCTAGGAAGCAAAATAAAACTAAAGATCATAAGATGAATAACTTTGCTTAATATGTGTTATATTTATGTTTACTATTTAATATTATTTATCGATCAACTTGAATGTTTTTAATCACTAATTAATAACAATCGCTGTTTCACTGCAGTAACCATGACACATATTTTAGCACAAAGCTGCGTTTTAAATCAACTATAGAAACTACATGAGCATCACTGCTGAGTGACATCACAGAGGAAACACTGGACAGCAGCAGAGTTTGTGATGAAGCAAAGTTTAATGATAAAACAAGAAGACAGGTGAGCACTCACGAGCAAAGATTTTGGGAATCATTATTTTTCTGCACTGTCCACACTCGTTGACAATCCACAGAGACGCTCCAGAGGACAGGTCAAAATCTTATAAAGGTTTAAAGGTTCGGCAGTTCGACATGCTGCCATGAGAACACAAACCAACTCTGGGTCGATTATACAACTTTGGAACAACATGAGTCCCTGATTCAGACCAAAGGAGACAACTCTAGGTCTGAAAGCACCATCACTGTCTGTAAGAATGCAACTCATTTCCCAAAATGTTTAACCATCCTTTAATCTGAGCTCATCTGAAAGGAGTATTTCCTGTCTGTGTGGAAATTACCACTTTGATCTTTTCTCTTTAAAAACTCAACTCCAGTTTTGGGATCATTTTTCTTGGTACGTTTCTTGCCATGTGACATATATGACGTCCAAAGTATTTGCTCATGCTCGCTCAACTTGTTAAAAGTGATCAGATCAGCCAAGAATGAAAGCATGAAGTTAATAAAGCACACTGAGAAAGAAGGACGTGTTGAAAGGATGTTAGTAGTTAGTCAGGACTTTATCTTCAACACATCTGTCAGTCTAGATGAAATGTGTTTGTCAAACTTCAACATCGTTATTAAAATAAAAGTGCAATAGTGATACACTCAGTGACTCCAAAGATTTCTAAATTTGGCGTCCCATACTAGACTTGCAGATGTGTTGCAGATCTGCCTTTCTGTGATCACATAAAAACATCGCCACGAGAGTGGCGGAAAAAGCTCTCAAGTCGTGATCTGGCAGCCATGTTTACACGCCGACCCCTCTACCTGTATGTTCGGGGGCGATGGTTGAGGGTGGCGGTGCGGGCCGGACTGGGAAGCTGTCCGACAGCCATATTGTTCCTGGTGGGGCTGGAGACGTAATCGTTGGGCACCACTGGGGGGCGCACTGGCTCCAGTGTCCTGTAGGGGGAGTTCTTCCTGTACATGTGGGAGGTCAGGGTGGAGAAAGGGTTAACGGGTGGAGTCTATTTCTGATGACAAAGTCTGACAGCAGCATCCTGTTGGAGAATTTGTGTTTTCCTGGGATAGAGAAGAAATGACCCGCCTTATTCTGATTTACTCTGCCTCTGATTGGCTTATCAATCAATCAATAAATCAAACTTTATTTATATAGCGCCTTTCATACATCAAATGCAACCCCAAAGCGCTTTGTCCTGGCATTCTTACCCTAAACCTAACCAATCCAACCAATGAAGGCAACGAGTACTAGCCAATCACAGGAAGATAGGGCGGGTCATACCTTTGCTAACCTAGGATTCACAAATTTGTGTCCTGTAGGGCGACCACTTCCTGTACAGCACCTGAGAACCTGGAAAAAGACATGAGTGGAGGTTTGTTTGATCAAATGCCCAAATTTATTTTACTCTGCATCTGGGACTCAATGTCAGAAACACGAACTTTCGTACTGGGTTCAGTTGGGAAAAGGTGACTTATATTAGGTCATGTATTTCTTGCACCAATCAGAGTTGCGCAACATCAGTCGATGAGTCGTTTTGAGTCGACTCTGATCAAACCAAACAGTACTGAAGATCATCTGAGTTTTTGGCTGTTTATCTCTTGAGAAATAAAAACCTAACCAGGGCTGCTCCTTGAAAGCCACAGATTGGAATCATCGGTTGGAGACCCCTCAGTCGACTTTGACTGTTTCACGTCCTCTGGTCTATTTTTTTGGCCGTTTTGTCAGTATTAATTTTGTTGACAAAAATGTTGTTTTGAGTTGTGAACTGTAATTCAGCTGTAACTAATCAGCCATGTGTGTCTGACTGTGGATGGCAGAGCTGCTGAATGGATTTGTGGAGTTCGTTAGTTGCAGCGATGGCTGTTAGCCGTTAGCCGTTAGCTCCACTTGTTAGCCACTGAATGGCAGCAGAGCAAGCAGCCACCCACTGCTGGACTTTGACTCAATCTATTAAGGATAAAAATGACTACGGACTTAAAGCATTTTCATCTCAAGACTAAAACTAAAACAGCTGCCAAAATGAGCACTACATTTGGGCCCCAGATTTTGCTGTGGAGTAAGCACTCTTAACGTTCATGCTACTCTTTAGTACAATGAGCTGTGGACGTAATGCAGCGTCACAGAGGAGGAGCATCTCTGCACCTTAAGGCTCTGAGATAACATTGTTATCCCTCTTCTTCTTGGAAGTGGTGAATGAATTTACAGCTCACAGATACTTATTACGACAGTCTCTAGTTTAGAATAATTGAATATTTGTATTAAACAGCAGAATCTGATTTGACTGAATCAGTCTGTCAGGTACAGCCCCAAACCTAAAAAATGTTTGTTGTGCAAACTTGATTTTGATGACTGATTGCAGTTTATTTAATAATGGATATTTAATGTTAGAAGAAATAAATCACATAGAATGACTTTATAAATATAAACAGATAAATATAAAATAATAACTGAGAGTCTTGCTCATTTGTTCATGTCTTTAAGACAGGTTTTCTCACTTAAATTAATTAATAAACATCCATTACTCATTAGATTCCTACTTTAACAATATTTAATGAAATACTCTAAATCAAAGGTAATGTGGGTGAGGAGCCACAGGAGGGCGCTGCAGCTCTCATCTGCTGTAGTATCCAGCAGAGAGCAGACTCTACTGTTAACTGTCAGCTCTGTGAGGCCTTAATTAAATAAAACATGACATTAAAAAGTCCATTTCAAGGCAGTACGGTATGTAAATATAGCATCAGTACGTTTATATTATTTCTACGTTAAATATGAGCTGATTTATTTCTGTCAGAGGAACAGAAATCTGTTGAGGCCATGTTTAAAGGTCAGGATGTATTTTTAGAGAGCTATGACTCCTCGAGCATCAAAGACTGTGGAGAAGAAGGACAAATGAGCATCACCATCATCATAACAGAATAAAATCCAGACTGAAGACAAACAGGAGTCAGTCTGATACATTCAGAGTGAAAAAATCCATTAATAACATCAGTTATTTCAGCAGAAACAAACACAAACACGGTAAAACTCTGAAATATGATCCGTTACACCTCAACAGAGTAAAATCAGCTTGTTGTGTTGTTGAATGTGTCACAGCTTATAATGAATAATCATATTTTCTGTCTGAAAGACGAGTACGAAGACACAAAAAGAAGGATTATACAAGAGGAGAGATGTGAAGATTATGTGTGAGCGTGTTTCTGGGGTGTTGTTTTTGTGTGTGTGTGTGTGTGTGTGTGTGTGTGTGTGTGTGTGTGAGTGTGAGTGTGTGTGTGTGTGTGTGATAAGACAGAAGGACTTGGCCTGTGGATTGCAGCGTGATGCCAGAACACACTGCTGTGTGTGTGTGTGTGTGTGTATGTGTGTGTGTGTGTGTGTGTGTGTGTGTGTGAGCGACTTGGCTTTGTGACCAGCGCTTCAGTTCCAACAAACTGCTGAGCTGCTTCTGTTCGATCCTTCCTACAGACTCAAACACTTTAAACACGCTCTCCTTGTTATTCCATAAATTAAAATAAGAATCTTTAAATAGTTTTGTTTCCATGTTTCCGTCAGATCATGTGGTACTTTGACACTTTCAGCGGGGAGACAATCCTGCCGTCTAATTAAGGTTTATTGTGCATAAACAGGCGGCTGATCAGCAGGTTACAAACGGGGAACAGGAAGGAACAAAACAACAGGAGGTGGTGACGGACCAGCTGGCTACCTGGCTACACACACACACACACAGCGTAATATAATAAGATATAATAAGTGTAATAAGCACTGGTTTAATGCTCCAACATGAGAATTCTTACAGAAATAGTTTCAGATTTTGGGAAATACATTCATTCACTGTCTTGTGATGTGACATCAAACCGCTCTCATGTCAGTAAGTCAGTTCAAAGCTACAGGCAACAGATGGTTAGCTTAGCTTAACGTAAAGACTGTAAACAGGAAGAAACAGCGAGCATCACTCTGCACAAAGTTTAAAAAAAATCCTCCTTCCAGCTACATTAGTCATGTCACCGTACCAGAAATGTGTGAGTCGATAGTCGATCCTATATACATGTACTTGTCTTTCAGACACAGTGCAAAGCCTCCTACAGTCTGTGAGATTTTAGCAATCTCATAAATTTAGTGCAGCTACACTGTGCGACATGGGTCATATATACTGGGATATGACATAAAGTTTGATGTGTGCTGACTGTACGATGACAGTGCCTACTGAATTGAAGGCTAAAGGCCTCTGCACACTGAGCCTGGTTTGTTTTTTTGTTCGAACTTGTTGTACATCTAAAGATAGATACAACCCTCTGAGCGAGTCCTGAACTCAGTCATAAAAATTTTCTGGTTCTGGTTCAATTTTCTGCGTTTTTCATATCGGTCAGAGCCTTTAGAGACGTGTGACTGAGAATAAGTGAAGAAAATGTGGCGGCAGGACAGAGGAACAGGACGCACAGAATCATTTCATAACTCAGATACCTCACATTCAAAAGGTCAGATAGTAATATTTAGGTGGATGATGATGAAGAGGAGGAGGATGTGGCAGCTGCAGTGCCAAATGAAGGACAGGGAGGGAGTGGTGACAGACAGATAGGTAACTCCGGTGGAGAGAGGCAAAGGAGGAAATGTGTCTTTTCACTTTGTCACGTACTGTCACGAATTTGCGCACCAACAGAACAGTAAACGCATCGGTATTGGTGTGCGAGGTTTCTGTGCATCCCAAATTTCTTACACTGTCAGAATTTTATCCCAGGCTCTATTCGACTGCAAGACCTTGACAATCTTTGAACCTCTCTCACTGTGCGACGTAGGACCACCATTTTAGAGCCACGATCAAAGATTTCACCAGCTTTCGTTCACGCTTGTCATCTTTCGTCTGGGACAGCCCGAAATCACACAGTGTATACTGGGCCTAAGGTATGTGTAAGATCTAACATGTTAATCAGAGCTTAAGAGATGCTGGAAGCTGGAGTTTGTAGCCTTTGTTACAGAGCCAGGCTAGCTGTTTCCACATGCTTCCAGTCATTATGCTAAGCTAAGCTAACAAGCCGCTGTAGCTTCATATTTACCATACGGAAATGAGGGTGGAATCAATCTGAACATCTGACTTTCAGATAGCAAATAAATCCCAATTTCCCAAAACACTGAAGTGCTTCTTTAAACAAACACAAACATGAGCTTTGACCTCACAGTGTTTAGATACTGCAGAGGACAGATGTTGGAGAGGAGGGAAAAGGTGTGATAAGGGAGAAGAATGAAAGATGAGGGTGAAGGTGAGACAGAATTGAAACAGGAAGAGAAAAGAGAGGAAACAGAGTGGAGATGAGGAAGAGGAGATACAGCTGGGTGACCTAGATGTCTGAGAACACAACAAGCTTTCACAACGCATGACGTTACTCCTCTTCCTCTGAGCACCGTGTGTGTGTGTGTGTGTGTTTGTGTGTGTGTGTGTGTGATGTCATCCCCCTCTGCCGGGTCTAATCTGTAATAAACTCGCCGCAGGACCCTCCGTCCTCCCACCAGAGACAAACACACACACACCACTTATTTTAGCTCAAAGAACGACACGTTTGTGATTCTGTGAAGGAAGGAAAGAAGGTTTTATGTTTACATTATATATGTCATTGTTTAAACATGGCACATTGTTCAGACGTCATTCAGGACAAATTTTAGAGTCACTGAAATAAAACCATGAAAACAGAAGAGCATACACATGACAAAGGATGAGTGAATGTCAGTGTGTGTATGAGTGTGTGTGTTGAGCTGGGTACGTACCCTAAGATGCCCTTGCCGGCCCTCGGAGGGCTCGGTGGTTTCTGGGTGGGGGGGTTGGACCGGGACAGACCACCTCCGAGTTTCATGTTCTGCTGGCCGTTCACCTGCAGAGAAACAGACACACAAAATCAGAGTTTAGCTTGAGATCGTCTCAGGAGAGTCCCCAGCGTGCAGAGTTTTTTAACGTCATCATATCTTCTTTCAAACTACCTCATAGTTTTTCTTTTAAATCTGCAGAAAAGATAAAAATGGGATTGGTGGTTTTGCTTCTGGTTTCCTAAACATGATAACCCTTATTATTGCAAACAAAAGCTACGTATCTGTGTATGCACCTACAGCCAGGACCTTGTTTGTTTTGCTATGGAAGCCACCATGAAATTATCAGAAAATAAAGTTTGATTTCTCATGTTCACTCACTCATTGGATCAGTCACTGGCATTTCTGTATGTACCTTTATAATGGCTGTTTTTCCTCCCTCAGTCACAAACGTGAGCTACATTGTTCAGGTATCATGTACAGGTGTGTTGTGCATCCTTACCTTGAACCTCAATAACCACTTAACACGTCAGTGAAAGCAATGGGAGCAGGAGGAAGAAGAAGAGAACAGTTGTCTAGAGGTTAGTGACGGAGCAACAGCATCATGCAAACATTGAAACAAGAGGCAGAAATCGAACCCCAGATAGAAACACAGATGAAACAGAAGAGAAACAGTCAGCTCTAACAGTGAGGACAGGAAGAAAATGTCAAGCTGCACTTAAATCAACAATGACGACATCATTAAAGCCACTTTTACACTGCTGCAGATGCAAACTATCCAGTGCGACACACACACACACAGCAGAAACAACCATGCACACAAACATGCAGGTTTAGATCCCTTCACCTTTCAGCGTCATGGCTTTGTTCTCTTCTTCTTCTTAGCATTGCAATCTCTCTTTTCACAGCTGTGAAATATTCTATCTTTTGGGTTGTCTTTGCTCTACGTGGCTCATCCACCACACAGATATCTGTTGTTGTGGTGTTTACTAAAGGTTGTAAAACATCATGTATCTCCTCAGGTTTGTAGCGCTGACTGTTTGTATGTAACTACATATTGACACTATGTGATTTCTACTGCACTGAAAATACGTGTAATCCTTTCTGTCATTATTATTCCCACCTTGACTCCATGTCCAATGTCATCCAGGACGCTGTAGTCGATGGGCTTCCTGATGTAGCGCACCGGTCTCTCTGGATTGCCCGGAGCAACTATTTTATGTGAGCGGGACGTGTTCTTATTGGTGGTCAGGATGCCGATCTCCCGCCTCGCTACCTTCTCTTTGTGGATGTCGACGGTCTGAAAAGAGACATAGACAGAGTGGGTTATTGGCTAATTCATGTGCGGGGGTTTTAATGTTAACGTGATTTATCAACGCTGAAATTAAATTATTGTCACACTCATGTTGTGGGAAAAATAGTCTGTTTAAATGTCAGGGAAATTAGGAACACCCCTAGATTAATCACAGTCTATTAAGAAGTCTGTAACAACTTGCTGCAGCTCATCCGTGCCCTGTACTGATGTCTTTGTTTGTCTGACAAACAGTCCAAATCCTCTAAATGTATTCACTGTGAGCAGCTTTCACACTGCAGATATTTCTGGTGTCGTACATTTTAATATGTATGACAACCTGTTCTCCGAGCCGCCAGACAGGACGCATGTTAATCGTGTTTTCGGTGGTGCATCAGGAGATTCAGGTGTGTTTACTCAGGTGAGATGAGAGAGGTGACAGTTCTGAAACATCACAAAGGGTTTTTATTAACAACAGTGAAAAAGACTGAGAAGTGACAAGTCTGCAGCTGTGAATCATCTGTCTGTGTTTATGAGAGTCTAGAGAAAACATCTACAGGCCTGGGTCCACAAAGCTTCCTTTTCTCAGCGTTGGCATCGTATTTCAATTGTTGTCTATGAGGATGGTGTATATGGTCACATGCAGCCGTCTGGAGAGAAAGCGTCACGCCTGGTGTCCTTTTTCAGAGCGCTCAGACTTTTTTTGCGTGGCCGCTCCGAGTGCTTCTGGGCCTGCGTCCACATAGCGTTTTTCTTCATCAGAAAAGCTGTGGCAGGGTGCTGGGGAGTGCCTCATCACAGCACTTCTTTTTCTATTAAACAATATCTTGACACTGACGTTAGCTAGGTGGCTAATGCAATGCTACATTAACAGAGGGTGGGCAGTTAACTTCAAGCTTACAAAGAGAACGGTGTTAAAAGCACAAAACTGACCAGAAAGATTCAGCGTCCACCGGGCGATCTACTCCCAGAAATTAGCTTTCAAGTCTTTGTTGTGACAGTAGATAGTAGCCTAGCTGAGGAAGCAGCAGTGACGTCACCACCTGCCCTTTAGTTGAAAATCTCTTAATGTCGGTGATGTCACTGACACTTCTTCAGCTAGGATACTAGCTACTGTCACAACAAAGACAGAAAAATAGGGCTGCCCCCTAACAGTCGATTAAACGTTAGTCGACCAGAAAGATCATTAGTCGGCAAGATTTCATCGGTCGCTTAGTTGCAGAAAAAACAGAAAAAAAAACAAACAAACAAACATGAAACTCTATTAGGAACTGCGCCGTCAAAATAAATCCAAACCTATATGACTGGACCTTGTGGGAGTTTAATTTGAAAGGACAAACACAGGAAGTGTCCACGCTCAGCAGTCAGACAGGAGTCAGGTTCATTTCCAGGGCTGGTACCTGCGGTTATTCCACAGTAGGGGTGGGGAAGAAATAGATTTTTAGATGCATTGAGATTCTGTCTTGAACGATTCGAGCATCGATGTGGGAAACTCATAATCGATTTTAATTTTATTTTTATGTTAATTTTTCCAAATTACCGTAACTCCGCTATTGACTTAATTCCAACGGATTCTGAAAGCTGAGAAGCGGAGCTTTCCAGTGATATACGATACATTACGGTAAAGATGTCATTACCTTTGGAGGAGGGGAGGGAAGTGAGCACAGCAGGAGGAGAGAGACAGCTGACGAGGAGAGTTCAAGTTTGGTGAGTTTTGGTGGTGTTTTCTTTGTAAATTATATTTAGTGTTGTAAATAATAGTATTTGTGGTTTGAGAGCTTTTGGGGTTTTTTTATGCCATGTTTCATCGTGTTTTCACCATAGTTTGTAGTTTTGCCATTGTTCGTTTTTTTTTTTTTTTTTTTTTTACAGTAGTTCGTGTTTTTATAGTTCATAGATAGTTATAGTCAGTTATAGTTTTGTAAATACTGGAGGAGAAATGTCGCGGAGGTCGACGAGGGACAGGAGAGTCTGTGAGATTTGTGGATGAGGAGGATGGACCAGAGTGTAGTAATCCCAATCACAGTAAGTAATACAGTTTGTATGCACTGGATATGTTTTCCCAGCTTTATTACAATAATGTTTCAATATCTAGTGTAAATTTTCTTATTGGCTCGTTTTAGA
The DNA here is from genome assembly GCA_035609425.1 of Epinephelus awoara. Lineage (NCBI taxonomy): Eukaryota > Metazoa > Chordata > Actinopteri > Perciformes > Serranidae > Epinephelus > Epinephelus awoara. Next base: position 34,966,043 of record CM069307.1, on the reverse strand, counting down.
ATTGAGAATCATTTTATAATCGACGTTAATCGCCCTCGGAATCGGAATTAAATCGAATAGTGAGGTGCCTGGAGATTCCCACCCCTATTCCACAGGCTAGTTAATAACATGTCGGGCAGGAAATCCAAAGTGTGGTATCATTTTGAGAAGGTGAAGGACGAACCCAAGGTGATATGTAAACTCATCTTCATTGGTCGACTACAAACATGACGTATCATGTGAAACATGGAAGTAGCTACATGCCCATTAGCCCACAGCGTCATTAACAGGCGGCTCGCTCAGTGTGTGACGTGCATTTGTAGATAAAATATAGGCCTATATTAATGAAGGTTCATTAGTACGGTTTGTATTTCTCTGTAATGTAGCACAGTGTTAACAATGTTACTGATACTATTCTTTCTCACACCTTCAACTCAAACCACCAAAATATATCATTTAATCATTAAATTTATATCAGAAACATGCAGGAGACTAGTCCACTAATGGACCGTAATGATGACTGTTGGTCGACTAGGAAAATTCTTAGTTGCAGGGGCAGCCCTACAGACAAGCCTATTTTTTGGGAGCAGATCGGCCGGTGGACTCTGGACGTTGCTGGTGAGTGTTGTGCTTTTATCACTGTTAGCTTTGTAAGCTTGAAGTTAACTGTGTCAGCCGTCTGTTAATGTAGCGTTACAAACAGCACGTTATTTAAAAAAGCGCTAGGGTGAAGAGTTGCCCAGCTTTTCTACTAAAAAAAAAAAAACGCCATGTGGACACAGGCCCTGAGAAAGAAGAATGAGTGCGTCTGAATCATCACACAGACACACTGTGCATTTGTTTCATCTTACAGGACTCGGCTGTTGGTTGATTTCTACAGCATGAAGTGAACGCTGAAATGTGATTCTTTATGAGAGGGAGCCTCGCAGCACGAACCGCTCGCCTACATAACAGATGTGACTGTGTCTCGCTGAGCTGAAAGCAGTAATTATGACGTGTAATCACAGTCCTGGTCTGACATGAGAAGCATCTCATTATTCCTGCATGCAGAGTTGATTCTGATTACACTGATGATTATTATTACAGAGGTCTGAGGAGGAGAATGGATCCTCTGTGCTGCTGAAAACTGCAGTTTGATTACTTTAAGTACTCAGCTTCTGTGTGGAGGGACTGTTGTGGATTTCAATGTTTAATGAATGAAAATCCTTCTTTTTCCTACAGCTGGTGTTAAATAATGAATCTGAACACAGAGTGCACACAGCCACGTGTCAGCTTATTGAGTATGAATGATGTGTGAGTTTGTAGAGAAATATGAAAGTGCTGGACAAAGCTGCAGAGTTAGAGACGTATACCATCGACAGGAGATTTGAGAAAGCTCAAAATCAATTTGAGAACTACTCAGAATCTGTTTTGTGCCAGTCTTGGGTGGTATCACAGGACATTCAGAAATACAGATGTTTATCTTTCTATCAAACACATACGGAGATGCAGTGTTGAGGATGTGTTGTATGTAGTGCACGACATGCGCCACCAGAGGTCAGCCTCTCCTGGTGGAACAGGCAGCTGAACTTAGCGTTACAGGACTGTAAGTAGCCGGTCAGCAGCAGCAGAGATTCGGATTTTCTGCTTGCCAACAGTTTTTGGAGCTCCCCAACAAAAGGCTCAGATCAGAGGCAAACTGGTGCTGCAGCATTTTGTGTAAACTCCATCCATCCTTTTTCATCCGCTTGTCCAGGGGCCGGGCTCCCTCTGGGTGTCCAAGCTCCTCCCCCTATCTCTAAGGCTGACACCCCACATAGGAAACTAATTTCTTTCTGAGATCTCATTCTTTCAGTCACTACCCAGAGCTCATGACCATAGGTGAGGGTTGGGACGTAGATGGACCAATAAATCAAAAGCTTCGCCTTCTGGCTCAGCTCCCTCTTCACCACAACTGTCCAGCGCAGCACCTGCATCACTACGGAAGCTGCACCGAACCACCGATCCATCTCACGCTCCATTCTACCCTCACTCATGAACAAGACCCCGAGGTACTTGAACTCCCTCGCTTGAGGCAGTAACTCTCCCCCAACCTGCACAGATGGCTTTTATCATTTAATCATGTATCCTCTATCTTAATCGTGATTTGAGACTCACCTGTATCTTTAAAATTTGCCGTTTACTATTGATCTGTCGTGCTGATGGTGGCTTTTTAGCTGAAACGTGTCTGTTTTTTTATGTTTCTGTCCATATTAAATAAGTGAATTCTCACTGGGGATTCCTTCTGGTGAACAATAAACACTAAAACCATCATATGCCGTTCACTCGGGTGAAATACCAAGAAAGTATAGAGGTTTTAAAAACATCGATACCTCCCGAGCCTATTTTGTGCTCTCTGAAATCTTTTGTCATCAGTAAACTTCCACACAGCGTGGTGTGGTGAGATGTGTGGGTGCAGAGTGTTGTGTAAGCCTGATCAGACCACAGTGGTGATGCTTCACACCTACAGACGGTTTTATTTGTCTGACCAGCTGACAAGAAGAAGAGCCTTCTTTTTCTTCATCTTCGTCGACTCTACACTTTACTGCACTGCTCTGGAGTAACCCGATACTTTAGATATCATGTAAAAAAGTACTGGGTCTCCTTGAGTCGGCAGCAGATGAAGAAAAATCCTCCTCCTCCCTGACACGAAGCTAAATCTAGCTTCATGCTGATAATAATAAGATCTGTTACAGAACACGGTCCACTCCAAACACACATTCATCACACTCACTCTCCTGTGCGCAGGATGCAGAGTGGAAAAACAGAATAGATGTTTCTGCACCGGAGCCACTTATCACTGTTTATTCACCTCTTCAGATTGTTACTGCAGCGTGCTTTGGGATTGTTCTTCTATGTTTTTAACGTGTGGTATCTTCCTGAGAGCAGTGAACAGAAATGAGCCTGCATGCATACATGATTATATACTGTGTGCTTTCACCCATGAGGCCTCCCACCATGAATAACACAGCTACACTGCACTCATGGTACGGCTCCATGCATGCTGACAGACTAATTTTAGGTTTTAAAAGCACTTTTTTGCCAGGAGTGGGTGATTAAAAAAATGTGGGTGGGTGAAGTTGAACTGTTATTTCTCAGGAGTAGAGTGGGGCTGAATCTCAATTTAAAATAAAGACAAAAAGCTGCTTTTAAGCTTCAAGATTTATAGATTTTGTATGATTTACGAAGTAGCCTGCAGCGTTCAGGGACTTCACTGTGCAGTATTCTCAGATTCTTATGAAACTGAACCGGTCTTGGGTCAGACCTGTGAAATGTGGTTGACGGAGCTCTCCATGCGGCGCAGCTGCGAGGCCTGGATGTCCAGCATCTGCAGCACGTTGTTGGCGAGCGTGTTGATGAGGTAGGCGACGCTGGCCAGAGACTGGGTGGTGTAGCTCTTCGTCTCCTCCAGCGCTCGCTCCTTGTCTGCCGACTGCAGGGAGAGAGGAGACAGATTCAGGACAGGAGTCACACCAGTGCCACCATTTTATGTTCGTATATACACCAGAGAAAAGAGTGGAGGCAGAACACATTAACACATTAATACAAGGCACGAGAAGCTGCTGTATTTATATAAAGCTTATTTATCATGTCATATTTATTTATCATCCACACTGGTAACCTGTTTGTGTCATTGTATATGTTGTATGTATTGCACTGCACCTCACTGTTGGCTACTTTTATAGTTAGTCTGATGTGCTTCTTCTACTATGTTATTTTAGTCCTTGCACACTGCCACTTTGCACTCCTCTAACTTTGTATTGCAACTGCTGTGCTCTTATCTTCTCTCATCTTATTGTCCAGGCAGTCCGCCACGATTAAAACATCTGCCACCCAAATAGATTTTCTATTTTGGAGCTGGACTGTTCTCTATTGGAATATAGTATCTTTCATTTGGTTATTTCTAGCATGGCAGAGACAGAGCAGCAGAACGTTAGGCGCTTTGAAAGCGAAACTTAACCATTCATTCTGCAAGGTTGGGAAGTTCACTCGCAGCAGCTGCTCCTCTTATCCATTACTCTGATTAGATTAGAACAGACTGATTGATCAATTATCCACCCAAGAGTCACAACCTGCTGCTGGGGCACCTGGTGGTTTAGTGGATAGAGCAGGCGTCCTATATACGAAGGCAATGTCCTTGCCAAGGGTTTGATCGTAGCCTGTGGCCCCTTGCTGCACATTATCTGCCCTTTCTCTCCCCCTTCACACTAGACTGTCCTATCTAATAAAGCCAAAAATGTCAGTAATTTATTCAATGTTTTAATTCCACATTATAACTTTTGTGTAGTAAGCTAGGCTGCAGCACCCACAATTGTATTTTCTCCACCAAAATGACAGACGTCAGCATCTCTAGAATGACATGGACGAAATGCAATAATTAAAATTAAAACAATTTAGAGGTCAAATATTCTAATATGGTGGCTGCTAGGGCCATAACGGTATGTGTGTTTGTGTCGAACCGTTCAGTATGCAACTTTCAGTTCGGATTCGAATTATTGGGCGCAGGATATTATTTTATTTTATTTTAATTCAGTTTTTGAAAGCCGAACCATTTAAAATATCTAGTTCCCCGATGTACATAATTGAGTGACGGGCCGAGTCCGACCGTAAATCTCCGCCTCCACTTTGTGCAGCGCATTCTCGCATTTGGACGACTTGGCAAGTGAGCCTGACGAACTTGAAGACCCACCCACAAACCTTAAGTCCTCCGTTTGGGAACTTTGGTTTCAGGGTAAAATACGAAGATGGAAATGAACAAGTGGACAAGACAAAAGCAGTGTTGACACTGCAGAACAGCGTTCGGGTATGTACTTGGAAACATGTCTAACATGAGCAGGCTTTAAAGCCGACCTTACAGCTGCACTGTACTTTTTTTTTTTTTTTTGAGTAAAATTGTTTAAGCTGCACTTTAGATATGGAAGCATGTTTTGTTTACTGCACTTTAACAAAGTGGGAAAGCTCAGTAAGTTCTGATTAAAACTGAATCTGAGCAGGCTTTAAAGCTGACCAGCTGCACTATACTTTTTATTTTATTTGAGTAAAATTGTTTAAACAGAAATTTATATTTATATTTTCCATTCAAAAAATGTGTTAAAAAACAGCAGGATTTTATTTTTCACTTTTAGATTTCTATTTTTCATTCAAAAATGTGTAAAATAAAAAGCAAGATTTTATTTTTTAAGTTTTATATATTTCTATTTTCATTCAATTACCAATAATAGTCCTTTTGTAAAATAAAGTACACAACATCTGAGCTATATGTCGCTCTGCTCTAAATTTAGCTGTTAGTGTCTAATTCCTCTTTTTTTGGATGACTGCAGGTCAAAGAAAAATGTCAATGTCATCCCAGCATCAAAGAATAAAGTCATTTCCCTCACAGATTAGTCAGATTCCTTCCTGTACAAGGGTCACTGCTCACATGTTTTAACTTCCTGTGTATAAAACCCAATTATTCTTATTTTCATACATGTATTTTTACTATGTTAACACCATCTTTTGAAAAGCAGATGTAGTCATAAGTGTGTTGTTTCATTGCCTTTACAGGTGCTTTGACTACAGAGATGTGAGTGACGACTGGTTTGACACAGGAACATTAGACGCTACCTCCCGACCACCAGAGAAGCAAAAGTGGACAGGATTCTATCAAGCTTTGCTAAGCAAGAAAAAGACGTTTTCTGTCCCTCACATCTCTGCGGTCAAATCAGTGTTAAATCTGGGGACAGACACGGACGGAGCAGAGCGAGGTCTCAGAGAGTAGAGCAGATGAGCCTGATCAGCTGGCTGATTAAATTTACTGCCCAGATTTATCTTTTTACACCCAGTATGTGGAGGAGCTGAGCCTTCCACTAAAACATGTTACAACGCCTTAATCTTTATGAACAGTAACTGTTATAATGTGACAGACAAATGCACGTCAACTCTACTGACCCTAATTAAACCCGTCCACCTCTTTAATGTCTTAATGAAGATGGCAGACAGCATGGTGTCAGAGTGAAGCCGTTAGCTAACGGATACAGATACAGAACGATAATGAATGGAAATGCTCAAATGTGCATCAACATGTGCAACCACGTGTGTGTGTGCAACATGTGTACTGTATGTGAACAAATGACAGCAGGGACAGTACAGAGAGACACACTGATGTTAGTGTGTGTGTGCTGAAGCATGATGTAGGTCAGTGCAAACTCATTCATGCCCGAGGTTGACAAGAAACACACTGACACCAATGTGTGTCTCTCGCTTACACACACACACACACTAACACACACACACACACACACACACACACACACACACACACACACAAAGGTTTTGTGAATGCAGAGCTGTCAGGTTTTCTCTGAAGGAGCACTCGTCTCTTGTGTCAGTTTGACTTCTGATACAGGAACAACTGACTGTGACACAGTGACAGAACGATGATGATCGTTTACAGTGTGTAGTCTCAGCTGTGCGACATCATCGAACACTACAACACCTTCAGCACCAGAGACAGTGCCGTATGAAACATAAATGACGGTTATGCTAGCAGATCTTGATGAAGATCACTACCTGACCGGACAAAAGGAATGAGTGTTTGTATCCTGCAGACGGAAAAAGTGTGGAGAAACATCGTCTCTGCTGCAGCAGGGAAACCACCATTCTCCATGATACTGTATTGGTGCAGTCTTTAGACGTGAAACAGGTTATTGTTACTTTCATCACCGTTCTGTAAAGCGATGAGGTACCATGGATGTATAAAGAAAACTGGATACAGTGTTGGAGGCGGGGCGGAAAGTTGCTCAGTGGCGCATGAAACCTAAAAAGTTTGACATCCTGGGTATGACATTACCTAGATCTTCTGCATCGCTGGGCTCATAAAGCAAATGCCCTACAGCCTTTTGCAAGCTGAGCAGCGCTCCGCTAACTTGAATGAGGATAAAATGATTCGATCTTGCAACTCTTCTTGACTTACCAAATGTTATTGGACAGAATGGATTAAATTCTGATAGTGAAATGAGTGCAGGGGTTTTGACGCTCAAAAAAATGTATCCCGAGTACCCCGTCATTTGACCAGTTTGTGTGCACTAGAGGTTGGTAAAATAAGTCTCTGGCTAAAGGCTTGCTAAGTATTCACACGATGCTCATTTTGCAAAGCTAATTATTAAATGATAGAAATCCTAAAAACACCTAAATGCTTGTCATTATTGCAGATGAACATGAGTGTGTGCACCATCCAGCTGCTGCTGTGCACTCATTGTTGAGTTCTACCTTTTCAATCTCGTCAACTTTATCAACGACTTCCAGATAACTACTGTTTGAATCTGTGAATTTAAAATCATTAAAGATTCGACTCTTTACTTCTACCGCACTACATTTTGGAAACAAATATTCACTACATTTATTTAACAGCTTTAGTTACTTTGCAGATTGAAAAAAATAATATATATTTAAGGAAGAAAACAAAAAAAGAACATAAAGCCAATATACCAATATAATTAAGTGTTTAATGTCTGAATACTAACCAAGATTTTTTATTATTTTATCAATAGGGTTGCAGCAATATACAGGTTTTAAGGCATACCGTGATATAAAAGTTGATGGTTATCATACCGTCATTTGCTTATCTACAATACTGAAAAATAAATGCAACTGGACGGAGATTCTCCCTGTTATTTGAGTTATTTTCTGTAGGGAGACTTTCATTCATTCCATTACAAATATGGTTTAAATAAAACATTTATTTAAACAAAAAATATCCTTTCCATTTTCATTCCTTCGAGGGTCGTCCTGACTGATCCTGATAATAATAATAATAATGATAATAACTCTGCAATATTGTGATACTTTCTGAGACCATCATCGTACCATGAAAATCTCACACTGTTGCAAACCTAGTTATCAATAAACTAAATATTTAACATGAATATTCCAACTCTTCGCACAGTGTTCACCAAAAACACTGCGATCAAAACAACCAAATCAAATGCAAATGAAACATAAAAACCCCAGAATAAATTAGGTTTTTATTAATTTAATAATAGCTGGCAAAAACATAGCAAAAAAATATACAAAACAAAACAAAACAAAAAGCAACTTTTCTGAAATTCTCACTGTCTCCTGCAATTTCGTTGCAACAAATACGCCTAAAACATTGCAGCTTTTTAGAAAAGCTGCCGTGAAATCAGGCATTTAGGCCGTGACAATCCCAAAAAAAGCCTGCGAAATCCTGGAGGGTCCGATTTTGGATTCAACAGTCCTAATCATTGTCTATTATCAGTCTATTAACTTTTTTATAATTTCTTTATAGATATCCTTAATCCACTGATCTCCTTGGCAAATTTTTTTATTCATTTTTTTTACTCATATATTTATGTATCTACATGTTACTGTATATCATGTTATAGTATGTGTGAAAGGCAAGCTGTGGTGGGATCAATAAAGTTGTCTGAATCTGAACAACCCATCGTTATATAAAGTCTCGAATATTAGCTCCACCTTTAGCAGCTCCAACGTTACACATTAATACATCAATAATTATAATCCAATAACATGATACATATTATTCTGAAATGGGCCACTGTGCATGACTGCATTTGCTTTTGGTACTTTAAGTATATTTTTGATACTCAGTAAGAATTCAAACACACGACTACGACTTCTAACAGAGTATTTCAACACGATGTTGATACTACATTTACTAAAGTAAAACATCTGTGTCCTCTCCACCTCTAACATGTTGTATAACATCACATACAGAGGGACTCTCGAAACACACAGGTGCAGAAAACACCTGAACTAAAACTATAAATATTTTCTTTCTCAGTTTAACGTCTCTTTCCTCCCCTCCCTCTCTTCATCACATCCTCCTTCTCATTACACCTCTTATTTTCTCCCTCTCCCCTCCGTCAGCCATCTGATGTCCTGTTAGCTGTGACCTAGTTGGAGGGCTGCCTCCTCTGGCCTGAGGACAGGGCAGAGCCCCACACACACACACACACACACACACACACACACACACACACACACACACACACACACACACACAGACATTACTGCTGTTTTTTTTTTTAAATGTATGCGGTTGATGATGACTCAGATCAGATCTACATGAAATCAGATGCATGCTCTGATTCCTCTGACCTCTTTTTTAATGAAGACACACTGTGGGTCACATTCCTGCTGTTCACTGTTTCTAAATGATCCTGAAAATATGAAACGAGCTGACAACATCAACATGGAGAGAGCTTACAACTGCCTCAAGGTGTGGCGGCAAATTATACTCACAGATGAACACATTTCAACAAATGATGTCTGGAAAGAAAATACCCAGGTTTCTCTCTCTGCCTCCCTCATCTCTCTCTGTTTTGTAGGCTCTGTCAAATGTTTAGCATTTCAGTTACTGAAAGTTAATTTCATCTTTCCTAAGAAACAGTGAATGCATACTGTATGTGTTCATAATTTTATCTTTCTGGCCTCAACTTTGGTGTCCTTCTGGAGACATGAATAATTTGTTTAGTCTAATATCTGCGTGGGCATTAAAAAGTAGTTTATAACATAATTTCAGTTCCAACAGACACAGACAGCTAACATGCTGCAGGTCAATGCTGTTTCTATCTATGATTTGAGCGCACTACGTTATCAACCCATCCATCCATTCATCTACTCATTTTCATGCGCTGCCCTCGGGCCGGGTCGCAGACGCCAAATAATCCAATATTTACAAAAACAGCACAGATTAGAGAAAGATCCAAACACTGACAACAGACTTTCTTAACTAATAAATGATCTACCAACCCCTCATGTAACAAGTAACCAGACACCAGCTTCAGAAGGTCGTAATCAGCCCATTAACTGGTCATCATTGGTTGTCAGATGGCTATCTCTAGTGGCCATGCTAATCACGGGTACTAAGGAGGAAGTCACGTGACATAGTATTAAGAGCAACAAAGTCCTCTCAGGGAGGAAGTTTGGGTGGATGGATGGGGCAAACAAACATAGGACTTTTACCCAGGAGACTGCTGTTCATGTCCTATGTGACATCTAAAGTCAACGCTGAGGCAACGCACTTAACATGGTTAAGTTGCATAACAGACATACTTATTTTAACCCAAACCACAATCATCTCCTAAACCAGGCATCAGCAACCATTCATTTCCAACCACTTATCTGAGGCTGGGTCGCAGGCAGAACAAAGTACTCAAGACATCCCTTGACACTTTCCAGAAACACTTTCCAGCTCCTCCTGGGGGATACTGAGGCGTTCGACATGAATAACTCCTCCAGTGTGTTCTGGGTCTGCCCCGGGGCCTCCTACCAGTGGGACATACCTGGAACACCACTAACAAGAGGCACCCAGGAGGATCCTGATCAGATGTTGAACCACTTCAACTGGCCACTTTTGACATGGCTCTACTCCGAGCTCCCCCAGGATGTCTGAGCACCTCCCCCTAGTTCTAAGGCTGAGCCCAGACATCCCACGGAGGAAACTCACTTCAGCCGCTTGTTTCCGAGATCTTATTCTTTCAGTCACTACCCAGAGCTCATGACCATGAGGACTTGGACGTAGATGGATCAGTAAATCTAAAGCTTTGCCTTTTGGCTCAGCTCCCTCTTCACCACAATGGTCCGGCGCAACACCACTCCAGGCCGCCTGTCCACCTCCCGCTCCATTTTACCGCTCACTCGTGACCAAGACCCCGAGATACTTGAACTCCCTCTCTTGGGGTGTAGCAACTCTCTCCCAACACACTGGGGCAACCCATCGTTTTCTGGCAGAGAACCATGGACTCAGACTGCAAACTTTTGATGTTTACTTGTGCAAATCATTATGTGCTCACACACTGGAACTGATCTTTGTGCAAATCTTTTTCATTTGTTGACAAAATCAAATTTATTTGTTCATATTTTTTTTACACATTCAGTAGCTGATCAAAACATTTTTCCACGTTCACACATTTGACAGTATTTATACAAAATGTTTTCACACACTGAGATGTGTTGATGCACAGTTACAAGACTTTTGACCCTGTTTTGTTTCCATACAAACAGACCTGAGTGAGAGTGTGTGTGTGTGTGTGTGTGTGTGTGTGTAGCATCTACATCTGCAAATTACAGACATGTCAGTCACACAGCCTCTGCTTACAGCCCATGCATGGCAGTGTGTGACAGAGGGGAATCTGTGTGTGTGTGTTACAGTACGGTACACCTCATAAGTGCCTCGCTCTTTGGCTTTGAACCGGATCCAACAAGTCCCTGAACCACTCATCTAAAACACACACACACACACACACACACACACACACACACACACACTCTCTCACACACACACACACACACACACACACACACACACACACACACACACACACACACACACACACAGGTCTGTTTGTACCTTCTCTCAGCAGCTTGCCTTTACCTTACAAGGACAGGTCTCTCATGTTCTACAGAAGGTGTTTGAACCTCTGACACAGATCAAGTATTCTACATTTTATCACATTAGTACTGCTCCATATAACAGCTAACTTTCTTATTTAATTTAAATACTTAAAAGAATAAGTTCGAAATAGAGTGGGTTGGACCCAAATAACACTGCTGCCTATGGCCATGTGTGAACCTGTCCTAACACCACCCTAAACGTTCATTTTCAAAGCCATGAAACTCACCGAGTGCTCAGTGGTGTTCGTTGATGTTCTGACATAAATATCCTAGCAAACTGTGGTTTCCATCCGTGTTTTCACTATTCACCTCGATTGTGGAACTATTTTTTCAGCTGCCTCACACCTGTGTGTAAACTTCCACTTGATCGTTGGTTTGACCCTGAAGTGTTATACACTCCAGCCCACCTGATGGCGATAACGCCCCTTTACATGGGTGTCACCAACCGGCAGGAAACCAGAAAACAGAGAAGAAGCAGGAGAAGAAGATTAGGGTTGTGTTCAAAGGCATCGTACTGCGAAGGCTGTTCACAAGCGAGTAATCCATTGTGCAGTTGTTTAAACTTAGATGGAAACAGACAGCTCAGTGGGGACAGAGCACCTGCTGCAGCAAGCAACACGCATTTTCACTTGACCAGCGGACTTCACTAGCTGATTAGCTGTTGAAACAGGTGACATCGTGCTTTATGTTCTAAAACCAGCCGCCGTTGATTTGACCAGCTGAGTTACAGGTGACTCCATCAGCCGGCTTGAGTCAAGCTCAGACCGGCCAGCTCACACCACTGACACTTTTCTCTGCGACGTTCTAAAACGGTTTTGTCTCGTCGTGAATCTTTGGTCTGAACTGGGCTTAAGGGACGCCCAAATTTTGCCATAAACCAACAATCAACCAACCTGATTGAAGCCACACCTCTAGGTTTGGTAAATCCATTACTCAGACTGGCTGTCATCTGCAGCCTCTCCCCTTTAGTGCAACCATGGGACTATATCAAAACTGGAATTACCACTCTATAAATGACCAAATTTAAGTTGCATGAGTGTGTTTGGTGATTTCATTCCTTCAAACAGGATGTCAACTGGTCGAGTCATCTTTATTTATGTAGCTTAATGTAACAAATAACAAACTTATCTCAGAGGGCTTCAAAGTGCGTCCACCCTCTGTCCCCAGATCCTCATTTTAGACCAGGAAAAACCTGGAAGAAGGCTCAGGAGGAGCAACAGAGGAAGGATCTCTTTTAAGGACGGACAGACAGGAAATAGAGCAAGACAGTAAAGTTATACTACAGACTACCAGGATGTCTGTGCTTAATGTTTTGCCACCTGACTTTGTGACTCACTGACTCATTGTTTCAGAGTTGTTCTTCGGTGCTTGTTTAAAAGTATTCTGGGAGGTGTCGTAGATGTAGGCGAGGCAGGTAGTGTGAAAGTGCTCTGGTGCTGTGAACATTAAAACTGAGTTTTTCTCCTTTTAAACTGTGAAATCATCATGTGACCTGCTCTCCGGTCTCAAACTGCCAAGCGTTGGAGAAACAAACCCGTCTTTCCAAACTCTCAGCTTGTGTCGCCCCCGCAGGAGCTGTTCCTGGCAGCGACACTGAAGGTGGAGGCTGATACTCCTTCAGCTGGAAAACCAATCACCATGGTTTCTAACCCCAAACACACACACACACACACACACACACACGACCAGCGTCCACGTCCAGCCTCCTGTAGTGTACCATGTGTTTTCAATGAGCAGCAGGAGGTCGAGTTACATTATGACTACCTCTGCTCACAGCTAACTAGTACCAGCTGTGGAGGACCCAGAGAGGGTCTGAGACGGGTCTGCACATGCTCAGTAGAGGCCAGCTCAGGGGCTTCACTGAGGAGTATGCACTAATGTTTATGAAAGTGAATGTTGATTAATGTATGCAGAGTTTTGGTTTGTCTTCCTGCTTCAGTTCCCTCAGTTTCACATCATGGCAGCTTTGATCCCATGTTGCCAACAAGCAGTAACGCAGCATGTGTACGGCCCTGTAGGCCATCAATAATGTACTTTGGCCATTAAATTTAGGGGCCTGGTGGCCTGTGGGGCCGGTGCTTATAGTTTTCCTGTCTATCCCTGTTTTAGCCTGTTTTTCTCTCGCCAAAATTAGCCCTAGCATTATCAAAGCCTGTAAATGCACCTTGCTAATCAAGCTAGCAGCTAGCATTAGGGTTAGCTTCACCCTCTTCACCCGACCCATGAAAATATGCCTCGATAAGTCCAAATACCAATCTCTAGGTTCAGCCCAGCTCACATTTTTGTTTTACACATTGTGCAAAAACAAACATTCTGATTACTATTTTAATTATTAATATTACAAATACATTTTGGTGGCCTATTGGAGTGATAAAATCAACCCCTTTTTCAGTCCACCAGCTGCAATTTGCTGCAATAAAAATGACTGAAGTGAGATGAAAAGAATGAAAACTTAATCATAATATATATTACGAGGGGTGGGAATCACCAGAGGACCCATGAGACAATTTTATGGCAATATTACTGTAAATGTACTGTGATATGCTGAGTATTGCGATAAAATATATATTGTGATATATATTGCGATTTATTCCTACAACTGCAAATTATTTCCCCAAAGGAACGTCTGAGTTGGTGAAAAAACATTGGAATAGAGTCACATACCTGGGTTCACGTGTTTTTAGCATGTAACAAAAGCCTTCATTTTCAACAACGCTGTATGGACGCAGACCTTTGCACATGACGTCGCTGATGAACTGTGGTATTTTCTTTGCTCTCTCACAGTTGGATGGTAGTTTTGTTGAGCTAAGTGTGTCCAGGGTTTAGCATTAGCTTGGCCGTCAGCGGCTAACGCTATTTATGTGAGGTGAGCCCTCATGGTCGTATTTTATTCTCATATGACTACTTGCAAATTTTAGGTCATATCCGAGTCCTCCTTTCCTTCTGTGTTAAAAAACAACATAAGTCAAGCTATGATTTAATCATCAATGGCGCACACAGGACTTAACATGGGTCAACCCTAAATCCAAATATTTAGCCCATAAAACAAGATCAACAGCTCAACTGTTGGATTATGTAACAGCTCACATCATCTGCTGGCAGTGGGAATGTAGGCCATCCAGTGGGCACCGAGTTAGGCCCCATTAGGCCGTGTCGTATGAACAGGCTAATGAAGTGGAAAAGAGTCTTTTTATTCACAAAGACGTGGCGCTCAGAGGACAACGCTACTGCTCACAGAGACAGAGAGGAGTGTTAGGAGTTATTCCAGTGAAAGAAAAGGAAGGAAGGGTGAAAGGGCACGAGGGAGGAAGAGACAGAGAAAGGAAGGAAGAGGGGGAAACTTTGAAAAGGAGAATTTGAACAAGGAAAGCTAGACAGTCACAGAGAAAATGAGGTCAAAACAAAGAAAAACGTAAAGGGTGAAATCATGAAAGAATAAAGGAAACAAAGAAAATATGGATAAAAGATTCTTTAATTATTAAATATTTATCTATGGGTATGTAAACCTTAGAGAAGACAGACTATACGCAGCTTGTCCCGTTGATTGACGGCCGCAGGAATGTGATGAGGATGAAATCTGGTGATGAACAGGTGTGTAATAAAGCCAACTGAGGAAGAACAGTTGTCCATAACAGCTTTGCCAGCCCACACACACACACACACACACACACACACACACACACACACGCACGCACACACACACTCACACACACGTCTCCACTAAACAAACACAGAGAAACATGTCAGCCCAGTAATCTGATATCTAACCAGCTCAGAATGTAAATAAGAAATGGCCCATATTTCTCTGGATGTAACAGACGAGCAGAGCTGAAACGATGAGTTGATCAATGGATTAATCTGAAAAGATTTTGAAAGACGATCATTTAAGTCATTTTTCAAGCAATCATGCTGCTGAATATCACCTGGTTTGCTGCATTTCCTTGTCTGATATAATAAAAAATTAAATATCTTTGCATTTAGGACTGCTTATCGGACAAAAAATGCAACTTAAAGACGTCATCTTGGACTCAATTTCATTATTTTCATGTATATTGTGGAGCTCATGGTTGCCATCTGAACGCAATGTACAAATAGAGCCGTTACAAAGTCCCTTCTTTACGTCTCATTGCATTTTTACTTCGGCTGTAAAAACAGTGCGTTAGTTTTGATCAATTAATCACTAGAACTGTTGATAGGAGCATCGTTCTCTGCAGTTTCTGCAGTAAGGACTTTACGTACCATCAGAGAACTTCAAGCCTGAAATATCACCTCAACACAAAGTATTTAGCAGCGAACCTGGAGGTCCGAGCTAGCACAGCCTCTGATGCTAGCGCTAGCAGTCAGCGTCATCAGGCCACACCCGGTGTTCAGACACAAACTGAGTACCTGTGACCGACTCAATTACTCCTTTACAAAATGGACTGCAGACTAATTTGGGCGGTCGAGGACAGGGGGACAACTGTGTCCAAAATCCAGCAGCTTTACCACGACGCATCTGACAACATTAATATTGAAATTTTCAAAATTCTTTCACAGCAAAAATTGATGTGATTCATTTAGATTAATTAATCACAGAGCGTGTAATAAATTAGAATTTTTTTAAAATTCGCTTCACAGCCTCAATTTTTTTACAGAACCAAATGACGCTTGCTGCTCTAGTGTGTGATCTTAGACAGCATGCCAGTGTCCTGGAATCAAAAGAGGCGTGATGGGCGTCAAGTGTAAGACAACAGCTTCGGTCTCTAGTTCGACATATAGGCCTAACATATGCATCGGCTCTATAAAAAATAACACTGGCATTACCATGGCAATAACAATCATTTACTGTCTCTGGCGGCTGATAACGAGCATTCAGACCTCACTGTTTTAACAATTTGTGGACATTTTCAGCCGCTGTTCTTCTCTGAGTTAGCTGCTAACTGCTAACAGCTACCTTTAAAATCTCTCGCAGTGGGTCACACGCATAACACGTCGTCAAAATGCCACATCCATGCTGCTCATGATCTTGTCCTGCTGGCTGTCACTTTTATATAGACATAATTTTGACGCTGTTACTACCTCAGATTCTGGCTTCATGGTGAGACAACTCTGTCCCTGATGCCATGATTGTACCTTTTATACATAACAGTGAATAATCTGTCTTGATTCAATAATGTTAATATCTGCTGTTTTTCTATTCTTAAACCACTTTAAATAAACTATCTTCAAACTACAATTATTGGTCATAAACTGTGATGGACATTTTTTCACTGTTTAGTGACATTTACTAGACTGAACGATTGATTGATAATTCTAAATAATGCTATGTAACCTTTATTTAAACTCTAAACATGAGCAGATTACATAACGAGGGTGGTAAAACATTATGATTAAACATTTTTAATTCATCAGTACTTTTTAAAGGTTATTATTGTATTCATATGTACTCTTGGTTACATCCCACACAGCCATCTTCTCATATCATTACACTGCCAAATGAAACTGTTTGGCATCATTGCACATCCATTCTGCTTCAGTAAACTTGAATTTTCTAAAGATTTGTAGCTTTCCTCTAAAGCTGGGAACACACTTTATTTAATTATGGTTATTTTTAATTAACAGTAATGTATTCATTTATATTTTCCTCTTCACAGACATCTATTCTACAACAGTAACTGGTCTGAAACTGGATTAAAAACAAATTTGTGTTTCTAAACTTGTAAAACTACAACTTGTAAAAGGAAATTCTTTATTCAACCTGTCTATATTTAATATAAATCATAATTCTATGTGATTATTACAATAACACCATGTTAAAACAGCATTAATTTAACAGTAAAGTTCAGTTTTAACTGGGCCATCCTCTTCTTTTGATGGTGCACACTCCTATGTTCATTTTCAGTGCATCACTACTGTAGTTGTGCTGATGGGAGAAACGTCACACCAGACTCCCATTGAAATATCCCCATTTAAAGATTCCCTGCGTGTCTACAGATGCTACACACATTGTAGAATATGCTTTAAGACGCTTTTAGACTAAACAATAATCGCTCTTTGATTCGGCATATATGTAATAAACCAATTCAAAACATAAATATGTAAAATGCCAACTTTAATGACTAAATAACTCGCTCTCTTATGACATTCTGAAAGTCACGTTACACAGTTATAAAAGTTTAATTTCCATAAAAGCAGACGTGTTTTGTGAAATATTAAGAAGCCGAATTGACTTTAAGGTCCCGGCTGCTCGGTTTTATCACAGGTCATTTTAAACTCTGAACTCATTGTGACTTTTATCTTTCATAATAAAGCCGCGGGTCACATAACGGAGCCTGGTGCTGTCGCTCCATCACTGCCCTCTCCAAACCGCCCACTCCCTGCTGCTGCGCCTGGTTTATAACTTCAGTAAACACCTGGTGAACAAACACCGACAGGTACCTGCACATAGTTGCTCTCGCAGTACTCCGCTACTCTCTCCAGGTTGGTGTAACTGTCCAGCAAAGCTCTTCGTCCCGCAGGAATTTCCTCCTCCAGCAGCATTTGCAGCTCCGCCATCTTTACATGCTGCTACTACTAACTAACGGCTGCGGCGCGCGCTCACTGGATGGATCCCGCTGCCTTCATGGAATGTGGGAAAAATCACAGCGCCAGGCGAGAAAAGATGGAAAAGTGGGAATTGTGTGCGTCATTCCAGACTCTGAGGTCAGAGATTAAAGCGCAGCATGCTGACTGACAAGTGACACCGATCCTGACTGTGAGATCTGACGACAACAGGAAGAAATATGAGAAAGTAGTCTAATTATGAGGTCAATGACGCGTTCAGGTGCACCTCGTCAACAGATAAACTACTACAGGATGAAATTGAGGAAAACTTGATGAATTATTAAGATTTTTACTTGAGTAAAAAGTTACAATACTACAGTGTTAAAATACTTAATTACTGCAATCAAACCTAAATAAAAGTATATAAAAGCTTACAAAATATTTTGCATTAAAGTTTTAAAATAAATGTAGTGCAGTAAAAAGTATAATACTCCCCAAGTATTTCAAAACTGTAATTAAGTACAGCTTAAGTAAATGTACCCGCCACTGACAGTGTTCATTATTTTAGTTTTTTTATTTACTGAAAAATAAAATAAACAAAATTGTCCAAATGAATTTTAGCATTTTAATAAAAAACATATGTATTGTTATTATTATTATTATTATTATTATTGTTACATTGATATTATTATAGTAAGATAAAATAAAATAACCACATTTTCAAATTTTCTTTTATTTCATTTTATTGAAATAAAAATCAAATTATCAAAAGTGGCAAAAATCTGTTTGTTTGTTTTTTATTAAAAAATAAACCAAATTGGGACTTTTTTAAATTTTTAATGAAAAATAAAATGAAAAAAACTAAAATTTTATTTTTATTTAAATGTATTCATTGAATTTATTTTATTGTTTTTATTTAAGTAAAAAATAATATTACCAAAATTGTCCCAATTTATTTCATTTTATATTTAGATTTAAAAAAAAAATGTTTAAATAAAAAAGGAAAATAAACAGAATTGGTTGATTTGATATTTTTCATTAGATAAAATTTAAAACAAACAAAAGTGCCAAAATTTGTTTATTTTAAAGTACTGTATAAATCATCTGCTGTGTAATATGCAGACTCACTAAAAGATGTTGGAGATAAATCTTCCTTTTGAAACTCTCCCAACACCTGAGTTTATCTCAAACAGGTGTCCTGCAGCAGGTCTGTCTCCCTGCAGAGTCACGAGTCCTCTGAGCCAAACTGAACATATGTTACATGACTGCAGAGTTTCTGGGTTTAACAGATTCCTGCCGACAACACGCCTCCACTCATCATTTTATATTTCAGTAAATATGGGAAATTAATTTCAGCCTCTTTCTCCAGCCTAACTTTAAACTGTGGGAGCTCATGATGCTGCAGAAGTTCTGTATCCATGTGATGTACTTGTTGGAGCAGCAGCGCCACCCTGTGGTGAGAAACACAACACAACACACAACTGATACTGTACATAATACTGTTTATCTTTATTTACAAAATCACACTTAGGAATACAAAGTGCTAAATAACATGTACAAAATATACATTAAAGGGGCAGGATAGCTGGGTTTGAGTCAGACAGACACACAGACAGACACACAGACAGACAGGCAGACAGACAGGAAGAGGTTTTTCAGGCAGGTATGTCCAGATTCTCGTCTCCTCTCGGGAATCCCTCCACCTCCATTGTCATCAAAAACTCTGCAAAGACAAAACCAACACATTTCACTAAAAAAACAAAACCTCAGTGTCTTCTAAATTTCACAAAACACCCTCAGACTATAAGTAACTTTGATTCCTCGTTTTTATGAATATTATTATATAATTATTTTGATTTTGTGAAAGTTATTTACCCACTTTTGTTTGTATTTTTATTTCTCTGTAAATCCATTTTGTCGACCTGTTTAAAATCAGCTCTATACATTTGACTTGACTTGAGAGATGTTATACTGACATCATCATCAGAAGTATTTCAAAGTGCCGTTTACTCTGCTGATATTACTTTCTATGTTTACAGCACCTCGTCTTTAAGCTGCTATCCAAATCTTAAATTTGCTTTGAGTCACTTAAACACGTCCTGGGTAGTTTCACCAGCCACCTCCCATCAGTAACCAGAGATTTAATATAATTAGCATAATGAAGAAGAAACACATACGGAAATGTTTGAAAGAAAACAAGTCAGAAATAAATACATTTGGGGGAATAAATAGAAGAGGAAATACGAAGGGGATATAATCACTGAATGATGAAGTAAATACACTTAAAAATCTATCAATACATTTCAAGATAAATTTAAAATGAATAAGTAAATGCAAAAATAATGAATACATTTAAAAACATTTAAATTGAATTTACAAAATTTAATTTAAAAATAAAAAATAGAATTACAATTAAATTTAAATTACAAAATAGAACTGAAGTCAAATTTAAATAAATAACTTTAGAAATTTAAATTCAAGAAAATTAAAAATAAAATAAAAAAATACATTTAAATCTAAAAAATGTGTACATAAAAACAGAATTACAATTAAATTTATATAAAAAAATAAAATACAAATAATAAAAAGGGGAAATGAATTAGGCAAGTAAAAAATAGAATTAAAATTAGATTTACATAAAAAAATAAAAGAGAAAACTAATTAGGCATGTAAATGAATAGGGGAATTAACATAAATGAACATAATAGGAATAAATTGATTCAGACAAATCAATTTATATCACATTGTATCAATTACTTAATGCTTACATTTATTTTTAACACAGGTGTAGATTTCAGGGGGGACACAGGGGACATGTGCCCCTCAATATTTAGAACAAATGCATCCCCCTCAAAACAATACAATAAAGGACAGAGGACTTTCATTTCAACAAAATATATGATACAGAAAAGGCAAAACTGATGCAAAATGATTCACAAGAAAGCAAAAACTTAAGTGTTTGACCGTCAAAATTTAATGTTGAGGACCCCAAACCCAGTTTCATGTGTGTCCCTCCTCATCAAACGTACACCCTTGATTTTTAACATTTAATGGTATTGATTAATTTTAGAGTCATTTCTTCTTTTAGTTTTGATTTTCTCCACCCACCTTCTGTGTAGTCGATGTCGGGTCGGGTGGAGACGACCGCCCAGGCCAGGCCCACCAACAGCGCCACCACCAGGTTCACTACGATCCACGGCCGCAGGATCTGCTGCTCCGACCCTGGAGGCCTGAAGGAGATGAAGGTGAGTAAGACACAGTCGAACACGGTCGAACACAGTAGAATAAAACCTCAGCTCTCACCACAGCGTCTCATTGGCTGTCGGGTAGAGGTGGATACGATCGCTGGTCATTTGCTGACTTAGGGACAGGATCAGGGCTATGAAGTATACTGGAGACAGAGAGACCGTCATCATCATCACCATCATTATCATCATCATCATCATCACCATCACCATCATCATCATCATCATCATCATCATCTTTGTCCTGACTCACAGAAAGAAGCGAGAGCAGCAGGATCCAGAGTGAGGAATCCTCTCAGAGCCATGGAGGCTTTGGCCAGGTTCACCCTGCAGGGGGCACCAAACAGTCAACACTAATGAATGAATGAATGAATGAATGAATAATTCGTTAATTTTAAGAAGAAAAAAAATGCATGAAATTTAAGAGGCCTTTACATTGAGTCGAGTGCTCCACTGACTCCGTGAGCTTTAATGTTGTAGTTCAAAGCTCTGTCCATTTAGAGGTGGTGAAATTTTAATGTTTTGCCTTTTATTTTATTTCCTGTTTATTTCCTTTGCCGACAGGCAGCAGGGTAGCCGCCTTAACATCTGGAAACACAGCACCCACTGTCCAAACTCTGTCTCCACTAGTTCCTTTGCTGCAGAACTGAGTCCTCTTTCAAATGAACTGCAGAAAAGGGACTCGGTTCTTTTTGTGTTCTTCTGTCGGTCCACTTTTTGGTGCACTTTGAGAGGATTGAGTTTGGTTTGTTTAAAAATGACTATATGTGAAAACACCAGGCCCAAAACTGAGCCACTTACTCAAGGAGGTGAGCTGGGGCAGACCGAAGGGTGGGCACAATGTCTCCACAGCAACACTACTGGGTTGGGATGGCGTTGGTAACGTTTTTTGCCAAATGAGCAAACTTCTCCCACGTGATTGTTGTTACAGAGTTATATTTGTTGTGATTTATGAGCCTTGGTTTAATGTTTTTATCCACAGACCTGTCGAACGCAGACACGGTGCTGATGGCCAGCAGCAGGTAGAGCAGAGACTGAGCTGGGTAGGCCAGAGGGTGGTACTGCTGCAGCAGGTTGGGCAGCGTGGTCATCTGCTCGCCTGCCAGTACGTACACAACAATGATGTTCCACACGGCGTAACCGGCCAGGAACCCGTGAGAGAAGAGACCGATCACCCTGCACACACCACGGGACGACATGGAGGAGAGGAGTTATCGTATGAGGGGGGTCCTCACAACGTGGTACAGGGTCACGGTCCTCATATATGCAGTAAAACATGTATGTGTTTGTGCAGACCTGAAGCCACTGTGGACCTTCATAGCCACGTCTCTGGTGGTCCAGAGCTGTCGGGGATCCATGTAGTCTTCCATCAGCTCTGAGTGTCGGAGCTGCTCAACTCGCTCTGCCTGGTGGAAACGCCCTATGCACACACACACACACACACACACACACACACACACACACACACACACACACACACACACAGAAGAAAGGCAAATGTACTTGTGTGTGTGTTTTGTGTGTGTTTTCAGTGTAAGCCTCGTCTTTCACACTCACTGTTCCTCTCCACGAAGACTTTGCCGACTGGCTGGCTGTGTCCGTGTGGAGCAGAAAACAGGGAATGCTGGGGGATCGGCGACGGAGCGTCTGTGATGATATCATCGTCTTCAGCTCCGAGGTCATTGCTGTGGTGTTCTGCCGTCCTCGCCTTCCTGACATGTGACATAAGAGAGACGGTTGTCACTGTGTAGGTGAAGACTGAAACATCTCAGTAACTGTTGGAGTGTGATTAACTGTGGTTCATCGTTCATGTTCAGGTCAACATTTTAATGTGTCTGTACTTTGGTTTTTAAAATCTTAATTTTGTTCTCACCTCTTCTTTTTTGTCTTTCTGGTTACAGCAACATTCGTTTCCTCTCCATCTGCGTCTGGGTCGGCCATGTTACCGTTTGGCACATCTGCGTGCTCTGTTTCCTGATCTGAATGAAACAAACCGTTGGGTTATTATAAATATACAACACAGTGTCAAAACTTTGATAAAACACTGTCTCTTGGACATTGGTGAAGCCAAGTAAAAGCTTTTTACATTTTTATTATTATTATTTTATCATTTTTTTTATTTATTACATACTTTATTTAAAACAAATTGTAAGTATTTTTATTTTATTTTTTTCTATTTATTTGTCGTGTGTATGCATTTTGGAAAAAAGTTTTGAAATTATTTTTAAATATTTTTATTTATACATATATGTTTATTCATTTATTCTTTTTGCATTTTAAATGTATTTTTTTTACTTTACTTTTTATTTGTCTTGTTAATTTTTGCAGGAGAAACATTTTTAGGTTTTAATACAGTTATACATTTATTTATCTATTTATTCTCTGTTTAATATATATTTGTTTTATAGTTTATTTGTCTTGTCTTATATGTGTGTATTCATATAATTATTTATTGTTTATTTTTCTTGGAAATCTAATAACTGAAGTGTAAAAAAATTAAAAAATAAAACACTAATGGACAGTCAGTGCTACACATAAGAAAGTGTAAAAAAAACACTATCTCTTGGACATTGGTGATTATTATCTGCAGGAGAAACGTTTTTATTATTTTTACATATTTTATTTGTTTATATATTCATCAAAATTTTTATTTTTTAAAACATTTTTTTAAATGTATTTTTACCTTATTTTTATTTGTCTTGTGCATGTTTGTATATTGATATAGTTGTTTATTATTTGTGTTTCTTTCTGGGAATATAATTTTGAATAAAGTGTCAAAAAAAAACAAACTCTCACCCAATGTGTCTTGAACGTTTGTGAATATTATTTTTATTACATACATACATTTGTATTTATTCATTTATTTACATAATTATTTGTATGTATTTTAGATCATTTTATTATTTCTCTTGTCTAATGTTTGTGTTTTGATATTGTTTTTTGAAAATCTGTTAGATTAAGTCTAATGTCTAAGTCTAACACTGCCTCTAGTGGACATGTTGGTGCTACACATGAGCAGTGTTGTTACCAATTGTAGGCGCCCTCTTCTTTTTCTTCTTCTTCAGTGGTGCTGGATCCTGCGGCTCTGGAGTCAGAGGTTCTTTACTGTCAGAGTGGCTCCTGTTGGCCACTTCCTCCATCTCCACCTCCACCCCTGCAGAGGAGCATCACAGAAACAGAATAATAGAAGAGAGCAGAGATGTGTGGAGCTGCAGGAGTAGACTCTGCCTCCTCTCACCTTCCCCCTGCTCCTCTCCATCAGTCACCTCCTTCTTTGGTTTCTTCTTCTTGCTCTTGACGGTTGGCATGGTGTCGTTTCTCTGTGAATGAATCAATTTAGATGATCTTTCAGGATTTTTTTAAAAAATGTAGGTCAGTTAATTAACGTTTAACGAGGATCTTCAGTGGCCGGATGGTGAAGTCTGTTAGAGATAATTGGATTATCCTGAGCTCTGAAGACAGCAGGTGGGACAAAGCTTCAGGAAACACACCACAAAGAACAGACCAAAGACTTTTTTAAAGGTTATTTAAATAGAGTTTTGCAGCATGTCAGCGTGCAGCAGTTTGAAATGATGATTGGCCAGAAGATATGTCACTAACAAGGTCTCTGTCAGTCCATGTGATGTTTGTTTACAGGCCACAGCTGGTTGATCATGAGGTGGTGGTGGACCTTTACCGTCCTCTCCACAAAAAGTCAGAAATAAGCAGTCAACATTACATCAGTGGACACCAGATCATAAAAAAAAGAGGTGGTTACAAGTACATTATGTAGACGTTCATCCTTTTACAAAGCAGATAAGCAACCTGAGATGTCTTCTTAAGAGACATAAGTGCAGCTTCAACAATATGTCTCAGTTTTCCACATTCAGTCAGTCAGTCGACTTCTCACTGTCATTAGATGTGCTATTATCCAAACATTCCCTGATACTGAAGCTGCTGATTGACAATATTTTGCACAATCTTCAGTATCTTTAAACACAGTAAGTATTAATTGTTATATCAGAGAAATGTATTCCGGTCAGGAATTAGAATTAGGCACTGTTTGCTCCCAACACCTGACACCTCTTAGTCTCGTCATCTAGTGGGCCGGATTGGATCCTGTGGCGGGCCCATTCTGGCCCACAGGCCTTATGTTTGTCACCCCTGACATAGAGCATCACATGAGCAGAGCCACACCGCCAAATTTAAATGCATATCTCTGCAATAAATGGTTAAAGCTTTGAAGTGAATGTTCTGACTGAGCTTAACACCGTTTCCATTCAAACAAAACAACGAGTGTTGTTTGATAACACCTGTTCACTGTGATAGAAATTAAAATACATCTGTAGACACTGTTGGAACACTTCGAAAAATGGTTTCTAGTCGCCTCACAGATGTTAGGCAACCGAACCTTTAACATCATTTTCGGTTTCCAACGGCTATAGATCAAAATGCTTCTGGACACAGCTGTATCGACCTACAACCAATCATAGCCCTGAAACATGTAAACAGACTACAGCGAGCAGAGATGAGCTGTGATGATGTAGCATCGACATGTCTGTGAGCGACTGCTGCTGTTTTTGCCATCGGAAGGAGCGTGGACCTGGGAACTGGACAACTGGATGCCACGAGTAAAAAACACTTTTTGTGCCTATTTATTGTTGCCAGGCAACCACCCCATCATCTCAGTGTGTAGTTGCTGCCATGTTGAGGCAGAGGGTGCTGTCTGTAGCTCTGGTTGAGGATGAGAGGCTGTCAGCAGATAAACAGAGATCTGTGTGGGTACATGAGACCCTAAAGAAGAGGCTGGATCATGGGAAGCACCACCAGTTGGTCCAGGAGCTTCTCCTCCATCATGGACGTTTACAGGCATATTTTAGGATGACTCTGGGCAGTTTGACAACCTGCTGTCTATCGTCGAGCGTAACATAACAAAACTGTTCTTTACCAACTGTTAACTTGTTGTCATGACCACCACAGAAGGCCCGCCTCTCAAATAAAACAGATGACGTGGGACATTGAAGTTTTTTCAACTGGAGAAGTTCAGAGTGCCAGGCGCCTAAAGTGCAGAGAGTTCCACAAAATGTTCAAATTGTTGACAGTTTCACATTAATCGTACAGAAATCAAAATTACCGTGCAAATACAATAATCATCTCACATGTGGCCCCACTGACATCACTCCTCTGAACATCATCATCTCAAACACGCCTCTCATTAGATAAAGGTTGTGATTGGTCTGTTAAACCTCAGGTAGCTGGACACCTGTCCAAAGCGGAGGGGTAAATGGATGGAACTGCACTTGTACAGCGCCTTTCAAATCGCTTTTCACCCACTCACACACACATTCATATACTGTTGGCTGAGGTTACCATACAAGGTGCCACCTGCTACTTAGTTTTTAACACACTCACACACCGATGGAAGCAGAGTCCATTGGGAGCAATATGCAGGTCGGTATCTTGCTCAAGGATACTTCAACATTCAGACTGGAGGAGCCAGAGATTGAGCCACTGATCTTCCAACTGGTGAACGACCCCGTCTACCCGCCCCAGATGTGTTTGAGGAACCAGACACATCTGTGGCAGAGCACATACACAATGAGCTGAAGATTTGTCAGGTTCCCAGGCAACATTTTACCTGGATTATTTTTGCATTTAGGCACATATTTAACGACAGGATGTTCCTTTTCTAAATGATCACAACGACTGAAACGATGAGTTAAAGCTATCTAGTACAGTAAGTGTTGATATTCATGGTACTTCTAGTGCTGGCAGTGCATGACAGCTCTACACAATGGTAGCAGCATCCAAAACCAAAACACAGAACATGAATGAGACGAAGCTGCACCATGAAAAACTGAATATTTATAATAAAATATAAATCAGGATAAGGATTGCTTAAACTGGCTAAATTCTAACTTCCCTTTGGCTCTGTGCTTTTTAAAGGATAACCTGAAGTCTTATTACTCGTGCACCTTCTTTCTACACTGAGCACATTTAAACCAAAAGCATATTTCCAGCAGGTGTGTGTGAGTGAATAAGAGTCGGTGCTCACCTGCGCAGCAGCCGAGTCGCTCTGTGAAGAAACACTCCAGACGATCACAGACTCCTCCGTCTGTCTCTGATCTGATCCAGCTGAGGGAGAGTGTCTTAGGGTGAACCTCAGAATAAAATCTCACCCTCCTTTATTTGATCTTTCTCTTTTCTTCCTCCTGTTTAATCTCAAACCCTGGATTCAGAACGATTCTTTCCCTTTAAATGATTTGAAACCTGAAGCCTGAGTCCAGAGTGAGGAGATGAAGTGAGACAAAGCAGAAACAGATGGATGGCTGAGGAGGCTCATGTGCAGGTTTGAGATTCGTCCTCGGGCTTTGGAGTGACAGGTGGATCATGTGCTGAGCCCTGACAGCCTCTGGGAGCTTTGTGGTTGGTTGATCAGCTGTGAGGTCACCTGATGGTAGTGTGGCTAAGTAGCCATGGATGCTAATAATCCTTCACCTGCTCCGCTGCCAATATACAGCTCATCCAAACACACACACACACACACACACACACACACACACACACACACACACACACACACACACACACACACACACACACACACACACACAGATGATTTTGGTTCAGCTGCAAAACACAGGTCCATATTCGCTGAACAGGTTTTGGTTTTGGCATAGAAATGTAATCAGTGGTTCAAGAAGTGCTCAGATCCTTTAACCAACTGCAGGTCTTCTGCAGACCCTGTTGCTTTTCTATCATCTTGAACCCGTCTGGCCATTCTCCTCTGACCTCAGGCATCAGCAAGGCATTTTGTTGTGTGTGAAATATTCAGACCAGCACGCACTTTGTTCAACTAGTGGTGTTCCTCAGGGCTCTGTCATAGGTCCCTTTAATTCATTATCTACCTTCTACTTCTTGATCATATCTTCAGAAAATCTGACATTCAATTCCACTGCTACGCTGATGACACCCAACTCTTTCTATCCACCAAGCCTATGTCCACTCTTCCACCCAGTTCCCTTTCTGACTGATTATTGGATATTAAATCTTGGCTCTTGTACAACTTCCTCAAACTTAACAATGATAAAACTGAGGTTCTCCTGAGAGTCATCCTGGACAGTACATTGTCCTTCACATCACTGGTGTTACTGTCTGCATACTTTCACCTATGTAATATTAATTGTCTTTGCCCATCACTGATACCTCACAGCGCCACGATCCCTGTTCTCTCTTTGGTTACATTCTGGATTCTCCCTCTTGTCTTCAAATGTATTACTTTTACTATTATAATATACCAACAGTCTGATCTGATCCGCTCCCTGTGTCATGTTATCTGTTGTGTTACACTGACCCCCACTCGCTGCTGTTTGTATAGATGACAGTAAAGCTGAATGATGCAGTGAGAAGACACTAATCTGGCTGTTAAATCGGCTGAGTCGCAGCTGTCCTGCAGAGGATTAACCTGACAGACAGAGAGAGGGAGGACACACACAGCCACATGATTTAATCTTGATCTTTAATTAGCACAGATACTGCATGTATATGTTCACCCTCATTCAATATGTTGTGCTTTTATTAAAGCTGCAGAACGTGAGGATCGGTGGACAGAGTCTGCAAACTTTAGCTGAGTTCAGCTGAACTGTGTCAGCAGTCAGGTGTCGTCATGCAGCTTGTCTGAGCTTTGAGGAGCTTAATATTGAGTTTGAGCTTATTGTTTATCTGTCAGGCCACAACTTCACTGCTCTGGTTCACTCTCACTGCTCTAATAGTGTCATTTTCAGAGACAAAGCTGTGAAACAGTGAAGCATTTAGCAGCTACAGAGACAGATATTTGCCTCAGGAGTTGGTGGAGACCAAAAACACAGCAAACAGAATATTGGACTGATGTTCACAAACACAAGCTGATGCTCGCATGTTCAACACATTGAGGCCCAGAGAGGTCAAATCATCCAATATTTACAAAAACAGCACAGATTAGAGAAAAGTAAAAAAAACTAAAAGCAGTTTTTCTAAACTAATAAATGATCTCACAAACCTGCCTGTAACAAGGAACCAGCCACCAGCTTTGAATGTTTGCAGTCAGTCTTATAGGAGTTATCAGTGGTTATCAGCCTCATAGATACATCGGTTAGAAGGGCCTGCGACTGGGTTCAGAGCGCCATTATCAGCCCAATTACTGGTCAATATTGGTTGTCAGGCAGCGATCTATAGAGGCCGTGGTAATCGACAGCTGTCCCGTGTGACACCAAACGTCAACACTGACCTTAATGTACTTAACGTACAACAGGTTACGCTGCATAACAGAAGTACTTATTTTAAACGAAAACCACAAGCATTGTGGTGCTACAGGCCCACAAATCCTATTCCAGACATAAGGGAACATGCACCATCATCATCTCTGTGTTAGTGTCAGTGAAAATAAAACGCGAAAATTACCATTCCCAGTAAACTCACAACTCATATCACTCTACCACTAACCTATGTGTATGAGACTGATGACCACTGATACCTCATGGTGCACCAGTCCAGATCCTCTGAACAGATCTCTCTACAGAGAGGTCACTAAAGAACATAATGACACTGAAAAGCTGTTCCTGTGAAAACAGTGATCATGAATAAGGTAAAAAACAAAGTGCATCTTTTAATAGAAGACATGGGGTAACGTGAGACAACAGAGCACCTTTATGGTGCTAAATCTTTTTGCTTTTCAGTGGTGGAAAGTAACTATCGTCAAACTTTGACTAATATCCTGGCCTGTTACTTGCTTCAGTGACTGACCTCAGCTGGCGTCTATATTTGGGACGACTTCTTTTGCATGAAACTCTTGATGGAGAATCAAATTGTTTATTTATCCCGGTATGAATATTGCTTGTATAAAAATGTGGCTCCTGATTAACATATCAATTACAACTACTGTAGAGGGGCAGTTGAAGAGCTCAGACCTCGACCAAGGTCAAATGCCTCAACTTATCTCACAATGTTGAAGGTGCAATGTAGGACATTTAAAACATGAATCTAACAGCTAACTATTATTCATATCCGCCACTGGCTAATTGCTGCTGCTCTGCACTGCAAACTACCCCAGCTGGGTGGGCACAGAGTAGGGGAAATCTCTGCTAGCCGCTAAGCTAATTAATACAATGTAAAATGCCATAGACTTGTGCTAATAACATTAGCATGTTGAATTTGTGGAGGAAATGTGTCTGTGAATGCTGCGAGTTATAGTGAAGCTGATTTGTGTACTTGTGTTTGAAATTGTCTCCATTAATTTGAATCAACTAAACTTTACAGCACTTCACAGAAACTCCACCACCGACCAGTGTTTTAGAGGTGTAACTGCAGAGTGACACAGCCACACCACCGCACAAGTATAAATGCTCACAACGGCGTAGGCCACACGCATAGGCTCTGTATAGAGCTGACGCAGTAAGTATTAATCTATCTTGAGCATCTGTGTAAAAACGGCTGCTGTTGGCTCTTTCAGCACTGTTGCCATTGTTAGTGCTGCACTAATAGCCCCCAGCATTTCAGCTCTGTGTTTGCCTGTAATGTCCAAAGTAAGAGCCCAGTCCAGACTCTGAATGTCAAAGGTCAAAACTAATTTGTGCATTTGCTTCAAGATTAGGATCTGCTTCAAAATCAGATGGGTTCTTCCTCGTTGAGTGGAATTAAAATCAGGCTGCACAAACTGAGCCAAATACATGACCTCCTTGGTGGAGGTAATAAATACAGAGAGAATATCTCTGACTCCTCTTTGGAGTTTAACTCAACCAGCGAGGTGAAATTCTTCCTCCACACTTGTCTCACCTCTGAGGTTTTATCTGTTCAAACTAAAAGTAATTTTATTTGAGAGTTTTGGTGACAATTTTAAAAGACGACAGGTAATATTTTCTTTGAATACCCCCCTCAGTCTCTCACTTTTCCATCTCCATCATGTCGTAACATCTTCTCCTCTGTCTCCAGTTATTTTCTGTGACTCCCAAATTCTTTTTCCATCTCCTCCCCTCGTCTTATCTCACTCAGTATTGTTTTCTTTCATCCAACACGTCTCCGTCTTTTTCTCTCTTTGTATTCTCACTCATAGTTGTTCTTGTCTGTCCTTATCTTCCTCTCCTCCTCCTCATCCTCTTCCTCACTCCTCTTGCCGGGTCCAGCTGACGGGTATCCACTGCGGTTCGTCCTGCGCCTCCTGGATGATGGAGAAGAGCTGTATGCAGGAGTCCTGCAGATCCTCGTTCACCAGCACGCTGTCGAAAAACTGTTTGTACTTTGCCTCCATCAGCTGGGACACCTCCTCCAGCTCCACAAAGTCTTCCTCCTGCAGGAGGAGGAACATGTCGACTCAGTATCCTGCACTTCAAACTCTCTCTCTCTAGTTATTTCATGTGATAACAGTGTTGTCATGCTTTGAGAAACCGGAGCTGTATAATTGCAGCTCTTACTGTGAACACTCTGTTGACGGAGCAGTTGGTGATGATTCGGGCGTCTCTCCGGGTTTCTCTCAGTCTGTCTGGACTCGGAGCTTTGATGAAGATCACGTACGGCTGTAGTTTCCTCGTCCTCAGTGGCAGGATGCTCTGACAACAAAACCAACATCACTGCGTTAATCCACCACTGAAAACAGCCCCCAACTAATGAACTATTTCCTCTGAAGGAAACAAGTGTCTCCATTGATCAACAATCTTCTTAATGAGACTCACATGTGGTTCGACATCGATGATGCACATCCGTCCTCGTTTCAGCACCTCTTCTATGGCCTCAGCGCTGGTGCCATACAGGTGACCCTTATACTCCCCGTACTCCACAAACCTGACACACATTAACACACAAATAATCTAAATGATAACAATAAAATCATACCAAAAAAAACCTAAACAAACAAAAACAGAACAAGTAAACAATCAAAAGATTACCTGTGGTTACAGACCATGTACTCAAACAGCTCTTTGGTGACAAAGTGGTACTCCTTTCCTGACTGCTCCCCTGCTCTGATTGGACGAGTGGTGTCTGGAGGAACAAGGCAACAAGAAGTCAAAACTGGTATGTAATTACCGGGCTCATACAGAATCAATGCCAACTATAACAATACTCCACAAGGCTGTCACCTCTTGATATCAATAATGTGTAAGCTAAAAAATTAATTTTGTCTTAAAGAAATCTAAAACTGTGTCTTTTTTCTGTGCATCACATAATAATCCATGAGAACACTGAAAAACTATGGTTTAAGTTTGAAAACATGCTTCAACAATATCACTACATTTTGTCTATTTTGCTTTTTCTATCAGTAAAGTTTTTGGGATATTAGATCTTTATTATATTATTTTAACTTTAAATGACTGTGTTAGATTTGTGGAGGTCACATACGAGGTACGGGTCCCTGGAAGGTTGAAGGGTTCAGTTTGATGAGTCGTTTCCTTAGTTCGTTCACTCCGACTCTCGTAGCTCCTGGACAGAGAGAAATATTGGAGGTATCAGACACAGAAAAGGTGAATTAACAGAAACTGAGAGAAAACAGAACGCTACAGGGGCAGTGACAAAAAGGTTCTTATGGTCTCACCGATGAGGATGATGAGGCGATGGTTCTCCTGCGGGGTGCGCTGGTACAGAGCCACCTCCTCGTACGGGGTGTACAGGGCGCTGCTGTTGGGTGAGCAGCAGGTGCAGGACTGTCTTCTCCTCCTGTAGGACGTCCTCCTCCACAGACGGAAACTCCGCCGGAAACCGGCTGGTGAGGGACACACCATTCATTCAGTCATTCAGTCATTCATCCATTCACTGTGTCATTGTCCAAATAATCCAGTATTTTTTTTCTATATATTACAAACTGCTGACACTCTCAGAGATTAAGTGGAGAAATTGACTTTTGTCTTTCAGCATTTATCCAGTACCACAGTCATTATCTAGAATTAACCAGCATTCTTTAATTCACTGTAGTAAAATAAATAAAATATATTGTCAGTGAACAGAGTTACTAACCAGACTGATGGAGTACATAATTAACTGACCAACCAACCAAACAACTGACAGACTAAATAACCAACTAAATACCTAACTGACCTCCTAAATGACTGACCGACTGAGCAACACACTAACTAACTTACTACATGACCGACTGAGGGACAGACTAACTTACTGACTGACCAAATAAGTCATCGACTGACTAAATAACTAACTGACAGACTAACTGACTTACTACATGACTGACTAAGGGACAGACTAACTCACCGACTAAATAAGTAATCCACCAACTAACTGACTGGCTAACTAAATGACCAATTACCTGACTGACTAACTGACTAGTTGACAGACTGACTTGCTAACTGATTGACCAACCAATTTACCATCCAACTAAACTAAACTAAACTAACTAAACTAAACTAAACTAAACTAAACTAAACTAAACTAAACTAAATTAAACTAAACTGAACTAAACCAACTGAACTAAACTAAACTGAATTAAACTAAACTAAACTAAATTAAACTAAACCAACTGAACT
Organism: Epinephelus awoara; assembly: GCA_035609425.1. Classification (NCBI taxonomy): domain Eukaryota; kingdom Metazoa; phylum Chordata; class Actinopteri; order Perciformes; family Serranidae; genus Epinephelus; species Epinephelus awoara. The sequence continues at coordinate 34,932,382 of CM069307.1, read as the reverse complement.
AAACTAAACTGAACTAAACTAAACTGAATTAAACTAAACTAAACTAAACTAAACTAAACCAACTAAACTAAACTAAACTGAATTAAACTGAACTAATTAAACTAAACTAAACTAAATTAAACTAAACTAAACTGAATTAAACTAAACTAAACTAAACTAAACTAAACTAATTAAACTAAACTAATTAAACTAAACTAAACTAAACTGAATTAAACTAAACTAAACTAATTAAACTAAACTAAACTAATTAAACTAAACTAAACTGAATTAAACTAAACTAAACTAAACTAAACTGAACTAAACTGAACTAAACTAAACTAAACTAAACTAAACTAAACTAAACTAAACAACCTACTAACTGTTAGTCTTACCCAGGTAGATTCCATCAGTAACATCAGACTCAGTCTCGTCTGAAAGAAGAAACATAAACACAGGAAATAATTTTACTGTGAAATATAAACTTCTAAAATAAAACCTAATACAAATACGATGAAAAACAAACACACTGTTATATGTATTTCCTGACACAGTGCAGCACCTACAGTACATGTACTATACAATATGCTCTCACATACCACTGTATATTCATGCTACTATCAGTGCTGCACAGATCTGATCTGTATTTATAGTTTACCTCCACCTGCTTTTTGTCTGTATAATGACTCACTGTGTCTATCTTTACCTGCACTGAGTACGGATACTTGAGCTACCTACTACTACTGTAATGCTAATGAACTGTAATCACTAATGACCTCTGTGCAGTCACTAGTCCTATATAATTACTGTGTCACATTAACACCTACCAAAGTGCATCTCTTCCAGCTCTGTGGAGGAAAACAGAAGATGATTAACTTCAGTCTGTTGAAGCTGTTTTATATATTCATGATTTTGTCGGACATGTTTTACCTGGTACTGAGTGTTTGTCATCAGCCTGAGGTCGATCGTCATCTGGAGCAGATGAAAGAAAGAAAGAAGGCACTATTTAAATGTGAAGTTTGTTTCCACACATTCAGACTCAGCAGACTGATGCGTCTGATAAGAAAAGTTTTATATGTGACGTACTGTGTATAAATTTGTTTTGCTTTATGTGTTTAATATTTTCCTGTAGATGCAAATTAACCATGCAGCTAAGTCTGACTCAACACTTGTGATGTGCATGGCCCATGTTAAAGAAACTAATAAACTACTATATAAACTACTGTGCATGACATGAATGGACACTGAGGCGTGTAACAGTAACACTAATGAAAATAAAAACCTCTACATATCGCGTCACATGCACACTCAGCTTTAACACCTGCACAGTAAGGTGCAGCTCTTGGTGTGCACGTACAGTAACTTGACTCATTATTCACAGCGCATGGAGATACTTTGATACAGTCACATGAAAAGACACAAACTAAATAACATCAGATACAGCAATAAGATCTGTGAGCTGTGTCACTCACCGTTATCAGCCAGCATCACTGGGGACAGACAGCAGGTCGACACACAGAGAAGAGACACGTTGTTCAAGTTTAAAGTCACATTCACAACATTTATAAACAGAAACAGTCGCCTGTTGCTTTCCTGATGCTGTCAGTTTGTCCTGTATCTGATCTTTAGGCTTTATGGCCTTTATTTGATAGGTCAGTGTTAGCAGGAAGGACAGAGAGAGAGAGAGGGGATGAAATGCAGCAGAGGGCTGCAGGTCAGAATCGAGCCTGTGGCTGCTGCAGTAAGGCCATAGCCTGCTCTACCAGGTGAGCTACTTGTCGCCCCACAATATCCTGTTATATAAATAAACAAACCATATTTAAGTTCCCTGTCCACTGAACCAGCTTCACATTGGCAACTTTAGATGCTTATCATTTAAGTTAGTGACAGCGATGCTGAGCGCTCACAGGGTTTGATGCAGGTATGAACCTGTGACGGCTGACACCACCAGTGTTCCCTCTGTTTACTGCAGACAGACAGACAGAATTGGAGGATAAATCATAATCAAAACATGCAGCTACAAACTCCATGTTTCCACAAAAGATCCACAGTTGAGTCGTAATAACTGAGGATGTGTTTAGGTGATATTATTGAGTATCATGTCACCTCTTCAGCATGCTGGCAGAGGGGATCAGACCAGCACAGGACGCAGCGGAGCGCAGCTTCCTGGCCTGCCACCACTGTCCATCCGACTGGTCGACCACCTCCAGCAGGTCTCCTCTGCTGAACGGCATCCCTGCATCAGGACACGGGATGGAGGAGTCCTGCAGGGGGCAGTAGTCCACCATCGCCCTCATGAACACCTGACAGACAGAAAACTGACTGTGATATACGAGGAATGACTTGTAAAGTGCTGTATTTCAATAGCTGATAGATGCTTTATTGTTGAGGAGGCCAGTCTCCAGTATAAATGAGTATCTGTTGTTTTCACAGACTGTTGTTTTCACAGACTGTTGTTTTCACAGACTTATCATAAAGAAACAGTGACAAAATGTGATTTTTATATTCACATTTACAGTGGGTTCAATGTGATTCTATATGTGTTTAGTTGTGACTTCTCCCATCGTCACTAGAGGGCAGCAGAGACACAGAATTATCATCTGAGCATGTTGGGTGGGTGCAGTACTCCCATCCTTCAATGCTGTATAATTATTAATATCACAACATGAAAATACTCCACTACAAGTTAGAGCCCTGCTTAACAATCTTCCTGCAGCAAAAGTATTTATCAACAAAATGAACTTAAAGTATGAAACTGTGCAGTAAAATGTGTTTTTGGATTAAATCACTGCTGCATTAATGTCTATGTTGGATTTTACTGCTGTACATGTTCAATGCTGTGCTGATCAAAACTGTTAGATAAATAAAGTGAAGTAAAAAGTGCAATATTTACTGCTAAGAGAGGTTTAGTGTTGCATAAAAACTACAAGTACATCATATTTGTGCTGATGTACAGTACTTAGTTCCAACACTGGATGGGTATTTCTTACCGACTTCTGGCTGCTGCTGCTCTGAGCTGCGTCAGGAATGACTTTAAACAGGATCGTTCCCTGAGAATTAATCTGCAACACAACAAACAGTCAATAACTGATAAGTTATCGATAATCAGATGAACGTCACAAGTAGAAACACCTGCAGTCACCACACAGGAGCTGTTCCTCATTCTGTTTTTTAAATTTACTTGTTTGCTTAAAATTGTGCACCGATAGTTTTCTTGTCATCACAAGAAATTAAAATTAACTGTATCTTTACCTATGTGGTGAAGCTTCGGAGGAAAAAGCAGATCAGTATCAGGTAATAAGGTAAAAAATTATTGTTATAATGAGGTTTTTCACGTTTTAATAGGATGAAACTTAGATTGTTAAAACAACACTGATCTTGTTTCAATGCGAAAAGTTTCATGCAAAAACGTGATAATTTATTGTTATAACAATATGTAATGTTTTACATGATAACATGATGACATGATGAACTCGTGTTTAAATAAGGAAATGATGTGATGACAAGGATAAATAAAGTGATGTGGTTCATTTATATGATTTGATTAAAGCTTCAGTGTGTCAGATTTAGGGGGATTTAGCAGCGTGATTGATGATTACAGATTGTAACTGTTGTAGCCGACATGAAGATGGGAATGTTCCTATCTAGAGCCAGTGTTTGGTTTGTCCGTTCTGGGCTACTGTAGAAACATGGCAGTGCAACATGGTGATAGGCAAGGAGCTGCTCCCTATGTAGATATAAACGCCTCATTCTAAGGTAACAAAAACACAACTGTTCTTATTTTCAGGTGATTATGCACTGAAGAAAACAGACTTATTATATTACACCAACCTTCCTGTGTAATCCATCTACTGTTTCTTCCCTCAGTAATCAGTGTGTAGTTGCTGACATGTTGAGGCAGAGGGTGCTGTCTGTAGCTCTGGTTGAGGGTGAGAGGCTGTCAGCAGATAAACAGAGATCTGTGTGGGTACATAAGACCCTTAAAAAAGAGGCTGGATCATGGGGAGTACCACCAGTTGGTCCAGGAGCTTCTCCTCCATCATGGACGTTTCCGGGCATATTTTAGGATGACTCAGGGGCAGTTTGACAACCTGCTGTCTATCATCGGACTGTATAGCTCTGGGTATCCAGCGACCACTACCTCCAGTTACTCCTCCATTGTTTACCAACTGTAAACTTGTTGTCGTGACACCACAGAAGGCCCGCCTCTCAAATAATCTGATTGGACAATGTGAAAAAAGATGACCAAAAAAAAAGATGACTAGGGGCGTTTTTTCACTCTGAGTTGAAGTTTTTTCAACTCAAGGAGTTCAGAGCGCTCCAACAAAAACACCGGGCGCCTAGAGCTAAGTGCTACATGCTACGTGTTGATAAATTCATGGCACTGTCCTGTGGTGCTTAAGAAGCAGGTGATTCATAGTTGTGACCTTTTCTCTGTTGTACTTTCTGCCTTCTTCTGTCTTTATTCAGTTAAATTCATGTACTGATTTTTCTCTTCAGTTGACCTACCAGAATCTGGATGACCTGTTCCGGCTCCAGACCAACCACAGGGTTTCCATTCACCTCCACCAACATATCACCAGGATGGAGGAGTCCTGAAACACATGAACACACGTTATTACACATTTTGACCACATTTGATTTGTCATCATGTCTGTGGTATTGTACGTAATACTTAAAATTATTAATACTCACCACTGCGGTCAGCCAGTCCTCCATGAATCACCCTGGCGATGTAGATCTCTCCTGTCTCCTCGTCCCTCCTTATTGTTGCCCCCTGACAGACAGACAGTTAGTCCAAATTTATCACTTCAGTGACGACATAAACAGACACTACAAGGTTTCAGTGCAGAAGCTCTGTATAAACAGAAGGAAATGTAAAATGGGAGAGATACAAATGGAGGAAGAGATGAAAGCAACTGATGACTGCGGAGGCCTGGTAATCTCACTTCTTTCTTCTGATCTCACTTCGCTGACTCAAGTGACATCGCTTGAGGACATTTATCAGGGTTCACAAACCTCACTCTGGAGACAATAAAGATTCATACTACTTTAAAACATGTGCAGAAGAAATCCACAACACCTGGAAACACACACTAATGTGGAAATCCCTGGAGTTCAAATTTGCATCATAATTATGCAGACGACATCCAAATTTATCTTCATCTGTCACTTAGCAACGACTGACCCAAATGACTGAATGATGTGATGAGTCTGCATTTCCTTTAGTTAATTATGGACAAATTAAGATAAGAAAGGTGCATGTTTGATTGTCTGACAGGAGAAACTGTAAAGAATAAGAGACAGACAATGATGATGATCAGTTTTAGGGATAGACAGATGAAATGGGAGGTGCTGTACCTTGAAGGATTTTACTCTTCCCTCGAGTGATAAATCCATAGTCTCTCAAAAGTGTTTGTTATCTGAGAGATGATATCAGCCTGCGTCTGTTTCATGGTTAAACTTTTTTCCTAAGTTTAAAAAAATGGTTAGGATGTAGATCTATATTAAAAAAAAAGGTATTTGAGTCAGTTTCAGAGTCTGTTTTCCGCCACAGCAGGCAAGGAGAGGAGATGCTTGTTTTTGATCTACTTATTCTTTTTCTTCTTCTTGGTTGTCAAGCAGCCGGTGCTGTTACAGTCTTGGTCCTCCAGAGGAGCTCTCGAAACTGTTCCGTTGTTGAGCCTCACTTGTCCATTACTACCTCCGCCACCTGTCCTGTGGGTGGCACCAAATGTCACCACCGTCTTCTTGGATACACCATTCATTCGATTTTGACTCCTTGATGTTGTGAAGCCGTCTGCACACGAACTAAACGACGTAGATGAAGATGAAGAGGAGCAAGACGAGGAAGAGGAGGATGTGACATGGCGTGGGTAAGGTGTGGGAGGTTTGCGCACCACTTTTGGAGACATTGAGGACACCCTTGGTGGAGGTGGTGGAGGAATGCGTTGTTTGGGCTGGCGTGGAGGCGACACCTCGGGGTGTTTGCTAGCTACAATGAGCCCCTGCAGTTTGTCCACCACCTCCACCAGCAGGTTGAGTGCCTGGGCATTCTCCTCTGCACTGTCTACAATCATCTCGGTTGCCGCCACCATCTTCTGGCCAAGATGGCGGACATCCTGAGTTCCGTGCTCCATGCTGCTGGCAACTGTCTGAACAGTGGACCTGAGCTCCTCCACACTGCACTGTTTGGTGAGCTCAGGATGAGGAAGCCGTTTTGGTTGCTGCTGGTTTCGTGTCTGTTTTGGCTGCTTCTGGCGTCCGTTGTGACGAGGAGAAGTAGAGTACTTGGTCATTGAGGGATGACTCAGAGGCTCTTCTTGGCATTCGTTATGAGATCCAGTTTGACCCCCAGGTTGCCTGGCAGGGGAGGGGAGGGTGCTAACGCCCTGCTGCCGTGTAGAGCGATGAGGCGCAGGACTGGAGGGTGCTGTGTGGGCTCCAAGTGGACTAATCCCAGTACAAGAGGGGCTCCTGCCCGGTGTAGGGATGTTCCTCGATTGTCCCCCTGCAGCCGTCTTTTTGTACAAGACAGGGGAGTTGGGGAGGCTGAGACTGTACGCTGGGACTGGAGGAGGAGGGTAGGCGTAGTCATCACTGCTCCCTCCAGTCGAGCCGCCTTCTCCGGCATGATGGGGTTTCTCTGAAAATGAACCTCCATGTTGGGAGGAAGATGAAGACGAGAAAGAAAGAGCCCAAAGAAAAGTGAAAAACACGTCACTGACAGAACAGAGAACAGCAGTTCAGGAAAAAGCAAAAAAGGAGGCGAATGATGGTGGGATGAAAAAGAAAGATGACGACTTGGGGACGACTGAAGGGCAGTGAGGATAATAACTACATCTGAAAGATACATGATGGATGAACTGATGCCCTCCAACACGTTTGCTGGACAAACCAAGAGATGGAGTTCGTGACAAATGCAAAGATGGATGGACAGAATGATGTACGGTATCAGTAAAGATGTTGGGGCCCATATTTATCAGGCGTCTCAGAGCAGGAAGTCAGTCCTATTCATTTATCCGGAACTGCTTATCCTGTTGGGGGTCACGCATTCTCACTCCTAACTCATCAGCCCTCAGCAAGGGCAGCGTCAATATTAGACACTCAGAGAAACTGACATGATATACAGACCACTTTCAAAAAGACACTATGCATGTAAGTGGCATGCATATGCATGAAACTGACACGCTGTCCCTGAGTGTCCAAAACTGATGCTAAAGTCACTAGAGTGTAACATTTTGAAGTGTTGGGGCCACTGACCAAGTGCCGAAGTATGAATGTGTTGGAATATTTAGTAGATCTCCAGATCTTCAGTCCTCACCTGCTGGGAGCTGCCAGGAGTTGTTCAGGTAGAGATGAAGCGCACGATGACAACGAGCCTTGTGCGGGATGCAAAAGAGAGCTCCTCATAACCACAAAGTGATTTATTTCCCATAATAAAACCTAAAAAGCGTCATCACCTGAAATATTTTCCTGCTGTTTCCTGTGTTTTGATTGATGGTCCTCTGTTACCTTAACACCTGATAAATACGCCCCCTGCTGGATGGACTGTAACTGATGATCCTTGTGATTGGACGTCTTGATGACAGATCAAACAAAGGATGACTGAATGAATTAAATGGACGGATGAATGATGATTGCATTGATTGACAGTTCTCCTCCTCTTACCAGTGCAGGGGGCGGGACTAAAGACAGAGGGAGCTGATTGGTTAAGCCCTTTCTTCCAAAGCTTTGCAGACTGTGGACACAAACAGCAGCTTCCTGTTGACTGGTAACGGGGGAGAAAGGGATGTGACCTTCCTCCTCGGGGGAGGGGCAGAGGCCTGGCTTCACTCTCAGTCGCTCTGAGCTCCTCCCCCGACCACGCCCTCCTTGCAGGGACAAGCCGGTCCAATGTGAGGCGACGGAGGCTGCTCCAACGACTGCAAATCACTCCCACTCCGTCTCCAGCACTTCCTCTGCGCTCTCCTCCGTTCTTAGTGAACAAAAGATAAAAGAAAGATCTCCTCTCATAGTTTAAAATTCAAACAACCCTCAGCCAAATTACTACAGTGACTGATGACTGAATAGATTCTATCTGATCAGTGTAATCAACTATTCAAATCCCTCTCCAAGAAACTAAATTTACATACTTCATAATTTGTTTTGCAGATTGCATTTTGTAGCAACTAGTAACTGCTTCCACGTGGAAACATTTTTAGCCATCACCTACCTTGTTAATTACTATTTTTATGCAGACGACACCATTGTATGTCTCTGTCACAACAAATGACAAAACAGAGAGAGGACTTCAGGAATTTGCTTAAAATGTGCAAGTTTTAGCTGTTCTTTTAGAAAAGCTACTCAAGTCAGTTTTAATGCAATAACTCTGCAAGCTATTTTGTTGAGCTGCCTCTCAGCAACGTGCTCTGAGTACATTTCGGCTGGGCTTTTATTGTGAAGGGAAAAAGGGTAATTTGCTGCTGTTGACAAGGTGGAAAATAAAGAGTGTTGTGTTCTTGGTTCACACTGGTTCAGAGTACAGAGTCTCCCTGTTCTCATTGTATTATCTGCATAAGCATAGATGCAACTTTATATAAACCTCTGCTATAATGCGGATTCACAGGAAGAGGCCGACAAATATCCAATTTAATATCCAATTTTTAACTCTTCCTCCACAAAGTGAGTGTAAAAAGGATCTTGCAGTTGAGGAAGTTTTTATCAGATTTTGCTGTTTTCATAAAAGTTTTCTGACATGATGTTTTCTAACCACTGATGCTGACAATGAAGGGTTGAAAGTTACACATTGACTGCACCACTTACACCCGTATAATCTCGCTTCTCTACTAACACGGGCTTATATCATTAGAGCAACTAACCACTACCATCACACACACATTCTACTTAAACTAGTAGATCCTCTTTCTCACCAGCGGCTGGTTGTTCTTCACCAGACAAACGATCCTCATGGCCTCCTCGTCCTCAGGCATCTCATCAGGCAGAGGAGGTAAGACAGGTCCATAGTCTGACTGGGCCACACTGTCGTGGGACGACAGGAGGGCCTGAGAGACAGGAGACAGCTGTTACAACAGAGCATCAGACATGAGTTCCTCAAAAGCTCCTGAATGAGTGAGTGACACACACCTGGATGTGAGGTGAGCTGAGGAGGCTGTAGAGCTCTCTGGCTTCAGCGGAGGGACGGTGGACCCTCTGTAAAGTGGTTATAATCTGATGGACAGGAAGGCAGACAGTCAGACAGTCAGACTGACAGATGCTCTGACAGTCAAAACAAAAGCAACAAGATCAGATGTTTGTTTGTGTGTATAAACCTCATGTGAGAGTCCTGAGGCGTAAGGCAGGATAGGTGTGGGCGTCGACCTCTCAAACTGCAACAGGCAGTCATAAACCTGGAGGAATAACACAGGAAATGATGTCACGGCTCCACATCTTCATGGTGCGTCTGTTTTTAGTGGCGAGTCTGATGAGTAAGGTCATACCTTCAGTAGAGCGCGAAGCCATGGTGAATTGAGCAGTTCATGCAGGAGCTGAGCTCCACCGATGTTTCTGCTGACGGCATGACTGACGTCCTCCACCACACAGGATAGCACCTCACTGACGCCTGCACACAGGAGGCACAGGGAGCACGCTGCCCTCAATATTAGAGGACTTTTATCTTTTATCAGGACCCCCACCTCCTGTTTCATATGTGTCCTCCCCAGTGATGAAACAAAACTAACGAAAGCCCATGCTGCAATGCCACACATAGCCTTCTCTCAGCCAGAAAGCTGCGTCTGAGCACAAACAGAGACTACAGCTGACTGCCAGATAGCAAGTACATTCTGCGCCTGTGTTAGTCAGTTAGCCAGTTAGCACATTAACAACACAACCTAATGTTGAAGTAACAAATGTGCTCGCGAACAGTAACACAAACCATTACAAACTGCTTCTGCTAAGGAGCTCAGTGACTAAAAGATAATCTGACTTTATATAACAAGTTTGTTTTAATCTCACTCCCTCTTGACTTTAGCTGTTTGTTTACTTTCCTCATTTCCGTTTCTCTTCTCATGCACTGAGCTGAACTGATTTCAGTGATTTCATTCACCAACGGGCTCCACCGGCCCTGACACCAATTCAACATGCTGAAAAACCCAGGGAAAAAAACAATCAACAGTAAATGACTAGTGCCAATGGTCCTGGACATTCTACAAAAACTAAGGTGACAGACGCCCACTGACCACATTGTTCGACAGCCACCTGTTGATAACCCTGTGTCACGGCCGTTAAAAACCCAGACACACCCAACTGGGTTTTACTTTTACATACAGTTACCTCATTATATGAAGGTCTGACCATGTTTCATGTGAACATCTGAAACTGTAATGTTATATATAAGACAGAAAAATTAGGAAAAGCATAAGAGGTCCCCTTAATAAAGACACCGGAGTGTCACCGTGTTAAATAAGAAGTCAGCAGCAGACTTTAACATGCAGCAGACTGAATATTGTTCGGACAGTGTGTAATATGACAGCAGATGTTTTAGGCTGATCGTTTCTCCTGAGTAGAGGGTGAAAAACAGACATGTTTGGTTCAGACAGGATTAACGACACTGAGGAGCCGTGACCCCGCAGAGACACACTAATACCTTCTGAATTAGGTTTCAGATTAGATTAGATTGAAATTAAAACCAAATCTGGATTTAGACTCGAGTTCAGGGTGAAAACTGAACTCACGTCAGACAATAAACAATGAAGGAAGTCAATGAAGGTCAGATATACAGCTGTGTGTGTGTGTGTGTGTGTGTGTGTGTGTGTGTGTCTCACCGTCCTCCATGGCTTGTTTCATGGTGATCATCCAGACTCACCGCAGAGGACAAAGGCTTCTTCCACTGAAAATAAATATAAAACAAATGTTAGTGTGAATCAGTCTGAAGTACCCACATACAAGTACCTCAAATCTGTACTTAAAGCAGTACTCGACTAAATGTACTTAGTTACTTTGCACCACTGCTGGTGTTGATCTACAACCTTCAATTCATGGTGGATTAACTTTGATTCTTTTGGTTGGTAAAGTCTGAATTATCAGCCCTTGACTGTAACTCGAGGAGCTGATGAGATGTGAGATATTCTTCTGTCAGTGTTAACGATGTAAAACTGTGTAAAGCTCTGTCACACTCAGCTGAACAGCAGCACAGAGACAGAAAGTGAATGTTTTAAACACAGCTCGTGTTATTTTGGGACTTCCTCTGACAGCAGCAGGTAACTAAATGTGGCCGATGTTAGCGCTCCTCTTTAGCTTCTTATCTTGGCTCAGCTTCCGTTTCCACTTACGCTGTCCAGGAAGAGCTTCAATTAACCAGATCTAAGTCATGAAAAGCCAACTGAGAGCATCACGCAGCCCCACAGAGCCTCGAAGGCACAAAGACCTAAAGCTCAGGACTGTTCCCACGGGTTATACAACACTACAAACTAAAATAAAGGAGTGTCTTAATCTATGTTTGAGGTTTTAACAGTAAAATGATAGAAATAAAGACACAGATGTCCGATTTTTGTCTGAAGTGGAAGTATTAAGTTTAACCAAAATGTTTTTGTAAAAGTCGTGGCTTATTAGGAGGCACTGAAAACCAATACAAACATTTATGAATGTGTTAGCTTCAAGAACAACTCACTAACTACCAAGACAAGTGTTTAATTTTACCTACAGGATTTAAATAAAGCCTTCTTTTGACTTATTTCATCAACGCAGCAGATGAGCCATGGTTTTCTTTGGTTAAGTTTATGAAATGGGAGTAAACGCTACAATATTCATCAGCATCTGTGCTTGTTCCTACAAACAGGACATTAGTCAAATCAGCTCTGTGAGATCAAACTAAAGGGTTCCTACACATTTGGAAAATTCCATACTTTGCCATACCCTAAAGCCAGGTACCATAATGGCATGCAAATAAAAACTCAGGTAAGTTCAATGTCTGGGCTGAGGCAAAAAGGTTGGGACTCTGGGTGCAAGCAATGCAGTTAACAAGTGTTTTTTCCTTTCATGTGGCTCAGAATCGTCTTCTCCCCCATGTTGGCGATGTCAAACGATTTCACACAAAGCTTTCATCTAGCTCTGTGTGTGAATTGGGAATCCTTGGCCAGCCAGTATTTAAATACGGTATTGTCAAGCCATCCAAACACTTGCATCTACCCATTGTGAACCACGTGAACTCGTCTTCTTGTCGAAGGTGCAGTGTTGGAGTGAAACTTGATACCTGGGGGGCTGGAGGAGGGTCATGGGGCAGCGGACTGAACGTACCACTTGTCAATCAGGTAAAAGGGGCGGTATGTTTTCTGAGACGTTTGCTCCCACACAAACTGTGCTTGGCCCGGCATAAAACACAATCCGGGTTAATTAAATTATTTTTGGAAATACCTAATTTCTATGTGCTTATGTGTTTGTCACTTTCTTTTTCATTTTAACCCACCCAACCATGATCTTTTCCTGACCCTAACCAAGTGGGTTTTGTGTCTAAACCTAACCAGATCTTAACCACAGGGCATCATGATGATTTCAGAACGGACTTCAGAACAATGGGTTTAATATGGTTGGAACAATGAGATGTCGAACCAACGGGCAGTTCCCGGGTGGAACGAGCCACCCGCCGAAGTCCCGCCCTACCACCTCCAGTTGCAGTTTTCAACACGTCCTTTACTAACTTTTGTGGTGTCTGATCTTGTGGGGATGTAGCCATTTTTCTGCCATGGTTCGCATTCTGTAGGCGATATTTTTGTGGGCGTGTTACACCAGAACCTGTTTCCCCCAGCAATATTTTTGCAAGCGCACCGTTGCTGTGGCACCGCCCAGAACGATTTTGATTGGTTGAAAGAAATACAGTATATATATATAACGAGTAGTGTAACAAATTACGGTCGACAGGGAGTAATAAGGAAAGTAAAATTATTACTTTTGAAAAGAGTAATGAGTAATATATTACAGATTTTTAGGGTAACAAGCCCAACACTGTTTATAACTGATGTAAAGTCCTCATCTGCAGGAAGTGAATTTATTGTTGCATCACGAAGAACTTTGCAGGGTGACGTCACTCTGGTGTTCAGCTCCACAAGTTCAACTATTGGACAGATGCTAAAAAAACTGATTCTTGCTGTCCTTCATGTCGCTCCATCATCAGATCGACATGTTTATGTGTCCAACACTTTGGTTTATGACCAACTACCTACAGAACTGAAGATGTTCAGCCTCAGCTGGACTAGTTAGCTAATGTTAGCATGCTAACACATGATAAGAGTGACGTGGTGAATATTGCACCTGCTAAATATTTCCATGTTAGCATGCTGATGTTAGCATTTAGCTCAGAGTGCAGCCTCACAGAGGTCAGTCCTTGTACACAACACAGACAGACTGTAAAATCAGATCTACTCACCCCCTCTTCGTCCTCGTCTTCCTCTTCTGGTCCAGTTTCTTTCAGTGTGTGAACTCTGAGCTGAAGTGAATCAGCAGAGTGAGCGTGTCAGCAGCGGCCAGTGGTGACTGACATGGATGTGATTTTACTACCAAACCAAAACAGACACTAATCCTCTTTAACCCGCCTTAATCCACCAACCACCAACCTCTCTCCTCCTCTCCTTCGCTTTGCTTTCTTCTGCTGTTTTTAAAATCTTTGTCTGTCCCCTCCCGTCCTCCGCTCACTCACTCCATCTGTTTCTAAATCTACAACCTCTCGTCACCTCCTCACTCGTTCATCGTGGAGCTTCCTCATTCTGTCATATTCTCGCTCTCTCGCTCACTTTAAGTACTTCAGCAGATCACAAAGCTTCTTAACTCTTTACTGCTTTTAGCACACACACACACACACACACACACACACACACACACACACACACACACACACACACACACACACGGCAGGTCAGACATGCAGCAGCAGCAGCAGGCACCACAGTGTTAAGAGGCCAACATACAGAAACTGTAGTTGTGATTCATTAAATCCTACTGCAACATCTGTGTGTGTGTGTGTGTGTGTGTGTGTGTGTGTGTGTGTGTGTGTGTGTGTGTGTGTGTGTGTGTGTGTGTGTGTGTGTAGGGGTTATGACAGAGTAATGGTCACTGGGTCACCTCCACACAGATTAATGCTGATCCTTCAGAAACAGAGAGACGCCACACATCCAGGCAGATGTAAGAAAACATGGCCGCCAACAGAGGAGACGTGTTTTGTGCAGTTTTTTTTCCACAACATCAAAAATTTTGCTGTGAAAATTCACAAATAACTGTTTAAAGAATCAGACTTATCTCCAAATTGGCGTTTCAGTGCTGAAGAAAGGTCTGGGATCAGCGATTATCTTCCTGCTACAGGGGGAAAATGCTCTGGCTTTGCCCACCAAACATATGAAAATGTCAAAGTACAGCTGGAACTATGAGTCAGTCAATGAAGTGACAGATAATAGAATACATTTCCTGCTATACTGGTGATCATCAAAGTCATTTTGTTATGCAATTTTTTTTTAATCATGGCCAGCATACTGTCTGACATCACACAATGGAGCGACATGATGCTACGCTCATTTGGTTTTGTGTCAAAATGCAAAGGAAGCATCATGGCGGCTCTGTAGCGCCATCTCTGTTTAAAAAGGACTAGTGCGTCCAACAGTCTGTAGTAACCAGGGCTCTGTGCTTGGCTGTGGTGTGTTGGGGCTTAACAAGCTGGTGAGGAAGGTCAGCTCTGTGGTCCGGCTGGAACTGGACAGTCTGGGGTCAGTGGCAGAGAGGAGGATGAAGGACAGGATCACAACCACCCTGATTAACCCCTCTCACTCCTCTCCAGGACCAGCTGAGGCAGATGGGCGGCTCATTCAGCCACCAGATCATTCCACACAGATGTAGAACAGAATATGTGCCCACCAGCATCAGACTGTACGACAGCAGGGGAGACCGCAGACCATCATCACACTGAGCAGCTTCAGACTGGCAGATATTTTTTTAAACCACACATCACTGAAGTAAAAATATATTCTGTCTTACGGCATTATTCAATTTCAGCCTGTGATAAGACAGACGCTTCGTCATGTGTGTGATACCGACGCTGAAGGCATAACTTATTTTATCTGTAATTATCTTCGGTCTGTGGCTTCATGTCTACTGTGGTGATATTTCTTAATTCATTACACTTTTTATTTGTAGGAGAAATAGTAACTGTTACGTTACATCTTATTTCAAAGGTACAAAGTGTTGCTCAAATGTGTCTTTTTGCAGATTAAAGCCTCCTGCAGACTTCAAATAAACTTGGGTACAACAGACTGCACGATGACAGCGCCTACTGAATCACAGGCTACAACGTACGTTCGTCGATGTTAATACGCAAGAACGCTGTAGTGATAAGAGAAAATGAAAACATGAATCCAGCCCTTGCTATAGTGGCTTTATGTGTGAAAAAGTCTGTTGTGCTGATCAGTGTGTCATTACATGCTTCATTTCTATTGGTTGGTTAGTACACGTAGATGGTAACAGCAGTCGCACAGTGAGATGGTCATCCCGATACATCCATCCTTGAACCTCTCTCACTGTGTGACGTAGGACCACCGTTTTAGAGCTGCAACCGAAGATATCACCATGTTTCTGTAATGTTGGTTCTCTGTCGTCCCGGACAGCCCAAAATCACACAGTGCATACCAGGCTTAAAGGAGCAGTGCGTAGGATTGCACATTGAAACCAGGTGACACTTCTCCTGGTTAGAATTCCTTTAATGTTCATTGTTCAGGAGCTGAATTATCCACAGAGGTCTCTTCCTCTCCAAAACAAACAGACCAGCTGATTTAAACCGGTAAAAACAAACAAAAATAAACACAGTTTAATCAGTTTCATGTTAAAAATCAGTGTTTTTCTGACACTGCTCACCACAGAGGGGCTGCTAACCACAGTGGTCAATGTGAAAACATGAATGTCCTTGTCTAGAGCCATTGTTTGGTTTGTCCGTTCTGGGCTTCTGTTGAAACGGTGCAACACGGTGACCTTCTCCCTATGTAGATATAAACAGGTCATTTTACAACACATTCTCACTCCGACCTCGTCACATATCAACATTTGGTCATGGACTGTACACGATGACATATGACGTCCAAGGTACCCTGGGTGTGTTGGTTGTTGACGTTCTGAGACGCCATGTCCACTTCAGCCTGTTACATGCATTGTCTTCTTTCAAAGTTCTCTGAAATGTACAGTTTGCATACAGTCTCTTTCAAAATAAAAGCACTATGTTGGTACAACACCATAATTTTTATGCACTAGGTTAGGTTTAGAAAAAAAAAAAAGAACAGGGTTTGGCTTTATCATCATGCAGGAAGTGAACATCAGCCTCCTGAGTGAAAGTCAGTGGTTGCTGGACCTATTCACCATCTCTCCGGCATGCCCTACTTGGACTTTTGCCCCTTTTACTTTCATTGTTGTCCGGCCATGTTTCCCCCTGACGCCGCTGGGGGCTGTTAAACAATAATGGCAACTGGCCCCGTATCATGCCGACATGAAAGACTTTTTTGCCAAAGGGCCAGCACGCGACAACTTCGGAGTGAGACTGGGTTACACTCTAAGATAACAATACATCCCCCTAAAAGTGTTCATCTACCAACAATGATAACTACAACAATAAATAATAACCAAAATAAAGGCATTCACATTCACTTTATTCCTTTAACTTTGTAGATTGTTTAAACTGCTTGTTGTTATTTAAGTATTAAAATCATCAAAACAAACAGTTAATGCTATATTTATATCAAATTATTTATATCATATTATTTTGCTGTTGAACGGTGTTTGTAAACAGGCTGAAGTTGTGTTCAAGTGTTTAATTGCTCTCAGAGGACAAACAGATAATGACCTGTTGACCATCTGACATACTAACTTTATTACTTGTTACTGTCAAAGTGTTTCGGTGTGTTTGCGATGTGTGATGTGCGTTTGTGATGGCAGAGGTCCTGTGAGGCCGCCACACTGTGACCACTGGGTCATAATTAGCTGTTTGTATTAGCTGGCTGCAGTCAGGCCGCTCCCCTGAGGCCGCCACCGCAGATGAGACTGCACACTAATGACACTCATTACAGTGTCCTTACATCAGCTGTGGCCTTCTGCAGACAGCATATTGTTATTATCTAAATAGTTGCATCATTACTAATTGGAGGCACACACACACACACACACACACATTCCTGTACAGGCATTAAAGTGAGGACCGGAAAAGTTCCCATTGAAAGTGAGGACCACCCTTTCTGCTATACTTAGAGACAAACTGATTTTACATTTCAACACTAGGTGGCCCCCTAACTCCAGTTTCCACCTCAGATTTTTAAAACATACAAAGGAAAAATACTTTGTGAAAAAGTTTTGTACCATCTTAGTGAGGACTTTTTCATGGGGGCGCTGTTGGGCCCATTTCTGGTCAGACCATTTCTGTTTATAGCTTGTAGGCCCATTTTGCTCCCTTTTGTATATTACTGTTGACAAATACTGTAATAATATATGTTAATAAAACTATACTCAATGCTTACTGGTGACTGAACATCACAGCAACACATTTTCCCTGAGAAAGTCTTTTAATTATTTGAAAATCAAATAACATCATCCCTGCATAAAGATACAGTAAATGATGAAAAAGAGAATTTGGAGGTCAGACCTGCTGCAGGTCAGGTCATCAGAGCCCTCAGCTTTCTCTCAGGTCAGAGAAACAACAAATACTGAAGCTTCACAAGCTTAGTAAAACATGCCAAATAAGTAGGACTCAAACTTCTCTGTAAACATTAAGTGCAAACACTATGTAAAATAAAGCTGCTGAAACTTTGACTCAACAAATTATGAGGCTTCAGCAGCTTCATAAAACATTCCACATAAATGGGAATCAAACTTCTCTGTGAACATTGAGTGCAAATACAATATAAAAGAAAACTGCTGAAACTGAGTGAAGAACACTGAAGCTTCAGACATACATGAAACTGAACTGAACAGATCAGCAGAGATGCACCAATTGCAACCTGACCTGCCAATTCTGATTTTGAGCTGATTCTGATTTTCTTTATATCCGTTATAAAAACTCTAATTTACAGCATTCTTAATCTCTCTTTGTTTCTCTACTTTTGAATAAATGATCATGCTCATGACAGAGCATTGACTATTACAAGGGCCTATTTCCCCCATAATGCATCAATGTCCCGGACCTTTGCTCACTCAAGCTTGAAAATAAAAAATAAAATACAGATTCTGGTCAGAAAATTAAAATTAGTTCTTGTAAATCACACTTTACCTAACATTTTGCACGCTGTTCCACTCAAAATTAAATGTTAGTTAATTTTTGTTCCCGCCTGATATGAGTTGAAATAATGTAAACTGGTACCCACGTCCCATATTATGAAATGCAAAAGCGAAACTGAGTGTCAGATCCACAGTAAAAAAGTTGACATGTCCAATTCAGACGGAACCTCCATGTTGTTATTTGCATTCACAGCTCTCGCCTACAATCTTATCTTCCTAAACAAAAATTGGTGTAAAAGGTCACTGCATAATATGTCATCAGCTTGAGTAACATCCATTATTTTTGCTCTGTTATGGGTGCATCATGGAGCTGCAGTTAAACGCACACACTTTATACACAGATGCAGGAGAGAGGAGAGACAGAAGGCAAAGAAATTGAAACTGCAAATGATGAAAAAATGCAGTGAAGACACTGAGCTAAAAATTAAATGAGTGCACATAAAGTAGGAAAAAACAAACAAAAAATAAACAATAAACAAATAGTATTTAATTTCTGTTGTTCAGTTTGGGCTCGCGGCCCTGTTTGAGGGAGGGCTGCATGTGTGTCTGACCGGAATTGAATCGGATAAATGATACACTGCTCAGTACCTCTCCGGTCATCCCAGGTAATGCCTAAAATTGTCTGAATATGGTTGCTGGCTGATCAATCGGTGCATCTCTATAGATCTGCTCTATGGATTGGAATGGTGCATCCCTAACCTTTAGTACTTCAGGTTTCTTGTCACAGATCTGCGATTTAAAGTTACAATTTTGTTGTGCACATAGTCTTTGACATTTTTCCATGACCTTTCACTCAGGGCCTTCTCAGCTTGTATAGCCTGCAGACAATCCTCTTTGCCAGGAGCTCTTCGCTTTGCCATAAAGTTTCCCAGGTGCTTTTCCACTGCCATCCTTTCTGCTTCACTCCATGGTCTCCTCACTGTAGCTTGGAGTGGCTCTACATATGACAGAAGAAGACAACAGATTTTGTAAAGGTCAATAAATAAAATACTATACAGATTTCTTAACATGACTCATGCACAGCTAGCAAACAGTCATGGAGAGAGGGAGAAGAGCGGAGAAAAAAAAGTTGTTCGGCTGCAATTTTTTTTATTTATTTTTTTTATAGAAGTTGTATTAAAGCCTGTTTTGATATGAGAGGGAGGTGGCATAGGCCGCAGTGCCTCAAACTGCTTTTGTGAGTGTGAGAGAGAAAGACAG
This sequence comes from Epinephelus awoara, assembly GCA_035609425.1. Lineage (NCBI taxonomy): Eukaryota > Metazoa > Chordata > Actinopteri > Perciformes > Serranidae > Epinephelus > Epinephelus awoara. The sequence continues at coordinate 34,912,939 of CM069307.1, read as the reverse complement.
CGCATGCAGGCACAGCAGGGTGTGGGGGGTGAAGGTGGGGGTCTTGACTGACTGGGAGTGGGGATGCTATGCTGAGTGACAGCACAAATATTAATATTGAAGATATTAAGTATGCAGCCTACGTTTCTCCTAAGACCTACGGTGGTTTCTAGAATCCAACTAATGGAAATATGTCTTAACATAGAAGTTTGCCAAATTAGTAGGAATTTACCTTTCCCTTTCACCATCCGTTTTTCTGTTTTCTTTGTCTTCTGTGTAACCAGGTTCTTTCCTGAGCTGTGATCTGCAACAATAACAAACATTAGTACCTGTTCATGAATTTTAAAAACCCATGGCCAACATTAAAACCTGACAATCAAGACCTCATTGTTCGTGGCTTAATATTTCTTTTTAAAAGTCCAAATTGTAAGATTTAGTGTTCTTGAACATTGCAAAAAATTAATGATGCTGGCATGCATCACCAAGGATTAATTAAGACACTAAAAATGTACTGTTGTGATATTTTGACTTCTCATGAGGCCGATTAACTTCGTTCTCACAATCATCTTGATTTGTTTGATAAGCTATTAACTAACTACTATACTACTTGTCCTTTTTCTTTGTCAATCATCTGATCCTCAAATGACTCCATATCACAATCGAGGCACTGAATGATATAAAAATTGAATGCCACCATGACCCTGTCCAACATAATCGTGGTACATACATTCGCAAATAAAGGGTCAATAAATGATGGTAGCCTCATCTCCCTGTAGTTTTTTAGTCTATAATCCGCAGTATTCCCACGCATCAGATTTTACTTGTTTTTGAAGGGTTACAATGTGGAACCTGAGCCTTCAGCCATGGTGACAGGCTTAGACAATTCAAAATAAATCAGGAAACATCTACAGAACTGTACATCAGAGAGCTAGCAGCTTTATAGTCATTCATGTGAGAATATTTAAGATTATCTAGATTCACGACTATACCGTAATAAAAAATTCAACACAATAAAATTATTTTTTTTTGTGATCTGGGATTTTTTTTTAAATTATCAATCTTTCTTTCCCCAGAGTGTATAGCTACCAGTCATGTTGCCTTACTCTTTTGCCAGATTTTCTATTGTGCCTCCTAGCCACAGTATTTCAGTCATGTTAACTTTATAGGCTTTTATGACTTTAAACTCAGCTAGCTTTTCAGACTCACTGCCTATCTGCTGCCAATCTGATTTCTGTATGTAGACAGATCAATCTCTGGTTTTACTACACTGACACTGTGTGTCAAGTCTGTTTGTAGGTTCTGATCAAAACACGTCACACTGTAAGCTTTATGAAATAAAAACTGAAAAATCATGATGAGCAGTACCATAATAAATCTTTAGAAATATGTATTGTTGCATTAGGGTTTACACCAGAGCTTTACACCAGCCTCTTATTACCACTGAGTAGCCAAACACGCCTGCTATTACTACAGTAAATGCAGAGCTCTTTTTAAAATCAGGGCGGGGCAGTATATACAATATGTCATTATGATATGAGACTGTACACAGTCTGATATTTTGGATATTGTCATTAGAGGTTGACCAATTGTGGATTTCCAATGGCCAATATAATAACGAAAGTTTGGAGCTGGAAAAAGCAATTGACCAATTCAAATCAGCTGATAACACCATCAAATGAATAAAAGCGTTTTTACTGAGTCGAGCATAGCTTCCTTGTACAATTATATCTGATGTATGGTGGAAAACATGAATGAAAAACTGTTTTATCTATTCTACTATTTGCCTTAACCCACACATTACTGATGATTACTGATCAAACATCTGATTGTGTTCATTTTTGGACAAGTAGTCATCCCTACAATATTGCTACAGTGTTGATATTAAGGTATTTGGTTTAAAAGACAACATCATGATATTTGATTTAGTTGCCCAGATCACATTTATGAGGGGAATGTGTGATATATAGTGTGATATATATATAACATGTATCATGATATGGTAAATGGTATATGATATATACATGATATATGTGTTTAATGAAATGATGCAGAAATGCATAATTTCACTGCCCTAGGTCCAAACCACTTTCAGTTGACACTGCAATGCACACTGTCTGACATTGTATTTAACACACTTTCTGACTTCTGATGAAGTTAAAATAATCCCATGCACATCCCAAAGAAAGTAAATAATGGTAGGTTTGAAGAACTGACAGAACCTACCCATTTGTTTCTCTGCCTTCTTTTCTTTTCCTTTTTTCTTCCCCGGTGAAAGCCTCTGACTAAGGCTTATTCCTGGGCTCTGATCTGCAGCAGACAAATATTAGTTCCTGTTAGTCAATGAAACATGAGATAATCGAAAAAGCTTCTGGGCTATAAATTGAAATAATAGGATGACATGAGGAGTATTAAACATACGCTTTTGAGGAAAGTAGTGCACTACTTGTCAATCAACACTGATACATTTCTGCGGATTCCACTACTGAAAATAACCAGCAGGGTCCTTTTGGTCAGAAGGCAAGACTATAATACAACAGCTATAAACTTACCATCCTCATTGCGGGAGTCTACACAGGACAGGTCAAGACATCCTTCTAAAAACAAGAGCAAAGAATGACATATGTGGCATCATACTGTGGAGTTTAGTAAATTATACTGAAAGCATGTAATTTTATCTACAGATTGATAGTGTGGAGTTTAAAAAGATTTGTTTTGACAAATATATATAAATATATTGAAAATGGACATCATCCTCAAAAAATAACAAAAATAAATACATAAATAGAAAAAAAAGAACATACCATCATCCACATCTCTGGCTCTTTTTCGTCCACTGTATGTAACAGTCACAGAAGTTGATGTAGGATTTTCAGCTGTGAAAGGTAAGGGCAAATGTTAACGCTCAAATCCTCAAGTACAAAGACTGTTGTTGATTAAAAGATTTTTCATTTTTCCAAGACAGACTGACACTCCCAAAAAAGTCTACTTCTCTCATTCAGCTATAGTGGAAGCAAGTCACATTGCCCTGCCAGTAAAAGCCAACTCAGGTGTGCTGAAACAACTAAGGTGTTGATATTTAACCATCAGCTCTTTATATCAGACTACAACATCATCTGATCTAATTCATATTTCATATTTGGAATGAAGTCCACTCAAGGCCATCAGTTGTCGCAAAACTGCTGTTTGTACTTAGTACACTCATTCAAAGAATATTTAACCATTGATTTAGATTTCAGAGTTCAATACATACAAACCTAACCCTCAATAGTTGTCATATAGTTTTAACTCACCATCTACATCTGAGGTCTCATCCCCTCTGCAGGGGCTTGGTCTCTTTTGGGTAGAGAGGAGGTCAGGACATCCATCTGAAAAATAAAATAAACAGGAAATGAGACATTATACTGTACAGTGTTGAAGGGGAAGACAGAATGAAAGCGGGCAACTGTTCTTCTTCCATAAAGACTTTTATGGTGCCTCCAGTGTACAGTTTTTTGTTAAATAAAACAGGTAAATTCAGTTCTGTAATTTTTTATTAAGGTCATGATGGTGCTGTACTGGACTGCAATATGATCAATGCTATTTCTAATATTTTATCCTCTTCTCGTAAACACGGAGGACAAAAGATTTGAGACATCTTAAAATACTGTAGTGCAACAAAATAGCAACTTTAACTATCGCCACAATAAGTAATATCTAACAGAACTTAAACATCTGTGATATTGTCAACAAAACTGAACATTATGAGCATCTAATACACAGATGTTATGGTAGGGATGTTGTACCCAATTACAAAAGACTGCACAGGTAAACCTAAGAAAGGGAATCACTGAGAGAGACTAAGGCTGCAGGTAAAAATATTATCACTACTGATGTAACTTCCCATTGTTGTTTCAATAATTAAATCAATATGTGCACCTCTAACACAGACATGTTTAAAATGAACAGCATCCTTAGACACATACCATCAATTTCCTCTCTGCCAGGAATCCCTTTGTTCTGTGGGCCAATGTCAGAAGTTGATGTGGGACTTTCAGCTATGAAAGACGATAATGGTGAAATTAACTTTCAGCAGAATCAAAAACTCCATTAGTACAAAGACAGCTGTTCAATAAATGAGGTTGTTCTAATACAACTGTATTAATATAATATGTAATTCCACTTCTCATAAAAAGATGTGACTGTGCATCTTTATGAGTTGCATGATAATGTTTTTATGAAATGATAGTTATATTGTCCAGCTGGTTTAGACTGTACAAATTTAAAAAGGGACAAGCCTTCTCCTTGGATTTGTAAATACATGTACACTTCTTAGATGTTAGGACCTCTAATAGCTAATGTGATTATGTCAGCTATAGATTTCTAGGGATATCATGAGAATGCTGTATGTGATGTCAATAAAACAGCAGGACAAATCTGTCTCAGTTGTAGTGCATACATACCACTAACAGAAGGGTTGATCGTGTTGAGGTTCTTCCCCTTTAAGCTCTCAGTGCCTTGCTCCATTGCAAACAGAAGTTTACTTATCTTGGCGATTTGAAAGGTTTTGTCTGTCTGTCGGTAAAAGTCGCGATGAACTCTGATGTCATGCCCCATAAACCTTGCAACTTGTTCCAGCTCTTGTTCACTCAGATCCAGGATTTGGCACAGGGTGGCCACCTGTTTTCTTAATTTAGTTGATCTCAGGAGCTCAGGGTTTTCTGCTTTGCTTTCCTCTGCATATTTTCGCAGGCAGTCACAGCCACGTATGTTTGTCATCGCACAAGGTCTTGCAAAGAGATAAGGGTTTTCAGCAGGTATGCCAACTTCATCCCTCTTTTTAATCAATAAGTCAATTGACTCCTTCATTCTCTCCGTCAAGAAAACAGGTACCTTCCTGCCTCTTTTTCCTCTGACTTCTATACGAGTTAGAAGCTTGCTGAGCTCTTTCTCTAGAGGAGACAAAGTTTCATAAATGTCCTCGTTTATGGGATTTGTGCCTGCTGTCTTGTAGGTGTCAAGAGTCAAGCGTGATGCTTCCCCTTCACGCCGCTTGTTGAAGATGATGACCTGTGCCAGAACCGTCTCATTCAACATCTTGTAGGCTGTTAAACTGAGCTCCTTTGTCAGTTCCTCCTTTGCTTTATCTTCCACCATCCTCAGATGATCCCTCAGAGTCATCACATTTTTGGTCAGGGGGATGTCATCTTGCTTGTTCCATCTCTTTTCTTGTATTGTTTGATGAGCACTGACAGAAACATGGTTCTTCCAGTTTTTTTCCAAAAGTTCCAAGAATTTTTTTGCCTTCCTCTCTGCCAGGTCATCATCATTCATGAGTGTTTGCCCAATCAGGACCTCCACTGCTCCTTTGAGACAGAATCCGATTTTGACAGCAGTGGAAGGTTTTCCATACTCACTTTTGCCTGGACTAAACTCTGCAACCTTCTTTGCCACACTGACAACAAACTGAAACCTTGATGGTGCACACAAGTCTTCCAGACCCTTTACAGTCTTGTCCATGTCTTTAGCAACCAACATGAATCGACCAAGCTCCCTCATTCTCTGTGCAATGTACTGGTGTCTTGACTTCACACGCCCATGTTTTGCATACAGTGTTTCACCGTACCTGCAAATCATAGAATCTGTCCTGATGTGAAAGGATACATCATCTTGTCGCATGTTATTAATAATCTTCTGACATCCACTGGAAGAAGCAGCGATTGGAAGCAGGCGTGCAGCACGACTTTGTATTCTTCTTCTTTTATTTGCTTCATTATCTGTCACACAAGATTTTTTGCTTCCACATGAGGACTGATGTTTCCATAACTCTTTTCTGGCGAACATCCCATAACAATATGTGCAAGGCAAATAATCCTCAACCAAGGCCTTATGAGAGGGCTGCTTCCATGTCACGAGTTGTCCCCTGCCTTTTTCCAGAACTTTGGTGTTGTGCTTGAAATCCCCTTTATTGCGCAGCTGATCTAGCAGAATCTTTCTGTCTTTTGACCCTACTTGAAAACTGAAGGCATATGCTACATCCTTGATGTCCATATGCTTTCTCTCCAAATGTCTCGCTATCTTTGAGTGTGGCTTTCCACAGTAAAGACAGTAGTGTTTTTTGTCCCATGATCGTTTGCCATCCTCCCTTTTTGTGCAGGTTTTTATGGTCACAGTTTTCACTTCATCTTTGTTCATCTTTTCTTTTTTCTTTTTTCGTTTCACATAAGTTCTGGGAGTTTTTTGTTTTTTAATACTGCACTTGCCTGTTTCTTGATCTTCATCTTCCCCTGAATCTGCATCTGGACCTTCAACAGCTTCATCACTGGATGATTCCTTAAATGATGAAGGTTTATCCAGAATTTTCACATCCTCATCACTACATGATGATTCAGCCTGAGGTGGATTGTAGTCAGGGTCTGATCCTGTAAGGCTGGAAAAGTCAGGGCTATCACTCTCTGCCTCTTCATGGATATTGACCAACTGTAAGCAAAAAGCATATATGTCAGAGAAAATGTAGTCATATACATTATCAATTCTAGGTCTTGTAGTTAAACTACTTTACTCACTAATACTAGATTTTAAAGGTGTCACTTTTCGATAAAGCTTGGGTTTTGAAAGCATTACAGTCACCTATTACGTCTACCGGTCATCATATTAGCCTTCAGTCTTATTAAATTTTCTTTGTCTGAAGTTGATGTTCTATGCCACACATGTTCTCTCCATTTCACCTGCACTGTAACTGTAAAAGGCAGACAGAGAGGCTGAATAGTCAAACATTACCACATGTTTTAAAATGAGACTAGATATAGTAACAGACTATTGATAGGTCATATGTGATTGTCTGTGTGTGTGCGTTTCTTTCTTTCTTTTTTATTTACATGTAAATGGTAATAATGGCAGTTTGCAAACGTCAGCCCTGCATTTACAGGTATCAGTGGGTAAATACTTAATACATAACAAAAGTTTTGAATCATGACAGCAGATCTCCTCAGCTGGCAGTCGTGACATCACTGCATTGTAATCCTTTAGATTGATTTAGTTATGTCCACTAGAACTGTTTTTGATATGCTGGGGTTGTTATTTTAACTGACTTTATTACAGAAATCTTTCCCACAGAGAGACATGTATGTTACATTACTGAATTATTTTTAAAACTAGAACCACATACTTGTTCAAAGAGAGGTCTCACTCTGACAATCAACAAACTCTGAGTTGTTGCAATTTTTCTTGACTCATCTATATTGTGATGTTCTGTGCAATATTCAGCGATGGCATTTGAAGTTATTGCTGGCAGTTCCTTAAGGTAAGCTCCAAATTCCTCTCTACAATCTGACTAACAGTTCCACTATTATCTTCCTGCAACAACTCACATCTCACATCACCTCATGGGTGCATTTTTGGGTTTCTTGTCTCAAATTTAATATTTATACATTTTGTTCTGTGACATAAAAACACATTATTAAAGACTTGACATTTGAACTAAAAAAAACCCCAATGTAAGTACCTTTAAAATGGTGGCTGCTAATGTGTGTCTTAACAAGACTATGTTGGTTGTAATGGAGTTTAAATGTCATCACGTCGAACACAGAGATTCATCCCCTCAATAACCCATCTTTACAGGGCAGCTTTAGCTGCAAACTTTATTTTGCAATTGGATCACTTCATAGAATACATGCACAGTAATAGTGAAGCAATATTCTTTGTGGTGATGATGTCTAAGCCATGTGACCGTAATGTAGTTTGTTTGTAGCTTAACATTAGCTTTTTACTGCCAACAATGAAATTTACACTTCAAAAACCATAAAGTGGTGCTTATCTGTGAAGATTGCTGTGCTGAACAAAACATGTAGGTATCATGAAACAGTTTATTTTCAGTAATAATCCAAAATCAAATTGAAAAATCCCATATAGGCTTTTTGATGAGGGAACCTGTGAGAAGCTAATATCCAAGCTGGCGTACTGAAATAACACTATCCTTTCACCACTCTGAGTCTGAATAAGTACACTGTAAAGATTTTGTAAAGGTACTTACTTGTGTTGGCCTCCCAGTCATTGTGTCAGAATCAGGACCTAACAACAAAGTAAAGAGATATTGTTTAAATGTTATTGTCTGAAACAGTTTCAACAAAATAATTATAATCACAGGTAACGAGTAACTTCTAGTAAGTTGTACAATACAATTACACATTGCTATCTTTCTGCACATTTGTCTCTTCGTACATCAAACAAGGCAAGAACTGGTCAATACTGCATTGTTAAAAAGGCACTCTTATATATAGATGACTAAAAAAAAAATTGAACCTTGTCATCATGAATACGTACAACCTACACACTCTAATCTGCATGCTTTCATTCACTGAATTTGGTTTGTGTAATTAAAATAATAATGATGTATTCTATCAGGCAATGTGCTATTTATAAATTACAAATTCCTAATTTCCCATGCAGTCAGTAGCCACTTTATTAGCCACACACAGCTCTGCCATCATTTCAGTTTCTGTAGCCTGAGTCAAAAATGGGTAGATGTAAATATTTGTTCGTTGATAAGCAAGGTATTATTTAAAAGTCTTTTTGTTCTGGACTACAGTATGCTTCAAGGTGTTAAGAATGATATTAACCTGCATTGCTTCATCTTATTGACTGCTCAACATTCAGGCCTATGTCTGACTGAAGACAAATTAACAGACTAATTGAAACAGAGCAGCGGTGCTGTATCTCCCTCAGTGTTGCAGGAGAACTATGTGGTGAGTGGGGTGGAGCTGCGTGGCATGAGAGGAGAGGCACACTTGCAGGCCTTACTTAAAATTATGTTGAGCAACTGGTAAATAAACAATATAAAAAGTTATTGTCCTTTACCTTATTATAGAATACACTGATACACGGTATCTTTAAAAGCTGTCATATTGCCCAGCCTTTGTCACAGTGAAAATATAGTTGTCTTGGCAAATGCACACTTTAGGCATCAGGAGCAAAGGGGCAGGGGCTCAGGTACCCTTAGTCAGCCCCTTTGCACATGCCTGCACTTTGTCAATACAGTTGTCTTGTAATGTATAAGATTGTACACATGTACCTAATACAGTGATCACTGACAATTTGTAGATTATTCATTTTCCATGTGAAACCAATGCAGGCTTATTGTAAAATGTACTTAACCTAATTTCAGCAGCAACAGCATGTTGTTATATCCCAAGATCACAGTTTCTTTTAGTTCAGGTCTAAAAGTTCAAATTACATTTTGTTCAGTGATCAGTGTTCTGTGTTACAGGATGTAAGTTCACACCAACACATACTGTCCACTGTGTTAACTGAACTGACAGTCACATGGTGAGAGTGAGTGAAACACAACGAAAGATACTGAATCAGGTTAAACAGAGCTGATTATTATTATTCACACAAGGTGTAAGAGCTGATTTCAGCTTACATCTCAAGTGTAACTAACCAGCTAAACTCTACAGCCGCACTTTGTCTCTTAAAATGGCATTCTAAGTGTATTTAGGCCTATTTCACAATTGAAGCTAAATGTTACTACCACATTTTCCACACAGTTTAATCATGGAATGTCTCTAAATTTATAAAAGACACGAAACACTGAAAGACACTGCACCTTACATTAATCACAGGCACCTACAAGTAGATCAACATACTGAGAAACATGTCATAAACTAGGTATGAAAATACTTTGAGAGGTTGCTTTAAATTAAGGTTAAAACTAACATTTGATCATTTCATGTGTCAGTGAATCTAAAGGGTTAACTAAACAAATACAATGGTCGCAGTTAACTGACTTGCTAGGAGCTCAGGAAAACATGACACCGTTAGCATAAGCTGACATGTACAAGCTAAAATCAAAAACCTTTTAACACTTACTTGCTGATAGATTCTTTGAAAAAAACCTCTTCTGCAGTTGCAGTCCTGATGCAGTCTTAATTGCTGTATTCTCCTCTTGAGTCTCTCCTAACTCCTTCACGCTCCTCACGCTGCCTCAGCCAGCACATGCAGGGCTGCTGAGGTGGGGGATGGGCAGCTCGCTCTGCTCACAGGTTCACAGGCAGAGCAGAGCAGCCTAGGTGTGTGAGTGTGGGGGGATGTGGCCCCTCCCCTTGATGGGCCATCAATTAAGGCTGAGCAACAGGCTGCAGAGTGCCACACAATATCAGCACTTCTCAGCTCTGACTCTCAGGCCTCTGTACAGGCTGCACACTTAAAATAAAAGTGGTGAATCACATTTATCTGCACAAAGTTGCATCAGTAGTGATTGTACAATGTTTAAACACTTTAATACAAGTAAAAATTCTGCATTAAAAGTTTTACTGAGGTAAAAAATAGTATTAAAGTATCAAAAGTAAATTACTGAGCCCCTTTCAGAATAAACCCTGTTTGTATTCCGTTTAAGTATTATATTAATCATTTTACATGGTATTGATCAATAATACATTCATATTTTTTTGGTGGTAAAGACCAGTTATAAACTGCTGAATTTCTTCTCAGGGATAAATTAAGTAAATTAAAAAATAGCAAAGTTCACTTGTTGATGACATATTGTATAATTATTTGGGATATCCAGAGCAACTAAAGCAGTCAAACAAATGTAGGGAATTTGAAAGTGCAATATTTGCCTCCGCAATGTAGTAGAGTGGAATATAAAGTATCAGAAAAATTAAATCCTAAAATTTAAGTACCTCAAAACCTAAGTACAGTAAATGTACAATAGTACAGTAAATGGACAATATGTCGATATTATATCGTTACTGAGATATGACACTATATATCATCTTGGCTTTTGCAGAGATGGTGTTATTTCCTGGTTTGAAAGACCATTTTGAAATACATTAAAGTGATGTAAATTTATCAACTTACCAGACTGCATTGAAACTCTTTCGTTTCAATGCTTGCTTTTACCCATATTGTCATTATATTCACATTATCAATGATACTATCACGTATCTTATTGTGTTATCACTTTGTGAAACTTTTTTCCATATCTACAATATTGTCACAGCCGAGATTGTACATGGTCAAAAATATTGCTATTGTCGATTTTGTCTCCCAGTCCAATCACTAATGAAGTGCTTTTGAGGGGTTTTGAAAATACAGAGATATAAATTGTGTATCCATATAAAGCCTAGAAATATTGTGATATGATTTTCAGGACATATCACCCAGCTCTAGTATGAATACCTGCTGAAAAACTGTTCTCCAATAGGATGTCTATTGATTAAAAATATTTTTGCTTATGCTCTGTCAGGCCTCTGTGGTGTCTCCAAATAGCCAGCAAATAGAAGGAAACTGAGATTTAATACAAAGCATTCTGTATGCAGAACAATACAGACAAATGTAGTACATCATTTAGGAGGCCATTTTTGAATACTGTTTACATTGTCTTTTTTAATTTCTTTATCAAATATCAATATCAAAATACAATTATGATTCACTTTAGCTTTTAATGTTTGTGTCACAATGACCACAGATTGCATATTTCTTTTCCTGTCCATATCAAAACATTTTGATTCGACAAATTTTAAATTTACAAATTTACAAGCAACTTTTGTTTCATTTAATTTTTCCTTAAAATGCATGTGACAGATCAGAATTCAGGAAGCACAAAACAAAATAATTCTCAACATATGGAATGGCTTCCCTAAGGACCAGGGTTGAAACCATATGCATGACTCAGAGATGGTCAGGAGAGGTGAAAGTTCATGTTAACTAGTAACCTAAAAATAATTTCAGTCAAAAGTAAAAACCTGGGTGATACAAGTGAGCAAATTTATTAAAAATGTGGATCATACTGAGAGATAAGTTAGTTGGACTGGCAGGGCATCATACAGGCAGGATCAGGCAGGCGAAAAAGGAAAAGTGCTGCAAAGCTCAGGGTGAAACACAATTCAGACAATCTGTATCTATGAATGTGGAGACAGGGGTGCAGGCAAGTAGGGGAGTCAGGTGATGGGGGTCAGATCCAGGTGGATGACATGAAATGACAGGAGAGTTAGTACATGGTAGGGAACAGAGCAGGGTTGAGAATCTGTGACTAAGCACTGGATGGCGATGTGACAAAAGATTAAGAAAAGCCAAACATGGTAGGCAAGGTGTTACTATGGTTTGTTGTTGATCATTGTTATGATTAATATCTTGTCACTGTATCTCTTACATTCATAAAATGTATGTAAAACATGTAAGACCTACTAAAATACTAATGTTCAGCAATTTTTATGTTTAACATGTTTACCATCTTAAGGCCCTGACACACCAAGCCGACGGTCGACCAAAGTCGGGCCATCAGTGAGCATCTGTCAGCCTAGTTTTTGCGGTGCGTCCCGTACCTTTGGCGTCTGCTTTTCAGGCAATTGAGCATGTTGAATCGGCGGCAGAGCTTGTCGGTGACAGAGATCACTCTGATTGGCTGTTTAGGTTTTATTCGCCCCTGTAGCGAGTGAATCTGCCTGTAGTGAAACCAGGGCTAACTGGCGCTTCCTCCTCAGGCTCCACTTCACTCAGCTGCCCCACAGATCCGCTGCTTCTTCACACTTTAACCTGAATAACAAACCGGAGGGAAGCACAGCCAGTTAGCTTCTGCTAGCTTCCCAGCTATCCCCTCTCCGTTTGGATTCAACCGGAGAACCGAGCCCTGGTTTGTTATTCAGGTTAAAGTGGGAAGAAGCAGCGGGTTTATCGGGCAGCTGAGTGAAGTGGAGCCTGAGGAGGAAACACCGGGACCGTCTGGATGTAATAGTCCGTGGAGGTGCTGCAGAACATATGTGCCACTTGGCCATCGGATGTAGTCCGTGTATTCAAATGCAACTGACACAGGGCGATGTGAGGTGACACAGATGACGCAACAGTTGGCTTTCATCGCCGCTTGTTCTTTGATGTCGGTTTAGTGTGTCCGCACCTTTAGTTTTTCTTGTGATAATATTAGCTTGTGAGAAGTGATCATGGATTATCATCATAATCCACAGCTGGTGTTGGTGTTGGAAAGGCAATTATTTTATTAGTCATAACCAATGTACTGGACACATTTAAATCAGGACTGGCGTATGGTGATGAAAAGGCACAAGATCATCACATTTTTACAATTTATCCTGAGAAGATGAATGTCTGAACCATATTTCATGACAGTCCATACAATAGTTGACAAATAGCATTTAATTCTGAACCAAAGCAGTGGATCAACAGACTATCACTGCCATCCATACATCTTTAATACTACAATGGTTCAAAATAGCAGGCCTAAAATGAGGAGAAAACCCAGAAAGTCACACAAGCTTTGCTGTGTGCAGGAAGCCAACAATTTAGCAACCTGTAATAGTTCTAATCTGTCAAATATAAGTTGCCCACTGTGTTCTGTGATTAATATAATATTTCTGTTTACATGTTACTCTTGCTCTACTTTGATTCCAAATAAGTGAAAGAAGTTACATTCATGTAATTTTGTTCCTCTGGAAGGTAGGGGATATATTAATGCAGATCAATATAGGAAATCAATGATCAATCTAAGTGAACACATCAATCCATGTCATCATTTTTAAGACACGGCATTATGTTGAAATGCCCCTGCCTCGCTTGTCACTGTGTCTTTTCAAGTCTCCTCTCTGAACAGGCTGTATAGTACCCTTTATTGGAAAAACTCTGCAGTGTGGAAATAGTTAAGGTTTTGGAGAAAAGACAGGATGCCAGATGAACTGGACACCTGCCTCAGAAGCTTGCTACAGCAATTTAAGATGCTCAGTTTCAACAATATTAGGCTGAAATAAGTGCATGCAGGATGCTGAAATTCAACGTTGGTGTCCTTTTAGGAGATATGGTGACATGAACCAGTGGTGAGTAAGACAAACTATATGTAGCATGTGTAGTTTGTCAAACTATGAGGAGATGCAAAGGTTCGCTAGCTGCTAGGCTAATTTTCACAATGTGAAATGCAATAAACTTAAGCTAAGCATGGCAGCTAGCAACAAACAATTGTTTTGTCACATCTGCACTCATGTTAGATGTTGTTGTTTACAGTGTTGAGGTCAGTTTAAAGTGAACTTTACTCTGTACTTGTGTCATATGGGCAAAGTAATCTCAACAGTACATATGTTTGAGAGCGTTAGTTACAGTAAGGGAGGATTAGCTACACTAAGCTAAGCTAAGCTAAGCTAAGATAATTTAAGCTATACCTTTATTGGTCCCCTGTAGGGGGGAATTCAATTTGATCCAGAATTGTGAGAAAAAAAAGTAGCATGCAGGCACTAAATGCAGAAAAAGTAAATAAAATGAAATAAATTGTTCTAGAAATGAATAATATAAAGTAGAATTGAAATGATGTAAACAATAGATGGATCTGAGTTTCAGTATATGGGCAATGTACAAAAATACTGTAAGATATACATTTAGTTTATACACTCAAACAGTGTTTACATGTGCAGTATCTGTCATTAACTAAAACAGGTGTATTGGCAAGCAGAGGCTTTACACTTAAAATATTTAAAACACTTACTAAAGCAGTGGTTGTCCAGTATTGCAATTTAAACCACCAAGCAATATTAAGTTTATGTGCTGCCATATCATTTGAACAATTTGGATTCATATATATATATATATATATATATATATATATATATATATATATATATATATATATGTATGTATGTATGTATGTATATATATATATATATATATATATGTATATATATATATGTATATATTATTTTTTCAGAATTCAATCATCACATAGTTGACTGTTGACCTTTTGGGTATGAAATGGCACCACTTCATTATTTTTTGTCAGACTTATTATATTAATTATTGAGCAATAGCCAAACATGTTTTTGTGGGGGTCACAGTACAGAGTGACCTTGACTTTTGACCTGTGACCACCCAAATCTGTTCAATTCATCCTTGCATCTGAGTAGACATTTCTTCCAGATTTGAAGAAATTCCCGCAAACCATTTTTGTTAAATCACATTCATGAGTTACCTCTGTCCTTTGGAAATCCAATCAGTTCATCCTTGTCCGAAGTGAAGCGGTCTCAGTTCTCCCACATAAGTCTATCAGGACCTAAAACACTACCTATAGCTAACATGAGCACAGTGTACTGCCGACTGAAGATAAATGTGCACTTCTATTACGCTTATTAAAAGCAGAGCAGTAAAATCAAGACTAAAAAATAATTAATATCTGTTCTGATAAGCCGTAACATCACAGACATTACTCACAAGTTAGCTATATGAATAAGGGGGCAAGGTCAAGTTTAAATAGAATAGAAAACTATATAATTAAAGTAGATTTCAGGCAGGGTCTATGAATCATTTTCACTGCTAATTTAATGACAAATTATAACATAAAATTATTAAATATTAAATACCATAAAAACAAAAAACAAAAGGTGAAATTCCATATAATGTATATCATTTTACTTAAAACACCTTGAAACTGCCATTTCTTTAGTGCAAGACCTTCTGGCGCAATAATGGAAAATGTCCAGCGGGGGCGATAGAGAGCATTTCTTTAGTGCAAGACCTTCTGGCGCAATAATGGAAAATGTCCAGCGGGGGCGATAGAGAGCAAAATGTGTGTGTATATTCCGGTATTCCAACTGAGTACACACACGACAAAATGTGTATTTTTTCTCAGTTTGGCATCTTTCTGGGGACCTCTCTGAAACTTTGAGAGAAGCATATTTACAGCCTCTGGAAGCCATTGCAGTGAAAATCTTGTGAGGACCGGCCTAAATGTCCTCACTTTCCAAAATGGTCCTCACTCGAAAGGTTACCTACTCGTGATGGTCCTCACAAAGATAGCAATACAAACACACACACACACACACACACACACACACACACACACACACACACACAATCCCTGACATCACCTTTAAGATGCATTTTCTTTAGTTTTTGTCACCATATTTTGACCTCTTTGATCTCCTGTAAGAGTAAACGTTGTGGTCACTTCATTTCACATTTCACAATGTCATTCTATACCCTACAAAATAAAAGTCTCTGCTTAATCCACATGGGATTTATATTGTGAAATAAAGTAAAAACAGAAACAGTACATACATACATGGAACACAAGAGGAGGTGTGAATCACAAATGATCATGCAACCTATGAATTGTATTAATGAAATGCAGTTATATTGCGGTGTGTTTTAGATTTTAAGCAGTGAAAAACAGAAGGCTGCATATTAAGTATGAATGGAAAATAAGTCCGTAAGGAGCATAAACAGAAACTTCATCAGAGGACTGCGTTGGTGCAGGTGTATTACTGGGACATTAATTCCAGGAAGTCCTGTTTTAGTAAAATATCTGTGCGTCAGAGGGCTTAACAGAAACATAAACACTGCACAGTGGTTTATAATTACTAGCAGACAGGATTTTAAAACTCACAACTGTGACTAGCTTACAATTTTTCACGCAGAGCGGAAATCAGTCTGAACCAGGCCTGATATCATGACAGGTGCAAATATGATATCATCCAGAGCTGAGCAACCTCTGACGACCTGTGACGTGTGCTAGCGTGGGCACGTTTAGCCATTTTCCACAATATTGAAATATGTCACTACATTTGTTGAAGATCATAACAGTGCAGTCAGTCCCATTATCACAAGTTGTTAAATTAGGTTACTGACAAAACAGATAAAAGCAGTATGATAAATTCATGTTGACATGATGATTGATTGATTTGGCTCAGTGGTGCTTGAGCCACTGTAACCTGGAGACCACACAGCACCCGCCTGCATACAAACAGGTATTGCAGGTTTAAAGTGGGTCAGTCTGTGACACCTGGGGTCTGCATGCCTGGGTCCCTGCCCTCGCCTGCTGCCTGGCACACAATGCACCCAGCCCCAACGCCAGTCCCTGCAGGTGGTGGGCCTACAGGTCAGGGGTCCAAGGCCTGGCTGCCAGACGAGAGCCTCATTGTCGGTGCCCCGATCATTCCCACTATATCAAAACCCATGTCCAGCTAGCTTTCTTTCTAATGGATCAGTAAGTAACACGGCTAAATGTTAGCTAGACCAGAGAGGACTGTACTGTACTGGCTGCTAGTTCATTCCTAGCTGGCCAGCATCGCAAATCACCGCAACCAGGGAGCGGGTAGCGAGTGTTGGTCGACTGACATCCTGTTGCCATTCTACGGCAGCCCTCGGACAGTGATACCCCCCTCTCTTCCTTCTGCTCTCTTCTCACAGAGGCAGCTATCCACGCACATCGCCCAGCTAAGTTACGCCCAGCTAAGTGAACACTGAACTTTGCTTCCCATTCAATTTTAGCGCCAACCGGCCGCATGGTTTCCATATGGTAGCATTTATTCTAGAATGGGGACTGTTTACATGCATATTGGTATAATTCACTGTGTCTGCTGTTGTTTGTACTAATACTGTACATATTGGTATCATTTACTGTGAGCTGTTTGTACTGGTACTGTGCATTCTGCTATAATTATTTGCATTACTATTTGTTTTTTTCTTCAGATAAATCTGATAATTGTTGCTCGGTCTCTTTACTCATTTATTTAGCAGAGTGTCCACACACCTTCTTATTCTACATACTGTATACATAGAGGTATACTGGTGGCTTTACAGCCCACATTTTATTGATTGTCTCTGATCCCCACGGTCAATTTGATCATGCGAAAACATTTTGAATGAAAAGATTATGAAAGGTGACATAAGGCCTCTGAATTCTGGGATCCAGACTTTGACAAAGTTTGTCACATGTTGCTGTTTCCTTGATGAAGGGTTTAATGAGATCCATGGAGGATGAAGTAGTGTGATAAAAACATATCACAAATTCAACAGTTAAATCAGAACTGTGAATGACACATTCAAATACAGGTTGATTGTTAAATCGTTTTTATCTGCCTGTTTAAGTGATTGTTAATTTTTGACTTTTGATCTTTATGGATGAAGGATTAAATGTAACATATATAACTCTAGGTGGACATGTGGAAGTTCACAAATACAGATTCCTTTATTTTATGATCATGTTTATAGTATATATTTTAGTAATCTGCAGTAATTCTACTATTGTGTATCTTATTGTGATTCACCGAAACCTCCATGAGCCTATGTACATTTTCATTGCAGCTTTGTTAATCAACTCTGTTCTTTTCAGCACTGCTATTTACCCAAAGCTTCTGATTGACTTTTTATCTGAAAAACAGATCATATCTTATTCAGCCTGTCTCCTCCAGTATTTTCTGTTTTATACTTTAGGCGGTTCGGAGTTTTCACTGTTGTCAGCCATGGCCTATGACAGGTATGTGTCTATATGTAAACCTCTGCAATATCCAACTATAATGAGAAAAACAACTGTCTGTATCTTTCTGGCTTTAGCTTGGTTTGTTCCTGCTTGTCAGATTATGGCACTGACCATAATGTCCTTTAACGAAAACCTCTGTGGGTTTACTTTAAAAGCAATTTTTTGCAATAACTCAATTTACAAACTTCAGTGTAGCACATCAAAAGCACTGACAATATTGGGTTTGGTCATGTTTCTAAATGTTTCATTTTTTCCGATGCTCTTTATACTTTCCACATATGCACAAATATTCAGAATAACCTATCGAAGTTGCAGAAAAGTCAGGAAAAAAGCTGCAGAGACCTGTTTACCTCACCTGTTGGTTTTGATCAACTTCTCCTTGCTGTGCACATATAATATAATTATAGCTCGACTGGAATCTGAAATTACAAAACTTGCAAATTTAATAATGACTTTACAGCTGGTTTTGTATCATCCACTTGTTAATCCAATCATATACGGACTAAAAATGAAAGAAATTTCCAAGCACCTCAAGCAGTTGTTCTGTCAAAGGAAGATGAACTAATGTTATCAACACTGATTTCTTCTTCTGTTTAACAGTGCAGAGATGTGATTTCTCTGATCCTTGGAAAGTGTTTAACTTTCGGACTTGTTTTACTTAATAATACACAGTAATGAGCACTGTCAGGTTTCATTCTGAATGTTTCAGTACTGTGTTACTGCTTTGAATTTACTGTACAAATGCAGAGCCCTATTTACCACATCCATTATTAGTATTTTGGGTCTATTGCTGAAGTATATAAATACTAGAACTAAAACAAAACATCGCATTACACCTGCTTTTGCCTCTTTACACTGTTTATAGATTGTTTTTAAAGGGGTTACTTTAAATGTATGTTGCTAACTTTTGATGCACTGCATGAGTCTTTAGGAACAATCTCTCAGAGGACATCCACTCAGCTGACTCTGTGTTTTATTTTAAATAATTTCTGAAATCATACATTTATGCCACAGTAGTTTCTGATTATATTTAAGTCTGCTCCCTTACTCCATTAGTTTTTATCTTGTCAGTTTTCACTGTTTTGTTCATCTCATTGTTGTTGATGTGTCTTATTACTGACCATTACATGACCATTTTATTAACATGGCAATAAAGGATTTCAAATGTCGAAAACAGTGTGGCGTTATTCTATATATTTTACTCGTGGTTTAAGAAAATATCGATACGTTGAAATATCGCGATATTTCATTTTGCAATACTTTATCGATTCTCAAAAGTACTATATCAATTTTTAATCAGTAGTTTTAATGCATTTATGACAGTGGTTATTTTGTGTGTTGTATTTAACCCTCCTACCACTAGTTACCAGCAGTCACACGGCCGTTTGATCATTCCACTCCACCGAAACAACAAGATCTTGCGAGCGTAAAAGCCTCGGCAAACTCTGGAGCCTCATGTTAGCAAACACAGGTGACTGATGGCTGAATCTGAGCGCATAAGACCGGCTCCTGAGATATACAAAGCTGATGTGTGGAATCATTTTGGTTTTTGAAATAAGAAAGGCTGTAAAGACAGAGACAAGAGTCATGCCGTTTGTAAAATGTGCCTTGCCAGAGTTAAATACTCTGGCAACACGACGAGTCTGCGAGCACACATGGCCAGACACCATGTCAATGTACAGCTAACGGATAACGTGAAACGGATGGACCTCTCGCAACAAACTCTGGAACAAGTCCACACATCAAAGTTACCACAGACCTCAACCAAGATAACGCAGTCATTACTTTATTTCATTTGCAAAGACATGCACCTCCTTAGTGTTGTAGAGAATGAGGGGTTCCGTAATATGATCCAAACATTGGAGCCCCGTTACACCATACTTTTCCGGCAACACTTCACTGACATCGCTTTGCCTAAGTTGTACACATAAGTAATAGCGAGGGTGCTGGACTCTCTCAGTTCAGCAGAGAGAGTTGCTTTGACATGCGACGCTTGGATATCGAGGGCCACTGAATTATATGTAACCATAACAGCGCATCACATAACTGACGGGTGGAAGCTAGAGTCCCATGTACTGTAAACACGAGCTATGCAAGGCAGTCATACAGGAGAAAACATTGCAGCGTTACTGGGTGAGGCTGTAACTGAATGGGGACTGGATGCAAAAGATCCTGTCATTGTTACAGACAATGCATCCAACATGACCATCACGGCTAAACTAGCAGGCATGACTCACGTACAGTGTTTAGCACATAGTCTTAATCTTGCCTCGCAGAGAGCATTAAAATTGCCAATAGTGGTGCGACTACTCAGCAGGAGATGTGTGACAACCTTTTTCAGATGCAGCACCATAGCTAGCCACCAGCTAAAGTGCAAACGAGAACTGCTCCAGCTACCAAAACACAGACTGATGACAGACGTTTTCACTAGATGGAACAGCTCATACGAAATGATAGAAAGATTTTTAGAACAGCAGCCAGCTATCTATGCAGCACTGCTTTTAACATAAGTCAGAAAGAGTGAAAAAGAAATCTTTACATTGAACGAGGCTGACATCACCTAGCCAGAGGATGTGCTCAAGGCGCTCAAGCCAATGAAGGATGTCAAATTGGTGATGTCAGAGGAGAGCATGCCAACACTATCCATCATTGTTCCACTTCATGCCAAGCTTGTCAAGGGTACAGTAGAAAGCCCAGATGATGACACTCAGATAATGAAGGAGATCAAGGCTGCTATAACACAAGATCTGGGGAAAAGATATACCAGTGAGAGGGAGATGCTGTACATGATATCAGCTGTTGATCCTAGGTTCAAGGATCTACCCTTTCTCTCAGAGGCAGAGACCAGTAAGATCTACTCCAGACTGACCGATGCTGTGGTGGCTGCCATAAAGAAGCAACAAAATGTAAGTAAATAAATTAGACAGCTTTTTTTATTAGATAAGTGTAAATCTGATTAAATGGATATACAAAATGAAAGATATTTCCATTTAGTTTTTAATTGTTGCACTTGGGTAAACTACAAAATAGAAATGTGCAATAGGATGAATTTTGGATGTTCAAATTTGGCTTGCTGTAACACTAGTTTTATTTGATGCTTTGATGTTTTTTTTAGCAACAAGTGGAGCAAGACACTCAAAGTCCAGTGGAGGAGAAGGAATTCCCCAACTTCAAGGATGGTCCTGCTCCTGTCCCTCAGCCTCCTCTGAAGAGACCAAGAAGTGCATTGGTTGATTTGCCTGGACTTACATTTACCTCCACCATAACAATGCTGGTCCAAAATCTGCACATGATGCTGCTGCTGCAGCTGAGATCAAGAGGTTCAAAGAAGTAACCCCTGTGCCTCTCACAGGGGATCCCTTCAGTTGGTGGAAAGAACAAACAAGAATACCCTCACCTATGCGGAGTAGCAAAGTGTTCTGCTGTTCTGACAGCATAAAAATAAACTGTTTACACAGATTATATGCATCTAACAGCATGGTGTATTCTCTATACCTAAGTTTTCCATAAATTAGATTCTTTTGAAAAAAAAACCAAACATGTTTATTGCATTGCTTAAAGTATTGCAATATATCACAATATATCGAATCGTCACCTCTGTATCGTGATATGTATCATATCCCTAGATGCTTGCCAATACACACCCCTATATTTTACAATGTAGTGCTCATAATAAACACTGTATGCTGTAACGCCTGGTACACAATCTGAACTTTACTGTAGAGGCATAAAAATATATTTTTCCCAGCAGTTATCTTGGCTATGTGCTACGTTTAAGATTGACATAACCTCCACAATAATAATGGTGCTCTGTCGGAGCTAGGACAGCAGAAAGCACACATTATTTAATATGTTGGTTGTAGGATTTATTTTTTATTTTTAGGATGACATAACGTAGAGCAGTGGTTTTAACCTATTTTTGGGCCAGTGTCCACCTAGTCATTATCCAGGTCCATCACCTCCTCCCATTAACTAATATGTCGGCTAAATGTCCTCCCTGATTATTAATGTTGATTATTATCGTGAATTATATCATTATAAGAGCATGTCATTGAATGCTAATGTTGGGAACACATGGTTGAAAGTATTAAAATGGCTATAAGAAATAATTATGATAACTATTAATTGTATAGAATAATATGATTTAATTTACATGAACTCACCTTGTGGGGCACCATAAAAAAGGAAAAATGATAGCCGTTTTATTAATTCCCTTTCATAAAGTACATTAAACTATCAATTTGAAGGATGATTCTCAAGGTTTTTATCACAATATGACACAAATAAACACACAAAACTACAATTTTAATCAACCTAACTTAACAATTGGACACTTAAAAGTGTAATTTATTTGTGGTGTGTGTGTGTGTGTGTGTGTGTGTGTGTGTGTGTGTGTGTGTGTGTGTGTGTGTGTGTGTGTGTGTGTGTGTGTGTAGATCATCAATTACTCAGTTAATGACAGCAAATCAACACATGTACATCAACAACAGTTAAATAATCTTGCTTAGCCTTAGTACCAAAGCTGTCCCCCGTTGTTACATTACCAATCCATGAATGTTGGGAAGAGGGTTTTTTTTTTGTTATGCTGCTTGTTAGTCGGTGATTCTGTTTATTGTGGATGAGAAAAGATGGAAAGGAACATGGTTCCTGGTGCAGTCTCTGCAGTGCTGTATTCCAGTATAACAGGTTGGAATCTGATAACTCTTTGTCTTTACAAAGATAACATTTAGGTGCTAACTCTGCTTTGTTTCCCTTTGATTGAAAAAATACCTCACCAACTTTGTGTCTGTTGCAGGCCCTAACTTGTCTGGTCCCTTCTCCCATTTAGAAAATTTTCTGTGTTTGCTTGAGCTGACCACATGTAGACCAGAGTCTCTTTTATGCCTCCTCAATGACGATCGCTGCAGTCAGAAGCATTATGTTTTCAGGTTGTCCATCCGTCTGCCTATATGTCAGTCCCATCTTTGTGAACACGATATCGCAAGAAGAGCTTTAGGGAATTTCTTCAAATTTGGCACAAATGTCAACTTGGACACAACAATGAAGTGATTAGTTTTTTGGTGTTTGAAGATCAAAGTCATTGTGACCTTGTCTGTCTCATTATCATGAATGCTATAACTCAAGAACACCTTGAGGAAATTTCTTCAAATGCTGAAGTTTGTGGTGAGGACGCAGGAAAGGTTTTCTTCGGATGACTCTTCCATGAAGGTCATATTTGTACAGGTATGGCTGCACAGTAGAACAGTGCACCACCACTCCAGAGTCTGGTAATCTTCCTGCACGTCTTTTGCAGCCAAACAGTGGTTTTGATTTGCCTTTCTGACAATCCTATGAGCAGCTCCCTCACAAAGTTGTCTTGGTATTCCAGATTAACTCGACCTCCACAGTTCCTGTTACCTGCCATTTCTTAATGATAAGACAAACTGAGGACACAGCTCCCTGGAAGCACTTTGCTATCTTCTTATAGTCTTCTTCTGCTTTGTGGGCATCAGTTAATTTCGTTTTCAGAGTGCTAGGCAGCTGTTTACAGGAGCCCACGGCTTCTGATTGTTGAGACACGGTTTCAGCAGTCAGAATATTTCCAAAGCTTTGAAATTTGCATCACCTGGCCTTTCCTAACGATGACTGTGAACAAGCCAGAGCCCTAACAAGACCCTGGTAAAAGTTGAGCTCAAATGTCTTGGGGTGTCCAAACCCTTGCATGATGTTCCTTTCCTTTTTTTCACTCCAAAATTGTACAAAAACAAAACAATATACTGATCTTGCTTGAAATGTTGAAAAGCATGTTTCATCTTTAACTTCATGTCTTTTGGAGATCAGTTCATCTTCTACTTAACTATTTACAGTAAAAGAAATTTTGACCAGGGGTGCCTAGAGAAATAAAAAAACACTATGCGACACAATATGAGGGAGACACCACTTGGTGAAGGAAATAGAGTCACTTTCCCAAACTATAAATGTTGAAAATAATTAAAATGCTGGACTGTTTTTTTCTTTCATTATAGTGGCACAGAGAACATTACACATGTACACTCTCCAGTAAAAAAGGTGAACTATGGCTTCTGATTTCTGGGCTCCAGAGTTTGACAAAGTTTGTCACGTGTTATTGTTTCCTTTGATGAATGGTTTAATGAGATCCATAAAGGATGAAGCAGTCTGATAAAAACATGTCACAAACTCAGCCTGTGGAGTTTGGAGGTTAACACATCCCACCTACATTTTTTTAATGAAGTCACGTAACTGTAAATGAAAAACACATTCAAATACACGTTGATTGTTAAATGGATGTTCAGAGAGTGAATTCTTTACTCTGTTGTAGGTTCAGTTTGTCTGTTATATTATCCGCCTGTTTAAGTGATTGTTAATTTTAGACTATCTTAATGGATGAAGGATTAAATGTAACATATATAACTTTCAGTGGACATGTGGAAGTTCACAAATACAGATTGCTTTATTTTATGATCATGTTTATAGTATATATTTTAGTAATCTGCAGTAATTCTACTATTGTGTATCTTATTGTGATTCACCGAAACCTCCATGAGCCTATGTACATTTTCATTGCAGCTTTGTTAATCAACTCTGTTCTTTTCAGCACTGCTATTTACCCAAAGCTTCTGATTGACTTTTTATCTGAAAAACAGATCATATCTTATTCAGCCTGTCTCTTCCAGTATTTTTTGTTTTATACTTTAATTGGTTCAGAGTTCTTTCTGTTGTCAGCCATGGCCTATGACAGGTATGTGTCTATATGTAAACCTCTGCAATATCCAACTATAATGAGAAAAACAACTGTCTGTATCTTTCTGGCTTTAGCTTGGTTTGTTCCTGCTTGTCAGCTTGTGGCACATACAACAATGTGCTTTCATGAAAAGCTCTGTAGATTTACTTTCAAAGCAATTTTTTGTAATAACTCAATTTACAAACTTCAGTGTAGCACATCAAGAACACTGACTATATATGGTTTGTTCATGTTTCTAAATGGGTCATTTTTTCCGATGCTCTTCATACTTTCCACATATGCACAAATATTCAGAATAACCTATCGAAGTTGCAGAAAAGTCAGGAAA
The DNA here is from genome assembly GCA_035609425.1 of Epinephelus awoara. Lineage (NCBI taxonomy): Eukaryota > Metazoa > Chordata > Actinopteri > Perciformes > Serranidae > Epinephelus > Epinephelus awoara. The sequence goes on along the minus strand of CM069307.1, from coordinate 34,887,667 downwards.
AAAGCTGCAGAGACCTGTTTACCTCACCTGTTGGTTTTGATCAACTTCTCCTTGCTGTGCACATATAATTTAATTACAGCTCGACTGGAATCTGAAATTCCAAAACTTGCAAATTTAATAATGACTTTACAGCTGGTTTTGTATCATCCACTTGTTAATCCAATCATATACGGACTAAAAATGAAAGAAATTTCCAAGCACCTCAAGCAGTTGTTCTGTCAAAGGAAGATGAACTAATGTTATCAACACTGATTTCTTCTTCTGTTTAACAGTGCAGAGATGTGATTTCTCTGATCCTTGGAAAGTGTTTAACTATAGGACTTGTTTTACTTAATAATACACAGTAATGAGCACTGTCAGGTTAAACAATGTGATGACTGATGACATTTTCTGCAGTTACTCTGTTGCAGTAGTTTCATGCTGAATGTTTCATTACTGTCTTATTGCTTTGAATTTACTGTACAAATGCAGAACCCTATTTATTATATCTATTATTAGTATTCTGGGTCTACTGATGAAGTATTTGATAACTAGAATTGAGAGAAAGAATCACATGACACCTGCTTTTGCCTCTTTACACTGTTTGCATTGTGTTTAAAAGTGATTTTATTTGAAATTAGATTGCTGACTTTTGATGCACTGCATGGGTTTTTAATTGTGTCATTCATGAACGTTAGAGTCCCTATGAGCTGTGAGAGCGTCGGGAACAATCTGCCACAGGACATCCACTCAGCTGACTCTTTATTTTATTTTAAATCATTTCTGAAATCATACATTCATCCCACAGTAGACCCTGACTGTATTTAACTCTGCTCCCTTACTCCATTAGTTTTTATCTTGTCAGTTTTCACTGTTTTGCTCATCTCATTGTTGTTGTGTTTTATAACTTCATGACCATGTTATTATCATGGCAATAAAGGATTTCAAATATTGAAAACACTGTGGTGTTATTTTATATATTTTACAATGTAGTGCTCATAATGAACACTGTATTTTCTAACGCCTGGTACACAGTCTGAACTTTACTGTAGAGGCATAAAAATATATTTTTCCCAGCAGTTATCGTGGCTATGTGTTATGTTTAAGATTGACATAACCTCCACAATAATAATGGTGCTCTGTCGGAGCTAGGACACCAGAAAGCACACATTATTTAATATGTTGGTTGTAGGATTTATTTTTTATTTTTAGGATGACATAACGTAGAGCAGTGGTTTTAACCAGTTTTTGGGCCAGTGTCCACCTAGTCATTATCCAGGTCCATCACCTCCTCCCATTAACTAATATGTCGGCTAAATGTCCTCCCTGATTATTAATGTTGATTATTATCGTGAATTATATCATTATAAGAGCATGTCATTGAATGCTAATGTTGGGAACACATGGTTGAAAGTATTAAAATGGCTATAAGAAATAACTATGATAACTATTAATTGTATAGAATAATATGATTTAATTTACATGAACTCACCTTGTGGGGCACCATAAAAAAGGAAAAATGATAGCCGTTTTATTAATTCCCTTTCATAAAGTACATTAAACTATCAATTTGAAGGATTTTGGAGTTTTTGACACAGCAGGGCTCATGATTCACTCACACTTGTGCCATATTAAACAGACAGCAAGTATGATTCCAAAGGTTTTTATCACAATTTGACAAAAATAAACACACAAAACTACAATTTAAATCAACCTAACTTAACAATTGGACACTTAAAAGTGTAATTTGTTTGTGGTGTGTGTGTGTGTGTGTGTGTGTGTGTGTGTGTGTGTGTGTGTGTGTGTGTGTGTGTGTGTGTGTGTGTGTGTGTGTGTGTGTAGGTGTGTAGATCATCAATTACTCAGTTAATGACAGCAAATCAACACATGTACATCAACAACAGTTAAATAATCTTGCTTAGCCTTAGTACCAAAGCTGTCCCCCGTTGTTACATTACCAATCCATGAATGTTGGGAAGAGGGTTTTTTTTTGTTATGCTGCTTGTTAGTCCGCGATTCTGTTTATTGTGGATGAGCAAAGATGGAAAGGAACATGGTTCCTGGTGCAGTCTCTGCAGTGCTGTATTCCAGTATAACAGGTTGGAATCTGATAACTCTTTGTCTTTACAAAGATAACATTTAGGTGCTAACTCTGCTTTGTTTCCCTTTGATTGAAAAAATACCTCACCAACTTTGTGTCTGTTGCAGGCCCTAACTTGTCTGGTCTCTTCTCCCATTTAGAAAATTTTCTGTGTTTGCTTGAGCTGACCACATGTAGACCAGAGTCTCTTTTATGCCTCCTCAATGACGATCGCTGCAGTCAGAAGCATTATGTTTTCAGGTTGTCCATCCGTCTGCCTATATGTCAGTCCCATCTTTGTGAACACGATATCGCAAGAAGAGCTTTAGGGAATTTCTTCAAATTTGGCACAAATGTCAACTTGGACACAACAATGAAGTGATTAGTTTTTTGGTGTTTGAAGATCAAAGTCATTATGACCTTGTCTGTCTCATTATCATGAATGCTATAACTCAAGAACACCTTGAGGAAATTTCTTCAAATGCTGAAGTATGTGGTGAGGACGCAGGAAAGGTTTTCTTCGGATGACTCTTCCATGAAGGTCATATTTGTACAGGTATGGCTGCACAGTAGAACAGTGCACCACCACTCCAGAGTCTGGTAATCTTCCTGCACGTCTTTTGCAGCCAAACAGTGGTTTTGATTTGCCTTTCTGACAATCCTATGAGCAGCTCCCTCACAAAGTTGTCTTGATTTTCCAGATTAACTCGACCTCCACAGTTCCTGTTACCTGCCATTTCTTAATGATAAGACAAACTGAGGACACAGCTCCCTGGAAGCACTTTGCTATCTTCTTATAGTCTTCTTCTGCTTTGTGGGCATCAGTTAATTTCGTTTTCAGAGTGCTAGGCAGCTGTTTACAGGAGCCCACGGCTTCTGATTGTTAAGACACGGTTTCAGCAGTCAGAATATTTCCAAAGCTTTGAAATTTGCATCACCTGGCCTTTCCTAACGATGACTGTGAACAAGCCAGAGCCCTAACAAGACCCTGGTAAAAGTTGAGCTCAAATGTCTTGGGGTGTCCAAACCCTTGCATGATGTTCCTTTCCTTTTTTTCACTCCAAAATTGTACAAAAACAAAACAATATACTGATCTTGCTTGAAATGTTGAAAAGCATGTTTCATCTTTAACTTCATGTCTTTTGGAGATCAGTTCATCTTCTACTTAACTATTTACAGTAAAAGAAATTTTGACCAGGGGTGCCTAGAGAAATAAAAAAACACTATGCGACACAATATGAGGGAGACACCACTTGGTGAAGGAAACAGAGTCACTCTCCTGCTATATTGTCTTTTTTTTCTTTCATTATAGTGGCACAGAGAACATAACATGGGTACATTATTCAGTAAAAAAGGTGAACTATGGCTTCTGATTTCTGGGCTCCAGAGTTTGACAAAGTTTGTCACGTGTTATTGTTTTCTTTGATGAATGGTTTAATGAGATCCATAAAGGATGAAGCAGTCTGATAAAAACATGTCACAAACTCAGCCTGTGGAGTTTGGAGGTTAACACATCCCACCTGCATGTTTTGAATGAAGTCAAGTAACTGTGAAAGAATAACACATTAAAATACAGGTTGATTGTTAAATGGATGTTCAGAGAGTGAATTCTTTACTCTGTTGTAGGTTCAGTTTGTCTGTTATATTATCTGCCTGTTTAAGTGATTGTTAATTTTAGACTATCTTAATGGATGAAGGATTAAATGTAACATATATAACTTTCAGTGGACATGTAGAAGTTCACAAATACAGATTGCTTTATTTTATGATCATGTTTATAGTATATATTTTAATAATCTGCAGTAATTCTACTATTGTGTATCTTATTGTGATTCACCGAAACCTCCATGAGCCTATGTACATTTTCATTGCAGCTTTGTTAATCAACTCTGTTCTTTTCAGCACTGCTATTTACCCAAAGCTTCTGATTGACTTTTTATCTGAAAAACAGATCATATCTTATTCAGCCTGTCTCCTCCAGTATTTTCTGTTTTATACTTTAGGCGGTGCAGAGTTCTTACTGTTGTCAGCCATGGCCTATGACAGGTATGTGTCTATATGTAAACCTCTGCAATATCCAACTATAATGAGAAAAACAACTGTCTGTATCTTTCTGGCTTTAGCTTGGTTTGTTCCTGCTTGTCAGCTTGTGGCACTGACCATAATGTCCTTTAACGAAAACCTCTGTAGGTTTACTTTGAAAGCAATTTTTTGCAGTAACTTAATTTACAAACTTCAGTGTAGCACATCAAGAGCACTGACAATATTGGGTTTGGTAATTTTGCTCAATGTTTCATTTTTTCCGATGCTCTTCATACTTTCCACATATGCACAAATATTCAGAATAACCTATCGAAGTTGCAGAAAAGTCAGGAAAAAAGCTGCAGAGACCTGTTTACCTCACCTGTTGGTTTTGATCAACTTCTCCTTGCTGTGCACATATAATGTAATTATTGCTCGGCTGGAATCTGATATTACAAAACTTGCAAATTTAATAATGACTTTACAGCTGGTTTTGTATCATCCACTTGTTAATCCAATCATATACGGACTAAAAATGAAAGAAATTTCCAAGCACCTCAAGCAGTTGTTCTGTCAAAGGAAGATGAACTAATGTTATCAACACTGATTTCTTCTTCTGTTTAACAGTGCAGAGATGTGATTTCTCTGATCCTTGGAAAGTGTTTAACTTTAGGATTTGTTTTACTTAATAATACACAGTAATGAGCACTGTCAGGTTAAACAATGTGATGACTGATGACATTTTCTACAGTTACTCTGCTGCAGTAGTTTCATGCTGAATGTTTCATTACTGTCTTATTGCTTTGAATTTACTGTACAAATGCAGAACCCTAATTACTTTATTCATTATTAGTATTCTGGGTCTATTGATGAAGTTTATGGAACTAGAACTAAGAGAATGATTCATATTAGACCTGCTTTTGACTCTTTACACTGTTTACATTGTGTTTAAAAGTGATTTTATTTGAAATTAGATTGCTGACTTTTGATGCACTGCATGGGCTTTTACTTGTGTCATCCATGAACGTTAGAGTCCCTGTGAACTGTGAGAGCGTCTGGAACAATCTGCCACAGGACATCCACTCAGCTGACTCTGTATTTTATTTCAAATCATTTCTGAAATCATACATTTATACCACAGTAGCTCCTGATTATTTTTTAACTCTGCTCCCTTACTCCATTAGTTTTTATGTTGTCAGTTTTCACTGTTTGGTTCATCTCATTGTTGTTGATGTGTCTTATAACTTCATGACCATTTTATTAACATGGCAATAAAGGATTTCAAATGTTGAAAACACTGTGGCGTTATTTTATATATTACAATGTAGTGCTCACAATGAACACTGTATACTGTTATCTTGGCTGTGTGCTACATTTAAGATTGATATAACCTCCTAACCTGGTGCTCTGTCAGAGCGAGGACACCAGAAAGCACAAATGATTTAATATGTTGCGAATTTCTCATGCGCGCTCTCTTTCTCTCTTGCAGTCTCACTCTGTTTCTTTTCTTTTGTCTTTTCTAAGATGACAGATGCTGAATATATACTCCCTATCTGATGTTGTGGCTGTTTGTGGTTGGCTGAGAGGGATGTGAACTCATTAGTTTGCAGCTGTGTTAATCCAATCAGGTTGGGTTTCCATTACACATGCCAAATGTGCCAAACGGTGCCAATCCCCTTTGATCTGACATCAGATGTGATGGGACAGTCGATATAGAAATACATTTATGTGCTGATTGCAGATAGTTGCATTGAATAGTGGTGTTTGTGGGTATTTATTGCATCGTTAATGTGCCTGACATTCTGGAAACCTGCCTGTGAGGTTTTGGTGACGTGTGCGCACTGTCCGCCGGTCAGCCAAACTTCCGCTACACTGGCTGCGCTCCGCCTGCGCTGACAGTAGACCTGGTTTCAGCTGGCGAGCTTTTAGCGCACCTTTGGCGAAGCCTTTTGGCACGAAACTGTCACTGCGCCAAGCTGAATCTGTTGACACCTCCCCCTGCTGCGCTACCACACCCATCTCAGCGCACCTCGGTCTGCCAAACTACCAAACTGAGCGCGCCTCAGGTAGCGCTGCTTGAAACTAGCTCGACGTGGGGTTCGCCACCCTGCACCACCCTGCGCTGCGCCAGGAAACTAGAGGCCAAGGTCTCAGGAATCAGAGCTTTACAAAGTTTTAAAATTTGCATCACCTGGCCTTTCCTAACGATGACTGTGAACAAGCCAGAGCCCTAACAAGACCCTGGTAAAAGTTGTCTGAGAGCTCAAATGTCCTGGGGTGTCCAAACCCTTGCATGATGTTCCTTTACTTTTTTCCCACTCCAAAATTATACAAAACAAAACAATATACTGATCTTGCTTAAAATGTTGAAAAGCATATTTCATTTTTAACTTCATGTCTTTTGGGGATCACTTCATCTTCTACTTAACTATTTACGGTAAAATACATTTTGCCCAAACAAATAAAAAAGCACCATGTGACAATATGAGGGAGACACCACATGGTGAAGGAAACAGAGTCACTCTCCTGCTATACTGTCTTTTTTCTTTCTTTATAGTGGCACAGAGAACATAACATGGATACATTATTCAGTAAAAAAGGTGAACTATGGCTTCTGATTTCTCGGCTCCAGAGTTTGACAAAGTTTGTCACGTGTTATTGTTTCCTTTGATGAATGGTTTAATGAGATCCATAAAGGATGAAGCAGTCTGATAAAAACATGTCACAAACTCAGCCTGTGGAGTTTGGAGGTTAACACATCCCACCTGCATGTTTTGAATGAAGTAAGGTAACTGTGAAAGAATAACACATTCAAATACACGTTGATTTTTAAATGGATGTTCAGAGAGTGAATTCTTTACTCTGTTGTAGGTTCAGTATGTCTGTTATATTATCTGCCTGTTTAAGTGATTGTTAATTTTAGACTATCTTAATGGATGAAGAATTAAATGCAACATATATAACTTTTGGTGGACATGTAGAAGTTCACAAATACAGATTGCTTTATTTTATGATCATGTTTATAGTATATATTTTAATAATCTGCAGTAATTCTACTATTGTGTATCTTATTGTGATTCACCGAAACCTCCATGAGCCTATGTACATTTTCATTGCAGCTTTGTTAATCAACTCTGTTCTTTTCAGCACTGCTATTTACCCAAAGCTTCTGATTGACTTTTTATCTGAAAAACAGATCATATCTTATTCAGCCTGTCTCCTCCAGTATTTTCTGTTTTATACTTTAGGCGGTTCAGAGTTCTTACTGTTGTCAGCCATGGCCTATGACAGGTATGTGTCTATATGTAAACCTCTGCAATATCCAACTATAATGAGAAAAACAACTGTCTGTATCTTTCTGGCTTTAGCTTGGTTTGTTCCTGCTTGTCAGCTTGTGGCACACACAACAATGTCCTTTGATGAAAAGCTCTGTAGGTTTACTTTAAAAGCAATTTTTTGCAATAACTCAATTTACAAACTTCAGTGTAGCACATCAAGAGCACTGACAATATTGGGTTTGGTAATTTTGCTCAATGTTTCATTTTTTCCGATGCTGTTTATACTTTCCACATATGCACAAATATTCAGAATAACCTATCGAAGTTGCAGAAAAGTCAGGAAAAAAGCTGCAGAGACCTGTTTACCTCACCTGTTGGTTTTGATCAACTTCTCCTTGCTGTGCACATATAATGTAATTATTGCTCGGCTGGAATCTGATATTACAAAACTTGCAAATTTAATAATGACTTTACAGCTGGTTTTGTATCATCCACTTGTTAATCCAATCATATACGGACTAAAAATGAAAGAAATTTCCAAGCACCTCAAGCAGTTGTTCTGTCAAAGGAAGATGAACTAATGTTATCAACACTGATTTCTTCTTCTGTTTAACAGTGCAGAGATGTGATTTCTCTGATCCTTGGAAAGTTTAACTTTCGGACTTGTTTTACTTAATAATACACAGTAATGAGCACTGTCAGGTTAAACAATGTGATTACTGATGACATTTTCTGCAGTTACTCTGCTGCAGTAGTTTCATGCTGAATGTTTCATTATTGTCTTATTGCTTTGAATTTACTGTACAAATGCAGAACCCTAATTACTTTATTCATTATTAGTATTCTGGGTCTATTGATGAAGTTTATGGAACTAGAACTAAGAGAATGATTCATATTAGACCTGCTTTTGCCTCTTTACACTGTTTACATTGTGTTTAAAAGTGATTTTATTTGAAATTAGATTGCTGACTTTTGATGCACTGCATGGGCTTTTACTTGTGTCATCCATGAACGTTAGAGTCCCTGTGAACTGTGAGAGCGTCTGGAACAATCTGCCACAGGACATCCACTCAGCTGACTCTGTATTTTATTTCAAATCATTTCTGAAATCATACATTTATACCACAGTCGACCCTGACTGTATTTAACTCTGCTCCCTTACTCCATTAGTTTTTATCTTGTCAGTTTTCACTGTTTGGTTCATCTCATTGTTGTTGATGTGTCTTATAACTTCATGACCATTTTTATTAACATGGCAATAAAGGATTTCAAATGTTGAAAACACTGTGGTGTTATTTCATATATTACAATGTAGTGCTCACAATGAACACTGTGTACTGTTATCGTGGCTATGTGCTACATTTAAGATTGATATAACCTCCTAACCTGGTGCTCTGTCAGAGCGAGGACACCAGAAAGCACAAATTATTTAATATGTTGGTTGTCGCATTTTTATTTTTTTTTTAGGATTAAATATTGTGATGCAATGGTTTTAACATATTTTTGGGCCAGCGCAAGTACTTGCAAGTATGGTTCCAAAAGTGTTCATTCACAATATGACAAAAATAAACACTCAAAACTACAAACTAAATAAACCTAACTACAGACTCGTCATCATAATCGGCACCGCCGTCTCGTAAGACCATAGATTTCTTGTGCCTGGGAGTTACGTTTGGACACAGCGTCTTCTGTGGCTGTGAAGGCCAATCCGGGAGTGGCAGACCTGGCCACAGATGTCACAAGTGTAGGCCGGATTATGTTATGTTGAGGACGTGATGATGACTTGCTGCTGTCTCAACTTTCTTTTTGTTTGTTGTTGTTGAGACAAGGTTGTTTCATGGGTCTGCAGTTCGGTGCGGAGTGCCTGCTGCCATAGACGATGTCTGTAGCGGCATCTTCCCCCGGTGGCAGGATTGATGTTGAAGGATTTGAGATCCTTTTTGCAGACAACCTTATACAAAAGCAGAGGGCGGCCAATTGGCCTTTTGCCAGATGTTAGCTCTGTGTACAGTATGTCTTTTGGCATGTGACCAACGTGCATCTGGAGGACATGGCCCAGCCAGCGGAGGAGTTTTGGAGGGCAGCCTATCCGTTTGACCAGTTGGAAGAGGCCGCTCCTGCTCACAAGATCGAATGCCTTGGTCAACTCAATGAAGGCCATGAAGAGTGGTTTTCGCTGCTCTCTGCACTTCTCCTGCAGCTGTCTCAGGGAGAAGATCATGTCCAAGGTAGAGTTTCCGGCTCTGAATCCTGCCTGTGATTCAGGGTAGATTCTCTCTGCCAGGACCTGGAGTCTACCCAGTAAAACTCTAGCAAAGAGCTTGCCAGTGATGCTGAGTAGGGAGATGCCACGGTAGTTGTTACAATCGCCCGTGTCTCCCTTATTTTTGTACAGGGTAATGATGTTTGCATCTCTAATGTCCTGTGGGACAGAGCCTTCCTAGCAGCACAGGCAGAGGAGCCTGTGGAGTCTGTGCAGTAGAGCAGGCTTTCCGCACTTGAGGACTTCGGCTGTTATTCCATCGCTGTCTGGTGCTTCTGCTGGCCAAACTGTCAATTGCTTTACTTAGCTCCTCAGTAGTTGGTTCCATGTCGAGCTCTTCAATTACGGGGAAATGCCCTACATGCCTGAGTGCTGCATCAGAGACAATGTTATCCCTGGTGTAAAGCTCCGAGTAGTGTTCCACCCAGCGGTCAAGTTGGTCAGACATGGTTTCTCTCGAGGCTGTTTTCAGTGGGGCAGTTGAGGATTGGAGCCAATTCTGTTAAATTGGCGTCAGACCAGTCATTTGATCTTCCCAGCTTCTTGCCAAAAACTGACAGGGCCGTGCTGTGGATGGTGTAGTAGTCTCTATATACAGACTACATTCAGTGAATGTAGTCTGTAGGCAAACCCCAGAGATCTTGCCTCCAGAAGAAGAGCGGAAGAGCCCTGGTTTCTTTTGCTAGGCTGTTTGTAGTCCACGTGATATTGACCAATCACGTTTGAGCCGGCTGCAGTTGTTGCCAGGTTAAACGCTCCGTGTGGTGAACTAACGAGGCAGAACATAATTGGCATCACTGCAAACTCTGAATCCATTGCAATGGTTCAGCATATTTACTTATATTTAAACGGAAGTCGGAAACGGAAATTCGCCTCCTCAAACTGGAATGCCAAAAAATCCCCCAGAGGCTGTATCGCCGTCTGCCGGAAGTCAGACACCAAATACAGCTGATGGGTTCTGAGAATGCAGACTAAGACACTTAACAGTGTGTTGCTCTCACTGAATGACACCAAATCAACACATACATCGACAACAGTTAAACAATCTTGCTTAGCCTGTACAGTTGTACCAATTCTGTACCCAATTGTTACGTTACCAGTCCATGAATGTTGGGAAGAGTTTTTTTTATTATGCTGTTTGTTAGTCGGCACTCCTGTCTGATGTGGATGAACAAAGATGGAAAGACTTGTGGTTCCTGATGCAGTCTCTGCAGTGCTGCATTCCACTGTTGCAAGTCAAAGGAATCTGTTCACTCTTTGACCTAACAGCATTAGCAGTTCATCTTTACATGTAATATTCTTTACATCGGCGTGACTGTCACAAATCATAATTTCTCATCTGGAACAAAAAAGTATTTTTGATTCTGATTTTGATTCTGATAGATCTCGGCTCTTACATGACATCCATCCATCGATCTGTCTTGGTGAAAACATCACAACTTTTTTACTCGAATACAAGCAACTGCTACATTTCTCATAGCAACGTGTAAACTATTGAAGCAATACACAAATGAAGAGAAATCGCAAGAATAAACAATAATATTACAAATGAAAGTTTATTTATTTCTTAACAATTTAGAACATGATTTGCACAGGAAACAGGGTACACAGCGCCTACCTTGCCTACCCCAATGGCATGTCACTGCTGAGATTGCGTAAAAACGGTAACTTTAGATGGTTACATCTCTTTCTGAAACAGAAAACCCAGAGTTGTTCAGGGTAAACAAAGTTAGAGTTTTCACCAAACACTGATCCTGAAACAGGTTCAGCATGTTTCTGCAATCTTCTTGTAGTTTCTGATGTAAGCCATTTTGTTTTGAAGGTCAATCATCCGTGGACTGCTAACATAACAATTGGGCACAGCATTGGCAACATGTGAAGATGAACTGCTAACACTGTAAGGACAAAGCATGAACAGATTCCTCTAACCTGCAAAGCTGGAATACAGCACTACTGAGACTGCATCAAGAATCACAATCCTTTCCATATTTGCTCATCCACAATAGACAGAATAATCGCTGACCAACAAGCAGCATAACAAAAAACCTCTTCCTAACATTCATGGATTGGTAACGTAACAACTGGGCACAGCATTGGTACAATTGTGCAAGCTAAGCAAGATTATTCAACTGTTGTCAATGTACATGTGTTGATTTGTTGTCATTGAATGAGTTATTGCTCTCACACACTCTCTCTATCTCTATCTCTCTCTCTCACACACGCACGCACGCACGCACGCACGCACGCACACACACACACACAAACTGATGAGTGTCTTAGTGTGTAGTTAGGTTGTAGTTTTGTGTGTTTATTTTTGTCATATTGTGAATAAATACTTTTGGAATCATACTTGCTGTCTGTTTAATATTGCAGAAGTGTGAGTGAATCATGAGTCCTGCTGTGTCAAGAATTTCAAAGTCCTTCAAATTGATAGTTTAATGTACTTTATGAAACTTAATTAATTAAATGGCTATCATTTTTCTTGGACATAGTGCCACAGAAGGTGAGTTAATGTAAATTAAATCATATTGTCAGATATAATTGATAGTTTTTATTTATTTATAATTTTTTTAGCCATAACACTTTCAACTATGTGTTCCCGACATTAGCATTCAATTACATGCTCTTATAATGATATAGTAAAGAAAAATAGTCAACATTAATAATCAGGGAGGACATTTAGCCTACATTTTAGTTGATGGCAAGAGGTGATGGACCGGGATCATGAATAAGGTGACACTGGCCCAAAAGTAGGTGAAAACCACTGCTCTACGTTATGTCATCCTAAAAAAAAATGAAAGAAAAGAAAATCCTACAGCCAGCATATTAAATAATTTGTGGTCTCTGGTGTCCTAGCTCTGACAGAGCACCATTATTATTGTGGAGGTTATGTCAATCTTAAACGTAGCACATAGCCAAGATAACTGCTGGGAAAAATATATTATATTTCTCAACAGTAAAGTTCAGACTGTGAACCATGCGTTACAATATACAGTGTTCATTATGAGCACTACATTGTAAAATATATGGAATAAGGCCACAATGTTTTCAACATTTGAAATCCTTTATTGCTGTGTTAATAAAATGGTCATGAAGTTATAAGACACATCAACAACAATGAGATGAACAAAACAGTGAAAACTGACAAGATAAAAACTAATGGAGTAAGGGAGCAGAGTTAAATACAGTCAGGGTCGACTGTGGGATAAAAATATGATTTAAAAAATGATTTAAAACAAAACACAGAGTCAGCTGAGTGGATGTCCTCTGAGAGATTGTTCCTAAAAATCCATGCAGTGCATCAAAAGTTAGCAATATAAATTTAAAGTAGCCTCTTTAAAAACAATCTATAAACAGTGTAAAGAGACAAAGTAGGGTTTTAGCTCTAGTATTCATAAACTTCATCAGTAGACCCAGAATACTAATAATGGATATAATAAATAGGGCATTTGTACAGTAAATTCAAAGCAATAAGACAGTAATGAAACATTCAGAATGAAACTGCTATGACAGAAAAATGTCATCAGTCATCACATTGTTTAACCTGACAGTGCTCATTACTGTGTATTATTAAGTAAAACAAGTCCTAAAGTTAAACACTTTCCAAGGATCAGAGAAATCACATCTCTGCACTGTTAAACAGAAGAAGAAATCAGTGTTGATAACATTAGTTCATCTTCCTTTGACAGAACAACTGCTTGAGGTGCTTGGAAATTTCTTTCATTTTTAGTCCATATATGATTGGATTAACAAGTGGATGATACAAAACCAGCTGTAAAGTCATTATTAAATTTGCAAGTTTTGTAATATCAGATTCCAGCCGAGCTATTATAACATTATATGTGCACAGCAAGGAGAAGTTGATCAAAACCAACAGGTGAGGTAAACAGGTCTCTGCAGCTTTTTTCCTGACTTTTCTGCAACTTCGATAGGTTATTCTGAATATTTGTGCATATGTGGAAAGTATAAAGAGCATCGGAAAAAATGAAACATTGAGCAAAATTACCAAACCCAATACAGTCAGTGCTCTTGATGTGCTACACTGAAGTTTGTAAATTGAGTTACTGCAAAAAATTGCTTTTAAAGTAAACCTACAGAGCTTTTCGTCAAAGGACAATATTGTCGGTGCCACAAGCTGACAAGCAGGAACAAACCAAGCTAAAGCCAGAAAGATACAGACAGTTGTTTTTCTCATTATAGTTGGATATTGCAGAGGTTTACATATAGACACATACCTGTCATAGGCCATGGCTGACAACAGTAAGAACTCTGCACCGCCTAAAGTATAAAACAGAAAATACTGGAAGAGACAGGCTGAATAAGATATGATCTGTTTTTCAGATAAAAAGTCAATCAGAAGCTTTGGGTAAAGAGCAGTGCTGAAAAGAACAGAGTTGATTAACAAAGCTGCAATGAAAATGTACATAGGCTCATGGAGGTTTCGGTGAATCACAATAAGATACACAATAGTAGAATTACTGCAGATTACTAAAATATATACTATAAACATGATCATAAAATAAAGGAATCTGTATTTGTGAACTTCCATGTGTCCACCTAGAGTTATATATGTTGCATTTAATCCTTCATCCATTAAGATAGTCTAAAAAACACTTAAACAGGCAGATAATATAACAGACATACTGAACCTACAACAGAGTTAAGAATTCACTCTCTGAACATCCATTTAACAATCAACCTGTATTTGAATGTGTTTTTCATTTACAGTTACCTGACTTAACTGTGTTCACCTCTATACTCCACAGGCTGAGTTTGTGACATGTATTTATCACACTGCTTCATCCTCCATAGATCTAATTAAACTATTCACCATAGCACCAAAACACCAAAAAAAATAACACGTGAGCGTTCATCATTCTTCGCAAGCAAGCTAACAATAGTTAACATTTGCAAAATATTTTATGTCAGTTATTTCCTGTTGCGATAGGATTATTTTTTTCATCAGCTGGGGTCACTCAAACTATGATATGGGGCACTGAATTTGTTGGTAGCAGTCTGGGGCCTCTAGTTTCGCAGACCACAATGGAGATAAGCCTTTGGGATTTATGGTGTATTTTAATTCTCAACGATTTTTTAATTAATGTATATGAAACTGATCTGCAGTTACTCGTATGTTTTTTTTAATTGTTGTCAAATAAACCTACCTATCTACCTCCCGGGCGAGGCAGATTTTGCAAGTTTGGCGCACTGTGCGCACTGGCACAGCTACTCCTCTTTCCCACCTCCGTCCCTCCTAGCTGCGCAAGTCGGAAAGAAGGCGTGGAGTGGGTTTTACACAGTCGATTCACATGACATCAATCAAATGAGCCCCTCTCCTCGCCCTTAAATGCGTCGTGCGAAGGTGTAATGAGAGTCCCAGGTCCAGGGGCTAGAGGCCCAGCTCCAAGGAGTGGAAGACCGTCTCTGGGGCGTGAGTGACAGGCTGCTCCCGCTGGCCTCAATAGACTCCAGCCTGCGTCTATTGAGGGATCAATAATGTAGCCTATATTTAATGTGATTGAGTAAATTTACACCACAAATGTGTGAATGGTTACGGTTCACATAAGTGATGGCTTGGGTATCTGGGGTGCGCAACTGTACATGTATGTACCCCAGGGAATCCACATTTCAACAAGAAACCTTGCTTCGTTTCCAGGTGGCTCTCAGGTGTGGATCGAAAAATGATGTGCTCATTTGCATGTCGGACTAGACTAGACATCACTGCATGTATAGCCGAACTGACAGCTCTCTGACTGATCCCCGCCACAGTGGCCACGGTGTGCTGGAAAGACCCGGTGGCGAAGAAGGTCAGAGCCACTGTCACCTTTACAGCAACAGGGAGAGCACAGGTGCCATGATGCGCATCAACATTTGGACCACCTCCCAGGGTAGATGTAATTTGTTCCTGTGTAATGAAAAATAGTACGACATGAAATGACAATTACATTTGACACGGCGGTATTCAAGTCATTCATTCGTGTGGCCCACCTGCATTCCAGCTCTGTCATGCCTAAATAGGATGTCCTTTGACGGTACACCCTCTCTGCGTAAGTCCTCCTCCTCGCAATAATGTACTCCATCTTTGTAGATCACGTTAAGCAAGAACATTTTAACATTTGTATAGGCAATCACATGAAGCATGTAAACCCTTAAGACACCAAACATAACTTACAATTTGTTGACAGCGTTTCTCTCATGCACGCGCGCTCTCTCTTTCTCTCATGCAGTTTCACTCTGTTTCTTTTCTTTTGACTTTTCTAAGATGACAGATGCTGAATATATACTCCCTATCTGATGCTGTGGCTGTTTGTGGTTGGCTGAGAGGGATGTGAACTATTAGTTGCAGCTGTGTTAATCAAATCAGGATGGGTTTCCATTACGCGTGCCAAACATGCAAAACGGTGCCAATTCCCTTTGATCTGACATCAGATGTGACGGGACAGTCGATATAGAGATACATTTATGTGCTGATTGCAGATAGTTGCATTGATTAGTGTTTTTTGTGGGTATTCATTGCATTGTTAATGTGCCTGACATTCTGGAAGCCTGTCTGTGAGGTTTTGGTGATGTGTGCGCACTGTCCGCCGGTCAGCCAAACTTGCACTACACCACAGTAGACCTGGTTTCAGCTGGCGAGCTTTAAGTGCACCTTCGGCGAAGACTTTTGGCATGAAACTGTCAGTGCGCCAAGCTGGATCTATCGACAACTCCCCCTGCTGCGCTGCCACACCCATCTCAGCGCACCTCGGTCTGCCAAACTACCAAACTGAGTACGCTTTGGGTTGCGCTGCTCGAAACTAGCTCTGCGCGGGGTTCGCCACCCTGCACCACCCTGTGCCGCACCAGGAAACTAGAGGCCTAGATCTTTCCTCTTGGGCCCAGACAGGCCTGTTTTTCTGCGGGGCTGCTGACCACCTCAGGCACTTGCTTCTTGCCCCCAAACCATCAAAAGGGGGACTCTTGCTCACAGCAGGAGCAAAACCTGGAAACAGAGAAGATAGTGTGCAAACGCAAGGTTTGCAACACACTTTCCAGCAACAAGGAGAACCAAGTTGAGTTAGCACCACAACATCTAACTTTGCAAGGACCCCGAGCAACCAGCTTCCTCAGGTCTGCACCTTTGGAACAAAGAACACAACAAAGGCTGCACCTGGAACCACAGCTCTTTCCAGCCCTCCTCTGCCGGCTAACAAAAGCAACATGTTCCAAACCAACTCTTCCCTCCATCCATTCAAGGATTGGTAACGTAACAACTGGGCATAGCTTTATCACAGCTGTACAGGCTAAGCAAGACTGTTTTAACTTGTATGTGATTTAATGATGTTTATTGAGTTATTGTTGTGATTGTTGGCAGTTAGGTTATTGGTTAGTTGGCTTTACCAAAGCTAAGTGATGTTAGTTTGCTAATGCTGTTCACAGACAACGTCTTGCACGCAACTAAACATCCTCTGCACTAATCCAGACCCTTTGCAATACATTTCACATAGACTAATTTACAAATAGGCTTTCAACATAGCTATATCCAAAGAGGCAACTCAAAGTTCACGCTTCTTTTCTTTTGTCTTTGTCCTGACCATGTGGTCAGACAAAACCTGCCCCCATCTGAAGCCAGCTTTGATTCTGCCATCTTGTAAAGTTCCAAATTCATAAGTTAGTTAGTTTAGATAGTTTAGTGAATTTTATGAGACTGATATCTTTGACTGGCTATCATTTTTCCTTTTTCGGTAATGGTGCCCCACAAGGTGATTTAATGTAAATTAAGTCACATTATTTAATATAATTAATAATTATTATTAATAATTATTAAATATTTCAGATAGCCAATTTGATACTTTAATTGGATGACTATTAAGAGCTCAGGCCCGTGTTAAGGCTTAAGTTTCAACAAATGGTGCCGCCGTGTAAAACATAGCACTGCTGCCGAGATCACAACAAATAGTATCCTCTCTTTTACAGTATCACCAGTACATTCCCTACATTTTTGGTGTTCCCCCTTGAGGCCTTATATTATATTTTACAAAACACCAATCAATCTCCATGGCAAAATTTAATTTTTCCACTCTGTTGTCATTAACACACAAACAGGACCTAGACATGCATAATGGAAAGATGTCAGAGTGAGGGGGCTGCATTGGACAGGCACTGTGGACAGTTGTGGGTCCAGTGTCTTGCTCAGGGGCACCTCAGCAGTTCAACTGTTCAAAGGAAAACCTTGTCAACATCTATCTTATCTGACTAGATGAAGTTTGCTGTTCTGGTCATCTCGTCTCAGCCATTTCTGTTTGAAGCAGCAAAGTGTATTAAGTGAACTGAAAAAGCAATTGATTAGACTATTCTGGTAGGCTACCTAAAGTTTAATTTGTACTTGCAATTTAATAGTAATATATATGCAATATAATATCATAAAAATATCTGTACTTGGCAGTGTGTGATGATATGATATTGCCACACAATAATATCGAGATACTAACCTGTAATGATTTTTCCCCCATCCCTACCTACTACTGCTGATATTTTGAGTCTAAAAAACTGTAATGGGGCTCAAAAACAAGGTCAAACTATGCTGTAGCTTCAGACCTCCAGAGTTTCATGAAGTTTTTTAGTATCTACTTTGGTGGAAAGTTTAATGAGATCCTTGGAGGATGAAGCGATTTGATAAAAACTTTCCACAGACTCAAACAGTTCACTTCTGAAATATAGACATGAACACACACCAGGTGCATGTCAGGGTCAGCTATCTGCTAATTGGTAAGACACTAAGTACTGTTCTGAGCGGGTTAGTATTATCATGAAAGTGAAAGTTTAAAAAATGTAATTCATGTTTGCTTGTTATAAAATCTGCCTGTTTTATTACTCCGCATTTAGTTTTAGATAACATTAATGGAGGATGAGTTAAATGTAACATATATAACTCTTGATGGGTATGTGGATTTACAGAAATACAGATATCTTTATTTTCTGATTATGTTCGCAGTATATATGCTGATATTATGCTGTAATTCTTCTATTGTGTATCTCATATGGACAAAAAAAAACCTCCATGAGCCTATGTATGTTTTCATTGCAGCTTTGTTACTGAACTCGGTTATTGTTTGCTCTGCAATGTACCCAAAGCTGTTGGTTGACTTTTTATCTGAAAAACAGATCACATCTTATTCAGCCTGCCTTCTTCAGTTTTACATTTATTATGCTATTGGCAGTTCAGAGTTCTTACTGTTGTCAGGCATGGCCTATGACAGGTATGTCTCTATATGTAAACCTCTGCAATATCCAACTATCATGACAAAAACCGCAGTGAGTATTATCCTGTTTTTTGCTTGGCTTATACCTGCCAGTCATATCGCAGTCCCAACAATACTGAGTGCTCAAGCAAAACTGTGTCACTTTACTTTACCAGGAATATTTTGTAACAATGCAATGTACAAGCTTCAGTGTGTACAGTCAAAAATCATTTCTATATATGGTGTCATTGGTTTGATCGATCTCGCAATTCTGCCTTTCGTTTTCATAGTCTTTACATACACAAAGATATTTGTTATAGCCTATCGAAGTTGTAAAGAGGTCAGAAAAAAAGCAGCAGATACCTGTTTACCTCATCTGCTGGTTTTAATCAGTTTCTCCTCTTTGAGTGCGTATGACATCAGTATAGCTCGACTGGAATCTAATTTTCCAAAAACTGCACGCTTCATAATGATGTTACAAATAGTTTTGTATCATCCTTTGCTTAATCCGCTCATATACGGGCTCAAAATGAAGGAAATTTCTAAACACCTCAAAAGGTTGTTCTGTCCAGCCAAAAAGTTTTGATGTATTATCACTGATTATTGATGTACAGTCATTTCTTCTGAAATAATGATGCAGAGATGTGAATTCTTGAAAGGTATTTCATGCACACACTTATTTCCATCACAGACAGTAAAGAGTCTCTTTTATGAAAATGGAAAAGAATGACCTCAGCTTGAACAATGTAACTCCAAATTTCGGTGGTTATTCAAATTAATATTAATAGTCAAATTGTATTCTACATTATCAGATCATCACAACTTGCATTTAGACTGTTCTCTGTATTTTATTTTACTGTCATGAATTTAAGAAGCAAACCTGAACCCTGTTTACATGTAAAAACATTTATATTTGTATCATTGGCTCAGGGGTGTATTGGTCAAGTTCAATATTGAAATTCAGCATATTACATATATATATATATATATATATATTGTATATTGTATATTGTATTAATGCAGACAACTAATGTGTTAACACAACACTGAGGGTGTGTACATGCATGTGTTTAAGAAATGTTTCTCTTGTTTTATTGCACATCACAGATTGAAATTTGCTTCATAAGTTCAAGTTTATATTTGTTGTTTCTTGTCTTCTATTTCTGCACATGCTGACTCAGAGGAAAATAATTACTTTTCACTTTAAGATGTGACTTTCGACCATGTGTGCCTGAACAATGGGCAAAGAAAAATTGTGTGTGTGTGTGTGTGTGTATGTGCGTGCGTGTGTGTGTGTGTGTGTGTGTGTGTGTATGTGCGTGTGTGTGTGTGTGTGTGTGTGTATGTGCGTGTGTGTGTGTGTGTGTGTGTGTGTGTATGTGCGTGTGTGTGTGTGTGTGTGTGTGTGTGTGTGTATGTGCGTGTGTGTGTGTGTGTGTGTGTGTATGTGCGTGTGTGTGTGTGTGGTGGTCATTGCTCTGGCACCTTTTTTTTGTTGTTTTCATGTCAGAAGTGTTTTGATGAGGCTGAAATGGCAGGTCTGTTTACAGAAAAGCATTTTTTAAATGTATGATGAGAAACATAAAACAACAGCAACCTTAAAGTAAAGGATAATGTTGTATAATGTTGTTATTTCCTTACTATGCATGTATTGTCAGTTATCATTAACTTGTCTGCAACACACACATACCCCTTGAATTTGAACTTATTAGCACACAAGATGTGATAAAAACCAGTATATAAAAAAAGGCCAAGCAAGGATTGTGCAGGAGAGGCAGGAAACCTCCCCTCTAGAATTTCAAATCTTTTCTATAACGAATAATTAATATATATTAAATTATGTTGCTTATTCATTCCCCCAAACACTTTGAGTCTTTCTTTCCAACTTTCTGTAAGATGGGAGCAACATTAACTGACATTAACTCTAGCTGAATGCTGAAAGTGTTCCTAAAACAAGTGGCTAATGAAGTCGCAGTAACATTGATGTTATGTAGTAACGTTAGCCTAACCGCTAACCATTAGCGGCTAATGAGCTGACGTTAGCTTGCAAGTGCTTCAGTAGCTGTAACTTACGTTGTGTTTCTACCATTTTAAATGAAGTGTTTCATCACATCATTACCTCGGTCTTGTTCACGTTCCTCCTTGTCGTCTTTGTTTTGTTTTTGTACTGCGCCCAGAGTTTAGTTTAGTTTATTTATTTATAGTTTCGTGGACAATCCCCATTAATTGACTGTAGCAAAAAAACAGTAAATAGGGCAGCTTTAGCCGAGGTGGCTAATTTGCAGCTGTAGTCCCCGGCCAGATGATGATAGACCACCTAAAATGCAAATACAATACAGTTATAACATCAATACTAAAATACAATACAGAAGCAGTGCAGAACATGCAGGGCTGGAAGAGCAGCAACAATACACTCACTAAAACACAACACACCGGTGGTACATAAAATCACATGTACATACGCAGGCAGCATGCACAACCACACATGTCCCAGAGCATTCCAGCAACATCAACAGCACATAAAATCACATGCAGCACATCACATGTTCACAACATGGAAGCAGCACATATAATGATGACATGCAGCACATCACATGTTCACAACATGGAAGCAGCACATATAATGATGACATGCAGCACATCACATGTTCACAACACAGGAGCAGCACAGATAATGATGACATGCAGCACATCACATGTTCACAACACAGGAGCAGCACAGATAATGATGACATGCAGCACATCACATGTTCACAACATGGAAGCAGCACATATAATGAAATGCAGCACATCACATGTTCACAACACAGAAGCAGCACATATAATGATGACATGCAGCACATCACATGTTCACAACATGGAAGCAGCACATATAATGACATGCAGCACATCACATGTTCACAACATGGAAGCAGCACATATAATGACATGCAGCACATCACATGTTCACAACACAGAAGCAGCACATATAATGATGACATGCAGCACATCACATGTTCACAACATGGAAGCAGCACATATAATGACATGCAGCACATCACATGTTCACAACATGGAAGCAGCACATATAATGATGACATGCAGCACATCACATGTTCACAACATGGAAGCAGCACAGATAATGATGACATGCAGCACATCACATGTTCACAACACAGAAGCAGCACATATAATGATGACATGCAGCACATCACATGTTCACAACACAGAAGCAGCACATATAATGACATGCAGCACATCACATGTTCACAACATGGAAGCAGCACATATAATGACATGCAGCACATCACATGTTCACAACATGGAAGCAGCACATATAATGATGACATGCAGCACATCACATGTTCACAACACAGAAGCAGCACATATAATGATGACATGCAGCACATCACATGTTCACAACACAGGAGCAGCACATATAATGATGACATGCAGCACATCACATGTTCACAACACAGAAGCAGCACATATAATGATGACATGCAGCACATCACATGTTCACAACATGGAAGCAGCACATATAATGATGACATGCAGCACATCACATGTTCACAACACAGAAGCAGCACATATAATGATGACATGCAGCACATCACATGTTCACAACACAGGAGCAGCACATATAATGATGACATGCAGCACATCACATGTTCACAACACAGGAGCAGCACATATAATGATGACATGCAGCACATCACATGTTCACAACATGGAAGCAGCACATATAATGACATGCAGCACATCACATGTTCACAACACAGGAGCAGCACATATAATGACATGCAGCACATCACATGTTCACAACATGGAAGCAGCACATATAATGACATGCAGCACATCACATGTTCACAACACAGGAGCAACACATATAATGACATGCAGCACATCACATGTTCACAACATGGAAGCAGCACATATAATGACATGCAGCACATCACATGTTCACAACATGGAAGCAGCACATATAATGACATGCAGCACATCACATGTTCACAACACAGGAGCAGCACATATAATGACATGCAGCACATCACATGTTCACAACATGGAAGCAGCACATATAATGACATGCAGCACGTCACATGGCTTTAGCCTCTTCATGACGATGGCACCCGACTGTCAGTTTGTCACTCAGCAGCATCACATTACAGAAGATAGCGGGGGGAGGAGGGAGGGAGGGGGGCGCGGTTAGGGACGGTGGTGAAATTGGTGCTGCCTGCCAGAGAGGCAGAGGGATGCCAGGCAGGCAGAAATTTAAATTACAAATATTATTTCATTATAATTTAAAGATGTATGGCGATATGTACTGTTGTTATTTTGTAGTGTATTCTTGTCTAATTTTTTGAATAGAATGGGGAAGAAAAAAACAACAACAAAAAAACAAAACACCTCACCCCCTGGCGCCCTCTGGCATGCTGGCGCCTATAGCATTTGCCTAACCTGCGCTATGGGCGGCACGGCCCTGTAGACGGGTAGAGCTGAGGGCTGATCAGTGAGAACCAAAGGCAGATTTGGGTTCTGTTCAAATACCAGCTGGTAGGGACTGTAACCATGCACATTGTGTATAAAGTTTGTTGCCATTAGGCCCCAGTCTAGGGCTGTCTTCCAGTCGCATCCACTTTCTTTTTTTTTTTTACTTTATCAGGATTTCAGTGAGGGTTTGATTATGTCCTTCCAAAAAAACCTTGCTCCATGTGCTGTAAGCTGCATTTGTTGTCACTTCATTATTAAAGCTTTTAGCCATGTTTCTCATTTCTTCATTGCTGAATTCACCCCCATTGTCACTGAACAGTCTGCATGGAGGACCGTGAACACTTATCCAGCAATGAATAAAGTGTTTCAGTGTTTTTGGTGGTGATAATGCTCCCTGCACTGAAGCATGTGAAGTGGTCAATGGCATGCGGATACCAAACTCGGCTCTAGCTCATGCAAGTCCACTGCTACAGTTTCATTGTAGATTGAGGCTATGGGCAAACCCACCACTGGCTTTTGTTTTGGCTTGCTATATCTGATGTATGTTTTGCAGTTTTTTGTGCTTGCCCTTGAAAATGGTGGTGCATTCATCATCGTTATTACCTGAACAGGCCAGTAGTTTTTTCAGTCTGTCGACTGAAGCATGTCCAAACTGTTTGTGTAGTTTCAACAGAACTTTCTGTTTTTCCTTTGTTGTCATGTTTTCTGTCATGGTGAGAATGTCATCCTTATTTTGGATCTTGCTTTTATCTGTTTTTTTTGTTTTGTTTTTTAACAATTTATTTATTGAAACTTTTCAAAGAGATAAAATACAATACTGTAGAATCAGTACAATTAACATCAGGCATTAAATCATCCCTCCCCCTCCCACACTGGACAAGAGTAAAAAGAAAAAAGAAAAAGAAGATAGCATTAAGACAAATTAAATTACAATGACAATAATAACCCATATTCACAATTGTAGCAGGTGCACCACAAAGGTAAAACAATATAAAGCGTATAGAAGTGTGTTGGTACAAGAAATAGAGATTACAGAAAGAGGCCTGGATTGAATTTATCTGCCTCTTATCTAATGTTACATTACACTTAACCTTTTGGGCTATTTACCCAAGCACTGAGTGGATTACAGAATCAAGCCCCAGGCACCCACCGAGGCCAACAACTGCCCAGGACAACCCGGACCCACGGAGGCAGAAGGCGCAGCCACCCCCCAAAGCCCAACCCCGGAAGCCCCCACAGAGACGCCCGCATCACCGTAGATGCCCCAGAGCCAGGCCCCAGAGGACCACAAACTACAAATACAAATACTACAAATCTCCTCCCATTCAAAGTCCTCAAAAACAGAATCAATGTCCATTTTCCACTTAATTTTTGCATTAAGAACTTTAAATTCTGCCAGGCTCATTAGTCTGTTATAAGCATAGGATAAAAAGCCTTTAGAGTTATGCTTGTCTTGGATCATACCTATGATCAAAATCCTTTGATATACGTACCTCTGTTATACCAGTCTCTAGTAATGCCATCTCTCAACGCCCCAGGCAAAACCGGATTAAAATGGAATGGAGTAGATCTATACATTGTGCGAACACTATGGTGTTTTGCTCTAGTTTCATCCCAGGTTCTAGATGTATGTTTTATCACTGGATTTTGAGTTACATTATTTGCCTGTGATAGGAGTAAATAAATAGAATGCTCGACAATGCCTCCGCCATAAGGGACTGTGGGACTATGGAACTTCGATCTGTTTCCAAGCTGGAGGGTGCTCCAAATTTTTAAACCAAATCCAAATAGCTCTGAATTGAGCAGCCAAGTAGTACAACTGAAAATCAGGTAGGTTTAGCCCTCCCAGTTTAGTGGGATGACAGAGGGTTTTGAGCTTGACTCTGGGAATTTTACTGTTCCACAAGAATCTAGAAATCAGTCAGGCCAGAATTAAAAAAAAAAATGTTTTGGAATTGGTGTTGGCAGCGCTTGAAACAAGTAAAGGAATTTTGGCAGAATATTCATTTTTATACAATTTATTCTTCCAATTAGGATATAGGAAGAGACTTCCACCTATCCAGATCTGCTTCAACATTTTTAAATTTTCATAGTTGAAAGAGTAAATCTGATGTAACTGGTTGGGTATTTGCAGACCAAGGTAACAGAGCTTACAGGGGTCCCAATGAAAGAGAATGTTTCCCCATGATAGTCCTTGGGCAGCTGGGTTTAGAGACATCATCATGGGCCTGTAGGAACCACAGAGTTTCGGGTCCTTGCCTGGTTTTAGCAGGACAGTAATCAGAGCTTGTTCTAAAGTTTTAGGAAGTTGGTGTTTTTCAAGTGAATGCTTGAACATCTCCATTAGTGGTGTTATTACACTAGATGCAAAAACTTTACAGAAGTCCATAGAGAACCCATCTGGCCCCGGTGATTTTCCTGCTGAAAGATTTCCAATTACATTCAAAACCTCCTGTTTGGTAATCTCTGCCTCTAGGCTGTCCGGTGTCTCCACCACAATCCCTGGGACGGCCAACCCCTCTAAGAAGTCCATCATTTTGTGAGCATCTACACCCTGAGAGGAATACAAGTCAAAGTAAAAATCAAGATTTCATTGATACGTTTGGGATCATGAACTTTCGTGGCATCATCTCTGGTCTTAACTGAGGGGATGCATCTTGAGTTTCCTTCTTTTCGGATCTGCCAGGCTAATAATTTACCACTTTTATCCCCATGTTCATAATACTGTTGTTTAGCTCTGGCCATGGCATTCTCAATCACCCTAGTGGTTAGCAGATTGTATTCGGTCCTTTTGTTATTTAGAAGATGAAAAGTCATTTCATTATGAGTTTGAGAGTGCTCCTTTTCAAGATTTCTAATCTCTGATTCAAGTGTTTTGGTTTTCAGCATGTATTGTTTTTTTCCCATGATGCATAATTTATAGTCTCACCTCTTACATAAGCTTTTAAGGATTCCCATACAGCGGTTGGGAATGCAGTCCCCTTATCAATGCTAAGAAAACTGTCTATTTTGTTGCTAATAAGTTTAACATAATCTAAGTCTTTAAGTGGGTGTGTGGGGAATTGCCACAGTCTGTAGCTACTAGTAATGTTCTTTTGAGCTATCTGGAGCATGAGAGGGGCATGGTCCGAATGAGTCATAGCTAGATATTCACATGAGGATAAAAGGTGGCTTCTGTCAGCATGAGTAAGAAAAATATCGATTCTGGAGTAGCTTTTATGAGCATGTGAGTGGAAGGAATACTCACGTACTAACATGTTGTTCTCTCCAGACATCTACAAGTTTGAAGTCTGCTATTTCTTTTTTGAGTGTCTTAGCTGCTTGGGACAGAGATTTGGGATTGGCCCTCCATTTGGAAAAATTGAGGGCAGTCATAATTTGGGTCATAAATATTATCTAGCGTGATAGATTCACCTGCTAGGGAGCCCTGCTTTATCTGGTTCACTTTTATCTCTCATGTTAACACAATAATGTCCTAAGGATGTCAGTTCAAGTTTCACTGGTTGCTTAAACAATGTGGCTTTGTCAGCTCACCTCTCATCATATTCCAAACAGGCCATGGTTTACCATCACAACCATTCACATGAAATAGAGAGGCCGATTTTTCAAAGCAGCCACAGTTAGCGATTTGTTGTATTTATTTACCCTAGGCCACATTATTCAGAAACATAATATATCTTTTCACTATTATGCAGATGACACACAAATCTACCTCCCCTTAGAGCCAAACAACATCAGCAAACAAACTGACCTGAATAACTGTCTTTATGACATCAAATCCTGGATAGTTGCAATCTTTCTCCAGCTCAGTGACAGTAAAACTGAAGTTATTTTAATTGGCCCACAGCACTTAACCAGCCTTATTTCTCCTTATCTTGGCCCTTGGGCCTCCTCTCATAAATCTCACGTTAAAAATCCTTAAGTCATATTTTATTCAGAATTAAAGTTTGACAAACAAATCAATCAAGTCATCCACACCGTCATTTCCTCCTGCCTCGACTATTGGTTATATTTTTGGTATTACTCAGTCTTGTTTATCTCGTCCAATCTAGTCCATCTAGTCCAAAATTCAGCAGCAAGAGTTTTAAAAAGGTCAAAAAAGAGGGAGCACATTACTCTCATTCTTACCTCCCTACACCGGCTGCGTGTTAGCTACAGGATACATTTTAAGATTTTGATCTGATCAAAGACTTCTGTTTGTCCCCAGATGCAGAACCAAGGGTTATGGGGACAGGGCTTTCTCACAGACACACTCACAGATGTCATCATGGTTCGCACTTCAGGTTGAGAGGAACCTGCTATTTTTGGTTTCAGATGAGAGCCAACTTTTTGAGTTCTGAACTAAATTGTTTTTGTTTCAAAATTAGGTGTGGGAACCAGAACGGAAACAGCTCCATACTGGTGGAAAAGGGGTTCATGTGTTGCAGACAAGCTCATAATAATTGACCGTACATGCATCGTAAGGAAATAACAACAGCCACATTATCTTTATTTTAAGGTTGTTGTTGTTGTTTTCATCGTACGTTTAAAAAATGTTTTGCTGCACACAAACAATCTTGATTTCCCCATTGTTCAGGCACACATGGTCAAAAGTCACAGCTTGAAGTGAAAAATAATTATTTTCCTCTGAGTCAGCATGTGCAGAAAAAGAAGACAAGAAACAGCAAATATAAACTTGAACTTATGAAGCAAATTTCAATCTGTGATGTGCAATAAAACAAGAGAAACATTTCTTAAACACATGCATGTACACACTCTCAGTGTTGTGTAAACACATTAGCTGTCTACATTTATACAATATATATAATATGCTGAATTTCAATATTGAACTTGACCAATACACCCCTGAGCCAATGACACAAATATGAATGTTATTAAGTGTAAACAGGGTTCAGGTTTGCTTCTTAAATTCATGACAGTAAAATAAAATACAGAGGACAGTCTAAATGCAAGTTGTGATGATTTGATAATGTAGATTTTTTTTTTTAAATTAACCACAGAAATTTGGAGTTACATTGTTCAAGCTGGAGTCATTCTTTGCCGTTTTCATAAAAGAGACTCTTTACTGTTTGTGATGGAAATAAGTGTGTGCATGAAATACCTTTCAAGAATTCACATCTCTGCATCATTATTTCAGAAGAAATGACTGTACATCAATAATCAGTGATAATACATCAAAACTTTTTGGCTGGACAGAACAACCTTTTGAGGTGTTTAGAAATTTCCTTCATTTTGAGCCCGTATATGAGCGTATTAAACAAAGGATGATACAAAACTATTTGTAACATCATTATGAAGCGTGCAGTTTTTGGAAAATTAGATTCCAGTCGAGCTATACTGATGTCATACGCACTCAAAGAGGAGAAACTGATTAAAACCAGCAGATGAGGTAAACAGGTATCTGCTGCTTTTTTTCTGACTTCTTTACAACTTCGATAGGCTATAACAAATATCTTTGTGTATGTAAAGACTATGAAAAGGAAAGGCAGAATTGCGAGATCGATCAAACCAATGACACCATATATAGAAATGATTTTTGACTGTACACACTGAAGTTTGTACATTGCATTGTTACAAAATATTCCTGGTAAAGTAAAGTGACACAGTTTTGCTTGAGCACTCAGTATTGTTGGGACTGCGATATGACTGGCAGGTATAAGCCAAGCAAAAAACAGGATAATACTCACTGCGGTTTTTGTCATGATAGTTGGATATTGCAGAGGTTTACATATAGAGACATACCTGTCATAGGCCATGCCTGACAACAGTAAGAACTCTGAACTGCCAAGAGAGTAAAATGCATAAAACTGAAGAAGGCAGGCTGAATAAGATATGATCTGTTTTTCAGATAAAAGGTCAATCAAAAGCTTTGGATAGACGCCAGTGGTGAAAATGACAGAGTTCAGTAACAAAGCAGCAATGAAAACGTACATAGGCTCATGGAGGTTTTTTTTTGTCCATATGAGATAAACAATAGAAGAATTACAGCATAATATCAGCATATATACTGTGAACATAATCAGAAAATAAAGATATCTGTATTTCTGCACTTCTACATGTCCGTCAAGAGTTATATATGTTACATTTAACTCATCCTCCATTAATGTTATCTAAAACTAAATGCTGAGTAATAAAACAGACAGATTTTATAACAATCAAACATGAATTACGTTTTTGTAAACTTTCACTTTCATGATAATACTAACCTGCTCAGAACAGTACTTAGTGTCTTACCAATTCACAGATAGCTGACCCTGACATGCACCTGGTGTGTGTTCATCTACAAGATTCAGAAGTGAACTGTTTGAGTCTGTGGAAAGTTTTTATTAAATCGCTTCATCCTCCAAGGATCTCATTAAAATTTCTACCAAAGTAGATATTAACAAACTAACTCCACGACACTCTGGAGGTCTGAAGTTACGACATTGTTTGACCTTGTTTTTGAGCCCCATTACAGTTTTTCATACTCAAAATATCAGCAGTAGTAAATCAGTACAGCTTTGTATCCCAATATTTTTATGTGGTTATATTGTATCGTCACACAGTGCCAAGTATTGGTTTTTATTATATTCAGATATTTTCAAGGCAATACTTTCAATATTTTCAAAACATTATCGATTGCTTTTTCAGTCCACTGGATACATTTTGCTGCTTCGAAAAAATGTCTGCAAGATTTCATTGATTGGTTAATTGCAGAAAGAAACAAAGAAACAACAACAAAACAACAACAAATGTGAAACTCTATTAGGACCCTTATTTCCAGGGCTGGTACCTGCGGTTATTCCACAGGCTAGTTAATAACATGTCGAGCAGGAAATCCAAAGTGTGGGATCATTTTGAGAAGGTGAAGGACGAACCCAAGGTGATATGTAAACTCATCTTTGTTGGTCGACTACAAACATGACGTATCATCTGAAACATGGAAGTAGCTACATGCCCATTAGCCCACAGCGTCATTAACAGGCGGCTCGCTCAGTGTGTGACGTGCACTTGTAGATAAAATATAGGCCTATATTAATGAAGGTTCATTGGCTCATCTGTTTTACTAATGCGGCACCTTCATACACCGTAGATCACACACACATACTATAATTTGGCTTTCAGCATAACTACACTCAGACAGGGGACTCATACTTCCTGCTTCACAAGTTTCTATTGTTATTCTAACTAACCACATGTGCTCAGAGGACTTCCCTTCGAGGCCATCTTTGATTTGGCTTTCTTCTT
Source organism: Epinephelus awoara (assembly GCA_035609425.1). Lineage (NCBI taxonomy): Eukaryota > Metazoa > Chordata > Actinopteri > Perciformes > Serranidae > Epinephelus > Epinephelus awoara. Next base: position 34,857,124 of record CM069307.1, on the reverse strand, counting down.
TGCAGTTATCTCTGTTGTCAGCCATTATGTCTTTGTGTGTTCTTACACACGCTTTTGTCTTTGTGTGTTCTTACACACAAAGACAAAAGCCCAGTTCGGACCAAAGATTTGCGATAATAATAATAATAATAATAATTATAACTTTATTTGTATAGCACCTTTCAAAACCAAAGTTACAAAGTGCTTTACAATAAAAACAATTTAACAAATAAAAACAAATAAAAGATCCCCAAGATCAAGACACATATTAAAATAGTTTAAAATAACAATACCAAGGAGTTAAGAAAAAGCCATATGATAAAAGTGAGTCTTAAGAAGTGATTTAAAAGAGGGCAGTGAATTTGCCTGCCTGGAGGGAGTTCCACAGCATAGGGGCCCAAGTGGCAAAAGCTCAGTCACTTTTAGTGACAAGTCTAGACTTTGGAACATTGAGTACGGCCCTGCCGGAGGATGTCAGGCAGCGATCAGGCTCGTAAGGAGTTAGCAGGTCACATATATAGGCAGGAGCCTGACTATTCAAGGCTTTAAAAACAAGCATTATAATCTTAAAATCAATTCTAAAACTCACGGGTAACCAATGAAGGGCAGCAAGGACTGGTGTGATGTAATCACTTCTCTTACTACGAGTTAAAAGCCTGGCAGCAGCGTTTTGTATCAGTTGTACTTCTTGAATGTTGCACTTGCTGATCCCGGAATAAAGTGCATTGCAATAATCAAGTCTGGACATGATAAAAGCATGGATCACCTTTTCTAAGTCGGTGGGAGAAAGGAATGACCTGATTTTTGTAAGATGTCTCAGTTGTGCAAAGCAGGACTGCATCACTTTAGTCACCTGGGCCCAGTATTTCAAAACTTGTAATCTGGATCAGAATAATCCAGATAATGAAATCCTCCTTTTCTCAGTCAGGGATCAAGGTGATCCTGCTCACTTTATCTGGGTATTTCAAAACACTGGCAGGGTGGATCACTTTGATCCCAATCTGACTGGATACGGATTTCCAAATCTCACGACTCCACCCCGGATCTGAAACGTTTCACCTTTGAGGGCGTGGCTTTCAGATTATGACCCGTTGCGCTCTGTCTCCACGGCGGGACACTTCATGGAAGGAGCAGCTAGTAGCCCAGCTTTCGCATCAAAATGTAAGTATACCGTTATCTAATGTGTAGCGTTTTTAAGACCATACGAAGGCCACCCACCACCTCATGTGAGCCAGCTATTTGAATTGTCACCTACTTAAAACGTGGGCGTACCGATCTCTAATTGAGCCGAGGTCATGCTAACGGTAGCTAACGCGGCTCCATTGACTTGCATGTTAACGTTAAGTAGCTAGCAGGTTGGCGAGGTAGCTGGCTTTGTTGATTTATTTTGCGGTCTATGGTTTAATTTAAAAGGGAATAAATCTGAAGTACGTCATACATGAACTCTTTAAACACCAACCTGTCCAGAGTTTAGCGTTATGTTATTGCCAACACAGTGGACTTTTTTTTTTTTTTTTTTTTTTTTACATGTGTGCAGAGCAGACTGCTTCAGTGTAGGAAAAATACACAGTACTAGTATGAATTTTGAGGTTCATTCAGAAGTGTTAGAGGATTGAGTTTGGCTATGCTACAGTAATGCTGATGATATGCTTTTCTGTAACGTTACTTAAACAATTTCACTGACTATTGTGGATTCCTGACAATGATAAAGATATGCTCATTTAAACATTAATTCGAAAAACGAGAGTCCTTTTTAGTGGTTTTAGAAGAAGTTTGATACACGGATCTATAGTGTGTTTACATCCTGCGCTGCGCTATAGTTCCGTGTATCAAACTGTTTAAACATGTTTATTTTAAATTCACATGCAGAAATACCAGCTTCAGGGTTTCTGTAACGTTTATTTGTTCACTTTTACCGAGCAGGCTACTGACCCCCTATAGACTTCAATTGTATTTACTAAGCTAAGCTGCAATGCTAACCGCTGAGACCCAGCCACTGGACGAACAGACACAAAAAAGATATCAATCATATTGTCTCAATATGAAAATTATAGAGAAAGGGCATAACTCCCAAATCGTCGAAGTATTGCTTTATTCATTTAAGATTCTGATCTGATCAAAGACTTCTGTTTGTCCCCATATGCAGGACCAAGGGTTACGAGGACAGGGCTTTCTCTATCACTGCCCCTGGAGTTCTCTGCTCCCACTATCTGATTCTCCCCCACCACTGAGATTTTCAAGAATCATCTTAAACTACGCTTTTACTCTATAGCCTTTAATTATGAATAACGTGACTGTCAGTGTTGGTGTTACTGTCACACTGTATGAAAAAATATTGTACTGTCTGTGCCATAATAACAAAAATTATAAAACACCATTACCATTCTTACTATCTTATAATTATTATTTCCCTGCTATTATCACTCAAACTTTTGTGTTTCTCTTTTTGCTTTTGTTTGTTTCTTTTTCTGTGTGCTGTAAGAGCACTTTAGATCATCTTTGTTTGTGTTTAAAGTGCTATATAAATAAAGTTGACTTGACCTCACCTGACTATTAATAAGACCGCTGCACACTATTTGACAACATGTCATTTGACTTCTGCACTGTTGATTTCTCCATCATCTCTTTCCAGCCTGTAGAATGTGACACACTCACAGATGTCATCATGGTTCGCACTTCAGGTTGAGCGAAACCTGCTATTTTTTGGTTTCAGATGAGAGCCAACTTTTTGAGTTCTGAACTAAATTGTTTTTGTTTCAAAATTAGGTGTGGGAACCAGAACGGAAACAGCTCCATACTGGTGGAAAAGGGGTTCATGTGTTGCAGACAAGCTCATAATAATTGACCGTGCATGCATAATTGTTAATAATTGGCTCTAAATCCACTCTGAACAAATCCAATAACTTCACCATCCCATTCGACCACTCCGCAATCTCCCCTTCCCCTCAGGTAAAGAGTCTGGGTGTCATCCTCAACAGCACACTCTCCTTCACAACACACTTTAATAACATAACCCAGTCTGCCTACTTCCACCTCCGAAACATCAACCGCCTCCGTCCCTCTCTAACCCCCCGCGCCACCGCCATTCTGGTTCACAGTTTAGTCACCTCCAGACTTGACTATTGCAATTCCCTTCTGTTTCGTCTCCCTCAGAAAACCCTCCATAAACTTCAACTGGTACAGAATTCAGCAGCTCGCATCATTTCAAGAACACCATCCACTCACCACATCACACCCATCCTGCAGCAGCTCCACTGGCTCCCCATCACATTGCATTCAATACAAAATCCTACTCTATACATACAGAGCCATCCACAGTCTTGCCCCTCCATACCTTTCTGACCTCATTAATATCTCTGTACCTACCCGCTCCCTCCGATCCTCTTCCTCTATCCATCTCTCTGTTCCCTCTGCTCGCCTCATCACCATGGGGGGCCGAGCATTCAGCCGCTTAGCTCCCCTGTTTTGGAACTCCCTCCCCCCTGACCTCCGCAACACGGACTCCTTACCCCTCTTTAAAATCAGTATGAAAACCCATCTGTTCAAACTCTCATACTCCGTCTGATCTTTGCACTGTCCATTGTATTTTATTGTCTGTTGTTATTCCTGTTTTTATGCACTTTTGTACTTTTGTAAGGTGACCTTGAGTGCCATGAAAGGCGCCCTTAAATAAAATGTATTATTATTATTATTATTATAGTAAGGAAATAACAACAGCCACATTCTCTTTTATTTCAAGGTTTATCTTTTTTATGTTTCTCATCCTATGTTTAAAAAATGTTTTGCTGCACACACACAATCTTGATTTCCCCATTGTTCATGCACACATGGTCAAAACTCACAGCTTGAAGTGAAAAATAATTATTTTCCTCTGAGTCAGCATGTGCAGAAATAGAAGACAAGAAACAACAAATATAAACTTGAACTTATGAAGCAAATTTCAATCTGTGATGTGCAATAAAACAAGAGAAACATTTCTTAAACACATGCATGTACACACCCTCAGTGTTGTGTTAACACATTAGCTGTCTACATTTATACAATATATATAATATGCTGAATTTCAATATTGAACTTGACCAATACACCCCTGAGCCAATGACACAAATATGAATGTTATTACGTGTAAACAGGGTTCAGGTTTGCTTCTTAAATTCATGACAGTAAAATAAAATACAGAGGACAGTCTAAATGCAAGTTGTGATGATTTGATAATGTAGATTTTTTTTTTTTAAATTAACCACAGAAATTTGGAGTTACATTGTTCAAGCTGAAGTCATTCTCTCTTTACTGTTTGTGATGGAAATAAGTGTGTATATAGAAATACCTTTCAAAAACTCACATCTCTGCATCATTATTTCAGAAGAAATGACTGTACATCAATAATCAGTGATAATACATCAAAACTTTTTGGCTGGACAGAACAACCTTTTGAGGTGTTTAGAAATTTCCTTCATTTTGAGCCCGTATATGAGCGGATTAAACAAAGGATGAAACATAATTATTTGTAACATCATTATGAAGCGTGCAGTTTTTGGAAAATTAGATTCCAGTCGAGCTATACTGATGTCATACACAATCAAACAGGAGAAACTGATTAAAACCAGCAGATGAGGTAAACAGGTATCTGCTGCTTTTTTTCTGACTTCTTTACAACTTCGATAGGCTATAACAAATATCTTTGTGTATGTAAAGACTATGAAAACGAAAGGCAGAATTGCGAGATCGATCAAAGCAATGACACCATATATAGAAATGATTTTTGACTGTACACACTGAAGCTTGTACATTGCATTGTTACAAAATATTCCTGGTAAAGTAAAGTGACACAGTTTTGCTTGAGCACTCAGTATTGTTGGGACTGCGATATGACTGGCAGGTATAAGCCAAGCAAAAAACAGGATAATACTCACTGCGGTTTTTGTCATGATAGTTGGATATTGCAGAGGTTTACATATAGAGACATACCTGTCGTAGGCCATGCCTGACAACAGTAAGAACTCTGAACTGCCAAGAGCGTAAAATGCATGAAACTGAAGAAGGCAGGCTGAATAAGATATGATCTGTTTTTCAGATAAAAGGTCAATCAAAAGCTTTGGATAGAGAAAAGCGGTGAAAATGACAGAGTTCAGTAACAAAGCTGCAATGAAAACGTACATAGGCTCATGCAGGGTTCTTTTTGTCCATATGAGATAAACAATAGAAGAATTACAGCATAATATCAGCATATATACTGCGAACATAATCAGAAAATAAAGATATCTGTATTTCTGCACTTCTACATGTCCGTCAAGAGTTATATATGTTACATTTAACTCATCCTCCATTAATGTTATCTAAAACTAAATGCGGAGTAATAAAACAGGCAGATTTTATAACAAGCAAACATAAATTAAATTACAACTTTCACTTTCATGATAATACTAACCCGCTCAGAACAGTACTTAGTGTCTTACCAATTCACAGATAGCTGACCCTGACATGCACCTGGTGTGTGTTCATCTACAAAATTCAGAAGTGAACTGTTTGAGTCTGTGGAAAGTTTTTATCAAATCGCTTCATCCTCCAAGGATCTCATTAAATTTTCCACCAAAGTAGATATTAACAAACTAACTCCATGACACTCTGGAGGTCTGAAGCTACAGCATAGTTTGACCTTGTTTTTGAGCCACATTACAGTTTTTCATACTCAAAATATCAGCAGTAGTAAATCAGTACAGCTTTGTATCCCAATATTTTTGTGTGGTTATATTGTATTGTCACACAGTGCCAATTATTGGTTTTTATTATATTCAAATATTTTCAAGGCAATACTTTTAATATTTTCAAAACATTATCGATTGCTTTTTCAATCCACTGGATACATTTTGCTGCTTCGAAAAAATGTCTGCAAGATTTCATTGATTGCTTAGTTGCAGAAAAAAATAAACAACAACAAAACAACAACAAATGTGAAACTCTATTAGGACCCTTATTTCCAGGGCTGGTACCTGCGGTTATTCCACAGGCTAGTTAATAACATGTCGGGCAGGAAATCCAAAGTGTGGGATCATTTTGAGAAGGTGAAGGACGAACCCAAGGTGATATGTAAACTCATCTTCATTGGTCGACTACAAACATGACGTATCATGTGAAACATGGAAGTAGCTACATGCCCATTAGCCCACAGCGTCATTAACAGGCGGCTCGCTCAGTGTGTGACGTGCACTTGGAGATAAAATATAGGCCTATATTAATAAAGGTTCATTGGCTCATCTGTTTTACTAATGCGGCACCTTCATACACCGTAGATCACACACACATACTATAATTTGGCTTTCAGCATAACTACACTCAGAGAGGGGACTCATACTTCCTGCTTCACAAGTTTCTATTGTTATTCTAACTAACCACATGTGCTCAGAGGACTTCCCTTCGAGGCCATCTTTGATTTGGCTTTCTTCTTTGCAGTTATCTCTGTTGTCAGCCATTATGTCTTTGTGTGTTCTTACACACGCTTTTGTCTTTGTGTGTTCTTACACACAAAGACAAAAGCCCAGTTCGGACCAAAGATTTGCGATAATAATAATAATAATAATAATAATAATAATAATAATAATAATAATAATAATTATAACTTTATTTGTATAGCACCTTTCAAAACCAAAGTTACAAAGTGCTTTACAATAAAAACAATTAAACAAATAAAAACAAATAAAAGATCCCCAAGATCAAGACACATATTAAAATAGTTTAAAATAACAATACCAAGGAGTTAAGAAAAAGCCATATGATAAAAGTGAGTCTTAAGAAGTGATTTAAAAGAGGGCAGTGAATTTGCCTGCCTGGAGGGAGTTCCACAGCATAGGGGCCCAAGTGGCAAAAGCTCAGTCACTTTTAGTGACAAGTCTAGACTTTGGAACATTGAGTACGGCCCTGCCGGAGGATGTCAGGCAGCGATCAGGCTCGTAAGGAGTTAGCAGGTCACATATATAGGCAGGAGCCTGACTATTCAAGGCTTTAAAAACAAGCATTATAATCTTAAAATCAATTCTAAAACTCACGGGTAACCAATGAAGGGCAGCAAGGACTGGTGTGATGTAATCACTTCTCTTACTACGAGTTAAAAGCCTGGCAGCAGCGTTTTGTATCAGTTGTAATCTTTGAATGTTGCACTTGCTGATCCCGGAATAAAGTGCATTGCAATAATCAAGTCTGGACATGATAAAAGCATGGATCACCTTTTCTAAGTCGGTGGGAGAAAGGAATGACCTGATTTTTGTAAGATGTCTCAGTTGTGCAAAGCAGGACTGCATCACTTTAGTCACCTGGGCCCAGTATTTCAAAACTTGTAATCTGGATCAGAATAATCCAGATAATGAAATCCTCCTTTTCTCAGTCAGGGATCAAGGTGATCCTGCTCACTTTATCTGGGTATTTCAAAACACTGGCAGGGTGGATCACTTTGATCCCAATCTGACTGGACAGGATTTCCAAATCTCACGACTCCGCCCCGGATCTGAAACGTTTCCCCTTTGAGGGCGTGGCTTTCAGATTATGACCCGTTGCGCTCTGTCTCCATGGTGGACTACTTCACGGAAGGAGCAGCTAGTAGCCCAGCTTTCGCATCAAAATGTAAGTATACCGTTATCTAATGTGTAGCGTTTTTAAGACCATACGAAGGCCACCCACCACCTCATGTGAGCCAGCTATTTGAATTGTCACCTACTTAAAACGTGGGCGTACCGATCTCTAATTGAGCCGAGGTCATGCTAACGGTAGCTAACGCGGCTCCATTGACTTGCATGTTAACGTTAAGTAGCTAGCAGGTTGGCGAGGTAGCTGGCTGTGTTGATGTATTTTGCGGTCTATGGTTTAATTTAAAAGGGAATAAATCTGAAGTACGTCATACATGAACTCTTTAAACACCGACCTGTTCAGAGTTTAGCGTTATGTTATTGCCAACACAGTGGACTTTTTTTATTTTTATTTTTATTTTTTACATGTGTGCAGAGCAGACTGCTTCAGTGTAGGAAAAATACACAGTACTAGTATGAATTTTGCGGTTCATTCAGAAGTGTCAGAGGATTGAGTTTGGCTATGCTACAGTAATGCTGATGATATGCTTTTCTGTAACGTTACTTAAACAATTTCTCTGAGTATTGTTGATTCCTGATAATGATAAAGATATGCTCATACACACTCTACTTCTACTTTCAGAGTACACTCACACCCATGGACTGCTCAGCAATGCCACTACTAATGAAGACAACAGGTCGAGTGCTGGAAATCCCTGGACATGTATCACCTTTCGTTGAAGGCTCCCACTAAACATATAGCACTATAGCATCTGATTTGATGAAGTAAATAATCAGTTTGTACACACAAACACTTCCTGAAATACATTGCTGCATGTTATAAAATCACAGTCAAGCACTTCCCAGGCATTTTTAAAGGTGCATTTTCAAAATTATCTGAATTAGGTCAAATTTGTCTTCATTCAAAAGCATGAAAATATACATTGAAAGTGCTTAAATGTGATTTAAATTGAGACTTACTATGTTCATCCCTGTGTTGTTTCTTGCACTCTATGTAAATAAAATGTGCTATACAAATAAATTTGCTTTGCATTGCATTTCATTGCCTTTGTCTGACCACAAACATATGTTGGATGTTTTGGTACAAACAAGTTACAATGTTAGGTGAACCTAGATGTTGAGAAATAGGTCTGTATTTGTTACTCTTATTTACAGCAGTTTCAGGAAGTATGGCCAAACAATATTTTTCTATGCTTGAAATTACTTAGAACTAAAACACTGATTTAGATGAAGTGTAATGAAAATCTTGAGTAACAATATCTAGGAGAAGTGGAGCTGAGACTCTGTCAAATCCACCTCTGAGGTGGGATCCAAATAATCCTGAAATTTGGTATCAAATTGATTCAGATCTCTGCCTTCACTTTTGAAATACCCGAATGAAGCCTTTATCTGGATTAAAGGGAGGATTGGATTACCAGAGCTGGATCCTGATCCTCAGGATCAGTTTATCTCGTCTTCAGCTAGTCCAAAATTCAGCAGCAAGAGTTTTAACAAGGTCAAAAAAGAGGGAGCACATTACCCTCATTCTTGCCTCCCTACACTGGCTGCCTGTTAGCTACAGAATACATTTTAAAAGAACACTCTGACGATTTGGGAGTTATGCCCTTTCTCTATCATTTTCATATTGAGACAACATGATCGATATCTTTTTTGGGTCTGTACATCCAGTGGCTGGGTCTCAGCGGTTAGCATTGCAGCTTAGCTTAGTAAATACAATTGAAGTCTATAGGGGGTCAGTAGCCTGCTCGGTAAAAGTGAACAAATAAACGTTACAGAAACCATGAAGCTGGTATTTCTGCACATGAATTTAAAATCAACATGTTTTCAAGAATCATCTTAAACTACGCTTTTACTCTATAGCCTTTAATTATGAATAATGTGACTGTCAGTGTTGGTGTTACTGTCACACTGTATGAAAAAATATTGTACTGTCGGTGCCATAATAACAAAAATTATAAAACATCATTACCATTCTTACTATCTTATAATTATTATTTCCCTGCTATTATCACTCAAACTTTTGTGTTTCTCTTTTTGCTTATGTTTGTTTCTTTTTCTGTGTGCTGTAAGAGCACTTTAGATCAACTTTGTTTGTGTTTAAAGTGCTATATAAATAAAGTTGACTTGACCTCACCTGACTATTAATAAGACCGCTGCACACTATTTGACAACATGTCATTTGACTTCTCCACTGTTGATTTCTCCATCATCTCTTTCCAGCCTGTAGAATCAGACACACTCACAGATGTCATCATGGTTCGCACTTCAGGTTGAGCGACACCTGCTATTTTTTGGTTTCAGATGAGAGCCAACTTTTTGAGTTCTGAACTAAATTGTTTTTGTTTCAAAATAAGGTGTGGGAACCAGAACGGAAACAGCTCCATACTGGTGGAAAAGGGGTTCATGTGTTGCAGACAAGCTCATAATAATTGACCGTACATGCATCATAAGGAAATAACAACAGCCACATTATCTTTATTTTAAGGTTTATCTTTTTTTATGTTTCTCATCCTATGTTTAAATGTTTTTAAATTAAATGTTTTGCTGCACACACACAATCTTGATTTCCCCATTGTTCAGGCACACATGGTCAAAAGTCACAGCTTTAAGTGAAAAATAATTATTTTCCTCTGAGTCAGCATGTGCAGAAATAGAAGACAAGAAACAACAAATATAAACTTGAACTTATGAAGCAAATTTCAATCTGTGATGTGCAATAAAACAAGAGAAACATTTCTTAAACACGTGCATGTACACACCCTCAGTGTTGTGTTAACACATTAGCTGTCTACATTTATACAATATATATAATATGCTGAATTTCAATATTGAACTTGACCAATACACCCTGAGCCAATGACACCAATATGAATGTTATTACAGATAAACAGGGTTCAGGTTTGCTTCTTAATTTCATGTCAGTAAAATAAAATACAAAGAACAGTCTAAATGCAAGTTGTGATGATTTGATAATGTAGAATAAAATTTGTTTTTTTAGTAATTCTTTTTAAATTAACCACAGAAATTTGGAGTTACATTGTTCAAGCTGGAGTCATTCTTTGCCGTTTTCATAAAAGAGACTCTTTACTGTTTGTGATGGAAATAAGTGTGTATATAGAAATACCTTTCAAGAATTCACATCTCTGCATCATTATTTCAGAAGAAATGACTGTACATCAATAATCAGTGATAATACATCAAAACTTTTTGGCTGGACAGAACAACCTTTTGAGGTGTTTAGAAATTTCCTTCATTTTGAGCCCGTATATGAGCGGATTAAACAAAGGATGATACAAAACTATTTGTAACATCATTATGAAGCGTGCAGTTTTTGGAAAATTAGATTCCAGTCGAGCTATACTGATGTCATACGCACTCAAAGAGGAGAAACTGATTAAAACCAGCAGATGAGGTAAACAGGTATCTGCTGCTTTTTTTCTGACTTCTTTACAACTTCGATAGGCTATAACAAATATCTTTGTGTATGTAAAGACTATGAAAAGGAAAGGCAGAATTGTGAGATCGATCAAAGCAATGACACCATATATAGAAATGATTTTTGACTGTACACACTGAAGCTTGTACATTGCATTGTTACAAAATATTCCTGGTAAAGTAAAGTGACACAGTTTTGCTTGAGCACTCAGTATTGTTTGGACTGCGATATGACTGGCAGGTATAAGCCAAGCAAAAAACAGGATAATACTCACTGCGGTTTTTGTCATGATAGTTGGATATTGCAGAGGTTTACATATAGAGACATACCTGTCATAGGCCATGCCTGACAACAGTAAGAACTCTGAACTGCCAAGAGAGTAAAATGCATAAAACTGAAGAAGGCAGGCTGAATAAGATATGATCTGTTTTTCAGATAAAAGGTCAATCAAAAGCTTTGGATAGACGACAGTGGTGAAAATGACAGAGTTCAGTAACAAAGCAGCAATGAAAACGTACATAGGCTCATGCAGGGTCTTTTTTGTCCATATGAGATACACAATAGAAGAATTACAGCATAATATCAGCATATATACTGTGAACATAATCAGAAAATAAAGATATCTGTATTTCTGCACTTCTACATGTCCGTCAAGAGTTATATATGTTACATTTAACTCATCCTCCATTAATGTTATCTAAAACTAAATGCTGAGTAATAAAACAGACAGATTTTATAACAATCAAACATGAATTACGTTTTTGTAAACTTTCACTTTCATGATAATACTAACCTGCTCAGAACAGTACTTAGTGTCTTACCAATTCACAGATAGCTGACCCTGACATGCACCTGGTGTGTGCTCATCTACAAAATTCAGAAGTGAACTGTTTGAGTCTGTGGAAAGTTTTTATTAAATCGCTTCATCCTCCAAGGATCTCATTAAAATTTCTACCAAAGTAGATATTAACAAACTAACTCCATGACACTCTGGAGGTCTGAAGTTACGACATAGTTTGACCTTGTTTTTGAGCCCCATTACAGTTTTTCATACTCAAAATATCAGCAGTAGTAAATCAGTACAGCTTTGTGTCCCAATATTTTTGTGTGGTTATATTGTATCGTCACACAGTGCCAAGTATTGGTTTTTATTATATTCAGATATTTTCAAGGCAATACTTTTAATATTTTCAAAACATTATCGATTGCTTTTTCAATCCACTGGATACATTTTGCTGCTTCGAAAAAATGTCTGCAAGATTTCATTGATTGGTTAATTGCAGAAAGAAACAAAGAAACAACAACAAAACAACAACAAATGTGAAACTCTATTAGGACCCTTATTTCCAGGGCTGGTAGCTGTGGTTATTCCACAGGCTAGTTAATAACATGTCGAGCAGGAAATCCAAAGTGTGGGATCATTTTGAGAAGGTGAAGGACGAACCGAAGGTGATATGTAAACTCATCTTCGTTGGTCGACTACAAACATGACGTATCATGTGAAACATGGAAGTAGCTACATGCCCATTAGCCCACAGCGTCATTAACAGGCGGCTCGCTCAGTGTGTGACGTGCACTTGGAGATAAAATATAGGCCTATATTAATGAAGGTTCATTGGCTCATCTGTTTTACTAATGCGGCACCTTCATACACCGTAGATCACACACACATACTATAATTTGTCTTTCAGCATAACTACACTCAGAGAGGGGACTCATACTTCCTGCTTCACAAGTTTCTATTGTTATTCTAACTAACCACATGTGCTCAGAGGACTTCCCTTCGAGGCCATCTTTGATTTGGCTTTCTTCTTTGCAGTTATCTCTGTTGTCAGCCATTATGTCTTTGTGTGTTCTTACACACGCTTTTGTCTTTGTGTGTTCTTACACACAAAGACAAAAGCCCAGTTCGGACCAAAGATTTGCGATAATAATAATAATAATAATAATAATAATAATAATAATAATTATAACTTTATTTGTATAGCACCTTTCAAAACCAAAGTTACAAAGTGCTTTACAATAAAAACAATTAAACAAATAAAAACAAATAAAAGATCCCCAAGATCAAGACACATATTAAAATAGTTTAAAATAACAATACCAAGGAGTTAAGAAAAAGCCATATGATAAAAGTGAGTCTTAAGAAGTGATTTAAAAGAGGGCAGTGAATTTGCCTGCCTGGAGGGAGTTCCACAGCATAGGGGCCCAAGTGGCAAAAGCTCAGTCACTTTTAGTGACAAGTCTAGACTTTGGAACATTGAGTACGGCCCTGCCGGAGGATGTCAGGCAGCGATCAGGCTCGTAAGGAGTTAGCAGGTCACATATATAGGCAGGAGCCTGACTATTCAAGGCTTTAAAAACAAGCATTATAATCTTAAAATCAATTCTAAAACTCACGGGTAACCAATGAAGGGCAGCAAGGACTGGTGTGATGTAATCACTTCTCTTACTACGAGTTAAAAGCCTGGCAGCAGCGTTTTGTATCAGTTGTACTTCTTGAATGTTGCACTTGCTGATCCCGGAATAAAGTGCATTGCAATAATCAAGTCTGGACATGATAAAAGCATGGATCACCTTTTCTAAGTCGGTGGGAGAAAGGAATGACCTGATTTTTGTAAGATGTCTCAGTTGTGCAAAGCAGGACTGCATCACTTTAGTCACCTGGGCCCAGTATTTCAAAACTTGTAATCTGGATCAGAATAATCCAGATAATGAAATCCTCCTTTTCTCAGTCAGGGATCAAGGTGATCCTGCTCACTTTATCTGGGTATTTCAAAACACTGGCAGGGTGGATCACTTTGATCCCAATCTGACTGGATACGGATTTCCAAATCTCACGACTCCGCCCCGGATCTGAAACGTTTCCCCTTTGAGGGCGTGGCTTTCAGATTATGACCCGTTGCGCTCTGTCTCCATGGTGGACTACTTCACGGAAGGAGCAGCTAGTAGCCCAGCTTTCGCATCAAAATGTAAGTATACCGTTATCTAATGTGTAGCGTTTTTAAGACCATATGAAGGCCACCCACCACCTCATGTGAGCCAGCTATTTGAATAGTCACCTACTTAAAACGTGGGCGTACCGATCTCTAATTGAGCCGAGGTCATGCTAACGGTAGCTAACGCAGCTCCATTGACTTGCATGTTAACGTTAAGTAGCTAGCAGGTTGGCGAGGTAGCTGGCTGTGTTGATGTATTTTGCGGTCTATGGTTTAATTTAAAAGGGAATAAATCTGAAGTACGTCATACATGAACTCTTTAAACACCAACCTGTCCAGAGTTTAGCGTTATGTTATTGCCAACACAGTGGACTTTTTTTATTTTTATTTTTATTTTTTACATGTGTGCAGAGCAGACTGCTTCAGTGTAGGAAAAATACACAGTACTAGTATGAATTTTGCGGTTCATTCAGAAGTGTCAGTGGATTGAGTTTGGCTATGCTACAGTAATGCTGATGATAAGCTTTTCTGTAACGTTACTTAAACAATTTCTCTGAGTATTGTTGATTCCTGATAATGATAAAGATATGCTCATACACACTCTACTTCTACTTTCAGAGTACACTCACACCCATGGACCACTCAGCAATGCCACTGCTAATGAAGACAACAGGTCGAGTGCTGGAAATCCCTGGACATGTATCACCTTTCGTTGAAGGCTCCCACTAAACATATAGCACTATAGCATCTGATTTGATGAAGTAAATAATCAGTTTGTACACACAAACACTATCTGAAATACATTGCTGCATGTTATAAAATCACAGTCAAGCACTTCCCAGGCATTTTTAAAGGTGCATTTTCAAAATTATCTGAATTAGGTAAAATTTGTCTTCATTCAAAAGCATGAAAATATACATTGAAAGTGCTTAAATGTGATTTAAATTGAGACTTACTATGTTCATCCCTGTGTTGTTTCTTGCACTCTATGTAAATAAAATGTGCTATACAAATAAATTTGCTTTGCATTGCATTCCATTGCCTTTGTCTGACCACAAACATATGTTGGATGTTTTGGTACAAACAAGTTACAATGTTAGGTGAACCTAGATGTTGAGAAATAGGTCTGTATTTGTTACTCTTATTTACAGCAGTTTCAGGAAGTATGGCCAAACAATATTTTTCTATGCTTGAAATTACTTAGAACTAAAACACTGATTTAGATGAAGTGTAATGAAAATCTTGAGTAACAATATCTAGGAGAAGTGGAGCTGAGACTCTGTCAAATCCACCTCTGAGGTGGGATCCAAATAATCCTGAAATTTGGTATCAAATTGATTCAGATCTCTGCCTTCACTTTTGAAATACCCGAATGAAGCCTTTATCTGGATTAAAGGGAGGATTGGATTACCAGAGCTGGATCCTGATCCTCAGGATCAGTTTATCTCGTCTTCAGCTAGTCCAAAATTCAGCAGCAAGAGTTTTAACAAGGTCAAAAAAGAGGGAGCACATTACCCTCATTCTTGCCTCCCTACACTGGCTGCCTGTTAGCTACAGAATACATTTTAAAAGAACACTCTGACGATTTGGGAGTTATGCCCTTTCTCTATCATTTTCATATTGAGACAACATGATCGATATCTTTTTTGGGTCTGTACATCCAGTGGCTGGGTCTCAGCGGTTAGCATTGCAGCTTAGCTTAGTAAATACAATTGAAGTCTATAGGGGGTCAGTAGCCTGCTCGGTAAAAGTGAACAAATAAACGTTACAGAAACCATGAAGCTGGTATTTCTGCACATGAATTTAAAATCAACATGTTTTCAAGAATCATCTTAAACTACGCTTTTACTCTATAGCCTTTAATTATGAATAATGTGACTGTCAGTGTTGGTGTTACTGTCACACTGTATGAAAAAATATTGTACTGTCGGTGCCATAATAACAAAAATTATAAAACATCATTACCATTCTTACTATCTTATAATTATTATTTCCCTGCTATTATCACTCAAAATTTTGTGTTTCTCTTTTTGCTTTTGTTTGTTTCTTTTTCTTTGTGCTGTAAGAGCACTTTAGATCAACTTTGTTTGTGTTTAAAGTGCTATATAAATAAAGTTGACTTGACCTCACCTGACTATTAATAAGACCGCTGCACACTATTTGACAACATGTCATTTGACTTCTGCACTGTTGATTTCTCCATCATCTCTTTCCAGCCTGTAGAATCAGACACACTCACAGATGTCATCATGGTTCGCACTTCAGGTTGAGCGACACCTGCTATTTTTTGGTTTCAGATGAGAGCCAACTTTTTGAGTTCTGAACTAAATTGTTTTTGTTTCAAAATTAGGTGTGGGAACCAGAACGGAAACAGCTCCATACTGGTGGAAAAGGGGTTCATGTGTTGCAGACAAGCTCATAATAATTGACCGTACATGCATCGTAAGGAAATAACAACAGCCACATTATCTTTATTTTAAGGTTTATCTTTTTTTATGTTTCTCATCCTATGTTTAAATGTTTTTAAATTAAATGTTTTGCTGCACACACACAATCTTGATTTCCCCATTGTTCAGGCACACATGGTCAAAAGTCACAGCTTTAAGTGAAAAATAATTATTTTCCTCTGAGTCAGCATGTGCAGAAATAGAAGACAAGAAACAACAAATATAAACTTGAACTTATGAAGCAAATTTCAATTTGTGATGTGCAATAAAACAAGAGAAACATTTCTTAAACACGTGCATGTACACACCCTCAGTGTTGTGTTAACACATTAGCTGTCTACATTTATACAATATATATAATATGCTGAATTTCAATATTGAACTTGACCAATACACCCCTGAGCCAATGACACAAATATGAATGTTATTACGTGTAAACAGGGTTCAGGTTTGCTTCTTAAATTCATGACAGTAAAATAAAATACAGAGGACAGTCTAAATGCAAGTTGTGATGATCTGATAATGTAGAATAATTTTTTTTTTAAATCAACCACAGAAATTTAGAGTTACATTGTTCAAGCTGAAGTCATTCTCTCTTTACTGTCTGTGATGGAAATAAGTGTGTATATAGAAATACCTTTCAAAAACTCACATCTCTGCATCATTATTTCAGAAGAAATGACTGTACATCAATAATCAGTGATAATACATCAAAACTTTTTGGCTGGACAGAACAACCTTTTGAGGTGTTTAGAAATTTCCTTCATTTTGAGCCCGTATATGAGCGGATTAAACAAAGGATGATACAAAATTATTTGTAACATCATTATGAAGCGTGCAGTTTTGGGAAAATTAGATTCCAGTCGAGCTATACTGATGTCATACACAATCAAACAGGAGAAACTGATTAAAACCAGCAGATGAGGTAAACAGGTATCTGCTGCTTTTTTTCTGACTTCTTTACAACTTCGATAGGCTATAACAAATATCTTTGTGTATGTAAAGACTATGAAAACGAAAGGCAGAATTGCGAGATCAATCAAAGCAATGACACCATATATAGAAATGATTTTTGACTGTACACACTGAAGCTTGTACATTGCATTGTTACAAAATATTCCTGGTAAAGTAAAGTGACACAGTTTTGCTTGAGCACTCAGTATTGTTGGGACTGCGATATGACTGGCAGGTATAAGCCAAGCAAAAAACAGGATAATACTCACTGTGGTTTTTGTCATGATAGTTGGATATTGCAGAGGTTTACATATAGAGACATACCTGTCGTAGGCCATGCCTGACAACAGTAAGAACTCTGAACCGTTTAGAGAGTAAAATGCATGAAACTGAAGAAGGCAGGCTGAATAAGATGTGATCTGTTTTTCAGATAATAGGTCAATCAAAAGCTTTGGATAGAGAACAGTGGTGAAAATGACAGAGTTCAGTAACAAAGCAGCAATGAAAACGTACATAGGCTCATGGAGGTTTTTTTTTGTCCATATGAGATACACAATAGAAGAATTACAGCTTAATATCAGCATATATACTGCGAACATAATCAGAAAATAAAGATATCTGTATTTCTGTAAATCCACATACCCATCAAGAGTTATATATGTTACATTTAACTCATCCTCCATTAATGTTATCTAAAACTAAATGTCGAATAATTACATTACAACTTTCACTTTCATGATAATACTAACCCGCTCAGAACAGTACTTAGTGTCTTACCAATTAGCAGATCGCTGACCCTGACATGCACCTGGTGTGTGTTCATCTACAAAATTCAGAAGTGAACTGTTTGAGTCTGTGGAAAGTTTTTATTAAATCGCTTCATCCTCCAAGGATCTCATTAAATTTTCCACCAAAGTAGATTCTAAAAAAACTTCATGAAACTTTGGAGGTCTGAAGCTACAGCATAGTTTGACCTTGTTTTTGAGCCACATTACAGTTTTTCATACTCAAAATATCAGCAGTAGTAAATCAGTACAGCTTTGTATCCCAATATTTTTGTGTGGTTATATTGTATCGTCACACAGTGCCAAGTATTGGTTTTCATTATATTCAAATATTTTCAAGGCAATACTTTTAATATTTTCAAAACATTATCGATTGCTTTTTCAATCCACTGGATACATTTTGCTGCTTCGAAAAAATGTCTGCAAGATTTCATTGATTGCTTAGTTGCAGAAAAAAAACAAAAAAAACAAAAAACAAAACAACAACAAATGTGAAACTCTATTAGGACCCTTATTTCCAGGGCTGGTACCTGCGGTTATTCCACAGGCTAGTTAATAACATGTCGGGCAGGAAATCCAAAGTGTGGGATCATTTTGAAAAGGTGAAGGACGAATCCGAGGTGATATGTAAACTCATCTTCTTTGGTCAACTACAAACATGACGTATCATCTGAAACATGGAAGTAGCTACATGCCCATTAGCCCACAGCGTCATTAACAGGCGGCCCGCTCAGTGTGTGATGTGCACTTGTAGATAAAAAGTAGATCAGGAGCCAGAGCCTTCAGCTATCAGGCTCCTCTCCTGTGGAATCATCTTCCTGCTACGGTCCGGGAGGCAGACACCGTCTCCACATTTAAGACTAGACTTAAGACTTTCCTCTTTGATAAAGCTTATAGTTAGGGCTGGCTCAGGCTTGCCTTGTACCAGCCCCTAGTTAGGCTGACTTAGGCCTAGTCTGCCGGGGGACCCCCCTATAATACACCCTATAATGCATACACATATGATTATTGTCACACATGTATACTGCCAGATACTAATATATTATTACTAATTATAATATTATTACTTTCATTAATGTTGTTGTAAGCTACTGTCATTACCGTCTGTCCTGCATCACTCTCTGTCTCTCTCTCTTTCTGTCTCATTGTGTCATACAGATTACTGTTAATTTATCACGTTGATCTGTTCTGTACGACATCTACTGCACCTTCTCTCCGTCTCTCTCTCTCTCTCTCTCTCTCTCTCTCTCTCTCTCTCTCTCTCTCTCTGTCATGTCCTGTTATTGTATCTTGCTAACTCTGCCATTCTGGATGTCACTAACTCGGCTTCTTCTCCGGAGCCTTTGTGCTCCACTGTCTCTCAGGTTAACTCATATTGCAGCGGTGCCTGGATAGTGTGACGTGTGTGGTTGTGCTGCCGTGGTCCTGCCAGATGCCTCCTGCTGCTGCTGCTGCTGTTATCATTAGTCATACTTATACAGTTATTATACACATATGATTATTGTCACATATGTATACTATCAGATATTAATATATACTTTTAACATATTGTACCACAGTAGCCAGAATTATAATTATAATATTATTACTTTCATTAATGTTGCTGTAAGCTACTGTCATTACCGTCTGTCTCTGTCTCTCTCTCTGTCTCATTGTGTCATACGGATTACTGTTAATTTATTATGCTGATCTGTTCTGTACGACATCTATTGCACGTCTGTCCGTCCTGGAAGAGGGATCCCTCCTCAGTTGCTCTTCCTGAGGTTTCTACCGTTTTTTGGCAAAAGCTCGGCAAAAGCTTGGTCACCTTTAGTAACAAGTCGAGACTTTGGACCCATGAGTACGGCCCTGCCGGAGGATCTCAGGCAGCGATCAGGCTGGTAAGGAGTTAGCAGGTCACATATATAGGCAGGAGTCTGACCATTCAAGGCTTTAAAAACAAGCATTAAAATATTCTTCAATTCTTAAACTCACGGGTAACCAGTGAAGGGCAGCAAGGACTGGTGTGATGTAATCACTTCTCTTACTACGAGTTAAAAGCCTGGCAGCAGTGTTTTGTATCAGTTATTTTCTTTGAATGTTGAGCTTGCTGATCCCGGAATAGTACAGTCCAGCGTCTGCTGCAAGCAACAAATCATTTGAAACCCTGACCAGAGCCGTCTCAGTGCTGTGAAGAGCGCAGAAACCAGATTGGAATTTTTCAAAAATCTGATTGTCATTCATAAAAGAAATCAGCTGAGTGGACACAATTTTTTCTAAAATCTTAGATAAAAACAGAGGGATCAAGAGAGGGCAACTTTAAAAGAGGGTAAACAATGGCATGTTTAAAATAGGAGGGAAAAGTCCCAGAAGACAGAGAGCAGTTGATAATTGCTAAAATATCTGGACCAACCATCTGAAACACAGCTTTTGAAAACCAAGTGGGGATGCAATCTGAAAGGCAGGTGGATGATTTAGAAAGTGCAACAGTGTGTTCCAGGTAGAGAGAGAGATTTTGTTAAAATGGTTTAACATCTTGCTTCTTTGACTTCATGCTGATAAAAGAACATTAAAATTAAAGGGTCTTGCTGTTGAAAATATCAGTCAAGGCTAAAAGCAGTGAAATTAATAAAACTGATGAGTTGAAACTTGCAAGTACTTGAAATGTGGTGGTCGGCAATGTTCAGAAAACCTGCCAATTCACACCAGTCTGACTAGACTAGATGAAATATGAATATAAGACGAATCCTCGCTGTATTTCCGTTTTGATTTGAGCTTTTCAGGCCTGAGCTAAGTGAGACCATCCTGATGACATGAGCTCAATGTTCTGTTTCTGTTTCATTTCACACCACTGCAACTTTTCTCTGCAACTTTCTAAAATTGTTTCATCTCAGCACGTGCGAATTAATTACCAACCCCTGCTATATCAAAAACTCCAAAATCCTTTAATCTTTACAATTAATGTGGTAATTTTGGTTATAGTTCAAATTTATTGGCTATCATATTTTCGTGCTTCACAAGGTGAAAACTGCCCCAACAGTTTATAACAGTGGCTGCCAACTGGTCCAGCCACAGGTTTCAGATTTCTCCTTGTTATTAGTTTAAGGTCCACACAGTTTAACATATTCAGCATCATACTTGTGTTTGGCCATGTCATTGAGTTAGTTTGCTGTCCTGTTAAGAAGCTGCCTTTTATTCAGTCGCTCTACAGCAGGAACCAGCACTTAAACCTCCACTATGTGGCACGTACTGTTGACCTGCAGTCACCCTCTCAAGATTCCCCCTCCCCCAAAACAAGACAAGGATGGGTCTTTGGTGGGTCATTAAGGGTTAAAGAGGCACCAAAAAAAAAAAAAAAAACGTTGAGAGAACAACCACTCATGTTAACAAACTTTAACACCTGTGGGTTCAGGCCTCAGTTTGATGAAGTTCATATGATAACACCTCTTGGTGGAAGAGTTAATGAGATCCATGGAGGTTGAAGTAACATCACAGGTCAGGTATCATAAATGAATGAGACAATTAAAGACATGCTCTATGTTACTCTTCATAGGAGGACTTCTTTTCTCAGTTAATTCATTTATGCTGTGATACAATCTGCCTGTGTGGGTTTAAGTTGTGACATTCTTCATGGACGACGAATTAAATGTAACATATATAACTCTTTCTGGGTATGTGGAGATGGGCAAATACAGGTATTTAGTTTTTGTTATTATGTTTACTGCATATATTCTAGCAATCTGCTTTAATATCACCATTGTGACTCTTATTTGGAAACACAAGAACCTCCATGAGCCTATGTACATTTTCATTGCAGCATTATTACTAAACTCTGTTTTTTTCAGCACTGCTTTGTACCCCAAGTTGTTCATTGACATTTTATCTGAAAAACAGGTCATAACATATTCAGCTTGTCTTGTGCAATTCCTTCTGTATTACTCCTTAAGTGCTTCTGAGTTCTTACTGCTGTCAGCCATGGCTTATGACAGGTTTGTGTCTATATGTAAACCTCTGCAATATACAACTATCATGAGAAAAGACACAGTCAGTATTTTACTGGTTTTAGCGTGGCTTGTGCCTGCTTGTCTGATTGCAGTTCCAGTAATACTGAGTGCTGACATGAAACTCTGTAACTTCACTTTACAAGGAGTTTTTTGTAACAATGCAGTTTACAATCTCGCTTGTGCAAGTTCAGCAGCACGGTCTATATATGGTGTAGTTGCTCTGTTAAGCAATGCGCTTTTGCCATTGCTTTTTATACTTTTCACATACACCAGGATACTTATAATATCATATAAAAGTAGTAGAGAAGTCAGGACAAAAGCTGCACAGACATGTTTACCTCATCTGTTGGTTTTAATCAGCTTTTCCTGTTTCTGTGCCTATGATGTCATTATAGTTAGACTGGGATCTGATTTTCCAAGCAAAGTACGCTTAATAATGACTTTACAAGCTGTTTTGTATCATCCTCTCTTCAATCCAATAATATATGGACTGAAAATGAAAGAAATCTCTAAACAGCTGAAGAGGTTGTTCTGTCAAGGCAAAGTGATTTGATTTGTTAAAGGTGATATGACAGTAACATTGATGTGAGTGCTGCTGTTGTGCAGTAATTTAATCTTCTGTTACAATAATGCAGAGACGTGAATGTTATAATCTTTGGAAGGTGTTTAATATCAGGCTTTTTTCATGCTGTAAAATATCCTCTTGAGTATTTGTCATGGAAACAGTATCAGTAAAGAGTATCTTCAGTTTGAACAAGGTAACAACTACTTAATATGCTGCAACAGTGCAGTACTCATTGTTTTTTGTCTATTTCATTTTGAATGGCCTCTTCTAAAGTTTCTGCACTTTGTGTTTATTAAGTAAAAGATAACAGAGATATACACAGTTGCACTGACTACAGAGGCCTGAGGTCAATATGAACAATTCACACTGCAAGCAAAGAAAAACCAACACATCAGCAACAATAAAAAACTAGAAGTACCATCTCATCGTGGTATGCTTCTGTTAACCAGTAAGGTTGAGGTCACAGTTTACATCCTTGTTTGTCCACAGTCATATTTAGCCATGATAGTTGACTATGCTTTAACACTTTCCCCGCCAATGTGTTATTTTTAAGTTGCCAGCCACCACCAGCATTTTTGAACGTATTCACCAAGGTTTCAAGACCCAGAGCGTAATTTGTTCTATGAATATGTAAACAGTATATACATTAAACTGAAGACACATAAACACAAACACATTTTATTCTGTCCTATTCTATTTCTTCGTTATCAACACTTGATTGATTGCATTTTCATTTAAAAAAATCAACATTTTGGACAAAAAGCTGAGAATAATGCATTTTTGTCAAGAGTCATTTTAATGTATAAAATCAATTTACATTTTCTGTTTTTTTCTCATGTCCTAACATCAGTTTGAACTGTATAAATGAAAACTCTAATAATAACAATGAAAATAATATTCTGTTTGAGGTACAGTGAAACACGTTGCCATGTTAAGTGATCTTTCAGTGTTCTGTTGTCTCTGTCTCCTTTATGGTCATTTTGTCTGTGTGTCACTGTCACCATCATGGAGATCCAGTTAAGTCCCACCAAACTCGTTTGCTTCTTTGTCAAAAACATGAATTGTCAGAGTCTGAGTCCATCAACATCTCCACGGTTTGCACAACAAAAAACTGTTCTATTGGCGCCGGTATTTTCGTGCAGTTTACAAGCTGCAACATCTCCTGTAAACAACATCTTCTTCCAGTTTTCAGTGGATCTTCTTCTTTGTTTGTTTTTGGACATTGCAGTGCTTTTCACAAGATTTGTGACAGGCCCCCTGTCTCTGAAAACACAGGTTGCTGGAATATCTTGTCAATGGCGGGGATTGTTTTAAATATGGATATTGCTACAAAGAAGCTACATATTCTAAAACATGGATGCTTTGTACACATCTCCTCCCCGGCCACACAGAAGATTTATAAAATCAGCAAAAACACCAAAAACAGTGTCACCAATTCTAAATGTTTTCACTTCTGTTCTTGAGATATGGCACTGAATAATGGCCAAAGTTATGATGTCACAGTGCAATTGACTTTTTAACTTTTTCTCGAAATATGGCCAAAAAAGATGTTTGTGTGGTAAAAATGACCTTGACCTTTGACCACCAAAATCTATCTAGTTCATCATTGAGTCTGAGTAGACATTTGTGCCAAATCTAAAGAAACACCTTTAAGGCGTTCTTAATATATCTTGTTCAAGAAAATGAGACAGATGAAGTCATGGTGAACTTGACCTTTGACCATAGTTCACCCCTGAGTGCAAGTGGACGTTTGTACTAAATTTGACAAATTTCCCTCAAGGGCTTCTTGAGACATTGCATTCATGAGAATAAGACAGATGTGAGGCCACAGTCACCTTGACTTTTGACGATCAAAATCTAGTCAGTTTATTGTTGGGTCCAAGTGGACACTTGTGCTAAATTTGAAGACATACCTTTAAGGTGTTCTTGAGATTTCACGTTCAAGAGAATAAGACAGACAAACTCATGGTGACCTTGACCTTTGACCACCAAAATCTGCTTAGTTCATTGTTGAGTCCAAGTGGACATCTGTGCCAAATTTGAAGAAATTCCCTGAAGGCATTCTCAAGACACTGCAGTCACAAGTAGAATAGGAGCTAGAGGGCGCCAGGTGCTTTTCTTTTTTGCAATGTAGTTTTTCTAAGCCACAAAGAAGATCATGTTTTGGGAAACTCAGCCCTGCAGCCCAAAACATTTCCTACCTGTACTGGCTCGTAGCTATATCGCCTAAGCGACAGCGGATTGAGTTTAACCAAGGGACTGGTACAACTTGACAAAACAATTGAACGGTAAAGGACACATGCAGCCATCTTCTACAGTGGAGTCACTCGCTGTCAGGCAGCTAAAAGTTTTACAACTATGGTATTTGGATGCAAATACGGAAAATGAGCTAAAAGCTTCCTCGCAATAACAGTGGATATCACGTTACTGGATATAACGTTACTGGGACTTAAAATCTACAGAAGCGCTACGGCTTAATGTAACGTCAGAGATGGTGAGAGACGTGTTTCATTAAGATGCTCTGGTAAGAACTGTTCATATACCTCTATCTGACTTGACTATCTTTTATTGTTTAGGGCTAAAATGTTTTAGTGAAAGGGAACATCGGTTTGTGAAGGAATATTGTGCGCTGTTTTAAAACCTGGCCAAAAATAACAGAGTAACGCACCGTTTGGTAACGGTAACAGAGTTACTGAATTTAAAAACTAAGGCGTTAGAGTATTAGTTACTGCCAAAACTAATGGCGTTACTGTAATGCGTTACTAATAACATGTTACTGCCCAACACTGCATATGTACCTATGGATGGACGACCTGAAAACACAATGCCATCAGCCACAGCTGTCACACGGCATGAAGGCATAGTAACACAACAGGTCAAGGATAAGCACATTCCCAAAAGGTGGAGTCTGTGACTCTATAGAAAGGTTAGGCCCAAACTCAGCTATTATTTTTTCCCCCTACCACTTGATTTCGAGGACCACCTTCGAGTGCCACCCATCGAAACAGAGTTACAAAGGGTTGTGGTTTAAAATCTTCCCCTATGCAACTGGACAACCCTTTAGGCCCTGATACATCACTGATAGTTGTTGATAATGGCGATTACATGAACAAACACAACAAGTGTTGGTGGATATTGCAAATACGTCATCTTCTGCCTGTGGGCTCAGGCCTCCACAGTTTGATAATGTTGTTCACGTATTTGTAGCTGTAGCTGTTGGAGCAGTCTTACAGCGCCCACACAATATTTTCAGTTAACATTTCTTTTGTGTTGAACTACATTGCACTCAATCAATCAATCAATCAATCAATCAATCAATTTTATTTATAAAGCCCAATATCACAAATACAATTTGCCTCACAGGGCTTTACAGCATACGACATCCCTCTGTCCTTTAGACCCTCACAGCAGATAAGGAAAAACTCCCCAAAAAAAACCCTTTACCGGGGAAAAAAAACGGTAGAAACCTCAGGAAGAGCAACTGAGGAGGGATCCCTCTTCCAGGACGGACAGACGTGCAGTAGATGTCGTACAGAACAGATCAATATAGTAAATTAACAGTAATCTGTATGACACAATGAGAGAGAGAGAGAGAGAGAGAGAGAGAGAGACAGAGAGAGACAGAGAGAGACAGAGAGACAGAGAGAGAGAGAGATGCAGGACATCCTCGGTAATGACAGTAGCTTACAACAACAATCATGAAAGTAATAATACTGTCGTTATAGTTCTGGCTACTGTGGTACAATATGTTGAAAGTATATATTAGTATCTGGCAGTATACATGTATGATAATAATCATATGTGTATAATAACAGTAGAAGTATGACTAATGACTAATGATGGCAGCAGCAGCAGCAGCAGCAGGAGGCATCTGGCAGGACCACGGCAGCAGCACAACCACACACGTCACACTATCCAGGCACCACTGCAATACGAGTTAACCTGAGAGACAGTGGAGCACAAAGGCTCCGGAGAAGAAACCGAGTTAGTGACATCCAGAATGGCCGAGTTAACAAGATGCAGTAATAGGATACGAGAGAGAGAGAGAAAGAGAGAGAGAGAGAGAGAAGGTGCCCGGTGTATTATAGGTGGTCCTCCGGAAGACTAGGCCTAAGTCAGCCTAACTAGGGGCTGGTACAAGGCAAGCCCGAGCCAGCCCTAACTATAAGCTTTATCAAAGAGGAAAGTCTTAAGTCTAGTCTTAAATGTGGAGACGGTGTCTGCCTCCCGGACCGTAGCAGGAAGATGATTCCACAGGAGAGGAGCCTGATAGCTGAAGGCTCTGGCTCCTGATCTACTTTTGGAGACTTTAGGGACCACGAGTAACCCTGCGTTCTCAGAGCGCAGAGTTCTGGTGGGATAATATGGCACTATGAGCTCTCTAAGATATGACGGAGCTTGACCATTTAGAGCTTTAACAGTAGGATTCCAAATTCAATTCTGGATTTTACAGGGAGCCAGTGCAGAGAAGCTAAAACAGGAGAAATATGATCTCGTTTCTTAGTTCCTGTTAGTACACGTGCTGCTGCATTCTGAATTAGCTGGAGGGTTTTTAAGGACTTACTAGAGCTACCTGATAATAGAGAGTTACAGTAATCCAGCCTTGAGGTAACAAAAGCGTGGACCAATTTTTCTGCATCTTTTCGGGTCAGGATAGGCCTAATTTTTGCAATATTATGCAGATGAAAAAATGCAGTCCGTGAGGTTTGTTTTAAATGAGAATTAAAAGACAAATCTTGGTCAAATGTTACAAAGGTTTCTTACGGTAGTGCTAGAGGCCAGAGCAATGCCATCGAGAGAAACTATGTCATCAGATAAAGAGTCTCTGAGTTGTTTGGGGCCAAGAACAATAACTTTCAGTTTTGTCTGAATTTAACATCAGGAAATTGGTGCTCATCCAGGTTTTTAAGGCAGTTATGAAGTTTACCAGTGTGTTCTATAATACTGCCTGTAGGACGTCAGACTGAATGTTACAAAGTTACGCAGTGATGACAGCATTGACAGGAGTGTGACGACGTGAAATTTCTTTATGAATGTTTTTAACGCTTCAGATCA
This sequence comes from Epinephelus awoara, assembly GCA_035609425.1. Lineage (NCBI taxonomy): Eukaryota > Metazoa > Chordata > Actinopteri > Perciformes > Serranidae > Epinephelus > Epinephelus awoara. The sequence goes on along the minus strand of CM069307.1, from coordinate 34,829,404 downwards.
CTGGGTATGTTTGTTTCGGAGAGGAAGAGACCTCTGCGGATTATTTGGCTCCCGCTGAAAACTTCCTGAACGTCTGAATCTTACGTTATTAGCAGGCGCTAAGCTAGAGGCCTGCCTTTGACATGCCAAACAGCGTCGGAGAAACACAGATTTCTAACGTGACACTGGTTTATTTAGTGTTTTAGCGGTTTTATTTGCTTTGTCCGTGTGTTTACGGGAGGAAGAGACCTCTGTAGAAAATTCGGCTCCCACTAAAAACCTCCTGAACAATAAACACTGAAGGAATTCACACCAAGAGAAGTTTCACCTGTGTGCAATCCTCACTGCAGGATCCCACCAAATCCTCCTAAATCTTACACAGTACTCCTGTATATGAGTCCATCATCTCTCTGTCCTGCTAGATATTCCCCCATAAACTGTAAGTGTTGTTAATATAAGTGACAATATCTAGACACAACAACAGGTACAGGATTACATATCTCATCTGCCCTGAGAATGTGTTTTAAGTCGTTTTAAGTCACAAATCGGACCTGCTTTTAGTGGCTTTTATTTGCTTTTTACATCACTGCTGCAGCTTGCCTGGTTTTAATAGCATCAGTGACTGTTTTACCCCACTTTGTGCACTTTGTTTGGGCACAGGCTGGATCGCCTGTAGCTGGTGGCTAAGCGGGTTAGCTCGGCTAATGGCTACAACCGCAACCACTTTCACCCAGGACCCACGGCTCACCAGAGCAAATAAAACTATCACTAACCTCAGGGAAGACATCCGCAAGTTGTCCAATGAGCTTAGATTCAAATCCGGGCAGCTGATCTCTATCCTGGATGTAGCTCATGAACAGTCACTCCGCATCACCTGGCTCAAAGCCGCCCTTCAGGATACAGTTCACTGAGATCCTGACACCAGCCCCCGGCCGCCTTCCAGCTCAACACCGAGGCAAACTTGGTTTGGCTTGGTGCGGCTCCGGCCACTGGTTGTGACCTGTGCGGACCGGCAACGTTCCAGCGCCTTCCGCGCCGGCTGATGGAGGATTTTACTGCCCTCTTTAACCTCCTCAAAACCTGTGCACTGTCCGTCTTCATTAGCGGCCCCCTGCCCGTTCTGTTCCACAGCGCTGAGCGCTTCAGTAGGCTCGTGGCATTGAACATGTGGCTCCAGAACGCATGCAAGAAAAACAACTTCTGCTTCATCGACAGCTTCAACCTATTTTGGGACCGTCGCTCCTTCTTCAGACCAGATGGCGTTCATCTCAATAACCTGGGCAACTCCATGCTCGCGGCTAACTTTCAGTATTTCATCGCCATACACTCTGCCCAGTCAATCCCTGCTCCACGTGGCTTACTGTTTACCCGACACACCCCCACCTGCCCAAACCCCCCACCTCACTCGTTGACGGCCCAGCAAGCCGCCTCGCAGACCTACTCCACCCACAGCTCCCCCCTCAGGCCGCAGCTGTCATTAACCCCTACACTAGCCACTCATTCTGTTATTCCTCCTACTAAGTGTACTCCTACTGCTTCTATAATTTCAGTTTTAAGCACAGATCGGTCTGATAAGCAATCTAAACAAATCCGGCTCCGAAATCCTGAAAATTTGATCAGGATTAAACCAACAGACAGCCAGAGATATGAGTCACAACGGGTGGCTGTACCTTCACTCGTTAAAACTCAGACGGATTTTGTATTGCAAAAAGGATTGGGCCTTATTCATATCAGTGTGCTTAGCCTAATTTCAAAAATGGATCACATTAGTATTTGGGCTCTACAAACGAAGGCTGATATTTTCGTTTTTTCTGAAACGGATCAAGTGTGTGATAATGACATTGCCCTCAATGGATATAATGTTTTCAGGACTGACAGATGTCAGCCTACACGTGGTGGAGGAGTAGCCATCTTTGTTAAGGAAAGTTTCTCTGTGACCGTTATTAGCTCTGTATCTGTTCCAAAGAATTTTGAATATTTGGCCCTTAGTGTTTCATTGGGTAACAGTGCTAACTGTGAAAAAGTGCTTGTTATGGGGGTATATCGTCCTCCCTCGGCACTGTCGACTGCCATTTCAGATCTAGCTCACCTGGTATCATCTCATCTCTCCTCAGAAATAATATTACTGGGTGACTTGAATCTCGACTGGCTTAGCAATACATCGAATGGTCTAAAAGATCTTTGCACTGACCTAAACCTTACACAATTGATTTCTGCTCCAACAAGACCTGATCCAGCTAACCTTGAGAAGTCCACCTTATTGGACCTTATTTTAACCAATAAGCCACATAATTTTAAAGCCTCTGGGGTCCTTCCTCTTGATTTTAGTGACCACTGCCCAATTGCTTGTGTCAGAAATGTTAGGCAGGAAAAATCGAAGCCTCATTTTATTACTAAAAGATCTTTTAAGTACTTTGTGGATCATGACTTTTTATATGATTTGTCTCTTAGTGATATCTCTTCTGTAACTACTATCCCTGACCCTAACGTTGCTTTCAATTACTTTGTCAAAACTTTTAATTCTGTTGCTGATAAACACGCACCTTTTAAGAAATTAAGAGTCAAGAACAGAAGTAATCCCTGGTTCTCTCCTGAAATTGCTGCAATGTTAGGGACATTGCCTGGAATAGGGCTCGTGCCTCGGGACTGAGCAGTGATTGGCAGCATTTTCGTCATCTCCGAAATAAGTGTCTTGTTGCAATACGTACTGCTAAATCATCTTACTATGTTAAATCTTTAGCAGACTGCTGTGGTAATCCATCAGAATTCTGGAAAACAATCAAGACTCTCTCAAAGAGCCCCTCGTCATCCTTACCCATGCAGATCTCACAAGACTCTGTATCTGTTTCCAACAAAAAAGAATTATGTGACATTTTTAATAAACATTTTCTTACCACATGTCATATCTTCCAGAGCTTAGGTCCGGATGTACCAATCAGTAACGCTACAATCATGTCAACAAATACTGCACACCATAGTTTTTCCTTTAGGCCCTTTACTAGAGTTGAAGTGTTCAATGCTCTCTGTAATTTAGATCCTAAAAAGGCTATTGGGGCTGACAATTTGGATCCACGACTCCTAGCACTTGCTGCACCTATTATAGTTGAAGTCCTACTGCACATTTTAAATTTGACTCTTTCAACCGAGTGTATTCCTAACTTATGGAAAACAGCATATGTAACTCCTCTTCATAAAGGTGGTCCCTCAAACGAATTGAACAATTATCGGCCAATTTCAAAATTACCCTGCTTGGCCAAACTATTAGAACGTCTAATAAGTGATCAGATTTGTTCTTTCTTATCAGAGCATGACATCATAAACACTTCCCAATCTGGCTTTAGACCTGGTCATAGTACTGTGTCAGCAACCTCAAAGGTTGTGAATGACATTGGACATGCTTTGGATAACAAACTTGATTGTGTTGCTCTTTTTATTGATTTGTCTAAAGCCTTTGATACATTTGACCATGCTGTACTTCTAGAACGTCTGTACAAAATTGGGTTTGATAACAAGTCCTGTAAATGGATTGAGAATTATTTATCTTACAGAATTCAAGCTGTGGTGGCTGATGGTTACAAATCAACTTTTCTAAATGTCTACAAAGGGGTGCCACAAGGGTCTGTTTTAGGACCACTGCTATTTTCCTTATATATTAATGATTTTAATGTTGGTATCAAAAGCAGTTTAATTCATCTGTACGTGGAAGACTCAGTCATCTACTCGATTGCCCCCACAGTTGATTTAGCTCTGCAAAAACTAAAATCTGATTTCTGTGTAATCCAAATCACACTTGCTAATCTTAAATTGTTGTTAAACTGAAGCAAATCAAAATATATGATCTTGACAAAAAACTTTCTGTTGATTTGAATAAGAGTGTTATAACTACTGTTGATGGGACTCCTTTGGAAAGGATCTCCTGCTATAAGTATCTGGGCATCTGGATAGATGACAAGTTGTCTTTTAAACTACATGTAGCAGAACTTTTAAAAAAATTGAAGCCTTTATTAGCATTCTTTTATAGAAACAAATCGTGTCTTCCTTATTACTGTAGGAAGCAAATAGTACAAACTACATTTTTATCACTATTGGACTACGGAGATGTCATTTATATGCATGCTTCTCCCTCTACACTGAAACCACTTGACACAGTCTATCACGCGGCAATTCGATTTATTACTGGTGATGGGTTCATGACCCACCACTGTCAATTGTATGAAAATGCTGGCTGGACTTCATTAGCTCTGAGAAGAGAACAACATTGTTTACTGTTTATTTATAAGGCCCTTCTTCACAAGCTACCTGCTTATCTTACAAACTTACTTACTTTTAAGTCATTCAGTTACGCCACTCGTGCTCACAATGCCTTGGCTCTTAATATCCCTAATGTTAGAACTGATATAGGAAAAATTGCAGTATTTTGCACCATTCAAATGGAATAATTTTTTGTCAAAATTCCAGCTGGATGCCTTGATTCCCTTTAATCACTTCAAGGATATTGTCATGGATTCCATGCATTCTGAGTGTACATGTACTTTTCGAGATTGTGGGGTTTTTTTACGCCTTGTATATTGTTTGATGGATTGTTTGTAATCAGGGCGTCATTGGAAAAGAGAGCTTGCTCTCAATTGGCCCTCCCTGAATAAATAAAGGTAAAATAAAAAAAGAAAGTGTCATTCATAGCGAGTCTAAGCCGCGTCGGACAACCAGACCCAGCCTGGCTAATTTCACCTAGCATGCCGAGTTCAGGCCAAATCTGCCTCAGGTCATTTTTCACTTTTTCACGCTTTCACATAAAAATCTACTCAAGATTTTTAATAAATAATCATCAATAACTTGAAGGCAAATACAAAACAGCTGGAACAATCTGGGAAATTCATCATCATGGCATCATTTACTGTAATCTAGCCTTCAAACCCAGGAAAAAACTTACGATATTATGAAAACCAAAATATATGATGATATCTAGTCTCATATCATGGTATCAATATAATATTGATACATATTGCCCTCTCCTAACCTAACCTGAACCTAATCTAGAGTATCTGTGTGCTTGTTGTACTGTGGTTGGTGCACATGCAAGTCAATAGTTGTAGGAAGAGAAACATGGTGACACCTTATACGTGATACCTTAAATAAGTCAAAGTTCACTTGGTCTTGGGGCATCAGTAGCTTAGTGGATAGTGCCGGCACCCCATGTATAGAGGTGATGCCTCGCTGCAGCGGTCGCGAGTTCGACTCCGGCTTGCAACCCTTTGCTGCATGTCATCCCCTGACTCTCTCTGTCTCCCCATTTCACACTGTCCTGTATATTAAAGGCAAAAAAAAGCCCCCTAAAAAAAATGTTCACTTGGTTTTTAATGGCTGTGGCTCATGATTACATGGGGTATGTATGAATCTGTTTCCATTGAACTCAGTCACATTTACATTAAATAGATCCAACAACTTTACCACCTCCCCCGAGTGTTAAAATATGTGATATTTCAAGATTCTTTATAGCTATTGGCATTTCTGATCAGGTGTTGCTTTGCTCAAATTACAATATGCATAAAAAGAGGTGGATTGAGACATACCTACTGAACTGGGCCTTGCAGCAACACTACAACAGCTCTAATAACAATGTAGTTTAGAATGTTTAAGGAGGCACAAAAAAATAGAATTACTGCCTCACAGTTGTAGGTCAAGGTCACTGTGACTTTGACCTTTGGCCATCTAATCAATCCATCTTTGAGTCTGAGTTGACATTTTTGCCAAACTTAAATAAATTCTCTTAATGCATGCTTGAGATATCACATTCACAATAATGGGAGGAATGCGCTGCAAGATGAACTACCCCAAAACATAACATCTCAGTTGGCCATGGCTGTCGCCAGCGCAGAGGCATTAAAAGTTTAAAAACACACACACACACGCACGCACGCACGCACGCACGCACGCGCGCACACACACACACACACACACACACACATGGAAGAGTTAATGAGACCCATGGAGGGTGATGAAATGTTGGAAAATATTTGATCTGATTTAAACACTTCAGTGTCTGATCTGTGAAGATAAACACACATAAAGTGCAGCTGAAGGTCAGGTATCTGTAAATGAATGAAACCATCAAATACATGGTCTATGTTAACCTTCACAGACTTTTCTCAGTTTATTCATTTATGCTGTGATACAATCTGCGTGTGTGGGTTTAAGTTGTGACATTCTTCATGGATGGTGAGTTAAATCTGACGTATATAACTCTTTATGGGTATGCTGAAATGGGCAACTACAGGTATTTAATTTTTCTAAATATGTTTATCGTATATGTTCTATCAGTCTCCTTTAACATTATCATTGTGTACCTTATTTGGATACATCAGAACCTCCATGAGCCTATGTACATTTTAATTGCAGCATTGTTACTGAACTCTGTTGTTACCAGCACTACTGTGTACCCAAAGTTATTGATTGACATTGTATCTGAAAAACAGGTCATAACATTTTCAGCCTGTCTCTTACAATGTTACATATATTATTCTGTTGGTGCTTCAGATTTCTTACTGTTGGCAGCCATGGCCTATGACAGGTATGTGTCTATATGTAAACCTCTGCAATATACAACTATCATGACAAAAAACGTGGTGAGTGTTATCCTGGGTGTAGCTTGGGTTCTGCCTGCTTGTCAGGTTGCAGTCTCAATGATAATGAGTGCCTATATGAAAGTCTGTAATTTCACTTTAAAAGCAATTTTTTGTAATAATTCATATTACAATCTCTTCTGTGTGGTATCAGTAGGACTATCTATAAATGATATGGTTACTACGTTTAATGTGGTAGTTCTACCTATACTCTTCATACTTTTTACATACACCAGAATACTGATAATATCCTATCGAAGTGGTAGAAATGTCAGGAAAAAAGCTGCACAGACTTGTTCACCCCACCTGATAATTCTAATCAGCTTTTCCTCCCTGTGTCTGTATGATATCCTTATAGTTCGACTGGATGCAGGATCTGATTTACATTTCATAATGACTTTACAAGCGTTTTTTTATTATCCTTTCTTCAATCCAGTTGTATATGGACTCAAAGTGAAAGAAATATTCAAACATCTAAAGAAGTTGTTCTGTCCAGCCAAAATGATTTGATGTATTAACACTGATTACTTCTCCATTATCAAGTCAGCACACTTGGAATTTAGCCTCTGTGATAAACTTTACTGTTATGACTTTAGTTAGCAAACTTGAACCCTGTTTACAAGTAATGACATTCATATTCACATCATCGGCTCAGGGTGTATTGATCACATTTAATATTCAAATTCATCAATATATACTGTATTAATGCAGATGGCTTAGGTGTTTACACAACATTGAAAGTGTGTATATGCATGGTTCCAGAAATGTTTCTTATTTAATTGCACTTTACAGACTTTAATTTTCACGAGATGTTTACTTCAAAGAACTTTTGTGTGTGTGTGTGTGTGTGTGTGTGTGTGTGTGTGTGTGTGTGTGTGTGTGTGAAATTTTCTGTTTTTTGTCTTCCACTTCGGCACATGCTGACTGAGTAGAAAATGGTTTGTTTTTTTTCACATTGCCATGTGACCTGTGACCATGTGTGTTTGAACAAACAGGTAAAGGAAAATGGTGTATGTGTCTGTGTGGTGAGGATATACATGTGCATTGTGGTCGTTGCTCTGGAGGCTTCCTTTGTTTACATATCAGAAGCCTTTTGACGAGGCAGAAATGACAGGTCTGTTTGCAACAAAACATTTTTTAAATGTATGATAACAAATAAAAAACAGAATAAAACTAAAGTAAATGATAATGTTGCTTTTATTTCCCTATTATGCATGGGGCTCCCTAAGGATTGACTCTCACAAGGTTTCTCCCACTGGTGTGGCCATTTTGCTTATGAAGTTGAATGTCATGGATAGACAGAAAGGCGTATTAACTACAGAGGCCAATGTGGGCAATCCACACTGCAAGTAGGTTCAAATCAAACCAAATAATCAGCAATAATAAGAAATAAGAGCACAGTTATGAATAAACACAATTCCATTCATAGTGAATGAATAATACTAGAAGGAACGTATTGAGCAGCATATTTCTTCACTACCAGAGAGTTCACAACTCTAGTTGTCAGATTCAGATTCATTAAAACCTCAGAGCATCACGAGTCAAAACTAGAAATACCACCTTCCAGTTGTTTGTTTCTGCAAAAGTGAAGTCACAGTTTACATCCATGTCTGTCCAGGTTCATACAAAGCCTTAACAGAAGACAATGCCTAAAACATGGATGCTTCACAAACAGAGTATCTATACAAACAGCATAGTTTCAGTTGGGCAACACACACTGCAAGCACATCAAACCAAATAATCAGCAACAATAAGAAAAAAGAACACAGGTATGAAGAAACACATTTCCATTAAGAAGAATGTATTTAAGTTTGGCACAAATGTCCACTTAGACTCAACAATGAATTGATCAGATTTTGGTGACCAAAGGTCAAGGTCACTGTGACCTTGTGTCTGTCTGATATCTCAAAAGGACCTTTGAATAATTTTCTCCAAATTGGCACAAACATCCACATGGACTCAAGAAAGAGCTGATTAGATTTTGGTGGTCAAAGGTCAGGACCACTGTGACCTCACAAAATATGTGTTTTGACATAACTCAAGAATTTACACTCTAATTATGACAAAACGTCACACAAACGTCTAATAGGGTAATTTGATGGTGATGATATTTTATATCCTAAAGGTCAAGGGTGAACTTCACTGTGACATCATAATGTTCTGCAAAAACACTTTTCTGGTCATAATTTAATGTCATATCTCGGGAACAGAAGGGGAGACATTTGGTTATATACTTAATTGGTGTCTAATCTTGAAACTGTGCTGATTGTATAAATCTGTGCTGCCGGGGGGGAGATGTGTACAAAGCATCCATGTTTTAGAATTTGCACCCTCTTTGCAGTAACATCCATATTTGAAGCACTGTCAACTTTCATGGCTGCATATGAGTATGGACAGACATGGATGTAAAATGTAACTGCAACTTGACTAGCTTGTGCAGACATACAACTGTGAGGCGATAATTGTTGTTTTTTATGCCTCCGTGAACATTTTTACTACATTGTAATTAGAGATATTGTAGGGTTGCTGCAAGGCCCTAATCAGTAGGTGTGTGTCAATCCACCTCTTTGTATGTGCATTTTAATTTGAGCATAACAGCACCTGATTGGCGGAAGTTGGTTCTTGGGACATGGAATGTCACCTCTTTGGCGGGGAAGGAGCCGGAGCTTGTGGAAGAGGTTGAGCGATACCGGCTAGATATAGTCGGCCTCACCTCGACACATAGTTCCGGCTCTGGAACCCAAGTCCTTGAGAGGGGTTGGACTCTTTCCTTTGCTGGAGTTGCTCCGGGTGAAAGGCGGAGGGCCGGGGTGGGCTTTCTGATAGCCCCCAGACTCTCTGCCTGTATGTTGGGGTTTACCCCAGTAGACGAAAGGGTTGCTTCCCTGCGCCTCCGGGTCGGGGAACGGGTCCTGACTGTTGTCTGCGCTTATGTGCCTGACAGCAGTGCAGAGTACCTGCCCTTTTTGGAATCTCTGGGACGGGTGCTGGACAGTGCCCCTACCGGGGACTCCATTGTTCTGCTGGGGGACTTCAACGCTCATGTGGGCAATGACAGCAGGACCTGGAGGGGCGTGATTGGGAGGAACGGCCTGCCCGATCTGAACCTGAGTGGTGTTCAGTTATTGGACTTCTGTGCGGGTCGCAGTTTGGCCATAGCTAACACCATGTTCGAGCATAAGGATGTCACATTGGTGCACGTGGCACCAGGACAGCCTAGGTTGCAGGTCAATAATTGACTTTGTAGTTGTATCATTTGAACTGCGGCCATATGTTCTGGACACTCGGGTGAAGAGAGGAGCAGAGCTGTCAACTGATCACCACCTGGTGGTGAGTTGGATCACGTGGCAGGGGAGGACGCCGCGCAGACCTGGCAGGCCCAAACGAGCAGTGAGGGTCTGCTGGGAATGCCTGGCGGAAGAACCTGTCAAGATGATCTTCAACTCCCACCTCCGGGAGAGCTTCGACCGCATCCCGAGGGCAGAGGGGGACATTGAGTCCGAATGGGCCTTGTTCCACTCTGCCATAGTCGAGGCAGCAGGGGCAGCTGACGGGTACCGGCGGGCCAAGTGGAGTGCAGCAAAAACTCTGGTGTGGGAGGAGTTCGGTGAGGCCATGGAGAACGACAATCGATCGGCTCCAGAGAGGTTCTGGCAAACCGGGGAAGGCGGCAACTTGCTCACATTGTTTACAGTGGGGGCGGGGAGCTGCTGACATCAACTGGGGACATTGTCGGGCGGTGGAAGGAATACTTTAAGGAGCTCCTCAATCCCACCAACACGTATTCCAATGAGGAAACACAGCAGAAGTCGCCGAGGTAGTGAAGCAACTACGCGGTGGCGGAGCCCAGGGGGTGGATGAGATTCGCCCTGGATATCTCAAGGCTCTGGATGTTGTAGGGCTATCCTGGCTGACACGCCTCTGCAACATTGCGTGGACATCGGGGGCAGTGCCTCTGGAGTGGCAGACCGAGGTGGTGGTCACCATCTTCAAGAAAGGGAAGGCCTCGGGGTTCCCTTGGAAGAGCTAGCGAAAGTGGCTGGGGAGAGGACTGTCTGGGCTTTTTTGCTAGCGGCCGGGTCCCACTGGCTGCAAACATAAGCGTCACGTCAACGTAGTGTCGCGGCGTATTCATCTGGGCTCCACTGACTGCGTACGGAAGCGACACATAGAGAAGCCAGCGGGGTTGTTTGCTGAGCCGAGTGGCTGCATGTAGGCTGCATGAAATGTTAAAGCATTTTCCACCTAAATTATTACATATATTTGAGTTATCTACAAGTTTACTGTACTGTTTGTCATCTACTCACTTTCAAATGTCCGCCACGGACATTTACACAATGTCACGGATAAACATGGGTAAATGCATGAAAAAAAATCATCACAGATCACCTCTGATAATGGTTTATTCATTTAAAAACACATTGTGTTCGATTAGCACACTATGTCATGTAGTTTTTATCTGCTGGAGGGTCGCGTAGGGGAGCGTAGCGCGACAAAAATAGAAAAGCCTCCTAAAATAGAGAGTTGTCGCGCGACAGACGGGAGTTGTCGAGCCACTCCCGTTGCCGGTGCAGCCGCTGTAATTGATTAACAGGGGGGCGACCTGCTATGGGACTCGCGCTGCAGACGTGTCGCGCAGCTGACGTGCCCGGTGGATCTCGGCCATAAGGCTGCTGCCCCCGCGACCCGGACCCAGATAAGTGGAGGACGACGAGACGAGATGAGATGAGACGAGACGATGAGATGAGCACCTGATTGGAAATGCCAATAGCTCGAAAGAATCTTGAAATATCACAGAAATAGTAAAGCATAGTGAAGGCCTCCAGAGTTTAATGAAGTTGTTGACATGACATCAGCTCCTGGTGGAAGAGTTAATGAGATCCATTGAGGGAGATGAAATGTCATAAAATATTTAGTCTAACTCCAACAGTTCACTTCCTGAATGAAGATGAACACACATGAAGTGCAGCTGAAGGTCAGGTCTTTGTAAATGAATGAAACCATCAAATACATGATCTATGTTCAAGTTGTGACATTCTTCATGGATGGTGAGTTAAATCTGACGTATATAACTCTTTATGGGTATGCTGGCATACCCATAAAGTGCATGCTGGAGGTCCCGGTGGGATGAAGCCAACAGAACTTAATAGAACTGTTCACAAATATCGCAAATAGAATCTGTGGCAAGGGACAACCCTGGCAGAGGCCAACACCCACTGTAAACGTCTTTGACTTTTTGCTGCAGTTGTGGACAAAGCAATGACCCTGGTACCCTGTATCCATGTAGTAACCCCGACAAGACTCCCTATGGGACACGGTTGTAAGCCTTCTCCTAGTCCACAAAAAACACGTAGACTGGATGGGCAAACTCCTACAACCCCTCCAGCAGCCCTACAAGGACCTTACACAACCCAGAAAAGGTGTGTCCAGTTCATTAAGCATCTCAGGGTGAATCTCATCAACACTTGGTGCCTTCCCGCTGGGGAACTTTTTGTCTATTTCATCCAAAGGTTTACCAGAACTTCCTTGAGGCCAACTGAAAGTCATTCTCCAAACATCACCGAACTCCTCCCACATCTGGGTTTTTGCTTTGGGGACCATTGCAGCTGCAGTCCTACTGGTCAAATGGTACTTGTCTGCTGCCTCAGGTGACCCCTGAGCCAACCGAGCCAGAAAGGCCTCCTTCTTCAGACTGACAGCCTCCTTCATAGCTGGTGTCCACCAGCAGGTTCTAATGTTGCTGCCATGAAAGGCACCAGCGGCCTTCCAACCACAACTTTTAGCAGCTGCCTCAGCAATGGAGTCTTTCTACATGGCCCACTTGGATTCCATGTCCCCAACTATATTATATCTAATATATCTAGTTGTTACCACTCCACCTCCCACTCCTTCTCTGGCTCCTTCACCATCAGAGGGGTGATGTTCCACATCCCCAAGACCAACAGGAGTAGTAGGGACCCAAATCTAGCCAGCAACTACATGTGGGATGTGCCCGGAAAACCTCTAACAGGCACCCACGAGGATCGTGATCAGATGCCTGAGCTACCTCAACTAGCGCCTTTTGGCACTAAGATGCAGTGGCTCTACTCCGAGCTACTCTGTCTGAGCTCCTCACCCTTTCTCTAAGCCTGAGTTCAGCCACCATACAGAGGAAACTAATTTCGTGTCCATAGGTGAGGGTTGGGACTTAGATGGACCAGCAAATCAAAAGCTTTGCCTTCTGGCTTAGCTCCCTCTTCACCAAAACAGTCGGGCGCAGTGCTCGCATCACTGCAGACACCGCACCAAGCTGCCTGTCCATCTCGTGCTCCATTTTACCCTCACTTGTGAGGGTAAAACAGAGGGACCAATCCAACATGGTACCAGAAAGAAGACCAACAGGAGTAGTAGAACCCAAATCTAGTCAGCAACAACATGTTGGCTGCTGCCTTCTGGCAGGAAACACACCATTTGGCGGATTTTCACTGGCTGTTGAGCTGTTGCTTGAACTGCAGATTGTACTTCCTCATTTTTGTATGACCCCTCTCTCATCCCTGTCAAACTCAAACCAAACTCTGATCAAACTAAAACTAGGCAGTGCTGATCAAATATAAAACAAAATTTTGTTTCTGTATCGCCTATTTCTCATGTAAAATGTTTTCAGAAACATATTTAGAACACTGTAATATGAGATTGTTTGTTACCAGCTGGCAACCATATTGTTTGCAGAGAAGCTGGCCAAAACCAACTCTCATTTCGTAACCCACACTCAGAAGCACTTAATGGTCTGGTGTGGTGCAGTGCATTCTGGTAGTTGCAGGTTTTCTACTTCTTGAGTAAAAGCAAATGCCAACACCAGTTTCCTGTTTTCCCTGGTCATGTAACACCAATTTCAAATGTACTTTTGTATTTCTACTGCAGAGAGAACCCAGTTTTCTCCAGTGGTATAATACTTTATTAAGGATGCACAGAAAAGTAAATGAGAACACATATCCACGTTAACAAAGTTTAACACCTGTGGGTTCAGGCCTCCAGAGTTTGATGTTGACATGACACCAGTTCTTGGAAGAGTTAATGAGATCCATGGAGGGTGATGAAATGTCGTAAAATATTTACTCTAACTCAAACAGTTCACTTCCTGTTCACTGAAGATAAACACACATAAAGTGCAGCTGAAGGTCAGGTCTTTGTAAATGAATGAAATCATCAAATACATGGTCTATGTTAACCTTCACAGACTTTTCTCAGTTTATTCATTTATGCTGTGATACAATCTGCCTGTGTGGGTTTAAGTTGTGACATTCTTCATGGATGGTGAGTTAAATCTGACGTATATAACTCTTTATGGGTATGCTGAAATGGGCAACTACAGGTATTTAATTTTTCTAAATATGTTTATCGTATATGTTCTATCAGTCTCCTTTAACATTATCATTGTGTACCTTATTTGGATACATCAGAACCTCCATGAGCCTATGTACATTTTAATTGCAGCATTGTTACTGAACTCTGTTGTTACCAGCACTACTGTGTACCCAAAGTTATTGATTGACATTTTATCTGAAAAACAGGTCATAACATATTCGGCCTGTCTCTTACAATGTTTTATATATTATTCTGTTAGTGCTTCAGATTTCTTACTGTTGGCAGCCATGGCCTATGACAGGTATGTGTCTATATGTAAACCTCTGCAATATACAACTATCATGACAAAAAACGTGGTGAGTGTTATCTTAGGTTATGCTTGGGTGGTGCCTGCTTGTCAGGTTGCAGCCTCAACAATACTGAGTGCTCAAATGAAAGTCTGTAATTTCACTTTAAAAGCAATTTTCTGCAATAATTCATATTACAGTCTCTACTGTGGGACATCGACAGTACGATCCATAGTTGATATGGCTAATCTGTTTAATGTGGCAGTTTTACCTATACTCTTCATACTTTTTACATACACCAGAATACTGATAATATCCTATCGAAGTGGTAGAAATGTCAGGAAAAAAGCTGCACAGACTTGTTCACCCCACCTGATAATTCTAATCAGCTTTTCCTCCCTGTGTCTGTATGATGTCATTATAATTCGACTGGATGCAGGATCTTATTTACATTTCATAATGACTTTACAAGCGTTTTTGTATTATCCTCTCTTCAATCCAGTTGTATATGGACTCAAAGTGAAAGAAATATTCAAACATCTGAAGAAGTTGTTCTGTCCAGCCAAAATTATTTGATGTATTAACACTGATTACTTCTCCATTATCAAGTCAGCACACCTGGAATTTAGACTTTGCTAATTAAAATTATGACAGTAAAATGAAACAAGAACTTGAAGCCTGTTTACAAGTAATTACATTCATATTCATATCACTGGCTGTGGGTGTACTGATCAAGTTAAATGTTGAAATTCATCAATTCATATTGTATTAATGCAGATGGCTTATGTGATAACACAACATTGAAAGTGTGTACATGCATGGTTCCAGAAATGTTTCTTATATTATTGCACTTTACAGACTGTAATTTTTATAAGATCTTAAACAGAGAGCTGTGTTTGAACAAATGGGGAAAGGAAGACTGTGTGTGTGTGTGTGTGTGTGTGTGTGTGTGTGTGTGTGTGTGTGTGTGTGTGTGTGTGTGTGTGTGTGTGTGTGTGTGGTGAGGATATACATGTGTATTTTGGTTGTTACTCTGGTATTTTCCTTTGTTTTCATATCAGAAACCTTTTGGCAAGGCTGAAATGGCAGGTCTGTTTGCAACAAAACATTTTTTAAATGTATGATGACAAATACAACAAAATAAACCCAAACTAAATGATAATGTGCTGTTGTTATTTCCTCATTATGCTTTGGGCTCTCATTGGATTGACTCTCACAAGGTTTCTCCCATTGGTGTGGCCATTTTTTTTATTATGTTTAATGTAACAAGTAGAGAGATAGAAAGGTGTATCAACTACAGAGTCCAACGTGGGCAATCCACACTGCAAGCAAATCAAACCAAGGTATGAATAAACACAATTCCATTCATAAAGAATAAATAATACTAGAAAATAAAGTAATGAGCACCATATTTTTTACTACCAGAGAGGTTCTGGGTCTATCCTGCAGCCCCCTACTAGTGGGATGTGCCCGGAAAACCTCTCACAGTAGGCACCCAAGAGGATCGTGATCAGATGCCTGAACTACTTCAACTAGCCCCTTTTGGCACTAAGAACCAGCAGCTCTACTCCAGGTCCCCCTCGGATGTCTGAGCTCCTCACTCCATCTTTAAGGCTGAATCCAGCCACCATACAGAGGAAACTAATTTCGGCCGCTTGTATCCACAATCTCATTCTTTCCGTCACTTCCCAAAGCTCATGACCATAGATGAGGGTTGGGACTTAGATGGACCAGCAAATCAAAAGCTTTTTTGAAACAGCAGAACTGCAGCTTTCTGACAAGACCAAGCACTTGTCGGTAGTCTGATGTTTTCACAAGGAAAAACAATGATAGATTTACACTAAAATTATGTATAACAAAGCTTTCATACAACTTTGTGCACAAATTACTCTTGGATGGATTACTTGCGAATGCAGAGTTGCACAGAAATGCCAAACACATCATTCTGCTGTCATACCATTACGCTATAAATACAGATCAATTGTCTACAAAATAAAAACCTCACAAATTTCTTTACAATTCATTATACAGATCATGTTATCAGTCACTTCATATAGTGAGGAATAATATTATTACAATTTTTTTAAGATTTGTTTTTTCATTGATATAAAAAATTAATATAAACATATATATGCAGGCACATAGAAGGACATATAATGATGGCAAATCTGGATAGCCCAGATTGTCCTGAAACAAAACAAACAAGATATAGCATGTATATGTAACTTTATAATAACTGTGATATGAGCTTAAAAGTAAAGGCAATAAAAATACCTCAAAAAGGCCGAAGGCCCAAAGGGTTAAACTTTTCGCTTGGGGCAGTAAATCTCTCCCAACACAGAGGGACCAATCCAACATGGTACAGCAGAGAACCTTGGCTGCAGAACCGGAGGTGCAGATTTTCATCCCGACTGTTTCACACTCGGCTGCAAACTGCCCCAGTGCATGCTGGAGGTCCCGGTGGGATGAAGCCAACAGAACTTAAAGGATAACTTCGGTATTTTTCAACCTGGGCCCTATTTCCCCATGTGTATGTGTATGTATGATTCATGGGTACTACTCGTTTTAAAACTGGTTCAGTATTGAGGGAGGCGGATGCAGCCGGCAGCCGCGAAATGAGTTATAACGGTAAATGTGGGGGCAAATGTGTTCCGTATAAATTTGCGCATTAAAAGTTTTTTTTTCGCCACAGTCCGGCTCATATCTCCAGCGTAATCTCTGTCAACAGTATGCAAATCGTCTGTCTTGCCTTCACTTCCTCTGGGCTGTGTAACGACATGTCACGTGACCTGTGTTGCCGGAGGTAAACAGACGAGCCATGCTCAGAGCCGGTCAGAGCGGAGTTGGTTGTCCCGGAGTACAGCTGAGAGTTTTGCTGCATCGATTGAAAACAATGGTTCGTGTTTGTGCTTATCCGAATTGCAAGAACAGGATGTCGCGCAACACCCCGCACAGCTTTCATAGGCTGCCTTTGTCAGACGGCGAGATGCTGAAGCTGTGGCTAATTGTGCTACAACTGGATGCTAACAACAGTTACATAGTTACAACATGATTGAGCTAACTGGAGTAGTTTCATGTCGTATCCGACAACGGGAGGCTTTCAACAGATGACGTCCTGATGTTAGCTTTGCCACTGCTGTTAGCTGTCCCTGTCAGCTACAGCCACTGATGCTAGCAACACAAAACTGCTTTGCTAGCTCAATCATGTTGTAACGGCTGGATGGTTGATGCGTACATGCTGATTCGGGTGCTATCAGAGCCGATCCGCGCATCACTATGGCAGTCAATAAAAACTACCCGTCCTGTGTTAGGAGTGTATGTCGCTGACAGAAAAAAAGAAAGAAAATGGAAAAAAAAGATGGAAAAGCAGCGTACACCTCACATATTTATTTCTCACAGTTGCGCACATGTTTGGCTGTCATGCAGACACACCGTCTGTGCGTCTGTGTGTCGAGGGTGCGAGCCGCAGCTTCAGCTGCTCAGGTAGAGAGGCTGTGTAGCCTGGTGGGTTTTTTCGCTGATCCGGTTCTGCAGGTTCTCTGCTGGTACACTGGAGGCGGGGATCAAGCAGTTTGTCTCACTCGGGATACATTTTACCCTCACTTGTGAACAAGACCCAAGACACTTAAATTTTTTGCTTGGGACAGTAACTTTCTCCCAACACAGAGGGACCAATCCAACATGGTACCAGAAAGAAGACCAACAGGAGTAGTAGAACCCAAATCTAGTCAGCAACAACATGTTGGCTGCTGCCTTCTGGCAGGAAACACACCATTTGGCGGATTTTCACTGGCTGTTGAGCTGTTGCTTGAACTGCAGATTGTACTTCTTCATTTTGGTATGACCCCTCTCTCATCCCTGTCAAACTCAAACCAAACTCTGATCAAACTAAAACTAGGCAGTGCTGATCAAATATAAAACAAAATTTTGTTTCTGTATCGCCTATTTCTCATATAAAATGTTTTCAGAAACATATTTAGAACACTGTAATATGAGATTGTTTGTTACCAGCTGGCAACCATATTGTTTGCAGAGAAGCTGGCCAAAACCAACTCTCATTTCGTAACCCACACTCAGAAGCACTTAATGGTCTGGTGTGGTGCAGTGCATTCTGGTAGTTGCAGGTTTTCTACTTCTTGAGTAAAAGCAAATGCCAACACCAGTTTCCTGTTTTCCCTGGTCATGTAACACCAATTTCAAATGTACTTTTGTATTTCTACTGCAGAGAGAACCCAGTTTTCTCCAGTGGTATAATACTTTTTTAAGGATGCACAGAAAAGTTAATGAGAACACATATCCACGTTAACAAAGTTTAACACCTGTGGGTTCAGGCCTCCAGAGTTTGATGTTGACATGACACCAGTTCTTGGAAGAGTTAATGAGATCCATGGAGGGTGATGAAATGTCGTAAAATATTTACTCTAACTCAAACAGTTCACTTCCTGTTCACTGAAGATAAACACACATAAAGTGCAGCTGAAGGTCAGGTATCTGTAAATGAATGAAACCATCAAATACATGGTCTATGTTAACCTTCACAGACTTTTCTCAGTTTATTCATTTATGCTGTGATACAATCTGCCTGTGTATGTTTAAGTTGTGACATTCTTCATGGATGGTGAGTTAAATCTGACGTATATAACTCTTTATGGGTATGCTGAAATGGGCAACTACAGGTATTTAATTCTTCTAAATATGTTTATCGTATATGTTCTATCAGTCTCCTTTAACATTATCATTGTGTACCTTATTTGGATACATCAGAACCTCCATGAGCCTATGTACATCTTCATTGCAGCATTGTTACTGAACTCTGTTGTTACCAGCACTACTGTGTACCCAAAGTTATTGATTGACATTGTATCTGAAAAACAGGTCATAACATATTCGGCCTGTCTCTTACAATGTTTTATATATTATTCTGTTAGTGCTTCAGATTTCTTACTGTTGGCAGCCATGGCCTATGACAGGTATGTGTCTATATGTAAACCTCTGCAATATACAACTATCATGACAAAAAACGTGGTGAGTGTTATCCTAGGTTATGCTTGGGTGGTGCCTGCTTGTCAGGTTGCAGCCTCAACAATACTGAGTGCTCAAATGAAAGTCTGTAATTTCACTTTAAAAGCAATTTTCTGCAATAATTCATATTACAGTCTCTACTGTGGGACATCGACAGTACGATCCATAGTTGATATGTCTAATCTGTTTAATCTGGCAGTTTTACCTATACTCTTCATACTTTTTACATACACCAGAATACTGATAATATCCTATCGAAGTGGTAGAAATGTCAGGAAAAAAGCTGCACAGACTTGTTCACCCCACCTGATAATTCTAATCAGCTTTTCCTCCCTGTGTCTGTATGATGTCATTATAATTGAACTGGATAAAGGATCTTATTTACATTTCATAATGACTTTACAAGCGTTTTTGTATTATCCTCTCTTCAATCCAGTTGTATATGGACTCAAAGTGAAAGAAATATTCAAACATCTGAAGAAGTTGATCTGTCCAACCAAAATTATTTGATGTATTAATACTGATTACTTCTCCATTATCAAGTCAGCACACCTGGAATTTAGCGTCTGTGATAAACTGTCATGACTTTAGATAGCAATTTTGAACCCTGGGTAGTAAATATAAAAAGTAAATGTTGAAGTTCATTAATATATATTGTATTAAGGCAGATGGCTAATGTATTACCAGAACATTAAAGGTGTCCATGTGTTCCAGAAATGTTTCTCATTTTATTGCACTTTGCAGGCTGTAAATATCCTAATATTAAATACAAACTTCCTTTTTCCTTTTTTGCAATAATGATTTTGTTTACATGTGCAGTAATATTACACTGTTATTCCAAATATTGTAACACCGGCCTTTTCAATAAGATGGTTGAGGGAATGAAAGAGGGAAGCTGTAATTGCTGAAAAATCTGCCACAGTCGTAAAGTCTAAATAAAAAATCTTATTTCAAAGATGCAAAATGGCACAAGCAGCTCCAGCCACTATAATTTTCCATATTTTCACATGATAAACGATGTGTTTAATCAGTATGCATGACTGCATGTAAACAAGAATATCAGTGGCATATTCAATTTCATGTAAACAGTTCAGTGTAATTATTGGAGTTTGAAAGAAATATATGTTTAAATATTTTGTGTATTTGCAACAGAACATTTTTTAAATGTCATTGAGAAGCATAAATACATAATCAACCTAAAAATAAAGGAAGATGTTTCTGATGTTATTTTCTTACTATGCATGCATGGTCAGCTATGGGCTCATCTGCAGTACACATAAGCCCTGTTTCCACAGAGCAGTCCAGTACAGTACAGTACTGTGGAGAGTTTTATTAGTAAACTGTAACTATAAAATAAAGGATGTTTTGCTGCCTCTCACTGCTAAATGGATCTAGGCTCTAGGAACCATGTCTGAAGGGTTATTTTTGGTTCCAAAGGCACCATACCAGAAGTGTTTGGTTGAAACGGGGCTATGGTGAGATACACACATATTATAACCTGACCCAACAGGTCAATGTCAACTAAAGCTTTGTCAGTCATGGACACCTGAGCTGTCCAAAGAGGCGGTTCTTTCTTTGAATTGCCACTATCAACGTTTCTTCCACTAGTGTGGCCATTTTGCTCATTACGTTTAATGTAAAAAGAAAAGGGGATATAGAACAGTGCTTCCATTACAGAGGCCAATGTGGACAATCCACACTGCAAGCAAATCAAACTAAAAAATCACCAACAATAAGGAATAAGTGCATAGGTATGAATGAACACATTTCCATTCATAGAAAATAAATAATACTAGAAATAAAGTAATGAGCAGTATATTTCTTCACTACCAGAGAGGTCACATCTCAAGTTGGCCCTGTTCACTGGTTAATATCATGTGCTCAACCCTCATGGGTTTACAAGACACACGCAGTTACAATCAAAAGTACATGTTATGTTATGGCTCAGTCCAGAAACAGAATACTAGAAATTCAGCCACAAAAAACATTCTCACATTCCTTATGTCTTCATGTACAGAATTAATATCACAGGTTAACCTGTTCTTAAAAATAAATGACAACTTGTTAAAATTCAATATTGATTTCAACTCATTAGCCCAGGGATAACAGAAGGGGATGTCCCAATTAAAAATCTTTTTAGTGAGTCTCTGAACCGACATCTTCACGTCTATTCCAAAGGTGGACGTTTGTGCCAAATTTGTTGGTCAATGGATCAGACGCTTTCTGCTGCCTCAAAATAGCAATATGACAACAATATGCATGACCACACCTCATTTTAAGACCTAAACGCCCATGGGTGCACAGAAGGGCGCAAGTACATACTCGTCTGACACAACATGAGCGCTGGCCCTGAAAATGACAATTGATCGTACACCATTGTTTGTCCACTGTGTGGTGGTGTTTTTATTGTTTCACAGCAGAGAGAGATTAAAAAAAACATTGCAATGATTAGGGTTGAAGCGATATACCCGTTTGAAGGTATACTGTGACATTAAAGTTGACAATTATCACACTGTGTACATTTGCTTATCTACAATATTGGAAAAATTTCAACTGGACGTTTTTCTAAGGGGCAACATTTTACACAAACTTCCATTAACAAAATGGTTTCAAGTTTCAGTTGTAGAAATAAAACATTTGTTCACCCAACAATAACCCCTCCATTTTCATTCCTTTATGGGTTATTCTGACTGATAATAATATAAATTCTGTAATAACATGATGAAACCGCAAGATTTTCTGAGATGATTATTGTTCCACAAAAGTCTCATACCTTTGCAACCCTAGAAACAGTGACTTTTTGTTTGTTTGTTTGTTTGTTGTCCCAAGCTGTAGTGACTAGCTCTATACTTTCTAATTGGCAGAATTGTTTGAACTGTACTCAGAAAATTACTCCCAACTTTTACCAATGCTGTATCATCTTTTGTTTATTTTCTCACCATTTTCCGTAATGTCTGCATAACTTCCAATAAGTTTCAACACAAACTTCAAATAAATACAGCCATTTGAATTTTACTCTGGACACAGTCGAAAAATGTTTGCTTCCTAACATCAGCAACACCTGTGGTTGATGGGATGAACTTATTAAATACCATCTCCTGCCTCAGCCAGTGACATAAGCCAATGGTACTCACCATTGTAGAACTGTGTCGCAGGTGTTTTTAGGTTGAGACTCTGTTGGTGGGAGATGCACTGAAAGAAAATAGAAAATTTTCAATTATTTTTAGTCTGTGCAGCAGTGAAAGTGATTCAGACACAGAGTCAAAACTCACAAAGTGATGACGGCAGGATTGTGTTTGTGAACTGCAGAGTTTGATATAAATTAGTTATTACAGGGTTCCTACACATTTGGAATTTTAAAATTCCATACTTCCATACCCTAATTTCCAGACTTCTCAGCATGTTTTTTGTTTTGTTTTGTTTTTCAGAGACTATGCAACATCTGAGTAAATATATCAGTGTATCATATTTCACATCATATTTAATTATTCTTAGGCAATTGTAGCCAAGAACCATAATGGCATGCAAATAAAGCAAATAAGCAAATTAAAAACTCAGGTAAGTTCAATATCTAGGCTGAGGCAAAAAGGTTGGGACTCTGGGTGCAAGCGATGCAGTTAACGAGTGTTTGTTCCTTTCATGTGGCTCAGAATCGTCTTCTCCCCCATGTTGGCGATGTCAAACGATTTCACACAAAGTTTGCATCTAGCTCTGTGTGTGAATTGGGAATCCTTGGCCAGCCAGTATTTAAATACAGTATTGTCAAGCCATCCATCCAAAGACTTGCATCTACCCATTGTGAACCACGTGAAACTCGTCTTCTTGTCAAAGGTGCAGTGTTGGAGTGAAACTTGATACCTGGGGGGCTGGAGGAGGGTCATGGGGCAGCGGACTGGACGTACCACTTGTCAATCAGGTAAAAGGGGCGGTATGATTTCTGAGACGTTTGCTCCCACACAAACTGTGCTTGGCCCGGCATAAAACACAATCCGGATTGATTAAATTATTTTTGCAAATACGTAATTTTCTATTTTAGAAAACAGTATTTTAGAACAGTGGTAATAGTCTGGAAACATAAATATTTTTCCATACTTTATTTTTCATTTTCCATACTTTTCCATACTTGCATAGGAACCCTGTTATTAGGTGCTGTCAAAAAGAGGGGTGTTACATCATGATTGACAGCTGCCAGTTGGTGTACTTGTGATCAATGGTCCTGCTCGCAATTGATCAGTTGTGTGTATGAGCAGAAGTGGAAATCCATCTTTATAAACACTCCATGGTAAAAACCCTGAATAAAGCAGTTTTATATCTGTGAAGATTCTGTCATCAGGTCATGGTACATGGTGGCCAGGTAGGTCAATGACTCACATTGCGACCTTAAGGACTCTGAAACTAATAGCTCACGTGACCGCTATGACTCTGCAAGGGTTCCCATCCACACAGGGTTTAAAGCCTGTGACTTTGTCCCAGTCATTTAGAGCTAAGGAAGCTTATTGGATGAGAGGCGAAACGTCTTCAAGAAATGCATGCAAGTCCAGTTGCCTACGATATTAGCACTTACGAAAGCAGTTTTATGTTAAAAAAAGAAGTGTTTTTTTTTCTCGATGTGATGAGACATACTAACTGTGCATTCCAGTAGCCATACCACCATACTATATAGCACACCAGAAAAAGATTTAGCATGTCGTAATTCATAGTCAAATGCAGTAACCCAAAAACACCAGGATGTTCCGCTAGTTACAGGCCAATTTTGCAGTATGCAAGCCAGCATGCTCTTCTGGCGAAATGCACCCTAAATCTTTTTCTGGCACAGTAGATAATATTGTAGTATGGGTATTTGAACGCACAGTCAATCTTCCTCTGTTCCCTGAAAGATCTGACCTTTCTTACAACATCCAGTCCAACCACACACACCTCTCCATGATTTACTGATCACAACATACACAAGCTAAGCCTCTGAAAAAAAGAAGTCAGCAGCTTAGTCCATTGATAAAAAAATATTTATATTGATTCCTGGTTATGTGGTCATGAATATGTCATTCTCCTGTGCTCCAGTATGAAAAATACAGTAAATTTGAATGATAAACATATAAGATTTTTTAATTAAATATTTTGATGTGACTGTAGGGAGCTGGTGAACATAAATGGCCACAGTATATTAATGCCACAGAAAAAATTCACACATACACACTTCTTCACTTTAAAAAGTCCAACTAAAAAATAGTCGTTATTGAAAAGAGGAATACTGTGCAGTCATAGTGACAGTAAGGCTGTGTAGCCACAGATGACTTAATGCACTTTTATCCTGTATATCCTCTTATTTTGTTAAAATCTAAACTCACCTTGCAGACTCCTGGAGACAAAAATAAACACTGTGCAGAGAAAGTACTGACAGCTGCTGAAAACCGCTCCTGAAAGTGTCGCCTCCTTTCTGCAGAATGTAGTATTGGATTCAGGGGACACAGGGTGGACGGATCTGTAAATGATGCAACATAAACAAAATGTCAAATAACACTAAAGTCACAATTAGCCTGTGAGCACTCAGCCTGCACCTTTTTGACTAATGTTTTTGCTCCTCTGAACAAAAATATTACAGATTGTATTATATAAAAGGCAAACATTTTGGATTTTTACTGCTCACATGAGACAAAAACTAATTAAATGAACAGGTGTTGTTGTCACTGAGCACCCCCAGAACTTTTCATTCTTTTTTGGAAACACACACAAAGAAAACTTTGTAAAACACCCTTGTTCCTGCAGACCAAGACCAGCTCCTTATATCAGCGCTTCACTTCCCTGATCAATCAGTCTAGAAAGAACCACATTTCATCCAGGACGTCTCAGTCTCTCCCAGCTAAAGACAGGCAGGTGACAGAGGGGTACTTTCATCAGCAACAACAAAGAGCACAAACAAGACTGAAATATTCCTGCTCACACAACTCTATAAACACCACAGACCAAACAAATACTACATACAAAGCATGCTGAGCTTAGTGCAATCTCCCACATTCATGGTTTAACCCGTGACATCATTGATGAAATCAGCAAGAGCAAAACATTTATTTATTTTTCTTCATTTTTATTGATCATATTTTCAATCTAACAGGACATTGTACAGAGGGATATATTTTCAATTTGACAACATTAAAAAAGAAAAGAATGTAAAACAAAGAATGATACAGACAACATTAAATTGTTTAATGGAAATGTAAACCTAGACATAATAGACTTTATTTGTTTTTATTACATAGCAAAGAGCACAAAACATAAAAAAGGAAGTGTTTGACTGCCATCCCTTTTAAACTGTTGTCAGCTTGATGAGTAGAAGGTTGAGTCAGTAACATTTAAACATTTAAAATGTAAGCTTAAATCCATTAATACTAACAAAAACTTAATATGTATTCGTGTTTTAATTTAAATTCAGTCCGGGAAAAATTACAGGAGTATCAAAACAAGGACTACTCAGCTGTAAAACAGTTTTTTCCCTACAGCAATTAGACTTATTAAAAACTACACTGGACGTCTTGTTGGCATGAGGGTCAGAAAGAACTGTTTGTATTTTCATTCTAAAGTGGCCATTTCCTAACGCTGAGGACAGCTATGAGCTGAAACACGTCCGTTCAACTGCTGCTATTCAATCCACTATGTTAAAAAGTATTACTTATTAGTGAGTGCTGTCAGGTTTTTCTGCTTTGCTGTAATTTTTTGGACTGGAACCCAATTACACTTTGAGACTTTTGAGTGAGCACACCGAAGATGTATCTCCATACACAACAGTACTAGCCAGCCAGCAGTGACCTCCCCAAGATGGCTGCGATGTTGACGCACGGCAGCCACAGTAATGAGTCATCTATGATTATATACTGTATATTTATGGTAACAACAACCTCAAATTGGCCAGTTCATGGTTGTCAAATCTTGGCCTAACTGTTTTTTGTAGACTTGGGCCTATTCCACCGGACATTTTACGGTGCTCAACGTGGTTTAGTCTTGCATGACCAGCCTTCCTTACTTCAGAATGGGAGTCTGGGGACATTCGTCTTTCGTTTTGTAATAGAAATGGGCGGGGGTATCCAGACCAAGTGACGGCGTTGCCGTAGATGCGGCACGTGTGTTACATGTAACAGAGACGTTGCAGCTCTGCAATATAGCTGAATCAAATGAAATCATATTTTAGTCTCTTCTTGCGATGCACTGAACACTTCGTTTTCTGTTGCACTACGAACAACAATTCGGAGAACAGCAATTTCTGTGTAGGCAGGTGCAAGGCAAAGCTAATCAGCTGTTGGTTGAGGAAGTACAGAAGTACACTGATTTGGATCCAATTACATCACTGCTGCTGCGAGCCAGCGCAAGTTCTATTATAACTTTCCTATGGGAATGTCTACAGACGACAGAGTCAGCCAGCGTGCTGACGTCATGTAACGCCGTGTAAGAGACTAAACGTGGTTTAGCTCCCAGTTATATAGCTGAGCTTCTGACTACCTACAATCCAAGTCATGACCTGAGATCCTCAAGCCTGCCCTCACTAGTTGTCCCTTGGTCAAGGCTGGTAACCAAAGGCTCTGAGGAGATCAGGCTGGTCATTACTTGTTACTAAATCTTTGCTTAAAACATAATCTATAGGTAAGCTTTCCCTCTTCATGCCTGATGTGTACTTTAGTAATTTGTAACTTTGGTGTTTTATTTCCTTTTGTTCTGTTTGCCTCTGTGCACACTATTTTTCTTAGCTCTTACCATCATGTTTTCATGCACATTGTGAAGCACATTGTGACCTTGTTTAAATCAATACTATGCAGTTAAATATGTTAGTATTATAATTTCATAGCCATATTTATTTATCTGATAGGCATATTTGTCAATTAATGTATTTAACATGAACTAAAATGTCAATTCATAGTAATAAACTGAGTTGACAAAAACTGACAAATCAAACATTCATGCTGGCCCTGCACTCAAAGAACCACACAGAACTAGTTTAAACGGGTTTTACTAACAGCAGCAGTCTCTGCAGCTTCTTGTTGGGGATCAGTTGAGGCTTTTTTATTCCCCCAGAAATTAATCTCTACTTAAGACAGGTAGGTTTCTCTTTTACTGTCTTTTAATCCAAGTTTTACACAAGTTGTAGCTAACACCACTGGATTAGCTACACGCTAACTTTAGTTATAGCAGAAGCAGCTAACGTTAGCTAAATTATGTTAAAACAGTTGGTGTTAGCAGAGAATTAATGTCCATAATTTCGGGGAACAGATAGTAATTGACAGTAGGTGTGTTTGCATTGTACCAATTTGATATAGTTTAAAAGTTGTGATGCTAATTGCGATTAGCGCATTAGCATGCTAGGACGCTAATAGCAATTAGCATGCTAAAACCACCTCTGTATGGTAAAGTGTACGTGCTTTTGGTTGATTAAAGTTACAGAGGAGACATTTTTACTCACTAGACAGAGAAGACCTTGTACCTCTCCTTGGACCCTGTGAGGAGTAGATGTCTCCGGCCTGCTACAGCTTTAACTGTTGACACCAGCTGGACCACAGTGTTGGACTGCTGCAAGGTCCAGCTAACCCTTAGCATTCCTCGTCTGTCCTCCATCTCTTCTTCCATGCCTCAGGTAACATCTCAGAGACTACAATCTAGCTTTGCATGTGTGTGTTTTATAGCTACCGTCAAGGTAAAATCATGGACACAAGGTGTTGCTTTTCATGATGGGCATTTATTAACATATGCCATTACCATGCCATGAACCACACTGTGAGAGCTAAAACAAATACAGAGTATCATTAAGAAAGAGGGTGAGTTATCACACTGCTATCGTGTACTCGGCTACCATATAGCCATTAGCAATGTCGTTAGCGTACCTATAGACACAATAATTGCAAAAAAAAACAAAAACAAAAAAAAAAACATGCAAACGTTTTCCTTCCACACCTCAGCAACAATTATCCCACTCAGGAAAGTGTCCCACCATCATCTGGTTCCGGTGGACATTGTAAGGTAGTCCACACGGTCGTAAAATCTGAGCTTTGTGCACACATGGCTTGCGGACGTCCACTTTTAGTCCGCGTGGACCTGTATACCAGGGCTCTCAAGCCTTGGGTATGATAGTTTATAAAGGATTCAAATTTCAAGTTATCAACCATCTATATGTGTTTAAACTAGCTGCTGAAATTAGCAAATGTGGCGAGGTGGAGGTGAAAAGGTATAGAGCTAATACTGTCACCAAAAAAAGGTCGACAACGCCACCCTGGGAATTTCACCTAGGGAATTATTTCTTCAATACAAGACACACAGGTTCGTTTACTCAGAGGCATGAGACGTGGTTCCAAGATTATAAAAAATACAATTTTTATTAGATAACTTTTCTTTAAAAAAAAAAAAAACATTCACTCAGGGAGGGGGGGGGGAAGAACCTAATCAGGGCTGAGGCCTAGTGAATGGTCAAGGACTAGTGCAGGGGAAGGATCCACCAAATAAAAGAGAAAAGGGACCAACTTAAATCATCGGGCACACGTGGCAGACACACTCAGTGAAGCAACCCACTCCCAGGAACACAACAGACGAGACGGAAGGATGGATGCCGCCACCAAACACCAGCAACTGAAAAGGGGGAATGATAACAAATTAGTGGGGTTGCAATGAAACAAACAAAATCAATAAATCAAAATTTAACAAAAATTGTAATTAATGGGCAGATCACAAGTTTAAACTTAACAGAATACTGTATACCAAATAACTGCCCAATTGGAATACTCAAATATAAACAAGTAAAGAAGGGAATTAATCTAAAGAAAGAAAACAAACCCCAAACAATTACCCAATTACATCTACAAAATATCTCAAATTAACCTAATTAACGAATGAATTACACCAAACAAAAACAGGTTCAACCCAAACAATATATAAATGAACAAACTAATAGAATAGAACAATATAAGAATATAACACTCTCACACACTCATTCACTTAAAATGTGGGGGACCAAACCCCGGTTAAAAATGTCTCAGCCCGCGGCGTGCGGACGAGCAACCGTCCTGCACCAGACGTGAAACAGATCAACAGTGTCTATGAGGAAGCAGAGCTGCGGAGCGGCTTACAGGACCGCAGCATGACACCGTGCTGTGAGGACAAGCAGCAACGGAGACAACGGCACATGTGATGGAGGCAAGCAGGAGATACAACAGGAGACAAAGCAACAGCGGAGACGAAGCAGCAGCGGCCCAATAAGCTGGCTACAGTTAACACCTAACCAAGAAAAATACTATTAGCATGGCTACATGATGCGGTGCATGCTACAATACACACAACATACCTTTTCAGCAGCGCGGGCGCGCACACACACACACACACACGAGAGGAGGGAGGGAGAGAGAGGGCTCCGTGCAGCCACCAGCGTTTACCTGCGACCAGACTAGCATTAGCCACCTAATAGCATCAACTATACCACAAAGAGGGAGGACACTTACCACAGCCAACAAACGCAGCAGCAACTGGATCTGGATGGACCGTATTTATTTGAACACGGAGTACACGGATGCAGAGCTCATTGAAACTGAAGAGCGGACGAGGAGAGATTGGGAGCAGTGTTACTTTGGTAGCACATATACTAAAATTGTAACAGACGGAGGAACATCCATCCGTCTGAATCCAGCTAAAGGTTATGTTGTCATAATTACGCTAACAATCCGAGCCTATCTGTGTTAAAAAAAATGCACTTTTAGTGGACGTATTTTGACGTTGTTTGTTGTTTGTTGTCTGAGTGCATATGGCAAAGTGCTTCATAGCTGATCAGGCGGTGCATGCAGAGTTTTCTCCTCAGGGTAAGTTGCTAACTGGTTTTTAAAATTTATACTGGAAGTTAATAAACAGTGACCCTATCATTTTCCCTTTTCAATTTAACAATACAATATCAACCCCTTTCCCTGACAATCATCATGTCACACATGCTTATCACATCTGTTTACTATTTTAGAGAGGCAATGTTAGCTAGCCTGCTAATAGTTTTGTGTATAGCCATGTAGCAGATTGGAAGGTGACCATTACAGCATCTTTCCACAGCTCATCAGACGACAGTGAGGTGGTGGTTTAAGTGTGTTGAGTGCTACGTTTTTACCTAGTTTGTGAGACGTAATGCTGGAAAGAAAGTAAACAATACCCTCATCCCTTACTTTTTGTGACAATAAGCTTATCATGCTTGTTTGCTACATTAGCTAACTAGCTAACTAGCCAACCACATAATGTCTTTACCTAGTCTGTGAGTGGAAGCTAATGTGTGACCATGTATTCACACCACATTGTTTCTTTTTTTTCCAGGACTCGCTGTTAGCATTGCATTTACAAAAGTTAAGATTTAAAGGTTGGTTTTCCACTGTTGAAAGTTCCCCTGAATGTGTCAAGCAGAATGCGGTAACAGTATTCTACATTGTGTTACAGTGTAACAACACTGCCGCTGTTAATCTCTTGACATGCCAGCAGCAAACCACAAGGTACTGTCTGTCACCATTAATGTTATGCATTAACAGTGAAATATTGCTAAAGATAGCTTGTTTTAACAAGCAAGAAAAAAGGAGTTTAATCCATTAAAATACTGGTTCGGAATAGGAACACATTTATCATGAATCTCATAGCTAGCTTGCAGGTTTAGTATAGAGCAGTGCTTGAAAGTATCTAGGTACATTAGGTGCATCTAGGTACTGTACTTTAGTACCATTTAGAGGTACTTTTACCTTACATGTGTATTTCCATTTTCTGTCACTTTACATTTCAGATGGAAATATTGTACATATTACTCCACTGCATGTATTTCACAGACAAATTTTATACGTGAAATATAAGATCAGTTAGAATTGTTATCTCTACATTTTAAATATGCTCAGCTTAAGTAAAATGTTCTTTCCTCCATCACCTCTAGATGGCTAAAAAGTGTCATTGAACAGGAAGGAAGGCGTTACACAACTGCTGTGTCTCAAATCACGTACTTCTGTACTTACACTTACTATTTTTAGTGCATAAGTGCGTTCACACTGATAAGTATGGCAAAATGCAGTGCACTATGAGTGCCCGGATGGTGCACTCAAAATGGTCAAAAAGTTGAGTGTGGAACTATGGACACTTCTCGCCCTCAATGAAGGGGAGGGACCACTTTTCAAACTGGAAAGAGCAGCCGAGGACTGTGCGACTGTGAACATCGCTGCATTGTACAAATACATGTGGTTTTGCACTAAGCACCATTATAGTGTTGTCGGGTATAAGTTAGGGCTGTCAACGAATATTCTAAATTCGAATTTAAATTCAAATTTGAAAAAAAAAATGGACTTTCGAATGTGAAAATTGATATTCAATTGTGGAGGAAAAAAAATAGACCAGAAAATAGACCAGACGCCGAAATGATCGCTGCAGGGCGCGAGCCGGCCACGGAGCTGCGCAGTACGGAGCTGCACGTCATTTTTGAGCAATTTTGACAGCCCTAGTATAAGTCAGCAGTATGTTTATTATTTAATTTAGCAATCTGTAATGATTTGGTACCGCGAATGATAACGCAAATGCCAATGCTAGTTTGCTATCTAGCTCATTTGCGGTTGTCATTTCCGGTGAGTGCACAACGGCCATGTTTGGTTTGAGACAACACTACCCTGTCGAAATTTGCGTACTACGTCAATGAGTACATAGCGCACACAGTATACCACATAGAAGTATACTTTAATTTACCTTATCATTGCATAATATTTGTTGGTCTTGATTTACTGTTAATACGTTTGTTTTCTTGCTGCAGAGCTAAAACCATACACACACCCAACATTAAACTACCCTGTCTAAAAAGACCCTACTGACTGCTTGTCCTTCCTTGTTTATGTCAATTAAGTCAACTCCACTGTCTCTCCTTAACGTTAATGAAGTTATTTGTTGAACAAATCAGCCCTCTGTGTATCTCTGCAAAGTCATATTGAAGCAAAATCTGTGAGCAGTCCACCTAGAAAAGTTCTGTTTTAATTTCCATTAGAATATTCACCAAATCAGCTGCTGATGGATAATCAGTGAATTTTTCCACTCTAGAATTTGTGTAATTTAGCTGTCAAAGCCCATATCGATCGGGCACTATTTTGTTGCATTTGTTTTCCTTTTCCGAATCTGAAGACAGCCTGACAGAACTTCCACTAAATGGTCCGAAAGTCTGAACCACTCAGTAAAACATTTTCACACTTGAGCCAGACCATGGTTCAGTTTGATCCAGATCCTGTTTTCAACAGGGGAAGTCTGATTCAGATCAAACAAGACAAGGTAAGTGTGATAGGGTCCTTAAATGTTACATAGAATATGATTGAAAGCCAGTAAAGATGCTGGAGTGTTTTGCTGCTATAATGCTAGGATTTTGTTCTGGAGGTATTGGAGCCTGTGGAAGCTGAGGACAAGTAATTTGGGCAAGTTGTGACAAATGTGTGTGTGAATTTCTCAGCTATCTCAGCTATCGCTTTTCTGCAGTTAATGAAAAATGGAGAATTCACAGTTGACTACAAATGTTCTGTTGTTGTGGTGATGAAGGCCGCGACCAAGGTAACTATCTCACAGTAAAGTTCTTTATGTGTTGTAGTTGGAGTGCTGAACTCTTAAGGGTTTTTGGAAAATTGTCATCCAATTGCTTAGTCATTAGTTGTTAAATTGTTAAAACTTATGGTGTTCTCAACTGTAAATTAGTGGTGCAGAAACAAATCCTCACAATAATTAACAGAAATCACACTTCTTATCTCTGCATTATTAGTACACAAAACAATGTCTGCACAACAGTAATCACTGTTAATGATTAGACTATTTTACAGAACAGCCTCTTCAGGTGTTTATAAATTTCTTTCATTTTCAGTCCATATATGATTGGATTAAAGAGAGGGTGATACAAAATCACTTGTAAAGACATTATTAAACGCACAGTTTTGGAAAAATCAGTTTCCAGTCGAGCTAGTAGTACACCATATGCACTCAAACAAGAAAAGTTGATTAGAACCAGCAGGTGGGGTAAACAGGTCTGTGCAGCTTTTCTCCTGACTTCTCTACTACTTCGATAGGATATTATAAATATCCTGGTGTATGTAAAAAGTATGAAGAGTACAGGGAGAGGTACAACATCTACAAAAACAATCAAGCCATATTTATTCAGAATTCTTGACCTTACACAATGAAGTTTGGAAACTGTGCTGTTACAAATTATTCCTTTGAAAGTATAGTTACACAGTTTTTTGTAAGCACTCAGTACAGCTCCCACTGAATTCTGACAAAGAGGCAGAACCCAGGCTAAAACCAGGAGAATACTGACAGTTTTTTTACTCATGATAATTGGATATTGCAGAGGTTTACATATAGAAACATACCTGTCATAAGCCATTACTGCCAACAGTAAGAACTCTGAACTGCCTAGAGAGTAATATATAAACCACTGAAAGATACACGCTGAATATGATATGATCTGTTTTTCCGATAGAAAGTCAATTAAAAGCTTTGGGTAGACAGCAGTGCTGAAAAGAACAGAGTTCATTAACAAAGCTGCAATGAAGATGTACATAGGCTCGTGGAAGGATTTGTGAATCACTATGATACACACAATAGTGGAATTACAGCAAATTATCAGAATATAGGCTATAAACATGATCACAAAATAAAGGTATCTATATTTGTGCACTTCCACATGCCCATCAAAAGTTATATATGTGACATTTAATTTATCCATTATAGCTGTCTAAAAATGTTAATGAATACAACAGTTACATTACAAGAAGTTTCAAATAACCTGCATCAGCTTGTTTTATTCGTTACTTGACCTTGGCTTTTACTGGTTAGGTTTGACAAACAGAAATTAGATCTGTGATGTTTTTGAGTCTTCAGGCAGTTTTTATCAGTCTGCCTCAACCTCCATGGATCTCATTAAACAAAGAAACTGACATGTAAACAACTTGATCATACTCTAGAGGCCTGAACTCAAAAATGTTGTTCAACTTTCTTTGCTTAGGTTATGTCATATTTTTCTGTGCACTAAACCAAAGAAAAAAGGGATGCATTTGCTTGCACATCTATATATATATATTTTTTTTTTTTTGTGGTACTTTTGATAAAATATTAACTTAATGTGTTTTTTGTCCGGGAGCCAGATGTCCCTCACCCCAGCAACCTTTTGCAGCTCCACCTGAGGAATCCCCCAGGAAGAGAAACAGGACAAAGATATATAATCCCTTCAGTGTATCCTGGGTCTATGTGAGGGCCTTCTACCAGTTGGATAAGTTCGGAAAGCCTTTAAAAGGAACAGGATGTATCCTCATCAGATGCGTGAACAACCTCAATTGGCCTCTTTTTAGGCAAAGGAGCAGCAGCAGCGTCTTTGGTACAGCTTCCTTTTGTTACTTACGAACTCAGGTACAGGAGTCGTGGATCCAACATCAGTTTTCCCTGTAGCGATCAATTGGCCTGTTTCTTCCATGGGGAACAGGAGCTGGGCATCTAGGCCAACAAGAGTTAGGATGAGGTGCTCCAGAGACTTCAAAGACAAGGCCATCAATGGATTCCCCTTTTCTTACTCATCCTTACTAATCTACAACTCCAACGTAGCAACGGTGCTGACCTTCAGGCTAATGTAAAGTTTGAGGTGAAGGGTCCCGAGGCAGCCATAGCTCGAACACTGGACTGCAGTAGCTCCAGTCTCACGGTGCAGGGGCACCAGGTGAGGGCCACACTGAGGTCAGTGAACCCCGGGAAGGTCACCGGACCAGAAGGAGTGACGGGGAACATCCTCAGGGAATGTGCAGACCAACTCGCAGGGGTCTTCACTAAGATCTTCAATGCATCACTGTCCCAGTCCATCATCCCACCATGCCTGGCTACCGACCAGTTGCTCTGACACCTGTTTTAATTAATGAAGTGTTTTGAGAAACTGGTCCGACTGCACATCATGTCCTGCCTCCCACTCACCATCCCTCACCTGGAACAGCAGGGGTGCTATGCTAGGCTGCTCTTTGTTGACTTTAGCTCTGCCTTTAACACAATACTCCCGGACAGACTGACAGTCAAGTTACTGGACATTGGACTTCCTTTCACCGCCTGCTGCTGGACCAGAAATGTTCTTTCTGACCGTGTACAGAGAATCAGAGTGGGTCCCCAATTCTCAACAGCCCTCAGCCGCTCCATGGTCTTTATTACATGTCATGTCAGGGCGACCGGCCTGAAGTCATTCAGCTCTGCAGGACGTGGTTTCTTTGGAACTGGGATGATGCATGACGTTTTCCACCACAGAGGGACCCTCCCCTGCTCCAGGCTCAGGTTAAAGATGTGCTACAAGGATCGGATCCCTGACCTGAAGCACTATCTCCACAGCGGGTCCACTTGTTGGACCCGTGCCGATAAGTCTCGCCTCTTGCTGCTCGGATCACCTCTGTCACAACTGCTAAAGCCATATCAATGCTGCGGGCTCCGGGTCGGAGCCCCCGCGTGTAAGTGCCTTTAGCCTCCCTGTCTGCAAGCTGCACCCACAACTAGTCACTAAACCTTTACACACCATTAGCCCTGTACTGGCCTCCTGTCTCTCTCTGCTCCCCAGCCACCTCACCCACCACCCATGCCTCTACTCACCTCTCCGTCCGGCTGTGTCAGCTGCACCGTCTGGCCGAGAGGATCACAGAGCTGGAAGGACGAATATCCACACTCTACCAGATCCACGAAGCCGAACAACACCTGGACACCGTCATAGTTGGCACAGAACAAACTGATGCATCCTCTGCCTGTGAACTTGATGCAACTGTACTGCTGCTGTGGCCACGGGAGCTGCCTCTCCTCTGGAGTCTCACGCCATCGCTCACCGGCCCCCTGCTGAGGTCTCTCCTCCAGTTCCTGTTCTCGATGAGTCCTGGTTACGGCTCGGAGCTAAGCCCAAAGCCCTGGTTAGCTCCACTCCATCCCAAGATGGGCCCTGGCTGGGGGAGAGGGGGTCGCTCCTCTCATACACCTTCTCACTTTAACGTCCCGCTGAGGAACAGTTACGATGTCCTCGGCCGGCAGGACCCCTGTCACCACTGTTCCCCACATCTGGTTGCCCCTCTCTCGCCAGAGCTCGCCACTCCGTGCCGCTTTTCACCCCGGCGCCGCGGCGGGTGTCTGCCCCCCTCTCTGCCTCCCCCTCCACCTCCACTCCGTCGCCTCAGGTGAGGCTCCCCTCACCTCTCTCTCCCCCATCATCAGACACATTAGTTTCTTCAATGCAGTGACACATTGTTTCCCCAATGTCCTGGTTGAACTCCCTTTGCTGCAGTCTTTGCCGACCTCCACGTTGAAATAAATGACAGCGCCCTCCAACAGTCCGAGTTAACCAAAACTCATTTTAATCGGCTTCTAAACCTTTTAAAAGACTCTGGCTTGTCTGTTTTTATCAGTAGTCCACTCCCTACGCATGGCCATGGGTCTGCACGGTTCAGCAGAGTGGTCTCTCTCAACACATGGCTCCTGGACACGTGCAAGGCCCACGATGTTGGCTTCATTGACAATTCTAATCTGTTCTGGAACCTCTCCTCCTTTTTCAGAGCGGATGGAATCCACCCCAACAAGCTGGGTAGCCGCATGCTAGCGGCTAACGTGCAGTATTCTCTGATGCCTACATCGCCTCTTCTATATCCTGCGAGCTCGAGGCCCATTCCTCCCACCTGAGCACGGATGACTGATCACCTTGTTCAACTCAACCTGTGCAGACATCTTGGACTCAGTTGCTCCACTCAAAATAAGAAAACTGAAAACTAAAACTCAACCATGGCTCAATGATGACACCCGTGCACTCAGGCAATTATGTAGGAGAGCAGAGCGGAGGTGGAGAAAAGACAGGCTCCAAATGTCCTTTGATCTCATGAGAACCTCTCTTGCCAACTACCAGCAGCCTGTCAAAGCAGTGAGAGTAAAATACTTTGGAGATATTATTTCCAGAAATTCTCACTCTCCAAAAATACTATTTGACACAGTAAACTCAGCCCTTTACCCATTTGCCACTGCCTGCCATGTACAAACGACAGCCACTTGTGAAGACTTTCTGCACTTTTTCACAAGCAAAATTGACAACATCAGATCTACCATTTCACCTCCTGTCCTTGGCCCGTCCACACCCTCTCAATGCTCTGCTGTCCTAAATAAGTTCAAGCCTGTGTCTCTTGCTCACATCAAAGACATAGTCTTGCACACAAAGCCCAGTTCTTGCCCCCTGGACACTGTTCCTACACACCTGCTGAAGGAAGTGTTCGACATTGTAGGTCCTACAGTGTCACTCATCCTGAACAGTAGCTTGGCCGTTCCCTTCTGCCTCAAACATGCCATAGTACATCCCATTATTAAAAAGCCAAACATTGATGAAACCATCCTCAATAATTTCCAGCTCATCTCCAAGTTACCAGTCCTATCTAAAGTAATGGAAAAAATAGTCTACGCCCAGCTCCTGCTGTTCCTAGAAAACAACAATATCATGGACAAATTTCAATCAGGTTTTAGAGCACGTCACAGTACTGAATCAGCATTACTCAACGTCACTAATGATCTCCTCATGGCTCTCGACTCTGGTAAATCAGCAGTACTAATCCTACTTGACCTCAGCTCCGCGTTCGACACAGCTGATCACTCCATTCTCAGACACCGTCTCAAGCATCAAGTTGGCATCCGCGGTAGCGCTCTCCAGTGGTTTGACTCGTATCTAACAGATAGGTCCTTCTCCCTCAGCACTGGGAACTGGTTTTCCTCCTCTGCTCCCATTACATGTGGAGTGCCCCAAGGCTCCATTCTAGGTCCAATACTCTTTGCTTTATATATGATTCCTTTAGGCCCAATCTTTCAAAAACACAACATTTCATACCACTGTTACACTGATGACACCCAGTTATATATCCCACTTGACTCTGGTGACAAAAACAACGGCTCAGTTCAGTCCCTCCTTGACTGTCTCCAGGAGGTGAAACTTTGGATGTCAACAAACTGTCTCCAGCTAAGCAACAGTAAAACCGAAGTGGTCCTATTTGGCCCCTCAAACTTCACCAGGGACATTGCTCATCATCTAGGGTACCTGGTGCCCAACCTTCATTCCCATGCCAGAAATCTTGGTGTCATATTTGATTCATCACTTAATTTGAAAAAACAAATCAACGCTGTGGTCAAAGGCTGCTTTTTCCATCTCAGAAATATCACCAAAGTCAAACTATTCCTTTAACTTACCAATCTGAAAACCGTCACTACGTCACTACGCCCTAATTTCTTCTCACCTCGGTTATTGCAACTAACTTTATTTCGGCATCAACCAGTCTTCTCTGTCCCATCTGCAGCTGGTGCAGAATGCCGCTGCCAGACTAATAACCGGCATAAAAAAGAGAGAAAGCATTACACCTGTCCTTGCATCTCTGCACTGACTTCCGGTCAAGTTCAGAACAGAATTCAAAATCCTACTATTTGTCTTCAAATCCCTACATGGCCTGGCACCCCAGTACATCTCTGAGCTCCTGTGCCCCCTCACCAACCCCGGACCTCTCAGGTCCTCAGACCAGCTGCTCCTGGCTGTCCCTTGTTCAAAGTCAAGGGCAGGGGAGATCAGGCCTTTGTGGTGGCTGCTCCCAAGCTGTGGAACGCTTTACCTTTTTCTATCAAATGTGCTTCCACTGTAGTTACGTTCAAGGCAAAACTAAAGGCTCATATGTATTCCCTGGCATTTGGTTGTCCTTAGCTGGTCCTTGTTGCACTACATTATGCTGATTTCTTTGATTAATTGATACTTGATGTTCACTCACATGTTCTGTACAGCACTTTGGTCAGCTCTGGTTGTTTTTAGGTGTGTTTTATAAATAAACGTGATTTGATTTGATTTGATTTGATATGGGTATCATCTGTGGCTCCAGCAACCAGTAGCAAACTTTATTTATCTTGAACAGCCTATTTAATCCTTTTCAACTGTGCAGGACATGGCTTTTTGTATAGTTGTTTCATCATCATATTATTATCAGTTACCACTTCTTGAGTAAGTGTTTAGGTTGTTGACGAGAGCTAACCTCAGAAAGGATCAGGAAGGGAGCTGTGGTGAAGTGGTGCTTGAGGGTCTGGAAAGCCTGCTCAGCTTGTGGAGACCACTGAGAAGAAAAACTGCAACAAGTGATAACATGCACAGGGGCAGCAGCAGACCTGTAGCAATGAATGAAGCATTCATAGAAATATGCAAACCCCCTGAACCTCTGCAGCTGCTTGGGGTTAGTTAGTGTGAACCACTAAATGACAGCACTGACTTTGATGAGATCCATCTTGAGGCTGCGTGCTAAATATTAATTATATCAAAGTTGCCTTGCACTCATCCCTGTCCTGGATCCTAACCAAGTGATGTAGTGTCCTGTTGGTTTTTGGAGCTTTCCATTGGTAACAGTTGCATCCGAAAATTCATTGATGAGAGAGAATCCAAATGATGATGTGAAGGGCCCAAAAATCAAAACAGAGCTTAAAGACACTGTTGTGACAAGCAGGACTTACACCTTGGTACGACAAGTGGAAACGCTTATACCACATGGCTTAGCAACCTGACTTCACAACAGGAGGTCATAGTTGTTCAGGCTGAGACCCCCCTCTTGTATTGCATGTAAATGTGGCAAAGGTCCTCAAGAGCCTGCTTGAAGAGGGTGGTGTGGTTTAGTGCTTCAGCCAGATAGATCACACACTGGCCGTGAAGAATTTGGGTTAGTACCCTCTCCATCAGCTTCTTGAAAATGGCGGGGGTACTGCCAACCTGATCTCACATATATCTCATATATATTACAAACTAGGTATCCTTCTGTATCTGCTGTTTATGTTCTGGGACGCCACAGCCAATGCCAGGACGTCAACAAAAGGCAACCTATGCTGTAACATGGACAAAAGCACATGATTATATTTAGGCAACAAAAGCACATGATTATATTTAGGCAACAAAAGCACATGGTTGATTTGAAAAAAAAAAAAAAACATCATTGTTTGGGTCTACATTCATACATGCAGCAAACACCAGGCTCCCTGGTGAAAGTCTAGGGTTGTTGGACCCATCCACCTGTCCCTCTGACCTTATAAGGGCTTTCAAGCTCCTTATATTACGTTGTTACAGTAGCAGATCATACAGCAAGTGCCATACAGCTGCGTTATAAACTGATGCCATCTGTCCGAATATCATACTGATGTGACAGGTGCCATCCAGCCGACCAACTGAGCATCATACCACAGCGAAAGGTTCTGTCTGACCGTCATACCGATAATGCTGCAGTGCAGCATATCATACCACCGCGAAAGGTGGCTTTTGGCATCTGTGTCTGACTTTGAAATCATTGACAAAGTGGCTTTATTTGACAACTTTGGAATGAGAACAGGCAGGTATTGCAGACGCCAAAAGGCATTGCACAGAACTGCCAAAGGAAAAACGCTTACTTGGGCTCAGCCTTCAGTGCCAACTGAGGCAGGAGTCATTATTAGCTTGACAGGCTGATTGAGCTAGAACACGTTGACATGTCCTGATCCAGACGACCAACTAGCCAGAGGCTTTGCAGTTACATTTTCAACCTCTTGTCCTTTGGGTCTCCTTCCTTTAGAGTTCAGGCCTCCAAAGTTTGATGAGGAGAGTGTGAAGAAATTGTTTACAAGTTAGGTGGTCTTGCTGAAGTGTTTTAATGAGATCCATGGAGAGCAGATCGATATGATAAACAAAGGAAAGTTCCACAGACTCAAACACTTCACTCTGTGAATTCTGTATATGAAAACTCGCTCAGTGTGTTTTCAGGTCAGGTAAATGAAAAAAGACTCTCCAGTCAAAGTTACATGTTTATTCAGTGACTGCTCTTTTCACAGTTATTTCCTTGTGTATAATCTGTCTGTTCAGTTTTTTAACAACCTTAATGGATGATGAATTAAATGTAACATATATAACTTTTGGTGGGCATGTTGAAGTGGACAAATACAGATATGTATATTTTGTGATTATGTTCATAATATATGTTCTAATAATATGCAGTAATTCCACTATTGTGTACCTTATCTGGGCTCACAAAAACCTTCATGAGCCTATGTACATATTCATTGCAGCTTTGTTAATGAACTCTGTCTTTCTCAGCACTACTGTCTACCCAAAGCTTTTGATTGACTTTTTATCTGAAAAACAGATCATATCATATTCTGCATGTCTCTTTCAGTTTCAGATGTTTTACTCTTTAGGAGCTTCAGAGTTCTTACTGTTGGCAGTAATGGCTTATGACAGGTATGTTTCAATATGTAAACCTCTGAAATATCCAACTATCATGACCAAAACAACTGTCAGTATTTTCCTGGGTTTAGCCTGGGTTCTGCCTGCTTGTCAGGTTGCAGTGCCAGCTGGTTTGAGTGCTAATAAAAAACTCTGTGGCGTTATTTTAAAAGGAGTTTTTTGTAACAACACACTTTATAAACTTCAATGTGTGATCTCAACAGCACGTCTTGTTAGAGATATGATTATAATGGTTAATGTTGTACTTGTCCCTGTGCTTTTCATACTTTTTACATACACTAGGATATTCCTAATAACCTATCAAAATGGTAGAGAAGTCAGAAAAAAGGCTGCACAGACCTGTTTACCGCACATGATCGTTTTAGTAAACTTTTGCTGTTTATGTGTGTATGATGTCATTATAATTGGACTGGAACCTGCTTTTCCAGATATTGTGCATTTAATAATGACTTTACAAATTGTTTTATATCACCCTCTATTTAATCCAATCATGTACGGAGTAAAGATGAAAGAAATTTCCAAACACCTTAAGAGGTTGTTCTGTCAAGCCAAAATGAAGTAATGCATAAACACTGATTAGTGTCTTATTTTTGCTGCAATCATGCAGAGGACAAGTGACTCCCTGTGATCATTTGGGTTTGTTTAATGTCAGAATTTGATAGTATGACTCAAACACAGTAAAGCATAACATCAGCCTTGAAATTGTAACGACTAATCGATGAAATTTTAAGATAGTATTTTCATTCTGTTGAGTAATCTCAAGTTTCATTCTGAACATGTTGCTCTAAAATAAATATTTCAATATCACACCCACATACAAACAAAAGGTTCACTTGCAAAAACAGTTAAGTCTGTCTTTGTTTTTTTCTTTATTGTGTGTTTTTGTGTGCAATTCGGGAAATATCAAAAAACTGGTGTTACAAATGAACTGTTTAACAAATCCGTCACAGGGCCAGAACTTCCACTGAGAGTTTGGGGTCATGTCACCAGTGTTTCTGATTAAAATCATGTTCAGTTACACTGAACATCTATCACAGTTAACATGACTTTTAAACATCTAGCATCTTTAAATGTGGTGGTTTTGGAGGACATAAACTTGTTAAGCACTGACATATGTTTACACAACTGTCAGACATAAATTTTGAAGAAGTTATTACTAAGCCATGAATAACCAGGAAATTCCACTCTTGATGTCAACACATGAAATTCAGGTATAGGAAAAATAAGGTTGATATTGGGTATTTTTTCTGAATTGTTATGGGTTCATTATGAGCCTGGTATTGGAAGAACAGTCTTGGCAACATTGGCAGTGATTTCCATTTTGCTTTGCTCAGTACCTGCTGAGCCATCAGCAGCTCCTCCACTCTCAGTGCATTTTAGAGAGGAGGGTGGGAGCGTCTAGCTTGCATTAGCTGTCTCTCTTTCAAGGGTTCCAGATGTGGTGATGGTGAATGGAATTTGTATTCAGAACAGTATGGATAAAAACATTCATCACACATTGTCAGCAACATGTAGACAAATCATATTGACTCGTTACAATTTTACTTGACAATGAAGAGCTGACTGACAAAGCATCGTACTAGGACTAGAAATTAAGAGGCAGAATTCTGTATCCATATGACAGCAGCCGAAAAGCTGTTCAAAAACGTAAAAAAAAAAAAAAAAAAAAGGTAATACAACATTGAGTTTTATACAGTTAGAGATTCTCAGCTTTCTGATGATATTGATATTGTTTTTGTACTCCAAATATTAAGCAAAATAGGTCACATTACATAAAAACCATCAAAGAGCCAGTTATTTGAAGAAAAGTCTGTAGTACTGTGGACGCAAAAATACATAACTGAGCCCACTGACCCTTAAACTGGGAGTGCATGCTGTATTCTAGGGGCTGTCTTTAGGTGAAAAAGACACAGAAAACCAAAGGAAAACTTTTATTTTGTAGCCAGCAAGGTAACGGAAACAAGCATACCTAACTACAGCGAAGTAAGATGAGAGAATATTGATCTGTGGTCCATTTGACCAATGAAGTTAGCATACATACCCAATTAGCATTAGAGTTCACATGACAATATACCCAACTTAAATTTACTTTTTAAGAAGGAATATAAGTAATTAAGGAATGGATATTCAGACTTAGGACCACTTTAGTGGTAGCGAATCAGATAGATAGATAGATAGATAGATAGATAGATAGATAGATAGATAGATACTTTATTTATCTTGAGGGAAATTCACATCATCCAGCAGTATCCACACATTTAAGATAAAAAGATCAGAAAAATAGCACTTTAAAAAAGGCATGCAGTAAATACTACTAATACATAAATGTCTTACAGAGCAAGGTGTGCAGTGTGTGATAATGTAGAACACAGACACCCACAGTTATCTCCTCCGGATGGAGTTAAAGAGCCGCATGGCGTACGGGAAGAACGATTTCCTCAGTAGCAGATAGCAGCCTGTCACTGAAACTGCTCCTCTGCCTGTGGATGGTACTGTGTAGTGGATGCAGTG
The DNA here is from genome assembly GCA_035609425.1 of Epinephelus awoara. Taxonomy (NCBI): domain Eukaryota; kingdom Metazoa; phylum Chordata; class Actinopteri; order Perciformes; family Serranidae; genus Epinephelus; species Epinephelus awoara. The sequence goes on along the minus strand of CM069307.1, from coordinate 34,785,386 downwards.
GATTGTCTATGATTGACAGGAGCCTGAAGAGGAAGCACCGGTTAGCCCCGGTTTCACTACAGGCACATTCACTTGCTACAGGGGCGAGGGAATAAAACCGCTTTCACCGACTAGCTCCGTCGCTGATTTAATATGCTCAATCGGCCGAAAAGCCGCTAACGCCAACGCAGAAGGGCCAACGGTGCGGGACACACCGCAAAAACTAGGCCCGACTTTGGTCGACGGCCGACTGTCGGCTTGGTGTGTCAGGGCCTTTAGTGTAAACCTGGTCCAGTGTTTTTCCATTCCATGTTCCCATGTGGATGTTTTTGTGGAATTTGGGTAACACAGACTTCAGGTTTGTGTGATTAAAGTCCCCCACCACAATGATGAAACTGTCTGGTAGTCTGTCCTGTTGTTTGCTGATTGCCTCATGCAGCCTGCTCATGGCTAACTTTGCATTAGCCCGTGGGTGAGTGTGCACAGCAAAAACAAACAATGCGCTGCGCTCAGGACTGAACGGGATGGCTTGTATTTTAGGGCCAGAAACTCCAAGTCTGTGCAACAGTGCCTTTCTTAAACAGTGACATCAGTGCAAAAATCGTCTCTCACAAAAACACACACACCTCCTCCTTTTTTCTTCCCAGCCTCTGATGTGCAGTCTGCTCTGTAGACGTTGTGTCCCTGTACTTCCACAGCTGCATCTGGGATGTTTCCATGCATCCATGTCTCAGAAATTATTGTTATTCAGCTGTCCCACCTGTTATTTACAAATTGGAGTCTCAAATCATCCATTTTGTTGACAAGAGAGCAAGCGTTGACGAGGAGTAAGCTTGGAACGGCTGGTCTGTGTGGAGCCTGGCGTTGTCTGACAGCCTGCTCTTTTACCTCGCTTCTGTCGTTTGTATCTCTACGGTCTGGGTCCGATGGCAACTCTGTGGATGAATAGTCCATCTTGGAAAGGATTTCATGTCCTCTGGAACAAAGTTCAACCAGTATTTCCGTATTTCCATAAGTTTCAAACGTGAGTACTTTAAAAAATTGCCGTGAATTTGAGAGTCTCCGGCCGGTGCGACTCCTTGCGCCATCCATCTCGGATGGCTTAAGTCTCGGGCCGATATTAACGCTCATAGGCTGATTATGTCCATCGGCCCATAGCCTTAATTGTTGAGACAGGAGCTATGGATGCGGCGGTTGTTGCTGCTCCTATGCGGAGTGAATGGACGGTGTAGTGGTCTGGTGGGAGTCCAAATGTTTGGCAGAGGAGGCAAAGGCGAGATGCAAACCAAGAGGTTTCACCTTTAGGTGAAGTGGTTTGAGTTAAATAGATGGAATAGTAAATGGACTTGTATCGTGCCTTGCTCATCTTCTGACCAATCAAACTCCTCCTCATGATCCTGACAAATGGAGGATGTACCCTGGCTTCTGTGCTCCATCCTTAGCAACTCCATCCATTGGCCCTGTCTTGTGGTTGTCCTCATGATCATGATCCCTGCCACTGGCCAATCCCCCGGCCGTTTCCCTAAGGTCTCCTGCTATGCTGGTATCCAGTCCCCAGGACACCTACTGGAGCTTTTCTGCCCTGCTGATCTCCATCATCCAGGCCCCATCTCTCTGGTTCCCTTTGAATTTCTAATCCAGACCTCTCGCACACACCCTGCTTGGTGGTGACTTCTCTATTTTTGTTGTCCTGGCCTTCTATCTTCAGCATCCCGATCAGCCATTATGATTATACTGTGCTGTGCCATCATCATCTTATCCATCCTGGCCAGCCTATCCATGTGCAGCTTCCTCCTTATAAAAATATTTGTTAGGCAGCTCCTTAAATTGTGAATAAAACAACAGGCAGAGATGAATTTACTTGCAAAAGTGATCTGGGTGTGGGTGGGAGTTTGCTAAAGGCTCTCTCCACTGTCATTTATGTTTGACTATGCAGGTGAGTGAACTGTATCTCTTGTACTCCTTTGACCTGACAGGAAAGCTTCATTTTCCAAGGAAAGCGATAAATAATACTACCTGGAATGCAGAGTGGATCTTCATCATCCTTAAGACTCTGACACATGAAGCTGATGGTTGGCCAGCAGTGAGCGTCACTCTAGTCTTTGTAGTGTGCTCCACACTGTTGGCTCTTGTTGACTTTTTTTCAGCTGATTCAGAGTCTTGAATTGGTGTCAGGGAAAAGCGGAGCCCACAGCTGAACAACATCACTCTGATTGGCAGTTCAGCTCAGTGCATGAGAAAAGAAACCGAAATGAGGAAACAAAACAAATGGTTAAAGTCAATTGGGAATTGACCAAAAAAAATTTGTTACATGACATAGGATTATTATTCTTTAGCCATTTTGCTCATAAGTAAAATCACTTTGTGATGGCTGGTGTTGTTCACTGGTGCACAGTAAATATGCTTTGTTCTCTCAACACTGGATTGTGTTGTTAATGTGCTAATTGGCTAAGTAGGGTCATGGTGATCTCCCTTTTGAACGACAGTCACAAAATACTGCCCTTGTGCTGTTGTGGAGTTATTTCCTCTCATGCAGGCGCAGAACGTATGTGCTGGTAGGCCATTGGCTGTGGTCTGTGCACAGTGTTCAAGTGCAGCTTTTTGGTCTGGGTTAGCTCCCTCTTCATCATTTTGCTGAAAGTGGCCAGGGTGGGGTGTGGCAGAGTCCAGATTCCAGGGTTTTTCCTGGCTCAAAATGAGGCTGAGGTGGTACTATCCTGATCACACTTCTGCATGTATACTGTGCCTTCAACTGGCTCAAGAAAACACTTTATACAAGCAACATCTTTAAGGAGTTATAATAATTATTACATGATAAGTCAATTGGGATTTTTTTTATAGTCCTAGTAATAGTTGTTTGTGTACTGAAGTAGCAGATCACATGACTTGCATGAGGTGTCTGAGACTGGGAACATGTCCACAAATACTGACATACTGAATATCTTGCAAAACAAGTTTATTCTGCCAGCAAAATATAATTTACAAAAAGGTAGAGCTCCTTTTTTGAAGCATTTAGAAAATAATTTAAGAAATAATTGCATTTCATTTTAAGTAATCCCCTCTCATACACTTTTGCAAGACCATTCCACCATTTAGTGACTTTAATTTTCTGCACTGTTGTTGTAACCCCTGCTGAGGTCAATGCCCTTTTCCCAGCTTTGGGTCTCCTGAAGCACATATAGGTCCCATTGATACAACAACGATTTCAACTGAAAACGGTAAACTTTAGTTGCGTTGTGGCTGATCGTTTACATGACAGCAGCATTTTGGGTGCCTGAAAACACAACGTTTTGAAAACGGCTTCCAGAGTGCAATTTTTTTGGAAACAGCACCATCTCCGTTGTCATGTAAACTTGCAATATGCAGTTCCTCTGAAAACGAAGACTTTTCGCACATGCGCGTTACAGTTCCAGTTACTAGGCATGCGCGAGAAAGCTGACCATCCCAACAACAATGGCGGACTCCCGAGCTCTGTTTGTGCTGCTCACCCTGTTGAATTTATCAACGCTTGTCCAGCAAAGTGTAGATTTACTGTAGCAACTCCACCTCGTCGTCCGTCCAGACAAATGTTTGTGCGGTTAACATTTTGTTTGTTTATACATCACCGCTCTGTAGAGGGAAGCACATGTGCACAGGCGCGTGTTGTTTCATTGTGAAGTCACACCGCCAACTGCTGGCCTGGCATGTATATTGCAGCATTTTTGGTCATTGTTGCAGATCTGTGTACACAGCAATTGTTATCAAAGCGTTGCCGTCTGAACGCGGAACTTAGTTCAAAACAAAAATGAGAAACAATTCTGTTTTCAGCGGATTGTTTTCGTGTAAACATGGCCATAATGTCCTCCACCAAACATTTGACTAATTAAGCAGAGGCTTTGCAATTTCGTTTTCCTCCTCTAGGTCTCCTTCCTCTAGAGTTCAGGCCTCCAGAGTGTCATGAACAGAGTTTGATGAAGTTGTTTACAAGTAAGTTGTTCCTGGTGAAGAGTTTTAATGAGATCCATGGAGGGTTAAACAATCTTTTAAGAATGAACATTCCACAGACTCAAACACTTCACTCTGTGAATTCTGTATATGAAAACTCGCTCAGTGTGTTTTCAGGTCAGGTGAATGAAAAAGACTCTCCAGTCAAGGTTACATTTCATTCAGTTTATTCTTTTCACAGTCATTTCCTTGTGTTTAATCTGTCTGTTCAGTTTTTTAACAACCTTAATGGACGATGTAAATGTAACATATATAACTCTTGGTGGGCATGTTGAAGTGGACAAATACAGAATTGTGTATTTTGTGATTATGTTCATCGTATATGTTCTAATAATATGCAGTAATTCCACTATTGTGTACCTTATCTGGGCTCACAAAAACCTTCATGAGCCTATGTACATTTTCATTGCAGCTTTGTTATTGAACTCTGTCCTTTTCAGCACTGCTGTCTACCCAAAGCTTTTGATTGACTTTTTATCTGAAAAACAGATCATATCATATTCTGCGTGTCTCTTTCAGTTTCAGATGTTTTACTCTTTAGGTGGTTCAGAGTTCTTACTGTTGGCAGCCATGTCTTATGACAGGTATGTTTCAATATGTAAACCTCTGAAATATCCAACTATCATGACCAAAACAACTGTCAGTATTTTCCTGGTTTTAGCCTGGGTTCTGCCTGCTTGTCAGGTTGCAGTGCCAGCTGGTTTGAGTGCTAATAAAAAACTCTGTGGCTTTATTTTACAAGGAGTTTTTTGTAACAACACAGTTTATAAACTTCAGTGTGTGATCTCAAGGGTACAAATTATACATGATATGGTAATTTTGCTTAATATTGCACTTGTCCCTGTGCTTTTCATCCTTTTTACATACACCCGAATACTTCTAATAACCTATCAAAGTAGTCAAGCAGTCAGACAGAAAGCTGCACAGACATGTTTACCTCATCTGATAGTTTTAATCAACTTCTCCTGTCTGTGTGCATATGATGTCATTAGGGCTCAGATGGAATCTGACTTTTCCAAAATTGTAAGGTTGATAATGTCTCTCCAAATCATAATGTATCACCCTCTTTTTAATCCAATCATGTATGGGCTAAAGATGAAAGAAATTTCTAAACACCTCAAGAAGTTGTTCTGTCAAGCCAAAATTGTCTGATTTATTAAAACTTCTGTAATTTCATAATTGAGGATAATTTACATGGGTTTTAAATCATTTCTACGATGAATGCACAGAAAAGAATATTGCCAACTTTAATTTTGTCATCACTGATCAATTTACTGTTATTAAAATCACCCCTTTTTGCTAATCAGTGATAAGTGAGTGATAAGTGATCATCCCAGTAACATGTTCATTATTTACATGAGCAGGTTTTGTTAATGAACAGGTTGTTATTGTAAGTTTGTGCCATCTGAAACAAAACAAAAGTAAAATAATGATTACATTAGCATGTATATATGGTCCCCTGTGAGGTTCATCTGCACTGTGAAGCTGCAGAAAACACAAACATGGAAACAGATACACCATGAAATCACTGGCCTACAGAAGAGCCATGACACTGAAGGAAACAGCTGAGAGTCTGACAGCCTGATGCAAGCTAATTTGATAATCTGAGGATTTGGAATAAATATCCAATAAGTTGTAGAAGACTTTTAATAAATCATTGGAAGCATAATGAACAGTATGTATGTTATATTTGATATTCAAACATGGCCAAGACGGCTCAACTCTTTGATCTGTGTCTGCCCTCAGGCCGATACAGGATTTAAAGCACAGTAATATGAGCAACTACACATGCAACACTTGTCATGAAAATGACCAGCAAAATCTCAGCGCCAAATATAAAATTTACTCATTACCAGTGGCGTGAAGTTTGTTTCTTCATCTTTCTTTTAGCTTGGCTGCATTATTTAAAGAACTGTCGGACAATACAAGTATACGAGAAGTTCCAATAATTTAGCCAAGAAGGTGTTAGTGGTGTGATAGTGACTTATGTCCTGACTATTTCGTGGTCATTTTACGATTCAATTACAAATCCACTCATATATCCCATATGAGGACTTTATATATTGATCTTTATTGTCATTGCACAAGTACAACAAAATTGGGTGACTATCAGTGCCAGTGCAAGTGTGAGAGATTGCCCATAGATAGTCATATTGCCCAAGAGTCGACATTGTATTTCAAGTTTTCTGTATCAGAAAATACAGATATGAGAGACACCTTTCTCAAAAAATAATTATTACAAAAAGGTACCAGATGCATAAAACTCTGTAGCTTCACAACTTAAACCACATGTTTGCACAAAGGAAGAAATTCGCATACCTTTTTTTTCATCAGATTATTAAAACCTTAAATGGACCTGATTCTGTTTTATAAATGTTGATCATCATGGTGCTCGGCCCACGTGTAGAACCCTCATTTCCACACCCACAGTTAGCCATAAATAAATGTAGAAACGCCCTTAAGCATCTGTTTGCATATCCATACTTGTGTCTCTTCACCACCCATGAGACCTGTCAATGAGAAAAACAGGATGGTTAGGATAACTGTGATGGAAGTCATTACTCAAGAACTAATCCAGAATATAATCAGGTTTGTAACCCTTCCCAGTGACCAGGTTTTAGAGTCCCCATCCTAGCAATGAATCCCCAGGAGGCACGTGACAGTAAAGATGGTCTCTCCATCAACAACCTGGGGGGTGGTGAAGGTTCCAATGAGACCTTTAAGTGGTTCAATCTTGGAGAAGTGAAAAGATGGATGAATCTTCATAATCCTGAGAAACCAAAGACTCACCACCTCAGTCCCTTCCTTCTGTGCTCCCTCTTTAGCAACTCCATCCATTTGCCCCATCCTCTGTTCGTCCTCCTGACCAACTCCCCTGAGGTCTCCTGCCCTGCTACTGTCCAGGAACACGGCCATGTGCCTGAGCTTGTCTACCCTACTGATCTTCATCATCCAGGCTCCATCTCTCTGGTTCTCCCTGAATCCCTAATCCAGACCCTCTGATTTTACTGTGCTGTGGCATCATCACCTTCTCCATCCTTGCCATTCCCTACATACACACTTCTTTCTTATCAAAGTCTTTTCTATGCAGTTCCTAAAAAATGTTAGTAAAACAATAGGAAAAGATGAATTTGCTTGCAACATTGATGTGGCTTTGGCTCTCATTGAGTAGACACCAAAACTACCCTTGAGTCTGCCAAAGGACCTCTCGTCTGTTATTCGTACTTGAATGCTAGTAGGTGAACTGTGTCTCTGTGATTCCTTTGACCCCAGAAGACAGCTTCATTATCCAAGGGACAAGAGCTTTAAAATTTGTAAATTGCTCTGTCCATCCAGGCAACGTAATGCTGTCCTGGCCACAACAGCACAATGATTTGGCTCAAAATACTCAGGCATCATGTGCTTTGCCAGATCACCCAAAGTAAATGTCCCAGAAAAACATTCTGTGATACACTGGGCTGTCTGATATGGGTATCATCTGTGGTTCCAGCAACCAGGAGCAAACTCTGTTTACCTTGAACGGCCTGTTTAATCATTTTCAACTGTGCAGGACATGGCTTTTTATATAGTTTCTTCATCATATTATTAAAGTAGTTTTATAACTAGATTCGGGAACAAAGACCACACCTCAAACACATCCCATTTCTGCCCAACAGTATTTAAGCACACCTGATGTATTCTCTTTCCCTTCGACACATTTCTCACATCGACCGACATGCACTTCACCTGTAACCACAGGCTTACCTCAATCTAAAAGCAAGACAAACTCTAGTTTTTATTGTATCAATTAATCAACTCTCCACGGATTCAGAGCTGCAGAACAATCCTCCTGATCCGGACAAAATCCACCCGAAGGCGATTATCCTTGAGTCAAATAATTCCCGCAGCAGTCTAACTACAGACAAACTTCCAGGCAGAGCCGCAAGCGTTCCGCGGCTCCCATACCTCGGCCTTGCCAGCTCCTCCATTCCACCTGCCCCACAAAATCTCTCCGACTCTGGATCGATCCTCTTTTCCCTCCACGAAGGTCAAGAATCATGATTGCCATTGGCGCTGCCGTGCATGCACGTTCTCCACCTCTTCCCAACGATCCATCACCGCGCACTCACAGTGCAGCCTTCTCCACGCAGTAGCATTCTCCGCATCACAATCCAAACTGGACATCAGAGACCAGGCGGCGGACAGTCTCCAACACGTCCCGAAAAGAAAAGGAATTCCCTCCAGCTGCAGCCACACAGCAGGGTTCCAATGCCGCTTCATTAAACACCACGTCTACTTAACTGCCGGAATCTGGGGATCCTCACCGAGAAATCCATGCTGGGATCACCGCCTGTGATGTCACTAGCAGGGAGCCAGGTTGTATGGTTTCAAGTTTTAAGTTACTCATTGTCATATGCAATTAGAGGAAACAATTGTTTGTTTGTTTGTTTGGCCAACGGTAATCTTAAATCTCAGGTTCCCTCTATCTATGCTCATTTAATACGCATTAAGGGAAATCTTTCAAGTAGCCATTGCTCATTTAATTTGTACAAAGGGAAACCACACAAGTTAAACAAACTAACAAACTATAACCCTATGTGTTTGTCCTTTCTCAGATCATTCCATCATTCTTGTCATCTCTGCATTCAAAGGCTTAATCACATCATCACAGCAGTCTAATCAGTTCCACAACTGGAAAACCTTCCATCAGCTTCATAGAAAGCTATCATAATGATCTCATTCATTCATGTTAACCAACACTTGCAAAAGATTTCTGCTGTTGCAGAATGCAACTTCATATTTTTCACTCTCTCTCGTTTTTACTCTCAGAGTAAATCAACGCAGCCTCTGTGGCTGGTCACTACCTGCAGTGCTCCGAATTCATCCAATTGCATCTACCCTCCACTTCGTCCCAGTTTTGTTATGCAACTTCATACTTCTGACTGTCTCTCATTCTCACCCTTCAGAAGTAAATCAATTCAGCCTTCATCCCTCATCCATTCGACCCTCTGCCCTCAACCTTCATCCCTCAACGCTTCATCCCTCATCCATTTGACCCTTGACCCTCAACCCTTCATCCCTTCATCCCTTCATACCCTATCCATTCGACTGTCAACCCATCATCCCCACCCCAAAGCATCTACCCTCCACTTCGTCCTAGTTTTCGTAACGCAACCTCATACTGTCGACTGTCTCTCGTTCTCACTCCCGAGAAGCAAATCAACGTAGCTTCTGCAGCTTGTCACTTCCTGCAGTGCTCCGAATCGCCCCAATGCTTCGTCCCAGTTTTTCTAACGCAACTTCATATTTCCAACTCTCTCTCGTTCTGAATCCTGAGACGTAAATCAATGCAGCCTCCACCACTGGCCACCACATTCGCTTCCACGTTTGCAACAATCGTAACCATTTCCTCCTCCCAGACCCTTGTATATCCGTCCCAGACAAGCATTAATGGACAACCTCATGCCCCATGTTTATCCTCTTCTCTCATTCATTTATCCTTCAAGATTTTGTAATAAATACACTCAGCCACTCCCACCCCTTCATCCACAACCCGCAAAATGTACCCTGTCTCTACAGCAGCCATCCTTTTGGGAGCACGATCACATTCGCTAACATGCTATTCACGCAGACACTCACCCTGGCCTCAGATCTGTACCAATCCATCAATCCGAGTGTTCCATATCCTCAATCGCAGACTCTTGCTTTTCCGTTATTAATTCCAGAAATTCTGACAATTGACACCAGCCTCCAACCTTTCGACTGTTTACTTGGGTTGTCTCTTCGCACGGAGCCACTGTAACCGTTTATTGGCAGAAAATTCTTGACCACATTAAAATTCCAGGGTGCTGTTGTCTTTAGTAAACATCACACATATGCAATATGATACGAAACTCCCATGCACTCTTGAAGCTATCTTTGGGGCTCTATCCGAAGCTGAGCTCATGAAGAGACAACTCCCTCACTCAGGTGAATTCCCAGGATCCCTCCTGTGTTCCTGCCTTTGACTCAACACATTCATCACCATGCTGGCCAGCTACCCTCCATCCCTCATCCCTTCATCCCACATCCATTAACCCTTCAGCCCTCATTCCCCCAAACCTTGTCAAATACTGCCACTTTGTCAATGATTTCAATGTGAGACACAGATATCAAAAGCCGACTTTTGCGGTGGTTTGATATGCTGCTGGGCACCATTAGTGTGTAACACAGTCGGAAAGAACGTTTCGCTGCATTATGATATACAGTTGGTAGGCTGGATGGCATCTGTCACAGCAGTATGATATGTGGACAGATGGCATCAGTTCATAACGCAGCCATATGGCACTTGCTGTATGATAACAAGTTAATAGAAGGAGCTTGAAAGCCCTGATAGGGTCGGTGGGACGGGTCCAACAACCCTGGACTTTAACCGTTTTTTTTTGTTTTTAAATCAACCTAAACACTCAAGACGTGGTAACTGATAATTCACTACCAAAGACCACACCAATAAGATAAAGATTTTGAATGATTTATTACATATGATGGATTTTGGGATGAAGGGTTGGATGGATGAGGGATGTGGGATGAAGGGATGAGGGATGAAGGGTAGCTAGCGAGCACGGTGATGAATGTGTTGAGTCAAAGGCAAGAACACAGGAGGGATCCCGGTTCATAACAGAACTGCCAGAGGAAGAACGCTTACTTGGGCTCAGCCTTCAGTGCCAACTGAGGCAGTAGTCAGTATCAGCTTGACAGGCTGATTGAGCTAGAACACGTTGACATGTCCTGATCCAGACGACCAACTAGCCAGAGGCTTTGCAGTTACATTTTCAACCTCTTGTCCTTTGGGTCTCCTTCCTTTAGAGTTCAGGCCTCCAAAGGTTGATGAGGAGAGTGTGAAGAAATTGTTTACAAGTTAGGCGGTCTTGCTGAAGTGTTTTAATGAGATCCATGGAGAGCAGAGCGATATGATAAACAAAGGAAAGTTCCACAGACTCAAACACTTCACAGTGAATTCTGGAGATGAAAACTCTCTCAGTGTGTTTTCAGGTCAGGTAAATGAAAAAAGACTCTCCAGTCAAAGTTACATGTTTATTCAGTGACGGCTCTTTTCACAGTTATTTCCTTGTGTATAATCTGTCTGTTCAGTTTTTTAACAACCTTAATGGATGATGAATTAAATGTAACATATATAACTTTTGGTGGGCATGTTGAAGTGGACAAATACAGATATGTGTATTTTGTGATTATGTTCATAGTATATGTTCTAATAATATGCAGTAATTCCACTATTGTGTACCTTATCTGGGCTCACAAAAACCTTCATGAGCCTATGTACATATTCATTGCAGCTTTGTTAATGAACTCTGTCCTTTTCAGCACTGCTGTCTACCCAAAGCTTTTGATTGACTTTTTATCTGAAAAACAGATCATATCATATTCTGCATGTCTCTTTCAGTTTCATGTATTCTACTCTCTAGGTGGTTCAGAGTTCTTACTGTTGGCAGTAATGGCTTATGACAGGTATGTTTCAATATGTAAACCTCTGAAATATCCAACTATCATGACCAAAACAACTGTCAGTATTTTCCTGGGTTTAGCCTGGGTTCTGCCTGCTTGCCAGATTGCAGTGCCAGCTAGTTTGAGTGCTGATACAAAGCTTTGTAACTTTATTTTACAAGGAGTTTTTTGTAACAATACAGTTTATAAACTTCAATGTGTGATCTCAACAGCACGTCTTGTACGAGATATGATTATACTGGTTAATGTTGCACTTGTGCCTGTGCTTTTCATACTTTTTACATACACTAGGATATTCCTAATAACTTATCAAAATGGTAGAGAAGTCAGAAAAAAGGCTGCACAGACCTGTTTACCGCACTTGATCGTTTTGGTAAACCTTTCCTGTTTGTGTGTGTATGATGTCATTATAGTTGGACTGGAACCTGCTTTTCCAGAAAGTGTGCATTTAATAATGACTTTACAAATTGTTTTATATCACCCTCTATTTAATCCAATCATGTACGGAGTAAAGATGAAAGAAATTTCCAAACACCTTAAGAGGTTGTTCTGTCAAGCCAAAATGAAGTAATGCATAAACACTGATTAGTGTCTCATTTTTAACTGTAATCATGGATTAATCAAGGATAAGTGACTCCCTGTGATCATTTGGTTTTGTTTAATGTAATTTATTAGTATGACTTATACACAGTAAAGCATAACATCAGCCTTGAAAATGTAACGACTGATCAATGAATTTTAGAACATAGTATTTTCATTCTGTTATGTGATCACAAGTTTCATTCTGAATGTGCTGCTCTTAAATAATTGCTTCAATATCACACACACATGCACAACAAACAAAAAGTTAATTTACAGTAACAGGTTACTCCGTCTTTGTTTTTCCTTTATCGTGTGTTTTGTGTGCAGTTCAGGGAATATCAATTTAACTGTTGCCGTCACAGGGCCAGAACTTCCACTGAGATTTTGGGGTCATGTCACCAGTGTTTCTGATTAAAATCATGTTCGATCACACTGAACGTCTATAACAGATAACATGACTTTTAAACATCTAGCATCTTTAAATATGGTGTTATTTTAACACAACTGATAGACATATAACTTTGAAGAAAAAAGAGATAAGAATGATATGTTATACTATTTCTAAACAAAGAAAAAAATTCCAACATTCCACTCTCAAAGTCAACACATAAAATTCAGGTATAGGAAAAATAAGGGTGGTATTGGGTATTTTTTCTGAATTGTTATAGGTTCATTATAAGCCTGTTATTAGAAGAACAGTGTTCTTTCCACAATCATTTCCTTGTGTATCTGCCTCTTTGAGAATCTTAATGGATGATGAATTAAATGTAACATATGTAACTCTTGGTGGGCATGTCGAGGTGGACAAATACATGTGTTTTGTTATCATTTTCACAGCATATATTCTAATAATATGCAATAATTCTACTATTGTGTACCTTATCTGGGTTCACAAAAACCTGTCAACTCAAAGCGTTTAATTGACTTTTTATCTGAAAAACAGATCATATGATATTCTGCATGGCTCTCTCAGTTACCTGTAAGTTAGTCTTTAGGTGGTGCAGAGTTTTTACTGTTGGCAGCCATAGCCTATGACAAGTATCCAACTATCATGACCAAAACAACTGTCAGTATTTTCCTGGTTTTAGCCTGGGTTCTGCCTGCTCGTCAGGTCACAGTGCCAACTGGTTTGAGTGCTAATAAAAAATTCTGTAACTTTATTTCACAAGGAGTTTTTTGTAATGATACAGTTTATAAACGTCAATGTGTGATCTCAAGAGCACATAATATACAGAATATGGTCATTTTGCTTTATGTTGCAATTGTCCCTGTGCTTTTCATACTTTATACATACACAAGAATACTTCTAATAACCTATCAAAGTAGTCGAGAAGTCAGACAGAAAGCTGCACAGACATGTTTACCTCATCTGATAGTTTTAATCAACTTCTCCTGTCTGTGTGCATATGACATTATTACCTGATCTCATTACCATTCTGGTGTCCATTTCCTGGTGCCACCCCACATGTTTAAGACTATGTGTGTTTGGCACACATAGGTCGGGCAGTAACAGACTCTTTTGACGTCCTCCATGTCAGGCCAACTGAACTATTTAAACCCCAGGGTGCAACAAACATCTTTGCGGCAACATATGCAAGAATTGAGCAGAAGATTGCCGATTTGACTCAGGAAAGAATCCTACTTGTCTTCTTTCTTTTACCAAAATTGAGTTCCACTATTTTGGCCCAATTTAATTGACTGACTCCTGCATTCATGGTTCTGCTCCAAGAAATGCAGACATGGATAAAAGTGAGGAAGAACTTTAGCATTGGAGACATTGTCCTGGTGGTTGACCTCACCTCTCTTTGGGTGTCATGGTTATTAGGCAGAATACTAGTGACCAAGCCTGATGCAAGAGGTCTGCTCAGTGGAGCTCCGGGCTTAATCCCAGGCTCTGTAGGCTGCAAACATTAGCCTACGGAGAATAGTGTCTTGCTAATCAGTGGTGTTCTTTTTTATTTGATGACCTTTTCGGATGGATTTAAACTTAAGTTGCAAATGAATCATGAGCGTCCATGCTTTTCCATTTCTATCATATAAATGGCACTGTGATGATACCATTATTGTTATAGTCATGTGTGCTGCATAAACATCATTGATGATGATGACATTTCTAATGATGTATTAGGGTCTTGAACCCATTTCATAGGAGAAGATTTCAACCACTTAGGGTTAGGGTTAGGATTAGGGCTGGGGTGGCAACAAAACACAGGAAAATGAGGGAGCAGGTAAAACTTAGAAATTGGATTGGGCCTAAGACTTTAGTCATTGAAAGCCCATATTCAAGCTGTCCACATCCTAGAGACTGAGGAATGACAGGTCCTCCTTCTGAAGATCACAGACATCAGTAAGAGATGTAATGTGTAAATTTGTTATTGTTTTTTCGGAATGCATTGTGTGTACCGTGCTCCTGGCCTGTATTCTGAATTTATATCTGAATTCTCAGAGTTTTTATCCAGTTTAGTTCTAAAATCAGATAAAGATATTATTGTAGGCGACTTTAACATTCATGTCGACGTTGATAATGACTCCCTGGCTACCGCGTTTATCTCATTATTAGACTCCATTGGCTTCAGTCAGGGTGTACGTGAACCCACTCACTGTTTTAACCATACCCTCGATCTAGTTCTGACGTATGGAATTGAAATTGATAACCTAACAGTCTTTCCACAGAATCCCTCGCTATCGGATCATTATTTGATTACTTTTGATTTCTTTTTACTCGACTACACGCCACTTAGCAACAGTTACTATACCAGATGTTTATCAGATAGTGCTGTCGCAAAATTTAAGAAAATGATTACTCCGTCGTTAAATTCAATCCCAAGTCCTTTAGTAACAGAGGTTTCCCGTACCGATTTTAACCTCTCCCGAATTGATCAATTTGTTGATAGCGCCGTAAGCTCGCTGCGAACAACACTTGACTCTGTAGCTCCTCTTAAAAAGAAGTTAACAAAACAAAGAAAGTTCGCTCCTTGGTATAACTCTGAAACCCGTAAATTAAAGCAAATATCGCGAAAGTTTGAAAGGAATTGGCGATTAACCAAACTGGAAGAATCTCGTGTAATCTGGGCAGACAGTCTCAAAACTTATAAGAGGGGCCTCCGCAATGCCAGAGCAAACTATTACTCAGCTTTAATAGAAGAAAACAAAAATAACCCCAGGTTTCTTTTCAGCACTGTAGCCAGGCTGACTGAGAGTCAAAGCTCTATTGAGCCTTGTATTCCTTTAACCCTTAGCAGTAATGATTTTATGAGCTTCTTTAATGACAAAATTCTAGCTATTAGAGGCAAAATTCATGACGACCTGTCCTCAGATAGTACCTATCTAACCTCAAACACAGCTGTAACACCTAATATTTATTTAGATTCCTTCTCCCCAATTTCTCTTCAAGAATTGACCGCAGTGATTTCATCATCTAAATCATCAACATGTCTCTTAGACCCCATCCCAACTAGGCTACTCAAGGAGGTCTTACCTTTAGTTAACACCCATATATTAGACATGATCAATATATCCTTATTAACAGGCTATGTACCACAGTCTTTTAAGGTAGCTGTAATTAAACCTCTACTAAAAAAGCCCACCCTGGATCCAGAGGTGTTAGCCAACTATAGACCAATATCTAATCTTACCTTTATGTCAAAGATCCTTGAGAAAGTAGTCGCAGACCAGCTGTGTGATTTTCTCCAGGATAATAATTTATTTGAGGAATTACAGTCAGGATTTAGAGTGCATCGTAGCACTGAGACAGCTCTAGTGAAAACTACAAATGACCTTCTGATTGCTTCAGACAAAGGACTCGTCTCTGTACTTGTTTTATTAGATCTTAGTGCAGCGTTTGACACTGTTGACCATGAAATTCTGTTACAGAGACTGGAACACTTAATTGGCCTAAAAGGTTCTGCACTAAGCTGGTTTAAATCTTATTTATCTGATCGTTTTCAATTTGTTGACGTTCATAATGAATCATCCGTACGTACTAAAGTTTGTTTTGGAGTTCCGCAAGGTTCTGTGCTTGGACCAATCCTATTTATTCTATATATGCTTCCTTTAGGTAACATCATTAGAAATCACTCTATAAATTTCCATTGTTATGCGGATGATACACAGTTGTATTTATCGATGAAGCCAGAAGAAAGGGATCAATTAACTAAACTTCATAATTGTCTTAAAGACATAAAAACCTGGATGAGCACCAATTTCCTGATGTTAAATTCAAACAAAACTGAAGTTATTGTTCTTGGCCCCAAACAACTCAGAGACTCTTTATCTGATGACATAGTTTCTCTCGATGGCATTGCTCTGGCCTCTACCACTACCGTAAGAAACCTCGGAGTAACATTTGATCAAGATCTGTCTTTCAATTCTCATTTAAAACAAACCTCATGGACTGCATTTTTTCATCTGCGTAATATTGCAAAAATTAGGCCTATCTTGACCCAAAAAGATGCAGAAAAATTGGTCCACGCTTTTGTTACCTCGAGGCTGGATTACTGTAACTCTCTACTATCAGGTAGCTCTAGTAAATCATTAAAAACTCTTCAGCTAATTCAGAATGCAGCAGCACGTGTACTAACAGGAACTAAGAAACGAGATCATATTTCTCCTGTTTTAGCTTCTCTGCACTGGCTCCCTGTAAAATCCAGAATTGAATTTAAAATCCTACTGTTAACTTATAAAGCTCTAAATGGTCAAGCTCCATCATATCTTAGAGAGCTCATAGTGCCTTATTATCCCACCAGAACTCTGCGCTCTGAGAACGCAGGGTTACTCGTGGTCCCTAAAGTCTCCAAAAGTAGATCAGGAGCCAGAGCCTTCAGCTATCAGGCTCCTCTCCTGTGGAATCATCTTCCTGACTTAAGACTTTCCTCTTTGATAAAGCTTATAGTTAGGGCTGGCTCAGGCTTGCCTTGTACCAGCCCCTAGTTAGGCTGACTTAGGCCTAGTCAACCGGAGGACCACCTTTAATGCACCGGGCACCTTCTCTCTCTCTCTCTCTCGCTCTCGCTCTCTCTCTCTCCCTCTCTCTCTCGTATCCTATTACTGTATCTATTTAACTCGGCCATTCTGGATGTCACTAACTCGGTTTCTTCTCCGGAGCCTTTGTGCTCCACTGTCTCTCAGGTTAACTCGTATTGCAGCGGTGCCTGGATAGTGTGACGTGTGTGGTTGTGCTGCTGCCGTGGTCCTGCCAGATGCCTGCTGCTGCTGCTGCTGCTGCCATCATTAATCATTAGTCATACTTCTACTGCTATTATAGACATATGATATTATCATACATGTATACTGCCTGATACTAATATATACTTTCAACATATTGTACCACAGTAGCCAGAACTATAACGACAGTATTATTACTTTTATGAATGTTGTTGTAAGCTACTGTCATTACCGAGGATGTCATACAGATTACTGTATTGTGTCATACAGATTACTGTTAATTTGTTATGCTGATCTGTTCTGTACGACATCTACTGCACGTCTGTCCGTCCTGGAAGAGGGATCCCTCCTCAGTTGCTCTTCCTGAGGTTTCTACCATTTTTTTCCCCCGGTAAAGGGTTTTTTTTGGGGAGTTTTTCCTTATCCGCTGTGAGGGTCTAAAGGACAGAGGGATGTCGTATGCTGTAAAGCCCTGTGAGGCAAATTGTATTTGTGATATTGGGCTTTATAAATAAAATTGAAAATTGATTGATTGATTGGTTTGTCATTTATTTAGTGGCTCCTTTTTTGTAACTAATTGGGGAAAAAACTGATTCTATAGAGAGCAATTAGGGGCCGGTGTGTAGGAGTGGCATTTAAGTTTATTTCTGTTCACAAATTATTGATTTTTCTACATGTGTGCATGCAAGTTTGCACCCTCAACAGTTGATGAGGGTACAAGGAAGCAGATACTGTCATTGATCTCAGCCTTAACCACCGCAAATGAATGAAACATGCAAAACATAAGGACACTAAAATGACTTCATCTTGTTTTCTCACTTTGTTTTGCAATAAATTCTAAGCAACAGTCAATGTGATCACTCTTTGGAATCATTCTTTGAAAACAAGGAAGTTGCAGCTACGCTATATTTAAGACATACAGGCACTACAGGAAAATACTTTCAGACCACTTGACGGAGCAACAGCTTAGTCCATGCCCCAGAATCACTCCAGTAGCCTCCCCAGAATTTCAACTCAAATTGCAGGGCCCAGTGTTATGATGGTAAGATCAGCTCCAGGTCCAAGTTGACTCCAATATAACATTTACAAAATATGTCTTTTTGCATGGATTATGGAAACTGATGGAAACAATGTGTAGGAGGTATAAAATGCTAAATGGACCTGTGGCTAAGCCCCGCCCCCTCCACTCACCTGGACAAACTATCAGCATTCAGTGACGGCGCTATGGCAGGTGTCACAGTACACGGCATTTCACAGGAGGCAGTTGATGATTTTTGGGGACATAACGATCAGATGTCATTGAGAAGTAACCAAAAGGGCCTAAACTACGCATTGGAGGGATATATTCATCATTTTATTGTTGAGAAGGTCGATGAAAAGCTTAAATCACAAGCCAACATTTACAGGTCACAGTGTTACGCTTTTGAAGCGCATCTGGTTGCCGTCACCATCAAAGACAACAAGTTAAAGTGCCACTGAAGTTAAGGTTTTTGGCTCAGAATATGAGAAAAGGATAACGGCCTTTTTACCATCTTTACCAAGAGTGTCTCTGCGTTAGTTTGGTGCTACAGTATTTACACTGAATCATTCAGCATAACGTTTGCCAACCTTTGTTATCTCTGCCATTACAGATAAGTTAATGAAGCTAAGCTCCAGAAGTTAACGTTAGCTTAACTAGAGCCCTTTGGACAACAGCTAACAATGATGTACCATCACCAAAGTACAAAACTAGAACAAAACAGGCTAATGAACTCCCAGCAAACAAGGTGACATGATGAACAACGCAGCTAGGAGCTAACGTTAGGCTAACTTTAGCTAACGTTAGCTAGAGATGTTAAAGATAACTTTATATTTCTTTCCAGCAAAGTGACAATATGTTGCCTCAAACACAATGTTGACTTACCTTAGAACAGATGTAGACATCATTGTTAATCTTATTCACGTTGAGTTGATGTTGTGGTCTAACGTTACCACACAACTTTATCCAAAGGAGACACTTTTCTGGCTTGAGATGTGGTTTAAAGTGTAAAAATACAGCTGGTCGCCAGCCTCTCAGGATACCTTGTGTCAGAGCTGCATGTACCCCATGCACACCGTCTGACCATTTTTAAACTTCAAATTTCTGAAAAAGCTCATAAAACCGAACAAAACTGGCTTTCTGTGATGCATTTCAATGAACGTCCAGGCAGAGAATGTCCGAGTGTATGGGAATGGATATACGCACTGTGACTGGCTCATCGTGTTTGAGGGCGGGGCTTAGCCATAGGTCAATTACTGGCAAAGAACAGGGGTCTTTGCCAGTAGCGGATCCTGATATGGACTGAATGGGCGTTTACCCAGGGCGGCACTTTGTCACGAAGTGTGGGGGGGGCGGCAGGAGTGGCAAGTGCTGGAATTTGTAATTTACGTGACAACGCCTGAACGCAACAGAGGCTCTGCCCAATTGACTGTGTGTTCAGTGCTGTGCTGCTGTGCTGCGCTGCTGTGTGAGCTGTGTGTTACACACTGTCCATAACAATAATTATGTCAGGTAACAAACTGTCGGCCCATGGGGGCACCATTTAGGCTAGAACCGCCACTGGGTCTTTGGTTAAAAAAACAAAACAAACAAAGACCACCAATTCAGTATCTGACTAAATGTCGCCTCTTCTTCCACAGAGAAGTTGGCATTTGACCTTTTAGATATATAATTAATCATTTTGTCATGTTAGACATTTGTGTGAAAAAATCTTGTTTTGTGATGTAACCTCTGACCACCAAATTCTAATCAGTTAATTGCTGAGTCCAAGTGGACATTTAGGCCAAATTTGAAGAAACTCCCTCAAGTTGTTCTTGAGATATAGTGTTCACATGAAATGAGATGGCCCCAAGGTCACAGTGAGCTTGACCTTTGACCTATGACCACTGAAATCTAATCAGTTCATCTCTGAGTTCAAGTGGATGTTTTTGAAAGAAAGAAAGAAATTCCCTTGAGGCGTTCTTGAGATATCATGTTCATGACCATAGGAGGGATGGATGGACAGATGGAACACCCGGAAACATAATACCTCCGACCAAGGCAATCGCTGGCGCAAAAAATGTAATAGTGCTGTTAATTATTGTGCACTGTCTCTATTGATATAATAGATATAAGAGGAAAATATCATTGGTTTGAAAGTTGTCTGAAGAGACTTTGCCATTGTGATGTGAACAGATGACTGAATTGCTACAAAAAAAATCCCTTCTGACTCACTGCTTGCATCCTAGCAGCGGGCAGAGATAAAGCTTCCACTGTCACTTCTATCTGGAGCATTAGAGGTGAGACGCTTCAGATAGGTCAAAGCTCTTTTTTATTGAGCTGATCATGTGTTGTTTTGTGAAAGTTTTATTATTACAAATACCTGTGTTGAACCTTAAAACTTAATATTTTGTTGGCTGATGTTTGTAGTTTTTAAACTATTGTAGGAAATACAACAGACTGAGGATTTTTTCAGTAGATATCTAGATTGTCTGCTTTATTGGTAATGCACATAAAGGATCATCATGCTGTAGGACTACCTAATCTCAATACAAGCATAAAGATGTAACATTTTACTGCTATTATACCAACATTACATCATCAGTTTATTTGTGAAATTGTATTTAAGCTTTCCCCATGCTGTGGGAAAACAGTTGACTTTGATCTGTTTATCATATACAAGCTTTGACAAGTAATGTTGTAGGATGATAATTTAATAATTAACATATTTATTAGCTGGTTCTGCAGGTGGTACATTTATATATGGATGAATGGATTTGTGCACACACTTCTATATAAGTACAACAGGTAAGGAAAACGTGATTCTTATTTTACTTAACTACAAGGTAATTATAATGAATGTTGTCTTGGGCCAGTTTTAGCCTTTATTTAAATTCTTTCTTTTACTTTATCTTCTTTCACTCTCTCCTGTTCTTTGAATCCATCTTTTATTTTAACTCTATAATGCAGACATGAGGAGCAACAGGAGGCCGAGTGACTGTATGTAATACTGTTTATATCACTGAATGCACTCGTGCACAAATGTCAGGTCGGTGGTGCATGTAGGATATGTGGGAATGAAGTTTTTCCACCCAGTCTTATTTTTCAAACATTTCTTCTAGTTACTTGAATCTTTTAAGGTAAACTGAATATCGTCAGGTACAGCTGTTATGAGTATCTTAAGCAACTTACATGCATGCATGTGTGTTTTATGTCTGATTAAAGTGTGTGGTAAAATAAGATCGTTTGCTTCAGACAATTTAAGCTCATTTACTGCATCCCAGTCTGTTTTTCACCCTCCGTCTTTCCCTCCATCACTCTCACTTCCCTTCATCCACCTCTGCTGTTGTGCAGACATGGAGAGCAACAGCAGCCTGAATCCTTTTTACTTTCAGTTCACTCTGTTTGCAGACTATGGGCCCCTCAGATATCTGTTCTTCAGTCTGTGTCTGTTGGTCTACATGACTATAATCTCTGCTAACGTTGTCATTGTTGTCACAGTCTGCCTACACAAGTCTCTGCATCAGCCCATGTTCATTTTCATCTGCAGTCTGTCTTGTAACTCTCTGTACGGCTCAGCCGCCTTCTTCCCCAGGTTCCTGATGGACATTCTGTCTGACACTCATTTCATCTCACGTCCATTGTGTTTTATTCAGATGTATGTTATTTCCACCTATGCGGCATTTGACTTTACCCTCCTCGGTGTCATGGCCTATGACAGATTTGTTGCTATTTGCCAGCCCTTACGCTATCACAGTAAAATGACGTTAAGGATGGTGCAACATCTTTTGGTCTTTGCTGTGTTCTACCCTGCACTTGCATGTGGGTTTTGTCTCTATCTTACTGTTCGATTACCATTGTGTGGAAATAAACTGCACAAGCTTTTCTGTTCAAACTGGCCGGTGGTGCAGCTCTCTTGCGTGGACACAACTGTGAACAACATAGCAGGTCAGCTTGTTGCGATGACAACCATCTTCATCCCCCTATTCTTCATCCTGTACACCTACCTGCGCATTCTGCTTGTCTGCAGGAGAAGCTCATCTGAAATCAGAGGAAAGGCTGCACAAACGTGCCTTCCTCACATAGTGACATTAATTAACTATACTCTATCTATATTCTGTGACATGACATTGAGGCGATTTGAGGCTTTTAAAATGAATCCAGTGTTCACAGTTGTTTTGTCTTTAGAGTATTTAACCATTCCACCCATCAATAACCCTCTAGTTTATGGCCTGAGTCTGCCTCAAATAAAAGGAGTGATTTTTAGATTTTTCAAGAAAAGGCCTGCTGCCAAAATTTAAAACTCAGTATGCATGTAAAGCAAACAATAAAGCTTTAACGTACAAAACATGCTTCTGGAATATGCTCAGTATATTCATCCTTGGGTTTTGTTTGCTATCACATTCATTTTAAGGAGACCTATGAATAGAATAAATGTAATGGTAAATGGATAATCCTGAACCATAACTATGATATTAACATTGCACAAGTTGTAAATGCATGGTTCAACTCACAGTTGCACAGGCAAAAATAAAAAAGAAATCTCCAACACTCACATTGTGGGTTTGATTTTTGTCTCAAATGTAATATATTTCTAAATGTAAACGCTGGTTAGACTATGTGCTGCTTTTTCTGACATATTATTTTTTTAATTATTTTTTGTGTGTGTTGTGAACCAGTTGCCCTTTGTAATTACAATAACACTACCACTTTCATTTTTGTAAACCCAAACCAGAATTTTTTCCCTAACCTTAACCAATGTGCTTTTTTGCATAAACCCAACCATCCGCAGGATTCAGGATGTGACCCCTGCTGTCAGCATCACAGTGCTGTCCACTTTGAATGTCCACTACCCACCTCAAACCCCTCACTATGCATCCTGTGTGCATTTCCCTCACTGAAGACAATAAAAGCGATTGCCTTCATCACAGCCCTGGCAGCAACTATGGTTTTCTTTAGAATGCTTTTTGCAGTGGCACACCAACGTTTCTTCCAAGCCTTGGCTGGTGAAGTTGCTATCTGCATTAGCAGAGAATTTTAACTTCACTCCAACCACCTCTGTATTCCAGTCAGCGAGCATCAGACCTGCTAGCCTCCCAACCTTCACCCTAGCCATAGATGTATGTTAATATCTCGATACCAGACCCCAAGATTACGCCATTCAGTCCAGTGGAATTACTCACTTAGAGCATACGCCTAAATAAGTTTATAGTTTGCGGGTTTACTTCAGGTGTATGTGGCCCACTGAATATGCATAGTTATGTTTCTCCCTCTGAGCGCATAGACTTTACATTGTGATGGTGTCACACATTTTAAAATCACTTTTCTTGGCACTTACAAACATAAAACCTCCCTGCATTAAAAATTCATAACAGAGAGAGTCATAACTAACCTTGTCTTCAGTTTGAGGTGTCCTGTCAACAGATCAATGGACATATGTTTTATAATAGTGGTCTATGGGAAAACTGGTTTTTGGGGCCCACGGGGATATTTTTTTTTTTTTTTACTGCAATATTGCAAGTGACCACTGGAAAAACTGGAAGCAAGGTTGAGCATCATATTTGGGGGCCTGACCCTGGCCCATGTGCGCAGGAATGTTGGAGCTAAGGGTGTTGCCTTAACATAAGTGTTTCATACAGTAACTTGTACGAGTTCTAGTCTTTGAGGTTAATCATCCTGATTGTAATTGTGATCTTGATGTAGTGTAGCAGCAATTCTGTCAGAAAACCCGCTCTGTTTTCTTTGCAGACTTTTGGGCCTGTAAAGCCTGTAGCTTGTTACATAAACTATCCATCCATTTTGAACTACTTATTCTGCAAGAATCGCCACCTTAACGTGGTGGAGGGGTTTGCACGTCCCTGTGAACCTGGGAGCTTTATTGTCTGGGGCTAATAGCCCCTGGTGGAGTCTCCCGGTCCCTGGGAGGGGCTTGCCAGCAAGTGTCTGGTGGCCAGGCCTTAGGCCATGGGGCGTGGTCGGACTCAGCCCAAAGAGGTAACATGTAGCCATCACTCTGGGGGCCCACCACCCGCAGGGATAGACATCAAGGTCAGGTGCATTGTTTGCCAGGTGGCAGGCATGGGCGGGGCCCCCGGCAGGCTGATTTCTGCCATCGTGGACTGGGTTTGGGAATGTGGAATATCACCTCTCTGGTGAGGAAGGAGCCGGAGCTGATGCAGGAGGTGGAGCGGTAGCGACTAGATATAGCTGGGCTTACCTCAATGCACAGGACTGGTTCAGGAACCAAACTCCTGGAGAAGGGCTGGACTCTCGCTTTCTCCGGGGTTGCTCAGGGTGAAAGGCGCAGGGGTGGATACTCACAAGCCACCGTATGAGCGCCGCCGTGTTGGGATTCTCCTGGAAAGAACAAGAGGGTCGCCTTGATGCAACTGTGGGTCACAAAGAGAGGGTCTTTGACGGGTTGTTTGTGCATACGCACCGAACAGCAGTGCAGAGTACCCGGCCCTCTTGGAGTCTCTTGGTGGTGTCCTGCAAGGGGTGCAGGCTGGGGATTCCATGGTTCTCCTGGGGGATTTTAATGCTCATATGGGCAATGACGGAGAAATTATTGTCCTGCAAGGGAAATTCATCTTGGGCAGTATAGTGCAAACAGCTGCAATATTCACATACATTCAGTACAGGCCAAAAGTTTGGACACACCTTCTCATTCAATGCGTTTTCTTTATTTTCATGACCATTTACATTGTAGATTCTCACTGAAGGCATCAAAACTATGAATGAACACATGTGGAGTTATGTACTTAACAAAAAAAGGTGAAATAACTGAAAACATGTTTTATATTCTAGTTTCTTCAAAATAGCCACCCTTTGCTCTGATTACTGATTTGCACACTCTTGGCATTCTCTCGATGAGCTGTTGTGAGGTCCACAACAGTGAGCCCCCCTCCACCCCACCACCCGACCGAGGTCAGGTGGTGGGGTGGAGGGGGGCTAAGGAAGTGGATCCGCAGCAGTAGGCCTCCCCGCAACCCTAGTGGGGAGAGGGAGGGCTCTACCATGAGAGGTGTTTGTTTGTTTGTTTGTTTGTTTAATAATAAGATGGAAGTGGGAATAAAGGACAATTTGAACCGGTTGCTCCTACACCTGCTGGCTCTGTAGCGCCTCCCCAACGGCAACAGCTCATACTCCTGAAAGAGAACATGAGGCTTCTTCCCCAGGTTCCTGATGGACATTCTGTCTGACACTCATTTCATCTCACGTCCATTTTGTTTCATTCAGTTACATGTTATTTACAGCTATGCAGCTTGTGAGCCAATGATTCTCAGCATCATGGCCCATGACAGATTTGTGGCTATTTGCCAGCCCTTACACTATCACAGTAAAATGACGTTTAGTACAGTGACATATCTTGTCCTTTTTGCCGTGCTATATCCTGCATTTGCTGTTGGCTTCTGTGTCTATCTTGCTGTACGACTGCCTCTGTGTGGAGATAAAGTGCACAGGCTTTTCTGCTCTGTGGTGCAGCTCTCCTGTGTGGACACAACTATAACTGTGTAGTAGGAACTGTGTTTACCATGATGACCTCTGTCACCCCCCTGGTCTTTATCCTGTTCACGTACCTGCGCGTCCTGCTTGTTTGCAGGAGAAGCTCGTCTAAGTTCAGAGGAAAGGCGTTACAAACCTGCCTGCCTCACATAGTCTCATTTATAAGCTATTCTTTCTCTTTATTCTTTGAGCTGTTGCTGAGTCGTTTTGGGATTGATGTGAACCCCGTTGTTGTTGCTGTATTATCTATGGAGCTTGTCATCATTCCCCCCATTAATGACCCTTTAATCTATGGCCTGAGTCTGCCTCAGATCAGAAATGTGATTTTCAGATTTCTTAAAATACACAAAACGATTCCTGCTGCATAATCCCAAACCTAGCAGGCAGAGACTGATGTGAATGAAGCTTTAATTCTCTGTAATGTGCCTCTAAAATATAGTAACTCCAATTTAATTTGTTCACATTTATTCTGCTGGAAACGTTTTCCCCACAAACAACATGCTAACACTATTAGCACAAACCTATGCATTTTCCATTGTATAAATTAGCCTAGTGCCCCCGTGTGGCTAGCAGATTTTTTCTCCACTCACATGAAGCCAGGATAAATCACACACAGAACTTTAAATGCAGATCTGCAGTCAGTTTACACAGGGACATGTCCCCTGCACTTTTTCATGAGGCAGTTTTGGTCCCCTGCACTTTTTACCGTCCAAAAACAAGGTTGCACACTAATAAACTGAGACACGTTGAGCACTAGGACTATACGAAAAACGGCCACTCAGACTGAAGCCTGTCTTCCTTTAGAGGGCATGATGTGAACCCCAATAGCAAACAAGAGCACAATGAACTGAAAAATAACACCAGAAAACTAGAAGGAGCACAATGAACTGAAAAATAATACGGTTATAGAAAACTACTTGAACTACTAGAAAACGCAGGGAACTAAAGGGGGTGCTGTACTGGGACATAAGAGTTTTATTTTTTTATTATTAATTTTATATTATATATATATATATATATATATATTTTTTATCATAAGTTTATTTTTTTCATGCTTTGTTATGTATTACTGAAGGGGGTGCTGTACTAAGAAATACAAGATTGAGTTTTATTAAAACGTTTATTTTTGCATTCTTTGTTATATATTGACAGAAGGAATTTTACTGTTCACTTTACACATTTTGCTTTATTGCACAATCTTTGTTTCTATGCACAATTTCTCAGTAAATTTAATGGCCTGTAACTGAACCTTTAATTACAGTAAAAGTACTGTGAAATTTCTGTCTATGACAACTTTGTATTTAAAAAGCCTCTAGGCTGTAGTTTTATACATATTTTGAACTTCATATTGCTTTGAGGTGTAGGGTAGATATTCATTAATTCAAGCTTTATTTTAACTTGAAATTACACTGAGGGACACCCCTTATTTCCAGTATCATCAAGCAATATCAGGGCACTGTTCAAGCAATAGGTGACAACTGACCTCTGGCTAAGCCCCGCCCCCTCCACTCACTCGGACAAACTATCAGCATTCAGTGACGGCGCTATGGCAGGTGTCACAGTACACGACATTTCACAGGAGGCAGTTGATGATTTTTGGAGACATAAGGATCAGATGTCATTGAGAAGTAACCAAAAGGGCCTAAACCACGCATTGGAGGGATATATTCATCATTTTATTGTTGATTGTCGATGAAAAGCTTAAATTACAAGCCAACATTTACAGGTCACAGTGTTACGCTTGTGAAGCGCATCTGGTTGCCGTCACCATCAAAGACAACAAGTTAAAGTGCCACTGAAGTTAAGGTTTTTGGCTCAGAATATGAGAAAAGGATAACGACCTTTTTACCATCTTTACCAAGAGTGTCTCTGCGTTAGTTTGGTGCTACAGTATTTACACTGAATCATTCAGCATAACGTTTGCCAACCTTTGTTATCTCTGCCATTACAGAGAAGTTAATGAAGCTAAGCTCCAGAAGTTAACGTTAGCTTGACTTACCTTAGAACAGATGTAGACATCATTGTTAATCTTATTCACGTTGAGTTGATGTTGTGGTCTAACGTTACCACACAACTTTATCCAAAGGAGACACTTTTCTCGCTTGAGATGTGGTTTAAAGTGTAAAAATACAGCTGGTCGCCAGCCTCTCAGGATACCTTGTGTCAGAGCTGCATGTACCCCATGCACACCGTCTGACCATTTTTAAACTGCAAATCTCAGAAAAACCTCATAAAACCGAACAAACTGACTGTGATTGGATCATCGCGTTTGAGGGCGGGACTTAGCCATAGGTCAATTGTTTCTACATCCATTTATGGTAACCTGTGAGTGTGGGGCTACTTTAAGGCCCTTATTTTAGTTTAGATTATCCTGCATATTACACAACAAATGGACTTTTAATCAAATTAATTGCCACACAGTTAATGTTGTGCCTTTTGGGGGCAGTTACCTGCTTTTCCCGGTTGGTAATTCTTCCCACTTTTACTGAACAAATGCATCCAGACAATCTGAAACTTCAATTAACCTGCTCCTTCTAACAAACTACAGTGATTGTCCACTTTGTTTTGAATACGTCATCACTGCAGCTCCTCTGATGGGGGTGTGTGCCAAGTCAAAGAGTTTACAGAGGGAGTGCATCCACCAACAACTGCTTGCTTGTTCTGCCATCTAGTGGTTTCTGTGTGATCCTGCAGTCTGTGACAGGCTTGGTGAATGAACCCCCTGAGAGGTCAGTGAAGCAGATGTAGCCCTTTAAAGTGTGTGAATGTGCTTTCTACAAAATAAATCATGCTGCAATTAACCAGAAACAGTTGAACATTAATAACTGTAATGTATGTATGATGAGAAATGAAGGGAACAATAATTGTTCCCTTGATAATTGTTATCAACACTAAAGGAGGTAAAACATAACGTCACAGTAGTGAAAATGAAACCTGAGATCTGATGTTCAGTTTTATGACTGAACTTAAATGTGATGGTGTTTTCTTGTGGTCTTGCTGCAGTTTTCTGGTCCGTAAAATGATTTCATCCTGTCTGCTGATGCTCAGATGCTAGTGCTTAAAATCTATTCAACCCTCGCTGATATCCATTCTCTACCCCCTAACCCTGACTTTAAAGCCTAGGTGGGCAGCTTTAAATTTAGGGTTAGAGGGTTAGCAACATAGTGGAGCATTTAGCAGCTGTAGAGACCAAAAACAGAGCTATCAAAGAGAGAATATTGGACTGACGTAACTTGAAGGTGAAAATAAGCAACAGTTTGCTAACAAGTCCAACATGTCAACTGAAAAGGTTCATAACTCGTTTCTGCTTAAAATAAGTGGACAAAAAAAGAATTACTGCAGGTTTAAGCATCATATTTAAAGGGTGAACCCCAACTCGTAATCTAATCAGCCCTTTGAATGTCCTCAGGGTATCACAGAATTCCAGGATTTATAATATTAGCAAACAGAATGACCCTTAAAGGAATGAAACCAGAGGGGTTATTTTTGGTTGAACAAAGCTATTATTGAAACTTGAAACCATTTTGTGAATGGAAGTTTTTACACAAGAGCCACCGCAAGCCAAAGACAACGAAGTTCCTCAATGCCAGAGAGAAGCCCCACATACAACCCAGAGCAGGGTCTGGCCTCCTCACCACCGCCAATGACTGGAAACTGCTCCCAGTCAGGATAACACCAACATAATCATTGTCTTAGACTCCACCAAGCAACTGATCATGCTACAGCACACAGTACCCTAGGAAGAGTGAATGGAAGGGGCCAACAAGAGGATGTGCGCCAAGTACCAGGGGCTTGTGGAACAGTGCAGGGGGCAAGGCTGGCGATCTTGCTGTGAGCCTCTGGAGGGGGGCTGCAGACATTACTCTGCAAGGCGTTACACTGCCAAGCATCACTGGGAGGCAAGGAGGAAGGCGAGTAAAGCTGCAACTGAAATGTATCTTTCATCTGTGTAAAAAGTCTCCTCTTGGAAAATAACTAAAATAAAGGAGAGATTCAACATCCAGATCCATTTTTTTCTTTCAATATCGTAAATAAGCAAATAAACACATTGTGATAACTGTCAACTTTTATATCACGCTATACCTTGAAACCGGTAAATCGCTGCAACCCTAGTCTTCACTCACACAGTGTCAAACTCAAACTGGTCCTCACAAAGATAGACATACAAGAGCTTTGCACACACAAAAAGCACTGGGCTTTACACAGCATGGAAATAAGGCTTACATGCATCTGTGCTCTCCATGGTACGTAATCTGAAAAGCTATGCCTTACACATCGTCTATTACACCATCGCTCTCTCTGTCTTACACAAATACACAGGCATGCAAGCATTTCTCTCTCTGTAACACACACACACACACACACACACACACACGCACACATCGTTATAATGGCATGTTAACCAGCCGTACATGTTTATCTTGATGCCTTACAGCATCTACATTTATTACACCTCCCCGTCTGCCCTCCTCCCTCCACACACACACACACACACACACACACACACACACACACACACACACACACACACACACATATACAAACACTAACCTCCCCCCTCCTGTGGATCTCATGGGAGTCCTGCCACACATTCTTTAGTGCACACTTCATTGTAGAAGTGATTCAGAGCAGCTCATGGCCAAATAAGACGAAAAGCCCTCAGCTCGATTTGCATCAGAGCAGTTTCTGCCCGGACATGACTGTTACTGGATTTATAGACGCTGAAAGAACAAAGGGTTGTGACTCAGTGGAGCTGGATGCACTGACTAATATTTGACCAGTTGTAGATATGAAGTGCAAATAATAAGCAACTGCATAAAAGATCATTTGTTTGTATGAAAGTATCCGAAGTTCGACGTGTTAAGGCGGCACTTCAATTCAATAGAACTTTATTTATCCCCAAGGAAATTCTTGTGTCAGAGAGTGCTTCAATTACAGTAACAACAATTAACATTTATAAACATAATGTCCTGTTTATCAATTTAGTGTTACCTTTGATTTCTCATGAAAAATAGTAGTACAACTGTACCTTTTATTTATATAATTCCACAGTACTATTATACAGAATCTCCATGTTATCATGGGAAAGTGGAGGAAGTACTCAGAACTTTAACTTTTAGGAACACTTCAGCCACAAAATGACTATTTGTAAATCAGTCAGTGCGTTTACATGCACAGCTTAGTCAAGGTACAGTTGTAACTCGACTAGGTCATTTAAATGGTGTACTGTCTTCGTCCCAGTATACAAGGTAAAGGTGGAGCTCATTGTAATGACTTTATATACTGCTGGATAGTTTCATCTGTAAGAATACATCATCATTTATTTGATTATTATTGTTTGTATTAATTATATGAATCGGCAAACTATTAAATCAACCCTCACCTTTGGTCATGAGCTCTGGCAGTGACTGAAAGAATGAGATTGTGGATACAAGTGGCCAAAATGAGTTTCCTCTGTGGGGTGTCTGGGCTCAGCCTCAGAGATGGGGGGAGGAGTTTGGACATCTGGAGGGAGCTCGGAGTAGAGCCGCTGCTCCTTCACGTCAAAGGGGTCAGTTGAGGTGGTTCAGGCTTCTGATCAGGATCCTCCTGGGCGCCTCCTGTTAGAGGTGTTACAGGTTATGTCCCACTGGTAGGAGGCCCCGTGTTGGATGGAAAATATTAGCTAAGTATAACAAATAAATGTAGTGGAATAAAAAGTACGATATTCCCTCAGAGATCTATCAGAGTAGAAGTATAAAGTAGCATGAAATGTAAATGTTGAGGTGCAACTACTAAATATTTAAGTACGGTACTTGAGTAAATGTACGTTGTTTTATTTCGCCACTGCAGACAGGTGATTCTGATGAGTGGATGATCCAGGATGAACACATGACAGCAGGAACAAAACACTGTGTAGGAAAAACCATATGACAAACAGGAAAATAAAATCCCCTACAAAATAAAATGTCCCTATTACTGGCGACGCCTGTCTGTCTTACAGAAGTGTGAGGAACCAACTTCCTGTTGTGCGTCAGGAATCTGCTGCGTCAAGTTGAACGCACAGCGACAGGAAAGCACAGGAAACATATTTGACCTTCAGAATAAAAGCATAGTTATTGTATTAATGTGTTGACTGATGAGTTGCATTTAAAGACATTAAGTAAATCAAGTAAAGTATAAGTACCTGTGAATTCTTTGCAAAATCTAGTTTGTCCCAGAGGTCTCCGAACCCATAGAGCTGAGCTTTAAAACTGCAGTCGCCTCTCTAGTATGAGCACACATACCTGACCTTACACTTATTCTCATTATACTGTGACCGTTCACATTCCCTCGTTCATATTTTGCATATTCTTGCACAAAATGTACACCTCTGTCATTTTAAAATAAGTATATTGTAGATATTTTTATGCATCTGCACCAGCAATAGCCACAGCTGGAGGCGCGTGGTCTGTCCAAACAGATGTCCGTCCATCCCATTCTCATGAACAAGATATCTCACGAATGCACTGACAGACTTTTTGTCAAATTTGGCACAAACATCCAACTGGACTCAGCGATTAACTGATTAGAATCTGGTGCTCAAAGGTTAAAGGTCACTGTGTCACTGTAGTCTTTTTCTAAACTTTTTCCCCACACATTTTTGTATATGTTACTATTATTTATATATGTGTGTGTATATGTATGACTATTTATATGACTATGTTTATTGTTATATATTAAAACTTCAAGGCAAAATCACTGTATGTGAAAACCTACTATAACATCTAATTTCTTTTGACTCAATTTAATTTTGTCTAAATATATTATGATAAACATTATTTTGTCTAAATTAAATGTAGGCCTGTCTCGAGTTAGAAACAACTCCCAACCCTCGTGTGACTGGTGCTTTTATTTTGAAGGGAATGAACCGGATGCAGTGTAGTCTTCAATGTAACCTGACGTCAGCTGGTGAAGTGACACTTCCACTGAGTCGCGGCCTCTCCCCGGGACCGTCCCCGTCTTTCTCCTGCTTTTATCGGCTAAAACAAGCTAACGGACCGCCGGACAGAACCGGACCGAACTCTGGACTCTCTTCTTCGGCTGCGGTGTCTGACGGCGTCGCTAACACCGCAAACAGCGGCTTGTTAAACATTACAACACTTCCATGACGTACTTGTAGTGTGTGCGGTGATGGAGGAGAGCTGCTGTTAGATTTTAAATCAGTGTAAAGTGATTCAGACCGCAGCTCGTTAGCTAACATCACCGGATCTCCTCCATCGGTGGTTTCCATCGCTTTAACCCGCAGCAGCAGCAGCCATGGCCGGGGGACGGACCGCTCTGCTCCTCCTGCTGTGCTCGTGTTTCCACCGCGGAGGATCCTTCAACCTGGATGTGGACAAGCCGTCCGTGTTCTCCGGACCGGAGGGCAGCTACTTCGGCTTCTCGGTGGACTTCTTCAAGACCTCGGACAACCAGAAGTAAGAGGACGATGATGATGATGATGATGAGCATGCTCTGTCTGAACCCTGCTGGTCATTTCTGATCAGTTTGTAATGATCGATACCTTCATCACAACTAAAGTCTGGCACTGAAGTTAAAGTTTCAGATCTAAAGTCTAGAAACACTCTGTAACAAATAAAGTGCTGCATTCAAAGATTCACTCAAGTCAAAGTTCAATAATACAAAATATACTTCAGCTCTAAAAGTGCAAGATCGTAGACCTGTTGTCCTCATTCATGGACACTTTTTTGTGTACATGAATGATCTCTGTGTCTCTGCCAAGTCAGTCTGATCACATTCATGTCTGACACTTGTGTATTTGTGATTAATAATGTTCATAGTTTGATAGGCTGTGGCAACACATTTGACCCATTTTAGGACACTGTTAATTAGGAAGTACTCCACTGAAGATATTGGGAGTTTATTAACGTCTTGTTTGAGGTCATTGGGACTTAACTGTTGTTGACAATATTTATTTTTTTATTCTCACTGGGTCCTGCTGATCCCAGTTAGCTCAGAGAAGTTAAAA
The DNA here is from genome assembly GCA_035609425.1 of Epinephelus awoara. Lineage (NCBI taxonomy): Eukaryota > Metazoa > Chordata > Actinopteri > Perciformes > Serranidae > Epinephelus > Epinephelus awoara. The sequence continues at coordinate 34,751,703 of CM069307.1, read as the reverse complement.
ATGCACATCAAACAACAGTTCAGGTCTCAGGAGGATATAAAAGTTGACAGTTATTGTACCGTGTACATTAACTTACGATATTGAAATAAAAAAAAACAACTGGACGAGAATTTTTATTATTATAATATTTTAATTATTTTCCAAGAGGAGACTTTTTACACTTCTTCCATTAACAAAAGTGGTTTCAAGTTCAGTTGTAGCAGTGAGACTTTTGATTTCATTCCTTCAAGGGTCATTCTGACTGATAATAATAATATAGATTATGTAATAACGTGATGCCGATAAACTGCAATACTCTCTGAGACCGTTATCATACTGTGAAAATCTCATACCGCTGCAACACTACTGGGTAGTTTAATCCAATGTTTCTCAAATAATGTGCCATGGGATTATTATTGCAATATTCAAGTAGGCCTATACACAAAGTTATGAATTAATTTTTAATTGACTGTATCAGTATGTTGTGTACACCCATTAATGAATGAAGAGTCCAACTCTAGTAATTGAATTGAATTGAATTGAATTGAATTTTAAAAAAACACCACAGGGAACCTATTTGTCACTGTTCGCTTGTGTGTGACACATTAAAGCTCTGACTGGCAGCCAGTGTGACGGATGATAACATTTAAAAGGAGAGGCTGTGAGTGGGACAATGGATCACTTTATTGTACAGAGCAAATTACAACAAAGCACCAGCAACAATGACCTACCACTGAAAGAGGAAAAAAGCAGTAGACTGTCAGTAGACAGTGTCATGAAGCTACCCGTCTCACATTTTCCTATTTTTATTATTTATGTTGTGATATGTAATTTTATGTTTAATCTATAATACAATTTATTAATTGATTAGTATCATGTATATTAATAATCTGCATCTGTAAAGTTACCAAAGCTGTCAGACAACTCCAGTGCAGTAAAAAGTAAAATAATCTCTGAGATAACAGCCTACAAGTACCTCCAATCTGTACAAGACAGGTACTTAAAAAAATGTTCTTCATTACATTCCACTACTGCCATTGTGATGGTGGTGATATTTGTATTTTCAAAAAAAAAAAAAAAGTCTTTAGCTTCATAAAAACATTGAAGTTTTTAGTAAATGTGGCTAAAAGTAACTTTAAACCCGTAAAACAGCCGAATTAGATCCCAAAAATGTGTTAAGTTCTTCTCAGTGTGACATCATATTAATAATTAAATATTATAATAAGTAATTGATTTCAGATTTGTGAGGGGAGCTCTACTCAAGTAAAGTACCTTGATTTTGCACTAAAGTACAGTAATTGAGTAAATGTACTTACTGTAGTTACATTCCACCACTGTAACTCTTAAATTTAAGGTGTATTTTAAGCAGCTTCTCTTTTGAACTTGAAGGAAAACTGAGTCATGAAATGGATTTAGTGGAGCCTGAGCTCACGTGAAGGCGTATTCACAGATATAAAGATGGTGACAGTTTTCTGAAACTGTTTGTGATGGAAGATTTTACCCAAAGTGCTCATGTCCTCATTTCCATTTCTGTTAGAGTCTCGGTGGAACGTCTGTGTTACCATTATAACACTCATGATGTGTCTGCAGTTTTCCTCTTCTTGTTCCTGTCGAGTGTTGTTGTTTTTTTAAAAAACACCAAAGACAGGCAGCTCATGGTCTAAACCTCTTTTATTATGTAGATTTATTCTTCTCACCAGTGTTAGATTCCCTTTAACCGTTCTCTAAAGTGTATCCTCAGTGCACAACATTGAGTTTAGTGAACGAACTGATGTTAATATGACATCGTGCATCAGGTCACATGACGTGTTAATGTGCACGGTTTTAAATGATGTGCGTGCTGCATATCAGGAGACAGAATAGAAAGCTCATCCTGATAAAGAAGGTCATCTCCGTTTTTAAAATTCTTATTTATTTTACTAAACAACATATTGAGTGGCACGCAGTAAAATATATTTAAAAATATTTGTCAGTTGGTAAAGTTAAGCTGTAGTTAAAAAACCACATCCCTCTGAGATGTACTGAAGAGTGACGTGAGCTGTTGTTGTAATCTTCCTGACAGCCCAAAATAATCCGCTCCATCAGTCAATAAAACTGTCTCAGTCTGAATGAATCAGTGTCCTATAAACTCCACAGCGTCTGACAGAGTGTAAACAGTTAAATATTTTGTGTTTCGTGTGTAATCCTCCGAACGGCCCTTTTGCTTTGTGGCCAAGTTAAGAATATAAATCCTGTTTCACTCTGCAAGTAAACAAAGACTTTCTATATTTCCTGGAGCTCTGCTCTGACCCTGCAGCAGCACTGATGTAATGATGCTGCAGATGGGCGATGCATTACAGGAAGCCCTGAACATGAAGGGCCTTTTCACACCTGAAAGTCTGAACCAAATTCTGCCTCTTTGTGACATCATCTACATTTGAGCCTGATAATAACGGAGACGAACTTCCTGGATCAATAACTGCAAGCGAAATGTTGCTAAAACACAAGTGACTCTTCTTTCCAACCAAGACAACGAGCTGCATGTCATTCAGACAATCTGTCAGATAGCATAACTAACAGATAACCATACTCCATATTGTACTGTATGTAATCAGCCAGCTGTGAGCCCAGTGAACAGCCGCTGTCTATTAAGTGCAACACTGAAAAGACAAAGAAATGAGCTGTGGCTCAGAGGTAGAGTGGGTCGTCCACCAATCGGAAGACCAGTGGTTCGATCCAGCGTTGCCAGGTGTACGATAATTATCGTGTTTGTATGATAATTTGGCCCTCTGTACGATGTACGATCAGTAATCCCAAAAAAGGCCAAATGTATGATAATTTGACCATTTCATGAGTGTGTGGTTGTATTAAGTGTGCCTGAGTTTTTTGTGAGATCTGTTCCCATGTGACATGTTTCCAGCCAATCGCTCTTTGCTTAGCGTGAGATAGGGGTGACGTTTGTCTCTGAACGATGAGCTGGATTGGCTGAATGGTCAGCTGTACCCCCCCACGAGGCGCTAGGACCCGTCAGGAAGTTGAGCGAGAATGAGATTCAAAACAGAAGAAGAAGAGGAAAAACAGAAGCAAGGAAAATGGAAAAAAAAGTAAACACCTTATGACGGATGTACGATAATTTTCCTCAAAATACAAACATTTTTGGTCTCTGGTACAATAATCCTACATTTCCCACCTGGCAACGCTGGTTTGATCACTGGCTCCTCCAGTCTGCATGCCGAAGTATCCTTGAGCAAGACGCTGAACCCCAAATTGCTCTCGATGGCTGTTCCATCAGTGTGTGAGTGTGTTAAAAACTGAGTAGGGCATGGCACCTTGTATGGTAGTCGGGCCACCAGTGTGTGAATGGGTGAATGTGACTCGTCGTGTAAAAAGCGCTTTGAGTGGTCAGATGACTAGAAAGGCACTATACAAATGCAGGTCCATTTACCATTTAACAAAATTCACTCTGAAACACTGCAGGTCACCAAATATTAACTTCACTGTTCGCAAATAATTTTTATGTTCCTAATGTTTTGAAATCACACCATTCAAATAAATAATTTGCTATTGTTATATTTTGTGAGTAAAATCTGGATCTGCAGTGTGAGCAGTGACACGTCTCAGTCAGGTAACTGTAGGATATTGTTTTCTTCTGGAGAAGAAGTACACGAGAACGTCATCATATGATCTCATTTTTGTGAATTATAGTCTCCAAGCTTAACAATCCCCCATCTGATGATGTCATGAATGATGTTAACTTATTACATATATCTGTAACAACTCCCATCTTCACTCTGAGCTCTTCACCAACACGCGTCTTTGTATGTTTTTAAGTCGAGTCGCGGCTCGAGGAGTGGAAACATTCATTTGTTGTCAGTCGGTCGTCCCAGTAGGTTTAATTGTGTAACGTTACGATCTAACAGACATCACGATATGACACATTACACAACAGTTACACCGGTACGACAGTGAAGAGTATTATACGGCAAACCTCCATCTCAGACCAAAGAATGTAAAGTGCAGATCTGATCTAACCCTTAATTCTCCTCTCCTCCCTCAGGTCAGATGTTCTCATTGGCGCTCCTCGGGCGAACACCTCCGGCCTTGTGGTGGAGAGGGGGGCGGTGTACAGCTGTCCCTGGAAGAGCTCAGCCTGCCAGCAACTGCAGTTCGACAGCTCAGGTACCAAAAACTCTCTTTTATCTTTCACGTTATAGGCATGATGTTCAGAATTACAAAGATTTGGTTTTGTTCCTGCCTGGCTTACTGAGGCCCTGTTCTCCTACATAAAAACATTAACCCTCCACAACTACTGTCATCTGTCCTCACATGGAGGATATTCTTTAATAATTAAGGCTTTAAATCGGTGTCTTGTAGTAATATTTGAGCACAGGAGTAGTCGTTGGTTTCTGGGTTTCTTAAAGGTGACAGGGTGCACACACAGTACACAGGGTGGGGTGGTGGTGGGGTCAGCAGGGACCCTGTGACCTCCTAGTTGGTTAATCTGGCCTCAGCTGCTGCTCTCCGGGAACGGTGAAACTACAACATGTTGAGGGTTCTGGGAGACTGAAGATAGACAGACTGGGAGTATGATCGTATCAAGCTGGTTAAATTAATAATATTAAAACTCTAGATTAGTGTTCCAACAGCCCCTTTTACCCTGCCTTTTCAAAATGGGAATTTCACACTGTTACTCTGCCTCACTGTTTTGTATTAAAGGTACGATTGTGGAATGGTGGGACAGAGTTGTCAAGATGTTTCCATACCTGAGCTTTCAAACCCTTGGATTGTATCTATCTGTGGTTACACACATTTCTCTTTTGTGGTGATATTTTCGGCAGCGTGGTGTCCAGTAATTGCATACTGTAATACACACAGGAAATAGTATGAAATTACTGCATACTATTGAATAGTAAATGATCTGCAGCCTTTTTATTTTAAAAAGTTAATTGCATTAATTAATTAACTTGAAAGCACCTTATGGTCTCCTGCCTGTGTGAGAATAATAAAATGAGGGGGAGGTGAAGTGCACTGCTGTGTTGATTGTCTCCATCAGTGGAGAGTAGCCTCTCTGCCCTTGAAAAAGCCGAGACGCTGAGTGGACTGGGCACAGGGTTTTTGAGGTAAAACAAACTGAGCAAAGAATTAAGCAGGATTTATACTCGTGCAGCAGACCCGACGCCGTAGCCTACGCACGTCGCTTTCGCCATTGTTAGCATCTAAACTTGTGCGGTGTTGTGTCTGTGTCACTCTGCAGTTAAAGCTCCAAAACACTAGTTGACAATATAGCGACAGTTTCAAACACAAGTACACAAATCAGCTTCACTATAACTCGCAGCATTCACAGACAAACACTTGTCTTTATTTGGACACATCTTCCCCACAAGTTCAACATGCTAAAGTTATTAGCACAAGCCTATGGCATTTTACATTGTATAAATTAGCCTAGCAGCTAGCGGACTTTTACTCTACTCATATGAAGCCAGGGACAACAGCAACATTTAACAAAGGTAACGTTACAAAATTCGGCTCCATTACAACTCACAAGGTTCACTGACAAAAGAACTGTTTTATACTTAACACGTTTTCCAAACAAATACAAAATGCTAACGTTATTAGCACAAGCCTATGGCATTTTACATTGTATAAATTAGCATAGGAGCTAGCAGAGATTTCCTCTGCTCATATGAAGCCAGGGTAAATCACACACAAGACTTTAAATGCTATTTTTGTGGAGGCTTTATTGTCTTCACAATTTATTGTTTCTTATCTGTGAAATTAAAGTAAATAAAAACTTTGTTTTCACTGAGGGAAATAGTTTCAGCTTACAGAGACAGACAGGAGGTCTGCATTGCCGTGAGGTGTAGTGACATTTCTGTGGAGGTGCACGTCAGGCTACGCCGTAGCTGTGGTGTAGATTCAGTGCAGAAGTATAAATTCCACCTTAATGTCTCCACCACAGATGGTTGAAGTTGTTTAATACTGCAGCGTGTGTTGGTCAGCTGGTCTCTTTAGTCAAGGTTACTGCTTATCGACGCTCCACTCTGTCCACATTCGTCTCTGGGTGATGGCAGGAGAAAGTATTCACAATATACTTCGTGTTTGTCTCTTAAACATAATCATAAAACAAACTTACAACTGTTGCCTTTTGTAAAGATAAATTACAAGTTTACTCCAGCATGTCAGCGCTGTAGACTGTCCGCATGTTGCTCTGCCCTCGCCGTTGAGTTCTGTCTCGTTCTGTCATTGACGTTTGTAAAATGATGCTGAATCCTCCACGTCTGCATTGCGATGCATCTAAGAATCAATCATTTCCCCCACTCCTCATAGCGACAGCGCCGAAATGACATCTGTGTAACAGTGACAGCTGGCAGGACGGGACCATGGGCTGCACGGGTGGGACATTTTGGTAACGTGCGACCCACTGTGGGAGATTTATGCATGCTGTCTAAAATCACAGTGACATAATGCTGCCTTTGTTTGGTTCTGTATAAAAAAGTAAACTAGGTGTGAAGACGGGACTTGGCGGCTCCGTTGCACCATCTCTGTGTAAAAAGAGCTTGTGTGTCCCAGGTAAAATGAGTTTTACCCAACAGTGACATGAGCTGTTCAGTAAGGGTCGACTGTGAGACAGTTAAGTTAAGAAGACAAACTTCAGTCGTCTCCAATTTTCTCTGTGACTGTTCATTTTAAATGTTGGTATGTGTGGAGACACACCAGAGCTGTCGTCATCAACCTGGTGTTAAGTGGATTCTGTCAGACATTGATGTGGACACAAGTTGTTTTGACACAAAAACAGTATTTTACATAAACCATGTGGTTGCATGTCGACACAGTCTGCTTCAGATAAAACAAATCTTATCAGACAGTTTACTCACTCAGCTCGCTGCTGGTTATCACTGACTGAATCTCCACCAGCGAGGCTACAAATAGACATTTCCTCCAGTAGAACCAGTAGAGGAATTTCACAGTTAATTTCTCACCATGCTTGTCCAGTTAAACTGTTTTTAATGTGAAGCAGCAGGAAATGTTGTGTAAGCGTCAAGCTAGTATCAATCAGTGTCAGTTACAAACAGTGACACTATCTGACTTAAACTTTGTGCCGTTTGGTGGTTGGATTGTATTTCACAGTGATGATCAACGATGGATTTTTCCTACACCAGTATAAAGGCAATTAAATGATCAAACCTAAGATGGTGTAAAAGTAATACCTAGAATTTGTGCCCTGTTGTGCGTTTTGACATATTTCTGGTTTAGCGCCCGCTGAGTCCATTAATCAGCACAAGTGATGAGGGAATTTTACAACCTTAGATATAAAACAAATAGTTCAAGTCTATGATTATGTTTGTTGAAGCCTTTATAAAGTAGGCGTGTAACAATCCATCGATTGAGATCAGTGTATATCATATAACCTTGACAGTTATTTCTGAGCTGAATTTGATACTTGTGTTAAACGATGTTGTTGTTAATCTGTGTTTAATGGCTGTTGGTTTAAGTCACTGCGTCTCCTGACAGAACAGCTCAGTTGAAGTTCAGCCTGCATGCATGTTTTTTCAACCGAACATTGTTGAAACAGAGCAGCTAATGTTGCTGTAGTGAGAAGTTAGCACAGTGAGATGCTCGTCCGGGCAGGTACATCGTGTCTTATCTCATAACAGCATTGTTTACATACGGCATTTGCTTTGTCTGTTGACCCGTAATTTTTTGTCCATAATCTAAAATATTTCCAAACTGCTGATTTATTCCTGATTTAATAATGTTATTCTCATCATCTGTCTCTCAGCTGCTCGCATTTATCTGTCTCAGAACTTCAAATGGTATGGCTATGATGATGGATATTCAATATGGATCAATGTTTTCACTTTGCATCGATGATACTGGATCGTTGGTCATTGAATTGATATATATCGATAAATCACTTTTCTATAATATATCAATAACAGCATCAATAAGTGATTAACATAGGGGGGATCAAGATGAAATAAAGAAATAAAATAAAAATCATCCAGCCACCCTCCTCCCCTGACAAGTTAAGAACAGTCCCTAAAGTGTGCTGAGGTTTGTGTGCCGTTACCTGCCACAAAGAGTAATGTGAATGGCTCGTTTCTCCTCTGACACGTCACATACCTGTGTGCCGCCATGGCTTGGCTGTTCAGGTATTTCTGAGCAGTCATGACACCAACGAAGAGGAAATTATTGGACCTGGAGCTGGGCTTCTCAGTCCCTGGTAAACCGCGTTATCTTGCGGTGTCTATAGCGCTCCGCTGTATTCCTGTCTGTGACCCCCGTTCAACCCACAACTGGCAGGATTCGCCTTTCGTTTCTGCTGCTGGTTGAAATCTGTACTTGCATAGCGTGCTGAATGATTTCTTTTGCTCGCACAAAACTAGTTTTAGTTGTAAATGCGAGTAAAATGCTCGCACCGTAGAGCTCTGTGGAAAACTGTACTCCAACATTATGGTATCATATGTACCATGGTGTTTTAGTACCGCGTTCTACCGTTGGTACCAGTATACCGTGCAACACTACTAGTAACCATGATTGCATGGTGTGAAAACACAAACGATTGCAGAACCTTAGTACGAGTATCTTTTATCATTCACCATCTGAACCTTCAGCAGAACGATCAGGGCCAGACCACTCATTTATCACCAGGTGTCATTATCGTCCATCTGTCCTCAAACACACACAGTGAATGGCTGCAGCAGAAAAATGCAATAAACACTTAAGTTTGATTTCATGAAAATCTTAAAATGATAACTTAAAGTATGAAAGCTTTAAGATTTTATTTAAAACACAAATGAGACTTAAGCTGACTGAAGCTTCTCTGACTGGAGGCCACTCTGATTTTCATCAGTAACAAGAGGCGACGGCAGCTTTGCCAGCGTGCAGTAACAGAGGATTATTGATGGAGCAATAAGCTGAGCCTGCTGCTGGTGTCTCGTGTCGGGACACATTCAGGAATGTGTGGTGGAGCAGGAGGTGTGTGGACTCGTCCCTGGACTCCGTGAGGAGGTGAACTCTGGCTCTTTGGTCTCCTGTGTTCCTGCTGTGATGCAAACAGCTCTCAGTGATAATAGTTACTTTATTTATTGTTTCAAGTTGTTGGGAGAGGATCAGTGAAAGGAGACAGGAGCTGCAGCCTCGTTGAATCCCTGTAGATGTTCACACAGTTTATTCTTACAGAGACATTTGGCAGGATGTGTAAATGTCTTTCTCTTTAATAGCTTCCTAGAATTGTTTTAATTTCCTCTGTAGCACTTTCACTTTGCAGGAGTCTTTGTTAATTGGTTGCTGTGTTGCGACAGACTGTGGACAGTCACATACAGACACTGACGCTTTTGGTTTTGTTCCAGTTCAATTTATTGATTATGTTTTTATGGGTCCATTAATCGTGAAATAGTTCCCAGAGTCCAAGGTGACGTCTTCAAACTGTTGTTGTCTGTGAGGTGTCACTCATAGTGATAAACCCACAAATAATGATGACCTGATACTGCAGCTCCCGTCAGCGCTGAGTGTTTGTATTTTGCTTTCAGCTCTTTGTTTATCTGTCCTGCAACAACTTGACTTTACTTACTGGTGCAGTTTTCAGATAAGTGGCTGTACTCAGCAGTCAGACACAGTCAGAGACCAGCTGGTGACCACAGTGGGACATTTAGCAGCCACAGAGACAGATATTTCCCTCTGGAGTTGGTGGAGACCAAAAACAGAGCAAACAGTTATGAAGTACAGATATCTTATTCCTCCAGAAGTTAAATCTTTTCCTCCTCAGACCAACATGGTTTTCTTGTCTTCTCTTCTTCTGTAATTTTTTCACTATCTAACTATAATCCAAATGTGTGAGACAATAACGGGCATCACAATCATGAGTCCAAACAAACAAACAATCTCCATGAAAACTTCAGCTGCTTTAAAATCTCAGTCAACGCAGTAAGCGAGTTATCATTTTTCCTTAACTAAGGAAATCTGTATAAATTCCTGAGCTAAAGAGAAATTAAATCTTAAGTGTCACACTTGCGGAACTTAAGGTGTTTTGTGCAACAGGTCACTGATATTTACTGCACTCAAAAGTAATATTAAATGTAATCAGCGTTGAAAGTAACAGTAGGGGTAAATGTTGGTTTATTTCTTCCTAACATGTACACAGCCTTGAAAATGGAGCGCACATTACACTTAAAGAAAACAAGGTCATCTTCACAACGTAAAGGATTTAAAGGTTGAGTGAATCGGCAGAAATGGAATATAATATAATAAGTATGTTTTCTTAAGTGTATAATCACCTGTAAATAAGAATCGTTGTGTTTTCATTACCTTAGAATAAGCTGTTTATATCCACATAGGGAGCAGGTCCTCGTCTATGGAGATCGCCATGTTGCACCACCATGTTTCTACAGTAGCCCAGAACGGACAAACCAACACTGACTCTAGATTTCCTATTTTTATGTTGGCCACCGTCGTCAGCAGCCCCTCTGTGATAAGCAGTGTTGAAAATGTGAAACTAAACCTATGATCCAACTTGCATGCTAGGACCATTAATTTGCCAAACTGTGCAGTTTTATTTTGTTGTAATGAGGTAACAAAACTGCTAAGGGTAAATGTGTCAGAGTAAAAGTGAAATGAAACTCAAAACTGTGCTGTAATGAAGAGTTTTTACTTCATTAAATTACTCCACCTTATTGGAGTGACGATCAGGTGGGGAGAATGCCTCTCTAAATTAATGTTAATGCTGCAATCAAGTTGTCCAAGCTTTAACTTCAATTGTTGCAAATTAAGTTGTGAATATTTAAGATCAATGGGAAACACTTCAGATGTGAAATCAGCATTTTTAGGGGCCAATAATGAAAGTTTGAGAGCTGGTCAGCTAAAGAACCAACAGCATCTTCTATTTATGCCTATAATTTATGTTTTTCTGATATTTAATAAATGACAGTATCAGTTGAGCCTGTCCTGTGTGACAAGACACACGTCAGTCTGACTCAGTCCTGGTTTCTTAAAGATGCTGAAGTTCGAGGAAAAGTGCCAAAAGGAAATGAGCAGGACACAGCTGCAGACTGGACAGATACGTTCAAGTATTAAATTAATTGGATGTTCATGTAACTGAGACATTTATGTTGGATGTGTGGAGTCGTAGAAAGTAAGGACCAACATATCCCCCTCATGTTCCTGTCTGTTCTCTACTGTGTATTGCTGCCAAATAATGGTACAAGAAGTCTTTAATATTTAAGGGAGTAACTTCAAACCCACACATTTGAGGCACATATCCACACTGTACGTCATAGAAAACGCAGAGCACAAGAAGCACCAGTCTGTGTTTTGTTGCCAGTTTATCAGCATCACTTTGGGTGTGGACAGTATTGACTCATGATAAAGATTTACCTCTGATAATCAGCTGGTGGAAACACAACGTATGAGAGGTGTGATTTCACCACATTTGGTTTTCTACTGAAACACTGCAGCCTCTCCAAACCACCGGTGACTAAACTCTTAGAGACTTACATCTTTCACAACCCGCCTCTAATATGATTTACTTCTCTGCCTGAGGTCATTCTTTAAGAGTAGGCGTCTGTTTTGAAATACAGTGGGGGTTTTTTCTGTGTAAAATGAGTCCAAAGAAAAGGTCTCAGTAAAACTGGAAACAGAGCAGAGGAGAGTAGAAACAAGCCAGGTGTTTTACACGGAGAGAAAAATGATATGATGTAACTTTAATTGTTCCCTCAGAGCGACTCGTAGTAAGAGCTGACTCATGCCCCACGGACATAAATATTATTATTTCTACCAGGCGTAACCCTGGACAGGATCATGCGTGATCCTGTCCAACTAATCTCTCAAACTACTGGACCAATCAGCCTCATATTTTGTGTGCACACGTATTACTGTATGCTTAAGGAACTCTTGCAGTGATTCTCAGTTGTTGAAAAATTGTTTATACACTGTCCTATTACATCAGTTTTGTGGAAATCGTCTCAAAAACAACGAGCCTCCACGTCTGTTGCGGGACACATTTTGGCCTTTGTGTGCCTTAAAAACTGACATCAATAGAAAAGTTTTGTCTCATTTTAAACTGGAGAATCTTCAGATTATGTCCATACCTGATATGTAATGATCCAATAAAGTGCGGCACAAGACATGAATAATAAAATGACTGTTTATCTCCACCGCCATCTTAGCTGTAAGGGAGTCAGGAGGCACAATCATGCACCGGTAGTGTGCCAGACTTTAAAGCCAGTTTTCATAGCGACCAAATAATGATACTGCAATTTCTGGGAATCTGAGACGAGATGCCCTGCAGCACAAAAAGACTCTTTCCCATTAACTTTAGGGGTGTAAATCACCAACTTCATCACGATACGATATTATATCGATTTGTTTGGATGACGATACGATGATTGCCGATATCACAAAGTCTGTCACGATATGATTTCGATTCAGTTCAATTCAGGAGCCTTCGATCGATATGACGTGATATCATATGCCCATCTAACACAATCATTTACATCAACTCACAAAAACAACTAGAATATGATTTGACCATTTTATTTCTGAGCTCCTCCAGGTATCAGGCATTTGAATGAAAAACAGTATTCTTCTGTAACAAAAAATAATAAAAATAGACCTGTTCACTAAAGTCTCACATTTCTCATGTTTAAGTGAATTTCAAAATAAAGGTGTATCTTTAAGATGATGATATGGATCGATGTTTTTATTTTGCATCGATGTAATCGAATCATTAATCAATGAATCGATGTACTGATGTGGATCGATGTATCGTTACACCCCTAATTGACTTACATAGCAAAAGAGACGTCTGTATAACAGTGGCTAAATTTTTTTAGCGTCGCAACCCAACGTGAAATGACTCGTCTCGCTTTTGTAAATTCTAGAAATCATTAAATCATTTCATCTCCATTCAAGTTAGCAGAGCGCTAATCCAGATGTTAGCTGTTTGGCTGACGGAAGTAAGACACTCGGCCACACTTGGTCGCACAGGCTGCCATAAGTCTCTTGTGCAGTGAAGGATGTGAGTACTTCCTGATTCACTGCTGAAAACATTGAAGACAAAAACATCTCTTGCACAAAAGAGGGAGTTACTCAGAAACGAAGTGAAGTGTACATAGCAGTGTGTGTGTGTGTGTCTGTGTGTCTGTGTGTGTGTAACTGCGACTTGTTGTGTAGAGTCTTGTTGGTATTCTGTGGGAGACCTCAGCCATGAAAGTAGGAAGTAACAAACTGACCACACTAACACAGCGATGCCCTGCCCCCTCAAACACACACACACACACACACTGCAGCTCTTTTCAGACGGGGTATGTGTAACGTTTTTGGCTCCATCAGTCTGTTAAAGTGATGGTGTTTTGTGTTTCAGTGAACGGTGCTGAGCTGAAACTCTGATGATTAACAGGAAGACGACTGTTCTCGTCTCTCGTCTGATTGGCTGCATCACTGATGGATCTAAAAACTTACTTTGGGTTAAAACTTAACTGAAGTTGTTAAAGAGTGAATTCTGCTCCTCGTTTGATATTGTCTGACGGAACAGAAGTGTTAAATGACAGGATGTTAAAACTTGACAGGAATCCAATTGTTGTTACATTCAAGTCCTCGCCAAACAAGTTCACACAATGCTGATTCAGCCAATCACCACCAGGGAAGCTCTTAGTGTTTGTCAGTATACTGGAGAAAAAGGATTTATTATGTTAGCCAGTGAGGCAGAATTTCAAAATAAAAGCGCATCCCCAAGAAGATGCGAGATATGAATCAACGTTTTTACTTTACATCAATGATGTATTGGATTGCTGATCATTGAATTGATGTATTGGTCCAGACAGATGGATCAATACTGCAGTTTCTCCTGACCTATCAGCACATACACAGTTACTGATGTATCTACAGTTAATTAATGTGGTCTGGTGTATCAGCGTGGCTCATTTCTCTAACAGCAGCACACACATGAATACCTGACGTACACCAGCCTCTGAGCTGTTGAGGCCTGTTCTGGCCATAAAAGGTGAATCTGTCTCACACAGCTCCAACAAATCTCCTCCAGTCTGTACAGGATGTTTATGTTTCAGCAACATTCAGTCTGCAGCCGGCCGCAACAACAAGCAGCTGCCCTGCTGACGTGCCTCTGAGCATCTTGCAGACACTGAGACCCCTAGACCCACAGACCCTAAAGATGACTTTACAGACCCTACAGACCCTTCACAGCCTGTTGACCCGACAGACCCTGTAGATTAACCTACAGACTCTACAGACCCTTCAGACCCTACAGACTCTACAGACTCTACAGACCCTTCAGACTCTACAGACCCTTCAGACCCTTCAGACCCTACAGACTCTACAGACTCTACAGACCCTTCAGACTCTACAGACCCTTCAGACCCTACAGACTCTACAGACTCTACAGACCCTTCAGACCCTACAGACCCTACAGACTCTACAGACCCTACAGACTCTACAGACCCTTCAGACCCTACAGACCCTACAGACTCTACAGACCCTACAGACCCTTCAGACCCTACAGACTCTACAGACTCTACAGACCCTTCAGACTCTACTGACTCTACAGACTCTATAGACCCTACAGACCCTACAGACCCTTCAGACCCTACAGAACCAACAGACCCTTCAGACCCTACAGAACCCACAGACCCTACAGACCCTACAGACCCTTCAGACCCTACAGACCCTACAGACCCTACAGACCCTTCAGACCCTACAGAACCCACAGACCCTACAGACCCTACAGACCCTACAGACCCTTCAGACCCTACAGACCCTACAGACTCTACAGACCCTTCAGACCCTACAGACCCTACAGACCCTACAGACCCTTCAGACCCTACAGACTCTACAAACCCTTCAGACCCTACAGACTCTACAGACCCTTCAGACCCTACAGACCCTTCAGACCCTACAGACCCTACAGACCCCACAGACCCTACAGACCCTACAGACCCTTCAGACCCTACAGACCCTACAGACTCTACAGACCCTTCAGACCCTTCAGACCCTTCAGACCCTACAGACCCTTCAGACCCTACAGACCCTACAGACTCTACAGACCCTACAGACCCTACAGACCCTTCAGACCCAACAGACCCAACAGACCCTTCAGACCCTTCAGACCCTACAGACCCTTCAGACCCTACAGGCCCTACAGACTCTACAGACCCTACAGACCCTACAGACCCTTCAGACCCAACAGACCCAACAGACCCTACAGACCCTTCAGACCCTACAGACCCTACAGACTCTACAGACCCTACAGACCCTACAGACCCTTCAGACCCTACAGACCCTTCAGACCCTACAGACCCTTCAGACCCTACAGACCCTACAGACTCTACAGACCCTACAGACCCTACAGACCCTTCAGACCCAACAGACCCAACAGACCCTACAGACCCTTCAGACCCTACAGACCCTACAGACTCTACAGACCCTACAGACCCTACAGACCCTTCAGACCCTACAGACCCTTCAGACCCAACAGACCCAACAGACCCTACAGACCCTTCAGACCCTACAGACCCTACAGACTCTACAGACCCTACAGACCCTACAGACCCTTCAGACCCTACAGACCCTTCAGACCCTACAGACCCTTCAGACCCTTCAGACCCTACAGACCCTTCAGACCCTACAGGCCCTACAGACTCTACAGACCCTACAGACCCTACAGACCCTACAGACCCAACAGACCCTACAGACCCTTCAGACCCTACAGACCCTACAGACTCTACAGACCCTACAGACCCTACAGACCCTTCAGACCCAACAGACCCAACAGACCCTTCAGACCCTTCAGACCCTACAGACCCTACAGACCCTTCAGACCCTACAGACTCTACAGACTCTACAGACCCTTCAGACCCAACAGACCCTACAGAACCAACAGACCCTTCAGACCCTACAGAACCAACAGACCCTTCAGACCCATCAGACCCCACAGACCCTACAGAACCAACAGACCCTTCAGACCCTTCAGACCCTACAGACCCTTCAGACCCTACAGACACTACAGACCCTACAGACCCTTCAGACCCTACAGACCCTACAAACCCTTCAGACCCAACAGACCCTACAGAACCAACAGACCCTTCAGACCCTTCAGACCCTTCAGACCCCACAGACCCTACAGACCCTTCAGACCCTACAGACCCTTCAGACCCTACAGACCCTACAGACCCTACAGATCCAACAGACCCTTCAGACCCTACAGACTCTACAGACCCTTCAGACCCAACAGACCCTTCAGACCCTTCAGACCCTTCAGACCCTTCAGACCCCACAGACCCTACAGACGACTTCATAGACCCTGAAGACAACTCTACAGACCCCACAGACCCTGCAGATAACCTTGACACCCTGTAGACACTGCTGCAGACTCTGGTAGAAATTGATAGACTGAACACTGATGTTGTTGCCTCTGGCTGTAGTGCTGTTAGTCAGTGGCCTAGTTATGTTGCCCTCTGTGTGTCTGTGTGTCTGTGTGTGTGTGTGTGTGTGTGTGTGTGTGTGTGTGTGTTTCTCCTCCCACAATAGAGTTCTTTGTTGTTGATCTAACCTACATGATTGCTGGCCAAAGCTTTACTGGACCAGAGAATTAACTGGAATTCTTGTGTGTGTGTGTGTGTGTGTGTGTGTGTGTGTGTGTGTGTGTGTGTGTGTGTGTGTGTGTGTGTGTGGCATTATGACTCTGACTCAGTGTGTTAGTCCGTCCTATTCTTGCTGTCTAACCATGATGCACCACAAGCTTTTGTTCCTACTTGATTTTTTCTTTTCTTCCAGAAGTGTGACTCCTCCACAAATATACGTTTCTGTGTTACTGGTGCGGCTCGTAACAGGAAGTGTGGGGGAAAAGAAAGATATAAATATGATTCTGAGGCCACAGTCCATCCACATTTAGACTGTTAAATATGTAAACACATCTTTTCCTCTCAGTTTCAGACTCAAACTGATAAAATCTTGAAACTGCAGCTCAGTGTTTGAGTGTGTCTGAGCTGACATGAGCTGAGCTTTTGCTAAACGATGATGTAAGCTGCTCAGTGAGGGTGGAGCTGTGAGACTGTGAAGTTAAGATGTCAGACTCAAGTTGTTTCCAACCCTCTCTGAACACCTAAACAAAGTCACAACTATGAAATACATATCTTTATCATCACCACAGCACCAAAATCACTTTTTATACTTGTTTTGTTGTCGGACAACAGGAACAGAAAATATGTTGTGAACTGTGCTGCATTAAAACAGAAGCAGGAGGAGACTGAATGGAGGTTTAACACCCAGCAGAGGAGCAGAAAACAGTTTCAGAAAAGTGAAGACTGTAGGGCTGAGCGATTTAACGACTATGTACCATATAGTTCTATATTTTCAAGCAAGATATAAATGTAGACGACACCGTTTATATAGATATACCCCAAGTTGCTGCTCCTTCGTTTAATTTGTCTGTTCATTAGTCTACAGTGTGACATCGATCTGTATGTTGCACATGCTAAGCTTAATCAGTCTGTGAGATGAATGAAGTTACTGCAGCAGCACACGTACAACTCTGTGGGACTTTTCCACTGTAACTTTTGGCTGCGGCAAATTGCGTTTCCATTATCAGTTTAGACGTGCCGAGCCACACCACAGATGGACGTTCTCCGCAGTAGGTCCAAAAGCCGGGCCTCCTGCCCTCAAGCGGGTAGCGGTGACGTCTCGCCAACTGCAGCCAACATCCGATGACCCTGCTTTTCCCTCTCGAACAAGCCGTGTGTGTTTTGAGACTCTCCTCACCTCTGTCTGCAAGAGACCAGAGAGAAAGGTCTCTGTAGCTCTGTAGCTTCTGACAGAATCTCTGTGGTTTGGAGTTTAGTTTCTCTCCTTCGTCCTGTTTTTACTTCCACCTTTATTCTGACACCATCCTTCAGATAATTATGTCTTTTATTTAAAGTGATTTAAAATCAGATTTTGGCTCGGTTGAGCGTCATGGCCTCACAGAGCTGCTGTCGTAGCTGTGGATCGTTTCTCATCATGTTACCATCGACATGGACTAATTTCTTTGGTTAAGGGTTGAAGTCCTCCATTGACAAACCAAAACACAAAGAGACAAAGAGTCTGTTGCCATGGTTACAGTGCTGGTAGGATGGTTACTAGCTGGCACAAACACTTGGCATCGTGACCAACATAATTTCATGTCAGGGAAAAAAACATCCGATTTCTTTTTCTGAACTCTTATGTTTTTAATCCACAGTGTGGGATGGTACCAGAATACTGCGGCCACTGTTTCATCAGTCACACAGTTTTTTTTTTGTTGTTGTTTTTTTTTTTTAATCCAGCAGCTGACATTTGTCATCAGGCCGGAGTTTCCCAACTTGGACGGAAAATCCCCACGTTTCCTCCCTGTCTGCCCATAACATCCCTGACCAGGCTTAAATATTTATCTGCCTCTTATCTGTGTGCTGTGTGAGATCTGTGTGGGAAGCTGCTTTTGTTTCAGCAGCCTCTCACAGAGCTCGCTGGTGTTTTTGTCTTTGAAAGCAGCATAAGTTGAGCCAGCTGGCTCCAGGCTGAGAGCAGGGCGGGGCTGGCTGCTGGCTGCCTCCTCATTACTACACATACAGTCAGAGTGTGGATACAGGACACTTTATGTAGTCTATGGACTGTGGGATTGATCTCGTTAACTGGAAACTGTTTAATGAAAATAAAACTGTCCACTGAAAACTGAAAGGTTATATATATGTATGTACATGAGATCAAATTGACTCGGTTTCTTTTCAGTTTAGTGTCAGTTTTCAGTGATGTTTTGATTGTTTCAGTTTAGTTTTTGTTGATTAATAATGTTTAGTTTCATTAGTTAGTGACAGCCGTGACCAGAGGCATTATGTTTACTAGATGTCCATTCATCCATACACATATGTCCGTACCATGCATGTGAGCAAGATATCGCAAGAATGCCTCAAATGCCCACTTGGACTCAACGATGAACTGATTAGTTTTTGATGGTTATAGGTCATAGGTCAAAGGTCAAGGTCACTGTGACCTTGTCTGTCTCATTCTTGTGAACGCAATATCTCAAGAACACCATGAGGGAATTTCTTCAAATTTGGCACAAAGGTTGACTTGGACTTAAGGATGCGCCAATTTGTTTTTGGGGGTCAAGGGCTGAGGTCATTGTGACCTTTCATCTGTCTCATTCTCATGGGCACGATATCTCAAAAACACCTTAAGGGAATTCCTTTTTTTATATTTGACACAACTGTCCACTTGGACTGAAGGATAAACTGATTCAAATTCGGTGGTCAAAGGTCAAGGTCAGTGTGACCTCACAAAACATGTTTTCATAACTCAAGAATTCCCCATGCTAATTATGACAAAATTTCACTCAAATGTCTAACAGGATAAAATAATGAAGTGGTGACGTTTTATATGATAAGGGCATCATAATGTTCTGCATAAAACGCTTCATGGGTAGTTATTCAGCGTCATATTATTATTCTCTCTTTGTCTCTTTGCAGATGACAGGATGAATGATGCAGGAGTTCCGATGGAGTTTAAATCCAAACAGTGGTTTGGTGCCTCGGTACGATCTGATGGAGAACACATCCTGGTGAGAAACACACACACAGAATGACACAATGATTGTTTCCTGGTCTGAACCTGGCCTCCGCTGAGCAGCGTCCATGTTGGTCTGAGTATTGTGTGTGTCTTCCAGGCCTGTGCTCCTCTGTATCAATGGTCGACCTTCGGCGTCTCCGAGCGAGAGCCGGTAGGAACGTGTTACCTGAAGAAAGGATCGACTGTGGTCGAGTACTCGCCCTGCAGATCAAGTCTGTTCTTTTCTTTTCTCCACTGAATATCTGTAATGATAATAAAAATGATTAATCACCTGTTTACCCGTAAAATATGATGTTTTATTTTTCTGTCCAGAGTTAAGCTCACCTGAGGGACAGGGCTTCTGCCAGGCCGGCTTCAGTGCCGACTTCTTAAAGGTACCAACTTATCTTCCTTTATTTTTACTTCTTTCACAGTGTTTGTACATTGTGGTATTCATACTTTCACTGAAGTGAAGGTCCTGAATACTTCCTCCACCACCAACCTGAGCAGCCAATAATGCAAGATTTATACTCATGCGTCCACTCAACGCTGTAGCCTGACATGCACCGCCTCAGAAATGTAACTATGCGTCACGGCAACTAAGCTGAAACCATTTCCCTCAGTGGAAACAAAACTTTTATTGACTTTAATTCACAGATAAGAAACAATACATTGTGAAGACAATAAAGCCTCCAAAAAATAGCATTTTAAGTCTTGTGTGTGATTTATCCTTGCTTCATATGAGCAGAGGAAATCTCTGCTAGCTGCTAGGCTAATTTATACAATGTAAAATGCCATAGGCTTGTGCTAATAATGTTAGCATGTTGTATTTGTGGGGAAAATGGGTCCAATTAAAGACAAGTGTTTGTCTGTGAATGCTGTGAGTGTGTTTAATGTGTGTTTTTAATCAATTAAACTTTATAACACTTCATAGAAACTCCACCATCTTGGAGGTGTAACTGCAGAGTGACACAGACAGAACACAGCACACGTATAAATGCTCATAACAGCGTAGGCCCGTGCATAGGCTACGGCGTAGAGCTGAGGCACAATATAAATCCTGCTTAAGAAGTAAAAGTAATAAAAATCTCTCTTATGTGTCCGTGTGTCTCCAACGCGATGCATCAATACGTATTCTTGCTTTTATCATCTTTCTTTATTCGTTAGTTTCTTTGTTTTTGTGTTTTCATCAGGACAAAAGAGTGGTGGTGGGAGGACCTGGCAGCTTCTACTGGCAGGGTGAGTGTGTGTGAGAGTGTATTGTGTGTGTGTGTGTGTGTGTGTCCATGTTCATGTCATCTCCCTACAGTCAGCAGGTGAATTCTGCAGCAGCTCAGTGTGAATAACAGAAGATAAGGATTCCTCTCCTGAAACACTGAGTTGCCAGTTGGCAGTTTTCTGTCCTCACAGTCTCTGACAGGCCTTTAAAGGAGAAGTCCTCTTTAATACAGCTTGGATCCCGTTTCATACTTTGACTTAAATCAGTAATAATAACTTTGTGCTCACAAACTAAAAGTAGCCTGCACAGTTTTTTCCACTTGTAGCGCTGTGGAGCTGTGTGTGTGTGAGTGGGTCCTTTTGTTATTAGGACACGTTTGGGAGCGTTTTAAGAATTCTGACGCTTTGGCTCCAGATCATTAAAGACACATTTGTGTCGTTTGTCTCGACCAGTGACTCGGCTCCATGTTGTGTTTGGTGGCTGCTGGTTCAGCATGCCTCGGTGTGTTGTGTCACTGTGGGAATCAAACACATCATCCAGAGGTCATGTGATGTTTACTCCAAGTTCGTTTGATTCAGTGTGACTGACACTTTCAGAAGATATCATGATCTGTGGTGTCAGACATGATGGGGAACAGACTGTCCTCATGTCTGCAGAACCCGCCTGAGAACCTTCATGTTTGACACAGTGACAGATTCACTTTATTCAGATCACCAGATCTGCAGCACCATCACCAGCTTAGAGTTTAATCAGCAGGTGAGGGTTCAGACAGGGCGTGTGTGTGTGTGTGTGTGTGTGTGTGTGTGTGTGTGTAATGATCTGACACTAGAGGGTGTGACGGACTGGCAGACAGAGTGTATCCTGAACGCTGAGTCGTCACTACGTTTCCTCTCTGGGGTGTGTTTGCCTAATTATTGTTTCCTGTTGACTCAACACACACACACACACACACACACACACACACACACACACACACACACACACTCCTCTGGTTCTGATTAGACCCTTGTTAACACTGTGTCTCTGTGGCTCCTTTAATTACATGTTCTGTGTTTTTCTAAACCAAAAGTGTTTCAGCCTTTAGCCAAAGCATTCTGTTCCTTAGATTCTGCTCTGATCTACTTCCTCCTATTGTCCCCTAATGTTCTCCTTCTCTTTCTTAAATTCCCATTTTGTTCTCCAGCATTCTCAGCTCTCTTCTGTAATGCTGTGTACACACTACACGATATCAACCCAATTGTAGCCTGACGCAATGTCGTACAGTGTCGGCACGTGTAGTGTGTCATAGTGGACGACAACGGACGCCACGTCTGGGACGCCTCACAACATCCCAACTGAAAGTCTAGCATGTTTGATTTTCTATTTGTCGTTCATGACTGCTCCCATCACAGCGGTCACTTTGACCAATAGAAACACAGAGCGATCTGCTGCCGTGGAAACTGTATGTCAACAACAGCCAAGCCTTTCTGACACTTCCTGTAGGGATGTTACCGCACAGAGTAAAAAGGGTAAAAAGATGGTGTGAAACAGCAGAGGCCGTTATTTATTATTCCCTCTGTATTTTTATATTTTTACTTTTTATCCACTCCCGTTGCCTTGTTAGGGTTAATGCATCGTCATTTCAAACTCAACACTTCCCGTATCTGTTGAAAATTAAAAGCCCCTTATACCTTTGGTTGAGATAATTCATTTTCTAAAAAGGCTTTTATTGTGAAACATTTGCAGGAACTTGTTGCGGAGGATTCAGTGACTTGCATGCTTGTGTACGGTACTTCAAATGTAGCTCCGCCCATCTGGTGGCACTTTTTACGTTACTACAACATTTCGGCTGGCACATGAACAGACACAGTGACTCAAATGATAGTTAAAGTAATAAAATTAGGACAAGAATAACCCGATGACATCACATACGTCGTGAAAGACGACCGGGTATAATTGGTGTGGACCATCGTGGAGTGTGTCATGTCCGTCGGCCAAGTCACGGCACGATTTTATGACTCCACAATCACCAAATCTGACGCAGTGACTGTCGGAACGGACAGAAATGTCGTGTGGTGTGAACAATTCTCCTCCCTCTTCAGGTCAGCTGATATCTGACGACGTCTCTGAGATCTTCGCCCGGTTTAATGGACACCTCTACACCACGTACGCAAACACTCTTGCCACCAGGTCGGCCGTCGCTCAATATGACGACAGTTACCTCGGTAACCACACACACAGACACACACACACACACACACACACACAGGTCTTAATTAAAGTAGAGAACATTCTCCTGCCTCAGCAGACAGAGTTCTGTAATGATCTATGTAATGTTCTCAGGGTACTCTGTGACGGTCGGAGACTTCAACAATGACGGAAAAGAAGGTGAGAACAAAGATTAATCTCAGTCTGATTCCTCCTTTAATTTAACGTAGAACACTTCTGCTCCTTTGGGTTTCTGTACTAAAACATCTGATGACAATGTGGACGTTCTCCAGTTTTCTGTCAGTTAACAGACCAAACAGCTCATCGAGAAATTGTATATTAATATAGATTAATGATTTATGACGATGAAACGGTCGCTCGCTGACTGAACTAGTGAGAGTTGTGTTTTCTGTCCTGTACAGATTATGTGACTGGAGTTCCTCGTGGGGACAAAGCACTGGGTTATGTAAGTGTTAAAGGTTCAACACACACACACACACACACACACACACACTGATCCCCACAGGATGGACAGATGTGTGTTGTTGTGGTGGTGACAGAAGACTGTCTCCATACAGTCTCGTGGTGTCAGTTCAGTGTCTGTGCACAATCATGTTTTAAACTGCCGATGTTGAAGTGTGTGTGTGAAGCTCGGCTGACATCCCGTGTTGTGTTTAATGTTTTAGGTGAACATCTTTAACGGCGCCAACATGGAGTCCATGGTGAACTTCACAGGAACACAGGTGAGCTGGAGGACACCGCCTACAACACGGATGGTTACTGTTTATCTGTATCTGTGTGGGCCTTCAGTTTGGGACCAGACTGATGTGGAGATCATGTCACACAGATTATTAGCCCATCTGGCCCACGTTGAGCCAATCAAAACTGTTTATCTAATATGGGGCACGTTTCAGACGATGACTGGCAACTTCAAGACGTGATGACAAAATTTTTCCGATGGCACACCCTCGCACCAGGGACACTACGGCGAGTGTAGAGCTAGTTTTGCAATAAGGAGCGCCATGAAGGCATTTCAAAAGATGGCTGCAGCTGAAATTTCTGTTGATATTTTATTTTTAAATTCTCGCTCAGACATATTAGTAGTGGGGTACAACAAAAACGGTATCGGCCCAAAATTCAACAATCTGTGCATCTCTTAAAATAACAGAAAAAAGAATAGTTTCTTTCTGAAACAAAGAGAAATGAAAAATAAGACACAAAATCAGGTAACGCACCCCAAAGTAACAATTAGACTTGAAGTGTCAGCTTTGAGCTTTCTGTCATGATCATTTTAAAATGGTGTCCGGAGAGTAGTAGTTAGAGTTGTTGAAGTGTAAACATTGACGTGAGTATTGCCAAACTTGGCCATGGAGGAACATCACAGCAGTGAGGGAGAGTGAGGAAGAGGAGGGGAGGTGTGATTGGAGGAGGAGACAGAAACATAAATGGCAGGAAAAGAGGATGTCATCAGCAGACGTTAATGACAAAGTTCCTCCTCACTTTCCTGTCCGTCCTCCATAACTGTCGCTCTGAACACACCAGCCTCTCTTTCATCTGTTTCCTGCCCCGCAGACGTTTCTCTGATGTCCAGCCCATGTTAGTCACAGTGATCCTGTATTTTGCTTTTGAATCAGCTCTGTGACTCATCTGATCCTTTAAATCAAACTGCTGCTGACCTCAGAGCGGCTCACCAGTGTCTCAGCTCTCTGAACTGAACCAGAGATTTCTGTGTTGTCACATGAATGACAGCAACAGAGAGGCAGGCGTTAGACCTCAGGCTGCCTCCAACAACGCTCAGTAAACATGTTTAAAAAGAAAAACATGCAGGTAAAAAGTAATCTGAGACAAAATGTAAAGGTAGTGGATATAAAACCATCATGAACAGCTGGGTAATGATTAGTTTTAGCATTAACCCCTCCTCCTCCTCCTCCTCCTCCTCCTCCTTTTCCTCCTGCTGAGTTAACAGGCAGTAAACGTGTACATGAGTCTGATGAGACCTGTCACTAAACTGAAAAACACTTCCTGTTGATGTTTTCCCGATAGAAGCCGATGTGTTTCTGTTTGTCTGTTATGTTTTTACAATTTACAGGCTGTGATATTAAGGTGATTTAAGAACATGAGCTCATTATTTCCTCCTTCTCTCCTCTTGTAGATGGCGGCCTATTTTGGACATTCAGTTGCTGCCACTGATGTTAATAACGATGGGTGAGTCTGTCTGTGTTGAAGTTACCAGCTGAGAGGTAACATTTTCTACTGGGAGAGTTCCTAAAGGGAAAATAAGATCTTCTATATCCTCTGTTGACTCCTGGCAGCACACTGATGGTTCCTCCTCTTCCTCACACTCTTTCTGCCTCCTGGAGATTTAACATCTCCCTTTGTCTCTGGAGATGAGTCATATCTCCGTCCCTCCATCATTTCGAGGGCTGTTTATGAGAATGTTTCGGCCTGAAACACCTGATTTCATGGCAGTTGGCAGGTTTTTTTTTTGTAGTCAATTTGCAGGGACAAGTGAAAGTACCAAAAAAGAGTTGTGATGTTGTTCAGTTTAGGACTAGATGTTACCGTGATGCACATACTTGAGGCTATGAGTGGGAGCAATAGTGCCATCTGGGGGTCAGAGTGGGAGCCAAAGAGTTAGATGGATAGAAGAGTAGGAAAAAGCAAAGGTAGATAGATAAGTAAGAAGGAGCATAGGGAAGGCAGAGCCAAGGACAGACGTCTGTGCAGACTGAACTCTCCCCCACCGGACTGGGCCGTACACTCTGCCTCACCCTACTCCCTCATTTTGAGAAGGAACTAACAGAAGAACTTACCTAACTTTAATGGAGGTGGAGTCTAACTGGCTGCACATTCTTGCGAGTGTGGGTTAGAGTTGGAGTCATGCAGGGAGAGGGGGCTAAATTCAAGTTGCTATAGCAGTGAAGGTCCAAGCTGCCGTCTGCTCTCATCCAGGGGAAGTAGTGTCGTAGTGTCGGGGAGTGAGGCTGTTCTGTTCAAGTGTGATGACATGTTGTCTAAACTGTTGTTATTGGACAACGCTACAGATGATTCCTCCAGCAGATTGACACATAAACTAAAGTCTTTAGTAGCTGAGACATTTCTTTAGTTTTAAAGGTCAAACTTGGTTTAGTAAATCAGTGGTTTGAAAGTAGTTTATGTTCAGTGCTGCGACTCACTCCAGACTTAATGTGTCCATTTTAATATCAAACTATGAAAAACATCTCCAACACAGCACACGTCTCTGCCACCTGCAGCGTGATCACAGCTGGTGGCAGTTAAGTGTCGTAAAATGCTGCAGTGTGCCAATTAAAGACAGGCGAAGAAGACCACAAGGTGATGCAAACAATGTAAACAATTCAAAACAAACACTTGACATGTGTTTTATGGAGCAGGAAATACATTCAGTGTGTGTGTGTGTGTGTGTGTTTGTTTGTGTGTTCGAGGCCTTGAAGACACGTGTGTTGTAGTGAGAAATGTCAATGTGTGTGTGTTACAGATCCTTCCCTGCAGGAAAAGTACTAACACCACACTAAAAATACTCCGCTAAAAGTTAAAGTCCTGTCTTCAGAGCCTTCCCAAAGTAAACATATTCTCAGCAGGATGTCGTTAAAGTAGTTTCAGTCAAAGTCAGTATGTTTTCTTTCTGTCTGATGTTTTTGGATGAATATTCCTGCTGCATTAATGTGTCCTTTTGTCGCAGCAGATGTTTCAGGTTATGCTCGTTTGAACTCCTTTAAATCCTGTTGGGTAGTTTAACCTACAGCGTTGCATCAGATTCTGCAGATTCTTTACCGTCCGTGAAAAAAAAAAAATTTAGTTTTAGTTGTAGTTAAAATCTTAGTTACAACATGATTGAGCTAGTAAAGCAGTTTTGTGTTGCTATGTGTGGTATTTATTCAGTTTTGGGAAATCACGATGTCTAGAAAGCATCAGTGGCTGCAGCTGACAGGGACAGCTAACAGCAGCAGCAAAGCTAACATCAGGACGTCATCTGTTAAAAGCCTCCATTTTTAAGGTGGTGTACATGTTAGGAAGAAATAAACTTCATAATTTCAAAACTTCATAAACACTCGCTGCTTTATCACTTGCATTCACTTGTACTTTACTTACTTACTAATTTTATTTAATATAATAAAATCACATTTCAGCACATATTTCAGTACAGTAAATATCAGATACTTTAAGACTTTTACTCAAGTAATATTCTACCAAAGTCATTTTCTGGTAAGAAATCTGTACTTTTATTCAAGTGAGGCGTTCAGGTACTTCATCCATCACTGTTGAGAATTAACATAAAGAAAACTCTTGATCCACATCTGGAGATACATGGTTTTTACTGGACAGGAAGTAACTGTCAGACAAATGCAGTGCAGTAAAAAGTACAAGATTTACCTCTGAGGTGGAGGAGAAGGAGGAAGGAGCACAACATGGAAATACTCGAGTACTAGTACCTTAAATTTGTACTGAGTAAATGTACTCAGTTAATGTGTTAATGATGTGTTTGCTTTGTTTCCTCTGTGTGTGTTTGTGTCTGTTAGTCTGGTGGATGTACTGGTTGGAGCTCCTCTCTTTATGGACAGAGTGGCCAACGGAAAACTGAGGGAGGTCGGACAGGTAGGAAACACACACACACACACACACACACACACACACACACATGCAAAACACTGCAGTTATTTAGTAACTAAATATTCCTGTGCACACACATGCAGCTAAAGATGAACGTCAGAGTGCTGAAGGATGCAGTAAGATGTGTGTCAGCGCTAAGGTTAGCATGCTAACACTAAAAACAAACATGACATTTCCACCAACCGTCACCTTGGCGTTCCTGTTGGAGGTGCGAATGCGAACAGAAATAAGCACTTGAAGGTGTGAAGTTCTCGAGGGAGTTCCCCAAAACAGTTTGGTCTGAAAATGCGTCGTTATTGAAATAAGACTCACCAGTGACTTTCTGATGCCATTAAGGTCAAATTAACTCCTTTGTGACATCTGAAAACTGAGGCTAGAGGCACTTTGGGAGCACAGACCTTTACCAAGACCAGATGCCCCATCTCACAGTGTTAACGAAAGAAAACAATAATCTGTGGACCTCTGTGATTCAGATCAACTTCAGTGGGTTCTCCCTCAGCCCAGGCTTCACCCTTCTACCAAGCTTCAGTAAAATCAGCAGTCAGGTTTTATTGTAATCCTGCTGAGGAACAAACCAAACTGAAAATTAAAGGAATATTTCAACTTTAAAGGGACTATTTGTGTATCAGTTACTCACTGTGAGAACACTGTGTTTCTCTCGCGCCTCCACATTGACCGAAGAATCCAAAAAAATCTAAATTCTTCACAAACTGAAGTAACCAGGGTCCACCTGTAACATCAGCAAAACTATATCAAAACATCTGTTTACAAACGCTCACACAGCTGGTTCAGAATTATCCAGGTCTCATTTCACAGTTGTATGATCAGCACTTCACAAGTGTGCCTGAACATGCCTGAGCCTGAGCTCTGCCTGAGCAGAGTTCAAACACACGCACATGTTCAAGCACGCTACTCGTCCGTGCATGAGATCAAAATATTTTAGGTGAAAGCCATCTGAACCAGTTGTGTGAGAGTTTGTAAACAGATGTTTTGATAGGGTTTTGCTGTTGTTAATCGAATGTTCCCTTTTTGGATTCTTCAGTCACAAAGTTTTCTTCATGAATTCAACATAAAACAGGAAGTCACTGATATACACACAGTCTTTTTGCTTGTGAATTATTACTTTAAAGGAAGAAATAACCAAATAACCTCCCTAATTATTGCAGCTGACAGCCTGTGTGTGTGTGTGTGTGTGTGTGTGTGTGTGTGTGTGTGTGTGTGTGTGTGTGTGTGTGTGTGTGTGTGTGTCCTCCAGGTGTCGGTGTACCTGAGCAAGGGAGGGTTTTCCTTCCAACGTCCTCAGATGCTCACAGGGTCGGATGATTACGCCAGGTACGGCTCTGCCATCATAGCCCTGGGAGACTTGGACAAGGACGGCTTCAACGGTAAGACACACACACACACACACACACACACACACACACACACACACAGTCCCTGACGTGGATCGTTTCCTGCTCCACCTCACGTCTCCTGTCTTCCTCCAGATGTGGCCATCTCTGCTCCTTATGGAGGCCCCGACCGTCACGGTTTGGTCTACATCCACAATGGCCGCCCTGGAGGACCTGACCCCACACCTTCACAGGTAAAAACCACAGACATGGTCTGAGTCTCCAGATTTACACTGTGCTGTGTCACGTTAACTGTGTGTCTCGTCCCTCAGGTCCTGCAGGGGAAGTGGGCTTCCAGCTACATGCCGGCTAGCTTTGGATACGCCATGTCTGGAAACACTGACATAGACCAGAATGGATACCCAGGTACACACACACACACACACACACACACACACACACACACACACACACACACAGCAGGGATCATATGAACTGCTGCTATGTAAAAAGCTGATGTGCGTCTCTGTCTTTCAGATTTAATAGTGGGAGTGTTCGGAGCAGACAAAGCTGTTTTATACAGGTAAACCTACTGTGTGTGTGTGTGTGTGTGTGTGTGTGTGTGTAGCCCCTGCTGAGGCTGTGTGTGTGTGTGTCTGTGAGCAGTTTAATGAGCGAGGCCACCTCTGATATCAAAGAGTTTTCTCCTACTGACTTTATAGATGCTATTAGGAGACGTTTAACCCCTTCAGCAGAGAAACATGTGCCTGTTTAGACCTGAAACTAACATGTGATCCAACCTCAAATGTACAACAACGACCACCAGGGCACATTGTGATCCGATGACTGAAAACACTTGCCGAGGTGGTCTGGGACGCATTTGACCACGTATCTTTTGTAGTGTCCACAGTGATGCATCCTGATTCGTCCCAGTCAGGAAGATAACAGGAAACACATCATGGCTGCAGGACATGGTGGTTGTTTCGCGTGCTAACACTCTACAACCTGCCTATTGTACAACGATTTAGACAGTTTGTTTCCATCATTTTGTCCTGTAGAAGGAGACGTGTTGAATTCTGCAGACAGTCATATCTCCAGCTCGACCGACACAACCACTAACATAGGTAGCAAGCATGTTAGCAAACAGCTAGCCACAGTTTGGATGTACTAACTCGGTTCGTTATCGTATGTGACGTAGGCAGAAGCATAATCTGAAGACAAATCAGCTGGAGACAAATGATAGATACAGGTGTGAGCTGTGACGGGCATACACGAGGACTTGGATGTCAGTTTTCGTTCAACATTTAAAGTATTTGCAGTTCAGCCTCCCACATGTGAACTTTGATAGTTTATTTTTAAAAATGGGTGAAATCTCATTACATTGTGGTGTGAGTTTGAGCTCCCTGCTGGGGAGCAGCTGGGCTGAAGTTTAAAACAAACACACAGTGACAGGGCTAACTGTTAGCATCACACGGATGATGGTTATTAACAGGTTTAACGATGGTTTCGAGCTGTTTCAGTGTTGGCTTGACTTTTATGAAACCGTTAGACATCCGTGTCGGATTTAGCCCCTGCTGTGTTAGTTCGTGCTGACTGAGCAGTTGTTGAATTTACTGGTGCTGCTACCTGTGTAAAGGCAGCAACAGAAAGTTTGCTGATCCGGCACAGATACAGCCAATAGAGGCGCGAGAGAGCGGAGTCAAAAGTTTCACACAGCAACAAATATGGAGACGGTGGGGGAGGTCGTGCGGCCACTATATAAATACCAACACGTGGACAGAGAATTCTTTTCACCATTCCACCATCTTTTATTTCTTCGTCATATCTCGCTTGAACTACGATACTCTGCCTCCATGATCTCCCGTCGTACTGCTTTGTTTCGTCCGCTTTCAGAAAATATGCACAAATACGGACAGAAGGCTCTGTCCATCTCCGTCTCTAACGTTGAATATAAATGAGCCCTTGCATTCCTATTCTTATGTTAGATTTTCTTTTTGCAAGTACTCGAGTACTTGACAGTCTCAGCCGTCAGTTTGTTTTTGGATCACAGATGCAGGTTAATACCAGTTGTAAACCGGCTCAGTGTGTTCCCTTGCTAATTTATTTGTATGTGTGTGTGTCAGAGCGCGTCCAGTGATCAGTGTGAACGCCACATTAGACATAACGCCTCTGATCATCAACCCAGAGGAAAAGACCTGCACACTCCCTGGTACCAGCACCATGGTGTCCTGGTGAGTTTCATCTGTTTAATATCATCATCAGTATTTTATTTTACATCAGTTTCCCATGAAAGATCAGCGAACAGGAAAATATCTGTTTACAAAAATATCTGTGTGGACAGGGCTTTATTTTCAGGGGATTATACACTAATGAAAACATGCTTATTATATTATACACCATCTCTGCCAGTATGTAAATCCTTCACACTGGACCTTTAAACATAAAGACTGTCAGACTGAACTCTGTGTGTTTCCAGTTTTAAGGTGAAGTACTGTCTGAAGGCCAGCGGACACGGAGCTCCAGCTGCTCTCAGTGAGTTCAACAGCAGCTGAACTTTCTGATGATGCTGTGTGAAGACCGCTAACACACACACACCCCACAGATCTATCATGTCAACATCAGTCATACGTCCTGCAGCGTCTTGACCTCCTCTCTGTTGCGTCTCCTCCAGATTTCCGTGTGGACCTCCTGTTGGACCGTCTGAAGCAGAAGGAGGCGACCAAACGTGTCCGCTTCCTGCATGGTGGGACCTTCCAGTACTCCAAGAACATGACGGTGTCCAATGGCAAAACCCCCGCCTGTGAGGAGCAGGAAGTCTTCCTGAGGGTGAGCAAATGAAATGCACTTTACAACCAAAGAAGAAGAAGCACAGAAAAGTGTAGGAAAGGTTCATCACGTTTCATTAACAGCAGGTTGTGTTTGACTACACCTGTGTGTAAATCCTTCAGTGTCTGTGTCAGAGGAGCTGTGTGATGTCTGTTAAGTGTCCTCCAGTGATATCACTTGACGCGGCGTCAGTTGAAGACTACAAGTTAGAAAAGTAAAAACAATCTGGAGGTGTAGTGTTAGAAAGAAGTTGCAGCTCATCTCAGAGTCTACCACACTGCTGTCAGAGGGAGAGGTGCATTGTGGGTATTGTAGGCTCCAGGTTTTGATGATTCTGCTGCATCGATGTTATGTTTTCCTGAGTACTGGCTCCGTGAGCTACATGTGGACACAAAGTCTCACTCCTTCAGAATAAGAGTTGTCTCTTTGTGTGTCTGTCTCTCAGGACGACCGTGAGTTTCGGGATAAGATCACGCCCATCTCCGTGGCGATGGAGTACAAACTGGACTACCAGCTAGCTGCAGATCAAACGGGACTGCTGCCCATCATTGACATGTCAGCGCCGTCCAACGTCACCAAGCAGGTAACACACCGGAGTGTGTGTGTGTGTGTGTGTGTGTGTGTGTGTGTGTGTGTGTGTGTGTGTGTGTGTGTGTGTGTCTGTCTGTCTGTCTGTCTTACATTTATTATATTTAGTTGGACTGATGCCTTCACTGCCTCAACTTTAAGTATTCAGTATTGTATGACTGACCTGTTCCTCCCTCCCTCAGGCTCACATCCTGTTGGACTGTGGAGATGACAACATCTGCAAACCTGACCTGAAGCTGTCGGTGAAGAGGTGAGAAACTGTTGATGACCTCAGGCTGTGAGCTTCACTCCTCTGATCTGTTATATAAACTTAGTGATGCCGTGATTCAGAGGCTGAGTGAGCAGAGGACAGGCTGTGTTTCACCTTGTTCGATAAACAGTGGAATTTTAGGTGGAACAGTGGTCAGTTTGGTAGCTACGGTCAGACCTCGTAGTCCTGCCGCTGTCATGTTTGTTCATCGTCTCAGACAGACTTTATTCAGTCTCTTTTATTGTCGTCTCTCCTGCAGCGACCGTGAGCAGATCTACATCGGCGACGACAACGCTCTGACTCTGGAGATCAGCGCTGAGAATCAGGGAGAGGGAGCCTACGAGGCCGAGCTCCACGTCTACCCTCCACAACAGGCCGACTTCACTGGTGTTGTCCGCAGTCAGGTAACGTCACACGAGCCCAGAGCTCAGCGGCATTTAACGCTCTTCAATACAGACGCCAGGACAGCATTTCCTCTGGTTCCTTCACTTTGCAGAGTTTGTTTCTCTGAGCTCATCTCAAACCTCAGTTACCTTAAAGGAGGGACAGTTTAACTATGCAACATGTTTCATACACAGAGTGGTTTACATCACACATTAAAGCATGAGGAAAAGAAAGAAATGACATCAAATATTTTTGTAAAAGAAATCATACATTGAAAACTGAGACATAAACACAAGATTGGATGGAGAGGTGCTTCATGATGAGTATTTAGATATAGATGAGAACAAACCCAGTATTTTCTCTGCTGTTATCAGAGATCAAACTATGATGATGAGTGTTGTGTGTTCATGTACAGGCCCTCAGCAGACTATCGTGCGCCTACAAGAAGGAGAACCAGACCAAGATGGTGGTGTGTGACCTGGGAAACCCCATGAAGGGAGGAACCAAGGTCAGTGCAGCCGTCACGTGACTGAACTCACCACGCCTCCTGCTGCATTCAGCGCATTTTAGGAGCTAATCTGACACGTCTGTGGAGCCGAATTTAAATTTTAGAATTTAAACTGATGGTGTCAAGTAAACATAGCTAACATGATGTTGTTCTTTACTGTCTGTCTCCTGCTGCTCTCTGATTGGTCCTTTGCTGTCTTTTCCTGTGCTGTGATTGGCCAGGTGCTGGCAGAGTTGCGGTTCAGCGTGCACCAGCTGTCAGAGGAGGACACCTCGGTGAAGTTTGACCTGCAGATAGTCAGGTACAGTCCTGCCTCTTGTCTTTGTCCACAGCCTGCTTCACTTTGTTTTGGCAGAGGATCTGTCATGACCTCCTGTCGCTGCTTCTCTTCTGCTTCATAACTGAGTGAAATGTGAACACACAGACATCAAATCAAATCAAATAAGCCAGTACAGGTGTGATGTGGTCTGTTGTCATGTACTTGGTTGTGCGTTGGTGAGTTTCAGGCCTGAGAGGAGAGAGACAAAGATCTGCTGCTTAGAGTCTGTGACACATCAGCATTCATTAAAGCAGAGCTGGTTTCTTTCAAATACTCATTTAAATAACAAAAAACTGCGAAGGAAGCAGCTCACAGAGAGACAGAGAGAACAGGCAGACTGACAGGAAGAGATAGAACAGACAGACAGACATACAGACAGTATACTCTCCTCTGAGTGTGTCTGTGTGGCAGAGATGGAGCCATGTTAATAACAGACAGACAGAGTTAATAATAGGGTTGGTTTCACTCTGACAGCTCTCACTGCTGCTTCAGCTCTTTACAGTGGACACACACACTCACAGGGATTCATTATACTGCTGCTAAAACTCACCATCACTCTCATCATGGATTCATCTGACTGTTTGTTTATAACATGTCAGAAAATAATTCAAAATACTAATCACAATGTGACGTCTTCAAATGTATAGTTTTGTCCAAAAATGTTAAAGATGTAAAACAGAAACACTACGAGTCACAATCACCCATTCACACACACATTCATACACTGGTGGCTGAGGCTACCATACAAGGTGATGGAACAGCCATTGGGAGCAATTGACCTATGGCTAAGCCCCGCCCCCTCCACTCACTCGATCAAACTATCAACATTCAGTGAGCGGCGCTATGGCAGGTGTCACAGTACACGGCATTTCACAGGAGGCAGTTGATGATTTTTGGGGACATAAGGATCAGATGTCATTGAGAAGTAACCAAAAGGGCCTAAACTACGCATTGGAGGGATATATTCATCATTTTATTGTTGAGAAGGTCGAAGCGCATCTGGTTGCCGTCACCATCAAAGACAACAAGTTAAAGTGCCACTGAAGTTTAGGTTTTGGCTCAGAATATGAGAAAAGGATAACGGCCTTTTTACCATCTTTACCATCTTTATTTTGGCCACAAGTGTCCTGAATATTTTAAAGTAATCCAGACTAAACTCTTAAAACTGATCCTGAACATGTGTCGGTCCACCTGTCTGTTGTTTCAGCAGATGATCGGGACCTCAGTGTCTCTGCTGATCCTGAGAACTGATATTAAATCTCTTTATTCAGACATCTTTTATATTAAAGTCAGAGCTGTGTGAAATATTTCTATTTGGAAACTGCATCTGAGAGAAAGGATGGAAGCATGGAAGGAGGAAAGACAGGAAGGAGGAATGGAGGGAGAAAAAGGGAAGGAAGGGGAGAAGGATTAAAGGAGAAAAGGAAGAATGAATAGAAGGAAGAAGGAAAGAAAGAAAGAAAGGATTTAAGTAAGAAGAAAGCAAGGACAGAAGGTGGAAAGAAAGGAAGGGAGGATTAGAGAAAGTGAGTGAAGAGGACAGAAAGGAAGGATGGATGGAAGGAAGGAGAAGAGGATACATACTGATTACTTACTGATCCTCAGTAAGTGTGTCAGGTGAAAGGCAGCAGCTCCACCCTGTGGCTGTTTTTATTACAGCACCAACAGACCTTCACACCCTTCTGTTTACAGTTTGTGTTCTGTAAACATGTTGTTTATCTGTTGTTTTTATCACATGAAGATGACACATGATGTTTCCTCTGTGTGTGTTTCAGCTCCAATCAATTCGACAACGTGAGTCCTCGAGTCTCCAGTGTCACCAAGCTGGCTGTCCTCGCTAAAGTCTCAATCAGAGGGTAACACACACACACACACACACACACACACACACACACACTTTAATGTAGATTTTAACATTTTGTGCCAAACTGAGTCTTAGTCTGAGTATCTATTAAAATATTTAATGTAATGAATTTTTTTATTTGAAAAATGAATTATTTTTAAACCCTAAAAGCAGCTGTAATCTTTATATATGTGTGTGTAATGTGTGTGTGTGTGTGTGTGTGTGTGTGTGTGTGTGTGTCCAGAACGTCATCTCCCAGTCAGGTGCTTCTTCCCATCGCCAACTGGAAACCTAAAGAGCCTCCTGTGGTTGGAGATGACATTGGACCACAGATAGTTCACGTCTACGAGGTAAACAGACAAACACATGAAGACACAGTACACACAGATGCACATACAAAAATGTTCTCGGACAGAGAGGAGGGATATAACAAATGAGGTAGATTAAAATTGAAACTATGATGTTTTTGCACCACTCTGAAAAGTATGTGTTTATCAATTTGTGGGGTGATTTTGTGGAACGCACAGGTATTAAAAAAAGGTAGGATCCCCGACTCCCCCCAACAGAGGTTCTAGCAAAGCTCCTAATGTCCTCAAATTATAGAAACGCTTGCAGTTGCAGCTGCTGCCTTTGTTACTCAGTGTCTAAATGTGTCGTAGACAGGACAAAATGTTTCAACACATTATTGTTTGAACCAATAATCTCTAAAAAGACGACGTCTGTCTGCTCTCAGCTCCTGAACAGCGGGCCCAGTACCATCAGTAAAGCGTCTCTGGAAATCGATTGGCCGTACCGCTATAAGAACGACTCGCTGCTCTACATCACCAGCTTCGAAACAGACGGACCAATCAACTGCACCACCGACGTGGAGATCAACCCGCTCAATGTCTCGGTGAGAAACACGCAAACAAATATATGTATAAACTTACTGAACACCAGTTCTGACGTTTGTTTAAAGTTTCTTAACTTCTTTATTTCCTTCAGATTCAGCTTGGTCCTCGACCGTGCTGTGCTCAGGTCCTGATACTATGATTGTAATGTGTGCGTGTGTGTGTGTGTGTGTGTGTGTGTGTGTGTGTGTTTTAGAACCCGCTGTCCTCAGGGAAGAACACCAGCGGGGTTCCAACCAGAGAACGAGACACGGAGGGACGGAACCGAAACCAAGCCCGCCGCAAGAGAGACCTGGAGTCAAGAGATGCACAGAACGACCTGCAAACACTGGTAACACACACACACACACACTTGTAAGTTTAATTTATACACAGCACTTACAGGATAAAATGAATACATTACTTCTTACACAGGAAACAGCAGGTGGTGGTAAATGTTGCCAGTTCAGGCTGGAAACTGGTGACCTCTGGTGTTCCACAGGGATCCATGCTGGCCCCACTACTATTTGTTGTTTATGTAAATATTTACCAAGTGTGATCTAATCTGTTGACACAGAAATGTCTAGAATAATCATTAAGGACACTGACACGGCCAATGCTCAAGAAGTTCTCCGTGGTATGAGTAGTAGGTGTGTCTGATGGTTACTGAAATCAAATCCAGGGAAACTTAAACATTTACACACTGGAAAAACTAATTATAATAGAGTTAAATATACAACTGGAGATGCTGTGGTTCAGCAAGTGGAAGAGGAAAAAGATACAGGTGTACTGATTGACAGTTCATTTGAATTCCACATGCACAATACTTAAAAAAAATAAAAACGCAAACTGTTTGGTGAAGATAACCAGAAGAGCTTTAAAAAATTAACAACAACAACAAAGTATTTGTCTATGTGATTGAAAAAAAAAATTGGATGTCGTAAAATTTTGCTCAACTCTATTCTAATAAAACTGAAATCCTCTTTTCAAGATGTCTGACAAAGATCTCTGTCAGAGCTAAATCTGACTCTGTGAAAGTCTGTGATTATTTTCTACATAACTGACTGTGTGTGTGTGTGTGTGTGTGTGTGTGTGTGTGTGTGTGTGTGTGTGTGTGTGTGTAGGACTGCGGTACAGCTGCGTGTCAGCGGCTGAGATGCCAGGTCGGTCGTCTGGAAAGGAGGAAGAACGCCATCCTCTTCATCTACTCCAGACTGACTGTCAACAACTTCCTCAGGGTAATCACAGAAGAAGAAACACAGATGCTCCTCATAACTGCCTGAGAATCATCATGTTTTTAACCTTCCCTCAGACAGCTGTGTGAACATTCATGAGTATTCATGAGTCTTCAAACAGGAGCTGCTCATCATTCAGCTTCCTGTGACCTGAGAACATTTGACCTCAGAAACATATATAAACTAAAAAAACAACATAGCCTGGATTCTGTTTTTTCTCAGCCCTGTTATTCGTTGGACGTCATGATGGATGGACGATTTGTTAGATGTGTGTTTGTTTGTCTTTCATTTCAGACTGAGAATCAGAATCGTTCATACGTGGTTCGATCAACGGCCTCCTTCAGTGTCATCGAGATGCCGTACAAGAACCTGATGACGGACCTACCGTCTAATAGCACTACTGTAAGACACACAAACACAGACACACACAAGTCATCAGCGTACAGTAGAAATATGACATAAAGAGAGCGTAAATAATATCAGCGTTATCTAAATGTAAAACGTGTGATTGTTCTCAGTTCTTCCTCTCATGCCGATGCCAGTGTATGAAAAGTGTTTAAACAGGAGTGTGTGTGTGTGTGTTCAGGTGAGTCTGTCTGTGATGTGGGTGACAGAAGAGACTCAGCCGGTGCCTGGTTGGGTGGTGGCTCTGGCTGTACTGGCAGGACTGCTGCTGCTGGCGCTGCTCATCTTCATCATGTACAAGGTGAGACACTAACACTGTGAGGACACTGAGGTTTTAACAGGAGTGCAAATCTTTTCGTGTCTCTGTCAGAGGGAGCTGCTGCCTGATGTCTGATATATGTCCTCGAGTGATGTCACTTTGTCAAAGTGTGTGGGTGTGAGTCACATGTGAGTCGTTGACCCCTACAGCCATCTTGGGTGTCATTAGGGTTAGATGGGTCCAATTAGGGTCCCAGGAGACGGATTAAGGTTCTCTTTAAGGGTTCACACCCACACATGGTTTAAAGCCTGCGACTCCGCACCAGTCTGTTAGAACTGAAGAGGCCTGTTGGATGAGAAGTGAAACTCAAGAAACTCAAGTTAGGTCCAGTTGCCTACGATATAGCACTGAACATTACCATGACCTGGACGAATGATAGTCTCCAACAAAGTAGATGATGTCATAGATTTCAGGCTGATGAAGACAAACATCATTGGCTCCAGTACTAAACTAACTGCATTTATCTTCTTCTCCTCTTCCTCCTCAGTTGGGTTTCTTTAAGCGTGTCCGCCCCCCCCAGGAGGACTGCACAGAGAAGGAGCAGCTGCAGCCGGAGGAGAACGGCAACACTGACGCCTAGCGGTCAAACTGTGTTCAAACAGACAGGAAGTCCAGGAGAGAAAAAAAAATTCAGGGTAAAATGGACGCGGAGAGAATTTCACTGTATTCACTGTTGAGTGGCAGATAATGGTACTGGTTTAAGATACAGTAAGGGTTGTTTCTTTTTAAACGAGTGTTGTGTTTGTGCCAAAAGAGAAGCTCCACCTGAGCTCCACCTGTCACAGGTGAAACCCTCACAGCTCAATATTAAAAGTCAACAGTTAAAGGAGTAGTTTGGGAATCAGAGAGTCAGATGTTCAGTTTGATTCAGCTCTCACATGTGTACCGTAAATATGAAGCTACAACCAGCAGTTGGTTAGCTTAGCTTAGCATAAAAACTAACATGATTAATTCATATATTTTGTGCTGTTAGGAGGATTTTTGTTACCATAGTTGCTTTGCTAAGCGAACCAGGAGCTTCATATTTATGGAAACAAATAAAAGACTTAAGTATTTTAATTTCAACAACCACTTAATATTAAATATTGAAATTAAAATATCACTGAATTTAAAGCATTAAGATATTTTACTTAAAAAAACATGTGTCTTAATTTATTTGTTTTAAATTCACCTCCTTGAAATTAATATGAATTTAATCGATTTGCAATTTCAAAGCTAAATTTGAGGATATTTTTGTCAACATTCAAAAATTCAAGTTTAAAAAAAGAAAAAAATAAGTTTTTTTTCTGCTTTAACTTTTGGATTTGAATTTGAGTAATCAAATTTTAGCAACCTGAATATGTTTGTGAACACTGACAAAAAATATATTCAAATTCAGCTGTCAATATTTTTAATAAAGATTAAGACGCTTTATTTTCAAAGAGGTGAATCCAGAACAAATAATTCAGATACTTTTTTTTTTATTTTTTTTATTTTTTTTTTAAGTAAAATATTTCAATAATATAGATTAAGCAGTGTTTAGAGTTCAGTTGTTGTCAAAAGTAAAATACTTCTGTGTCTTATTTGCTTCTGTACATATTTACCATGCATTTATCCAACTCTTGGAACAAAATAGTTCAACCAGACCTCTGAAATCCTCATGGGTCAAACTCGGTGTTTGTAAATGAAACATCGGTGTAATTTATGTTGACATCGTCGTACCAGAGCTTGTGGAGTTTGGCCTGATATTTAATTTGCACATTTTGTTTTCCAAACCCAAAATAATTGATGAACTGTAGGGGCTTGTTGCCCAGAAAGTCCAGAACTGCTGATAAATTTGATGTATTTTTTTTCTCCTGCCCCGAGCAACAAACCTGTTTTCTACAAGAATAGAACAGTGAACTGTTGTTGCCGTAGTTTATCTTCTGTGGAATTATAAAGATTTACATCTGAATCTGAGACCATCTGAGATGAGATTCTGCTCAGTGATTACCGGGTAAGGTATCTTCATTAGCTTCCACAAAGGGCTAGCTCGTCTTCCCAGTAATCACGTTTAATACTACATACAATACAAAGTAACAGCAATTTTTAAAAAATCACAATCAAATGAACAAAAAAGAAAAGGCATAATTTATTTAAAACTTGCAACGAAAACAAAAAAGCACATGCCAATGCTAAGCTAAGCTAAGCAAAGCAAAAAAAAACAACAAATGAATTGATGAACCAGATGATTTCTGGTCGTCATCACAGCCTTTATACTTCTGAAACGACTGCCCTGTTCAGGTGCTGCTCGTGATTAATTCCAACAGCAATAATGCAGCAATATGAAATTTGAATGGTCGGCAATAAGTGTCTGATAATCTGCATTCAGCTCTTTATTTTTGGATAAAGATGGTTTCGTTTTTGATATGGGAAAATAAGGAGTGTTACAGTAATATATTTACCCTGATATATTCTTTTTGCTTCATGTGTGTTGGGGGGCAGGGTGGGGGTCCTTTGGGGTGCTGGTTTGGGTGTTTTCAGTAATTTTTTTTTTTTTTAATGTGTTTTCTAAAAAAAAAACGATCATGAGTCCGGCTCATTTCAACAAGATTTAGAAATTGTTTTGCAAAGTTTGTTCAGTAGTTTTTGTAAGAAAATGATGTTTGGCTGGAAAATCAATGCAAGTCATGAGTCTGTAATTTGTAAACTGATCAGACAGTTCGCTAAACCCCGCCCCCAAAATAGTGATGTCAAACCACAGCCAGGCACAACAGGTCTGCCAGTATTCAGATTTTTAACGGTGCAAGAAGCATTAAAAAAAACACAAGTGAAATAAAAATATTAAACTGCTATAAATTAAACTGCAGTCACTAGCATGTCCGGCTAGCTAGCTTATTACCTACAGTAGTAAATAAGCGTTACCCCCAAGGCTAAGAGTTAGCATGTCATAAGCTAATGACAGTAAGTTGT
The DNA here is from genome assembly GCA_035609425.1 of Epinephelus awoara. Taxonomy (NCBI): domain Eukaryota; kingdom Metazoa; phylum Chordata; class Actinopteri; order Perciformes; family Serranidae; genus Epinephelus; species Epinephelus awoara. Next base: position 34,710,333 of record CM069307.1, on the reverse strand, counting down.
TGGGTTAGGTTATGATTTTTTTTTAAAAAGGTTAATGAGAGCAAATCATGTAGTATTTCTTAACTGCGTTTGAAGTCCTGGATGCTATCAGAGTTTAGGCTAACGTGTCCTGATCTTTATCAGCGTTCATACACAGGCAACTCCAGCTAATGTTAGCTGAGATAAAGTTACGTTTGTCAAACACATCGGTAATTTCTCATCCATAAAATAGGTACATTATAATTGGAATGGACCTAACAAAAAGAAACGACTAAAATCTAATCAGTTGTGTCTTGAGCTACTTTTAGAAGATGAATTCAAAGGGAGACAGTTGTAACGTTAAAATTGTAAACATGGTTTGAAACCACAAACACGTACGTAGGCAAACCAGCCAAACAGGGTTATGCTAGCACAAAATAATTTTTCAACATACTTATAATTCTAATAAACTAGCTCTACAGTGCAATCAAGAACAATGCTTATTTATTTTCATGTCTTCTACATCAACGCCATGATGGTCTGAACTGGGACCTGTTAGCTTTAGCCTCAGTGTGTTAGCATGACATCATGTAGCCTAGCCACAAAGTATATTAAAGACCAGTTTTGCAAGTTTTTAAACTTAATATTAAAGTCAGCCGGAGACGTATGTAGCGGAACATTAGCTTAATTAGCTAGCTAGCTAGCCACATTTTATTAACTGCGGCTTGCTAGCTACAGTTAATAAAATGTTTTTAGAAATGAGATCCTGCTTTTGTTTACTACTGTGAGAATTCAAGAATTTTTTCTTTTTTTAATTACTAAGAACTTTTACGGTAAATCTGCCAACGTTGTAATTTGAAACTGTACGTGTGCCATACAAGAATGGGAAATACTACCAGGCGTAGCAAAGGTTATAGCAAAGGCTTATGGAGTCAGCTGCTGTTGGATCTTTAGCGCCCTGCACTGAAGCCTTTGTTCCTCCACTTTTTACTTTAAAAACTCGTACGTTTTCTCCGATATCAGAGTCAAGACTGTGAGCTTTAGCCTCTGTGTGTTAGCAATAAAGTTTAGATTAAATACCAGTTAATGAATATAAAAATTATAAATATAAAAAGTCAGCAGGAGACAGTGTTTTAACAAACCCATAGAGTTAATAGTAGCTTAATTAGCTAGCTAGCTACAGCTAATATAATGTAGGTAGAAATGAGAATTTGTGGAGAATCTGCCAGCATTATCATTTTAAACTGTACATGTGGCAGCAGCGTTGACCACAGAGGGCGGGGCTTAACGAACAGTCCGATAGCTACAGTTGGATCTTTCCCGCCCTGCACTGAGGCTTCTTTGTTCTTCTACTTATGATTTTTCTAATAGTATTATTTGTCGTCAGATTTCATGAGTGGCAGCTTTGCTGAGAAACAAAAACGCGAGAGGCAGGTTGCCATTTTCTGTTGGTGTGAGTGACTTTGAGTGTGTGAATATAAATATATAAAAAGAAAGAAAGAAAGAAAAAAAACTTTGCTATGAATTTGCCCATATTGGGTTCGCATCATGAATTACTGTCAAAGGTTGATGATAATTTTAGAAAATGTATTAATCCATTTAACAGCCACAATGAAATAACTCCACAGGAACACTTTTAGCACATTATACATCTTGTTTTAATCTTACGCTTTCATGTCTGTCGTCCCGCTGAATATCCTCTGCTGATGTCACTTCTGCCCTCATTATTTTGTTTGCAGCTCTTTTTCGACAGCAGACGTTAGGGATGTACTTAAACTGCTGTTGGACGTTAGTGTCACAGATCACTCCAGATACAAAATATTGTGGCTTCCAAATAAGTTCAAAAACAGCTGCCCGCCGACGCCACAACAGGAGATAAGATGAACTCACTGATTTGGTTTAATTGGTGCATTAAAGTGACTCAAAAATAATAGGAAACTAGGACTTGCTAAAAATGGTAGGTCCGTTAATTAAAGGTCATAAATGTTCAGTATGAGCTCAGTAGATATTTCGTCAGGACGGAGAGACTCACTGCACTGTAGAAACTTTTATAAAGGTTTTTTTTTTAAGGACATTGGTGTTTAAATTAGTGAAAAACTTTTCAGCCGTTCACCAGAGTTCAGCAGGACTGAAGTCTCTTCACTCCGTCACTTCAAAATATAAAAACAAAAGCTGCAGTTTACTGAAAAATCTGCGGTCAGACGTTCTGCTGTGAGGACAAATACAGACAGCCGAGTTACAGATAACGTTAGAAAAATAAAATAAAATAAAATCAGAGCCTAAAAACACGTAAACTTAACTGAAGACAGAATCAAACCTTCCTGAACTGACTGAACAGAGTCGTCTGTCTGTCTGTCTGAGGGGTTTTCACTGTGTTTTATATTAAATACCGCCGTCTGTCTGTCTTTCTGCCATCAGAACATGTGGACTATTTTTGATGTATGTATTCTTTCACCTAGAGAATAAAAAAATAACTATTTCATAAGGAGATGATTTCACCTTTGAACTGAAATAAACTGATTTCTTCACATTTGTTTTTTTTGTCTTCGTATTTTTTTTAAATTTTGAAGCACACATCTGAAACTCTGAACATCAAACATTAGATATGAGACAAACCTCTACTCTTATGTTGTTGGAAAGTTTTATATTTTGCCACCAGTGCTGGGAAGTACTTAAGTACAGCTCAGAGGTATGTGTACTTTACTTGAGTATTTCCATTATCTGTACTTTATGTTCCACTTCTCTCCATTTATCTGATAGTTTTAGTTACTCAGCAGATTAATTATACAAAGTATCACCAAATAACAGTGATGTATTATTACAATAAGTTCAAATAAAACTTTGTTGATTCCCAGGAGGAAAACCACAAGCTACCAGCAGAATATAAAGATTTAAATTAGCTCCACCTTCACACAGTAATACTTAAATAATTAAGATCTAATAATTTAACATACATGATTCTGAAATGAGCCATTCTGCATAATCACTACTTAAATTTTTCGTAAAAATTTTGTTCCTAATTTATTTGAACTTTTAGTAAAGTAGCATTTTGAATTAATGAGTTATTTAGTAACGGAGTATTTCTACACTGCGGTATCTGTACCTTCAACGGTCTTTACTCTCTTAAATCTGTTTAGTTTATTTATCTGTAGTTTTGATTACTATATTAACATGGGCTGTTTTTATTTTAAGAAAACAGAATGAATTATTCGCCAAAAAATGATTTTATATCCACAGAAAAAACAATAAAATATATGTTTTTTAAGTTCACCAGTCCATTTTACCAAATTCAACCAGTGGACCATATGTTAATAAACATGTAAAATCCTGCTGGTGCACTAAGCACTAAAACTCAAGAATCAGTTATTATAAATCAGTATTACATTTGTGCGTTCTCCGCTTTCATCACAGGAAGTCGTGACAAAATACAAACTTTTATTTTTTATTTAAAGGAACGGTTCAACAGTTTGGAAGAGAAGATTGTCACTGTCTCGTGTCTGGTAGGTGGATTTTGTTCCCTTTGGACGGAGGCTAACCGTTTTCCTGTTTCCAGTCTTTATGCTAAGCTAACTGTCCCCTGACCACAGCCTCATATTTACTTTATATTTATTTATATATGCAAACTCTACATAAACTATAAATAAGGTATAAAAACTGTTCTTTGGTATTTTTGTCAGATACATGTATGCTATGAAGACTTCTGGGTGATATGTATGTTGGTGTAATTCAGTGTCAAGTCTCAATTTGATCATGTGATGATAAGATTATAGTTAAGGTGCATAACAAAGTAGTAGCGAGGCTTAGGGGCCATCATGATGGCGTGCACTGGGGCCCGTTGTAACTACCTTAAGCCGCTGGGAAATGCTTAAAGTACCTCAACGTAAAACATCACAACACAACAATGTTTCTGTGAAATATTTATTCTGTTTCAGGCAGAACGATAATCTGAGTTCAGTCGTCCAGAAGAACATCGTGACTCGGTGAGACCGCCATTTCCTGTTTCCCTCTGATTGATCACTGAGTCAGCAGGAAGCTGAGGTCACTTCCTGGGTCGTACTCCACTGAGGGCTTCCCCCTGAAACACACATCATGGTTATCATTGTCACTGGTGTTTGTGGTGTTACTGGTGTCACTGGTTTCAGGTCCTGACTGTGTTACCTGGAGAAGAGTCTGGCCTTGGTGGTTCCCAGTAGCGTGGCTTTGTTCCCCTCCACCAGCAGCAGGGATCCCTCCCTCAGACCCTGGTGATCACACAGAGGACTAGTCAAGCTAACAGGTCATCATACAGTTAGCTTGTTAGCTGGACATGCTAACGAGATTGGATAAACATTCTGTGTACTGAGGTAAAATTTCTAAGCTGTGATCGGACAGTCACTGGAGGAGGGGTTAGCTGCTTCTACAACCAGCTCTCACTCCGAAGTCGTCAAATACCTCCACTCGGTCATTGATATCAGCACCAGACACCGATGACAAAGGAAAGAGGTCATTTCCATAACTTTGTGTATTGTTATGGGAAATACATTTGGAACTGACAGTGAAAATATCAGTGTCGTATTACTGGAAACGTTCAGGTTTTGTAGGTTTCCAGACCAAAATGGACGACAGTTAAAGAATGACCCAAATACAGAAGAAAACAATTAGTGCTGTAGAAATGTACATTACACTGAATTTTTCAAGACCACAATTAAACATGGAGATCACACTGATTTTACTGACATAGGAGACCTGGATTAACAGGGGAAGGAATAACTTCCTGTCTCACCAGGACACATGGAGTATCAGGTTCTTCATGGTACTGGGTGATCCTCTGCTCTCTGGTCTCCTGCACAAGAACCACAACACAACACAGCCCATAATTATATTTGTTTAGTCTCTATTAATAAAGGTAAGCTGGGTAAGTGATTAGCAGGTCCTGTGTGCAGAGGACTCCTGGATGTACAGACAACTGTCACTGGATACTGGGACAAGGAAGAGAACTTAAAAACAAGAAGATTCTCAATCAGCTTCTGCAGCTACAAGGAGTCTTGTTACTGTGATATCTAGGCAGAGTTATTTGCCTATTATGATTTAGAGAAGAAGTGCAATTTTGCCGCAAGTGGGAGCAAACAGGTGCTACGTGTTTTAAAGTAACATAATGGTCTGTATATCACTGCTGTAGCTCCCCCTGCTGACCGTGTTGATAAGTGAGCCTCAGAGAAGAAATTCGAGTTTGAAGCATCTTTTGTTTATGATTTCTCTTTTTTTCGCAGTTAACTGAATATTTTTGGACGGGCGGTGGCACAGAAAACACAACATTGACATGTCACCTCGGGCTCTAGAGAAAATGAAAGACAGATTACTGGACAATGAAAATAATCATTTGCTGCAGCCCTGATTACAAAATACTTTAACACTGTTGGAAAACTGTCATCCTGTTTTAGTGAGCACTAAGATAATATAGAGATGATTCTGGAAAAGATCATTGCGCTCAGACATTTGAGTCAGCAGTTGACTGAGGGACAGCTGGTTTGCAGTGTTCAAAGACTTCTGTTCAATGACTGTAAACTGTTAAAAACCTCCACAGTGTCAAACGTCAGGATGTTTATTTCAGTTTGCTGACGCTGCATTTCTTTTTGTTTACTACGGCAGTTTTCACAGATTCACGTGTTGTATAACTTCCTCCTGCAGGAACATCAGGCCGCTTGTTTCTCACTACAGCTACAGACTTTTAATCCTTCACAGCTGCTGACATGTCAAATCCCAAACAGCCTCTATTTGACCTGAGATGACTGATTAAAGGACGGTGAGGGTGGTAACTCGTATGGCAGGTAATCAGCCAATCAGTGACAGCCAAATTATCACCGCTCTCATTAATCAGCTAGTTGACAGAGTTCAGAGTTGAGACACTCAGTGTTTTACTGCGTCCTTATCTGCACAGTTTCCATTCTTTTAACAGGCTCTGCAGCAGAATGAAAAACAGAACGCAATAAATGAATGACACTCTGTAAACGTTTGGGAACTGAGGACATGTTGATATTTTGAAAGTAATTTTTTTCCTGTTCTTGAGTAATAGACAACATTAGATGCTCAACAGTTCGCTGTCATATTTTGCACTTGATTATCCATTTTGATCCAAATATCTGGGGCCTGGCTGCGGGGGCAGCAGGTTGAGCAGAATACTCCAGACATCCCTCTCCTTAGCAACACTTTCTAGCTCCTCCTGGAGGACCTGAGGGCCTCCTACCATTGGAACGTGCCCAGAAAACCTCTAACACCGCAGAGGATCCTGATCAGATCTTGAACCACCTTAACTAGCCCCTATTGGCGCGATGAGGAGAAACGCTGCTCCAAGTTCACTCCAGATGTCTGAGCTCCTTACCCTATCTCTAAGGCTGCCCAGCCGCCCTCCTGAGGAAACTCATTTCGGCATTGGTATCAACATTCTCATTCTTTTGGTCATTACCCAAAGCTCATGACCATAGGTGAGGGTTGGGACAGCTCTCTCTTCACCACAAAGGTCAGGTGCAGTGTCCACATCACTGCAGATGCTGCACCAAACCACTGATCCATCTCAGGCTGCATTCTACCCTCGCTCGTGAACAAGATCCTGAGATACTTGAACTTCTTTGCCTGACGCAGTAACTCTCTCCCAACCCAGAGGTGCAATCCACTGTTTTCCAGCAGAGAACCGTGACATGGGGCGATCTTTAGCTCAATTGGTAGAGTGTGTGTGCCCAATATAGACTAAGTCCATTAAAGCAGCTGGAATTTGACTCTGACCCACGACCCTTTGCTGCACGTCACCCCCCTCTTTCTACCACCTTTCCTGTCCATCTACAGCTGTCCTATCAACAAAGGCAAAAATGCCCAAAAAAGTGAAGTAGAGTGCTGACTTTTATCCCAACTGCTTCACACTTGCCTGCAAACTGCCCTCATGCATGCTGGAGGTCACGGTGCATGAAGCCAACAGAAGCACATCATCTGCAAAGAGCAGAGATTAAATTCTGAGCTTCCCAAACTGGACCCCTTTCTCCGAAGTGAGACCAAAACAAACTTGTTCCATAAGGTCAGATTATTTTTCTCTCTCGCAGAAATGTTTCCTGATGGTTTGTGTTATTGTTCACGGTGCACGGTGAATATGCTCTGTTCTTTCAACACTAGATTGTGTTATTAATGTGCTAACTAGCTAACTAGTGCTGGTTGGCTGTCGTGTTTGCGATGTGTTAATGTGCAACGTTTTGGCACATGAGATGATGCAACAGTCAGCATTTGTTGCTGCTAGTTCTCTGAGGTCGGTTTGGTGTGTCTGGGCCTTTAAGCAGAAGCTGAAGTTTCCTGACTTACCCCCATGTGGCGGCTGTTGGGGTCGGTGTCCAGGAAGTGCGGGTTGATGTTGAAGGGGACAAGACCGATGGCAGAGAAGGATGGAGGGTAGACGATGGGCATGTCGTTGGTGGTGTTGATGCTGATGGTGGCCACGTTGGTGCCAGCACTGGAGCCCATGTAGGGGACACCGTCCTGGAGAGGAAGGGAGGAGGTGATGTACTTTATCCTTAATTTGTGTTGAAACAAATGACACCAGATGTTTGTTCTGTCGTGGACCAACTACAGTGACACTGTTTGTGTATCAGTCAGGATCTAGTGTGTGTGTCACCTCAAGCACTCTCTTCCTGATCTCTGCCACCACCTTGTTGTCATGGAGACTCTTCAGCAGCCGGAAAGTGTTTCCTCCTCCTGCAAACACACACTTCATTTATATCTGCAGAAACGCTACAGATGAACTGAGGACACAGGCTGATGTGGGAGGTGAAGAAAGGAGGGAGGTTGGAGTGGAGGAGGACATCCGCGTGGTTGAACCATCAACCGCAGTGTCCCTGCTGCTCCGTTCTCCTGTTCCTCACCTATGAAAATGCCCTCAGCCTTCCGGACGGCATCAACGGGGTCCGAGGCCTCATGGATGCTGTGCACTTCATAACCTGGGCCAGAAAGTATACAGACAAAACATTAAGAAAACACATAGAGAACAACTCGTCACATCAAAATACAAAGAATATATATAGGAAGTTAATATGAAATATAAGATACATACAGAAAGCATACAGTTTAAGGTCCCCTCTATATAAACATTAAACTACTGGACTTTTCTTGTTAATAGCAGGACATAACTGGCTGCCCGAGCTCAGTGACACTCATTGGTCTCATTGGTCATGAACATGCGGAGTTAGAATGGAGGGCCCCCTGTCTAGATCTGGCACTTGGCAGCTCCCCATAAGAGCATTCATGAATGACCTAACCGTGACAGCAACTTCCGGCCCTGGCTGCAGACTGCTCCAGCAGGAGCTTGTACGATTCATCTCATGGACAAGGATGAGTTTTAAACCCAGCAAGTCCAGGTCTCTCATCCTGAAGAAGGGAAGAGTGGCTGATGAGTTCTGTTTCACCCTGGGAGGGATCCAACTGTGACAGAAAGATCAGTCAAGAGCCTGGGCAAGAACTTCTGACAGCTCCCTGAAGGATGCCAGCTCACTTAAGCAAACCAGGAACAATTTGACGGTGTAGCTAGCTGCTATAGACAAGCCCGAGCTTCCAGGCAAATTCAAAGCCTGAAGGTACTAACATGGAGTCCTGCCAAGGCTACTTTGGCCTCTTCTAGTCTTGTCTAGTCATGAGTTGCCCGTGACAACAGTGGCAGCACTTGAGGAAACAATCAGCCACTTCCTGCGAAGGTGGCTGGGGCCCCCTCGGTCATTAAGCAGCATCGCCCTCTATGCACCAAGCTGCAGCTCTCCATCAGCGGCCTGTCAGAGAAACTCAATCACCAGAGGCAGACAGGTGATGATGTACAGATACTCCTCTGATGTTAAAGTCGCTTTAGAAGGAATAACTGTCGTGGCAGATACTCCACCATGTCAACTGTGCCAGAGGAGGGGTTCTCTGGAGCTCATTCCTGGTTGCTGCCCAAGAGCATTGGGGGACATGTGATACTGACCAGGTCTTAAAGGCGCTGACAGACACAATCAGCACAGTGATTCAGTACAGCAAGAGTCAGCACGCCCCCAAACAGTTCATCTCCCTCATCAGAGCTGGGGAAGGCCTAGGCCTAGCTAGACAAAGCCAAGCTGCTCTGGAGGGCTTCTTGCCACCACATGGGACTGACAGCTCCAAACTGACCCAGGAAGACAGCTCAAGATCCCAGAAAACATCCCAGCCTTTTCACTCCACCCAGATGTGGTGTAAACATCCTCGTCAATAAAGCAAGTGGACCAGCTGGAACTTATTGTCCTCTGGGAAGACCGGATGAGAGAAACCAACAAGCTTTAAAGGACTAAACACGCAGAGCTTGTTCTAGAGTGGAGGGCCCCATGCCAGCCAGTCGAGGCTGGGTGCTGAGGCTTTGCTGGGCAGTGGATTTGGAAGCGGGATCCGTGGAATAGTGCGCCACTTGGACACGAGTTGAGGACTGACTACCTCCAGCTGGGTCGCCCCTACCGAGGGTATCTGATGATTTAAATCCCGAAACACCCAATGACCCCGGGTTCATCACTTAAGACGTGTCCAAGTAGCATCAGTAGGTGTATTTTAGAACTGGAACCAGAACTATGTCCTGATTTCAATAACGTCACACACACACACACACACACACACACACACACACACACACGTACCCAGAGTCTTGAACTTGTCCCTGGCAGTTTTAGTGTAGGCGTCTCTGTCATGGAGAGCGTACGGGACAAACAGAACCCTCTTAACATTTCTGAAAAAATATAAACACACAGTCATCAGAACAGAGAACAGGCACACGGTCCATTTTAAATCCACACCAAACTCCTTTGAAAAAATCTGGCATTTTAATGAGCATTTAGCATTTAATATAAGCCTCTTCCCAGAGCATGACATCAGACATTTAAGGTTCATCATCAATTAAATGTTCATCATGAGGTGCTGCTTGTAGGCCGAACTTAACCACACGCCTACTGAAACACAAGGAATATCTTCATAGAGACATGTAGAGAATGTCATGCTCCTCACATTTTAAATTTTAAATTTTTTATTCCCACTTCAATTTAAATTAAATCTCTAATCACCAAACTCCACTTAAAAACTCTGCATTTTAATAACCATTTAACATTTAATACAAACCTACTACAACATGACTTCAGACCTTCAGATAAAGAAAGCATTACTGCAGTGTCGTTTTACAATGTATGTTCTATTAACACTTGTATGTCGACTCTCCACACCAAACTCCATTGAAAAAAACAGACATTTAAATAAGAACCTACAACGAGACCTCAGACTTTTAAGATAATTATTTACTCATTATTTAAATTAAAATATAAGTCATTAGGTGCTGCCTGTGCGCCGAACTTTGCCACACAACTAAAGATTTACTCAGAGTTATCAGACATGTTCATAGAGACGTTCGTGTCTGCTGAGGAACACGGAAGTGTTAAATTGCTGTATTTTCGGTCGGAGTTCGTACAGGAGCTGCAGCAGTAAACTTACTTTCCAAAGAACTGTGAGATGTGGCTCTGACAGTGGTCCAGGTATCCGCTGCCGTGCAGGGTGGAGTTGGACACCAGCAGGAGTCTCCTCTTCATGTCTGGACGCGCACACACACACACACACACAGCTCACACACACTCAGCTGGAAGCCTGCAGGAGTTTGTGTCCGCTGCAGAGTCCAGAGGTCCGGGGTCACAGTTCAGCTGTGATCGCTGACAGCAGCTCTCTGCCGGGCTGTAACCCGGCTGTAATCTCCGCTGATCACACACACACACACACACACACAAACACACACACACACACACACACACACACACACACACACACACACACACACACACACACACACACACACACACACACACCTGCTGGTTTATCTCTTTTAGTTTGACCAAAACTTTATTTACAAACACCAGTTACAGTTTGTGTTTCTCATCGGCGGAAACAACGATACTACTTCCGGCGCACTTCTTTCAGAGTAAAAGCATCATAAATCATACATTTGGACATTAACTGCCAAGATTGAAATAAATATCAGATGTTTTGTTTAATTATCTTTTTCATTAGAAAAAAAATAGTAAACCCAGTTAATGATAAATGAAAAGTGTGATAAAATAACATGAAGGAAACACAAAAGAATACATGAAGAAAACAATAATAAAATACTGTATTTTCAGAAATGTAGTGTACATAGTAGAGCTGCAATGATTAATCAATTAGTCGACCAACTGAAAATATCAACTCTGTATAAGCAATTGATCATTTAAGTCATTTTTAAATCAAAAATGCAGCTCAGTGAACACTGTGAAGACATCTCCTTGGTCTGTAGGAAACTATCGTGTCACTTTTTTGTCATTTTAAGGACCAAACAATCAGTTAATCAAGAAAATAATCAACAGATTAATCAACAATGGAAGTAGTAATTAGTTGCATCTTTGGTTTATAATATTTTTATGAAATATTAGAAAATAAAATCTGTAAAATTGCGAAGGAAAACATTGAATATAAGTTTGTCTTTTAGAAAAACATTTTTGAAATAAAAGCAGTCCAAATATTCTGTGCAAATATATTTGGTCGTAAAGAAGTGTTCTGTTATACAGTTATACCCTCCTTTGAAGAGACAAAATGCCAGTGTTAGATGGTCCATCGTACCAATCATTCATTAGTTAACAAAAAAGTACATAAATATTTCTGCAGGTCTGTTCTCCTGAAATTCATTCTTTCATTTATTTTTTTATTTTTTTTTTGCATTTTTAAAACTTTAAGAAAAAAAACGCTTAAAAACTCCTGCACTGCTTTTACTTTGAAGGGCATCTCACGGAGCAAAACTATACTTTTTTCAGAATAAAAGCAAAACACACAAACAAAAAACGAATTCAACAAAAATGTATTAAAATAAAACAAGAAATTCTAAACGTTTTGAAGCCAGCATATTTTTTTTTATCACTGAATTATTTTATGCTTTAACAAAAAAAGTAATTATTTTCCTTATGTATTTATGCTCTGACTTTACAGGACATGTTTATTGTTTCAGTAAATATAATTTTTTTTTATCTTTTGAATCACTTACTTTTCCCTCAGTGAGTCAGAACGACTCAAACGTGGTCTGAAACAGGTAACTCCTAACAAAGCTTCAGATATAGTTTTTTTGTCATTTGATTTCATGATTTCATTTCATATTATTTTCATTTGATATTTTAATTTTATTTTGACAACAAAGAAATAAGAAGTTCTGCTTCATATTCAGTCATTTGACTGAAATTACACCAGGTGACCACCAGGCGGCAGCAGAACATTAAATCTATCACCAGCAGTCTGATCTCGCTCGGTCAAAAATTTACATTCAATCATCCTGTACACAAACACATGGCTACACTCAAACATTAACCTTTTACTAAAACACTCAGCTTGAATCCAGTTAATCACGAGTTTTATAAAATCATCCTGTGTTTAAAATGTAAAAGGTGAAAATGACAGCTGTCAGATCAAAGTTATGAACACTGTGAAATATCTGACTCTACTACTTTGGTTCTTCTACTTAATGTACATGAAACAGAATATTTAATCATGCAGCATCTTTACTTCAGTCAAATATCTCAACGTATCTTCCACTTCTGGTTTTATCACCCTCACCTGCAGCAGAGCCCCTGAAGTACATGTGAAAAACACTGTGTAAACATTTATTTTAATCAGACAGAGCCAGGCTAACTGCTCCCTCTGTTTACAGTCTTTATGCTAAGCTAAATGCTTAGCACATGAGAGTGATGTCGTCATCTGATCCGACTCTCAGTTGGAAAGATTAGAAATAAACTTATTTCTCGAAATGTTGAAATATTCCTTTAAGAAGCCGATAATTTTGAGATGTTGGTCCTTTTCATGAATATCTATATTCACTTCACAGGCTTTTACTGTGATATTTAACCCAAGTCTGAATTTTATTGTGAAATTCATGCAGGTAGATGTGATTAACTGTTTGATTACAGTGAAATACAGTAATTCTACAGGAGCAAACTGTTGAATCACAGTAATCAAATGAACATAAACTGTAAAGTTACAGTTAAATTCAGTAATTCACAGGAACATACTGTGATATCACAGTAACGCATTGCTGCTATTGTGAGATCAGAGCATACAGCTGTCATGTCACAGTAATTTACTGTAAAACTGACAGTGATTGACTGTAAATGTACAGTCAGATATTTTACAGTGTCGGGAGTTTAATCACTGCAGTGAACAAAGATCAATTCTTCCCTCTGAAATGTGGAGTAGAAATATAAAGTAGCATTAAATGAACATTTATTCCAGATAAAAAAATGTGTTAAACTGCAATAAAACTAAAAATCCCTCCACAGTTAAAAATAGAGCCGTGTAATGTTGCACTGAGTGTGTGTGGCTGCTGCTTCATATCACTGTGCTTCATCATAATGTGACTGATGAAGTGGAATAATCCTGTTAGAGCTCCACCTCTGTGTGTGTGTGTGTGTGTGTGTGTGTGTGTGTGTGTGTGTGTGTGTGTGTGTGTGTAATGATATTATGTGATGTTTACAGAGCGGGGAGAAGGCATTTCAAATACATATTTTTTTCAGGCACTGAAGAGAACATGTTTTTTTATTTTGGCTTGGGGGAGGGGTCAACCTGGTCTCACTCCGAAGTTGTCAAGGTGCGGCGCTTGTAGCGTCAGACACTGATGAAAACGCCATCCTTTAACATCAGCATGATACGCAGCCAGACACTGTTAGAGTTTAACAGCGCTCGGTGGCGTCAGGAAAAAATGAGGCAGGGCAAGAACGAAAGTTAAGTATGGTGGGTGGGTCCAACAAACACTGACTTTCACCCGAGAGAGTGGTGTTTGTGTCCTGTAAGATTATAAAGCCAAACCCTGCATCTCTTCCTTGAACAAAATCACCACAATTACTCCATTTATCGGCTAGAAACTGTGAAAACAGAAATTGCTGATAGTAAATGTTGGATTTTGAAATGTCAGATGGTCCTTGGTTGTAGTTTGTGTTTATTTTACTGGTGAAGGGGTGTCGGTGGATTAGTGGATAGAGCAGGTGTCCCATGTACAAGACTGTTGCTGCAGCGGCCGGGTTCGACTCCAGCCTGTGGCCCTTCACTGCATGTCACTCCCTCTCTCTCTCCCCCTTCATGCTTAGCTGTCCTGTCAATTAAAAGCAAAAAATGCCCCAAAAAATGTCTTACATTTTTTTACTGGTGACTTTTACAGAAAACATGCCTTGCAAATGTTTGCAGATTTTCCAGACTTTGTAAATTTGACATTTCTAATGAAAACGTGTCGTTTTGGACGCGATGTTTTTTAAAAACCACCAATGTTGCACGATTTACCACAGCCAGAAACTGTCAAACAGAAACTATTGTACTATTGTATATTTCCGACGGTCCTTGAACACATCCTGTGTGACAAATGCTTCCATCAGAGAAAAAATAAAATAAAAATCTGATCTTAAAAAACTGAAATTTCATCAGCATCATTTTATTATAACGTCTCATTTAAAGTTTGGCCAGAAATAAACTATTTGTACGACATTTTTAACGCTTCAACTTTTAACTTTCAAACATTAGAGGGTACGTTTTAAAAATCTAGTAACTAATTTATGGAGGAGGGAGGGTCGTGGATTTTCTGCCGGCCAGAAAATTTTAGAAATTAATAAATAAATAAACAGCCACTCCCTTCCTGTGATAAGTGAAGAACAGTCCCTAAACGAAACAAAACATAAAAGGACCCGAGGTGAAAGTTTTGTTGTTCCCTCCTAATGTAATGGACACAGTACTGAAATGCTTTCATACTGATATTAATTAGATTTTATTTTAAAAAATGTTTCTTTTTTTAAAACCATGCGAAAATATATATATATTATTAAATGCAATAAATAAAGAATTATTAGAAATAGGTGAGCTCCATCTCAACAGTATTCAGATGCTGCTACGTATAATAATGACCCAGGAATAAACAATAATGAATGTGAATATCATTTTGCATCATGAGTACTTTAATATTTGATACTTTAATCCTGCAGTTAAAACTTCTGTATTTTAACATGTTCTTTATCATACAGTGTTTTTTTTCATTGTGGATTAAAAATGTTCATATAAAAACATTAAATTAAATGTTGTATTTTTGAGGGTTAAACTACCAAATAAAGTATATGAAGTAAATTAATTCCAGCTGGACTAGATAAATATTATTATACATAGGCTATTATACATATATTATATATACATAATGAACAGTGATGTTAATTAAAGGCTAATACAGGAGGTCTTTATGATACTGGAGCTGCCTGGTGAGTACTTTTACTTTTGATACTTTAAGTACTTTTTGTCTGAAGTACGGACTGCAGTATTTTTATTGTGATATTGTTCTGAGCAGTAAAGTGATGATCCTGTCCTGATAATGAGACACAGTCTTCATCATCATCATCATCTTCAGCAGCAGCAGTCCTTCTTCAGTGGAAACACAGAGGCAGCAGCAGGGGGCGGGGCTTCACCACATCTGGATGAAAAACATCTGGACTCTCTCTATTCAACGTTACATACATGAGAGGCTCTGCGCTGACACCGGGGCCCAGGACCGACCGACACACCGACAGACGGACCCAGCAGCGGACGGACAGACCGAGCTCCTGTGTAGTTTTGTGGCCGCAGATGATGGCTCGGTGCCGGACGCTTTGGATCGGGATCCTCGTCCTGCTGACTGCCGGTGAGTGCTGCCTCTTCTCCCCGCTTTTCTCTCTTCTCCTCCGGGCTGAGTGGAGCTCTGAGGCCGGGCCGGGCAGGAGACCCGGGGGGACTGGGACAGTTTGCTTTAGAGAGAACAAAGTAAAAGTACCAATATAACAAAGTAAAAGTACTCCAAGACAAGTAAGAGACCTTCTGTTAAATCTTATTGAGGTAAAAGTACATAAGTATTCACAACTTCATCTGAACAGTAAAAACACTACAACAAAGTAAAAGTTCTCCAGGACATTTAAAAGTCCTGCTTTCAAATCCTACTGATGTGAAAGTACAAGTTATTTTATCTTCATGTAGTTAAAGTACGCAAATATATTCAGCTTCATCAGGTAAAAGTACTTATTAGTAAGTAAAGCTTCATCTAGCAACAGTAGTAAAAGTACACAAGTATTAACAGCTTCATGTAGTAAAAGTACACAAGTATAAACAGCTTCATGTAGTAAAAGTACACAAGTATTAACAGCTTCATGTAGTAAAAGTACACAAGTATAAACAGCTTCATGTAGTAAAAGTACACAAGTATAAACAGCTTCATGTAGTAAAAGTACACAAGTATAAACAGCTTCATGTAGTAAAAGTACACAAGTATAAACAGCTTCATGTAGTAAAAGTACACACAGCTCCATGCAGTAAAAGTACACAAGTATAAACAGCTTCATGTAGTAAAAGTACACAAGTATAAACAGCTTCATGCAGTAAAAGTACACAAGTATAAACAGCTTCATGTAGTAAAAGTACACAAGTATAAACAGCTTCATGTAGTAAAAGTACACAAGTATAAACAGCTTCATGTAGTAAAAGTACACAAGTATAAACAGCTTCATGTAGTAAAAGTACACACAGCTCCATGCAGTAAAAGTACACAAGTATAAACAGCTTCATGTAGTAAAAGTACACAAGTATAAACAGCTTCATGTAGTAAAAGTACACAAGTATAAACAGCTTCATGTAGTAAAAGTACACAAGTATAAACAGCTTCATGTAGTAAAAGTACACAAGTATAAACAGATTCATGTAGTAAAAGTACACAAGTATAAACAGCTTCATGTAGTAAAAGTACACAAGTATTAACAGCTTCATGTAGTAAAAGTACACAAGTATAAACAGCTTCATGTAGTAAAAGTACACAAGTATAAACAGCTTCATGTAGTAAAAGTACACAAGTATAAACAGCTTCATGCAGTAAAAGTACACAAGTATAAACAGCTTCATGTAGTAAAAGTACACAAGTATAAACAGCTTCATGTAGTAAAAGTACACAAGTATAAACAGCTTCATGTAGTAAAAGTACACAAGTATAAACAGCTTCATGTAGTAAAAGTACACAAGTATAAACAGCTTCATGCAGTAAAAGTACACAAGTATAAACAGCTTCATGTAGTAAAAGTACACAAGTATAAACAGCTTCATGCAGTAAAAGTACACAAGTATAAACAGCTCCATGTAGTAAAAGTACACAAGTATAAACAGCTTCATGTAGCAACAGCAGTTAAAGTACTGCAATTCAAATGAAAACTCCTGCCTTCAAATCCTACTACAGTAAAAGTACAAACATTTTTTTAGCTTCATGTAGGTAAAGTACACAAATATTTCTCCATGCAATAAAAGTATCAGTACTATGTAGTTAAAGTATTAAGTGCTGCAGGACTGTAAAGTTCAGGTCAACATGTGTCCAGTACTTGTTATTTTATGACCTGCAGAACCTGAGCTGGACTCTTGTGTTTACAGATGATGAGCTAATGTTAGCATGCTAACACGCTACATAGTTAGATGGTCAGAGTGGTAAACATCATATCTGCTTATTATTAGCATTGTGAGCATGTTAGCACTGATTTTAAAGTTTAGGCTCATAGAGCTGCTGATTTAATGCTCCTGAACTATTGTATTATATTATATTTATTATATTATATTATACTATATAATAGTTATCTTTATATGTTACATTACATTATATTATAATATATTATTTGGTCTAAAGGTCTCAGGGAAGTGTGATTTGAAACTCAAGTGACATGAATGAACAGATGAACCATGTGTGTGATTAAAAAGCAACTTATTATCTCACATCTAACAAAGAGCGAGTGTATCTGAGAAACACACACACAAACACACACACACACACACACACTCTTCTTGGCTCTGTCTTAAGACTCTGGAGAAGAGAGCGACTGGCACTGAAAGAAAGTGTGTGTTTGTTTATGTGTGTGTGAGTGTTTTATTTGTACTAATGAGGACAGTGAGGTGACGTGGTGATGGCCTGATGACTCCACACACACACACACACACACACACACACACACACACACAGCTGCTGATGAATATCTAATAAATATCTGTGTGCCAGCTGTTACACTGGAAAGACACTTATTTTGAGGTACTTGTACGTGACTCAGGTATTTCTGTTACTTTATACTTCGCCTTCACCTCAGAGGGAAATATTGTACTTTAATAACATATATATTGTCAACTTCAGTCAGTAAAAGTACACAAATATTCAGTTTCATGCAGTAACAGTACAAACAACGTGTCATGTGACTGTGACAGGTCGGAACTCCTTCTCATCACAAACCAACCGCACCAGAGTTCCTTTGTAACCGGACTGAGACCACCTCTTCAAGAAGGTCTCGGTCCGGTTGTTTTGGTGCACACCTGAGTGTGACTGCTGTGTTCACACCTGCCCAAACGAACCGCACTGAGTGTACCTGGTAACCTATTTATGCTAGTGCATGTATGTAACCATGGTAACACATATGCATGTTAGCGAGGGGATTTTCCCCGATTAAAAGGTTGTTGAAGCTGCCGTCAGTGTATCCGACTCCGTGTGACAGTGATCCCGCAGTACGAAGCCCCGACTCATTACTGTCCAATCAACGACTCACCTGTCAGTCAGAACTTCATAGTTACTCGTCTGGGTTTGTTTGCAAAAGAGACAGTGTGAACAGGAACCGAACCAAAACTAGAAATTAGTTTTAGAAACTAGAGCTCAAATGTCTTGGGGTGTCCAAACTTTTGCACGATGCTCCTTTCCTTTTTTATCACTCTAAAATTGTGCAAAACAAAATAATACACTGATCTTGCCTAAAACGTTGAAAAGCATGTTTCATCTTTATCTTCATGTCTTTCGGAGACCAGTTCATCCTCTACTTATTTAACTATTCACAGGAAAAGAAATTTTAACCAGGGGTGCCCAAACTTTTGTATGCCACTGTGCCACCACTGTCAAATAGTAACATACATACACTCACCAGCCACTTTATTAGGTACACCTTGCTCGTACAGGGTTGGACCCCCTTTTTAATTCTTGGTGTCAAAGACACAAAAGTGATTACCTGTTTGTGTTAACGTGCAGTTGTACAGGTGTACCTAATAAAGCGGCTGGTGAGTGTCTATAAAGACACTGTGCATTGCAGTATTTCTGCTTTGACTTCAGTAAAACATCTTCTTCACATCACATGTTTGACCTGAAATAATGTTTGTGCTGCACAGAGCGTACAGAGTTAACTGTTCGACCACATGTCGGTCTGAGAGAAGAGACTGAAGTTTTTATCTGAAACACTTGAGGTCTTTTCTTGTACTGGAAACCGTTCTGAATATTCAGCAGTTTCAGTAAACAGGATCGTTTTTCTCTGTTTGTCTCAGATGAATTGTAAATGGAGGCAGATACTGTATTTATGCACCCACTCACTCTCTGACCTACCTCACAACTACACCAGCACCATCTAACCTGTCATCACTGCTGCAGATATTCACGGCTCAGACTCACTGCAAACGTTCAACCATCGTCTCTCAAATTCAAGAAACAAGAGTTTGGTTTTGGAGTGGGCTGTGATGGGACGGTTGTGTAACAGCAGTGTAAGTGAGAGCATCTGAGCAAAGCTGAGCGACACATGTGGGTTTATTTTAGTATCAGTCGATTTGATTTACAGTCTGACAGCTGCTCCGACATCCTGCGGCCTCTTGACACCTGCGCTCCATCTTAGTTCAGATCACAGTAGAATTTACCGGAGTGAATTAAAAAAATATGAAATCATTCAGCCATCAGGGTTTTGGTTTCTCTGTCTCGTGTTGTTTGTACTTATGCCTACAGAAAGCAATGCTTTTGACAATTTTGACTTTCTACGCGCTTTGACGGACACGTGTGACACCCAACGTGATGCGTGTTGAATAGATGAAGTAATAAAACGTCTTTCCATTGGTCATTTGGATACCCAACGCTAACAGTTGCTAGGGAATATTATGGACACTCCATGCACTGTACAAAGTCAAAATCGTCAAAAGTGGAGATACATGTTTTTCACCGGACATAATTATGAGGGCTTCAATCACGTGACCAATGCATGACGGGCGTGAAGAAGAGAATGGCATCAAGAGCAAAAGTCAGGTGAAACAAACACAGGACTTTCCCCCAGAATACCGGTGTTTGTGTCCCGTGGTATGAGGTCAGGCTGTGATGTCACGTTAAGTATGTAACTTTACGTCAAGTACGTTATGTGATAACGCCTAACCCTAACCTACGTATCTTTACTTTCCTAAACTTAAGCTAACTTTACTTTCTAAACATAACCTACGTATCTTTACATTCCTTAAGTTAAACTACGTATCTTTACTATCTCAAACATAACCTACGTGACTTTACTTTCCTAAAGCAAAACTACATATCTTGACTTTCTTAAACCTAACCTACGTAACTCTTCTTTCTTAAATATCAGCTACGTAACTTTACTTTCTTCCTCATAAGCTACATGACTTTACTTTCCAAACCTGGCCTACACTACATATTTTTACTTTCCTAAACTTAAACTACGTGTTTTTACTTTCCTAAACATTATAACGTAACATTACTTTTCTAAATCTAACCCTTATAACTTTAAGTTCTTAAAATGGCAGCGTCATTCGTGGGCTGCTAATTCATTAGATATCATACAAACCACTGTATTATGATATGCAGAGTAAAGTGACAGACAGACACCACCATGCATGGCTCTAGACATGGTAGAGTAATGTTGACATGTTTGCATTCCTAATTGTCATTTTTGTATTTGTACAAATTAAACAAACCGGACACAACCTCTGAACACGTTAGCTACCTGTGTGACTTCCTCCTCTGTGTCATTGCTTACTCACCTCTTTAAACAGATATCTGCATGTGAACGCAGATACACTTGAATAAAGCTAATTAAAAGCTTAATTGTCATCTGATTATGGTTGATGGGTTTTGAGCAGCATTTCTGCCAATGCATCAGGTGTGAATGGTCAGCAGTGCTTGGACTGCAAATGGAAACCAGAACACTTGTGATACCAAAACCTTGTCCTGCCGTCTACAGATTCTGTTTTCATGTGCAGATTTCTATTTATGTGGATTAAACCAGATCTAATCGGTTAATCAGTGAGTTTTCTACACGTTCTCATCCCAGCTCATTAAAGACCGCCACTCTGTCAGAGGACCTACACGTTTAAATATGACATGCTCTGACATGTTCTCAGGCTAGCTGTGTCCATCTGTTTCCAGTGTTTATGCTAAGCTAAGCTAACAGCTGCTGACTGTAGATTCATATTTACTGCAGACTTGAGTCTCAGAGAGGAGATGAAGTGTAGTCCTTCCAAAATGTGGAACTATTCCTTTAAAGGGAAATTTTGTGTGTGTGTGTGTGTGTGTGTGTGTGTGTGTGTGTGTGTGTGTGTGCGTGTGTGATTGTGTGTGTGTGTGTGAGTGATAGGGAGGGCGTCCTCCTCCTCTCGGCAGCGTGGAGTGCTCAGATATTTCCCATGAGCCTTTGAGGGCGGAGCGTTGGATGCTAACTTGGCTCTGAATGCAGCTCACTGCTGGCTTCAATTTATTCCTGGAGGCGCACACACACACACACACACACACACACACACACACACACACACACACACACACACACACACACACACACACACACACAGTACTGATTGTAATTAAAGTGAGCTCGCTGCCTCTCGAGCTCCTTCACTTTTCTTTTTTCTTTTGTCTTCAGCTCTGTTTGGAAGAAACATCTGGAATAACTTCAGCTGTGTGTGTGTGTGTGTGTGTGTGTGTGTGTGTGTGTGTGTGTGTGTGTGTGTGTGTGTGTGACAGAGTTAATGAAGTGGTGTGTGTTTATGTGTACAGTCCTGTATGTGTGTATAAAGTATGTAATTATGATGCAGTGTGGTTGAGTTTGTGTGTGTAAGTGACTGCATGTTTGTGTAGATCTGCCCTGTGGTGTGTGTGTGTGTGTGTGTGTGTGTGTGTGTGTGTGTGTGTGTGTGTTGTTTTGGTCTAACTGGCATTTCTGTGTCATCTGGGTCTGATCACTGCTGTTGTTATGATGTGGCAGAGCATCACACACACACACACACATACACACTGAGGAGTGTGTATCTACAGTGTGTATCTGTAGTGGGTGTTTGTTTCAGTTGAACGTTCAGCTTCATGCTAACATGTTTTTGGAGCTAATGAGTGTCAGAGGGACACACCCAGCTGCTGCTGCACAGACACAGTCACTGTGATGTGATGCTGTACGTGGCAGAGCAGATACACACAGATCCTTCACTGCAGTAAAAGTATTTGTACCACACTGTAAAAAATACTCTGTTAAAAGTAAAAGTCCTGCATTAAAGATTTTATAGTAAACGTGAGAGATGGGACCAAGTCATTCTAAGTATAAGTCTCAACTCTAACTTAGAGATTTGAGTCCTAAACAGGTCATAATGTGCTCTTCACCAAAAGAGTGCACTAGGAATGAGTCCTTAAACCTGGAAATGAGTTCGCATGTTAGCACTTCCTGTGCTTCTGTGCAGAGTCTGCATGTTCTCCCTGTGTCAGCGTGGGTTTCCTCCAGGTGCTCCAGCTTCCTCCCACAGTCCAAAGACATGCAGGTTAACTGGTGACTCTAAATTGGGCGTAGGTGTGAATGGTTGTCTGTCTCTATGTGTCAGCCCTGTGATAGTCTGGTGACCTGTCCAGGGTGAACCCTGCCTCTCACCCAGTGTCAGCTGGGATAGGCTCCAGCCCTCACATGACCCCCAACAGTTTCGACGTATTGGACTGTTGTATTTTACCTCTATGTCCTAGCTTGAGGAGCCTAATGTGACGTTACATCCTCTCTCTCTGACCGTGCAGGTGCTCCAGGGGTTCAGTCTTTCAGCCACCTGAGCTTCAACCTGTGCAGGTGGTGTGAGGTGTCCAGTCCAGTGTGTAAAGACAGCATCTGCCTCAGTAACTGCACCCTGTCCTCCTTCTGCACCGCCATCGACGAGATCTGCATCGCCATGTGGTCAGTGCTCTTCTTCATATCACATCTGATGTATTCTGGTTTTAAGTCAACGTCTGCTCTCTGTACACACAACGACCAGGTGTCAGATTGTAAGCATCAGATAGCCAAGAGACACAGCACCACAAAAAAAACAGAAATCTAGTGAGGAGACAAGAGAATGAATTTAGGGTCAGTTTAAATAAATTAAAATGTAAAACGTTATAGACCTTTTTACTGTTAGTAAACAGCATCATGTTTTTTGGTGGTCGGGGCTTAGCTGGAGGCAAAACAATTCTCCACAGACATTAGCTAACAAGCTCTGTTGGCTTGTTTTAGACAATGGAGAAAGATGATGTGAGCGGTGCGTTCAGAAATACTGATGTCACAGGAAGCCAATCTTACAAAGGAGGACCACACTTGTTTGTTTTGCTATGGAAGCTAACATTAGCTAATGAGCTAAGAAGTTCGCATTCCAGAGAAATCCAATATTCCTCTTAATCCCTCCCCAGTTTCTGATGAGGTGGACATGATAACCCTTAATACACATAACGTTATTCATCCCTACAACAGGAAATACTTTTTCCCTAACCTGATATGAAGTGTGCGCTGCACATGTGAGCATTTTTGATGATGGCCTCCGTCCAGTCCTTTGGTCTGATCACATTTAACCATAGTTGTCTTTGTTTTTGTTGACGGGCAGTGGCGGCTGGTTTTGAGCCATGACTCCTTCTATTCTGGCTCCAATAACACAACAAGACAAACACATTTTAACACTCCTGTGGAGCCTGCAGCCCTGTGGGGGAGAGGCAGCTGCTCCTCCAGCTAACAAACGGACGTCACTGTGACGTCGGCCCTAAAAGGGTCTATTCATTTCCATATAATTGTTTTGTCAAAGCCACAGAGGGCCCCTAGAGAGAAGCTTAAGAGCTGCATGTGGCTCTGGAGCCACAGGTTTCCTACCCCTGATCTAGACTGATAAAACTATACTTACAGGTAAGAGGAAACATATGTCCCTTTAATGTATAGAGCTTATACAGAGCTACATATTCAGCAGTAAACAAAGAGAACAGCTGAAGGTTTAGTGTTTCTGACTCTGATTGAAAAAAACTAAAAAGAAAATCAACTGAGCTGAGTTTAATAACATCATGTCAAACACAATGTGCGTGTGTTCTCATTTCCTGTCGTATTTGTGTTGATGTGTACTGTCGACCACTCCGTCTTGGTTTTGTTCTTGAAATCAAAGAGTCATAACCCAAATGTCCTGGAGCCGTTAGTGTCTCAGAGAAATGCAGAAATATCAAAGTGCAGTGGTTGTTTTCCTTCAGCAGGATCCCCTGAGCCAGCAGAGTCCACCACAGTACAGCTAAGCTGCTTCAATATGTTGTTGATCAGCATTATGAAACATCCTGAAGTCATTTCTCTCAGCTCGCTACTGTTGCTGCAGGAAAATCAAAAAACAACATGTGACTGCTCTTTTGTCTTTTTCACATTTGGTTTCAAACGTTCACACAGTTGTTTTTCATGAGAGCAT
Source organism: Epinephelus awoara (assembly GCA_035609425.1). NCBI lineage: Eukaryota > Metazoa > Chordata > Actinopteri > Perciformes > Serranidae > Epinephelus > Epinephelus awoara. Next base: position 34,685,847 of record CM069307.1, on the reverse strand, counting down.
GACGACCCGTCAGACCGTTCACACACTCTGCCGTCACTTTCTTAAGGATTGGAAACTTTCTGCTGATTCGGGCTTTTGTTTGGATAACAGAGCTTCCCCGGGATCCCCCTCGCTGCGCCCCTCTCATTTCCTGTTCACGTCAGCCGGGCCGACCCTCCCAGATAGCTGCAGGAAACCAGAGATAAGAGGAGAGAAGAAGAACAGAACACAGAGGGAGACGCTGATTTATTCAGGCCAAAGTTGATGGAGATCAAAGTGGAGCGGCTCAGACTGACTCACAGTCAGACTCATTGTGTTTGTTGAACGCCACAACTATCAGTTCACTAAACAACAACAGTTACAGGAGCTGCATTCACTAAACATCCTGAGGTTAAATAAAGCTTCTGTCAGACCTGCAGCCCTTCACTGTTATCTGACAGACACTTCACTGACTTTACACTTCACATAAAAGTCGAAGCTGAAACTTGAGCTGAATGATGTCAGCCCTCATTAGTGCCCAAAGACTGTATTTATATGAGGAAGAAATAACACCACAACATTTGTTCTAATTGGTCTTAAAATCTAGTACAGACGCACTTTGGGCAAGAATTATTTTATTTTCATTTCATTTATTTATTTGTACAGGACAGGAATTAAAGGTAACAGTGTGTGGCACGTGCCTGTCCCTCAGAGAATCACCACCCTAACTTGCTGGAGGGGTTTGTGTAATCATGGTCTGGAGCTAACAGCTCTTGATAAGGTCTCCCAACGCAAAATGGTCCAGGAAGGGGCCAGACTAACTGTACGTTCGAACCAGAAGCTTCCAAAGAGGCAAAGTCTCTTGTCAAAAATATTTGTGGCAGCTTTGGTCGCTCGAGTCGCTCATCACGTGAATCATTGAACAGACTACTGGCTTGAAAGCAGCGTTGTTGCTGCTTGCTGTTGTCCAGTCAAAAAGCTCATAGTTGGCCGACAGAAAGTTATGTTTTATACAGAAGAAGAGTACAAACACTTGTGTTTTGAGAAATGAACCAGCAACACAAATAAATTTGGATGCGTGTTCCTCTGCTCCTACAGGAGGAAGAACAACGACACGATGACGGTGCACACCATGTGTCACAACCCCACCCTGCCACTAGAGGGCGTGGACCCCGGCCTGCTGCTGAACTTCACCTCCAGAGAGTGTCACATGGTTCCCCAGCCCGCAGAGGATGGAGCCATGATGGTGTGTGGCTGCCACGGAGAACACGAGTGTAACGACAAGCTCATCTTCGACAAGGGAGCCAACGGTGAGCACATGAACAGGTGGAGGAGTTACTGAAGGGATGGAGGGATGGACAGTTGGGTGAATGTCTTTAAGTGTGTCCTCTCTACCTGCAGGATTCTCTAAGCTGCAGAGTAAAGACGTGATCCCAGTGGTGGTGGTGAGTTTGGTTCCTCCCGTCCTGGTGGCCATTGTTGCCACCGCTGCCTTCTACTTCTACCGCACTCACCGTCCCAACAAACCCAGCCCTCCTGCACGCCCTGCCTGGCCCACGAAACGCACCCCAGAGCTCTACCAGGCCTTCGACCTGCCATGTGGCGGTGTGGGGGCTCGGGGAGAGGGTGGAGGAGGAGGAGGTGTGATGGGTCCCAAAAGGGGGGAGTCTAACGCCAAGGGTCCATCTCCCAACAATGACATCATCAATGGCATGACAGAGTGGCAGACCCAGCTGTCCGAACCACTGCCCATCAAGCTGGAGGTCCTGGTGGGGAAGGGGCGCTTTGCTGAAGTGTGGAGGGCGTGCCTGCTGCAGGGCGAGAAGGGTGGAGCTAACAGCTACGAGACTGTGGCGGTGAAGGTGTTTCCAGCTGTCGAGTATGCCTCGTGGAGAAACGAGTACTCCATCTTCTCTGACCCCATGCTGGAGCACGAAAATGTGGTCAGATTCCTTGCAGCTGAGGAGAGGGGCCCGCCCGGCCACGCCCACGGGAAGTACTGGCTGGTTTTGGCCTATCACAGCCTCGGGAACCTGCAGGACTTCCTCACAGCGAACATCCTAAGCTGGGAGGAGCTTGTCGCCATGGCAGGCAGCATTGCCAGAGGGTTGGCTCATCTCCACAGTGACACAACACCCGGTGGGGTACCAAAGGTGAGTCCGTCCTTAATCGCTGCTTTGTGTTGTGCAGATTACGTCTCAGTTTTGATGACATTTATCTGTTTGTGCTGCCGTAGGTGCCGGTGGCCCATCGGGACCTGAAGAGCAGTAACATCGTGGTGAAGAGCAGGAGGGAGTGCGCGCTGTGTGACTTCGGTCTGGCATTAAGACTGGACGTCTCCCTCACTGTGGACGACTACGCCAACAGTGGACAGGTAAACTGTCCAGGCTGAGCAGCGGGTCAATAAATCACAAGCAGAATTTGCATCATTTGATTGGACTTCTCTGTGTCCTCCCGTCCAGGTGGGGACGGCTCGCTACATGGCCCCTGAGGTCCTTGAGTCCAGGGTGAACCTGGAGGACCTGGAGGCCTTTAAACAGATGGATGTGTACTCCATGGCTCTGGTTCACTGGGAGATGGCGTCCCGCTGCCACGCCATCGGAGGTACGAGCTCCCTCATGTTTTTAATCCTCAGGAGAAAAGAGGCGAGACTGAGGGGACCACCCGTCTGTCCACACGTCTCACAGCTCAGGCTGAGGTTTGGGAATAATGCTGGAGCCGTTATGTTTTTGGGTTGTCAGTGCGGACATCTTTCCGTCCATCTGGCCCATTCTCGTAAACGAGATATCTTAACACCTTCATGGAATTTACTCAAATTTGGCACAAACATCCACTTGGAATCAACAATGAATTGATTAGATTTTGTTGGTCGGAGGTTAAGGTCACCGTGACCTTGTCTGTCTGTGTCTGTGAATGCACTACTTCAAGAATACCAGGGAATTTTGTTCAAATTTGACACAAACGTATCAGATTTTTAAAAAATTGTGGCAAAGCTGATCACTTTCTCACTTGGAGAATTTGGTGGTCAGTGGTCAAGGTCACTGTGACCTTGTGTCTGTTGCTTTCCTGTGAATTCCCTCATTCCCAATATCCCATTTGAATTGAGAACCATTTGAATTGAAACACGTTTATGAATGTTATGTGTGTGTGTGTGTGTGTGTGTGTGTGTGTGTGTGTGTGTGTGTGTGTGTGTGTGTGTGTGTGTGTGTGTATGTGTGTGTGTTGGTGCAGAGGTGAAGAGCTACGAGCCGGCGTTTGGCTCCAAAGTCTGTGAGCAGCCGTGTGTGGACAGCATGAGAGACCTGGTGCTGAGGGACCGAGGACGGCCAGACATCCCCTCGGCGTGGACGCAGCACCAGGTCAGAGTTCAGACTCACATGAAAGGACGATGTGTCTGATGTCCTGGTGTTAACTGTTTGTGTCCTCTGATGTCTAACTATGGTCTTCTGTCCTCCAGGGGATGAGTGTCTTCTGCTCCACCGTCACTGAGTGCTGGGATCACGACCCAGAGGCCCGACTGACGGCTCACTGCGTGGTGGAGCGCTTCAACGTCCTGCAGCAGGAGGAGGAGGAGAGACAAAGAGGAGGGCAGGAGGTGGAGGGAGAGGAGGAGCCGATGAGAGAAGCTGACAGAGAGGAAGATGGAGAGAGAGAAAAGGACTCAGAAACAGCAGACAATGAGCAGAGTCCGTCTCTCTTCCCTACTGCCTCTTCCTCCTCTTCCTCTTCCTCCCTCCAGGTTCCTCAGTCAGACTCAGAGAGAGGTGGATCAGAGGTATCCCATGATTCTTTGGGTCAGACTGCTTCTGTGGTGTGAGCGGTGGACGTCGTCTTCTCACGCTGTGAGCCCTCCTTCCTCCTGTAGCTGGCTGCGTTCACACTGTCTGTCCAATCTGTTGTTCCTCTTAAAACATCTTTCAGTTTGTAAAAGATGGAGTGAATTTGTGATTAACTTAACCATTCATGTAGAAATATAACGCTGCGTTTCTTCCACCAGCAGAGTTTTCATTTTAGTGACTGAATTTACCAACGCACCATGTCAGGTCACTCACTCTCCGGGACCGCCAGTGTTACTTGAATAAGTAAACACTGAGCAACGGGACCAGACTGGCCGACCCGTATGCTCTCACTCAGTGGATGGATGATGTCACAGGAAGCCAATCTTACAAAGGAGGACCACACTTGTTTGTTTTGCTATGGAAGCTAACGTTAGCTAATGTGCTAAAAAGTTCGCATTCCAGAGAAATCCAATATTCCTCTTAATCCCTCCCCAGTTTCTGATGAGGTGGACATGATAACCCTTAATACACATAACGTTATTCATCCCTACAACAGGAAATACTTTTTCCCTAACCTGATATGAAGTGTGCGCTGCACATGTGAGCATTTTTGATGATGGCCTCCGTCCAGTCCTTTGGTCTGATCACATTTAACCATAGTTGTCTTTGTTTTTGTTGACGGGCAGTGGCGGCTGGTTTTGAGCCATGACTCCTTCTATTCTGGCTCCAATAACACAACAAGACAAACACAGTTTAACACTCCTGTGGAGCCTGCAGCCCTGTGAGGGAGAGGCAGCTGCTCCTCCAGCTAACAAACTGACGTCTTCGAGACATCAGGCCCTCAAGGGTCTATAGTTGTTGAGATGTTTCACTCTGAGCCAAAGTGGTGGACTGACCAGGTGAAAAGATAAAGCCAGTAATGATCTGACAGTGTGAACGCAGCCGCTGTGATCCAACAAACAGACAGTACAATTATCATCAAGCTAAATGTTTCCTTTGGGGGACGTCTGAGGACCAGAGAGGACAGAAATCACCAAAGACTGACTTTGTGCCTTAAATGATGAACTCACTTTAGTCCCAACGGAGAGTGAGCAGTGGAGGATATTCACCTGAGATCTTCTCTACTGAGGACATCAGTCATCGTTCTGCTGGCAGAGACAAACTGTTTTATATGAAAGTGTTTCATGTTGTTGGAGCTGGTCTCCATTTTATTGTTGTATTTCTCTTCAATAGCTACTGTGATTAGCATCACTATAACCTACATGTATGAATAACCAGGAGAGAGATCTGTCCTGGATTTGTGTTTGGTTAAAAAATATATTATGGCAAAAAAACTGGACCTGATGTAACTTTACACAGTTTTGGAAGAAATGTCCTCAAACGTCAGGAACTGAGTATAATCAGTGATCCAGTGATTAAAACACTTTTCCAACCAGGAAAAAAACAGAAAACCACTAAAGGATGGAAAACACAGCGTCTCCAAACTATGTTGTTTGTTTTGTAATAAAGTTGTTTCCTGTATTTGATTTAAACTTGTTGATTCTATCTGTAAGTACATTTCCATCCATTTGTTTAAGGCACATTTTACATTTTGCATAAATTCTGAAAATTCGAAAAATGTTCAAGTGTCACAACTAAAGTTTTTCTCTTGTCAGATTCAGTGAATAAAATGATGACGTACCTGTGTGAAGAGACAAAAACATCAGATCTGTGGAACGATGACGAGACTCAGGTACAGTCAATGTTATCCTTCTTAAATTAAAGTCGTAACACTACAGTGGTCGTATAATAATTACATTTAGACATTTTTTTCTACAACTACAAATAATTTCTGCACACTTCCTTAAGCAAGCTCTTGGGGAAACACGTCTGGACAAGGACGAAAGTTAGGGTGGGGAAAGTTAAAGTGGGGTGCGTGAATTTGACAGAGTGTCCCAGAACGTCAACAACCAACACACCCAGGGTACCTTGCACATCGTATGTGGAAGAGGAAAGTCCATGACCAAACGTTGATATGTGACGAGGTCCTGGTGAGACGGTGTTGGTTTTATCCACTCGCCAACTCTCCAGATGGACCAAGATGGTCCAAGAGAGTTGGGAGAAGGCAGTCTGAGCCTTTCCCAGCCTTGCTTCGATGTCTTTTTGGGTCCTGCTGTCATTACTGATGAGGCTGTCCAGGTGGGTGAAGTCTTCCACAGACTCAAGTGGGTACCCAAACTGCATGGATTGAGTTTCTTGAAGACATTTCACCTCTCATCCCAGAGGCTTCTTTAGTTCGAATGGTGCTGAAGCCTGCGACTGTGCACCAGGCTGATAGAACTGACGAAGCCTCTTGGATCTAACTAATAAACACTTGATGAACTAAAATCTCTGACGTCAGAGAGGAAACCAATGAAAAAGAAGCTGAAAACCACCAAAACTTTACAGCAATGTCTTTTAAGTTTTGGGGTTGTTAGAACTCAGAATGGGGCGTGAACTTTTTAATATGCAGCAGGGTTTATGAGACACGACTGATTTTCTCGTTTGGGTCTGAAAAGATCCAGAGACCACAACAGAGACACACGTGAGGAGAAACGCCCGGTTATTATAACAACAGAGCTCAAAGCTGCAGCTCAGAGCTGATCACTGAGCAACGACACAGAGTCATCTGCTCACAAATCAAACTGCTTTAAACACACTAATGCAGAGTGCTGACAGATTTCACTGACTAAAGCAGTGGTGCAAGAAAATTTAATTCATCTCTCCGACCTTGAAGCAGATCTTCACCAACTCAGAGTTCACTTTATGAGCAGAGTCGCAGAGGGAAGGATCAAAAGAGGGATTAAAGTTAATCAGATGGACAGAGCAGCCTTTCATCGCTCATTTAGACATCAGAGGCCACTTCAGTGTTCACTTAAACTGGAACATCCTCAGCTAATCACATTCAGCTCGTGTCTCAGTCCAGTTAGTGTGGGAACCAGAGGTGGAGGAAGTACTTTGCTGAAGCAGAAGTTCTAACACCACCCAGTAAAAGTAATCTGTTACAGAACTGAAACTGTTCCTTCAGTAAAAGTGCGTTACTATTAGCACTAAAATCTTGTTAAAGTTTAAACCTGTGACTGTTATATGATCATAAATGATGTCATGACATGATTCTGACTCAGATTAATGTAAAAGCAGGATTTTACTGTTGTAGCTGGAGCTGGAGCTCATTTTGAACAAATGATTAGTTTCATTATGGATCATGTGCTAATTATTTTCTCCATTAATAAACTGTAAATCAGTCAGACACACACGACTGATTATTTACTGCTGAATTACAGCTCCCAACTCGCACCAATTGCTGACGCTGCTCGGCTCTGACTGTTTCTGCTGACTGGTGAAACATCCTGGTGCAGTCTATTTACTGGAGTGTACCAGCCTGTCGCTCATGCAGCATTTGAAGATAATTGTCGTCATAGTTTTCATCAGCAAAATGAACGCTGCTCATTTTGTAGTCGAGCTGCAAGAATTAGTCAATTAATCGATCAGTCAATCAAAAAAAAAAATTCTTCGTAGTTTTCATGCAAAAATGTCAAACATTGTGTTTCTAGTTCTTTAAATGTCAGGATTTGCGTCTTTTCTTCATCATGCATGACAGTAAATGAAGAGTCTTTGGGTTGTGGACAAAAGAAGCAATTTGTGGACATGACTTTGGGCTCTGGAACGTTGTTATGAGCATTTTTCACAAATCAATGTCCCATTTCCCATAAATCAATCAAACCTATGACAAAACGTATACATGATACATGTTCCGAAATAAATTTGTATTCCACCACAATCAGGAGGCAGGCATTCCAATTATTTATATTGCAATTTTTTTTATCGAGTTTTCAGTCTTTTACCAGTCAGTGCAAAACAATCAGTACCCTCACCCAACTACTACTTTATTATAAATTATTCATTTAATAATTATAATTATTATTAATATAATTTTATTATTATTATACTATTTATGTAATAATAATAATAATTATTATTATTATTATTGTTGTTATTATTATTTTATTATCATTACATTAAATGAATACTAATAAATAATAAAATCTGACAACTAACTTGTGTGCCCTGGGGCCCCCTGGTGGGTTGATGCAGCCATGACAAGAGGCACAAACACAAACTGGAAGTGAGCGCTCCTCTCTACAGATGGTCTTTGTAGTTCTGAATCTCTTCGCTCTGCCTGTACACCACATCTTCCTTTGAGTGACTCAGCTTGATAACAGACGATCTTCGGAGTGATGATCCTCTCCTCCTCTCAGCTGACACTGAGCAACAAACCAGTGCTGCTGCCTCCTCTCCTCTCATTTAACCATCAGATGTGAGAGAGTAAGAAACACAAAATCCCCCCAAAGATCGTCAGGTGTGTCCCAGTTCTGTTCGACCCTTCTCTGCTCCACAAGACAAAAAAAGGAGTTTAATGTTACAATAAACATTAGACCAAATTGTCCCAAATGCAGCTTATGTTTGTTTGTTTTTTAATTAATTATTGTAATACTGGTCTTACGTTTAATTCCAAGTGGCATTAAAAGCCCCTAAAAGATTTTAAATCTAATTTGCCTTCAGCTATATGAACCCTGATTGTACTTTTCCTGCATTGCATTCGTCAAACAGCTTTAGTTACTTTTTCATCCCTTTCCTGCACAGTAAAAACCGTGCATCTCCAGATTTGGAGATTTTAAATGTTTGTGATAAACTAAAGGATGAAGTGCATCATAATTGTGTTCTGATAAGAGTTCAACAATACATCAGTGTACTGTGATAAAAGAATGTAAAACATATAAAGCACTTGCCTGCCACGATGAGCAGAAGAAGTGTGTCCATCTTTGTCTGCTGCTCTCTGTTTGTGCTCGGCTTCAGACTCGAGGCTGCTGATATACCTCTTTGTCACACCTAAACATCTCACAGTAAATCAGTATCATTTCATGTCATGAAAGTTAGTATGGGGCCACAATTTTGAACATCCAGGATAATCTCTGGCACCCATCACAGACTCAGAAACAAAGGACAAAGAAGCCAAATGCAAATTAAAATGTGCATCAAAAGACATGTTGTCCTGAGCTCACAGTGACATTTCAGTGGGAAACACTGGACTGGAATTCTGGTCCTGATCACCTGCAGCATATTTATTCATAGTATTGACACTGACAGGTGAAGCAATGAACGCTCCAAAAAACCTGAGACTTTACAGTTCATCCATAGTAATAAAATGAGGCGCATTTTACTGAAGAAGGTGAGACAGAAGTAGACATAGAGCCATTCTGCGTCTCTATGGTTGGAGCAGTTTTTATGTCTCTTTGTGGTCATTTTGTGTCTTTGCGTTAATTTTGTGTCTCTTTGTGGTCGTTCTGCACCTTTTTGTGAATTTCGTGTCTTTTTTGGTTATTTTGCATCTTTGTGTTAATTTTTTGTCTCTTTCAGTTCTACATCTTTATTTTTGCACTTTTGCATTTCTTGGTGGTTGCTCTTCCCCTTTTTGTGAATTTTGTGTCTTGTTTTGTGTGTAAAAAGAAATGTTTCCCTCCCCTTCAGATTTTTTTTGACATGTCTCCCCTTCTTTGCACCACTTCCTCTCCGCTCATAAATAACGAACAGTCCCTGTGTGTTAATTTATTTTAGATAACAGAGTGGGGTCAAGATCTCTGGAGCAGGAAACTACGGAAGCCCCAGCAGACCACGCACCTCGCGTCGCGCCCCTCTCCTCCTCTCAGCTGACACCGAGCATCAAACCAGCTGACGGACACAGATTTTACCGTTTACCGGCCGGTGTTTCAGCCTCCTCTGCTGTCTCTTCTCTCTCATTGAACCGTTGGATGTTTTTTTGCGGGATGCTAACATGTTGTGATTCACCCTGCAAGCGATGAATGAAACGAGCACCGAGGGGACCACCGGACCGGCGGAGGTTCTGCTGACTTCGGGCTGCCGAGCCCCGCTCTACGGGCTGGTCGGAGGATGGAGCCGAGGCTGAGCGGGGATGGCAAGCCGTCCGTGTCCTGGTTCCTCGGCCCTGCCCTCGTCCTCTCCATCCTGGCTGTGTTAGTGAGCTGCCACGGGACGTGCAAGCACCGAGTCCCGTCTCCCGAGGAGGTGAGCCCCGGTGTATCAACCGAGCTAACTCAGCTAGCTGCAGCACTGTGGCAGCGGACGGGATAAGCTAGTTAGCACGTTAGCCTTGGTGGCTAATTAACCTATCTTTTATATTGTGTGATAAGATTACCTACTTCACTGTGTCCCTGTATTTTTAAATGTATTTTGTAGACCCATTAGAGCTAATCCTGATATATGTGGTTATGATGTGAAATATTTGTCTCTGACCAACATATTCAGTTAGCTACACAGTTAGCTGACAAGCTAACAGGCTAACAGGAGGCTACTCATAATGTTTACAGTGTTTCCTGACAATAACCATAATATCTGTGTCTGTCAGAGACATTTAAAATCAAATAACTGAGTTAGGACTTCACCATTCACCATTCATTCATCATTATAAGTGTTCGCCATTAGCCTGTGTTCCCCTAGCAACAACAAAAACTACACTTCCGGCTACATCTCTTCAGAATAAAAGCAAACAACTAAAGTTTAGCACCATAATGCAGTATGTGTCGTGCCTTAGCTGCCCACATTCATTAAAATATGTAATCATTTGTTTGTAGTACCTCTCCGCCAATTTGAAAATGCAGAGTCAAAGGAAACAGAATCAAAATCAGCTGTATTGATCAAGTATGGGTGCATACAGTGAATCTGACTCCAGTTTCAAGTTTATCTCAATGTGTATTCACAGAAACAGACACAAAAGCTAAAGTATGGCAAAACATAAACATTTAACTTTTATATACAGAGTGCTTGTTGTACAATTTAGTAGTTCCTGTGGTAAAATTAATCTAAACTTTAAAGCCACATATTGAACGACTCATGAAAAAGCTGAAACTGGTTTTATTTTAGAAATAGAAAGTGCTTCTCCTTCTTGGCCAAAAAGAGAGACATTCTTGACTGTGTGTGAGCATGGGGGGTGTGTTATATATGAGTGCACCCTCCCACTGTTTGCATGCTCTGGGCTCTGTGTGCCATGGTGCATTGCTATTTATTACCAACTGTAAGCCTCTAACTCATCACTGTATCCTGTCTGCTCAGGTTGGCTGGCTCTCTTTACAGTTTCATAGACTTTTTAATTGGCGTTCTCTTTTATACAAAGCTTTTCTTGGCCTACAGCCAGTATATTTATATGTGTACATTAAGCAGAGAATTGCCCTTTTTGCGTTTTTGTGGTTAATTTATAGTATATATTAACATACTTTTTGGCTTTCCTTGTAGTGTTCTTATTTTGTGTTTTATATCGCTTGTTTGAGAGCTTTGAATTTTTAATCAGTATTTTTGTTCTATGTTGTCTGTCTGTAACTTTGTGTCGTTGCCTGTCTCGGCCAGTACACTCTTGAAAAAGAGATTTTTAATCCCGAGGTTTTTCTGGTTAAATAAATAAATTAATTAAATTTTGTATATCAACGGAAATGTGCAACTATTTTAAATTGTTTTCGTAAGGATTCATTGGGTGCTGTGAATTCTACAGACAGAGAGGTGGTTGTGTGCACATTGTCTATTTAGGCCGGATGCAGGACATCAGATTTTTTAAAAGTGCACAGTGGCTAATAGTTCCCAAAAAGGTTTTATTTAACAGAAAAACATCACGCTGAAGTCATTATTCATGCATTTCATGAAAGGACTGGATACATGCTCAAGATAAAACACTTTATCTGTGCTGGAAACAATTTAAAAAATAGCCAGTGTACTTCCACAGAATGTATCTCAAAAGCATTTTAATAATTTGTAGATTATTTGTTGTATAAGGTACATTACTGAAAGAAATGAAGAAAGAATGAATTAAGAACATCACAACACAAAAATAATTTTATCAAACTTAAGCAGGGTCGACTGAATAACCGAGATGACTCTCTACAACAAACTACATCCTCTACAGTGATCCTATCGTTAATTAATTAGTTAAGAACATTTCAACCTTCATGCAGGAGGATTTATTACAGGACTGCTTTAGTTTTAGCTGAGTGTGCCTAATAAACTGGCAGATCAGTGTATTTTGCTGTTGGTGTGTAAAATCACTTGTACAGATTATATTCATATTATCCATCCTGAACATGGAATGCTTCGTAAATGTATAAAACACGTGATGTGAATGTGTGCGGTTTATCATTTCTCTGTGCTTCTTTCAGGTTGTCCATCATGTGTACTTGAAGCCTGAGCGACTGACGAAGAGAAGCTCCCCTGACGACCTCCAGCTGAAGATAAAGATCATCTACGACTACAGCGTTGACCAGTAAGTCCTGCAGCAGAAAAACACTGTTAACTCTGCAGTCCGAGATTTTAGAGTTTAGGGACCAGTTTTTTCCCCACTCTGTGACTACAATATTAAAGTGTAGGTGACGGGATGTTCTCTGTCTCCACAGGCTCCCTGCAGACAAGAGGAGACTGGTAAAGGTGAGGAGCACTTGACATCTTAGGCCCTGATTACACAAAAAGTGTTTCAGCAGCTGAAGGCGGCTTTTTGTAATTGTTTTTAATGAGAATTAAGTTTTTTGCTCGCTACGTGTCTTGTATTTCTGCGCTCTAGGTGCCTGGCGTTTTTGCTGGAGCGCTCTGAATTCCTCAAGTTGAAAAAAATTCAACTCAGAGCGGAAAAGCGCCCCATGTCATCTCCGTTTTTTTTTCACATTGTCCAATCGGATGATTTGAGAGGCAGGCCTTTTGTGGTGGTCACAACAAGTTGGCAGCAGTTGCTGGATACCCAGAGCTATAAGACTTTACAAACAGCAGTTATCACCATCTTAATAGAAAACAGCAGGCTTGGAAGCAGATAAGTGCAGCACTTGAAACAGCCATCATGGAGGAGAAGCTCCTGGACCAACTGGTGGTACTCCCCATGATCCAGCCTCTTCTTTAGGGTCTCATGTACCCACACAGATCTCTGTTTATCTGCTGACAGCCTCTCACCCTCAACCAGAGCTACAGATAGTACCCTCTGCCTCAACGTTGTAGGAACTAGATACCAATTACTATAAAATAAATAAAATAACTGACTGATTACACAGGAAGGTTAGGTTATTTGGGTAGTTAAAGTTTTCTCATTGGCAGCATCTAGTGGCCGTCAGAGGAACTGCAGCTCAAAGCACATCGGTGGTTTCTACGTTGGCTCATTGTGATTGTTGTTGGCCTCCTGCTTTGGGCTCTTTGTACTGACCTGCAGGAGTTGAAGCTCTTACCTTGCTGCAGTGATGCTGAATCGACTTTAACTGTGTTTCCTCCTCAGGATAAGCTGTTTCCTCAGGCCATCGATTACCTGCAGAGAGCCTTCAGTGTGAGGCGCAGGGTGGGTCCTGTGCTGCTCAGCAGGTACGTGGCCTGTCCCATCATGATGTTTAAATCTCTAACACAAACTCTTATGAACAGATTTGTTCTTAAAGGTTTGAGAAAGGCTTAATTTGTCATCTGAATAAGCTGCTCAGTTAAGTGCTTGTTGTCTCTGTCATCTCAGACAATGTGCAACCAACCAGTACCTGAGGAAGAGAGATGACCCTCATCGCTACTGCCAGGACGCCTGTGCAGACGTCACCCGGTGTGGCCCTGTCGTCGTACCTCAGCACCACCTGCAGGTCAGGAAGCGCCACAGATGATGGATAGTGCAATTGTTAAAACTGCCTTCTCTGAGCTTTTAAGAACAAAATTCCAAGTTGTTCCGCTGTGGCCATAACAACATTTTAGGCCAAATATTCATAGCTGTGGGAGTGATTTTGAGTCTTTGTGCCCTCTGGTGGTTTAAGTCACAAAGTGCTACACATTTAAAGACAATAGCAAGAACTGGACATCATCATGGGTCAGTTTCAATATAACTGACTCAAGCATAGCATATACGGAGAGAACAAAAATGGACCTAAGATGGATCCCTGTGGAACACCACAGGAAAAAAAGGGCACAGCCAAAGATCTGCAGATGAAGTGTTTTCCGAACCAGTGAAGTATTTTAATGCTAAGCCATTTTAAGGGGTGCTCAATGATGACAGAGTGATCCATATTCTCAAAAGCAGATCTGAGATTATGGAGGATTGAGTGATGTTTAATTGAAGAACAACAAAAGGAAAAACGGCAAAATGAAGAGGCAGGATTAGATGGACTGATGTGGGAGGGACGGGCAGTGTGGAAGGTTGAAAGGATAAAAGAAGGCTATTGTTAGGGTGGTAATCTCATTATGGTTATTGTAGATGCTGAGCAGGAGCTAACAATAGTGCCTCGACCTGTCTGGTTTTACTGCTGAACATGTGAGGCTCATAGTCCAAAATCTGAAGGTAAAACTTCACCTCAGAAAGGATGAATACATGCAGAGTTTGTTGAAAATGTAAGTTATGCTTTATAATGTGTAAAAGGTTTGTCTGTCCCTCTGCAGAGGAGTTTTATCTTCCAATTTGGGCCTGTTAATAAAAATACTCAAAAACCAACAGGACATCAAACAGGTTTCCTTAGGGCAAACAGACTGAATCACAAAGGTTGACAGTAAGATATGACTGTACATCATCTGCATAAAAATGACACATTTACATTATGTCCATTAATTACATGACTTACTTTGATACTTTCTCTGTATCTTTGCTCACTCGTGTCATGTGTATTTCCCTCTTAGCAATGCAAGGTGTGCAGTGAGTCAGGGAAGTCCTGTGGCCCCCTGGGGCCCCCAGATGGCCCCGGAGTGGAAGGGTCTGGCTTTGTGCTCTACGTCAGCGGTATCACCACAGAGCGCTGTGGGCAGGAGAACATAGTGGCCTATGCTGCTTACTGCCAGCTGGAAGCAGAGCTGGACAGGTGGGGAGGACGCCATCACGGCATTTGTTCATGTTCACGTTTCTTCAGTAAATTTGATGTACTGTAGCTGATTGCAGCCTGAAATGTTTTTTTCAATGTTCCACTTCTGGTTTTGTCTTTAAACTTTAAACATAAAACATTTGGGACAAAAAACAAACTATGAGAATCAGATGGTTGACAGGAAGGTAAAACCTTTCACATAGAAATGAATGTGAGGCTTATCATTGTTGTGGACAAACTGTCCTGTAACCTTCCCTGTGATTCCCACCTGTGTGTCCTCAGACCTATAGCAGGCTATGCCAATCTGTGTCCTGCCATGATCTCCTCTCAGCCTCAGGAGTTTGAAGGGATGCTGTCCACAGTCAAACATGAGATCATCCACGCTCTGGTCAGTACAACAACATGTTTTGTGTACTTCATGGTGTAAAGTATTTTCAGCTGAACCATGACAGATAAAACTGGATTGTTTTAAACAGAGATCTGTGACCCTCACTGGATTTTAGGAGCTTTGTTTACAGTTTGTGCAGCTTCACAGAGATATTAACAAAGAATGGTCTCACATGAGAGGGTTAGTTGGTGAACCACTGCTAATGAGCTAACTGCTAACATGCTATCCAGCTGTTCTTTCTAGTGTTTTTATTTTCTCTGTACTGGACTGCTTATTTTTTCTGACATTTAATTCTCTGGATTGTTCAACTTTATCTTCAGTCAAGAGTTTATAAAGGGGACAGTTCGTTATTCACCAGCAGTGTGCTTTTGTCTGAGTGTGCTGTTTCTCTTCTGACCACCAGGGGTTCTCAGCTGGTCTGTTTGCCTTCTACCACGATGACGAGGGCAAACCTCTGACTCCTCGATTCACCAGCGGCCTGCCCGCCTTCAACGAGAGGTGAAGACACTTTGTGTTTCAAGATCTTCATTGTAATGTGCACACTAGTCGGGTTTCTGTCTAAATGCAAATGCGCAAATTTATAAAAAAAGATTTGCAGCGAGACTAGTTGTTGAGGTTTGAATTTTTGGCTGAATATAATTTGTTGTTTGTTTGTCTTAAAATCTGGATGAGGGTAGTGATAGTGAGATACTGGCTACGGTGATGAACCAAAACCAGCATCAGATGGACTGTATTCATAATCAATACGCCACAATAATATAAATAACCAGCACCAATTCATCAGTCAATGAGTATGTGTGTGTGTGGGCGGGGCATAAGCACATACAGAGAGCAACGTCTGACACTGGCACACTGTGAGGACGGTAACAGAGGGCTCGGTGGGGACGGAGCACCTGCTGCAGCAAGCGAAAGCGCCGTCTGTGGTCATTTTCACTACAAGCTGACTGGCTGTTGAAACAGTGACGTGCTTTACGTTCTAAAACCAGCCGCTGGCGATTTGACTAGCTGAGTTGCAGGTGACGCCATCAGCTGGCTCGAGTCGAGCTCAGACCCGCCAATTCACACTGCTGCTACTTTTCCCTGCAACGTTCAGCAGTTTCATCTCATTGCAAATCTTTAAACCTGTGTGTGTGTGTGTGTGTGTGTGTGTCAGCCTGGGTCTGTACCAGTGGAGTGAAGCGGTGATCAGGAGGGTCAGCAGGCTGTGGGACATCAGAGGAGGAGTGATGGTCCGACACCAAGTCCATGTCCTCGTCACTCCCCGTGTCGTGGTGAGAAACACATTCTGTCAGTTGTCTTCACTAGAGTAATAACCCTAAAGTCCCACTACATGCAGAAATGTATTTTTTTTTCTTGGTTTCAGGAGGAGGCGAGGAGACATTTTAACTGTCCCATCTTGGAGGGGATGGAGCTGGAGAACCAGGGAGGGACAGGGACTGAGCTGAACCACTGGGAGAAGAGACTGCTGGAGGTAAACACACACCACCTTTCGGTTTCTCTCTCTCTGTGGGACTGTAGTTCATGTTTCCTCCTTGTGTTCATCATCACCTTCTGTCGGTCCCTCAGAACGAGGCGATGACGGGCTCCCACACTCAGAACCGGGTGTTTTCTCGGCTGACGCTGGCCATCATGGAGGACAGCGGCTGGTACCGTGCCAACTACAGCCTGGCTCAGAGGCTGGACTGGGGCCGCGGTCTCGGCTGCGACTTCGTCATGAAGAGCTGCAAGTTCTGGATGGATCGACAGAGACAGAGGTCACAGTGATACATGATGATAGACTCTTTAAAGTACAGATGTCCCAGTCAGGTGTTTTTGAACTTTGAATTCTTTAATTTAATCATAATAATAATAATAATAATAATACATTGGATTAATATAGCCCTTTTCTGGACACTCAAAGAATCTGAATATGAAATGTTTGTGTGGTGTTTGTTGGTGCAGACGACACACTGTGACTCCGTACTGTGACACAGTGAGAGCGTCTCCTCTGCAGCTGACCTGCAGACAGGACCAGCTGGCTGTGGCCGTCTGCAACCTGCAGAAGTACCCACAGGAGCTGCCGCTGGAGTACCAGGTACACACACACACACACACACACACACACACACACACACACACACTCACAATACAAGGAGAAGTTCTTTTGTTGCACCAAAACATGCAGAACCCCGAAAGAAAACCTCAAACCCTGCAGGCGGCTGATGTTGGCTGGATTTGTATTGTTCCATGATTATTTGTTGTGTTGCATTACACCCACTCGCCTTAGGCTTGTCACCCATGATTTTCTAAGAATATTCCTAGTTGACCAGTAGTCATCATTTAGGGCCATTAGCCGACTAGTCGCCCGCATGAGCTGGGACTAGTGAATGTTTGAAATTCTTTGAAATTCTGCTGATTTAATTATCTAGAGGAATCTGTGAATTGTTTCAGCTCCACTTTGACGTACTCAATATTTTGTAAACTTTACTACTAGTCTACTGCCTGTTGATACACTGAATGTGCTTCTGTGTGTGTCAGTACTTTGAGAGGATCCCTGAGGTGTCCTCAGATGAGCTGTCGATGTTTGGCGGCGCTGTGGAGATCGCTGACTTCTGTCCCTTCAGTCAGGAGTTCAGTTGGCACCTGAGCGGAGAGTATCAGAGGAACTCGTACTGCAGAGTGTCAGAGAACCAGCCAGGTGACCGTCACAGTGACACCGTTACTATGGTTACTACTAACACCATGTTGTTTAGGTGTCAGTGAGCTCGACTTGAACTGTTTCATCTGGTGTGTTGTCTGGCCATGTTTTAAGGAAACAGGGTTTGTAACTGAGCCGACAGGCTCAATTATAAAGTTAAATAATCATTAAAATTTTATATTATTTAGACGGCAGAAAGAAAGAAGTTGGGCCAAAGCATACTGACATCATCACTGTCAACATCATCAGTCTAACTGAGAGCTCAGAGGAGAATTGTGGAGGAATTCCTCAGTAAAATCAATATGAACAGTGAAATATTTCTGTGTGTGTGTGTATGTTCAGACTGGTGGAGGAACTACGGAGCAGAGCAGTACGGACCGGACTCCGTGTGCCTGTACCAGAAGTCCGCCTTTGTGATGGAGCAGTGTACCAGGAAGATGACGTACCCTGACTGGGGCTCCGGATGCTACAAGGTGTGTTCATGCAAGTTTTCTCTACGTCTGATGTTTTTCTGTATCATCAGACTGCGTCCACTCGGAGCTGTGTGAGTTTTAAAATGCTGTCTTGGTCTCCAGGTGTGGTGCTCGGCTCAGGGCCTGACGGTGTTCGTTCAGGATCGCTCCTTCCTCTGCGTCCGGAAAGGTCAGCTGCTGAGCATCAGCGTGCGAGTCAACGACTGGGTTTACAACGGCGTCCTGATCTGCCCCGCCTGCACCGACTTCTGTGACGACTGCCCGCTACCACACCAGCTCCCGGCCATCAACTCCTCCAGGAGTCACCCCATTGGTCAGTTCCACCTTCCTCTTTTTACAGCAGTGCACACAAAGTGTTCAGCTGATGCTTCGATAGGCTTTTTCTTATTGGTGGTCATCAGTATGTTAATGAAGCCAGAATTAAATTTTTCTCAACACTATCGGCAAGGCAGTAATGGTTGTGCTAAGTGGCTAATGGGCATGTAGCTACTTCCATGTTTCAGATGATTCGTCATGTTTGTAGTCGACCAATGAAGATGAGTTTACATCAGTGAAATCTTGCCGACTAATGATCTTTTTGGTCGATGTTTGGTTGACTATCAGTGGGCAGCCCTAGTACTTAATTGATCTGTGTGGGTACATGAGACCCTAAAAAAGAGGCTGGATCATGGGGAGTAACACCAGTTGGTCCAGGAGCTTCTCCTCCATGATGGACGTTTACAGGCATATTTTAGGATGACTCAGGGGCAGTTTGACAACCTGCTGTTTATCGCTGGGCCGTGTAACTCTGGGTATCCAGCAACCACTACCACCAGTTTCTCCTCCATTGTTTACCAACTGTAATCTTGTTGTCATGACCACCACAGAAGGCCCGCCTCTCAAATCATCTGATTGGACAGTGGGGAAAAACTGAAGATGTAGTATTCAGTATTAAGTATCAGTATTCAGCTTTGGTGGAATAAAATGAGTTTTGTTCACATGTTTATGTGATTCTGTTTGTTTGTTTCAGACCCGTGCTCCAGCTCTCCAGGTCTGGCCATCACTCTGTGGCTCCTGCTGCTCAACCTGCTCCCCCTGGTGGCCGGACTGCTGCTCTGCCACTGCAGCTGATAAAACACACTTAACACACACTTAACAGTGAGGTAGCTTAACACTCATCTGGAGTCCTCTGAGGATCTGGACCACACATCTTTTATTTCCTCACTCTGTCCTTTTCCTTCTCCTCGCTGTTTCCTTCCTCTCTTTTTCATTCATGTGAGTTCTTCTTCTTTGTTTCCTCCATCATTCCCTCCTCAGGACCTCCTCTCCTTCATTCCTCAGCTCATCCCATCTCTAACTCTGTCAGGGATCTTTCTGCTGAACAACAAATCAGATCATGACTGGATGATATCGGTCTTTTTATCGGCTCGTGTTGCAGCTGGTTCCACAGCTCTCCTTCAGCTCCAGATCATCCTGCTTCATCACAGCCAGATTTATTCCTTTGTGCTGCAGTGACAGACGATCAGAAGATCTGTCCTCTGCTTGCTTGAATACATGTGAGGATGAAGAGGAGCTCCAGCTGCCTGCCCTCTGCAATCTGACACTAAAGCGTGTTTGTGCACCCGGACGCTTTTAAAGCTACAAACACTTTTTTAAAACATCAGACTTTTAAGCTGAAAGGTCAGTGTGCTTCCTCTGAATGAGACGTGTGCAGTGTGGTGCCCTCCGCTGGCAGCAGGAGGTAACTGTTCAACTTTTTAAAGTTCAAACCAGAACACTTGTAAATATAAATACGACTCTTTCCTAAGATGCACTCCTGTTTTTAGAGGCAGAAAGTGTCACCTGAGTTTCATTCCTTCTTTTGCTTTGAGCAGATTTGCAACATTGTGTGAATTTAGGGACGAAGAGTCGAGTGTGTTTCAGTTGAAAATCTACAGAAGAAGACGCATTCAGTTTCCTACATGACAAACAGCAGGTGCTGTTGGGGGTCAGAGGTCATAGCGAATGTGTGAACACACAAAGTTAAAGTGACAGAGATGCTCTCTTCGCTTTTTTAGTCGGACAAATAAGCCAAGTTAACTCACAAAACGTAAAGAAAGGAACTTAATTTTCTTACTAAACAGAAAATACAACCAACAGCTCATCTTTCCCCTCCATCACTTTGCTTTAGACCACATGTGCTGAGGTGAGTGCTGCTTTAGTGACACATCGTTGGCAGCTGTAGTAATATTTTTTAGTTTGGGTCCCACAACAGGACACGTGCTGCTGAGGGTGTTTTATTTTTTATTTTACTAACTTTTGTGAATGAAGCAGAGCGGAGCAGGGAGCCTTACAGAGCATTATGTTGGTGTCGATATTATCACAGATGATCAGGTGGTTCTTGAAACGAGCCAATCATGTCAGGTTTATGCAGTGAAGAGAGTTTAGTGAATCTGACTTGAAACATTTGTACGAAAAAGTCTCAGTGTCCTCGCCTCTGCCGTCTCCCTCTCATCTTCAGACTAAAAATAAATCTTGTTTTTGGCGACTATAAAATAAAGTAAACTGACGTCATATTTGGGACAACTCCCGACGGATTCTTACTCTAGGATTTTTGTTCGTAGAGATGCACCGATCCAGCTTTTTTAGTTTCAATACCGATCCCAATGCTGTGGCTTTGAGTATCAGCCGATACCCAATACTGATCAGATACCATGGTTGACCTAAAAAGCGATATACCTTTACATGTAGAACAGAAGGCATCAGGCATTGATGACTACACAGTCCCTTCCTGAGATAAAATGAAACACGATGAAACAGATTAATGCGATGATGAACTATTGCTTTTTAACAAAAATAAACAATTGTGCAACAGCAGTTGAAATAGTGTGAAATATCTCCACACAGCAGATTCTCTCCTTCGCTCCATGACACATGACGTAGCTCGTGTTGCAATAGGTTTGAAAGGGAAAGGATCGCCTCAGGTATAGGTTGCATTTTCCGATACCCGATCCATCTATTTTGATGATATTAGGGCAGATATTCGATCCAGATATCAGTTCGGTGCATCCCTAATTGTTAGCTTAGTCTGCACAAGACTATAATTTACCGACAACAGACCGAAGTCGGTACGTGAACACAACACAGAGATTAACAGCAGATTATTCACCTCCTGTTTGTAGAGAATATTTCGAACAAATGAACACAGAGCAGAGAACAAACACCTTGTCCTGACAGGACGTGATGTGAACGAGCACATGTGAACATCAGGGCACAAAACGAGGCCTGAAAGAGGCGTACGCCACTTCCCACGTAAAAGTAGTGATCTATAAAAACAGACTTGATGGGAGAAACTTTGACCCATGCCGACGAACATGTTGGAGATGGGAAATTTGCGTCAGATAGTTTCAGTTTTTCCCGCTGAATATAACACTGCTTCGTATGTCAGTGAACAGGCTGAGCTACGTGTCGCTGAGGGCTGAACACGTAATGCAGATTTTATTGTAATTGTCTGACTGCAGCTTTCAAATCCCAGGAGATGTAATATGTGTTAAAAGTGTGTCAAAATACCATCTTAAATTAAATATTGACGTGCTGCAGAGACGTCCTGACCTACTCATCATGTTCTAGACTTAAGACATCACCTTTGTCTGGCAGAGAAAATCAAATCATAATCATTTTAATGTTTTTCAGTGAGAATAATGATCTGAAAATAATCATCCCCTCTAACACTGCAAATCATATCCCAACTGTAATAACAGCAAATAACTGCAATTAGATATCATGTCAGAATTTTTAAGCTCTAGTGCCACTTGTTAAAAAAACAACTCACCCTGGCTCTAATTTTTCAACGTTTGCGGCTCCTCCATCAGTCAGAATCAACGCTGATGTTTCTGTTTCCCTCCAGTCAGCAGTCAACACGGATCAATGGAGCCATTTATAATGTTGAGGAGCAGCACATCTTAAATATCACACAGCACTTTCTTTGACAGTAAATATCACTCCTCATGACAGGCGATGAAACTGTAAACACAGATCACTACAATTAATCATCCTAACGAGGGGATGTTTCAAACTCAAGAACACCACCAGAGTTATGATTAAATAACTGAGACACTAACTCACTTGCAGAAGGAGAGAACACAATAAAAATCTCATCCTGTCCTCGCACTGCAACATTGCGTGTAGTATATGTGGCAACTGTTTGCTCTTCATCCTCCAGAGTTCATTCGCTTGCTGTACGTTAGGAAGAGGTGAAACACTGACACACAGAAGAGGAAGAATAAGCCATGTACCTGCCAGCTGTCAGTCACTAAGAGCTGTCAGCTGTCAGTCAGTGAAAGACCTGAACAAGCCATAGGATGATGTTGATGATGATGAAGTAGAGGTAAAGCTGAGACATTAGTCACAGCAGTTCACTCAGTGCTGCCACCGTTGGACAGAAGCTGTACTGCAGCATCTCACTGATGCGTCCTCAGCGCAATTTTTTTCACAGTATGGTGAAGACACGACCCGCCTGCTCTGCCTTTCTCAGCCTCTGATTGGCTTAAGCTGGAAATATGTGTGTCAAAGGCCGTCCCCAGCACACACCAGAAGCGTCTCACTGCAGCTTGTCAACAGTCGACCTCACAAAGTTGTTGTTACTGAAAGATTTGAACCTCTTCCACCTCTGCGCCACCACTCAGAAGATCAGCAGTTTGATCCCCAGCTCCTCCATCTCCTGACATCTAGACGCTTTGAAGAGTGGTCTTTACAAATGAAGTCCACTGACCACCGGAGCAGAGAAAAAGAGCTGCTACAGGAGCTGGTGTGTACAAGCAGAGAGCAGGTGGGGGAAAAATGCACTGAATGCCGGGGGGGCGGTGAGGCTGGAAATAGGACAGTGGCGTGAAGTGCCAACGTGCGTCTAGCCGCCGCAGGTGTAGGGTTATACATTGTATTTTTTGATATGCGCCATTTGCTGCCGGTGTGCTTTGGCTCTGACCCTGACAGTCTTACCCTCACCAGTCCCACTCCTCTTTTCCTTAACCTAACCACCCAACCAACAAAGGCAACAAGTACTAGCCAATCAGAGGAGAGTAGGATGGGTGTGCGTCCTCAGCAGCAGCACTGAGCAAACACCTGTGATGAGGTTTATGAATGCGTGAGCTGCTGCAGTGTCCTCACATCGTCAGCTGGACGTTAGTTCATTAAAAGCTTATTTAAAGTTTTAAAACTTCAAACCTGAGTGATCAAAACCAAATCCATCAATCGAACTCAAGTTTGTTTGCCCCTCTTCTTCGTAAACGTTTGCTTTACTTCCTGGATTTTTCCCACATGGAAATTCTGACCAATCAAGAGCAGCTTTCTCACACAAGGCATTTGATCTGGTCCTCTTGTAAATGCTGCCGTGAGAACACGAACCAACTCTAGGCAATTATACAACTTAGTGACAAAACTAGTCCCTGATTCAGACCAAAGGAGACGACTCTAGGGCTGAGAGCACCCTAACAGTCATCATCATCCAACAGCATCATGGGAAACCTTCGCCCCAGTGACACACGCTGTGGTTCCCAGTTACTGTCCCTCAAACATGCCATGAATTTAGGAAACTTCACTGAGAGAACAGGAGTGTGACGGTGCTTCATGTCAGGAAGGTTCAGGTGAAACTTTTCAGGTAGATGAAGGATTGAGAAGCTGAGAGTGAAACCATGACTCAGCATGTTTTTGTAGCTTCAGTTTAACTCTTTAATGTCTTTGTTAGTGAAACCAAATGAAACCTGTCGTCATGTTTTATTAATGTACTGTGTGATGAAGGATGGGAGCTTTGTGTTCTGTGATTGGTGGCAGACGCTGTGTTTGGTTTGAATGAAACTCTTCTTCTGTTGTTCTTTAGTGTAGCTGAGTCATGTTATTATATTTAAAGAAGAAACACTGAGGCAGACGAGCGGGCCTTAACGATGAAGGACTTCCTGTTTGACACACTGACAGACTTTAGTTTTTATGTATTTATTAAAATCTGTGACTCACTGACGCGTCAAAAGGAAGAACAAAACAAACAGCTGGATTTTGTTGTTGTTTACAGAGGGAAGTATTGTTATTTATATTGTGTAACTCATGCACTGTAGAGCTTTGTGTCAGTCCTGTGCAGTAGATCTGACCTCAGACCACTTCTTATTCCTTTAAAGGGGCATTTCACCTCAAACTGAGCGTCAGCTGGTCGTTTGTCTTCAGGACGTTCTGTTGATGCTTGTTTGTTTTTTAATGAGTCTGTTGCCATGGAGACATCAGAGGGTTTCCTGTTGATCTGCTGCAGAGACGTTTTGCTTTCTTCATCTGATTTGTTTTTTAGAAAAAGGGCTGCTTTTTAAGACAAATCATGACTGAGACGTTTGTCAGAATAAATGCTGTCTGTTCCCCAGAGACGACGTCGACTGTCCTGTGTCTGACTCTGAAGTTATTGTGTTGCAGAAGTTATTGAACCACAGCTCGTTAGATTTAAACATTTACAGATACATTTATTGATTATGGTAAAGCATTTTCCATGAAATCATGCTGTGAACTTGTGACAACGTTCTTTGATAGTTTTTCTTTGTTTAAAATAAATAAAAACAGGTTTATTTTGATGTTTATAATTAAAGTCTGGAGCTGAACAGTTTCTCACTCTGAGACTAAAATCATAAATTCAGCTGAAATATTTTTATGATCTGAATTCATGGTTCAGGAAACTGTGGAGTGTGTGATGATCGGTTTATCATTTTATTCGTCGTCACAATCAGAGGTTCAGCTCAGTTCATGGATAAATGTAATTTGTGCAGTAAACCTTCCCTCCTATCTTCTCTTTTCCTTCCTTCCTTTCTATTATTTCCCTCCTCCTTGTACTCTTTTCCCTCCCTCCTTTGCATCCGTCTATCCCTTTCCTTCTTTCTTTCCTTTTCCTCTATTCCTTTCTTCACTTCCACCTTTCCCCCTTTTCCATCCCACCTTCCTCCCTTATCTTCCTTACCCTTCCTCCCACCTTTCATTTGTTCCATTTTTATTTACTTTTCTTCCTTCCTTCCTTTTCTTTCTTCCTTTTTTACCTTGCTTTTTCTTCCCTCGTTCCTCCCTTTTTCTGTCCTTTTCGTCCTTTCCTTCCACCTTTCCTTCATTCTTACTTTTTTATTTACTTCTCTTCATCCCTTCCCTCCCTCCTTTGCCTTCCTTTGCATCATTTCTATTTTTTGTCTGCCCCTTCTTTCTTTCTTCACTTTGTACCTTGCCTTTTCTTCCTCCTTCTCTTTCTTTCCTTTTTCCTTCCCTTCCTCCCTCCTTGTCTTTCTGTCCCTCCTTTCCATTCTTGTCTTCCACCTTTTCTTCCTTTATGCCTTTCTGTTCTTCCTCTCCCCCCTCCTCCCTTGTTGTCCTTTTCCTCCCTCCTTTCCTTCATGCTTTCCCGTTTTCTTTACTCCCCCCTCCTTCCTTGTCCTCCTTTCCATCCTTTCCTTTCTTGTCTTCCCCTTCGCCCTTTTCTTTGTTCTCCTCTTCCTTTCCCTTTCTTCCTTCCCTCCTTTCAAAGTAAAACAAAACTGAAAGCTTCCCGTAATAACAAATTTCCCGAGAGAATGTCCCAGCTGCACCTGAACTGCTCATTCTGTCCACGTTAACAACAGCTGCTGATCTTAATTAGACGACTTTAATAAAGCCACTCAGCTGGAACCTAAAGAGCAGTTAACATTTATTACACATTAAAATTAATACACGTTTAAGCAGGAACAGGCTGAACAGGTGTAGCAGGTATTATTCAGCATTACAGCTTTATTAAATATTTCACTTTAATATTTATAATCAGACTGAATATGTGTGATTGACCCAGAGCAGGACGTGTTCACACACTGCAGGAAAACTCACTTCAACCATCAAAAATAGATTCATATTTATTGCCTGACTAATTAAATAATTAAACATCAGATTTTATAAACGTGTATGTTCTAATGTGTAAAGTAATTAGAGCTGTCAGGTAAATGTAGTGGAGTAAACCGTAGAATGTGGGCTGAAAATAATCAAGTAAAATTTCTCAAACTGAGTAAATGTACTTAGTTACATCCCCTGGATATAAAGTCACATATATATTATATATGTTTGCTTTCTGTACCGTAGAGTTATTAGTGATGCGGTTCCACCTGTTGACTCCAGGTGTTTTCTACCTGCTGATTATTCAAGTCCAAACAGCACAATCATCTGTCAGTCTGTCTGTCCTGCTGTGGGCGGGGTCTCTCGCTCCGTCTCTTTGATCCACAGGAAGCCCACCTGGGTGCCGAAGTTCAGTCCGTCTCTGACGTGAGAGAAGAAGTCCTCGGGGTGACAGGAGGTGCACGGCGTCACACAGGGCCGCTCTGTCACCGTGTCATCATGGATGTGTTCAGGCAGGATGCCGCCACGCTCGAGGAGAAGTCTGAGGTGGGAAAGCAACAGGCAATACTTGCTCACAATGCATTGTGGGAAGTGTAGCTCCAACTCTTGAAGCATGATTCCTCCCCAAACAAAGGAATAGCAAGAGAAATATTTTTAATATGAAGTCAAATCTGAAAATAAACCACATCTCTCTCGTCCTCTGTTACCTGTTGGCGAGGCGGATGTTGACGTGTGGTCTGGCTGACTCTGGATCGGGGACACAGTCCGGGTGGATGTGGTGGAAGTCGAGCGCCTGCTGTCTCTCCATAGTGTAACAACACGCCCCCACCGACGGTCCCACGGCAACCACGATGTCGCCCACCCGGCTCCCAAACTCCTTCACCATGGCTCCCACCGTCGCCATAGCAACACCCATCAGGGTTCCTCTCCAGCCTGTGAATCAGTCGGTACATTTAGTGTCCCCTCTAACATACCTGAGATCATCTCAGACACTTCTGTAAATAACTAAATGAAGCATGAACCTGCGTGAGCGGCTCCGATGACCTTTGACACCGGATCGGCGAACAGGATCGGCATGCAGTCGGCTCCCGGAGCCGTGATAACCACCCCGGTCTGATTGGTTACCAAGGCGTCGTAGCTCTCTGGCTCAGCTTTCCCCAAAACAAAGACATCACTGGCGTGGTTCACCTGCAGGAAACACATCCGACAGGTTCAGACAGGAAGCAAAGTTTGGTGTTTGTTTGTAGCCTCTCAGATATGAATGTTTTCTAGTGTCCTTCGTCCTCTGTGACAGGAAATACATCTTAAATACAGAGGCCTGTATCTTCGGGTGGTTAAATGATCTTAAATACATCAATAAATTTATCCTGCATGTCTCACTGTAACTGTTTTTCAGTGTGTTACCCTTTTTAAACTACATTAAACTACACCTTCTGTGGATGGGCCCTGTCATTACAGGCTGTACCCATTAGGTGGCAGTACACACAAGAGAAATGACTGTCCCTCGTGTTGCAGGAGCAGAATCAGCTGCCTCCTGTGATCTTGTGTCGTACAGGATGAATCATGTGACCACGGGTCAGTACCTTGACCTGACGCAGCAGCTGAGGGTTGAAACCAGCGTGGAGGGCCAGTCTCCGTTTGTTCTCCTGCACCACGGCCCCGGGGTCCCTCCTCCTGCTGCTGCTGAACAGGTTCAGGGAGGACAGAGTGGGGATGTAGGACACGCCGCCTCTACGGGTGCTGAAGCCATGACCGAAACAGTCTGAGAGACAAAGACAGTCACACCATCTCCATTAAGAAATCTGGCAGCTTTACAGCACCGTGGAGAGAACACATTGGTTTGGGTTTGTCTCATGTTATGCTTACATTTGTAGATTTGGCTATTTTTTACAAACCCACCAGTTGGAAACCACAGATGTCGATGACCTAGCATGAGCTCTCACTGTGTGAATACATGTGACCGGACGTAAAGTTATTATCCTGACGTGGCTTCAGCTAAATGATCGGGCTGGATGCTGGCTAGATTTGGGTTTGTGAGGAGAAGCAATGTCAGGGAAACAGCAGCTTAAGTGACGGGAAACACCTTTTACTGTGTATTGGAAAACTGTAGATGTGTCAACTGATAACTATAGTAAACCCTCAAATGTCCAATCATGTGTTTTGAATCTCTTTATTCTACAACAGAATTTGTCTCATGTTATCATTAAATTGATAGTTTCTTTACAGAGTTTGGTTTGTGTTCTCCTGATGTCATTGATCTAAATACTCTACTGGGCACAAGATCCTATGGCATCATGTATTAATGTATGTGCACTGTGTACTGTGCAAGTTTATTATGTTGTTTATATGAATTTTAAAAGTTTTTAAATCATATTTCTGTGGTTCTTTCTTAACATCTGGAAGGAGATCACACATTAAAAGGGAACTTTGAGGCCAACTCTGTCTCTGTCACATAAACTTAAGAAATATTTTTGCTTTGCTTGTGCAGTTGAACAGCTCTGGACACAATAGATAATTAAATATTTTCCTTGAACCGACCTGGGATCAGAGTTGACTTGAGGACTGTGACTTGTCCCCTCTGTGCAGGAAGCTGCTGCAGAAACTTAGAGACTTCTTCTTCATGGACTCCATCTCCAGGTGAGTCTGTGTGGGCGGAGCCTGCGCAGCTCGGACAGGTGAGATGGTCCACCTGGTAGATGAAGGTGTACACGGCGGTGAAGAGCAGCTCCTGGTAGCCCCGCAGCACGGCTCGGCCCCGCGGGGTCGTGAGGACTCTGATGGAGCTCAGATCCAGCTCATCCACAGTCTGTTTGAACCGGTACAAGCACTCCGCCGTGGAGTCCGAGTCCAGCACGTGCACGCTCCTGCACGAGCTCACAAAGGCGTCCGAGAAGCCGTTCCTGTCCCGGGACCGGTTCCCGCACAGCAGGAAGACCTGCGGCTCCGCTGCGGCGGGATCCTCCGGGAGAGACGCGCCGGTGCATCCAGCACTGCAGCCGTGGATCAGATCCACCAGGACGGCCTCACACATCGTGACACACCAGGTGACTAACACACACACACACACACAAACACACACAGTCCTGTTTAACCCGTGCTGCTCGCACGCGCAGCTTTATATAGAGTTACGTCACAGAGGAACATGTTTGACAGACAAAATATCTCGGAAACTACAGAGACTGTCTACTTCCTGGATCGTGTCTCTGCAGCCTGGCTCCGCCCACAGTGGAAACCCCAGACACACACACACACACACACACACACACACACACACACACACACACACACTCTGGAAACTCTCATCTGAGCTGTTTCCTCCACATCTGCTGACTGAAGCATAAGAGTATCCTCTACTACAGGAATGTAAAACACTCTGTGGACATTCTCCAAACTAAAGTGCTGCATCCAGAGCTCTGCTGAAGTAACGTGTGTCATTAGCTGAGCAGAACTGCAGCACAGTGTTTTCTTTTTCTATCTCCAGTGTTTGGATGAATATTGCTGCTCTGCATGTTTAAAGTTGTGCTCAGTCTAACTCCTGTACATCCTGCTGGCTGGTTTAATCGACAGCTATACATCAGATTCTATCAGAGAAGACACAAGGTGGACGCTGGTGCACGGGGCTGTGGGTCATTAATGAGTCGACTAAATGCTGCAGTAATCTGTTGAGACACTGCTGAGACCTGATAAACAGACGAGAGCACTGTGAGTCACACCAACATGAAGCGGGTCAGAATCTGAGCTGAAGTCACAAACTGAAGGACCAGGGACCGGTTGCACAAAACACCTTACGTTTGCTCCTGATGTACGATGCTTAATGTTTAGTTTTTCCTTAGCTGCAGAACTTACTTAAGGATGTTGCACAGAATCTCTTAGGAGGTTTCCTTAGTCAAGAAAGGGCGTTAAAGCGTTTACTGCACAGTTAAGTCCTACTGTTTCCATGGAGACTGTTTGTTTGCTCTTGTGACAGCGAACCTGTCATCACTATTAAAAAGATCCTGTTACACAAAACCGCACAGCTTCAGACAGTTGAGTGATCCAACTTCAGATGCTGAGACGAATCATAAACTGACCTCCGATCACATTTAAAGTGCAAAATCAGTTGCTCATCGTCGTCCTCATTTATCTCCATAAACTCGGCCACGTTGCCGTTAACATGCAGTCAGAGCTACCTTATGTTTTTCCCCTTACTTTGGTTGCTACGGTCGTCTGTGCAACAGTTTAACAAACGTTAAGCAATTCCTTTAGATTAAGACCAAGAGAAGGAGAAAACCTTCAAGGAAATCTTGTGCAACTGTTTTTTCAAAGGAAATCTTAACTTAAAGTGCTTTATGCAGCTGGTCCCTGGGTCTGGATCTCGTAGTGACGAGTCATTCAAACAGTCTGGATTTGAAAACGTTCCCATCAGAGGAGAGCTCCTGGTTTATGCTTAAAGGGATAGTGCACCCAAAAATGAAAATTCAGCCATTATCTACTCACCCATATGCCGAGGGAGGCTCAGGTGAAGTTTTAGAGTCGTCACAACACTTGCAGAGATCCAAGGGGAGAGGAGGTAGCAACACAACTCCACCTAATGGAGGCTGACGGCGCCCCAGATTCAAACGTCCAAAACACATAATTGAAACCACAAAATATCTCCATACTGCTCGTCTGTAGTGATCCATGACTACAGCTACAGGCTACAATGAGGCTAAAAACAGAGTTCAAATGATGTTTTTCCAAACAACTTTTTATGTCGGGGCTTCAGGACACTTGACAGTAAATCACTGCACTTCTCCACGATGGTGAGGTGAGCGAGTTAGTCGTGTCTACAGTCACATCTTCAGACCAGCAAAGAGCAAACAGGCAGAAGAAAAACAGGAAGAGGTCAAAGTCTGGTTTCTCAGATAAGAGATTATTTTATACTTTCACTGTGCTCGCTCAGAGGGTGTGTCCTGGGTGAGCAGAGTGAGCTCTCTTCTGTCCACAGACCAGCAAGCAGTTACTCTTTTAATCAAAATTATTTTTGTGTAACAACTGCATGATTTCTGATGATGATAACATGACGGTAGTGTTATCAGAGATGGTGGGATTATGTTACTGGAACACTTGTAGTTAAAGGTCCAGTGTGTCAGGTTGAGGGGGATTAATGGCGTCTGTCAGTGAGGATCACAGATTACAACCAGCTGAAACTGCTCCTGGTTAGAATTCCTTCATTGTGCAGGAGCTGAATCATCCTCAGAGGACTCTTCCTCTCAGAAACAAACACAGCAGCTGATTTAAACCAGTAAAAACACTGAATAAAGACGTTTCATTTGTGATGCTCCTCAGTGCAGAGTTGCTGCTGATTACGAAAATGTGAATGTCCCTGTCTAGAGTCATTAAGTGAGTTTCCATTAACCCTAGAAATGCGCAAAACCTAAATATCGCAATAAAAAACTGGTAATGGAAACACCTACATTTTGAAAAAATTGTCAAATATCGAGAAAACGCAGTGGCAACCGAGATGATTGTTCCAGCTCGCAAGAGGTTTGGAATGTCCATCTTACAAGGTGGAGTCTCGCAGGACGAGATTTTACAAGAATTATGGCTCATACGCAAAACACCTTTTAATGGAAACACCTGCAAGTCGCAATTGTACTCTGTCGAAACTTTAGAAATATCACATTTCTTTTGCGTAAAACTGTAATGGAGATGCGACTAGTGCTTGGTTTGTCCGTTCCAGGCTACTGTAGAAACATCTCCCTGTGTAGATATAAACGTCTCATTCTGAGGTGACAAAACACATTGATTCTTATTATCAGCTGATTTTACACAAAACATTCTGGTTTAAAGGTGTTTTGTGTGAGTGGTTGTTTGTTTGTAAGTCTTCTGGTGCATTTGAGGGACTTTTCATTTCAGATAATGAATCCAGATGAACGTAAAGAAAACTCTGACGAGTTTGAACATGTACTTTTAAAACTGCGGTGCTTTCTCATCACTTCCTGTTCTCACACACTCACTGACGCTCCTCTGCGGCTGCTGGAGTTCAGCTGCAGTGTGTTTGTGGTGTGTGGTACATGTGTGTGAGAGTGTGTGTGAGTGACATTCACCTGATGAACTGAGGATGTAGGAATTTCCCAGGATGTTTGTTAGCCACAGTGTCAGCTCTTCAGTCTGAGCTCGGCACAATCAAACACTGTGACAGACATGTGGTCTGATCACAGGTCGGTCAGAGACGGAGCAGGTTGGAAAAGCCGGAGAAGTGAAATGTGACAGTGAGAGAGATTTTAGACATCCAGTGGAAATTCATCAGGATTGAAACCGAGCACAAACACCCAGAGGTGATAAATACCAGAGGAAGATTAATTACATGTTCAAACCTCTGATCTGTTTTTCTGGTTCGTCTACTTGACTGGAAATACGTTCACATATCAGTACTGTGAGCAGAAGGTCGAGGGAACACTGTACTCTTTACTGCACTACATTCATCAGCTGTAGTTACTCTACAGGTTAAAATGTTTGCACTTAAAACATAGTGCACATACAAAACGAGTATTAAACCTCATCTCTTGGCTGTTTTCTGCAGTAATGTTGGTTATAAAATGTTTCTCTGACTGGTTTATCATCCGTCCATGTCATGCAGCAACAACTGAATGAATTAGGCCTTTGTCATTATGTGTCATTGTTATTTACTGCTGTGGAGTTAGGGTCAGGCAGTTCATCTCATCAGTATTGGCCTCCAACAATCATAGAAACAAGATAATCCAGATAAGATGATTACCGACCTCATTTTCTCATTTATAAAACACTGCATAGGATAAAAACATAGAATACAAGTTGGCAGTGTACGTTACCCACCCCCTCTGGGGTTTTTGGGCACAATCCCCGTGACTTTTTTTTCATGGCATTATCACAGTTGGAAACACAGCAACAGGTCGCTAAGAAACACCCAGCGCTCTGCAGCTTGGCCGGCCGTCACCATGTGCGGATTATGAAACAATTGGGCACAGATTCGCAAAAGGCCCCACCACCTCTACGACATAGAAGCAAGACACACAGAGTCTGTGATGGATTTGCATCTCTTTGGAGTCATCATGCATCTTTTTCTGGTTTTGAGTCTCTATAGCCTCTTTTACACTGACAGATTTTCCGTGAATGTTGGGCCGTTTTGCCGGCAAGCTGCGAGCGTTTAGACACACAGAGCCGGATTGGCGAGTTGATCCGAGGAGCCCAATTTTCCACCTCGTAGGGTAGACATATTGGCAGAACCTTTTAGGGTTTAAAGAGAAAGAGGCGCCTTCCAACACGGAAGGAGCTGTTGAAGACTTGTGTGAGGAGCTGTTGATGACGTTGCAGGTGCGATAAACAGGTGGATAAACAGGAAACAGCTGATAGCGGGAATTAGCGAGCAGCTAGTAGCAAGAGGGAAACACAAACCTGACAGACACTGTAAAGATGAGCAACTGGGGAGAAACGAAGAGGCCATTAACCGTCAGTGACATTTTGCAGGTGAAGGCCCTGACAATGTCGACCCCTGAGCCTGTGCCTGGTAGGCCTCTCCTAGGTCTCTCATCATCCACCATCCTCTGCACCTCCACATGACACAGTCAGCTCACACACTGTGTCACTGCAGAAACATTGATATGATACATGAGACATACAGATAACATATCCATGGTTTGCAGAAACGACACCAACATTTTCTTCTGCTCAGTGGACTGTGTTTTGTTTTATAAATCAAGCGCACCTCTTTTTATTTACAGCTACTGCTGCTCCCTTAAAGACCAGACTCACTCTCAGCCAGACTGAAGCAGGTTCAGTTCACCTCCAGACTAAACAGATGAATCAGATTGAGACTTCAAGAACATCAACCGTTAAGAGGAAAAAGGTTAAATAATAAATGCACAGTGTTTCCAAAGCCAGTGAATCAGTGTGTTTAATAATCTGTGTTGACCAAAATATACTGGTTATGATTTTTGCCACGATGAAGCAGCTCTGTGAGAAGTTCTGAAAAAATGCCACATGGTGCCTGTTTGTGTCATGACGTGGTCTTTAAATAAATCTGTGAAGTCCCAGTCCATTCTGTGTCTGAATATAAATCTATTATTTCATTACGAAGTGTGTGTGATGTCTCGGAGTCATTTCTCTTTCAGATTTTCAGAGTAAAGTCTGTTTTGTTTCTGCGTCTCTGCTGTCAGTGTTAGTCGTATATTTGTAGATGATTCAGTTTCTTATTCTGCATCATGTTCCTCCTGCTCTTTGTCACTTTGCAGAACAGAGTGTGTGTGTGTGTGTGTGTGTGTGTGCGCGCGCGCAAGAGCATGAGCACGAGAACAACTTCTTCTGCATCCGCAGTTCTTACCAAACTTCCTGTTCCTACAGATTCTGTATCATACATGACGTGTTAACCAACACTTCCTCTGACACTTTAACCTTTACCAATAAAAGCTCCTAATACAGAAACTCCACAGGTACTGTTGCTCACCAGCAGGAGGCGCCAAATATCTACTTCAGAGTTCACCTTTATCTTCATCCTTTCAATCATCTGCTTTAAAGACGTTCCTCCTGAAAAGTTTTAGCTCTAAATATTATGCACGTAAAAGCTTTATAACAAACAGATTCAGTCTGACATGTATCAGGCTGCTGAGTTAAAAGTTTTCCCTTATTGATGCTTCAGTGACTCACTAATACAATACTAACAATTAGAGTGTGAGGTGGCCGTAGCTGTTCCTCCTCTTCATGCTGAGTCATCTCCTTTTGTCACAAAGTTGTATAATTGTCTAGAGTTGGTTCGTGTTCTCACGGCAGCATTTACAAGAGGACCAGATCAAATGCCTTGTGTGAGAAAGCTGCTCTTGATTGGTCAGAATTTCCATGTGGGAAAAATCCAGGAAGTAAAGCAAACGTTGAAGAAAAGTACACTTGCAAGATAAATGTGACACTTTCTAATGTCACAATGGAGGGACAACTACGCAGGTTGATTTTAGCGCTGCTCATCGTGGACTATATTGCTGTCATTGTTCATTTTAGTCAAACCATACAGTTTGAAAACGAGGCGCGGCTCCAACTAGAAAACAATGTTTTGATGCATTGGATGTGCTGAATGTGCATATTAAGGCAGTACAGGAGGAGGTGCACATTAATAATCCTCCAGGACTGTAACATGCTCATGTTTAACCCAAACAATGTGTCATGTGACTGCAGTTGCTTCACATCCAGGTCGAACACCTTCTCACCACAAACCAACTGCACCAGAGTTCATTTGTAACCAGACTGAGACCACCTCTTCAAGAAGGTCTCAGTCCAGTTGTTTTGGTGCACACCTGAGTGTGATTGCTGTGTTCACACCTGCCCAAACGAACCACACTGAGGGGGCAAACTAACTTGAGTCTGATTGAACCGAACCAAACAGCAGGTGTGAAAGAATCTTTGTGTTTCGTTACCTTTTAAATAAGTAGTTCATGTCCACATAGAGAGCAGATCTCCATGTTTCTCATCATTCAGTGCTCATGCTGCTTTTAAAGTTCAGTTGAAGGTCATTTCAGTGACAGTCCGACACATCAGCCGTACGTCTTCTACAGTTTGTCTTGTTACGGATAAAATTCCCTCTTCATGCGTTGGAGAGACTGAAACTTTGTACCAAGAACACAGTGTTACTATTCGACTGGTCATCGGTTTTAAATGCTCTGTCATCCATCATTGCGACTTCTGACAGCTTCCACTCAGCTTCTAATCAGCTGTCAATCACCTGTCATCTGTTTGCAGCTCAGTCGATGTGATATGTCCCGCTGCGCAAAGGATTGTGGGTCAGAATATCCAGAAAAGCACGCTGGCATACATACAGCAAAATCAGACCAGATGTAGCAGACCATCCTGGTGTTTCTGGCGTACTGTGTTTGACACACGATGTATTGGGACATACAGTCAGTGTGCGGCTTCATGCTTCAGGCCCCGTCTGAAAGCAGGACATGTGACATGTTTCATGTATGACCTGAGCCGCTGCAGCCTCGGCGGCCTCTCAGCTGCAGCAGCAGAAGGAGGTTTTCATCCCTCTGAGACTGAAGCTCTCCTGCCAAGGTTACACTTAGTGTTCGCTGCTGCTGCTGTGGAATTTATTATCAGCCTATATTTATTCTTCTCCGCTGGGATTCACTCTGCTGCTTATTTCAGCTACATTGGTGGGTTTTAACATCAGAGAAGAATCCTCGCTGCTGCTGCTGCTGCTGGGTAACAACCTCACACTGAGGTTAATTAACAAACAGTTCATATTGCACAGAATGTCATACGTGTGCGTGTACATCTTTACACTTTACGTTTTGGAGAGAAAGATGACTTTAACAGTAAACAAAGCCACAGTGAGTTAGCCTAGCCTAGCTTGTGTGTGGTGAGCCTGGCTCTGTGCACAGGGATCAAAACAGCTCTTTGATTAGCATGTTTATATGTGTTTTATTGAATCTGAACAAAAACTGAAGTGTAAGTCGTAAAAATTCCGAAAATGACTTGCATGATTTTTCCACACACCCACCATAAACCTGCAAATGATTGTCTTTACTTTTTTTTGTTTTTATGTTGTTTGATAAAATAACAGATTATAGAGCAGATATATTCGTGCCACTTTATAAGTCTCCCCTTATTAATGCAATGTCTGCATCTATAACTGCTAAACAGAACGTATGAACATCAGCGACAGGGATGTTTCACAACCTGGCAGCCCAGCGCACCCAACCCTCATATCAACAAGTGAACTTTGTATTTGCAGGTGATGTGATGGTGATCATACTGTGAACTGCTGCTGACCTGCGATACTGAATAAGATGTAACTGGATGGAGAATCTCACCTTTATTTGGTTATATTAAAGAAGAGACTTGTTACATGTGCTTTAATTTTTGAAAAATGGTTTCAAGTTTCATTTAAAGTAAACAAAAATGTTTGTTCAATCAGAAACCCTTCTGTTTTCACTCCTTTAAGTGTGTCTCTTACTCACATTAATGATTCTGTAACGTCATGAAACCACACTATTTTCTGACATGGTAATCGTACGGTGAAAAGCAGTTACATAAAATGAATAAATGAATGAATAATGTGAAAGCAACTCAAAGTACTTCATGTAATAAAATGTGAAAATACACATAAAGACAGTATGAGAGAGTAAATAAGAATCAAATACATATTCTTAGACAGACACATAAAAAATACGTACTAGGTTTAATAATTAAATAAAAGCTACAAAACGCAGTCTAAAAAGAAAGGTTTTAAGATTTCATTTGAAGCTGTCGTATGAATCATAAATCACTAATTATCTTTTCCTTACAAAAAAACAGATATTAATATTATATATATATATGTTAATGATGGACTCCTTAAAGTGAATAAATATGATATTTAATGTTATTATATGTGCCGGTCATGTTCAGCAGCTCCCACAGTTACGTCTGTAAATTTACCATATTAACAGAAACTGTTCTTGACCTACTTCCAGCATATTTAAGTGTGTACATCACACACAAAAATGACAATTGCTGCTCTCCATTCTCACGACACGTATTTATTGTCTGTACCCAGGGTGCGTTGGCAAGTGAGCATTTTTGTCTGCAGCTTCTTATATGTGGAATCTTCAGAGGGACTGTAAAGTTGCACTCAGTGGTTCTTCATTTTAAAGCTCTGCTGCGGGATTTTTGTACACAGTCTTCTATATGCCAGTGTCACAGTGTATCATAGCTGGTCTTTGTCATCATGTGTAGGTTTGTTTTTTTTGTGTGTTTTTCTGGTTGACTTCTAGTATATATTAACAAGATTTTTGTCTTTGCTTTGTAGTGTTTTTACTTTGTGTTTTATATCGCTCATTTTAGAGCTGCACATTTTTATTCTGTATTTTTGTTCTGCCTTGTCGGTCTGTAACTTTATGTTGCTGCCTGTCTCAGCACTGACCTCAGGAGGTTTTTCTGGTAAAATTTTATTAACTTAATTTAATTTAATTATTTAAAGACAAGTGTTTTTATACAGCACCTTTTCACACACAAAGGTTATTTAACATGATTTACAGGTGAAAGATAAGAAAATAAAAGTATTTTTAAAAATATATAGACTAGAACAAGATAAATAAAAGCTCAGTTTCTTTAATAAAGTCGGTGTAAAAAAATATTTCCACTGTCAGACTGTGTCCAGCAGGGGGGGCTGCAGCCACCACAGCCCTCCTGTGCTGCGCCTCTGTCACACAGCTGATCTCATGTCTGGCACTGTTGTTATAAAATAAAAAAATGTCCTGATTAATACACAATATATTGATTTTTAATCATCAGTAATAAGCAGACTGTGGGTCTGTATGTGACCGTGTTTGTTTATCTTTTGTGTTTGTAATAAATCTACCAATAAATCATTGTTTTTTGCTTGTTTATTATGATTATTAACCTGGTGTTGCCCCTCTGTGTCCCGGCTGTCTCAGGCTCCACCGGCGGGTCGGTACCGGCTGACAGACACCAGACCCGGACCGTCGTGCACGGCGCTGCCTCTCGGAGACGCGCCCCCGGGTTGGTTCCGTCCTACCGGAGGCAGCGGCGGCAGCAGCTCGGTGTCTGCTCGCTCAGATGCACCAGAGCGCGTGAGAGGAGTCAGACCGACACACGGACCGTCTCCAGCTCCACCTGCACCGGGATTTATTCTCCTCACACACCGGAGCTCCGAACGGATCCTGAACCGGTAAGAAGAACTCTGCTCTCCGTCTCCGGTGTGTGTGTGTGTGTGTGTGTGTGTGTGTGTGTGTGTGTGTGTGTGTGTGTGTGTGTGTGTGTGTGTGTGTGTGTGTGTGTTTCTCCCGGTGATGGCACGCTGCTGTCAGCCCGCTGCTGCTGCTCGGTGTAAACCTCAGTCCATCACACACTTACACACACACACACACACACACACACACACACACACACACACACACACACACACACACACCGAGCTGCTCGGAACAAACCGGGAAATTAAATCGGTGTGAATGATCTTTGTTGTGTGCGCGAGCCTCGGTGATGTCAGCGTGTCTGCGCTCTGATGAACGGTTTGTTCGGTAACAAAGACTCTGCGTGGATCCTCCTTTTGTTCAACAGTTTCTCCTCTCAAAGTGTCACACACTGATCCGGGGTCAGATTCACCCCGAGGTGTGTGTAGGGACAGGGAGGAAGAGGAGGAGGAAGAGGAGAGGATGAGGAGTGAAAGTGTGAAAACACACACAGGTTTCTGTTTGTAGAAAAAGTGTGATGAGAACACACACTTTACACCTGAGAGGCTGCATGTTGCTGATGATGATGATGATGATGATGTTTGGATGGAGATCAGCTGTGATGAAGGAGAGGATGTCCTTGGTGTGAAGTCACCTTGACGACCCCTCAGCATCACAGAGCTGCTGCGTTCCTCAGTCACCTGCTGCAACATCACAGCTCCTCTCCACACAGCTCCAGTATTACATCTAATAAACCTGCTGACACACGAACAAAGTGTCTGTGCTGCAGTTAATATACTGTATATGTGTGTGTGTGTGTGTGTTTGAAGTTTAGACACTGAAATAAATCAAAATACTTCAGTTTAATTCAGTGCAGCTGTTTTTATTCCTACACAGCAGCTCAGCACTTCAACACTGTGTTAATAACAACTGTAATAAAACCAGGGTCGCATGATGTGCACAGAAAGAACATTGATTATTTTGCTCAGTTTTAGTTGGAATGATCATTTTTGCATTTTACTTTTACTGACATGAATATAAAAATGATGATGATGTGATTTTTGCTGCCATCTGTATCAAACATGTCCGTCCCTCGTCTGGAATATGATTCTTAGGCCGCAGCATCACTCAGTACGTTTACGCAACCTCAGATTAAGTTGAATTCCTCCTGCATGTATACAGTCGATCAGACCCAAACTGGCCGAGGCGCTCTGAGCATGCTCCACAGTTTCCACCCGGACTATGACCCAGAAGTCAAACAGCATTAAATGCGCAACAGAAGAAGAAGCCGGTAACAACATGGAGAAATCTCCATCCAGAGCTGTGACTTTTTGGAAGGATGAAATTCACAGAGCTGTAAAGTTGTCCACCATGGTAGCAGTTAGCAGCTAGCTAACTTGTTTGTTGATTGTTTGGTCTGTGACGTAATAAAAAGGTCCAATTACAAGCTGAAAGACTGCATATCTCCACCTATCGTAGAGGAGTCGCACATACTTTGGTCAATAAATTGATTCCCCTCCCGTGCTTGTATACTGGGAGGACAGTCGTCCAGTTAAATGGCCTAGTCGAGCTGGAACTGTAGCTCCACTTCACTGTGTGTAACCTGCACCACAATCAGGGGTGTAACTGTAGACAGTGTTTAAAAACACTAAACAAAACCTCACATTAAATTAAAAATGGTGCCATTTGCTTTAAGCTGCATGCCCTCGAAATGCAAATACATTTCCTCATGATTTTTATTTTCTTTTTCTTTTTAATACTTTATTGCAATGTTTCTTTCATCTTCTTCATAAACAATATTTCCAATTTCATTGCATTTTTATTCACTCATACACTTTACCTGCCTCTCTGTGCACCGCGCTCACGTGTGCGCAAGCTAATCGAAGTTTTACACTAAATGAATAATTTATTATTTTCTTTGATATTTTTGTCATATACAGATATGTAATGATGATTGCTGGGTAACGTGCGTGTTGATGTTGCCTAATGTCTAGTCTCTGTTTGATCATGTCACCAGACGATACGATACTGGAGCTAGTTTAGGTGCAAAATCTGTCCAGACCTACAAGCTGAGCACATCTGAAGTCCAGCCAGCAGCCGTGACTCCCAGACAGAGGAGTGTCAGTAAGAAGAAACCAACAGAAGGAAAAACTATCAAAGTTCCCTACATTTGATTCTCCTGGCAAAACTAGTAACTGCCGTGCACTTTGTCGTAACCACCTTAGGCCACTGACATGACACCGTATGTTGTGACCGTCATCAAACAAGTCCTGTGAGCTGCTGCACTCGGCCATGTTGGGATAATGTTTAGATTGTGCAGCCTAATATTTTGATGTGAGGCGTCCATGTTTGTTTGGTTTTGAGGCTCTGATTTATTAGTGAGTGTCGGGTCGGATCAGTCGGAGCGTTCAGACAAATCTGAGTCGTGATTACAGCTTGGAACGTTCACATATTTACAAGTCGGAAACTCATCGTTAAGGCTAAAGCTCTTAATTTCATCTTCTCAGTTTGAATCTGTTGCAGCTGTGAGCAGCTCCTCTGTTTCTTTTGTGCAATGCATTGTGGGAGAGAAGCGTGCATCAACAGCAGCTTGATACTTTAAACCTGCTCATGTTTGTTAAAGCCACTGCTACTACAGCTACGGCAGCAGTATATGTGTATATTGTATGTCTTGCCTTAAAGTTGTCTACACATTTCTACATTTGAATTTGACATTATATTCTTTGTATTTCTAATTTTCTTGCAGCACCACCACACAGTGTGTCTGTTTATGTGACAAATAAACATTTGAATCTGGAGGAGCTGCAGACACAAACACACACTATGAAAGTATGAAACATGACAGATATGCAGACGTTCATTAAACAACACAATCAGAGTCCAGAGCTGCTGTGAGTTGAGCAGCTCAGACTCATAAACATGATGCTCCTAGTAACAGGTCACCTGGGTGACATCATCAGCACAACAGAGAGGAGCAACATCAGGGAGACAAACACTTCCTGTAATCTGATCACTGCTGAGCTTCAGACTGTTTAACAGGAGAACTGTAAGAGGAACCACTTCGCTCTGTATATGTTAATATATTTACTATAATCGTCACTGAGCTGCTCAGTGAAGCGTTGCCTTTCTTACATGAAACTGTTTACAGCACCTGTTACATACAGACGTCATGACATCGGTGGGTTCTCCATCAGCGTCAGCTCTGTAACGTTAGTCCTGCCGTCCCACAGTCGACTCCAGCAGCACATTTTAATGATCAGTACAGGAAGTGGAGGGACTATTTCTTAAGAGGACTCACTGATGTTGTTCAACATGATGAGGCAGATATATATTGTTTCTCTTCTCACAGTTGAAGCTGAGGCTCACACTGTGTCAGCGGGGATGAAGACACAGCTGCATGTCACCTGACCACAGACATACACACACCTGACTCAGATTAAAGGTCCAGTGTGTCAGATTTAGTGGCGTCTAGCCGTGAAGATTACAGACTGCAAGCAGCTGAAACTTCTCCTGGTAGAGTGCAGTAGTAGATCAGACTGACTGTATCAGTCTGGAAACACACACCTCTCCTCCTCTTCATCATCATAATCAACAAACAGTGTCTGTGTTGTCTGGAGCCAAACATCAGCTGTTCCATCGTGACCTGACATGATGGTTTGACTGCTGCATATCAGCAGTAGAGTCACTGCAGCACAACCTGACACCACTGACTGCTGAGTCTGTGTGAGACCGGTCCAGTCTGACGACCTGTCCGAGCCGCAGCTGAGGGACGACAGCGTCTACGCGACCCTCCACATGTCCCGCAGGCCTGTGGGCTGATGGGAGAACATGGCTGATGAGTGCTCACAGGAGAACAGAGGGAACAAAAACAACAGACGGCATCATTCAGCGCAGACACGCTGGATCCTTTACACTTTACAAAATCTGCTGTTGGCATTATGTTTCCTGCAGCTCATTACACCGTGTGGCAAAAAGCAGCCTGTTAGCAGCTGTAATGCGATTATCCATCCTCTTCATGTCTTGGTGCAGACGCTGCAGAGCCACCTCGCAGACGTTAATTGACCCCACGCTGCAGCGCTCAATGGGGACGACTGCCGCTAATTGCGGTGGTATTTTGAGATACGGTGGGAGCATTAGGCTGTGTTCCACCACGGGAGGAATTATCCACCAGGGATGACTCCACACACATTTCTCTGTGTGTTTGTGTGCCACTGGTTTTTATCACATCGTGGGGACCCAAACCTGACATCATCCTCACATTCTCAGAGCAAAAAGGAGCTCTCTGCAATTAAAGCTCTCTTTTTGGGGTTTAAGGACGTCCTGTTCATACTGTACACAGTCAGATCTGAGTTAATGCTGCACTGCTGCAGCACAGTTACTGTCTGTAGACGTTTCACACTTAACACAGATACTGAAATAGCACTGTGGATTTTGTCCTCCATCACTAAAGTCACTTGATGAAAGCTTCTCTTTGCAGCCAGAGATGAACAGGAGGACTAAAAACTCCACCAGTGGACACATGTGCATGTCTGTATTGATTTACCACCCCATTACAAAAATAAATGTTAGCATTTGTTGGTATGTGTTTTTACATTATTATGTAGTGGATATGTTATCAAAACATACAGTTTCACAACCCAAAAACTGCTGGAAACACAGCTACGGC
The DNA here is from genome assembly GCA_035609425.1 of Epinephelus awoara. NCBI lineage: Eukaryota > Metazoa > Chordata > Actinopteri > Perciformes > Serranidae > Epinephelus > Epinephelus awoara. Next base: position 34,642,543 of record CM069307.1, on the reverse strand, counting down.
TCGCTAAAATCAAGCCAGGTTTGGTGGCACAAACTACCCTGAAAGTGTTGTCATGTGTCACTGAAAAACACCCAGACTCTGTGGCACAAACACCACTGTAAACATAGTGATTGCTTGCCAAAAATTACCCAGGTTTGGTGGCACTAACACAGCTGTAGGCACCACGATGTGTTGCAAAAAAACACCCAGATTTGGTGGCACAAACTTGGAAATGTTGTCATGTGTCGCTGAAAAAACAGCCAGGCTCTGTGGCACAAACACCACTGTAAAGACAGCAGTTGCTCGCTGAAAAGCACCCAGATTTTGTGGCACAAATGTCGCTGTAAACACCACGATGTGTTGCGTTAAAAGCACATGGGTTCGGTGGCATTATCGTCGCGTTGTGTCTGTTAAAATCACCCAGGCTGCGTGGCACAAACGTAGCTGGAAACATCATGATGTGACACTAAATGCAGATTTAAACTCTTTAACGATGGATTAGTTCATCCACCTATAACCCATCAGCACAAACACCTGTGTGTATAACAAGCAGTGTAATTTTGTTGTGAACCTGTCCATGTCACTCATCTTACTGTCTGAATAATTCACCTTTAAATATCAGGAAAATACAGCACTGTTGTGACTGTAGATCAGGTTTTTGTTGGTCAACGGATCAGTCAGTTACTACTGTGTCAAAATGGCAACATGGCAACAATGCATCTGAACACACCTCATGTTAACACCTGTATGTCCTTGCGCTGAAAGATGGGTGCAAGTGCATTTGCTATTTATACAACGTGGACGCTGGACGTGAAACTGACAGTTGAGTCGATCTGAAACTACTGATGAGAGGACGTGTTTAAGGTGAACTGTCCCTTTAAGGTGAGGCGTGTTCTGATGGTTAAGTTTAAGAATCAATCGAGAGGAGAGGCCTCTCAAGGATAGTGCCTGTGTGTGTGTGTGTGTGTGTGTGTGTGTGTGTGTGTGTGTGTGTGTGTGTGTGTGTGTGTGTGTGTGTGTGCCTGTGTGTGTGTGTGCCTGTGTGTGTGTGTGTGTATTGATCCGGAGCCCCAGTATTCAGCAGACTGACTGTTGGCTCTGGAGCCAGTTTCTCTCTCTGCAGCTGTTTTTCATTCTCGGTCACATAAACGACGCTGTGAGGTTTACAGCCCGCTCACTGTGAGCAGTCCTGCAGCGTCTGCTCTCAGAACGCACATGTGCGTGTTTTTTTGTTTTTTTTACGGCTGTTTTACATTTGACTGTTTTTCTGTGACATTTTCTCTCCTGAGCTCTGCAGAGCACGTCTGACCTGATGCAAAAAGACAGATGTTGGTAAAGCTGCAGTTTAAGTATGAATGAAACCAGCGTGACCGTCAGGGTCCACGATTACAGGAAAATATCTCCTCTCAGTTAAAAGAGGAGGTTTAGTGCTGCACTTACATAAAGTTTAGAGACTCACAGGAGACACATTGACACAAGACTAACACTCTGCAGACAAACTGTGATCAGAACCACACTGTGGTTATCAGTGTTTCGAACTGAGCAGCTCGTTGTATAGTTCAATAAGACTAAAGATTGTTGGGAGCTGAAGGAAGTTTACTTTGTGGTCACATATCTCAGCTTTGTCAGTGACGTTCACGTCGATATCGCTTTATGTATTTGATACAATTGTAAAACAAAACATCAGAACAATCACTGAATTTTATTTCTTTTGTGTTTCTTCTTATAAAACTGTCAGGACACAATTCAGAGTGGTTCATACTTATTATCTCTGAAAAATCGATCATGTCCGTGCTGAAACTATTTATCAATAATTAATCAACAGAAATTTATTCTGCAACTATTTTGACAATTAATTGTTGAAGTCATTTTAAAACAAACAGTGCATACGTTTGATGTTCCTAGGTTTTACGATACGATACGATACGATACAATTGTAGGAATTTCTGAAAGCCCTTGTGAACATTTCAATAGTTGCACATTAAAACAATATTTATTTGCAATTACTCTATTGAAGGACCCCGAAGCATGAGCAAACGGGCTGTGTCACTTTGGATCAAAGAGATGTGCCCTGTCACTGTCAGCGCAGGGCTGACAGGGCACCCTCCGCTGAGAGGAGAGGAGAGGAGAGGAGAGGAGAGGAGAGGAGAGGGATTGTAGGTCTGTTTGTAAACGGGGCTTCTCTGACAGTCATGTATTTCCCCAAAAAACATCTCTTAATGCACGGTAGAGCGAAGTTTTTTCTTTTTTTTTCAAAATCGCCTTGATATCCAACAAATAGCCTGGCAACCCTCCCATCGCCAATTTACGATTTGATCGCTGATCATCCCAGGCCTACATGATATGGTACATGATACAATACGTTACATGATAGGATACGATACAATAAAATGCATGATACAATACGATATGGTACACGGTAGGATACAATATGATCAGTACGATTCGATATAATATATTATATATATGTATATATATATAATATATTATATATATGTATATATATAGCTAAAAACAATCAGTGGATTAATTGATTAATTAAAGTATTTTGACACTCAATCATTTAAGTCATTTTTTAAGAAAAACATACAAACATTTCTCTGGTTCCAGATTCCTAGAGGGTTTTCTGGGATATAAAATTCAATATGTATTTATATATTTACTATTTTCTGACATTTATAGACCAAGCGACTGATCATATAAAGGAGAAATGGTGAACGGATGAATTGGTGATATTAATGGCTGGTCTGAGCTCTGTATTTTATAAGTGTGTCAGGAAGTAAATCCTTTCTCCTTCCTCTCCTCTGCAGCTTCAGCACTAACCGGATTCACTTGATGTGTCGCCAGAAAAAGACCCCACATCACTGCACACGCACACGCACACACACACACACACACACACACACACACACACACACACACACACACACACACACAGAGTATTGGCCATTGTGTGAATTAGAAAGCACTTCAGTCACAGCAGCTCTTCCCTGCGGCTGCTCTGAGAGACAGACAGACAGACAGACAGACAGACAGGGAGGAGGCTTTGATGTGCCGCCACACCAACAACTTGATCTGTGTGTTCGTGCTTTCATCCATGTGTGTCTTTGACAGTTCTGAAATCATTAGTCCAATCACAGAAAATGAATCATTAATGTTAATAATCGAACCATTTTCCAGGATCTCAAACAAAAAATGTCAGAAAATGTTTGATGATTTCAGACGGTCATTGTAAATTGAATTAAACATTGTGAATTAATATTTTGTCACCCAAGTCAAAGTCCATCATTTAATCAACAACAGCTATTTCAATAATCGACTCAGAGGTTTCAGTGTCAGACACAGACGCTAAGAGCCACCCTGGGCAGCAGTATGATACGCAGACGGGTGGTGTCGGTTAATAATGTGACTGGACAGCACCTGTCATGGCGGTACGATACACCGCTGGACAGCGTCAATTTGATCAACACATTCTCACTCCGACCTCGTCACATATAGACGTTTGGTCATGGACTTTACACGATGGCATATGACGTCCAAGGTACCCTGGGTGTGTTGTTACATGCATTGTCTGTTTTCAAAATAAAAGCACTATGTCAATACAACACTGCAAATTGACTTTTTTCTTTCAACAACTAACACGTGGTTGGGTTCAGGACAGAAGAACAGGGTTTGGTTGGCGTTGTTGTCCTGCCGCGTTTCCACCCTACGTTGACGGCGCTTTTTCTGTCGTCCAAAGTCCTTGACCAAGCAAAGGTTTTCGACAACTTCACAGTGAGACCGGGTTACCCAAACAGCCAGATCGCTCCCAGATTTATATGCAGTGAACGCGAGCGCTCATTTGATTCATACCTTCAGACTGGCTCCTTATTTTAAGAAACTGACCAGTAAATTTTGACATGGATGTTTCAGAGAATGTTCTAGAGAATGTACAGTCAGGAACATTTGCCTCAAAGTTATGGAAATGTATCGATAAAGATGTGTATGAACTCTGCTCCTGAGGTGTTTCTAATCCTTTGCTGCATTCACACTCAGTGAGTTATTATTGGATAGATTTTGGGTCTGTAAGTGTCATCCTTCTCTGTCTCTCACTCTCAGTTTTTAAATGTGCAGCTGAGGCCTGAATCATGAGCACGTTCTGGATCCATTTTCCTCTCCTTCACTTCAGAGCTGCGCGGCCAGCAGATCGGCTCCAGTAATGAGATTGTGGTCTGTCACTGTGAGACCTCATTTAAAATCCCATTTGTGTTGAGGCGGACTCCCTGAAGATGGTGAACACTTCCCAGTTTCATTCCCAGTTTCCAAACTGTGGAGTTTCTGCTCCAGCGCTGATAAAAATGTGCTCAACAGCTCTGAGTCTGAGACATGCTGCGTCCATGTGTGCATGTCCTCATCATGCTTCTGTGCACGGCCGCAGCTGTTTGTCTGTGTGCACACACGCAGAGACAAAGAGGCAGGAAGTCAGTCATCATTGTCGGCTCAACGTGAACACATGCAGAAGCTGCAGAGATTCAAAGAGGCAGAGCTGCATCAGAGGAGGTCCTTTAGTCTACCGCAGATGTTCTCCAGAGTGCTTCATTCATTTCACTTTGCTGTCTGTGTGTGTGTTACTGTGTAAACTCCGCCCATCAGCCTCCTCTGTGGTTAAAGTCTGGTTAACACCAGGCAACAAGACAAGGGGGTAGACTACTATGCACCAGAAATCCTGAGTTTGGAGCGGATCATCTTTCAAGTGTGTATTAAAGATATTGTCTGTGGGACAGATGTAGCTCTGCACTAATATAATAAACTTCTCCATTTCTACCTCAGACTCATATTTACGGAAGAAGAGAACGATATCTGCCAACTGTGATTGGTTGTACCTCATCACATGACATGGGAGCACTTTGCTGGCTTTCAAAAGTTGACTTTGTGTATCTCAGGGCGCAGCCATCACACCCTGGCACATGGGTGCTTTGAAACGCCTGTGAGCTGCGACAGCATAGTTAGAAAATATGGCATGTGTTCAGGCAGTAAAAAGCCTTTTTAGGAGACCACTACTACCTGGTAGAGCAGGTGCCGCATGTCCTCAGGCTGTGTCCCTGCTGCAGCAGCCGTGGATTTGATTCCAACCTGTGGCCCTTTGCTGCATATAACAAAGTATTTCTAGTGTCTGGGTAAGATAACAGCTGCTGTTGTGCTTGTGAAGACGGAGTTTGTCCACATGAAGGCACTGAAATATGTACAGGCGCCTTTTCCTCACTGTGTCAGTGCTCCGTCCAGATTGAAACCGTCACAAATGGTCTCCAGAATCAGAATTCACTTTACTGCAAAGTAGACTTTCACTTACACAGAATTTTCTGTTAAGTTTTGGCGCAAAACATTAATGATTTCAATCAGGAGAGACTCATTCTGGCAGTGAAGAATGTTTATTTACATGTGCACATAATATGGTGTCCAGGGTTGTAAAGGTCAACCACAGTCCCTTCCTGTCTGCATCACGGTCCTGCAGATTGCAGCCAGTCACTCTCTCCAGACACTGAACGACACACTGCAGTCTGTCCTTGACCTCGGCAGTGGCAGCAGCGTACCAGATGTTGATGCAGGAGGTGAAGATGGACTCAATTACACCAGAATGTGTAAATCTAAAAAGGCTGTCTCAGTGTTATAGTGAGTTCAACTGAGCTCAGCAGTAAAATAACAGATGAAAACGTTGTTCTGCTTGGTTTACTGCGACATCAGGTGTGTTTGTGTCAGCAGGCTCTGGCTCCATGGATCTTGACCAAGTTTCCAGTTTGGAAGTCCAACCTGCTGTGTTGCACTTTTCCATGTCCAAGGTCACTTTTTTCCAAAGTCCAAGTCCAGTGGATTGCAACATAAAACTGATGTTTTCTCCCTGAAAAACACAGTTTTATTAGAGCATCTGTGAATCTGATCATCTCATGTTGGGGTTTCAGTGGGTCCGAGGTGAAGTCAGATTTAACTAAACAATGATGTAATGTGTAGTGGCCTTATGGTGGATGGAGGGGGTCAATCACCCTCCACACAGAGAGCCAATGATGCGCTGCAGTCTGTCCTTGACCTTGGCAGTGGCAGCAGCGTACCAGACGGTGAAGCAGGCAGGAGGCGTTTGGTGTTTCTGTGTGTCTGAGCTTTTACCAAACTCTGATGTGAGCTGCTCAGTGAGGGCTACTTCCTGCAGGAAGGATGGATCCATGCTTTCATGCTGTTTACACCAAATTCTGACCCTACCATGTGAATGTGGCAGCAGAAATCCATCAGACCAGGCAACGTTGTTCCAATGTTCTGTTGTCCAGTTTTGGTGAGAAAACCCGTGTGAATTGTAGCCTCAGTTTCCTGTTGTTAGCTGACAGCAGTGGCACCTGGTGTGGTCTTCTGCTGCTGGAGCCCATCTGCTTCAAGGTTGGACAAGGTGTTGTTGCTTCAGAGATGGAACCAGTGCTTATTTGACTTCCTGTTGCCTTTCTATCATCTTGAAGCAGTCTGGCCATTCTCCTCTGACCTCTGGCATCAACAAGGCATTTTGGCTCACTGGATATTTTCTCTTTTTGGGACCATCCTCTGTAAACCCTAGAGATGGTTGTGCTGAAAATCCCAGTAAACACTCAGAGCAGCCCGTCTGGCACCAACAACCATGCCACGTTCAAAGTCACTTAAATGACCTTTCTTCATCATTCTGATGCTCCGTTTGAACTTCAGCAGGTCGTCTTCACCATGTCTACATGACTAAATGCACTGAGTTGCTGCTATGTGATTGGCTGATTAGCTGCTTATGTTAACAAGCAGTTGAACAGGTGTACCTAATAAAGTGGCCAGTTAGCATGAATTAGACATCACAGTGTAAACAGTGCAGATAGACAAACAATCACCAGTAACATTAAAACCAGCGTTGGCACCAGTAGACCAAGTGATCATCCCCGTGCAGCTGACCACTCAGTGATTTGTTTAAAATGCCTCGAAGCTACAGAGGGGATACTCTGAGTGTGTGTGTGTGTGTGTGGAGGTGTTGTAGATAAGCAGCAGCTCTTGCTCTTCCCATTAGGCCGGCTGAAGAAGGATGACATGGTTCCATTCTCTCTCTCCAGGGTTAAATGTAGGTTAAACGTCGAGTGTCTGACACGATGTTTATCTGTGTAAGATTCATTGTGTCACACAAACACATCCATTTCTATTGTCACACAACACATCAGTGTGTGTGTGTGTGTGTGTGTGTGTGTGTGTGTGTGTGTGTGTGTGTGTGTGTGTGTGTGTGTGGTATGAATTAGTCCTCACTCTGTGGACGCTTTGGTATGTTTTGGATGCTCCCTCTGTATCAGGAACACACATGGCTTTAATGTCTTAGATATATATAGATGTGAATTAGCACCAGTCAGCACTCGTTATTTACTACATTATCAGCTTATTATAATAGTAGTGATGATAATATTTCTACAGCTGCTGCTCTCAGCTGCACGCTGCTGGTCTTTGTGAGCAGACTGAGGTTAAAGGATTCCCTCCAGGAAACAAAAACCTGCTCAGATGAACATGTGTCTTATACTGGAGGTTTTTCCCACGTTGTTCTCGCTCATTCAAATATTTTATATGAATATGAAAATATGCTGCAGGGTTCATGTTTCCGCGTCATCGAGCCTGGTCTCACTCCGAAGTTGCCGAAATGCAACGCTTGGGCAGTGACTTGCGGCGTCAGAAACCAACGAAAAACGGCGTCCTTGAACGCCAGCATGATACATGGCTGGTCGCCGTTATAGTTTAACAGCGCCCGGCAGCATCAGGGGGACACACGGCGGGACAAGGACGAAAGTTAAGGCAGTGGAAGTCCGAGTGGGAAAGGAGGGAGGGGTGGTGGATGGGTTCACCAAACACAGACTTTCACCTGAGAGAGCGGTGATCGCGTCTCACAAGATTCTAAAGCCAAACCCTGTTCTTTGTTTCCCAAACAAAAAAGTAAATTCATGATGTTGTATTGATGTAGTGCTTTTATTTTGAAAGACGGTAAAATTTCTTGTGAAAACAGAACATCATAGGTATGGAATTGATTCGACGCAGAAATATAAATCCCGCTTTTGTCCGACTAAATGTCAATATGTTTTAAACATATTCCGTTGTATAGTACATGAGTCCCATTTCTTTAGTCTGTGTGAGTTTCCATGTCGTCACACTGCGCTGAGAGATGTGAGTGGATTTGTGGATTTGTAATTTGTAAATCTGGATGGACATCAGAGATAATGAGAAGTCACACTGAATGATATCAACATGTGTTTCATGTCTGACTGTGTTGGTGAGCGATCAAACTACAACAACACCTGAACACACCTGTGTCTCTACCACCCACAGTATCTTTACCTCACCTCCCTCCCTCCCTCCACCCCCTCCTCGTGTAAGACCCTCTGCTCTGCAGCAGCAGCAGCAGCAGTGACATCAGCGTGACAGCCACAGGACAGTCAAGGACAGTGAGGGATGAGCTGTTATTAAAGAGCAGACTGCTCTGGACAAAGAAGACGGATCATTACACCGTCCAGCAGCAGGAACAATAGAGGGAACAAGCTGCCTGCAGCTGCCAGAAACCCTTCGTTACACCGACAGCAACATCCACCCTCTGTCTCTCCGCCGCTCCGTCCTCATGAACACACTGCAGCTGCCCCCGTTTCACTCTGCTGACTCCCTGCCAGCCTCCAGTACGAGCTGGGACAGCTGAGACCAACCAGTCTGATACCAGACGCTTTATTCTGCCTCACAGCTGCACACAGTGAAGCACCGAGCCATCATCATCATCATCATCACTCTCCTCGCTCCTCTGAAAACAGCAGCCTGAGGATGTTTGAACCTGCGGCTGAGGAGGGTTGGTCTCAAGAACAAGGGGTGGGTGATACGGCCCTAAAATAATATCACCATACTTCACACTACCGAAGCTGCTGCTCTTTTTGGAACCACCACAGAGCCGGTAGTCATTTCACTTTAGCCATGCTTGTTGTTGCCGTGGCAACAGTGTAATGTCAGTATGTCAACAAGTCGAAATATCGTAAGTATCGTCTATCCCTGTCTTGTGAGCGTGATATGTCTAGAACGTTCACGCTGACTCAAAAATTAACTGATTGGATTTCGGTAATCAAGGTCACTGTGATCTTGTCTGCCTCATTCTTCTGTCTCAAGAACACCGTAAGGGAGTTTCTTTAAATCGGCACAAACGTCCACTTTGACTAGACTAGGTCACTGTGACCTTGTCCATCTCATTATCATGAACACGATATCTCAAGAAAAAAAAGGTATGTCTTCAAATTCAACACGAACTTTCACTTTGAGTTCAGGATGAACTGATTAGACTTAAGTGGTCAAAGGTCAGAGGTCAAGGTCACTGTGATCATGTGTCATTCTTCTAAACTTGATATTTCAGGAACATCTAAGAGAATTTCTACAAATATGTTACAAACGAGAACTTGGATTGAAGAATAAACTGATTAGAATGTGGTCGTCAAAGGTCAAGGTCACTGTGACCTCCCAAAACATATTTTTGGCCATAACTTGAGAATTCAAACAGTATTAATGACAAAATTTCACACAAATGTCTAACAGGATAAAATGATGACGTGATGACATTTTATGTGCAAAAGGTCAAAGGTCATCTTCACTGTGACATCATCATGTTTTAACGTCATATCTCAGGAACAGAAGGGGAGACATTTGGTCAGATGCTGAATTGGTGACTCTAATCTTGACACTGTGCTGATTGTATAGATCTTCTGTGTGTGAAGCATCCATGTTTTCACTGACAGGGATGGAAACTGTCAGAGAAACTGCACTGGTGGGCGGAGTCAAACAATTGAGTGAAAACAATTTGTCTGTCTTCAGTGAGACACCTGAACAGTAAAGCCCTTTTCCCACTAACACCCGCCAACATGTGGCTTTGTAGTCAACACGAAAGGTTACAGTCAGCATCCTCTCCAGGATCAGATGACTCTGCAGTTGTCACAGGTATTTATCGGCTCCAGCTCTGAGCAGCAGTGATGGAGATATGACCAGGCGGACATGCAAACTTTCACCTCTTTACCAGTGAGATCGTAAATTGTTAAAAATGTAGTTTGCACAGAAAGAGACTGAGTAAGAGATATCAAATATCAAAAGAAGTAACCACACTGAAACACCAAGATGAGATTTTAAGATTTGCCCCCTGTTGGAAAAAATATTTTTGGTAAAGCTCAGAGTTTGTTGGAGAGAATATTTTTGGGGACGGTTGCTGAAAAGAGAGAAAAAGGTGTGCGTACATGTTGCACCTTACTGACGTGAACAAACCAGAAATTCTTAACTTGGATGAATGGAGACCAATCACCGTGACTTGGATTCATCTCTGACATGTGAATGTGTAGCCTGCAGTGTGTTTGGATTGTAAATGAGTGTGAGTGTTTGCAGTGTGTGACAGTAATGGCCGCTCAGAGCGTCTTCTGCTCTGATGCTTTCACTGATGAATGCTGTTGGACAGCTTCCTGTCCCCTGCAGACACATCTCACACCGCACTACACCTCCCACAATTCATCTGTCTCCAAGCTCTGGTGACTACAGAGAGTCCTCACAGTGATCACTGGTGTCACTCATTATTTAGATCCATTCTCCTGTTCGGACATGTAGAGGTTTAAAATTGTTTCTGTATCTGTTGATAGATTATTGACAGATTATTGACAGATCATCATGCTGCTGCTGCTGCTGGTGTCCTGACTCTGTTAGAGTCTCTTCAGGTCGACTGTATTTCAGTTCAGGTCCAAGTATCCTCTGGTCTCTTGTGAACCAGGTCTCAGCTGCAGTCTTTAAAACTCGTGATTGTATCATGCAACGTTTGCAGCTCTACAAATCTCACCAGGCGACATGAGTCAGTTAAGTTACTTTCCTCCTGAACAAACCCATTTAATGGGAAAGATTACAATCAGCATGACTCTGCAATAGTCACGGTATTTATCAGCTCCAGCTCTGATCAGCTACAATCAGCAGAGATGGAATCATTAACACATGGACGCACTGATTTTTGGCTCTAAATGACCTGAATACCTCCTCTTCTTCACTCCAAGGCTCTGATCACACAGAAAGTGTTTTAGCAGCCTGAGGCGGCTCTTTGTAATCGTTTCTAATGAGAATGAAGCTTTTTGCTCACGTTGTTTCATTGCTAAACGCCTCATGTGTCTGCGCTCTAGGCGCCTGGCGTTTTTGCCAGAGCGCTCTGAACTCCTTGGGTTGGAAAAACTTCAACTCAGAGCAGAAAAGCGCCCCACATCATCTCTGCTTTTTTCCCCATCGTCCAATCAAATGATTTGAGAGGCGGGCCTTCTGTGGTGGTCATGACAACAAGTTTACAGTTGGTAAACAGTGGAGGAGAAGCTGGTGGTAGTGGTTGCTGGATACCCAGAGCTATACGGCCTGACGATAGACAGCAGGTTGTCAAACTGCCCCTGAGTCATCCTACAATATGCCTGTAAACTTCCATGATGGAGGAGAAGCTCCTGGACCAACTGGTGGTACTCCCCATGATCCAGCCTCTTTTTTAGGGTCTCATGTACCCACACAGATCTCTGTTCATCTGCTGACAGCCTCTCACCCTCAACCAGAGCTACAGACCCTCTGCCTCAACATGTCAGCAACTACACACTGATTACTGTGAAATAAATAAACAGTAGATTGAGTACATGGGAAGATTAGGGTACAGAGGTGATGGGGTGGTTGCCTGGCAACAATAAAAAAGTGCAGCAAGTGTGTTTTTACTCGTGGTACATTGCTGCTGATTTGTTTTCTTTATATATACTTGTCAAATCATTCAGAGATGCCTTGTGTTCACTGTCGACGTGCATTTGTTGTGTTTCTTCAGTCATCTTCACATTAACACAGCGTACAGATACACTCCGTCAGTCCCTCCTGCTGCTCAGCTCGGTGCAGTCGGACAGTGTTGGAGGTGGATCTGTTTGTTTCTGCGTCTCGTAGAAACTCTGGCTCTGCAGCTGCTGGAAAGCAAAGTTGGGATGAAGTGGTCTGATCTTTCTCTCTGAGCTGGAGTCATGCGTCTCCTCGGCCGACCCCAAAACTAATGGAGCCTGAAAACTGCTGATTTTTATTCAATGACATGAGCTTTTCCACTCAGAGATGTTTGTCTTCAAGTCCAAGGCTCGCTGCTCTGTGAACTGGAGGGTGGAGCGGAAGAACAGACCTGATTCTGTATCATCCTGTTTGTCTCATGTGTGTGTGTGTGTTGAATTTACATGTTTCATCGTTGGATATTTGTTGTGTGCGGAGCAGGGAGTGTACGCTGCTGTTGAGACGTCAGAACTCATCTCTCAACCTTTACAGCTGAGGAGGAGAGCAGCCGGAGGGGATGGAAACACAAAGGTTAACTAGGCCACATCTTCCACTCTCCTGTGTTTGTGGCTGCACTCTGTCTGTGGTATGTGGAGCGTGGATAAAGAGTCAACATGGAATATATGTGTGCAGGGCGCAGTTTCACTTTGAGCTGATTCAGGGTTGGTCTTTGAATTTTAGCTCGAATCACTGAAGCTGTGTTCATCTGTGTTCCATCTTCCATGATTTTACCATGGTATGTTAGTGGCTATTGAGAATCACTGGTAGGGGTATCGACTACCAGATTTCTGGTTTCTTGACATGCCTCGTAACATCTGGTCGGTTTTGTGCCGGGTTATGACTCCACAGTATCAGCATGATCCCCTGACAGACGCAGAGCCTTGAATATTTCCCATTTAGTGCACCACAGTCTCACCTCATGACGTCCTGACAGAAAGACGATCGTGTCGCGCAGAGTACGACTAATTCCACGGCGTTTTCTGTGACGTTGACCAATGGGAGCACAGATTTATTTCCCAGACACACAACTCAAATCGTGCAAAAACTGTAACCTGAGCGTGTTTCCACCAGAACATATTTACTTTCGCAGATTCGTTTTATATAAAAAGTAATTTCTGAGAGTCAGGTCGTCTGTGAACAAATATCTTGAGATGACTGGACTCCACCTGCTGCACATCTGTTCGTCAGTAAACATCTGTATCTCACTAACAGCAAAAACATAATTTATGTGTGTAAACAGCTGAGAGACGCTGAGGAAGAGGAGGAGGAGGAGGAAGGCGGTTTTACTCAAGTGCTCATCAGAGCTCGTTCACCTTGTCCCACAAGTCCTTATGTTATCAGGTTGCCTAGCAACAGGAGAGGACCAGCTCATGTTGTGTGTGTCACCTCACTAAGTTTCCTAATTGGCTGATCGATCGATCGTCCTCTGAGCTCGGATTAAATAACACACACACGCACTCTGACGGCAGAGTGTGACCACAACACACACAAAATCAGGTCTGTACGGAGACCAGGAGGGGACATGTTTATGTTATTTTTATAAATTAATGTGAATGATGAGGGAGGAGTGAGGAAATAAAGAAACATCAATGATATGAAAGTTTTTTTCCAACGTATTTACTGAAAAGCTACACTCAAATCCAAATCTCATTCATACAGTTTGAAGTAAGACAGAAATATCTGATGATGCTGAGCCACCTGGTGTCAAATGTTATCAGCGTATCGTCTTATAATTTGAGGTTTGTTGTGCTATTTTAAGGGCCACACGGGGGTGTGGTGGTTAGCACTGTCACCTCACAGCAGGAGGGTTCCTGGTTTGCATGTTCTCCCTGTGTCAGTGTGGGTTTCCTCCAGGTGCTCCAGTTTCCTCCCACAGTCTAAAGACATGCAGGTTAACTGGTGACTCTAAATTGTCCGTAGGTGTGAATGTGAGTGTGAATGGTTGTCTGTCTCTATGTGTCAGCCCTGTGATAGTCTGGTGACCTGTCCAGGGTGAACCCTGCCTCTCACCCAGTGTCAGCTGGGATAGGCTCCACCCTCCTCATGACCCCCGACAGGTTAAGTGGTTATGGAAGATGAATGAATTAATTATCTGTGAGTTGCACTCTGATTTGATTTAGTGATAAAACTAAACTTACTGTAAAATGAGAGCAGTTGTATAAATACTTTTTATATCCTCTGTGGCTGAATATCAGACGATGACGAGTTAAATCTGCAGGTCGAGGACATGAAACTTCACACTGGTCCCAACACTTGTGAACTTGTCAGAATCAAGTTCTGCTGAAATCATTCTCAAACTGCAGTCAAATCCACAGAAAGTTTTTTCCTTCCTTCAGGATGTGAAGTGTTGATCCAAGAACGCAGCCAGAAACCAGATACTTTCAGGGCCACTCCGTCACTTTAACGTCTCGTTATAAAGTTTAAACCCCAAATACTGCTGAGAGCTTTCCAGGAACTCTGTCAGAAGATTCTGGAAACATTTATTTAGAGGTGATTTTAACAGACCAACGCTGCTCTTTACTGGAGACACTGGGATAAAGCAGTAAAGACTGTGACATGGATACATATTTGAAGATGTTTGCTGGTGAAATGTAACTGTGTAAATCTGGAGTCTGTCGACATGATCTATAAATAACTTTATTTATACATGACGTAGAGACAAGCTGATGAAACCAGCTGAAAGTGCTGATGTGCTGCTTTCACACAACATCTCATTGAAGTCTCAGAACTGCTGAAAGAAACCCATAAAACTGAGTTATTAGTATTTTCAATGATTTACAGGCAGACAGATAAACTCTTCACATGTAAGTAGACAGTATTATAGTTTTATTTATTGCATTTCTTTGCTCCATTTGTGTCTATAAACTGTGATACTATAGTTTTTACAACCTTGAGCCGTTCTACAATCATATATAGATTGATTTAGACTAAAGATATGTACATTTTTATACCAGTTTTCACTTGCAGCTTTGTAATTTCTTTAAGCAGGGGTTCCCAACTGGTGGGTGGCGGTCCAAAAGTGGGACGTGGATCCATTCTGAATGGACCACAAGTGACTCGAGAATGTGTGTGCTGCTCATCGTGGACTATATTGCTGTCATTGTTCATTTTAGTCAAACCATACAGTTTGAAAACGAGGCGCGGCTCCAACTAGAAAACAATGTTTTGATGCATTGGATGTGCTGAATGTGCATATTAAGGCAGTACAGGAGGAGGTGCACATTAATAATCCTCCAGGACTGTAACATGCTCATGTTTAAGCCAAACAATGTGTCATGTGACTGCAGTTGCTTCAACATAGGTTCTGGTTCTGTTGAAATATTAATCACTTCTGAGATGTTGTTGAAGACATCGGACCAAAAAGATGCAACCTTAGGGCACAAGACAAAGCTGTGAGAGAGTTGCGTCTGAGGTTTGACATTTATTTAAGTTGGTAACATGTGTTGTGTACTTCTGCCTTGGCATAGTGGAGTCTGTGCAGTGTTGTAAACAGTATAAGACAGTGTCTGGTGTTGTTTGAGCATTTGTGTTCGAGGCTTTCTTCCCATATGTCCTCTGATATTTGAATACCTGCAGTGTTTCTTTTTCCCAACTGGCTTTGTATCTGTCAGAACATGGAGAGGCTGATGATAGCAGGGTGTCGTATAGGAGATGGCGTTATCTTGGTTTGGTGACATTTTAAGAGAGCTTTCTCACACAGTTATTGTACCAACATTTTTTTAAAGAGATATAGCAAAATTCTTCATGTCAGTCCTCAGAAGTATTTTCTGGTTTCCTTGATTTTGTGTGACAGAAAACTGAATCTGTTTAAGTTTAGACACCTCGACCCCTGTGAATTTATGATGTACGTTATTTACATTTATAGACAATCATTCAGTCATTGATTAATCCAAAAATCATTATCTACTGATAATGAAAATAATCACTAGCTGCTGCTCTGATTCACACATCATCATATTTCTCACCTTTTACACCTTTAAGATTTACTATCACGCTTTGAAATATTAAAACGTACGAATTTAGACTGTTGACTGTTAACTAAAGCAGTGTGTGTGTGTGTGTGTGTGTGTGTGTGTGTGTTAGTATGCAGCATTGTCCTCCTCCTGTCGAGGTGCTGCCTCAACATAAATATGTATTTCCTGTCGACACCATCAGCTCCGAGTGAAAAAATGTAAATTTAACATTCATCTCACTGCCTCCTCTTCCTCCTTCCTCCTTCCTCCTCCTCCTCTTAGGATTGTGTCGCTCCGTTTGTGTGTGTGTGTGTGTGTGTGTGTGTGTGTGTGTGTGTGTGTGTGTGTGTGTGTGTGTGTGTGTGTGTGTGAGCGTGAGCGTGAGCGTGCACATATGTGTGTGAAATCTTCTCGCAGTCACTGAGCCTGCAGGGCTGCAGAGGATAGAAACACATTTTCACTCACACTTCCTCTTATCTTCCTTTCTAATTTTCTCACACCCATGCATGCAGACGTACACACACACACACACACACGGCGTGTCAGGGTTATTTTCCACACACACGCTGTAATGCATGCAGAGCAGTACAGTGATATTGAGCTAAAAGGGGGGATGGTTTAAATTTTAATGACTTGTGCAGGAGGAGGCTGTTATTTCATTGGAAACACTCGGGTGCACAGGGCAAAATCTATAATCCTCTTTATTCCTCTCCACGGACGTCCTGTGGGAATCCTGCGTGTGTGTGTGTGTGTGTGTGTGTGTGTGAGTGTGTGTGAAATCTCTTTGTTCTGATTCAGGAGTATCTCCAGTGGAGCTCTGAGGGATAATCAGCAGTGTCTTGTGCACAGTAATAAGTTGCATGATGTCTTGTTTCAGGATCATTTGAGTGGAACATGAGAAGGTGATATTATTATGATTATTACGATTTCTGTGTGTGTGATTTATGTGTGTGTGAGGCAGGAATGTGCTGTAATGGGACATGATTGGAGTCGACGCCGCGTTCAGAACAGAACATGACTCCTCATGAGGCGGCCGGCTGCTGACAGCTGATAATCTGACACATGATTTATGAGCTCAGCTCCTCCTCCTCCTCCTCCTCTTCCTCCTCAGCGCTCGGATGCTCACATGTGTTCACACTGAAACTCTGAGACAGGAGGGAGGAGAGGTGGTGTTTGGGTTTTGGCCTTAAATTAGATGAAAAGATTGATATCAGTTTCATCTCAGTCAGTGATGGACTCACAGCAGAAGTACTCACTGATCCCACAGAGTAGAAGTACTCAGTTACAAGTGGAGATCAAACACTTTACTGAGGTACAAACTTATTGGCAAAATCTACTTAAAGTACCAGCAGTAAAAGTATTTACTCTGAAGAATAATGTGTGTTAATATTCCTGGATTATGATGATTAGTGCATCTGGTAAAAGTGGAGCTCATTTTAATGACGTTATATTCATCTGAGTAGCTTCACCTATAATAACACATCATCAGTTATTAGTTGAGTCAAAGTATGAAGTAGCATGAATAAGAAATACTCAGCTCACTGTCTACACAGTAAGTGGGAATCAATATCTGTTGCTTGAGATCACCTTTATTTGTTACCTGCAGCCTGAAGGACTGACAGCAGGTCAGTCTGATCATGGAGCAGAGACTTTGGGTTTTCTAAAGTACAGGAGACATAATACCTGAACAAACTTCTCGCCTGCAAGCTGAGTGCAGTTTGCTCTCTCGGTAAATTTTTGCCCGTCACTCCCGCACAGTCTCCCGCCCTCTGCTCCTCCCTGCACACCTGCTTCCCTCCTCTTCACTGACGCACACCTGTCACATGTTCCCTCTGCTTCACTTTCTCCAGGTATTCTACCTGATTATTATCTCTGCCTGGTGTAAAGCCTGGAGGGGATGAAGTTCAGTCATGTTTCTGTCTGTCTGCAGCTAATTTCTCAAACTACTGGTCCAATCAGCCTCATATTCTGTGTGCACATTTATGACTGTATGCTCAGGGATTCACAGTAGGTCACAGAACAGTAGCAAAACCTGTTTTGTACCCTCGCTGATGCTGACTGCTCGCTCCTCTTTGCATCTGGGCTGCAAGTTTTCCGTAAATCATCTTGTCTAAAAACAACAAACCCTGCCGTCTGCTGCAGGACATATTTTGGTCTCTGTCGTGGCTCAGAGACTGACGTCCACTGGAGAGTTTAGTTGCATTTGAACCGGCACATCTGCAGATTGAGTCCATATCTGATGTGTGATGATCCACCAAAGTAAGCACGCCTTACAGGGTTCCTGCAGAATGAACTCCCCTTTAAATCGCAGCCTGTCGGGGTGACAGTCTTCTTCCTGTGCTGCAGGACACGAACGTACTGACATTTCTTCTTCTATTAATACACCACTGTATCTATTTATATATCAGCTGAACTAAAGTGAATCAATAACATACAGTCTGTGTAATCCTGTGTGCACGTGACTCTGTGTGTGTGTGTGTGTGTGTGTCCTACAGCTTAGTATCCCATCATGCAGTTCCTCAGCAGCAGGTGGATCAAACCTCTGTGTGTCATTGGAGCTAATGATGATGATGGACAGACGACCTCGTGTACAGTAACAGGACGGACAGACAGGTCTGAACTAACCAGCCAATGAGAGAGGAGGAAACCGCCTCTCCACCCTCACATCTGTTTATCTTTTAACCCTTTGCATCCTGCCTCCAGTGTAATATAAACCGTGGGGCGTAGATGGAGAGCAGCAGGGCGTTTGGATTGCCACTTAGGAAGCAAACCAGCCTGTGTGTGCACATCACATCACATCACACACTCTGCCCGTCCTCATTGTACTGCAGGAAAATCCTGATGGAGCGATTTCCTGCTGGTGCTCACGCTGAAACAGGCCGCTCCGTCTCTGCTGCTCTGACGCCGCGTGTGTGTGTGCGTTCACGTGTTGATGGTGATACAGTCGGCTCCGTTAACGCTGATGAATCTGTCATCAGATGTTCTTCATTAGCAACGATCAATAGAAACATTCAGCTTGTTGTTTGCGGCTGAGTGTTGGACGGACGTCAGATCAGATCAGATGGATGTCGTCTGGTTCATGTTCTGTCTGCAGCTGCTGTTACAGAGCCAGGCTAGCTGTTTCCCCCTGCTGCCAGTCTTTATGCTAAGCTAAGCTAACCAGCTGCTGGCTCTAGCTTCATATCTAACAGACACAGAGTGGAATCAAGATCCTTTAAAAACACACTGAGTGCATGTAAATCAACAATTTGAGTTCAGTGTTAAATTGGACCTACAATGCTTTTGCTGCTCTTGATTGGCCAGAATTTCCATGTGGGAAAAATCAAGGAAGTAAAGCAAAGGTTGAAGAAGAGTACACTTGCAAGATAAATGTGACAAATGTGACTGAGACCACCTCTTCAAGAAGGTCTCAGTCCGGTTGTTTTGGTGCACACCTGAGTGTGATTGCTGTGTTCACACCTGCCCAAACGAACCGCACTGAGGAGGCAAATGAACATGAGTTTGATTGAACTGGATCAAACAGTAGACATGTTCTAGTAGAAACCCAAAACACAAGTATAAAAATGAAAATGAGCAGAATAATAGGTCCTCTTTAATGTTTATTTCTGATCCAGCTGTATGAATGTTTGTATTGTGTGCAGAGCTGCAATGGATGGAAAATTACCTATTTTAACAATAGAATAATCGTTTTTAAGCAAACATATGAAACACTTTCTGCCTCCAGACTCTCAGATGTGAGGATGTGATGATTTTCTTCGCTTTTGATCGTTTAAACTGAATATTTTGTGGTCTGTTCGACCGACAAACAAAACTATTAAATAAGCCACTTTTAGAGAGTGTAACAGGTTATTTCCACTAAACATTTTGACATTTTGTAAAAGAAACGATTCATGAATTACTCGAGAAAATAGTCAGGAGATGAATGTTAGTTTCAGCTCTAATCGTGTGTTTGTAAATGTATCTTTGTGGCAAGAAAATAAAAACCCAAAGAAGAAGTGTCTGAGCCAGGAAACCCCTCTGTTACTGCAGTTTGTCACTGTAGGCAGGTGAGAAACTCCTTAAATATCCTGAGCAGCTTTGAGCTGAATATTTAGCCAAATAGCTCCCTCTCCTCCTCCTCCTCCTCCCTGCCTGGTATTTTTCCTCTCTCCTCGTCCCAGTGTCATTAACAGTGATTTATACGAGGGCTCTGTGGAACACGGATGGTGCCAATAGGTGGGATGCGGGTACATCGCCCCAGCCGCCTCCGCCCAGCCCTCCCCCTGCTCCCCCTGCTCCCCCTGCTCCACACGGCACCGGTGATTGATCAACACAAACTCTATAAAGCACAGGAAACACACACACACACACACACACACACAGAAACACACAATTAGTGTGTGTGTGTTTTGTTTCAGGAGACAATAGCTGTTGTGTGTGTGCTGAATAGAGAGGCTGGTCTGCAGAGACCTGGAGCTTTATTTTGGAGAGACTTGAGTATTCAGCTGAAACATCTGCCAACATAAACAGCCCCGATGAATCCACATGTACGTCCTCTCCTCTGTTCTCCCTCCAAAATGATGAGGAGAGAAATATTATATTTCTGAATGAGTCTGAGCCTCGCATGTCCGCCACTCTTTAAATCCACTAATTATGAAGGTGTCGGATTTAAATCCACTTTATAAATGTAGCAGACTGCAAACAAGTTTGGAAATAGAATTTCTGTCTGAAGCATTCAGAGCTCGTGTTTCTCTCTGTGTGATGATTATGAGGTCTGAGCAAGACGTGGCTGGAATTAATTCACAAGGCAAATTCATTAATGTAGCACATTTTAAAATGCTTTATATAAAAAATTAAAAGAAAAATAAATGCATTATATGAACAGTCATTAAAGAGCAAACAAATGAAAAACAATAAGCTAAATTAGAATGAGATGTGTGAGAATTAAAAACTAATTTGATTCAATAAAAGTCAGCAGCAAACAGAAAAGTCTTCAGCCTTGATTTAACAAATTGAGAGTTGTAGCAGACATGCTGTGTGAAGGGCTGGGCGGTATATTAAATATACTTGCTGTGTCGCGGCTTGTTCCACGTACGATAAATATTTAGAAAATCAAGTTTCAATGTCATTTTTTAAGATAGCAGCATAACACTCATGTCAGCAGACACACATTTTGTGTGTCTGCAGACACACAGACACACATTTTGTGACCATGGAGCACCACTGTGACTTGCATATAATAAATGAAGTGCAGAACTGTTTGTTTCCAGCTCACAGTGAATAAATTCTCACATTTAACGGTGCCACAGTAACAGTTGACCTTTATTTTTTATTTATTTTATTTAAGCTTTATTTAAGTGGGAAGTCCCATTGAGATGAAAATCTCTTCTACAAGAAAGACCTAGCCAAGGTAGCAGCCAATCGAAACACATTTAAAATGCAACAAATGCAACATATAATACAAAAATCCATAATAAAACAACAATTGATGAGTTTAACAATAGTGTGAGCAAATAAAGCATGTTATTCTATATGCAGGGCTCCAGACTGCAACTCTTTAGTCACATTTTGCGACCATGGAGCACCAGCGCAACTTGCAAGGTGCTATTAATATATGAAGTGGAGAGCTGTTAGTTTGTTTCCAGCTCACAGTAAATAAATCCTCACATTTAACAGCACCACAGTAACAGTTGACATTAATGAGTGTAATGATAGTATGAGCAAGTGAGGCGTGTTATTCTATCTACAGGACACCAGACCAAGACTATTTAGCCACATTTTGCGACCATGGAGCACCACTGCGACAATACTTTATTTAACTTTATTATGACAGTAGCTGCTTTATTTAACTTAATTGTAACTGTAGTTAATTTAATAATTTTATGTTGAAGCCACTTTGGAGGAGATTTCAGATTATTGAGATATATATCATGTATTGCGATATAGCCACCATGGCTCAAAAATAGTGTCCTGTCAACAGTTTTACAGACGTCTCTTTTTAATGGGTGTCTGTGGGGGCTGCTGTAAGACTGAGCTGCGTTCCTGTGAGCCTGCTTCAAACAGTCTGGTCTACACACAGAATGTAAATGTTAAAGTCTGGACACCTTTTAATTTCAAAAATATAATAATGGAAGTAAAGGCAGAGCTGAAAACCGAACAGACATGATAATTGCTGTGTGAGGTTGCTGAGACACCGCTGTGCTCCGAGCTAAATGCTAACTTCAGCATGCTAACATGGTCATATGTTCTTTATCACATTCTCCATCTTAGGTTGGCTGAGCAGTTCTATAGATGCTGGTTACTGAACAGAGTGACAAAGTAAACACACACGTATAGGCTATGTTCTAATGAAGGAAGGTGTGCTGAGTTCAGGAGCAGAGCTCTGCCGCGTTTCTGTCTTATGATTCTTTGATAATAAACCTGCTGCAGAATCCTTCTTCTCTCATGAGGCGATGCAGAATCAGACTTTGAGGCTCAGAGACGAGCTCCTTCAGTGATATGCAGATTTATTCAGTCATTTGCATAACAAATCAGTTTCGGTGGAGTCGAGGTGATAACGAGAGAAAAAACACACACAGGAGACGGAAAGACGAGAGAGGGGAAAGACAAAGACTGAGAGAGAAAAGGTGACCACAGGGTTAACAGCTCACCTGCTGTTCAGGTGTGTTTCTGCTAAGTGGTGTCATTTCCTCACTCCCATTAACCTTCTGTAAGGATTCTGATAGAAGCTCAGAGCTGTTTGTTTTCAACACCGTTTGTTTCCTGTGTCACAGAATCAAGTAAAGTATGGGAGCACGTAAGAGTCTGACTCACACACAGAAACATACAGCTGGAAACAAGGACAAGCCTAAACAGTGTAAACCTTTGACGCTTATACACAGGTATAAATGTGTATGACAAAGTGTACATAATGTAAAACTTCAGTTAGTAGCCTGGGCTATTATTTGCTTAAATCACTGAAGTCAGTCACCAGACCAGGCCTCTAATGGAGACAGGCCTTTATTTGTCAAAATGTGGAGCCACACCAAGCTAATAAAATGGACTTGGAGTTAGATTTAATTAGTTTTTATGATATATTAAAACAATCCATCATTTCCTCATGGATGCAAAGTGACCAGAGTTTAGAAAAAGCTGCTGCTTATGGGTTTTGTTTCTATGACAACAACATCTCGACTCTAACATTAGCGAGGTAGCTAACATAACGCTACTTTAAAAGTTACACCATTAACGTCAAGCTTACAAAGCGAACAGTGGTGAAAGCACAACACTCACCAGCGACACATCAAAAAATGTGTGACAGCTAGGGTTGGGACTCGTCAGGATTTTAACAATTCCGATTCTTTACCGAATCCTACATTATATTCATTATACTTGCTATACTTAAACAAGTATATAATAAACACAAATGCAATCATACACATACAAAAACTTTATTCTGACTGTTGCACAGTACAATTAGATGAAAATACACATTTGTGTGTGGCGTGTATTTCAGATTCTCCCTGAGAATATATAACAACAAAAAGTGATTCTCTGATTTCTACAGTAACACTGTTACCTCAAATTAACCACAGCAATGTAATAAAAAATACTTATATGCATTCATGCTGGGGCACTGTTATTTACGTGACAACACCTGAACAGAACACACACACATTGGCTGTTTGTTTCTACCGCTCCCCTCGCTGGAAGCCTTGGACCTCCCGCCGCCCGCCTCGGCTTTGATTAAACGCTGAAAATAAAATAAAAGAGGGAGACAGATTTTTCCTATTTTATCTTATTTGTTATATTTCTCCCTCTCCCCTCACTGGAAGCCTCGGACCTCCCGTCTCAAACACGGAGGTCTCCTTCTCTGCAGAGCACCCACGGCGCACGCCCGGCCTGTTAAATAGCCTGTAACCATGACAACTGTGTGACACAAACTCAGTGCTTTAGTCATTAAATAATGTCGGGCTCGGTCGGGTTCGGACAGAAATATGAGGCCCGCGCTGCACTCTAATGGAAATGCACGTGACCGTTTTTTTACAATCGAGGAACCGTTACTCCAAATGTGATGGACCCGGTTCCAAAAAAGAACCGGATCCGGATCCCAACCCTTGTGACAACAGCCCTAAAGAAGCACCAATGACGTCACCGGCGGCTTTTTTTAAAAGTTCAGAGATCTTCAACCCAAAGCACTCTGAAAAAAGACACTGGACGTGACGCTTATTCTCCAGACAGCGGCAGAATGTGTTGGCAAAATATCTAGATTTGTAGAGACAGGGATTTGCACCTAATTGTTGTTTTATATTTTTATATTTGCACTTCACTCACTTTGAATTGCAACTGCAGCCCAGCAATGTCTTGAGCTAAATGCTAATGTTAGCATGCTAACATGCTGATGATGTTCACCATGTTGGTTCAGAATGTGTCGACCTGCTGCTGTGATTCTTTATCAACTCTCAAGAGGTCTCCGCCTTTATAGAGGTGCGATGTTAAATATCCACAGTGTGTGTTTAGTTATTCAGCAGGAACCTTTAGTCTTCAACACGTTTCTACTTTAACGCTGTGCCACAGAAACAAAGAAACAACAGTCTGCAGCAGAGAGTCAGGAGGGTTTTATCAGGCGCGCTCCTCAGTGAGTAACCTCCCACTGTCACAGCACACGGGTATATTGGTGCAGTGTGTGTGCAGGATACTGGTGCAGTGTGTGCAGGATACTGGTGCAGTGTGTGTGCAGAGCAGAGCTGCTGGGAGCCGGACTGGTTGATTCCAGTCTGGACTGGCTCAGCTCGGCTCAGCTTGGCTCGGCTCTGTCTCTGCCATATGGGCCTCTCTGGCAGCGACACACTGTCCTGCTCAGTTGGCTGAACACTAAACAGTAATTACTTCCTGTTCACATGCTGCTCCATAATAATAACTGTCAAACACATATTTATTTAACACTCAACGTCTCTGAATATTATTCTTCTACCGTTAAAGTCACAGAGAACAGGTGATATCATTACTTTACATCGTGTCAGACATACGCAGTTCATCACGCTGTGAGCGCAGCTGACTGCTCACTAAACCCCTCCCCTGAGCAGCGTCTGGCCAATCACAGTTTACAAGGATTAAAAGAAGTACAGATACATAGAGAAAGTATTTCATCTTCTATGGGTTGGTTACGTTATTCTACGCAAAAATTCTGCCTAATTTTTTGTCCATCACATTCTCACTCCGACCTCGTCACATATCAACATTTGGTCATGGACTTTCCACGTCTAGATACGATGTGCGAGGTATCCTGGGTGTGTTGGTTGTTGACGTTCTGGGACACGTCAAGTTCTGCCTGTAACATGCATTGTCGATTTTCAAAATAAAAGCACTATGTTGGTACAGCAGCGCAAATTGACAACAACTAACACACGTGGTTGGGTTTAGGAAACAGGGTATGACTTTACAATCGTATAAGACGCTAAAACCACTCTCCTGGGTGAAAGTCCGTGGTTGTTGTACCACACCTCTCACCCACCCAACTTGGACATCTGTCGTTCTTGTCCCGCCACTTTTTCCCCTGATGCGGCTGAGCTATAACTATACTATAATGCCGACAGGCCGCATATCATGCCATGGTTAAAGGACGGCTTTTTTCGTCAGTGTCTGACACAGCAATTCACTGCCCAAACGATGACTTCGTAGTGAGACCGGGTTGTTTTGTCATGCAACTCCCTCCACGTTTTTCAACATAGAAACGTCATTCAAACATCACAACATTCAGCTTAATTAGGACATGCATGCTTGTATTTTTAAAACTCACCAAAATATTCAGCGTTTTAGAAAATTTCCTCATTCAGACAAATGGAGGCATGTTCAGATTTGACATACATTCAATTTTTGTCAACCATTTTCAAAGCCTACTGCTTCATTTATACATTCACTTAGAAACTCCATTCAAACTTTAAAATGTTCCCCATCTTTCATACATTCTTTTAAATTGGTTTGGATGGAATGTTTTAGAGCTAGAGCAGGAGACCCAACTTTCAGAATGCAGAGTGCATCTTAAACATTTCTCTTTAACTCGCTGTCACGCCCACGATTTTCAGTCTACGTGTATCATTTTTGGTCAAAATGGAGCAAAACTTGCCCTCTTTTAAACAATGGTGCTGTGGTAGAAATCTGACGTCCACATCTGGCACAGTAGCCTTAAAGTGAAAGAAACTCCACCATCTGACTCATTAAACTAATGTTAAGTGAGACCAGAAAAATATTCCACAGCATTCAAACATTAATGGTATTATTCAACGTTTAAAGCCAGCATTGCACGGTAGTGTCAGCTTTTCAACATGCAGCATTCACACCCGCACTTTCTTCAGAAACTGCATTCTCCAGTTTTTTATTTATCCTTTATTTAACCAGGTAAATCACATTGAGATCAATCATCTTTTTCCAAGTGAGACCTGGTCAGGACAGCAGCAGCAGAACAGTTACTAACATTAACAACCACAATTAAATCACACAGAAAATATATGTTAACATGTTGAAATATTAAAATGCCTACACACAATGACACGTACCAGTTGCTAAATTAAAATAAATAAATACATAGAAGCACATCCTAAAATAAGGCTTAAAATAGAAACTATAAAACAGCAATTAAGCTACAAGTCCAGCAGCGTCCAGTTAAACTCAGCTGCAGGTTTTTACAGCTTTGTCACAGTCCATTAGAGTTTGTAGTCAGACTTTACAGGCCTGTGATGTCATCCAGCGCTGCGTCTGATTGGCTGATTGCTGCATGCTGTTGTCAGTGAGACAGATGTGTAATCACATCAGCGCTCTGTGTTTGTTCACACGTTTACTGCTTTTGTTTCTGTTGCTGAGCCTTTAGTTAGAAAGGTCACAGCTGGTGCTCAGAGTGTGTGTGTGTGTGTGTGTGTGTGTGAGTATGTGTGTGTGTGTGTGTGTGTGTGTGAGTCGCCCTCAGGATGCTGTAAATCATACCGTTGGTTTTATTAGCGCCTCACCTCCTCCATCACACACACACACACACACTGAGGGTGAGTGTGTTGCTTCGGGGGAGGGTTGAGATGATGTCATGGTTGAAACCTGAAGAGATCTCCACACACACACACTCACACACACATTTAGTGCATGAGGACAGCGTGACGGCGTCTGTACAGGATCTCAGAGCCTGATGAAGTGTGTTTGTCTCCACAGGGACCATCAGACAGACGGAGCTGCTGCTGCTGAACTGAACTGTGAGTTTCCTTCTGTTGTTTCTTCCTCCTGAGCGCTGATGAAACTGACTCCTGATCAGCTCCCACAGGATGAAGCATCGTGATCACTGCTGAGTGCTCTGGTTCAGACCCAGATGTGTCTGTGTCTCTCATGTTTGCATCAAATGTCTCGTCAGAGTCAAAGTTGATCAGTTTTAGATTCTTCCATGGAGGTGACGTTCCTGTCCAGCTGCTTGCGTTTAGAAAACATGACCATTTCAGAACTTTGGCTTCTGTTGGTGTCAGAACTGAAAGGCAGGCGTCATATTGGCGACCACTGACTTCTTTGATGTTGATACTCTGCTTCCTGAATGACTGACTGATATGTTGGATTTTATTAGTGTTGTATCCGACTGACTTATGTCAGTTCAATCAAAATTTGCTGTTCAACATGAATATTCGACTAATTCGTCCTTTTTTAACTGTGAAAAGTTTGGTTGAGGTTCAGTTGGACGTTCAGGTAATAGAGTCAACAACCAAATTAGCCTTTAGAGCATACGCATGCTAACTGTGGAAACAACAAATGAGAGATGTGCAGCAACATTTCTTTTCTGACATTAGATATTAACCAAAAGCCAGCGACTGTGCCACAAGAAGTTGCTGTGACTTCCAAGCAGAAGACAGAGCCTGACAAGGCAAAGCCTCTCTTCCTGCAGCAGCTGCCTCTGTCTCACCTGGACTCCTCCTGGGTCTGTGTCTGCAGCTGTCTGTGCTGGAGAGCAGTGTTTATTAAGGACAAAAAGTTTGAGTTTGGTTGAGGTTCGGTGGGACGTTCATGTTATACAGTAAAGAAGCCAGGTTAGCTTTCCGAGCTCATGCATGCTAACTGTGATAACGACAACGTTTCCTGCTGACATTGGATATCAAACACATTTGATTACTGTGCCAATCGTACACAGGAGGGCCACACTTGTTTGTTTTGCTATGGAAGCTAACGTTAGCTAATGTGCTAAGAAGGTAGCGTTGCAGAGAAATCCAATATTCCTCTTAATCCCTCCCCAGTTTCTGATGAGGTGGACATGATAACCCTTAATACACATAACGTTATTCATCCCTACAACAGGAAATACTTTTTCCCTAACCTGATATGAAGTGTGCGCTGCACATGTGAGCATTTTTGATGATGGCCTCCGTCCAGTCCTTTGGTCTGATCACATTTAACCATAGTTGTCTTTGTTTTTGTTGACGGGCAGTGGCGGCTGGTTTTGAGCCATGACTCCTTCTATTCTGGCTCCAATAACACAACAAGACAAACACATTTTAACACTCCTGTGGAGCCTGCAGCCCTGTGGGGGAGAGGCAGCTGCACCTCCAGATACCAAAACAACGTCATTGTGATGTCGGCCCTAAAAGGATCTATAGTATCCAAACATGATGCAGCAGTTTACAGCTGTGCACACACACAGACTCATAGTTTACTGTTGGTGCAGAATCACCAGTGTCCATCCAGGATTGATGTGGTTAGAAATAATCTGAGAGAAGCTCATAACCATCAGGTGCAGACTCTTTCTTCAGTGATCCAGGTGATCGTGGTTTGTACACTGTGAACTGAAATCATCACTGTATGATGCAGATTTGCCCAAATGTGTGTCTGTGACATCGCAGTGTGTACAGTTATTTATTGGTTTATTTAACAGGGATGATGCACATTAATAAACACCGCTGTTTAACATAGAGCTATTTTTCATCTTGGACAGATGTCGCAAAGTCACCTTGGAAAAAAGGTTAAAATGATAGTAGATAGAAGATAGAATATATTTATAAATCAGTGTTAGCAGATAAAACGTTGGGGCTGAGGTGCAGACTCTCTCCTGCACGTGACTGTGAAGCAGCTTCTGTGTTTTGTCCTTGCTGAACGTTTCCAGAGAAGAAGCTCTGAGATGTTGAAACAGCTGATTTCTTTGGTGCGTTCTTGGAACAGATGAGTAACCTGTTTCTGCTCAGCGTGCAATTCATTAGAAAAGTGTGTTTCATTAGTACTTTATTGGCTGATCTGTGACAGATGGAAAAGATGGAGCTGAGGCTGCTGTGACTGTAATTTTATAATCTGACATATAACACTGTGAGTGTGTGTGTGCAGTTCGAAGAACTGGTGTGATGTTTCACTATGATCTTCCCCCTCCTTGTAACTTTTTGGTTCCTGCTGCTATATATGTGGAGCTGTACCTTTGTTGTGTGTTTCCGAAGCCCTGATGAAGACCTACAGTGGTCGAAACACGTTGGCTCTTGATAATAATAATTGAGCCACTGCAACAAAGGCGTTTTAATACTTCCGTCCTTGTTTTCTATACATTGAAGAGCCTGGATTGTCGTCCTGTGTAACATTTGGAAAGTCTAGAGGAGATTTAATCATTTTATCCACATTCAAGTTAGCGGAGCGCTAAACTGGAAGTAGACGCCTGCTCTATGGGCAGTGTGGGGGTAACGCGCTACAGTAATATATAACTTTTTAGCAGTAACAATAATATAACGTGTTACCAACAGGATTTTGGGTAATATTACATTTACAAATGGTGGTAAAAAAGGTAAAAAAAAAAATTAAAAAATGAGTAAAAAAGATATTTGGATATTCGATCTGAGGACTTGGGTTAAGGTAAAAGTTATGGTTAGTCTCCAGGAAATTAATTAAAGTCAAAGTAACGTTCCTCTGAAATGATGGAAACGTGTGTGTGTGTGTGTGTGTGTGTGTGTGTGTGTGTGTGTGAGGCATATCACTACAGGCTGAGAGAAAGCAATAAGGCTGGATTAGGATGGATTAACACCACCATACATTCAGCTTTCTCCTCCCTCTTCTTCTCCTCCTGTTCTCCAGCTCCTCTCTCCTGTATTCCCTGGTTACTCCTTCCTCCTCTTCCCTTTGTGTTCCTGCCTTCTCTTCCACCCCTTCCTTTATTGTTTCCTCCATCTCCTCCCTCCGGCCATCCTCCCCTCGGCTCCTTGCTTCCTCCTCTCTCACTCCTCCACTCCTCATTATCCCCCTCCTTGACCCTCCTCACCTCACCTCTCCTCCCCCCATCCTCTCTCCTCCTCCGTGGAGACAGCAGAGGAGCAGCAGGGCCACAATTTACATCTTGATATATCAGTTTCCTGCAGCAGCGGAGGCGGTGATGAATGGCGTGTTGCCGGCGCCGCGGCGCTGCCATGAGTTACCGTGGTGATTACTGGCAGAGACGGCTACTCACTGGCCACTTCATCACTGTGACTGGTGGAGAAGGAGGCAAGAGAGGAGAGAGAAAAAGGAGAGAGGGGCAGAAAAACACAAAGGGAAGTAAGAAAAACACAATTGGAGGAGAGTGCAGGAGGAAGGCAGCGGTGAGCCGTGGTGGCAGGATGGAGGAACAGAATCGTTAGAGGATGCCAGATCTGATTGGACGAAACAAATCCTCCTCATGTGGAGAATAAAATACAAACAGGAAGAGGCCGTCAACATGAATCTGAACAGATGACGAGTAGACTGATGGAACTCAAACCAAATACAGTTCAAATTTTGACTCAATTTACACAAAACTGTTAACGAACATTAAAGATAATTATCACTGGGAAGCAAACATAATAACAGCTAGTCCACAGCCATTCGTAGCTCTGTCACCTTCTACCTCTGCCAGTCCTCAATGCCTATGTGCAGTTTCACATAGATTGACCACGTCAGTGAGTAGAAAAACGTGGGACAGACAGAATGACACACTGACAG
This sequence comes from Epinephelus awoara, assembly GCA_035609425.1. Classification (NCBI taxonomy): domain Eukaryota; kingdom Metazoa; phylum Chordata; class Actinopteri; order Perciformes; family Serranidae; genus Epinephelus; species Epinephelus awoara. The sequence continues at coordinate 34,611,878 of CM069307.1, read as the reverse complement.
TTTCAGTGATTATGTACAGCATACCATACCATGACTTAGTCATACCAAACTTTAGAAAACAACAAACATTGGTCCACAGGGGGAGCCACAGCCATTGGTTGCATTTTAGCCATTTTGAAGCATTTTTCTGTTGTTATAGCGCCACCCAGTTGCCAATTAGAGTTAAATTTCTCCTGTCACCTTGAGGCGTCCTGTTCTACATATCTACCAAGTTTAGGAAAAATCCATATGGCGGTTAGGCCTAGATAAGAAATGAGCTCTCTAGCGCCCCCATTTTGTTTGATGGGGTCAATAATGGAGGGGTCCCCTCAGATTATGTGTGGTCATATGCCTACAAAGTTGCGTGGTGATGGGTGAAACCCTTGAGATGTTATACACCTTTATGTGATGAGCCACGCCCTCCGCAATATTCATTGCCTTATAGAAGCTTAGTTTTAGTAAGTTTTCCAACTTTTGCCAAGAGGGAACTTTAGATATTGGTCCCTAGATTATGTTCACCCAGTTTCATGCAGATCGCTCAAACTTCCTAGGAAGAGATCCATTTGAAGTGTTTTTCAAAAAATTCAAAATGGCGGAAAATCTATATAAGCGGAAGTTATGGGTTCTTGAGGCAAATGTGTTCCTCATGAGGAGAGGCATCTCTGTGCAAAGTTTCATGTCTCTACCACATACGGGGCATGAGATATGCCCATTCAAAGTTTGACATTTCAATGGGTTGCTATAGCGCCCCCCTTTGGCCAATTGATGTAATATTGCTTCACTGGCATCCTCCCATGACCCTCTACCACTGTGCCACATTTCACATGGATTGACCAAGTCAGTGAGGAGAAAAACGTGGAACAGACACACAGACAGAGTTTTCGTCATTATATAGTAAAATTGTTAAAAATTGTACCTGCTGATTGCTGCTACATGTTTAGTTTTCTTTACCTTTCTGTTATCCCTGTCGTATACTAACCACCTCTCCTCCATACTAACCACCTCTCCTCTATACTAACCACCTCTCCTCCATACTAACCACCTCTCCTCTATACTAACCACCTCTCCTCTATACTAACCACCTCTCCTCCATAATAACCACCTCTCCTCCATACTAACCACCTCTCCTCTATACTAACCACCTCTCCTCCATACTAACCACCTCTCCTCTATACTAACCACCTCTCCTCTATACTAACCACCTCTCCTCCATACTAACCACCTCTCCTCTATACTAACCACCTCTCCTCTATACTAACCACCTCTCCTCCATACTAACCACCTCTCCTCTATACTAACCACCTCTCCTCTATACTAACCACCTCTCCTCTATACTAACCACCTCTCCTCTATACTAACCACCGTCGCTGAGTTTTTCCTGTGCTGCTGTTTGGAGGGTGAAATGCTGGACCTCCACTTCTCATGCTTCCGTGTTGGAAAACTGCGTCGCCATTAGTTACTGATGCCTACTTTGTTACCACAGCAACCCATGCATAGGATGGTGATGCTGGACCCACAAATCTGATCTGATCACTGACGTAAGAGACAAATCTGATTTTCCGGCAGTCTGAATGCAGCCTAAATGTCTCTGGATTGTTTCGCTGACCGTCCACCTGAACTGCCCCTGTGCGACCTGTATCCTCTGCAAAATGTCGCTTTTTAACCCCAAGATGTAAATCCAAAGACACGTGGAGCGGATTGTAACAGAGTGTAAATTTGTCATCGGCTGTTCAACATCACTGTTTCTAAAATAAAACAGTTTTGTGATGTGACGACACTGCGGTTGTGGTTTTGTTAGATTTAGGCACAAAAACAAGTTCAGTTTAGCAAAAAGTCCTGGTTCTGGTTAAAGTTACTGCTTCATTAAGGTTAGTGTGTCTTTGTTGTCATGGTTACAAGGATAACCGCCTGGCGATGGTTAGGGAACGATGGCGGTCGTGGTTAAATGAAATGTTGACAGCAGGAAGAAGGCCAGGCAGCAGATATGTTTCCTAACACAACATAACGTTGTGAAACACATCAGAATAATGAAAGTGTAACCATGAGCAGACAGGTTTGATGATTTCGGGTCGTCGCAGCTCTCAGTTCAGCGTCTGGAGGCACAAATCTGTATTTGCTGCTTTACTTCTGAGGGAAACGTTCACCTCCAGCCTCCCTCGCCTCTGTGTGTCTCATCCTGTGGTTGGTGATTTCATGTCTAGACCAGCTGCTGCCTGCCATCCAGCTGAGGGAAAATCTGACATGTCCTCCTCCCTCCTGCCCTCCATAAAGCCTGAGGAAAAACAGATCGATCTCGTTTCACTGCAGGCTTATTAAAATGGAAAGTCACAGGTCTTCATATGTGTCAGCACTGCAGCAGGCAGTTAGAGGGACCTGTGAGAGGGTGGGGGATCAAACACTAAGACCATTTACTGAAGTCAAAGTACCAGTACACAAAGGTAGAAATACACCAAATCCTGTGATACAAATCCCACGTCAGTAACAGTATTGTACGTTTCTGCAAACCATGGATAGGCTGCATTTGTACGTTTCATATGCATCATATCCACAGTTTGTTTTTTCAGTGAGTCATCGCTGTGTTTCCTGCGACTGTGTAGCCACCACACGTGGGTGTTTTTTAACGACCTGTGGCTGTGTTTCCAGCAGGGACTGTGCTAATTAAAACAGGTATTTTAAGCCAAAACGTGATCTTTTGATCTAACTGTAACCAAGTATCTAAACCCAAAGACGCGTTAACGACACATTCGTTGTTGAAAGAAAAAGTTTCAGCATGTCTGCCACATAATAACGTACAGATGGTTTGCAAGAACATACAGTGCCAACATTTATTCTGTCGACTGGGTTGTAAGTAAAAATATTTAAGTATTATCAGCAATATGTGGTTAAAGTAGCAGTGGTAAAAAAAAAAGAAAAAAGGATCATTGGAACAGTTATTGAAATGAAACCATGTAAGAAGTATAACATATGATACGATACAATACAATAAATAAGATGTGATACGATACAATAAGTTGCGATATGCTACAAAACGATCAAGCACAATAAAATAAGATAGGACTGGATACACTAAATAACGTGACACGATAAGATACATTGAGATATGATACGATACATTATAAACCAATATGATGCCATGCGATACAATACAATAAATAGGATGTCATATGATAAGGTACAATAAGATATGATACGATATGATAAATTGGGGTATGATACAAAACAATCAGGTACAATATGATAAGATAGGATAGGATAGGATACAATACAATTAATAACGTGATATGATAAGATAAGATACGATACAATACAATGCATAGGATGTTATAAGATAAGATACAATAAGATATCATACGACAAGGTACAATATGATACAGTATGATCAGGTATAAAATGATAAGATTTCATATGATACAATACATTATGATGTATGTATGTTACTTTGGGATTAATAAAGTTGTCTAATCTAATCTAAATAATATGTAATGTGATAACATACAATTAGATATGATACGATACCATAAGGTACAATATGATACACTACGATACGATACATTATGATACGATGTGATATAATATGATACGATACAATACTAGTAAATATATACGATGAAATTAAGACTAGAAACCATAACAGAGCCAGAGGAGAAAAGTCTCTGATAAAACTGACAAAATGAAAAGAGGCACAGTTACACACTGATTTTAAGAGGTGTGAAGCCTGAAAGGCTGGAACCACTGATTAAATCCTGAGAAATGTATTTTAGATGCAAACGTAGATATAAATATTCATTCATTCTAAGGTAATGGAAACACAACAATTGTTATTTTCAGCTGATTATACACTAAAGAAAACATACTGATTTTATCATATTCAATTTCTGCCCAAATATCCCCCTAAATCCTTTACACTGGAGCTTTAAATACTTGAGTGGTTTCCATGTTTAGATTTTGGAAAACAAAGATTGTGGTTTCAATTAAATGTTAAGGTAATGTTTAACCTTGACTGCAGTCTTTCTCAAACCTGAAAATAAATTCATCATCAGAGGATTTTTTTATAGAAACAAATGTTGTCAGTGAAGATTCCACTGATATGAACATATTAATGAACAGTATTTCTTGTTGTGTTAGTAAAACTGTTTCTAACAGGAGGTATATAAAGTGTGTAAAGGTCATCTGTGGGGTTGTTGTGTGTGTATACGTGCTGCAGACTGAGCAGGGAGACGTGTTTTCTTCCTGACTGGTGAATAATTTACCACCGTGTGGTTCAACCTTGAGGTGTCCTCTGAGGTCTGAACGTCCACCACACACTGACACTTCTGCTGCTGCTGCCTCTTATAACAATATAACACACACTCTGTTTTAACTGCATCTGACAGAACACACACACGTGAACATATAGGCTCCCTCTGTGACCTTCACACTGACTCTTGTATCTCTGGTTTGGGATGTCCGGGCTTTAAATCTGTCCTCCAGTGTGCTGAATACTGCAGGAGAAGATGACAGCGTCATGTCCATGAATGTGGTCAGGCAGAAGAAGAACATGAGCCATGTTAGCAAACTGTCAGAGTCCTTTACATGTGTCTCGCCTCTGGAAAAATGTCTCTCAGAGCCGAGACGCTAAAGCAGGTTTTTATTTATGTGTTAGTGCTCATAGCCGAGCTGCAGCGGCCGCATGATGCTGCCCCGAGAAATAAATCAGCTCAGACACACTTCATGCTTGACCTTGAGTTTTCCATGTAAAATGTTTTAAACTACAGACACTTAAAATGCAGCTGTTTCACTGAGCTACAGTAACATCACCTCGTCCACACTGAGCAGCTCATCCTGAAGTTTGGCTCCATTACATTTTCTGCAGTAAACCGGTGATTCACTTGTGAAGGTGTTGTTAAGGCTCCTGTTGTTTCCTGTGTAACATCCAGAGCTTAAAGTGGGCCGGCACTCATGGACGCGCTTATATATTTTACTCTTTGGTGTATCGTGACTTCTTTCTTTCTTGTGCACCAGCACTTCTCACAAGCTGCTGGTAATCTCTTCCGCCCTCTTAATATCAGGTTCTTTGGGTGATTCATAACGACCCAGAATAAACTGCATTACCCAGGGAACTAAACTCACTAAACTCACTTGTTCCAGTTCTCTCCTGCGTGCATGATATTTTTGGTTTTCAGTCCAAAACAAAAATATATTCAATGTACTGTCATATATGACAAAGAAAAACAGAATATTCTCACATTTTAGAAGCGTGAACAAAATCTATTTTAGCAGTTTTACTTAAAAATTGTTTGTCAGACTAGTTGCTCATTAATTTTCCGACTAATAGACTAATGGTTGCAGCTGTAATTATGTCACACAAGCCCCTTTAACACTGACTCTTCAAGGCAGACATTTCATGCTGTTATGCTGCCTTGCTGTTCTGTATAAAAGGTACAGTTGTGGAATGACGGGACAGAATTGTTTCAGCCTTAGGACGGCATGAAGACAGTAACAATACCAAAACATTGTCTGTAAAAACAGGATCATGGGCAGCACAGCTGTGATGTTTTGACGTATTACTGTATGTGTGCGAGCCACCACGGTAGATTTAAAAAGTAGCAGTTAGCAGCTAACTCAAAAAAGAATGGAAACCAAAAATGCATGTGCGAAAGTCTCAGTTTTCAGAGGAACTGCATATTGCAAGTTTACATGGCAACAGAGATGCTGCCGTTTCCAAAAAGTTGCACTCTGGAACCCGTTTTCAAATCGTTGTGTTTTCAGACACCTAAAACGCAGCTGTCGTGTAAACGATCGGCCAAAACGCAACTAAAGTTTACCACTTTCAGTTGAAATCGTCGTATAAACGGGACCTTAGAGGGCGCTGTCAGCTGACTGTAAACACACTGTCATGACTCAGCGGTGGCGCATGGATCAGAAGAAATAACCAGTGCGATGAACTGAGGCTCTGAGCTTTGACACAGACATGTGTAATACTGTAGCTCATGAATATCAGCTTGTTATTCAGACAGTAAGCTCATCTGAAAGGTTTTCTTCTTTTAATAAACTGATGCTTTCCACCTCCCACCTCTTTGATCAAGTCACAATGAGAATCTCTGCACAAACATCCCGATCGACAAACCGGCTCATCTGAGGCGTGAAAACATCCACAATGTGACAATACAGTCAGGCTCCACAGACTCCATCTGCATATAGGAGCAAGCAAAGGGGGCTTTCTACGCACAAAAGGAGGAAGCCTTATCGCCTCTCGATGCTTCCTCTGATCTCACCCCTCCTCCCCCTCCTCCCTCCCTCAGAGGCATCTGGCTGCTCTTTAATTGCTGGTGTGAATCAGATGAGGAGAAGTTGCTGCTCTTTGAATAAATGCCTCAATGCTACAGTGCTTCCATTAAATATCACCAGAGACATCTCTGAAGGCGTGTACGTGTGTGTGTGTTCCTGTACTTATATCTTTGTGAGGACCGCGTGTCAGATCTGCAGAACGAGGACACTTTTCCCTCAGTCACCACGTTTACATGCACAAAATGTTCCCCTCATTCTGAAAGACACAGTGCTTCTACTGAGCTGTTTGTGTGTCTAATGACGATGAATATGTGTTCCTGTTTACATGCAGCTGTGCATACTCTGATTATCGTTTCCTAACATGTTGATTAACACGTAAAAATATGAACGGCCGGAGCTGCTTGTGTCATTTTTCTTCTTTGCATCAAAAAAGGATTTTTCAACGTTTCCTTGTGGACATGTTGGACTGTGCGAACATCACCTCCTTCTTTCATTCCTTCAGCCGCCTTTCTAAAAAGGTCGGTGTTGTGATATTTGCACAGATCAAGAACCTGTTGATATCCAAGTCTTTCATAATGTTTAACCCTTTAAACTCTGCAATAGAAACGACGGCCAGTGCCTACATTGGTATTTTTGCCTATTGTGATGTCATTTCCTGGAGTATCTTCAAATGCTTCATATCCCTAAGTATAAATAGAAATCCAAAACATATTGAGTCAAAAGATGTATTATGTAGAAACAAACAAACAAGCCAATCTCTAGAAATATGACTCACTAGAAATTATCTTTTTGGCCATTGTCTTTATAATGACGGGATTGTGGGTCGTTTAGCTCGGGATATTTCGCGACCTCAATAACAAGTCTCTCGTCCTCCGGTCTTTGTCACACATAAGACAGCAAGAAAGTTCTCCTCATGCATCTACAGTGAGTAGAGTTGAGCTGCTATAGGAGCAGAGAAAAAGAGCTGCTACAGGAGCTGGTGTGTCCAAGTAGAGAGGGAGTGGGGGAAAAATGCATTTAATTCCCGGGGCAGTGAGACGTGAAATAAGACAGTGGCATCCAAGAGCACCAACACGAGTTTAGCCGCAGCCAATGTGGAGGTCCCACAGCAGACTAGGCCTAAGTCAGCCTAACTAGGGGCTGGTACAAGGCAAGCCTGAGCCAGCCCTAACTATAAGCTTTATCAAAGAGGAAAGTCTTAAGTCTAGTCTTAAATGTGGAGACGGTGTCTGCCTCCTGGACCGCAACAGGAAGATGATTCCACAGGAGAGGAGCCTGATAGCTGAAGGCTCTGGCTCCTGATCTACTTTTGAGGATTTTAGGGACCACGAGTAACCCTGCGTTCAGAATGTGTTGATTCATCTATATCACCTATAATAATCTATAATACATCATACTGTATAAACGGAGCATATGCTGAAGGTTGTGTGTAAATCCTTGATCTTCAGAGAATTAACTTGGTGCAGTGAAAAATACAATATTTCCCTCTAAGATGTAGATGTGCAGTGGAACTGTAAAGTTGCATGAAATGAAAACACTCTGTTGTGTATGTGTGCAGTTTGTTTGTGTAGCTTTGTGCTTACGTGCAGCATAAATATGTATGAGTGTATATGCATTGAAGTGAAGTGTGTGTTTCCAGGAGAAGTGTTGCAGCAGCAGCAGCTTTAGCCCAAAATAGCTTCAGTTGTTTGTGTGTCTACACAGCGGCTCGTACCAACCCAGCTGAATAAACTTTATTGTTTCTGGGTGTATTCAGATGGCAGAATGACTCTCACGACTGAGAGTGAAAAGTGTGTTGGCGGCGATAAGAAATAAAAAAGTCTCCCCCCCCCCGCTGTGAGCTCGCTCCTCTCGAGCTGTTCTTCAGCAATAAAAGCAACATTGTGACGAAGCTGTAATCTGTTTTTCTTTCTTTGTGTTGCCGTTTATTCAGCGCTGCTTTTGTTAGAGCTGCGGCTCCTCTGCTGCATCAGCAAACTGTAGCAGGAGACCGAATCTGAAAGTGAAATGGAGGGTGGATGTGGACGTTCTGAGCTCCCACCGTTAACCCCTTACACACAGGTTAATGAACCAGGCACCAGAATAAACGTTGACACTTTATGTTTGTGCATCCATGTTATATTTGTAGATATGTTGAAGCTCCATGTTTCAACAACACTGTGGTAAACATGTGGTTATGTTAAGGCACAAAAATGGTTGGATTTGTAAAAAACAATCACTTTTCGTGGCTGGAAACAGCTTTGAATCGATAGGTTCGTATCGCTGTCAACTCTCTAATCACTCAGCGTCAGCAATAACCATAGCAAGAGGCATTACGTTTTCAGGTTGCCCGTCCGCCTCATTCTTGGGAGGACAATATCTTAAGATAAGCCTCGAAGGAATATCTTTAAATTTGACTCACATTTCCACTTGGACTTTAATGAACTCATTTGATTTTGGGGTCATAGGTCAAAGTCAAGGTTGTTGTGACCTCATCTGTCTCATTCTTGTGAACAGGATATGTGAAGAATTCCTTGAGGGAATATTTATTCAAATTTGGTACAAACGTTCCCCCATACTCATGAATGAACTCATTAGAATTTGGTGGTCAGAGGTCAAAGGTGAAGGCCACTGTGACCTTGCATTGATCTCATTCTCAGGAACACAATATCTCAAGAACACCTTGAAGGTATTTCTCTCAATTTGGCACAGACGTCCACTTTGAGTCAGTGATGAACGGATTACATTTTGGGTGGTCAGAGGTCAAGGTCAGTGTGACCCTGTCTGTCTCATTCTTCTTAATGTGGTATTTCAAGAGTGCCTCTTTGGAGTTTATTAAAATTTGGCGCAAACGTTCATTTGGACTCAACGATGAAGTAATTCGATTTTGGTGGGTGAAGGTCAAAGTTCAAGGTCAGCATGACCTCGTCCATTGCATTCTCGTGAACAAAATATCTCAAGAACACCCAGAGGGAATTTCTTCAAATTTGGCACAAACGTCCACTTGGATTCAACAATGAACTGATTAGATTTTGAGTTGAAGGTCAAAGGTTAAGGTCAGTGTGACAACATGCTCCTGACCATAACTCTAGAATTCATTTTATCCAAAAGATCAACAGTCAACTAACTGTGACATCATCATGTTTTATCGTCATATCTCAGGAACAGAAGCGGAGCCTTTAGTCAGATACTGAATTAGTGACTCTAATCTTGAGACTGTGCTGATTGTATAGATAGATATATAGCGTTAATTATAGTTCTGTATTAAACACAAAAACAAGATCCTTCTCTAACCTGAACCAAGTGCTCCTGAACGTAACTATACTCTTATGGAATGAGTTACAAACAAAAATAATATTCTTTTTCTTTTGGAGCATTCTTTGGTGTTGAGAGTCTTTGTGAAACAGATGGTATCTGCTTTATGGACTGAAAAGTTGTTTGTGTGATTTCAACCTTCTGAGCGTAACCATAACAGAAGTTTAATAATGCTGTGGTCACTAGGAGGTGATTTGGTGTTGTAAGATCAGAAGTTTTGGCAGAAAAGAAATGCACTATGATTTGTACAGAGTTGTTATTAACAGCATTACCTCATTATGTTAAAAAATGTAACCCAGTTCTTTCCACCAAAAAATATTTACTGTTGCAGATTTATTGTATATATAGTTTCTTTGAGGGACAGGGTTCAGTATGGACGACACAGTGTGGTAAAATAAGAGCTATACAGTACATGTCTGTGTATTGATCTTTTATTGGACTGGCTGTTAAAAAGGAACTGATCAGAGTGGAGGACTGAGAGTGTGAGGAGTGAGCTGACAGATTGATTGTGGTGTTTTTGCAGTTCAGAGCCGCCTGCTGAGTTCTTGAAATGGACTGATGGAGTCTGGAGCTCAGAGTCTGGATTGTTCCATGATGGTGAACTCCACCCAGTCACAGTCAGGCAGCACTGAGACACTGAGAGAGCTCCACCCACTGTCTCATATGGTGACTGACCCAAATTAACTCGAGATAGCTTTGAGGCCGCTGCGTCTCTGCTCTTAAATAAGAAAGTTTAACAAAGAAGGTGTGTGTGTGTGTGTGTGTGTGTGTGTGTGTGTGTGTGTGTGTGTGTGTGTGTGTGTGTGTATGTGTGTGTGTCAGAAAAGGTCTTTCTTTCACTTCCTGTCTTTCTATAGTTTAACTGACCTCAGTCTGGGCTCTGAAATTGGGGTTAATGTACATTTAATTCACTCCCCCACACCCCCACACTCCCACTCCATTTCACACACAGACTCACACACACACTCCTACACAGACTCACACATACACCCACACATATAAATGTCGGTGTGGAGCAGAAAGCCAAAGCATCTGGATCTCTCATCAGATTTCTGGAAGCTCCTCCATCCAACGACTGCAGAGTGGGAATGCTTGTGTGTGTTTCTGTGTGTGCGTGCGTGTGTGTGTGTTTCAGTAACCTGAAATGTTTCCACTGGTTTCAGGTTAAAGATTGTTGAGTTCTGTTTAAAGCCTCCAGGGTGAAACTAAATTGACTCTTTTTCACCTGCAGTTTGGTTCATTGTCGTCCTTCAGTTCTGGTCCCGTCTGTGTGTTTACTCTGACTGTTTACAAACAAAGCCAGAGCTGTAAACAGGAAGTCGTGGGCAGGAGATACGCTTGCTTTTTATTACACATTCAAGTGCACATAATGGCTGCATCCATTTAGAGTGCTGGCAACACAGTGTTTTTCAGTTGTGACACGTGCAAGTTGCAATGTGCACATGAACAGTAGGGGCAAAGAAAAATGACAAGCTGGTCTCACTTCGAAGTCGTCAAATACTGGCGCTTGGGCAATGACAAAGCCGTCCCTTTACATTGGTAAGATATGTGGCTGGTTGTTGGTATTCTGTAATGATGTCGGCAGTGTCAGGGGGAAATGCAGCTTGGCAACGATGCAAGTTAAGGAGGTGAAAGTCCAAGAGGGGCGGGCAGGATGGGTGGTGGTTTCGTCTAACAATTACTCATATTCACGCGGAAGGCCAGTCTTCCCCTCCCGTAAGACTGTTAAGCCAGACCCTTTGTCCTAAACCCAACTACACGCATTTGTTGTCGAAGGAAAAACATCAATGCACACCACTGTTCAACACCAACGCACAGCAAACCTGGTTGTTTGTTACTGAGTCATCACTGTGTTACCAGCAGCTTTTTAGCCACCAAATGTGGGTGGTTCTGAGCGACCCACCACTGTTTTATCTTGCTGGGATTATGCCCCCAAAACCAGGTATTTTAAGCCAAAATATGACCTTTTTCTAACCATGACCAAGTTGTTTTTGTGCCTAAATATAACCACGTGAACCACAGCATGTCTTGGTTATGGTAAGAACCCAATAGCAGCAACATAAACAGAAGGACAGTTTGTAATAGGCTTTAATGAATCCACTTACAACACTCAGAACAATCAGGCAAGTGAAACAGCAAGCAAGGTAAACTCCTCGGCCTGAGGCTTCCCGTGGCACAGGTTTAGTCCAAGTGCTGAAGCATAGAGCGAGAGAGTCTCTGGTGTCCGCTGCACGAACACAAACAGCAAACAGTTAAGCAATGTCTAGCAGTACCGTGAGGAGCTGACTATAGGTTTGTTGGAACCAGCAAGGAGTGGAGAAACCAGCGGTGATGATGAGCAGATGTCGCGGCGCACTTGCAAAGCCAGAATGTAGACCCATGTGATGATAGCACAGGTATTCACATGCAACAGAAAAGGTAGACTCAAGTGGAGCTGACTGGCGGCCCTTGAACTCAGCCACAGGGAACAGGCGAACAGAAACCAGGAACGTGAAAGCAGAGCTGTTAGCCAGGGTCAGAAGGCTGAGTGGTTTACTGGTGAGCAGGCGAAGCAGGTGAGGTCAGCAACAAGAAAGCAGTCCATTGGAATTACAAAGAACAACATGGAAAGGAAAGTCTGTGAAGCAGGAGTCTTTATACTGACAGGAGGTAATGATCGACAGGTGAGAGCAGTTCGCTCGATGAGGTTAATGGAAATTTACTGGGTTAACTGAGAGTGTGGCATGTATGGCAGGTAAACAGTGCCCACCGTGACACAGCATTGTTGAAACATTGACTTTTAATGTATCTGCTACATAGCAACAAGCAAATTTGAGGTATCCAAGGTTTGCAGAAACGTACAGTGCCAACATTTTGCCAACATGCCAAATATAGAACACTTTTGTGTGTTTAGCCGGCTCTGGTTGGTCCGCGATCGACACCTCAGAAAAGCGCGATCAAAACGTGGGGATTTAATGGAGATTTGTGAAAGTAAACTCTAAGGAGCAGAGTTTACTTTACTTTTTTCTCCAAAGTCTGAGTTTGTTGTTGGGGCAGCACAGAAAAGAGAAAACATTCATCCGTCTGTTAGAAGTGAACTACATTCTGTCAGCATTTCCACAGGACCTCCTGGTCACGTTTCTAGTCAGTGGCAACAACCTCCAGTCTGGTCATCAGCACTGAAGACGTCCTGAGGCGTTGAGCAGCAGATGTCTGATAATCACAGACAGACTGACCTCTTGTGTCTCCGTGCACTGACATCACAGTGTGCAGTGAGATGATGCTGCTGTACGATCATCTGCTCCTCTCCCCTCTGCTGCTGCTGTCTCGTATCATCACTGTCGTCTGGATGTTATTTGTCCCGCTGATTGTTTACATCATGTTAAAGCAGGATTTGATTCACAGCGTCTAACATGGCAGATGTCCTCAGTGTGGGGAGACCGATACTGCTCACAGAGCCGATACTGGTCCTCAGAATGAGGCTTTAATCAGCTCTTAACTAATTACATCAGAGTAGCTTCCAGTTTGTGCTGTCAGTGACCTCTGGGTGCAGCAGAGGATGATGCCGCTCACATGTTACTGATTTTTAAATGTAAAAACCTAAACGTCAGATGATCTGAGCTGCAGCACGAGATCTCTATATTGGATGGTTTGATCCACAGATATGAGAGCCAGCATAGGCCCTGAGGAGCGTTGTCTGTATCGGCAGTGAGAGCAGCTCTGAGAGCAGGGAGGAGGCTCAGTGATGAGTTCTGCCACTTTCAGTTTTCCCTGATTGTAATTAGAGAGGATGTGAACAGACGGAGCCGTCTCAGCCCGCTGCTTCTGTCAATCAGCCCATTTAGCATGAGTATAATACAACACACACACACACACACACACACACACACACACACACACACACATACACACACACACACACACCACTGGAGTCCATTCGGTTTCTATTTCTGTCATTGTTACTTCCTCTGTTCTTCTTTAACCTGCTTTAACCACAGATTATGATGGTCCTTGTTTCAGTCTGTGTCTGAGCTGTGCTGTGCTGCACAGTGTACTCGTCCCAAGATAAATATTCTCTGTGTGAATTTAAATGTCTTGATAGTATATTTTTGCACGTACATGTGTGCAGTTTCTTCCCACTCCCAAGTAACAGAGCTCCACTGAAGACCACAGTGTGATTTGAGCCAAAACTTTGATGTTTCCCTTTTTGTGGCTGAAGCAAACTTCAACCACTGATACAGCCATAGATGGGTCACTGAACAGGCCTATCGGGCGCAGGCCCAGGGGCCAAAAGTATCAGAGGGCCCCCCCTTGACTTTACCTCTGATCTCATACTCTGCTTGGAAAGTAAGACGATACTGGACCTCATTGTTTTCCTGATTTTCTGTCGTTTTGAGCTGCAGTTTTTCTTCTTTGAGTTAGCTGCTAACTGCTGCCAGCAGCATGCACTGAATCCCTGCATTTAGAGCAGACTCATCGTAACGCAGGTATAAATGGCGTGAATCACTGGCTCAAAAATATACTCAATTAAAGAGTAGAAGTATACACTTAAAAATGATCGATGTGGTTACTGGGTAACGCCTAAAATTAACACGTTTTTCAACTTAAAAGAAGTTATATTGGTTTCATTACATGTTTCAGTTAATTGACAACTTATTTATAAGAAGCTGGTCAAAATCAGAAACCTTTTTGACATTTCTGAGTAGGACTGAATAAGAAAAATAAGTTAGAATATCAAATAAAATATTGTGATCACTAAATATTGCCACAGCTTTTGGATAAATATTAAGTTGAGGCTAAGTTTTTTTTTTTACGTCAAAGCAAATCGTGTTGGTTATACTACACTGAGTCTGTCAGATTATTGAAGACTCATAGGATGGACTTAATAATGCCACAGTTGGAACCGCTTAAAAAGATGCATGCAAATTGTTACCTTAATTTTTTAAGATGAATCAGTAGACTCTTTTTACAGTGTAGTTTTTAAAAGGGAACATAGAAAATGACTTGACTCATTAATAAAATAGTTTTTTAACTAATGTACATGTCTTATAATGAGTTACTACCCACCCCTGAATACACCAAATATTGCTAATGGTTTTATATATCAGTATCTAATGACAATAATAATAATTATAATAATATTACATCACACTTACATAGTGGTTTTGGACAAAACAATTAAATCAGTTAATCAGGAAAATGATTGACAGATTAATCTGTCATGAAATAAATCCTGTCTTTGCAGACCTGCTCAGCTCAGTATGTTTCATACAATCCACAGTAATAAAAATAAAATGTATTTTCAGATGTCACATGTTCGTCTGTTTGTTCCCCTGCTTTGATAAATGATCACAAATTAATTCAGAGATTCTTTTTTCGATTAGAAATCAGAAATATTGCTCCTTGAATGTGCAGCAGCACATGTTGGATTATTCCTCCTCGCTCCTGTCTGCTCCATAAATCCACTCGCTCTGTTGTTGTAGGTGTCCTTGCTGAGGACACACACACACACACACACACACTCAGACAGGAGGGGGATGGGTGAGTTGAAGCCATGACCGTGGAGGGGTGTTTGGTTTAGCTGTCACATTTTATGATTATCAGCTCTCACCTGCACACACACACACACACACACACACACACACACACACACACACACACACACACGCCTGAATGAAACACACATTTTTGATTTCATTATCATCAGATATATGTTCGTGAGAGAGAGAGAGACGCAGTATTTGTTCAGTAAATGCTGCTGAAAGTGCAGCTCACGTGATGCATGATTGATACCACACACACACACACACACACACACACAGACACACACACAGACACACACACACACACACACACACACTGCACCACTTCCATCTGGCAGCAGCACATAAAGAGTAATTGATGTTCATGTTGCATCTGTTACACACAGAGAGTCGAGGTGAAACGTCTGAGTCTCCAGAGGAAAGAAAAACCTCCGTCAGAATCTCACTGACATTTCTAATGATTTTATCTAAACATCATCAGAGCAGAGTCTCCGTCAGCAGTGTGACATCATGCACTTCATGCATGTAGATGAACACAGATGTTTTAATACAGCAGTGTGTTCTGTGTAAAGAAACAGTGCAGTGATGTCGTCCAGGCTTGTGCTAATAATGTTAGCATGTTGTATTTGTGGGGAAAATGTGTCCAGATAAAGAAAAGTGTTTGTCTGTGAATGCTGCGAGTTACAGTGAAGCTGATTTGTGGACTTGTGTTTGACACTGTCTCTATTAAGCCATGTTTAATGTGTGTTTAATGTGTGTTTTGAATCAACTAAATTTCGAAACTGGTGTAACTGCAGAGTGACACAGACACAACACCACACAAGTATAAATGTTCACAACAGCGTAGGCTACGCACATGACGCACAAGTATAAATCAACTTTATAGTCCTGCTGACTACCAGTTCCCGCGTGGTTAACACTGTTAGCTCTGTTAGCTCTGTTGCTGCTGTTTGGTGCTGCTTATGGAGTTAGCACTGTTAGCTGCTAGCTTCCAGCTCAGCCGCCTCCATGTTGAGAACCATGTGGAGACAACTTATACGCTCTAAATTTCACACAGAGCTCCTTTAATATTTGTGTCTGTTACCCACTAGCCTCGCGTCACCAGACTCTTCACGTACGGGGAAGAGCCTGGTTTCCATTCACTCTAAATTTTGTCTGGATTCTGGTTCCGGTCGAGAGCGCAGATCCAGAATTCACCAAATTCACCAAAGTAAAACTTTAAATTCTGACGCACCATCGATTTACAATAAAAGAAAAAGGTTAATTTAATGGCTTGGGGCTTTTCTTGTAAATTATATTCTTTAAATTAAAAAGTTTCACCGCATTTTTATTAGCCTGGTGCTTCTATTTTGACAGAAAGGAGCATCCATCGAATTCTGGATCCTGTCTCTCTCGTCCTGGTTCCGGTTCCTCACCAAAACGGCCACTAAACGGCCCCAGACTAGTTACCCACTGACCTACCTACTTATCTATCTATAAAGTTAGCTATATTCTATCCCAGCTGGGAAGTCTTTCCACATAACTGAATGTCAGGACGAATGCCAGCGCCAATTTGAGATAGAAAACTGTCGACAGCTGACGTTGATATTTTGTTGGTTTTAAATTTTATTTATTTTTTTAGCTTCCAAAATCCAACATCTTCCAAATGTCTCATGCCAACAACATCTTGACGCAGAGTACCAACATTTAATCATAAGATACGGAGAACAAAACATCATAATGTTAACGTCCACACAGCGTGAAATTCTCACATGAAATTTGTTAGACATTCAAAATATCTGATTTTCATTTCAACCAAAATGTAACATCTGTCTGATTGACATCATATTGACCTTCAGTGCCAGCTGGGATAATTTATTATAACCATATGTCATTTATTGGTTTGTTTATGCAGCAATCAGTTGAGCAAATGTCAAATTATGCAAACTAGTAACTATATATTAAACTCACCTGATGTATTATGGTGGATTACTGTTGTAAAGAAGCAGCTGTGAGCTTTACTGTGTTTTCTGTCACTGATATCAGCATCTTTTAGGAAAATATGAGCTGTAGCTGCTCATATTAGTCTCTGTTTCCTGTGTGTTGGACTCTGTTCTGATGTGTTCTGCTCTGCAGTCAGGATTAACCCTGAATCATCTTCATCAGCTCTGTTGAGTCATTAATCGTGTTTATTGTTTCTCAGATGGATTCTTGAGGTGAAAATGTGAAGGAGCCCTGCTCTCTGTCTGCCAGGCAAACGTAAATATTCATAGTCAGGATTTATTTGCTCTGTGTGTGTGTGTGTGTGTGTGTGTGTGTGTGTGTGTGTGTGTGTGTGTGTGTGTGTGTGTGTGTGTGTGTGTGTGTGTGAGCGATGCTAATTGGCCGGTCCTGCAGAGCTCAGTCTGTGAGCGACAGAAGGGAAGGTGTTTAAAATGCAGAGAGCAGTCAGGGCTGGAGGAATGCTTCAAAACACACACACACACACACACACACACACACACACACACACACACACACACTCCTCTCTCTCTCTGATGCTGTGTTGCTTTTTCCTCCCTCCACTATCTCTCTCTCATTCTCTGTTTCCTCTCTGACACCATCTGGTCAGTCTCTGTGACTCAGCGCTGTCGCCTCCTGGAGGCTCTGCTACCCACCAACACACACACTAACACACACTAACACAGAGACCAGTGACATTTAAAGGTGTGTGTGAGTGTGTGTGTGAGATTGTGTTCAGTGGGTCAGTGTGTCCTCAGCTCACAGTAAATGTTCCTCACTGGTTTTACTGGTTGTGATCAGACAGTTGTAGAGATCAGTGTTTAACACAATATTAAATATATAAAGGTACATAAATATAAATATAGATGTAGATGACTCGCAGCTTCCTGTTTAAAATAGTTATGTATGAGTGAACGTAACCGATGCGGTGACGTAGTGCGTGGTGTCCCAAGTCCTAGGGAAAGATTTCTACCCCTACCTCTCGTTGCTTCATTTCGAAGGCCGAGGGGCAGTGAACATTCAGTGTAACTTCTCATTCTCCACGTACAGGAAACAGTAAAAAGAGGCTGCAAGACATGCCTGAGTATCATCATGGTGAGACAGTGTCAGAGTCTGAAAGCTACAGATCTCTACATGTCAGTATATGATGTAGGATTTGTTTCCTGGGAGGCCTCATAGTCATAGAAAGCATCATGTTTCCTGTTTGTGTCTCATCAGGCTGACAGTCATGAAGCTGCTCCTGTTTCAGATGTAGTTTCTATTATTTCTGCAGACTGGCATCCATATAGACACACCCCCCCCTCCTCCCCCGCCCCCCCAGCTGCCTCTCAGGCCCTAAGTGGATTAAATGGATTCAAACTGGAGCCACAGAAACACTAATAGCATTGCATGAATTTTAAGCGATCCACGGTGGATTGATTCAGAGACTAAAGAGCAGCAGCGGTAACTGAGATGCATGAAGTGCTCTCACACACACACACACACACACTCCACATTATCTGTGTAGTCAGAAACACTCAGCTCATATTCTGCTCATATTCTGCAGCCCTCCTAATGGCCACGTGTTTGACTGATACCTGATGCTCTGTGATGAAATGTAAAATCTCTGAATCTAGATTTTTTACAGTGTTCATTCACCACATTCATATTTTTACAGCTGTGTGTAGGATTTAGATAGAATATTATAAAATAAGTCTCTTTTCTTTAGTGTATAATCAGCTAACGATAAGAATTGTTCTGTTTTTGTTACCTTAGATTGAGGGGTGGGGAAAAATCGATTCAGCATGATATCGCGATTTCTTGTGTGTTGATCTTGTATCGCCAAGTACGAATACGAGAGTAATAAAATCAGTTGCTTTTTCGGTCCACTAGATGGTGCTCATGTTTTTCATCCTGGTGAAATCAGCAGAGGTCTCAGTCAGCGGCATTTGGCAGGAAGTTCAAATGCACTGTCAGTGTTTAAATCAAACATCTGGACTTCTTTTGCATTTTTTAACACAGAGGGAAAGGAGGACTTGGATACAACACGTGTAATTTGCAGGCAGTGTCATATGAGGATAAAATACTCTGGGAATACTACGAACAAGAGGACTCACCTCACACTCCACCACCCAGAGGTAGCCGCTGACTGCTAACACTAAACCTGCCCCACCTAAAAATCAACCAACACGAGGTGGTCTCGGTCTGGTCACAAACGAACTCTGGTGCGGCTGGTTTGTGGTGAGAAGGTGTTCTGACCTGAACATACTCTGTACAGTGAAATTAATATACAGTAATGTTCTGATAGTTTTGGTTTAATTACTCCAGGTTTTTCCTCCACAGACCGCATGTGAACACTCCTTCAGAGGAGCTTTTCATTCTGCAGAGACGTGTCGACAGTCAGGGTGAAAATTAAAAGCTGACAAGAGAAATGATGAGTGATGGATCAGCAGTTTGACAGACGGTGTGTAAACCTGAGCGATGCTGCAGGCGGAGACACAAATCGAAGCAGCAGCAGCAGCAGCGTCATGACGGACGGACACATAGACAGGAAATAAAATGATGCTGTGCAGCCTCTCTGCTCTGCGGAGCTGGCTGCTGCTGCGGCAGGCGTTAATTACGCCTTGTCCCTCGCTGATGAAGCTTCTCTCTGCTAATTTTAGGATCTGGCTAATTATTTGTGTTTGTGCAGGGCAGTAACCTGATGAAGAAATAATGACTGTGGGGGAAAGACACAGGGAAAACAGCAGAAAACAAACAGTGATGTCATCGAGATGAAGTTCTGCAGTCCTTAGAAAGACGTGAAGAACTTAGGGATGCACTGATAGGGAGTTTATTGGCAGCTTGCAAACCAAGTTTAAAGGTACATGAACCACCACTCGCTGTGTCAGTGTGTAAATGCTGCACTTAAGTCAGTGAAAGCAGTTTGGCTTTGTATTATCAGCGCTATTTATCGGCTATGATTTTAAATATCTGAAGACTTTTCTTTTTAATCAGGCTGTTTTAGTAGCTGTATATATTTTGGCATTTTACTTATTTCTAATCGTCTGTCGTCGTCATCCACCACTTTTTTATTTTTATTCTTATTTTTGTTATTATTATTAATTTCTTTTAATTTCTCTATTTATCCGTTCCTCCTTCTGTCCTCATCCTATTGCAAAAACCAACCAAATTTCCTTCCTGGGGATCAATAAACGTCCTTATCTCTTTCACCATCCGGCCCATGAAAAGAACAGGGTGACTGCTGTTACAACCTGCGTCTATTAACCAACCAATAGAAATGCAGCATGAAATGACGCACTGATCAGCACGACAATGCTAAATGCTAGCAGATGCTAATAAATACACTTCGAGCTCTCGTTGCAAAATTGGCCAAGTTGGTCTCTTTTTCCCAGCCACATTCTCCTCCTCCTCTTCAGACATTTCGACACACATTAGCCCCTTTTACACTGCCACATTTTCCGCGAATGTTGGGCCGTTTTGCTGGCAAGCTGCGAGCGTTTAGACACACAGAGTCGGATTGGTGAGTTGATCCGAGGTGCCCAATTTTCCGCCTCGTAGGGTAGACATATTGGTGGAACCTTTTTGGTTTAAAGAGAACAAGGCGGCCTTCTGCAACAGGAGGGGCTGCTGATGACGCTGCACGTGCGACCCACTGGTGGTGGATAAACAGGAAACAGCTGATAGCAGGAATTAGCGAGCAGCTAGTAGCAAGAGGGAAACACAAACCTGACAGACACTGTAAAGATGAGCAACTGGGGAGACAAGGAATTGTGCGCCCTCCTTGTCCTCGCAAACTTCCTTCTGAAGGACGGGCCGACTTACGAGAGAATCACTGAAGGACTGACCAGCCGCGGCTTCCCTCCCACGTCACACGCTGAGCTACATGTTTTGTTACTTGCTCACGCCCCCCATTGCCCCGAAAAAGGCACATTCTGTATGAACAAAAGTAGGTAGGCGGCATTTTGCTGCGATTCATGTTTTCATTTTTCTCTTACCACTAAAGTGGCGTAGACGGATGACGCCTGCTGATGACATTTTGTTCTTGCGTGTTAACGCCGATGGACGTACGAAGCAGCCTGTGGTTCAGTCTGCTCCGTCATCGTTCAGTCTGCATGTTGGACCCATGTCACACTAAACTTATAGGACTCATAGAACCTCACAGTCTGTCGGAGGCTTCACATAATTAGTTTACAAAATAACAAAGGGGGGAGCGTAATCAAATAATTTGTCAAAATCAGTGTCACTATTAATTTGCTCATTTTTCCTTCCCTGTAAAATTACTATGATAATCATAAAACTTCCTGCAGATGTTTCACATTAAAAGCCGACGTGGAAACAGTGTCAGGCCTCCAGGCTCTCGGTGCCAAACTGTGAGGATACGCAGCTTTTCTCCATTTTATCAGAATGATTATAGATTTATTTCCAATCAGCTGATTAATAAACTGATTATTGCAGCACAGATTCAATGGCCTGTGTGTTTCTGGCTGATTCATGTTGTCACAGAGTCTCAGTGAAACCAGCTGCTCTCAGATAAACCTGCCAACATGTTTTCTCCTCCAGCAGTTTGTATGCTGATCTTCTATTCAGATGTTAAATGTAAAATGCTCCCCTTCCTTTAGAGATCATTATGGGCTGTTTCTGTGGACAATGATTTGATTGGAGCTGATTGGATTTGCTGCCTGGGCTGCAGCCCGTCTCTCCTTCTGTGGTTAATGGTGCCTTTCTAAAGGCTTTATTAGAAGTAATTTGCTGCAGTGAGCGCTGACTGATATCTGGGCCGTGACCCTGTCTCTCAGCTGAAGGGTAAAGAGGGAGTCCCAGTCTCACTGGAGATGGCAGGCCCTGCACTCTGTCCATAGATTAGAGTCCGTACACTCAGAGCTGAATACATCACAGAGCAGCCAGATACAAAACACAAATGTCTTCAGACTTTGGACTTAATCACTGATATCGACGTCTACGAGTCCCTCAGGTTAAACACCGAAACACGCTGATTGTAACTGTGAGTGTTTCCTGACATGAGACCTCGTCGTCTGTCTGTGACCTCTGAACATGTCAATCTTTTTTTTTTTTTTATTTGACGTCAAGGTTCAGTGAGGGTAAAAGAACTTTTCAATAAAATAATCCAAAATGTTTGACGTGAAAAACAAAACGCATTAAGATGAGGTATAAAGGAACCATGAGGAAATATAATAATGCAAATACAGGCAGATTTTTAAAAGAGTAAAATAAAATGAAGATAAAAGAAATGACTTGTTGAGAGAAAGTACACAGTTTGGATTGAAACTGCAGTCTAGTTCAGGTGAGGTCACCGACAGGTGGTTGTGTGCACATCCTCTCCTCTGTGTGAGGAGCAGGACTATGGAGGATGGAAGCTGCCAAAATCAAAATAGATAAATAATTACTTGATGAATGAAGTAATATGCCCTTAAATATACAATTACATTTGTAATGTTTTCCATTTTAATTTACTTTACCTTTATTTTCCATTTCATTTATTTATTTCATTTTTATTTTAGAAGTTATTATTAATATTATTAAGTTTGTATTGTTTTTGTATTTATTTTAGAAAGTTATATCATTAAAAATAATTAGATTATACATGTATTTATTAGATTTTAAATGCATAAATTTATTGATGATAAATGTATTTATTTATTTATTACATTTATTTATTTTAAGTTTCTTGCTCTCAGTGTTCTTACTGCTGCTGAACTTAAACAGACCTCCACTGAGTTTAGAGAGAAATATTTTGCACTGTGCTGCCTTCATTGCAGCAGCTGTGAATATTTGGGCTCAGAGAATAAGATCCATTTTATCACAAGAGGAATTTTCAGTGTAAAACACCAGTGATGACATTTCTCTGTTTCTATTCTACGAATCTGAGAAGTCACAAAGTTTTAGGACTTCCTGAGACTTTTATTCTGACATCATGTGATGAACATGAGCAGAAGTGTGAAGAGTGAAGCAGCTTCCAGTCACACAAACAAGCCCGATGATGTTTATTGAATAATCTTCTTCACTTGCCGTCGGTATTTATCAGCTCAACACATTTCCATGAGCTCTTTGTCTTATGAGCGTTTCCATAGATACGCAGCGTGCCTCCTGAGGATGCTGCTATATACAGGATGTCATGCATATTCATGATGAATTATAAAATGGTCTGCACGCTGAATGTGTGAAGTGGAGACGGCACGGCGGCTCGCTGTGGCTGATACAATATTCATCCCCTCAAAGTGAAGCAGTGCAGAGGAGCTCGGTGTGGACGTACAGGAGATCTGCACAGGAGATCATGAGGGGTCAGGCTGCACTGCAGGGCCTGTGAGCTCTCAGCATGTGTAGATACAGGCGGGAAGAGTCGTGCTACTCTGAGAGGGAAGTGAAGAACGCTGTTATCACATGCTAACGTGTGTGTATGTCAAATTAATATGTTTTCACTATGAAGATGCTAACAGACTAAATTGTTGTCAAAATGTCAAGACTGATGTCAACATATCAGGAAACACAGCACATTTATATTATCATATTATATTGGTATATATACGTATATATCAAAGTATATACTGATAGATCTTCTTCCTCTGTGCCACAGAGCTCCACTGTCTTTCAGAAACTATTAAAGCACAGATGAGCCACAAAATAAGTAACAAGTAATCGAAGAACGGACACATATTCTGACTTCATGACTGTGTCAGAGGAAGAGAGTCGCCTCTTGTCTTTGTCATCATGCTGGTAAATCTGAATGAATTGTTGACCTGAAAGATTACACTGTGAAGAATCTAACCAAGCTAACGATGTGTGGCTTCTTATATTGACAAAAGTTTAAACATGTGGATCTGTATGCACAGTCTAAGCAGCTCTCCAGTGTTAGCACGAGTTGGTCGCCAGTTTTAAACATCCAAAGAACTTGTATAAAAATGAACCGCTTGGCAACCAGACCAGGCGTCTCGTTGAGACCAACATGGTCTCTCTCTGAAGCCGTTGAAATCTGGAGCTTGGGCAGTGACTTGCAGCATCAGACATATAAACACATTTGCACGTGGACTTTCCCCATCCAGATACGACATGCAAGGTACCCTGGGTGTGTTGGTTGTCGATGTTCTGGGACGCCATGTCTACATGCATTGTCTTCTTTCAAAATACACTTCTATTGTCACAGGAAATTTAACGTTTACATACAGTCTCTTTCAAAATAAAAGCACTACGTCAGTACAACAATACAAATAACAGGGTTTGGCTTTAGAATCTTACATGATGTCATCCTTGTCCCGCCGTGTTTCCTTCTGATGCCGCTGGGCACAATTAAACTATAATGGTAACCGGCCGCGTATCACACCGACGTTAGAGAATGCCTTTTTTTGTTGGTTTCTGACGCCACAAGTCACTGCCGAAGCGCCTGATTTCGATGACTTCGGAGCGAGACTGGGCTCGACACTAACGAAAAAAGCCGTCCTTTGATGTGTGCATGATATGCGGCCGGTCACCATTATAGTTTAATGGCCGTCGGAGTGGTGGTGGATGGATCGAACAACCACCAAATGCCACCCGAAAGAGCGGCGTTTGCATCCCGTTAGATTCTAGAGTCAAACCCTGTTCTTTTTCCCTGAGCCTAACCTTGTGTATTTGTTGATGGAGGAAGCATCCAAGAACGTCACCAACCAACACACCCAGGGTACCTTTCACATCGTATGCGGACGTGTAAAGTCCATGACCAAATGCTGATATGTGACGAGGTCGGAGTGAGAATGTGTTGGTGAGGTGGGACGTTCAATTGTTTTATGGTTCATATTGATGGTGAAAGTGAATCAGTGATGAACATGAAGTGATGCAGTGATGGCAGCAGGAGGTAACAGGTTTATTTTTAGTCTTTCACTGTGAATAAAATGGTGGAATATCTGAGATCCCTGATGTAGCTGTGAGCACAGAACAGCTCAGAGTCGTTGCATGTGAGCTTCCTGGCTGAACTTTATTTTTAGGCTATGGTTGCATGTAGAGCTGTGAGCTGTGAGCACAGAGACATGCTGCTCACTGGGCTGCATGTGTGAAGTGAAGCAGGAAGACATGAAGCCTTCATCTGCTCTCTGCTGTCATCGCGCAGCGTCGGTGGACCCTAAACTCATTAAAGTGAAACAGAAATAATTCTGAAATCTCTGCTGTCTCATGCATGTGGAGATCCGCAGGGCTGTGTTTCTGTGCTCGTCACTGAGTGTCTGTAATCAGTTATCAGTCTGCAGAGGACGGGACGTCCTCCGTGTCTTTGAAGATTGAATGTTTACAGATTTCCATCAGGGACCGCTGCCATCCTCCATCAACATTTTTAATGCAGATGGAATTTGTGGAATTTCCCAAAACACTTTTTAAAGAAAACGAGCAGAGAAGTTTTTATTCTGATTTATGGATCCTTTCTTTTTTTTAGACGCACGTCCTGAGGGACATTTGGGACTCATCAGGAACATGTGTGTCACACTTTTAAGAGCTCAAGATGAACATCAGGCATGATTGATGAGGACTCCTTGTGTTTGTGTCATCTGATGAATGTCCGTCCAATATCCTCTCTGTGAGCTCTGCTTTGGTCTCCACCAACTCCTTAAAGAAATGTCTGTCTCTGTGTCCACCAGCGAGTCTCTAACTGTGTCTGTCCGCTGTTTCCTCTTGAGCAGGTAGAGGACAGCAGCTCTGTCATTAAACTGTGAGAGTGAACCAGACAAACTAAAACTAGTAAGCGAGTGTGTGTATCAGAGCACATCACCCAGCCAGGCCAGTTCACGCTGCATTTATCAGTGTGTTTGTGTCCGACTGAGCATTTCTCAGTATGCAAATATGAAAGTGTGTGTGTGCGTGTGTGTGTGTGCATGTGTGAATGATTCAGAGATGTCAAGTGAGCTCATGAATAATAAACAGGACATGCGTTCATCTGTGAATATTTCATGGCGCGTGAAAGTGAGCAGAAACGCTCAGTGGAGTTTGGCTCCGTCCAGTCAGCTCTCAGAGGAGAGGAGGGATAAAGGGATGGACAGAGAGGAGGAGAAGGAAGAGGAGAAGAGGGGATGGGCTGGTGGAGAAAGAACAAGCAGGACTGAAGTTTTCGCCGAGGACACAAAGGTCCTGTCCTGTGTTGTCTCTGTCAGGGAGGGTATACATGATAAACAGACGGACAGTCGATGAGTCACACTAATATATAGGATGTGAAAACTTTTGAATAATCAGAAAATTGATCTGGCTCTTTAAAAGAGGAAGAAACAAGATGGAGGATACAAAGAAGATGAAGAAAAAGAAACAAGAAAAGAAAGATCTAAGAAGAGGAATGACAAAAAAGAAGAGGACAGTACCAGCTGGAAGATGAAGACAAAGGTGCGAAAGATGAAGACAACGGGTAGAAGAAGACAAAGACCCCACAGAAGAAGAAGATGGCAAGAAAAAGAAGAAAGTGCAGAAGATGAAGAAGTAGACAAGAAGGAGAAAACAACGTTGAAGAAACAAGAAGACAAAGAAAAAAGGAGAAGACGAAGAAGATACCAGAAAAAGCTGATGACAACAAAAAGATGAAGTAGAAACAACAGAAGATGTAGAGGAAGTCAAAGAAGATGACAGTAAGGAGAAGATGACAAATAAGAATGTGCAAAAGAAGCGAAAGCAGAAGATGAAGAAGAAGATGATGACAGACAAATATACAAAAGAAGTCAAAGAACATGACAAGAAGAATGTGCAAAAGAAGCAAAGGGAGATGTAGCAAAAGTCAAAGAAGAAGACAACAAGAAGAAGAAAAGGACGAAGACGGCACCAAAAAAGACGACAACAACGAGAGGATGAAAAACAAGAATGTGCAAAAGAAGAAGACAAATGAAAAGAGGTAGAAGAAGACAATGACAACAAGAAAAATGTGCAAAAGAAGAAGAAGTAGTCTGGTCTGTCAACACTCGCTGTGGAGAGAAGAGTTTACAGATGAGTTCTTTAAGTCTGTGATGGTACATTAGACACACACACACACACACACACACACAGGAAGTTTATCTAACAGAGCGTCAGGATGTGATCAGGTGAACACAGGGACAGGTACATAGCTGCAGGTGTTTGTGTCTGTTTAGATTTCAGGTAACTGTCGGCTGTGGTCCATTAGACACCTGACTAATACCTGGATAAACAGTGTGTGTGTGTGTGTGTGTGTGTGTGTGTGTGTGTGTGTGTGTGTGTGTGTGTGTGTGTGTGTGTGTGTGTGTGTGTGTGCAGCTCTGTCAGCGTCTCATCTTTACATAAACCCTGAGCCTACCTAATTCCTCTGTTTCCCTTCAGGCTCCTGTAGAATATTCACCTCCACCTGACTCGTCATGTCACATCATGGTTCCTGTTTCACTTACGTTATGATTTACAGTCAGCATCATCAGGCGATTTGCTGACGGGATTGAAACATTATTTCTTGATCATTTTAACATTCCTTGGTGCTGGCGATAGCCATGGTCAGAGGCATTGTGTTTTTGAATCGTCTGTCCGTTCACACGTCCATCCCTCCGTCCTTCTGTCACATCCTTGTGAAGATATCTCAAGATCTCAAGAGCAGCTTGAGGGGATTTCTTCAAATTTGGCACAAACGTCCACTTGGACTCAACAGTGAACTGATTTTGGTGGTCAAAACTCAAGGTCACTGCTGTGTGTCTCATTCTCATGTACGTCATATCTCAAGAACGCCTTGAGAGGACGTCTTCAAATTTGGCACAAACATTCTCTTGCACTTAAGAATGAACTGATACAATTTTGAGGTCAAAGGTCACTGTGAGGTTACAAAAGATGTTTTTGGCCATTTCGCTGGTCATGACAAAACTTTACACAAATGTCTAACAGGATAAAATGATGACTTGATGGCATTTTATATCTAAAAGGTCAAAGGTTAGCTTCACTGTGACATCATCATGTTTTCTGTCCATTACTCATTGTCATATCTCAGGAACAGAGACATTTGGTCAGATACTGAATTAGTGACACTGATCTTGTAACTGGACTGGTGGGCGGAGTCATACAATCATGGGGCGATAATTCTAGTTTGCCTGTAACTTTGTGTCAGATCAGTGTTGTCAAAAATACTGATTTGTTAATTGATTCTTAATATTTCAAACTCATTTTCTGCAGTATGGATACACATGTACCAGCTGTGCTTTCTCACCTTCACTCATTCTGCTGTTCTCTGCTGCTGACCAAGAAAAGAAAAGTCATTGTCATGTTACAGCCTTGTTAAATTTATCTGTGAATTCATGCCGTTACCATCAGTTGGTCCCTGTGGTGTCAGAAATGGTATTGATATTTTTCAAGGTGTTGTTTCATGGCATCACTCTGTGTAATTGTTTCTGCTCTCCTGATGACGCTAATGACGCTGTTATTTCATCATGTTTTAGTCTGCTGATTTCTAATCAAGCTCTTTTGATTCTTTCAGTGACATTTATGGGGATGAAATTTGACCATAAACGGAGCAGAACAAGCAGCTTTATATGGTAATTTCAGGTTGTTAATTTCGCTATTAATCAAATCGAATAAACACAAACCTCCTCATGAGCAGGCGGCGTTCATCGTGCAGAAACAAGTGACACGTTTGTTGTTGTTAGTGAGAGTTTGGGAAACTGACTTTAAACACTCGTAAAAACATAAATTAATGAATTAAAGATTCAGATTCTGCCCGACAACTTCATACAGTCTAATTATTATTCCTTTAGAATGACATCAAAGCACCAGTAACACAGCACAATTCCTTTTTTTTTTTTTACAATGGAGTTGCCTCTTTATCAGGGAATGTGTGCAAACAACATACTGATACAGTTAATTAAAAATCCATTCATAACGTTTTGTATAGGCCCAGTTGAATATTGCAATAATAATTTGTGGTTATCACAGAATCCCACAGCACACCAGTGTGCCGTCGCACACCATTTGAACCACTGCTGTAGGGAATTCCATAGTTTGACGCCAAACACACAGTGTGAAGTTCAGAGAATATGTGCAATCTATAAATGTTACAGCCCTCAGTACAAACATGATGTTGATAATTCTTTTGATCCAGAGATTCTTTTTTCTTCTTAATTGTCAGAAATTAATGCAAAATGCTTGTCACAGAGTCCCGAAGCGCAACGTGAAGTCTTCCAACGTCGACCAAAACACAAAGAGATTTAATTTACAGTTCCAGATCACCCTGAAGGGAACGTTAATGTCTGAACCACATTTCATCTCAATAACAGTCGTCCAATAACAGTCGAGATATTTCTTTCAGAATCATCTCCGACGTGATTTATGAGATAAATCGCTCTTAAAATAGTTTTCTGTGGTGCTGCAGAGTGAAGCAGTGAAGCCTCCTCAGTCTGTCATAAGCCTTCATCCACAATCCCCCTCCGTATCATCAGGGACCTAATTCTGCCTGCAGGATCTGTGTGTGTGTGTGTGTGTGTGTGTGTGTGTGTGTGCTCACGTTCTCCTATCTTTGTGAGGACTCTGACATTTTATCAGGTCTTTATGTCCTCACAGGACGAGGGCTCAGACCAACCAACAGAGAGTTTAGGGTTTTTATTTGAATCGGGTTTGGTTTGGATTGATGTGTCTTCGTAAATCAGTGTGTGTGCGTGTGTTTGTGTGCTCTGGTGTGTGTTTGTGTACCATACGTTGTGTCTTTGTGAGGACCCTGACAACAAGGACATGTATCAGGACTTTACGTCCTCTCAGAGCTATTTGAGGGTTCAGACCTGGTTTTCGGGTTCATGCTTGGATCAGATTTGATTTAGATCGTCGTGTCTCTGTGAATCAGTGCGTCCCTGTCCTGCGGTGTGTGTCCCTGCATTATGAGGACACGTGACAGTAAATCTTCAGTGCAGCTCTCAGGATTTGATGTTGACTGTGCGCCAGAGATCCAAACAGAGCCAATCTGCTGCGAGCGCTGCAGCTCCTGCAAATATGTTTACCAAAGTGAAACTTCTGTCCAATCACCTCATTTCTAATGAAGATTCGGGAACAGCTCACTGTGGGGTTTGACTGGAGCGTCCCTGAACTACACGCCGCGCTGTGTAGTCATCAGTGAGCAGCTGATATGATTGTGTCTCAATTAAAGCAGGACGTGTCGAGGGGCTCCGTGTGTTCCTGGTGTCAGATGTGAATAATGGTGATTACTGCAGAGCAGAGTGGGCTGACGGAGAGGGAGACGGAGACGTGTCCGGCATACCAACACACTCACTGTTACACTTTGTGTCCTACATCAAACACTGTGGGAAGATTCAGGCTGCTGACTAATACACCTCATAGATAGAGGAACTCTTTATAGTTCTGTGAGAAGGAAATATAATCTGAGAGGAGACTGCAGCTGTTGTGTGAAATCTTTCAAAAGAGGATCAAATAGATTCCCCTGGAGAGCACATGTGGGGGATCTGTCAGTGAGGGAACATTAAAGAGGACCAGTGATGCTGATGTTCAGGTTCTTAATCGTATGTCAGGTTTCTACTAGAACATGTTTACATGCTTTAATGTTCAAAAAACACTTTATGTTCCTCTTCCTGTCTGTGCTGGAGCATCTGTATTCACCCTCTGTCTGAGACGTTTCAGCACCTGTCTCTTTAAGACCACCTGAAAAAACCAAGTCTGTTCTGATTGGTCAGTGTTTCCAGCTTTGTGTCTGCTGGGATAGGCTCCAGCACCACCACAGTCCAATCCGTCACAACACAATGTCAGCTAGTCTCGTTGGAAACAGAATATTCGGACCGGTCTGAAGCCTCCTGAGGGATTACTGTTACATACGGGATCATGGACAACACGGGTGTGACATTTTGACAACATGTTATATGTGCTACCCACCACCCAGAGATTTGAAAAGTAGCTGTTAGCAGTTAGTAGCTAACTCAAAGAAGAACTGCGGCCAAATATGTCAGAAAATGTAAAAAACTTTAAGGGGAGATTCTAAGAAAACATCACAATAATGGCCCCTGTTTTCCTGGGTAATAAAACCCAGTTCTCCCAGTACATGTTCTCACCATTCAGCTAGCTAGCCAGCCATGTGATGGAGCTACGAGCACTACAAGACTTTAGAGGAGTGGTTGACACAGAAAAGACCTTGGACCCACCAGTTGGGAACCACTGCTTTTGTCCATCGTCATTTTTCTTTACCTGATTACTGCTGTGGGATGTAGAAACTTTCCAAGCATGTGCTTCTCATAAATTACCAAAACATTTGAGTCATAAAGTGTCCCCAAAATAGATACCCATCAATCTTTGGACAACACCTCCCAGAACCCTACACAACAACAACATTTAGTCTGCTGCACAATTAAACAGATATTCTTCATCAGTTCTGCAGGTGTTTGCTCATAAACCAAAGTACTGGACACATTAAAACCTGATGATGGCGCACGATGAAGAGTCACGGGATCGTTAAAGTTTAGTTTGAGGGGAACATGAATGATGAAGCACATTTCATCAGTCCATCCAAACAGCTGCTGAGATGTTTCAGTCTTGAACAAAGTTTTGTGTATAAATTAAAGTCAGCAGATTTATAGTGAATCAGTTCGGAGGCTTCATCAGATCAGATCGACACAGGAAACTCTCGGAGCTGCTCCTCTCTGTGTGACCTCCTGCCTCAGTAATAATTAATATGGATGCAGCTGATTTCTGTCGCAGAGCGCTGTCAGTCTGCTGCTCTGATGTGTTCCAGCGCTGCTCTGCACCGGGCTGGGAACTGCTAATGAGCAGGACGCCAACCCACCAATAGCACCCACACCAGTCCCAGTTTGTGTGTGTGTGTGTGTGGGCTGGGATCGTAGCTCTTAATTATCTCAAGATTTCTCTGATTTTTGCTGGATGATTCATCGCAGCTCTCTGGGATCTGGATCTGAGTTCTTTTGCATCTTCTTAACTCTTCGCTTCCCTGTGTGTGTGTGTGTGTGTGTGTGTGTCTGTCTGTCTGTCTGTGTGTGTGTGTGTGTGTGTTTAATTCTTCCACAGGTGGACTGTGAGTGCCGCTGTGACTGGATGAACCCGTCTGACCACCTGTCCACTGATCCATCATCCCTCCATCGCTGCAGCCGTCAGAGGAAGGATCTGATGAGAGAGGAGAGAAGAGACGACCTGCGATGGCCGGCGGTAAGTAACCACGTGATAATCAGATGAGCCGTACGCAGTCCCATCAGTGTGTGTGACATCTGTGTGTGTCTGTGGTGCAGCAGCTGACGGTGTAGGCAGTCTGGGTGCAGAGCAGAACCACCTGAGCGTCCCGGTCACAGATCATGGAGCCTGGGCCACGGCCATGAACAACATGGGCATCATGCCTGTGGGCATCAGCGGGCAGCAGCTGGTCTCAGGTAACTGACATCACTTCCTGTCGAGAGCATTGTCATCAGGTCATCTGTGGGTCGTTCAATCTTATGAGACTACGGTGATATGACATCTGAACTTGAAGCAGACAACTGGTGGTAGCAGTTGCTGGATACCAAGAGCTATATGGCTCGATTATAGGTTGTCAAACTGCCCCTGAGTCATCCTACAATCTGCCTGGAAATGTCCATGATGGAGGAGAAGCTCCTGGACCAACTGGTGGTTCTCCCCATGACCCAGCCTCTTCTTTAGGGTCTCATGTACCCGCACAGATCTCTGTTTATCTGCTGACAGCCTCTCACCCTCAACCAGAGCTACAGACAGCACCCTCTGCCTCAACATGGCAGCAGATAAACAGCAGATTGAGTACATGGGAAGGTTAGTGTAGGGACGTGATGGGGTGGTTGGCTTGCAACAATTAAAAGGTGCAGCAAGCTTCTTTTTTTTTTTACTAGTGGCATTCAATTGAAAAGAAAAAACAGCCAGTGCTGTGCGCCTCGTGTTTTGCAACCTGAAAAACACTTTCTGTGTGATTTGTACTTAAACAGTTCAGTATTGTCGGTGAAAGCTAAGAAATCTGTCCACATGCTATTGAGTTCTGTTTTTCTTTTTTGGATTTGGAATCAATAGCTAGCCTGGCGAGGAGGTCTACACCGCTAACTAGCCACCGTTATTTAGGTTAGAGAGACCAGGTCATGGACGTATGACGCACATTTTTTGTGTCAAAACTTTTGAGTGCGCAGGTTACACAATTTTACAACTGCGAAAGGTAAGAATCACTTTAGGCCTACAGCAATGAAAAATAAAAATTTAAATGTTAAAAATAACTGTTCATTCATTCATTTTCATATATGTTTTAGTAAAAGCCCCATAGAGCCACTGTAGAGCGGCTAAAGAATCGCATATAGCTTCAGAGCTGCAGGTTGCCTCCCCCTGGTTTGGTGTGTCTGGACTTTAGAGAGAAGTGAGCTTACAGGCCTCTGTAACCAGAGGTGCACTGTGGGTAATGTGGGCAGCAGGTTTTGTTGTTAGCTTTGCAGGTATTTGGTCATAAACCAAAGTATTGGATGGATTAAAACATTAGGGAGGATTCATCCTGAGGGGAACACAACTTGTTGTGTCGTGTTGCTAAGATATTTCAGTGTGGATCCGTCTGCCACTGGCATGGCTAAAAATAGGATTTTGAAAATGATTCCCAGAAGAAATGATGTCCTATAAAAACTACTTTTATCTCATCCTGAGAAATAAAAAATGTAGGTTTACATCAGAATATTTCTCCTGATCTGCAGCTGATCTGTAACATTTTCACTGACTCATTGCTCTGTCAAACAGACAAGTGACCCCAAAGTACACTGATGTTTGTGTTTACACTACAGCAGTAAAAGTAGATCTTTTCTTTTCTCTTCTATGATATTTTGTCCCTCGCGGGTCTCCATACTGGTGAGGAGCTGTTAGAACGGAGCTTTAAATGGAGTCACAGAGCATTTCAGCTCACCTTCAGGGAGGAGGTGCAGCGTCGCTCGTCTCTGTCTCCTCTGCTGAATGTAGATTTAAAGCTTTCAGTGCCAGTTTGATTTCAGCTCTGACGGCAGCGTCTGTCACAGCGGCTTTCCTTCAGACCAGCCATCAGACTCTGGATGAGCCGGGCATCACAAACACCCAGCGGGCAGCATTTGAGACTGAAACCTGTGTTTTATCAAAGAACTTTCTATCAGTTAGACAGCTGCTGGGCACTAATGGGACGACGAGCCGGTGCACTTTATTAAAAAGCTGCATGTTGCCGTCGATCAGATATGTCTGACGTCCATTTAGAACAATCGCCAATGAATCCAAATAAACCAGAGAAAAGCTGCTGCAGAACAAAGTCAGATTTCACACTGAGCTGATAAAATACAACTGAAGGAAAAAACTCAGAAAATATGAGAACATAAAACTGTTCCTGTGCAGAGACAGAGAGGAGGAGGAGGAAGAAGAGGAGGTGAGGATGAGGACAGCAGGAGAGGAAGCAGATCTCAGTTGCTATCAGTGTGTCTCACACAGAAAGATAGTGTGTGTGTGTGTGTGTGTGTGTGTGTGTGTGTGTGTGTGTGTGTGTGTGTGTGTGTGTGTGTGTGTGTGTGTGTGTGTTTTGCAGAAATCATGGGGATAGCAGAGCCACAGAGGACGATGATAAAATGATAATTCACCAGATTTCATTCAAATTTATGGACTTTATAATCAGCTGATTCTCAGTTTAACTTCAGGCTCTGTGTCACAGTTTAAGGCTCTGACCTGATAATCCTTCTATTGTGTGTGTGTGTGTGTGTGTGTGTGTGTGTGTGTGTGTGTGTGTGTGTGTGTGTGTGTGTGTGTGTGTGTGTGTGTACTTAGAGCTCTTAAATGATCTTGCAGTGTAAAAGCTCTAAACCAGCTTTCAGACATCAGACAGTGACTGCTGCTACTACAGTTTCCACTACATGTAGCAGTAACAGTAATATTCATGTGTGTTGTAAGACATAAACATAACAGTAGCAGCAGCAGTAGTAAAGGTAAAGTAAAGGTAGTTGTAGTGAAAGTAGTAGCAGTTGTTACAGCAGTAGATTAGCTGATTAGAGGGAGTAGTAGTGAGCACGAGAAAGGTCTTCCTGATTGAACTTACGCTGAGCTTCATTAAAACACTTGCTTTATATCTGGTGATAAGACGTTCAGAGATGTTAATAACTTAAGCCCAGTTCAGAGCAGAGATTTATGACAAGACGAGTTGAAACAGGCAACTACTTTCAATGCACCGTTCTGCAACGTTCTAAAAACCTGCTAGTTCACACCAAGTGACCACCATGAGACGGTGTATCATCTCTAGTCAACAACTCTCTGTACTTCTGATCTGATTTGCAGCTTTTCAGACTTATTTTGTGGCTGAATATAATTTGTAGCTTCTTAAAATCTGAATAAGGATAGCAAGAGTCAGTGTTCCTCTCACTACTCCAAAAATGTAATATATTACTCATTAGTCATTACTCTTTTTAAACGTAATAATGTTACTCTGCTTATTACTTCCTGCCAACAGTGTCTAACCAGTGTAGCAGCTTCAGTTGGTTGCGGGCATGCAGCAGCAGATGTGTCTGTGTCCCGTGTATTTGTGCCGGATGAAGTGGGCTCAGCTGAGGTGGTTGATTAGAATAAATTAATGTGATTTATTATCATGATATTACAGTAACAGTAGCAGCAGCAGCAGTAGAGGAATGAATGTTAGTTAAAACTTGAAGGTACTGTGCAGATTACATGCAGTAAATGTGCTGAGTTCAAATACATGAAGCTGATAGTACTTCGGTAAGATTGTAAATACAGGACTTTTACTTGTAATGGAGTATTTTTACTTTGTTGTCTGAGTACTTTTACTGCAGTTACAGGTCTGAGTACTTGCTGTGTGTGAGCTGCAGCCAGCAGATTTTCTCAGACGAATCAAACTGTGACACTTTGTGTTTTTTCAAAGGGCCGGGCTGAGAAACATCTGGATGTGATAAATACCTTCATTCTCTTCTTATTTCTTCATATCGAAACCACCAAACACACAACAGCCCCGTGCAGTGGAAAATAAACTACTTTATATCTGACTGTTAGCAGCATGTGCAGCACAGGACAACACTGCTGTCTCTGTTTCACCTGATGTGATCTGAGCTCAGTGGTCTCTCTGCTCTGTACTGACAGGTTGCTGTTGCTGGGTGAGTGTTAATGTGAGAATAATTGCGTGCATGTCTCTGAGTGCTGTGAGGAGGGACAGACAGACAGACAGACAGACAGACAGACAGACAGACAGACAGATGAAAATGATGCCACAATATGATTCCAGTGATGATGTGATGCTGACTAGACTCCACCTCTGGCAGCGGCTGCAGCTCTCCTCCCTCTTTAAACTGCATGTGGGAACATTTAAATCCTGACGAGCTGACAGGGAATCTGATATGTGCGTTAAAGGGTCAGTTCACCCAAAATCAGAAACACAGATGTTTCCACTTACCCCACCTCCAGGAGACACTTTTAACTGTAAGAACCTCTGATAGAAAAGAAAACCGTGTAACAGATCTGTGAAGGGTTAAATATGGATCGATTACTGAACGGGCCTGTCGGGCCCCCTGGCCCCCTTCACTTGCCAAATGTCACTCAGATTAAAATGTACCGACTGGGAAGAGACTCAAAAAGTCCACAAAGAGATGAAAATGAACTGCAAAGACACAAGATTCATTCCAGTTCCAATTTTTACATGTTTGTACTTTACTTGAGTATTCTACTCCACTACATTGTTAGATACTGACAGTGTTAGATACTCAGCCCAGACACCAGAGGAAAATGTTGGCATTGAACATTTCTTTAAACCACAGATACATTAAGTTTAATATGTATCACATCAATGCCTTTAAAGTGACGCCGTACATGAGCTGACTTTGTGATTTGAAGGTGGAGGGGACGGTGGGACACCTGGGTAAGATGGGCTTTCCAGCTGTGTTTTAGGCACCAAACATGGCTGTTTTGTAGCAACCTGTCACTGTTTTTCCACTAAGGATAGTGCTACAAAAAGCTTGGTTCAGTTCAATCAAACTCAAGTTCATTCGTCCCGTCAGTGCTGTTTGTTTGAAGAGGTGGTCTCAGTCTGGTTACAAACGAACTTTGGTGCACTTCGTTTGTGGTGAGAACGTGTTCCGACCTGGATGTGAAGCAACTGTAGTCACATGACACATTGTTTGGGTTAAACATGAGCATGTTACAGTCCTGGAGTATTATTAATGTGCACCTCCTCCTGTACTGCCTTAATATGCACATTCAGCACATCCAATGCATCAAAACATTGTTTTCTAGTTGGAGCCGCGCCTCGTTTTCAAACTGTATGGTTTGACTAAAATGAACAATGACAGCAATATAGTCCACGATGAGCAGCGCTAAAATCAACCTGCGTAGTTGTCCCTCCATTGAGACATTAGAAAGTGTCACATTTATCTTGCAAGTGTACTCTTCTTCAACGTTTGCTTTACTTCCTGGATTTTTCCCACATGGAAATTCTGACCAATCAAGAGCAGCTTTCTCACACAAGGCATTTGATCTGGTCCCTGATTCAGACCAGAGGAGACACTCTAGGGCTGAGAGGACCATAAGTATCTAAAACTGGCTCCATATTGACAAACTACAACATTAAAATGTTCTGACATGTTTTCATTAGTGATTAAAAACACTAACTATAATATTCTGTAATAATACAACACTGTGAAAGAAGCTATTCTGCAGAACAAGTACTTGTTGATACTTAATTTTGCTGATAATACTTGTGTAGTTTTACTAAGCGCGTGACTTTTTCTTGTTACAGAGCATTTTTACACAGTGGTTTTACTGTGTACTACCACTGCTGGCTCGTTCAGGCCTGGATTTACATTTAAGTCAAAGAATCAGGGTTAGTTTGAACCTTCCCTGAGGAAGTATATGCAGTAGTGTGTGTGTGTGTGTGTGTGTGTGTGTGTGTGTGTGTGTGTGTGTGTGTGTGTGTGTGTGTGTGTGTGTGTGTGTGTGGGTGTGTGTGGGTGTGTCTTGACTGATGAGGTGTCACCATGAGGTGAACTACAGCCAGATGTTTGTGTCTGCTGGTGTTTCTGGTGAAAAACAGAATCTCAATTAAAGACATTTTCTTTGTGTCTCTGTCTCTTGGCTCTGGTTTCCATCGTCCTCCTCCCTCCGTGTGTTTTTCTTCCTCTCTATATTTCTTCCTCCGTCTCTCCTCGTTCCTCTCTCTGGCAGCAGCAGCAGCGGCGGCGGCGAAGCTTCCAGCCAGAGAAATGATTCTGGCTCCGATCATTTTGGCTCTGGGAGAAAAACGCAGCCTGGTGTGATTATGATGAATGTGTGGCAGCGAGATGTGTAATTTACCTGTCGGGGTTATCGCACACTACGCTTTAATGAGTTTTCCTAAGACCTGAGGAATCTGTGGATGCACATGTTCAGATTTATGGCAGATTATCTCTCTGAGTGTTTTCTTTTTCCTTTTCATGAGCCTGCAGAGCTTTAATAAAGACCGGGCTCTTTCCTTTGTGCAGGGAGTGTTTTACAGCTCTTTAGCCTTCAGCACTCTGTGTACGCTAATGCAGCTGGAAAATGAAAATATGTCAGGAATTATTCAGATCCAAAGAATACCTGCTTAAAAACATTAATCTTCAAAGGGTGCATTTATTTACAAAGATTCACCAGGAGGAATCTCTTAAACACAAAAACTGCAGCTTCAGTCAGTGAAAGGATCATTATGTGTAAAAATAATGTAAAGCTTTTTGACCTCATCGCTCTCGTCATGGAGACGGTAATCTCACAGCACAGAGTGAAGATACTGAAGACCCTGATAGAGGAGCTTAAAGGTGCAAACCCCCCAGCATCAGGGGAGGGAGTCGGGGCTGTTCAGTCCCTTTGACCTGGGGTTTGTGCTGGCTGGATTCAGGCTGCTGACTGGGGGTCAGACTCTGGAGCTGCTGCCAGCTCTCCTACCGGCGAGGTGGTCTGTAGTGGCGGGGAGTGAGGCGGAGGACACACTGTGATTCATTAGCCACGTAAACATGTGTGTTTTCAGTGTCGGCAGTTGCTGCCAATGCTGGAACAGCAACTTTCCCAATCAACAAATCAGACTTCCACCATCTCTCCACCCACAGTCAATTTGTATTGCAATTTATCTGTCTGTCTGTATATTATGGTTTATGTTTTATAATGTGTTTTCCACTGTTAGTGCTTGTTTTATTACTACTGCTCCTTTTTTCTTACTGTGAAATGTTGTACTGTCTTAAATTGTTTTTATGTAAATGGGACTACGGATGGAATTAGCGTCAAGCTACAATCCGGCATCTTTACATGTTTTAACATGTTTATCAATGTGCACTGTCCCATTCAAATAAATAAATAAAATAAAAATAAATCTGAAGTGACATTTACGCACATCTGTATTTGTAGAACCGCAAATAGGAACACAATCTCTCTGAAATGACCTGTGATTGGCCAAAGCCTCCTGTCACAGGCTAGATTTTGTCTGTAAACAGAGCCAAGAGGAGGAGCAGGAGTCCGGTTTTCTCTCAGATCACTTAAATTACAATATGCTCAATGGTTATTATGAGATTTTAGCTCAGTGACGCCAAAATAAAACTGCATAACTCAGCTCTAAATCTAATGAAAACAATAACTTTTACTCACAGTGAATAGAAGTCATAGTTTTTATGCCTCTACACCAGTGATAGCCATGACCGGAGGCTCTATGTTTTCATCCGTCTGTCTCATTTTCATAAACGTGACACGTCGAGAATTTTGGAAGTAGGTCAATGTTACTGTGGCCTTGGCTGTCTCCTTCTCATGAACGCAATAACACCAAGAGGGAATTTCTTTAAATTTGGCACAAACGACCCATCGATGCACTGATAGAATCTTCTGGTCAAAGGTCAAGGTCACTGTGACCTCATCTGTCGCATTCTCATGAACGCAATATCTCAGAAACACCTTTGATTCAAATTCTTTAGAGGGGATTTCTTCAGATTTGGCCCAGACGTCCACCTGGACTCAAGGATGCACTGATAGAATCTTCTGGGCGAAGGTGAAGGTCACTGTGACCTCGTCTGTTGCATTCTCTTGAACACAAAATCTCAGGAAAGCTTGAGGGAATTGTTTCAAGTGTGGCACAAGCGTCCACTAACAATAAACTGATTCAATTTTGGTGTTCAAAGGTCAAAGTCACCATAACCTTGCTCATCACATTCTAGTGAACAGATATCTTTTTTTTTTTTAAATTTGGCACAAACGTCTGCTCAAACTCAGTGATGAACTGATTAGACGTTGGTGTTCAGGGGTCAAGGTTACTGTGGCCTTGTCTGTCTCCTTCTGATGGATGCAACATCTCAAGAACACCTTGAGGGAATTTCTTCAAATTTGGCATAAACGTCCACTTGGACTGAAGAATGAACTGATTCTTTTCCAGTAAAAAACTTGATCTGAGAACAGTTTTAATTGTTTCTTCTGTGTTTTTGAGCGGGTTTCGATGCTTTGAGCACCACAAATGAAATCCCAGGGTTTGAGATCTCAAAACACACAAACTGAGATGATTCAGACGCTGTCAGAGGAACGTGACACAGTATAGTTCATGAGATGTGAGTGAACCGACACTGTGATGATATCATCTTATAGCAAAAACACAACTGAGGGTGCAGTGAGGACACAGTGTTACACAGACATGATATTAATATCTTGGAGGTTTTTCTTCCTCTGCTCCTCTTTGTCGTGAACGCTCGGTGGATGTCGAGCGCCTCCCCTTCTGTGTGTGCTGATTGTTTCAGGTAGAGCCTGCTGTGTGCCGACTGTTGGAGCAGCGGCAGCAGTAAAAAGCTTTCACACTGAATCAATGGTGCGTTCTATCAATCCTCCTCACTGAGCGCCAACAGAAGCTTTTCTTTCTGTTACATTACTCTGAAGGACGTTTGTCCTTTCAGTGTGTGACAGCCTCCCTCTGCTCTCATTTGAATCACTTCATCGTGCTGTGTGGGCTTTCTGCTGACGCTCTCTTGTTACTGCGGAGAGAACATGCGACGCTGCTCCGCCCTCCTCCACCCTGCCCGCTCTATTTGCACCCAGACAGCTGAAACATTGCTCCTGTCGCCTCCGTCCCCTCACTGTTTATCTTCTGCCTTCTTCATCACTTTCTCTGTGTCCTGGAGTTTTTCTCCTCCTCCTCCTCCTCCTCTCCTCTGCCTCTCATTATCGCTGGATGCTGTTTTCTTGTCTCTGCTCTCAGATCTAGTTCCCATTTTTCTTTTCTTATCTCTTTGCTCACAGATAGCCTCGCTGTGTTTCTCTCTTTTGCTGTTTTACCCCCTCTCTTCTCTCTCCTGTGTGCGTGTGTTTCTGTATCTTGATAAATTACACCACAGTTTTCATCCCTGTGACCTCTCTGTAGTTTTATAGTAGGATCCAGATTCATAGTAAGTTTTGTCATCGCTTCTTTAACTGGAATAAGAAAGGTGCCAGTGCGGTAATCCGGACGTTTGCAGGCTCACAGTCATTATTAATTTGAGGGTACAAATGACTGTTTGGAATAATGAAACATTAATGACAGTTAATGTGTATTTAATTACCTGTCGGGCTTCTGTGCAGAGAATTTTGGAGGTGTGAGCAGAAATGAGCTCCGACCCAGCAGCATGTTGTAGCTCACACAGAGGAACTGCATCATCAGAAAGGATGTGGCGGAACTGAGCAGCAGAGGAAGGAGTACTCACACCTATTCCTGAAGTGAACATACAAATGCAGAAATTAGGGCTTGGCGATATGGACAAAATTTCTATCTTGTTATTTTCAGGCTGACTGGTGATACACAATATATCTCAGTATTTTCTACAAAATGGGCGACGTGTTTAGTGTCAAGTCAAAGCCACATTTGAGATGTCACACACACTTCAAAATGAAATGCAAAGACAGGGATTTTCTCTCTAAATAGCAGGGCTGTACGTTAACATTTTTGCACACAGCACTGGAGCTACAGAGGTTTAAAGGTTTGCAGCACAGGACACTGAACTATAACATGAGTATAAAAGTATCAAGTAGGTTTGAAACAATTGAAAATCTTTGTGGGCAGAGTTAAAAAGTTGTTTTCCATCTGTCGGCCTTTCAAATGAATCTGGTGCTGGAAAATTATTTAAAACTTTTTATTTATTTAGGCTATTGCATAAAATACATCAAGCCTGGTATTGCATGGTTTCAGCAATACTGCGAAATCTTGGTTAAGTAGAAGTAGTTTCACTGAATTTGTACTTCCCCATGTCGTCCAGGGTTTACTGACAGTTGGCTTCAATACAGTGGATCCTCTGAGCATCACGGCTGGAAACAAAGTATGAGGGTTGTTGGTTCAACTATCCTTATATTCAAAAATTTAATTAAGGCCTTGTTTTTAGATTAATGAAATCAGTGCCCTATAAGACTGTTTTTAGAATCTGCAGAACCCTGATTTTATATCAAGGGCCAACCCCAACGCCAGAATAACTGATGGTATTGTATATTTCTGCAATCCACAGATTCATTACAGTTGTGTATGTTGCAGACATGTTGAAACGTTACGCTTCTTTATGTCTCAGATTTCAATTGTATGTTTCAGCATAGCTGTGGTTAACGTGTGGTTATGTTTAGGCACAAACACCACTCAGTCATGGTTAGGAAGGGATCAGGTTTTGGCTTAAATGCTCAGTTTAGTCGCAGCAAACATGGCTGGAAATGTCCCACATGCCTTCTTGATCATTCCTGCATTTGCTGCAACAAACATTGCTGGTCTCAAACAGTGGTCTGCAGCTTGGCAGCCATCCATCATCCCCTCCACTGCAAATATACAAGCTTTGCAGAAACATACAATGCCAACGTTTTCTTCTGGCGACTGGGCTGCAAGAGTGTAACAGTTTATTACATGGCAGACGTGACACTGCATTTAAAGCACGTTATAATGTCATAATCAAATGATGATCTGTATTGAACAGTGAGTGTAAACACTCAGTGTCCAGTTTAAGTCATGTCTGTCTCTTCCATCCTCACACTGTTCACTGTGGTGTGTTTGTGTCCTGCAGACTCTCTGTGCATCCAGAGGTTCGACCCCGGGCTGGGACTCATCGCTCCCATAAACCCCCTGATGGCAGGCATCAGCCTGGTCCCGCCCCCGCCCGTACCCCCCGACATGCCGCTCATCAAGGAGATCATCCACTGCAAGAGCTGCACTCTGTTCCCCCAGAACCCCAGTAAGACCCCACACTCACACTGTGCTATATATACACACACTGGGCTGCAGAGGGTCGCTGCAGGTCAGAGGTGTGAGCAGGTCTGTGGTCTCAGAGCAGGTACTTTAATGTAGCAGAGAGGAAGTTTACTTCAGAGGAGGGAGGAGGGAGTAATATAGAGGTGCACATGATGTGATGCAGGCAGGCAGCTAAAAAAGGTGCTTTCAGACTCTCCTACCTGCAGGGCTGTTTTTTATTTCCATCAGAGAGAAACAGACCACACAGCGAACGGGGAACAAACACTGGTTTCTTGTTTCATTGCTCTGGAAATAATAAATCAAGAGTAAAAACTAAACAGTGCATGAACCATATGTAATCAGTTAAACCCCAAACAACAACAAGCATGTGAAAAAACATGCAAAAAAAAAAAAAGGACATTGGCCAAAAGCGTCAAGATAATAATTATTATTATTATCAGGGGTTTCTTGTCTGCATTAGGCTGATCCGGTTATACTTTAATTGATCGATATTGGCTCAAATAAAGCCAATTAAAATCCAGTCCTTATGTCACTAAATTCTACTGTGTTTCTGTACTAGTAAGTTAAATCAATTACTTTATAGTTTCAGAATCAGGACCTTCGGTTTTTGGATCAAGGAGCTCATAAAAAAGTGTTTTATAAGTCCTAAAAATCCCGTATCAGGAAAAATGTAACTATGTGGTCATCACAGTGATGATGAAGATGATGATGATATGTGTGTCCTTCAGACCTGCCCCCTCCGTCAACTCGAGAGCGGCCCCCCGGCTGTAAGACGGTGTTTGTTGGCGGTCTGCCGGAGAACGCCACAGAGGAGATTATCAGGGAGGTGTTCGACCAGTGTGGTGACATCATCGCCATCCGCAAGAGCAAGAAGAACTTCTGCCACATCCGCTTCAGTGAGGAGTTCATGGTGGACAAAGCTCTCTACCTGTCAGGTATACAGATACACATGTACATACAGATACAGATACAGATACAGATACACATCTGTGTACCTGACACAGATACAAATACAGATACACATGTACATACAGATACAGATACAGATACAGATACACATGTACATACAGATACAGATACAGATACACATGTACACCCGTACAGATACAGATAAATTTATACAGATACAGATACACATGTACATACAGATACAGATACAGATACACATGTACACCCGTACAGATACAGATAAATACACATTTATACAGATACAGATAAATTTATACAGATACAGATACAGGTACATCTATACATATATTTATTATTCTACTTCTTTTCTTATCCTGACTGTTAAATGTATTGAGCCTGTTTTTATTTTATGTTACTGTATTATATTATTATCACTATCATTCTCAAATTCTATTTCCCCTTTTTAATCGACTGTTTTTATTGTTT
Organism: Epinephelus awoara; assembly: GCA_035609425.1. Taxonomy (NCBI): domain Eukaryota; kingdom Metazoa; phylum Chordata; class Actinopteri; order Perciformes; family Serranidae; genus Epinephelus; species Epinephelus awoara. The sequence continues at coordinate 34,567,361 of CM069307.1, read as the reverse complement.
TAAATTGTGTCTTGTTGCTTTTAATGTCTCTGTAAAGCACTTTGAATTACCTTGTGTTGAATTGTGCTATACAAATAAACTTGCCTTGCCTTGCCTATACAGATACAGGTACATCTATGCAAATACAGATACATCTATACAGATACAGGTACATCTATACAAATACAGATACATCTATACAGATACAGGTATATCTATACAGATACAGGTACATCTATACAAATACAGATACATCTATACAGATACAGGTATATCTATACAGATACAGGTACATCTATACAGATACAGATACATCTATACAGATACAGGTATATCTATAAAGATACAGATACAGATACATCTATACAGATACAGATAAAATTTACAGACATACAGATACAATTTTAGAAATGCTCCTACTGCACATACTTTGAAACAACATATTAATGTGGAAGTATTACTGTTGACTGCAAAGTTTTCCATCCACAGTCTGACACTAGAACACTACAGTGCAGGTAAACCACCTGCCTTTGGACTAACAGGTGTTGAACTACCTGTTTAACGCTGTAGTTTTCCCTCCTCTCAGGATACAGGATGCGTATCGGCTCCAGCACTGATAAAAAGGACTCGGGGAGGATCCACGTAGACTTCGCCCAGGCCAGAGATGACCTTTACGAGTGGGAGTGTAAACAGCGCCTACTGGCACGAGAGGAACGTCATCGCCGCAAGATACACGAAGACCGACTGCGACCACCGTCTCCTCCTCCCATAGTGCACTTCTCTGAACACGAGGCGGCCATGTTGGCAGAGAGACTGAAAGGTGAGGAGTATCTGCTATATTCTTCTTCTGGCAGAGATGAAAAACAGGATCATTCAGACACCAGGTGTGTTATTAACATTTTAAAGACAGAAGAAGAATGAAATTGACTATGTGAACTTAGATGCTGAATTTGTTTTCCAGTCCAGAAACGACCTTCTCAATAGTCGTGCATGAACAATAGACTGTAAAGTAAAATAGAGTTTTGTTTGCTGTGAGTTCACAGTAACTCGTCCACAGAGGCTTCAGGAGGCTGCTGCTGAGAAATCTGCAGCCGTCGTCATGGATACAATGATAAAAAAAAAAAACATTCAGAGAAGCCAATCACTTTTATCAAACACATTAATCTGAATCATGTTCGACCTCTCCGAGCTTTAAAGATTGAGAGGTCACTGTGAACAACGCTACAAATAATGTGATTGTCAGCACAGCTGTTGTCCTGTGCGTGTGTGTGTGTGTGTGTGTGTGTGTGTGTGTGTGTGTGTGTGTGTGTGTGTGTGTGTGTGTGCGCGTGTGTAATCTCCTGTAGATCACCTGCTGTGAAACCTAATAACACGCTGAAGTGAATCATTCAGGAAGCTGCACAATTATTGATATTCTTCATGAGCCAACAGCTCGGTTTGTCTCTGACTGTGTGAAACACCAACAGAACATGTTTGTCTCTGTGTGTTTTTCTAACTGCTCTGGTTATTACACTGAGATACTTAGAGAGCTTCAGAGAGGCGGCAACAAATAACCTGATTAAACAAAGCAGGAGGTGTTTCTGCTGTCCAGTGCCCCAGGAATAAACATGTCATCTACTTCCTGTGTAGACCAGGGCTGCCTCCAACTGAGAATTTTCCTCATCGACCAACAGTCATCATATAGTTCCATTAGTGGACTGGTCTCCTGCATGTTTACAACATTAATGTAATGATACATTTTGGTGGTTTGAGTTGAAGGTGTGAGAAAGAATAGTATCAGTAACATTGTTAACACTGTGCTACATTACAGAGAAATACAAACCGTACTAATGAACCTTCATTAATATAGGCCTATATTTTATCTACAAGTGCACGTCACACACTGAGCGAGCCGCCTGTTAATGATGCTGTGGGCTAATGGGCATGTAGCTACTTCCATGTTTCACATGATACGTCATGTTTGTAGTCGACCAATGAAGATGAGTTTACATATCACCTTGGGTTCGTCCTTCACCTTCTCAAAATGATCCCACACTTTGGATTTCCTGCCCGACATGTTATTAACTAGCCTGTGGAATAACCGCAGGTACCAGCCCTGGAAATTAACCTGACTCCTGTCTGACTGCTGAGCGTGGACACTTCCTGTGTCTGTCCTTTCAAATTAAAGTCCAACATGGTCCAGTCATATAGGTGTGGATTTATTTTGACAAGGTGCAGCTCCTAGTAGAGTTTCATGTTTGTTTTTTCTGCGACGAAGCGGCCAATGAAATCTTGCTGACTAGTGACCTTTCTGGTCGACTATTAGGAGACAGCTCTTGTACAGACATTGGCTATCTTTACATGCACGCTAATATTCCACTATTTTTCCATACATTAAAATATTCTGAATTTGATACGGGTCATGGAAACAACATTTTCCACTTACATATTCAGAATCAGGCCTTTTTCCAAATTTAGCACTGATCGATTGAGCCTTCAGCCTTCAACCAACAGTTTTTCAGACTGGGTCAGAGATGAATGCTGTGAGGGAAATTCTCCCCTCTGATGAAGTGACGGACTAGATGTGAGGAATCAGGTCTCTTTAAAACATGCAGCATGGAGACAAGTGTTCTCTGCTGACCTTCAGAATATACAGACTTTTATACCGTACCAAAGCTCTGACCCCAATTTGCACCCAACAGCTGCCGCCCATAAAACGGATTCACCAATAAAGGAAACTTCCCTCCAACAGATAGAAGATAAATTATTGAATAATTCCCACAATGCCCAAAGAAAAGCCCACATCTCTGGTCAGAAGGAGAAACACACCTACTTTCAAACAATATGAAACATTTTTGGATTTGCACAAATATCACAATGCTGACCTTTACAAGAAGGTGTTTGGAGGAATGAAAGAGGGAGGCTGTGTTTATACGGTCCAACAAGTCCACCACCATATTACTAGCTACATTCATTTGGAGGTAATTAATTACTCTGTGCAGAGTAGAAGTTACCAATTACACCACTTTTACTCTGACCAAAACGAGCTCAGAAGAACTAATTTTGATTTTAAATGGATGAGGGTTGTGTTGTTTCACAGAAGCTTCAGTTTATTACAGTTCAAATCCAGTGCTGCAGGTCTGACACATTCATACGGTCAATGTGTTCGACCTCTGTCACTCTAGAACTGTTAATTACCAGAATCTGGTCCTGGTAATTCAGATTCTGCATATATCTGTTGATAGAGATTATAAAGTTGTGGTCAGACACAAAAAAATACAATTTCAAGATCGCCATTTCATGATCGGATAAAGATATTGATTATAGCTGCTTTAAGTATCTGCACAGTCATGTGTGACTCCACTGAGCTGCAACAGGAACTCATTTCATCCTTCGTCTTGAATTCAAGCCTGTTTCCAGCTGTATTTGTTCTCTTCAGCGTGTGTTGTCTCAGACTGTTTTGTGTGTTTAATAAAAGAAGGAATCATGAGAATGAATAATTGAAGGGACCTTTCGGAGGCAGGTAAAAAAAAAAATCAGGACACAGCTGTTTTAAAATCACTTCAGTTTCAGTGGAGGAGCTGTGTTCACTCTGCAGCAGGACTCACTGTGGATCCAAAGACTGTGACAGGACGTCTCCTCATCTTAAACAGCCCAGTGGAAAATCCTCCTGACCCCTGTATGCATGGATGATTGTATTTAACTGAGACCTCTCCCTGTCCTCTCTGTCCTGCTTTGAACCAGTCAGTCTGCTTCTCTGCACGAGGACAAACTGGAGGAGTGAGAGGAAACGTGGGAGTTAACTGGTGGAGGTGTGGAGCAAGAGATGAGGGATGATGTTGTGGAGGAGTGTGAAGGTCACTCTTCCTCCTCCTCCTCCTCCTCTTTCTCCGTGTTTCCTGCTGTGGCTGATTTGTATCTCCGTGAGTGATATGCTCCAGTTGTTCAGCAGAAAGCTGTTTGTCCTCCTCCACACTCAGCACACTGCTCCTTACTGTTACTGTGACAACATCAGACTGCTTCAGAGAAACTCACCGCCCCTCCTGTTGTCTTTGGCTGGATTACATCACTGATTAATAAGTTTACAACACGTTTAAAAATTAGTTTATAAAGATTAATGATCGACTCAACAAAAGTCAAAACTATCAGATTAATTTTGTTGGCTGCATGAAAACAAATTCTCCATTTCCCGCTTCTTGTTTCTGATTTTTACTCTCAAAGAAGACGTGACGAGTGGTTTACCGAGCTGATATGTGTCCTGCGGTACCTGTTAACAGTCATTGTAATAATATAACAAAAACAATACATAATGGCCGCCTCATCCATTCTTTTGAACACAATATCTCAAAAACATCTTAAGGAAATCTCTTCAGTTTTGGCACAAACGTCCACTTGGACTCAGTGATGAATTAGATTCTAGTGGTCAAGGTCAGTGTGACAGCACAAAACATGTTTTTGGCCATAACTCAAGAATTCATACACTTAATATGACAAAACTTTACACAAATGTCTAACAGGATGAAATAATCAAGTGATAACATTTTATATCTAAAAGGTCAAAGGTCAACTTCACTGTGACATCATCATGTTCAGCATAAAACACTTGTCTGTCCATTATTCAGTGTCATATCTCAGGAGCAGAAGGGGAGACATTTCGTCAGATACTGAATCGGTGACTCTAATCTTGAAACTGCTGATTGTGTAGATCTTCTGCTGCCGGGTTGAAGATGTGTGTGAAACGTCCATGTTTTCACAGACATGGTTGTAAACTGTCTGAATGTTGAATGGTTCACAGAGGCATGTAACCCTGAGGCAGTCATTCTAATTCTCTATTAGAAAGCAGCAGCAGCAGCATGTTGCTTTGCTGTGTCAGTATTTGCTGCTGAATCTCTAATTTACCTCAGAACCTGCGCCTGTGTGCCGCTCCTCATCCATCCTCTAATACCCAACATAAACAAGCATGTTTTCTCTCTGAATAACCTCTTTATGAATTCATTCTTCACTTCACTCAGCGGGGGAAATAAATTTCCATTCTTGCTGCAGTCGTCCCAGTCGAGCTGTGTTTCATTGTGCTCACTGTAATGTGACTGTAATCTGCTGCTGTGTGTGAATGGGGCTTTATCTGAGCGGGGGAAAGTGTCTCCTTACAGGTTGTGTTGCAGCGGGTATTGAGCTCATTAAATGCTCTCTAATTCACTCTGTTCTGCCGTCGTCCTCGGCTCCGTGGCTCCGTTCAATTATTATTATTCAAATGGGGGAGAACGCAGTGACGGAGGCCCCACAGAGACTCTGCACTCTTTATGACTGACACCGACTGCAGCTCGAGGTTTTGGTTGAAAAGTTAGAAAATCAAAAATGCTCTTTGTGTTCAGTGGCTGTGGCGTGACTCACAGAGCCGTGAACAGTGAACGCCCCCAGAGGAGGATTTCAGTCCTCACTAGCTGCTCTGTTGTTTGTTTAGCCCGACTGAACGTTAAAGGTCCCATGAAATGACTTCGCCCTGCTCTGCAGTCACCGTTTAATCTGATGGTGCATGACACAGGAACAAGCTCACTGAAGTTAAAGTACCACTACAATATAAAAATACTCTGTTACAAGTGAAAGTCCCTCTTTAAAACCTAACTTCAGTGCAGAAGTATTCTTAGCTTCATGTAGTAAAGTGCGTTCTGTAAAAACATTGTGCAGTTCCTGCCCTGAGTATCTGACTCCTCTGTACCTTTCCCCCTCAGATGACAATAAGTTCAGCGAGGCCACGGCGGTGCTGTTCACCTGGATCGACCGCGGCGAGGTCAACCGGCGGACCGCCAATAACTTCTACTCCATGATCCAGTCGGCCAACAGCCACGTCCGGCGGTTGATGAGTGAGAAAGCTCAGCACGAGGAGGAGATGGAGCGCGCCAAGGAGATCTTCAAGAACGCCCTGCTGGCCATCTTAACCCAGTGTAAGGACTCTTCATTTATTATTAACGCATACAGTCGATCAGGACGACCGTCACCGTCATACCTGAGGCTGAGCAGGTGTTCAGGTGAGTTCATCACTTCACTACAGAGAGCATCATGTTTCATAAAGCTTCATCATTCTGAGGAGCGTGAGAATATGATGGGATAAACTGACGCTTCGTAAAGCAGGTGACTGAAGAAAGATTAATGATATCGTGTGCGTTTAAATGACGTTTACAACTATTTTATGTTTCATTCTCAAACATGTCCAAACAGAAATGGGAATCAGTTAAATTTAAAATTATACCCAGAAATCCTATGTTCTCAGCCTTCGTCTAACAATGTTACTACAAGTATGTGTATAAAAATTAGAATAAAATACAGGTGAAAATCATCTACATTAAAATGTAATGGAATTTTCACACAAAAAGGGTGCAGCAAGAGAACAGCTTGTAAACACTGGTAATATATATATATATATATATATATATGTATACTAAGATCTGTGCAGGTATAAATGGGTAATAATAGATAAAATAAATACATAGTACCCAGTTGTCCATAACCAATGATGCTATTCACACCTAGGTGTATATTCCTGGAGGTCCTAGCAACATCAAAATATGACATTAATGTTAACATAAACAGGTCTATTCAGCGATTCTGCTAAAGTTTACGTACACAATGTGAATTCAGCAGCTTTTTAATAATTACATCCTAAAAACTGAAAAAATAAGTCAACACTCGTCCACCACACCTTATTACTGAGATAAAGTGTGCAGCTCTTTATATAACATCACTGACTTTCTGGTCGTACACATGTTTTTTCAACATCTGTCGCCTCCAACCTTGATGCATCGGCGTCACGAGCACTAGCCAATCACAGCACATAGTGGGATCCATAATAATGCATAATAGGGGTGGGTGTAAATAGACAAATAGCTGTGGTGTAAATATACTTACCTAGGTGCAAATAAATACTCTGAACAAGCGCAGAAAAATATGTACGTATGTTCAGGGATTAAAGTATTAATCTGACAGCAGTCTAAAGTGTAATGAAGCTGAGAATATTAAAAGGTCATAGGTCAATAAAATATACTGTATATGCTAATAGAATAATTAATTGTTGTGTCTAATTGAAGTGCACAGTTGACATATTACAGAATTAGTGAAGATACACAGCTCACCTCTGATACTGCACCACTTAAATAATCTGAGTGATGAGTGACAGCTGCTGCTGACAGTCAGGTGGACCAGGATCAGTTTTATATTGTCGATATTATGTGAGAGTATTAAAAATGTGACAGTTTTCAGACGAGATTTCTGTGAAATCAGCAGCCAGTATCGTCCCCACAGTGTCACAGCGTGTCACGGTGCTGCAGGGTGTGGTGCAGTCTCAGATTACAGAGGTACAGACCATGAAGCCATTTCCACCACATCCATTTTGAAGCCTTCCCTCCATGCAACTCATTTACTGTGCCAGGATCTACTCAGCCCAGTCTCCATGACAACACTCCCCCATCCGTCTCACCATCAGCTCCATTATCTTCAGCTCACTGTGAGCTGGTGATTGGGTCAGTCGCTCGCTCGGTGACTGATGACCTCAGCTGGGGTCTGAATGCAGAAATGTGTTTCACTCACTGTCACTTCTCTGAAGATTTAAAGCTGCATCAGGTGATTTCTGACGTCACATCTAGCTGCTCTGCTTTGGTCTCCACCTGCTCCTGACAAATATACAGTGGTGGAATGTAACTAGGTACATTTACTCAAGTACTCTCCTTAAGTTCATTTTCAAGGTACTTGTACTTTATTGAGTATTTTGATTATCTGCTATTTTTATAATTATAATACACTACATTTGATGACCTTAGTTACCTGGCAGATCCAGATGCAGTATGTAATTTCTGCTTGTCAGTCAAAACCATATCAAAAGACAGACTTTGATGGCGCTGGATCGTGAGAGTTATGTCTTCAGTGTGATTTAGGGGGTGGGAATCTCCAGGCACCTCACGATTTGATTACGATTCAGAGCAACAGTTTGATGATGAAGCGATTATCGATGCATCATGAGGTATTAAAATGTTTAGTTTAGTTTAGTTTAGTTTATTTGCACATACATGTATAGGAAATACAGACAAAAGAAATTAAAAGTTAAAACATAGTACAGTTGAGGTTAGAAGCCAAAAAAGTCTTATGAAGATACCTCCCCTGTTAAATAACAACAAACATACATGAAACAAAAAAGAGAAAAACAGAGATTGCATAATTGAACAAGAGTTCCAGACTAATTTTTTTTTGAAGATGTACAATTTACCACCACAAAAAAAACACAAACAAAATACAAATTAATCAATGAAAACTTAAGCGTCTCTGCAAATTAGTCCTTTTCAGATGTTTTTTTAAATAACGATAATGTAGATGATGATCGTAGAGATGGAAGAAAGTTGTTCCAAAGAGATGGTCCTCTGTTTTTTAATTGATTAAGAGAAGTCCAATAATATGGAGGATAACGATTGTGTGTGACAACTTGATACTTTTAAAACATAGCGTACTGTATTTGTAGTGACCCACAATTAAACTGATGGATTTACTTGCATACAGTGTGGCTCTTGTCCAGGTCCCTCTTCCCTTCAACCTTACAGCCAGAATGTTTTCATACCTAATCTTTAAATCCAGTCAGATTGTGTCTATCTGCAGTTGCACACGCTAATCTGTAGTGGGATATATTTGGAGGCGTAGTGTCCAGTGAAAATACACAGGAAATAATATGAAATTAATACTTACTATTGAATAGTAAATGGTCCACAGCCTGTTTATTTAAAAAGTTAAGTGCATTCATTAATAAATTTGAAGGCAACTTGCCTGTATGTGAATAGTAAAATCAGGGGGATCTGCTGTGTTGTTTTCACGTCTCCAACAGTGGCAGTCTTCAAAAATGTTTCGAGAATGATTTTTGAGGCACCATTTGGTGTTTCCTGTATTTCCCTGGAAGTCAGAGCCACTACAGGGGGTAAAGTTTATATGACACCAACACGCCAACACTAAATGAAACGCGCCGTCACCTTTCATAGAATAACAGATTTCTCTGAACCTCGTTGGAAACATGTGGACAATGTAAATAGGTCTACTTGACTCAAACTAACATACAACATTGGTTTAGTTGTTTTTTGACATTTAAATGCAGAAATGTTACATAATATAGCTGTAATGCAATATAAAATCAACTAATAAATGATGACGTCTTATAGATTAAACTACCCAGCAGTATATGAAGCCACTGAAATGAGTTCCTGGACCAACAATGTGTTTGTAAAGACAGTTGCTGAGAGCTGAAGGAGACAGCTGGAGCCCAAACAAGGAGCTCCAAGAGTCTGAAATCTGTTAATAAAAAATATCACTTAATGCAGATTTAAGCTGCTTCATACAGAATAAAACATAAAGGTAAATAAGTCTGATAAGTCTGCTGCAGCCACAGCGGAGCGTTGGAGTTCAGAGCGGTGAGTATCTCCGTGCTGTGTGTCCAGTTTGGGTCGTGTGTGTTTCTGTGTGTCGATCAGAGAAAGTCGTGAGCGCAGTGAGGCGACAGATGTTGATTGAAATGAGTGGATTTTATGTTCCTCCAGGTTTGGGAAGTAAATGTGATGTCACTGCTGGAAATGTTACAGCTCAGAAAATGTGAGAGAAACACTCTGAAAGGCAACATTTAACCTCAGGACGCTTGGCTTCTGTTAACTGATTCAGTGTTACAGTGATTACAGCACACAGATTAATGACATCATGACATATCTTAAACATGTGACGTGACACGTGACCACAGCTCAGCGTCCAGTCTGGATAAATGTTGCCTTTGTCAGTCGTGAAGGAAGTGAAGCTGCAGGTGATGTAAGTACAGAGCAGCAGGCAGGAGAGAGACCTGCTCGTCACATGATCACATCTGTCACATGACCTGATGTGACGTCAACACAGCTGATCTGTTTTCTTTTACTTCATTTGGTTTAATAAGTGAGGACAGATGCTGTTTGTCAGTTCTGCTTTTAATCCATTTTCCTATTTAACACACTGAATTCGTCAGTGGTCAGTGATTTTCTATAATAATATTTACTGTGGAAGTGTAGAGCTGCCACACTAAAATTAAAAAAATGTAAATGGTTGTCTGTCTCTATGTGTCAGCCCTGTGATGGTCCGGTGACCTGTCTCGCCCAGTGTCAGCTGGGATAGGCTCCAGCCCCCCTAACTTTTTCTGTTGTAGCAGCTCTACACTTCTGCACTTTATTCGTCAGATAAAAGTGATTGTATTACATTTGGGATGTTACTCTACATTCTCTCATCATCTGCTCAGCGACTCTGCAGGACTTCGGGACCATCAGATGTATATTCAGTGCAGTAGCACCTCCTGTAGTTGAAGTCTGAAGATGGCTGATTTTGCTTTTCAGTTCTTCGTCTCAGTTGCTTCAGCAGCCAAAGCTCCATGAGTTCTGCAAAAATCGATCACTTCAAACATCTAACCAACGAGGCAGAGTAAATAAATTCATCAGTGAATAAAAAGTCCCTTTATTGATGAAGTTAGGACAGTTATTTTACACACAGTAACTCAACAATAAAGTCATATATCCTCTACAGCTGACTGAATATAATACAAGTACCTGTTCAAGCCTCAGCAGACTTTCCTGATTTAATGGCCCACAATCAATGGCAATATGATGCTGTAGGTTTTTTTTTTCAATAGCCGATTGAAAACACAAAACTTGCAGCCTGTTAAAACTCAACTTGAATCATGTAGACCAGAAATGATATTCAACAACATAATGATGCAGAAATATGTAGAAATATAGCCTATAGAGTGGAGTTATGATATGGGGCACAGAATTTAAATTTACTAAATTTACGATTTACTGTTTATCCGACCACAAGTGAGACAAGAATTAGTGATTTACCACAGACCACCGGCCCTCCACCTCACTCACCACGAGGACACTACTTCCCTGGGAGGAGAGCAGACAGCAGCTCAGACTTTAGCCACTGTAGCACCCTGAATTAAGCCAGTGTGAACCACACCCCTGCGATTTACAGTGGGATGTAATGCATGTAACTGCAGCAACAGAAAGTTTCCCGATCTGGTGGGAACTCTGGGAGATGGAGAGGGCAGTCTGGGCGTTCGGTCTTGCTCTGGCTGAAGTCAAGTTGCTGCAGGGCGCTAAGTGAAGGTCTGTCTCTGTCGCACCGCAGCTGCAAAATGTATATAATGGGATCACTTCATAACATCACATCCTTTTAGACTGTCCCTGAAAATTTGTTACGAGTCCTTTACATAGACGTCAGTCCACAGGCTTTTATAGGCAACTGAGAAAGTCTGGGAAAGTTTTTGAGTCACGTTACAACTTGCGAGCAATAAAAATGATTTAGACATGTACAAAGTTCAATACAAAACCTTTGAATAAATATAAGTATCAGATCAGACAACATAAAGTGATCGGGACTTTCTTGGCATGAACCTCAATGAAGATTGTTCCTGAGCAAATGATGACACTGTTTTCATTAAGGAGTGGACTGTTCCTTTAATATGACAGAAAGCTGTCTGGGGTCAGAGTGTGTCCACGGTCTCTCCTCTGCCTGCTGTATGAGCCTCAGTCAGTGCTACAACGCTACATAAACGGCTTGTTTTGTCTTGACCCTCCCTCCCTCCTCCTCCTCCTCCTCCTCCTCCTCCTCCCTGTTCACCCCAAAGTCGAGCAGATCACCGCCGTTTTCACCGCCGCCACCAGGCAAAAGGCATGGGACCATTTCTCAAAAGCACAGCGCAAGAACATAGACATTTGGCGCAAGCAGTGTGAGGTTGGTATACCTTTGTGTGTCGTCTCCTCCCTCCCCGGCCCACTGCTTTCTTCTCTGCTGTCCTCTCTGAGTCCCACAGGAGACAGCTGACAGAGACAGCCCTGTACCATCTGTTGGATTCACTGCCCCTGTTGTTGTTTTCCTGGATGCTTCGCCCTCACTGACTGACTGACTGACGGACTGACTGACAGACTGTCTGGCAGGGGCCTCTGATCGTCTCGTCCTCTCTGCAGCTCAGATCCAAAGCAGAGATCTGATGCCTCCTCCAAAGTGTGAGGTGCTGCTATGGCAACAGTGATTTCCAGGGTTAAGTCTCTGATCAATTATTCATCCAGAGTCAAATCCAGATAACAAGTATGAACATGAGGATGTTGTGTATAGGAGGAGGGAGGATCTGTCTGTTTGCAGCCTGCAGCAACAGCAGCCTGTTGTCCATCTGTGGGGGCTGAAACTGGAACAGTAAAGTGCAGAAATAAAAACAAAACCAACAAAGAAATGAAACACACTACACGCTGTTGTATTGTTACCTTTTGTATGCAACAGCCTCAAGTCTTCAGCAACTGAATGAACAGTTTTTCATTGTAACAAAGTTTCCACATCACAGTGGAAACAACAACACATTCTCACGCCGACCTCGACACATATCGACGTTTGGTTGTGGACTTTACACGTTCAGATACGACATGCATGGCACCCTGGGTGCATTGGTTCTTATGTTCTGGGACACCGTGTCATCTTCAGTCTGTTACATGAATTGCCTGTTTTTTAAAATACACTTCGGTTTTCAGAGGAAATGTACGATTTGTATTCAGTCTCTTTCAAAATAAATGCACAACGTTAGTACAACTTCGCAAATTGACGTTGTTTTTTTTTACCTTCGACAACAAATGCTAGTTTTAGGCAACAAAAGTATGTGGTTGGGTTTAGGAAAAAAGAACACGGGTTTGGCTTTACAATCACACGGGAAGTAAACACCAGCCTCCAGGTGAAAGCCAGTGGTTGTTGGACCCATCCACCACCCCTGCAGCCTGCCATACTTGGACTTCCTCCACCTTAACTCTCTTGTTGGTTGTCCATCTTTTTTTTTTTTTTTACTGGTGATACAATTTACAAACAGTAGCCAGTAATTCCAGCAGACAGAAGGTTGATTAATTTTTTATTGAATGATAGCTCACAGAGAATTCATACATCAAAAGGAAATACATAACAGTGTGTGTTTGTTTTTATTTCTGCATTTAAAATCAATCCAGCTTGATTAACGATGATTAGCACTCAGTGAAGTTTGATCAAAGTCAGCTCAGTGTCACCACATATAAAACAGTTTGGTCCAATAAGAGGTAAGAGACAGAGACAGTGATGAGACACAACCATCTCTAGCATGCTACAGTCCGTTAATGCCTAGTATCTGTGGTAAGTCTATGTGAGGCGGAAACAGGCTGTGTTTTCAGCTGACAAATAACTCGAGAATGCAGTATGGATGCTGACAGCTGAGATGCTTTTCAAAGCATCACTGACGAGAAGAGAATTTCTGCACACTGTCCTTTTACTTACAACATTTGGGTCCTCAGACCTTCATCAGGTAAAGTCTGATGAAGGTCTGAGGACCAAAACATTGTGTCTTTGAATAAAGTATTCTTATATAATCTTATATGTGAGAATTCTCTTCTCTTCATCTACAGACATTTTTCTAGTTATTGATGATGTGTGTAAGCCTCCATGCTCTAGTTCAAAACATTGCTGGAAGTGCTGAACTGTTAAATGAATTGCTTGAAGAATCTTGAAGACTAAAGGTCTTACGCTGCCCAAGTTGGGATTTGAACCCTCGGCCCTGCAGCTGCCAAAAGTGTGTGGACGTGGCGAGAAATGTTTCTTTTCTGCACCTTAACATTGAAAACATAAAGTCAGACCACAGCTGCTGCAACCAGTGTACAGCCCTGTGATGAGTTAACACAGTCAGAAATGATCATTATGTATATTTTCAACCCTTCTATCCATGAACCAAAGCATGTACGCACCACTGGTAGTGTTGAACTATTTAGTTGTCAAACACTTTGAGAAGATCAAGGAAAGAAAAGTCTGTGTGTTTAGAACCTTTTGACAGCAAGGCAGCTCAAAGTGCTTAACTTGACATAAAGACATGAAGTGAGTCTAAAGACACGTCCTGGTGCCTTGATGTGTGTGTCGTGGTGCTGAGGACGGCTTGCACTGTGTGTGTCTGCTGCTTGTGATGTTTCAGGAGCTGAGAAACGCCCACAGTGAAGAGATCATGGGCATCAGACGGGAGGAGGAGATGGAGATGTCAGACGACGACTCGGATGAAAATCCCTGTAAGAGGATGCGCACGGAGGAGAACGGTACGACACACCAGAGTTCATAATCATCTTTACACGTCACACTTTTAATGAAGTCAAGAAATTTCTCAGTTTTAAATTTGGGAAGCCTCTTTTTTCTCAGATACCTCTTTGTAAAAAACATACATTTGTTTTCTTTTCTCCAGTTAATGTGATGATGTTGGCTGCTGTGTGTTTGTCCTGGTGTTGTCTCTGTGACTGAGTCGTCAACATTGGATGTTAAAGTTTGTTTTCTCACGTCCGCTCAGTCTATCAGCACCCTCTGTCTTTAGAGCCTCGATTCAGATATTAAGAAAAACTCCCCAAAAATCCCTTAACAGCGAAAAGACGGATTAAACCTCAGCAAGAGCACCAGAGGAGGGATACTCCTCACAACAACACATCTATCAGTGAAACACAACTCTGCAGTTACATACATGAAAAGTGCTTCTATTACTTTATTTCATGTCTCCATGCAATGCTGATTCAGTCCTGGCTGCAGAACAGTGGACCAGCTCTTTACCCTTGCAATGCTGCTGGAGGGGTCGTCAGAGTTTGTTTATCCAGTTTACATGTGCTTTGTGGACTTTAAGAGGGCTTACGATCACGTCCCAAGGGGAGTCTTGTGGTGGGTGTTACGAGCCATCCTGTCCTTGTAGAACCAGAGTGAGGGCTGTGTCTGCATACTTTGCACAACGTCAAAGACATTCTCAGTGGGTGTTTTCACTGGTCTCCGCTTCTGCTAGTAATAGTCATGGACAGGATCTCGAGGCGCAGCTGAGGGGAGGAAGGGGTCCGTTTTGGTCGTCATTAACAAATACACTGAACTTTATGGCCTTATTGTTGTTTCCATCCATCCTGTCGTGTCCTCAGAGGAAAGGACTTCTCATTCTTCTCTCCCGCCTCATGTTGGTTGAGATCAGTGAGAAGCCTCAGTGTTTTTATCAGTGAACAAGTGAAACTGACCGCATCCTCATGTCCTCCTGCAGGAGTGTGTGATCAGACTCAGGCGTCTCTGAAGGAGGAGAACGACTCTCTGCGATGGCAGCTGGACGCCTACAGGAACGAGGTGGAGCTGCTGAGGAAGGAGCAAAGTAGAACCAGCCGACCGGACGACGATCACACGCAGACACATCCACACAGCGCAGAAACTCAGATCCAGCTGCTGCAGCAGAACATGCACAACATGCAACAGGTTTGTTCCTCCAAACTCATCTTTAGTAGCAACATTAACATGCAGCAGGTACATTTCTCCAAACTCTTCCTCAGGAGCTGCTGCACTGTAAATTTCAAGTATCACACTTCTACTTGTGTATTGGTCAGATGTGGATTATGACTCACACTAAAATCTGTTTTTCTGCCTCTTGGAATTTGAAGCGTTGGCTTGCATCAGCTTCTGGTCCAATCACAGTCAAAGTTTCACACTCTCAGTTACACACTTACCACACATCAGACTGTCTGAGGAGAAACATGCACCAGGGTCAGTGTACAGGTGAGAGATGTGACCCAAAAATAACCTGTCTGACGTGTCAGGGAGGAACTTTAACCCCTGACTGCTTCAGTGGAGCTGCCCAGATCCTGGTGTGTGTGTGTGTGTGTGTGTGTGTGTGTGTGTGTGTGTGTGTGTGTGTGTGTGTGTGTGTGTGTGTGTGTGTGTGTGTGTGTGTGTGTGTGTGTCAGAAAACTGAGCTGACTTTACTTTATTTTCCCCGAGCAAACAGAAAAAACCCGGTGGTTGTTGTTCCCTGCTGACTCAGAGCTCTCCCAGAATCCTTCGCTCCACTGGTTTCATGAAGCTTTGTTAGAGCGCCGAGCTCATTTGTGACGAGTTAGCCTGATGTGACTCGACTTCCTGTCTTTCTCTATCGCAAGTGACAGCACTGATAGAACCGGGCACATCACACCAAACACACACACACACACACACACACACACACACACACACACGCATGCACACGGTGGCTGGTCGTAAATGTGTTGCTTACTCGTCTTCTAACAGTGTGAGAGAACATCACGCGACTGTCGCCTCTCGTTTGTCACCTGCTGATGTTTCTCTTCCGTCCGTCACAAACAAAATCAGAGCTTCACTTTATTTGAAATTACATTGTGAACAAAAATGTATTTAATCAAAATGATGAGCATTAATTATTATGAAAGACCCAACATACACTTGCAAACATATAATGAGCTGATGTGACTGAACGTGATGAGTATTTCCGGTATTTCTGCCACACTGTCAGCGAACCAAAGCATCATTAAGACAATCATATCTTTCATGACGATGTTACATCATGCGTGTGTTTTTCTTCCAGCAACTGCTGAGCCTGCAGGAGAAGCTGAAGAGTAAAGAAGCGGAGCTGGAGCAGGCGAGAGAGGAGCACCGCTACCTGGAGGGGGAGGTGCTCGCCCTGAGAGACAAGGTGTGTACGAGGCTGTCACATCACAGTGCTCCTTCAGGTTCAACCCAGAGAGTTACATCCAATAGAATACACTCACTGGCCACTTTATTAGGTACACTAGGCATTTAGACAAGACAACCTGAGCATGGTTTAAACACCACAGCCTACCTGAGTATTGTTGCTGACCGTGTCCAATTAAGGCAGGTCTGAAGGCAAAAGGGGGCCAAACTGATACGCTGACAGGGTTTTACACTGACATTAGCTTGTACCTCCAGCTCATGTATACGAGAGCGGCGACTCTACTTCAAGCTCCCTCCAGATGTCTGAGCTCTTCACCCTAACAGACTGGTGCAGGTGTAGCCTCTGCAGCGTGTTGCAGTGCAATAACAGGAGACATGAGATGACTCAGATTTCGGTCTTTATCAGCTGTAGTTGTTTGAAGTCAGTTTAGGGTGTAAAGCTGCTTACACACTCACATCAGACAGACCACGCCCGTTATGTCACTAACATTTGACGAGATGTCTCGTACTGTCTCAGTAAATAACAACGGGCTGCACAGTCATCGGCTGCAGATTGAATCCTGAGACTCATTCTCTTAAGTGTGTTTACCAATCTCTCTTTTGTGGCTCAAACACACGCACACACACGCACACACACGCACACACACGCACACACACACACACACACACACACACACACACACACACACACACACACACACACACACCTCTCAGCAGGAGAAAACAGAAAAACATGCTGGCAGGATCGTTGCCATAGCAGCCCTGCTGTCCTTCCAACCTCCTTCATCCCTCCATCATTTCATCTGTGTTTACGTGTGTGTGTGTGTGTGTGTGTGTGTACTTTTACATGATGTAGTGAGGACCAGAAAAAGTATTTTGGCAACAAAATGAGGACAGTTTTGAAAAGTGAGGACATTTTGTCCTGTTTGATGGTTAAGACTTTAATGGTTCCTGTTACAGTTCGGTTTAGGTTCAGGTTAGGGACTGTTCTTATTTATCAGAGGAGGGGAGGTGGCTGTTTTTATTTAGACCCTCCTCGAAGCTACAGATATTTTTTCCTTGAGCCTCCCTGAGTGTCGGGGGGAAATCCATGACCCTCCCTCCACCATAAATTATTCATTAGATTTTTATAACTCACCCTTTGATGTTTGAAAGTTAAACATTGAAAACAAAATCCTGGAGTTGAAAAAAGCCTCGGATGTTTCACTCTTGTCCTGCTGGTTAGTTCATCTGTTTATTTCTAGCCAAATTTTAAATGAGACATAGAATAAAGTGATTTTGATGAAATGACACTAGTTAAAGCTCAGATCTGGTTCCATCCAGATCCAATGATAATTTCTGTTTTTACAGTTTGTGACTATGATGAATGGTCATTTTGGACACAGTTTCTTTTATTTAAAAATCATCAAAATGTATCTCCAAGATTTGGAAAATTCCCAAAATTTGGAGGGCATGTTTTCTTTAAAAGTCTGCAGTAAAATAAATACAAAATACAACCATTTAAATTTGTATGCCCCTCCGCTAAACCAAAACAAAAACACAAGTCCCTCCCTAGTGCTTAAATACACATTTTGACATGCCTCCCCCTTTTTTGCACCACCCCTCCCCCCACATTGATAACAAAAGCCTGGTTTCCGCACTTTGAGTATGGTACTTTTGGAACCAACAGTAACCCTTCAGACATGGTACCTAGACCCTAGCATTTCCACCAGTATTTCCTCCTTTATCAGTCTGCACCTGGTTTATCGTCCACAGAACGAGGCTGCATGCCAACATGTTCAGAACAAAATAGAACAGGCTGCAGTGAGAGTCTCTCTCCATGGGATATTTAAAAATAGCAGCTCTATGCATTTAGTCCTTCTCAGGCAAGCTCAGGGGTTTAGTGTTGGTGCAGCCCACAGGAACGACGCTCCGCGATGCAGTCCACATAATCCAGTCCAAACTAATATATATTTTAAAACTCTTTAAGATCCACTCATTACTAAAAGTCTGTATCATCCAAGAGACACAATCAAAACTAAAGTGATGGTCAAAGTTGTCACAGTGGAATTTAAGGTGTGCTGATGGATTCATGTCGTCACCTCCTGCACTGAGTAACATTACAAGTTAACGTTCCACCTTAAGTCACCAGCAGTCGGCCCAGTGAATGAAGTTATTGTTTCTCAGACTCCAGCTGCTGTGAGAGGCAGCAACACATCCTTTCATTTTATAGTTACAGTTTACTAATAAAACTCTCCACAGTATGAACAGTGGTTACATGAGCCTCAAAACCAGACACAACTCAGCCCTGAGCAGAGTGACCGTCCTCTACTGACCAATCACACTGCAGTGTTCACAGCTCCACCTTTTAGTACCAGATCTGTGTGCTAGGTACCCCAACAGAGGGGGGACCAAACATGGGGACGCTAAGGAACGCTTCCACTGGTACCATCCACAACTTTTCACAGTGGAAACTGGACAAACACATACTGAACTGAACTGAACTGAACCATATGGTAGTGCTCAGTGTAACTGCACCAGCTTCTCCTCTGATACACCTCTTTTCTCTGTAGTGTTGGCGGATTGGTTCCTCAGGTTTGTGATGTAACAAACCCTGGTTGTTTATATCAGTGTTTCTCACAGTGTCACTGCAGTTCCATGCAGAAAAGGCTCAGCTGTGGTGCTGACTGCTCATTTCTCTCATGATATGTCCTATGGCGTATAAGAAACACCGTAAGGACATGTTAACAAGGTTTAAACTTGATTTTCACTTTTAAATGAGGTCACAATTTCAGCAGAAGCAGCCTGTTACCATCACGTGTGTTCTCAGCTCTCACCTCCAGAGAAATGTTTGTCTCTGGTGAATCCAGATATTATTCATTTTTCCTCTTTATGGAAATTGATGTCAGTTTTCCTCCAAACTGTGTCCATTGATTCTTTACAGTGCAGCGCTCAGCTCAGTTCCTCTTTACATGACAAAACACTCGCAGAGGCTGCAGAAGATATTACACCGGATCGTTACTGTGGTTTGACATAATGCATCCATCAATGCCTTGTAAAGAGAGGGGAGGAGGAGCAGCACATGTTTTATTTAGTGCTGTAACAGATCTGATTTAAAGGTGGTGCAGAGGCATGGATCCATCACGAAACATCAAACCAGCACTGCGTATTTAAACCTGCACAGAGACGACTTCAGAGCGACGTCATGTGTGAAACAAATATCTGAGAGTTTGAGAAGACTGGCATCTTTTCATGATCCTGAGTGTCTGATAATAATAATTATTAAATCCTCTATTGTTGCAGTTTAGAGGCGCAACATGAAGCTCTGTATAATCACACTGCAGTCACCTGTAATCTCAGGTTCCATGGGACAGCAATGTAAGTTAAGGGGTGAAAGTCTGAGTAGGGCGGGCAGGAGGGGTGGTGGATGGATCCAACAACCACTGACTTTCACCTTGGAGGCCGGTTACACTTCCTATATTCCTATGTTGTAAAGCCCAACCCTGTTATTTTTTCCCAAGCCTAACTACGTGTGTGTTTTGTTGAAGGGAAAAAAGTGGCATTTTGTGGTGTTGTACCAACGTAGTGCATTTATTTTGAAAGAGCCTTTGTGCAAATTGTACATTTCCTGTGACAACGGAGGTCATCATTTATTTCATTCATTCATTTTCCTTATCTTGTTAGGGGTTGTGGGGGGGCTGGAGCCTGTCCCAGCTGACACTGGATGAGATGCAGGGTTCACCCTGGACAGGTCACCAGACTATCACAGGGCTGACACATAAGCTCCTTTTACACTGCCAGAGTTTCAGTGAATGTTGGGCCGTTTTGCCGGCAAGCTGCGAGCGTTTAGACACACAGAGCCGGATTGGCGAGTTGATCCGAGGTGCCCATTTTCCGTCTCGCAGGGTAGACACATAGACAGAGGCGGCCTTCTGCCACGGGAGGGGCTGTTGATGACTTGTGGGAGGAGCTGATGATGATGCGGCGGTGCATAAACAGGAAACAGCTGATAGCAGGAATTAGCGAGCAGCTAGTAGCAAGACGGAAACACAAACCTGACAGACACTGTAAAGATGAGCAACTGGGGAGACAAGGAATTGTGCGCCCTCCTTGTCCTCGCAAACGAAGAGGCCATTAACCATCAGATGACGGGGACGGTGAAGGACGGGCCGACTTACGAGAGAATCGCCGAAGGACTGACCAGCCGCGGCTTCCCTCCCTTCTTGCTCTGAGGCGACAGTGCTAACCACTGCACCAGAATCAACTCAAACTGAACATGATTAGACTGCATTACAACCGAACAGTCTCTTCTTGTTCTCACACCATCCCCTCCACCTCCTGAGGACAGTCAGCTCATACACACATCACTTTATAAACACTGATATAATACATATGAAATGTTCAATTGTTATGTGTCTGTTACAGAAGAGAACAGTTGAATGCAGAACAATCTCCAGCCTAATCCTCGCCCACATCTGCTATGAATCCCAACGGCTTTATTTTGTGAAATGAATAATAAAGTTTGTGTTACGTCATGTTGGACTCCTCAGAGAATCCTCCAGCCTGTGCGTGTTTCTCATACTGTTCACATCATCCACAGAGATTTAAAGAATCCATTGATCATACATTCTGAGATAGGGAGTTTGTTTTGGAATAAAAATGACTCATTTAATCTGATGTGCTCGGAGATAAATTCATAATGTGCTGGACTTTTTCCCAGAAACCTCAAACAGCTGGTTAAAGGTGAGGCGAGGTGAGAGCGCTCTCTGTGTCTCTGTGTGAGTCTGTGGCTTTAATGAGAGGAAGGAGGAGTTTTCCGATCAGATCTTTGTTGGTGATAATTACAGGTCAGGCTGTGTGGAGGCGGAGCAGCTGTCAGTCAGTTGGTGCTGAGTGATGGGAGGCAGGTTGATGGTTTCAGGCTGCAGACAGAAGGGCAGGATGTGGAATATCAGTGTTATGGATATAGTCAGCAGAGAAGGTTTCTGGGCAGTGTAGATACTTTTAAAACTTGTCTGTCCATCCTGTCATGAGAATAATTTATAACTGACATGAATTCACATTAATAACTGCTTCTCTGTGAAGAAGAGCTACAACCTTCTCGCAGCCACATGTCAAGGCTCCATGAATCAAAATCAGGGGCAGTTTAATTGACAAGTAGGTGTGCACATAGAGCCACCAGGGATCAGCACACCTGGGACCTGCCCCTGCCTGCCACCCGGCATACAATTTCAATTCAATTTAAATTTTATTTATAAAGCCCAATATCACAAATCACAGTTTGACAGCATACGACATCCCTCTGTCCTTTGGACCCTCACAGCAGATAAGGAAAAACATGTAATTTATTTGAGTGCGACTGGACCCCATGGCCCAAGGCCCGACCATCAGACGAATATGCCCTGTCATCAAGGTGGAGCTGGAAAGTGTTGCCGATGAGAGGGATGTCTGTGGTGCTTTGCTTGGCCTTCTGCCCCCATGAACAGGCCCCGGATAAGTGGACGAACGTGGATGTATGGTTTGCACATACACAAACCCAATCACCAGAATAAATACTGACATTGCAGGTTTCTACAAACCACAGATACATTTATGTTTATGTTTCAACAACACTGTTGTTGTTAATGTGTGGTTATGTTTAGGCACAAAAAACACTTGGTTTGGAAAAGATCAAGTTTGGCTCAAAATACCTGTTTTTTGGAACAGAATCCCTGCAGGAAATGATTCTCAGTATAAAAACAGCCTTGTTTGTTGTTTGTTGGTGTTGAACGGTCTGCAGCTTGACAGGCGTCTCTCCACCGTCCAGCATCCCTTCCATCTCCTGATGAGCTCATATACTACGTCACTGCCAAAACATACAAAGCCAACATTTTCCTCTGGTGACTGAACATACATGGAATGGAAATAAGTAACTAAATTGGGTCAGTAGGGTAAGTAGGGTCGGTTTTTGATCATTAATAGACAGATTGGTTTTTCCCACAGAATCAGAATCAGTGTGTGGCAGGAGCTGACAACCGGAGTATCAGACACTTCCTGGGTTTTTTTGTGTGTGTGTGTATCAGTCCTTGTCTTCACTCTAAATTTGGAGGTTTTTGTGGGTCTGTGACCGCAGTGCAGGCAGAACTCTGTATGAGATTTTTTTGCCACTGAGTTTTGAGTCGTAGGGTGGAAAGTTGCTTGCTGATCAGATCAGACTGATGGATGAGAGGATTTTGTGTTTTGTAGTGTTGTGTCGTTTGCGAACGAATCGCTCAAAAGAACGAATCTGTTGAGTGAACATACTGAACTGAATCACTTCTGGAACTGTTAAGTTCATTTCTCAGCTCAGTTGAGCTCAGCAGCGAGCGTGCAGGCCGGGAGTTGAACTGCCGATTCGGTCCGTGTGAACAATGAATCACTCGTGAGTCGTGAGTTAGCCAGGGCACAGGGAGGGACTGCCTACTGCGTGACGAATCACTCGGTGAATGAATCACTTGGTGAACAACGTAACCCCGATCACTGAGTGATTCAAATCATTTCTTCTCAGCGATACACTTTCACAGGGACCGTTTTCTCCAAGCTAACGGCTAACGCAGCCAGGAGTCAAGCCACATGAACACGATCACACACCTCCCCATTGTTTCAACACACTTAATTTCCAGATTTTAAATGTTAGGCTGGCCAGTGATGAGACTCACCAGTGCAGGGCAGACGCAGCAGCAGCTCAGCCGTGCATCAGTTCAGTGAGTCGGACTACGCAGTACACAGTACACGGCTCCTCCCGCCAAGCACTGAACGATACGATGAACGAATCTTTTTAATGAACTGATTCTAGTGATTCAGTAACATCTAAAGAACTGCTTTGCCCATCACTGCTGCTTTGCTGGGCTCTTTTGATGATGTGGGAGGTGTTCAGACTCCACATCAGGTCCTCAGCTACGTGCATCCCCAGGAACTTAAAGCTTGCAACCCTCTCCACTTCTTCCCCGTTAATGTCCAGTCCACTGTGATGGTTTTTGTTTATCCTAAAGTCGATTATCATTTCTTTTGTTTTCTTTGTACTGAGGATGAGGTTGCTGGACTTCTCCCCTGTAAGCTGTTTCATTATTGTTTGAAATGAAACTCCAGATTCGAAATTAACTACTCCATTACAAATTTAAAAACAAAAAAAAAGAAAATTAGGGGAAAATATTTGATAAAATGTAGAAGACATAAAGACATGAGTGACAGTACAGTACACTGGGGTGGTCTCCCGCCTGTCTGTCTCCACACAGTCTACTAAGTGGTTTTAAAACATGATATGTGTTTGTGATGTCATCTTGAATCATTCATCAGCGGCGTGTTCCTCCGGTGTACACATGTACCGGACAAACACTCTCTGCAGCCGTGTATTATTGACTCAGCTCTAACAGAACCATCTATAAAACAACAGCAGAGAAAACAAACGCTCCTCTGCTGCACATGAATCTTTGTTCTTCCTCTCAGTTTCACTCACACTCACCAAATGTCCTGTTATTTCTTTTCTCTGTGTGTCTTCAGCTGCTGAACGGGAACCTGGAGGCTGTGGAGGGAACCAACGGAGAGCTCCATGAAAAGGTACGAACTGAGAAAGCAGAGCAGATTCAAGTCAAAGAAATCTGTCTTTTATTTTTGTTTTAAAGCAGTTTCTCTCTCCGCAGCTGGGATCATATCTTTGAAAAAGAAAAACAGCCTTAAGACACAAAAACTGATGTAGCATTTTCTTTATATGTATATACATACGATGGGTGATGAACTTTTAACCCCGAAGCTGCTGAGCTGTAAACTGATGGCAGTCGGGAACACAGATGCATAAAACATGTCACTCTGATCTGAGCTGCGAGCTGTGAGGCTTTTTATTAGATGTGATGTTTTGTTTATATGTGTGTGTGTGTTTAAGTGTGTGTACATGATGCAGATGCATGTGTATATGATGTAGTGTGTGTTTCTAGAATCAGTGGTGAAAGACATCCTCAGGTTTTTAATTTAAAGGTTCTGTTTGAGACGTAGATAATGAATAAAGCAGTAAACTTCTACAGTTTATGTAAAGATATGGCAGAGTGATGTCGTCCTGAGCAGAGAATGAAGTCACTCCCTCTGTGTGTGATGTATGTGGTATCACATTTTTTATACCATCATACCTTCCTGAAATTTCATCATGAAAGCAAAGATGTGTGACTGTGTATGTTCTTGAGTAAATATTATCTACTAGTCCACAGTCACTGGTAGCTCTGTCACCTTCTACCTCTGCCAATCCTCAATGCCTATGTGCAGTTTCACATAGATTGACCACGTCAGTGAGTAGAAAAACGTGGGACAGACAGAATGACACACATTTTCTGTGATTATGTACAGCATACCATACCATGACTTAGTCATACCAAACATTAGAAAACACCAACATTGGTCCACAGGGGGAGCCACAGCCATCGGTCGCATTTTAGCCATTTTGAAGCATTTTTCTGTTGTTATAGCGCCACCCAGTTGCCAATTAGAGTTAAATTTCTCCAGTCACCTTGAGGTGTCCTGTTCTACATATCTACCAAGTTTAGTAAAAATCCATATGGCGGTTAGGCCTAGATAAGAAATGAGCTCTCTAGCGCCCCCATTTTGTTTGATGGGGTCAATAATGGAGGGGTCCCCTCAGATTATGTGTGGTCATATGCCTACAAAGTTGCGTGGTGATGGGTGAAACCCTTGAGATGTTATACACCTTTATGTGATGAGCCACGCCCTCCGCAATATTCATTGCCTTATAGAAGCTCAGTTTTAGTAAGTTTTCCAACTTCTGACAAGAGGGAACTTTAGATATTGGTCCCTAGATTATGTTCACCCAGTTTCATGCAGATCGCTCAAACTTCCTAGGAAGAGATCCATTTGAAGTGTTTTTCAAAAAATTCAAAATGGCGGAAAATCTATATAGCGGAAGTTATGGGTTCTTGAGGCAAATGTGTTCCTCATGAGGAGAGGCATCTCTGTGCAAAGTTTCATGTCTCTACCACATACGGGGCATGAGATATGCCCATTCAAAGTTTGACATTTCAATGGGTTGCTATAGTGCCCCCCTTTGGCCAATTGATGTAATATTGCTTCATTGGCATCCTCCCATGACCCTCTACCACTGTGCCACATTTCACATGGATTGACCAAGTCAGTAATGTAGAACGCACACACAGACAGAGTTTTCGTCATTATACAGTAAGAATATGTTCTGTGTGTCATGTGTGTAATATGTGTGTGTGTTTCTCCCAGGTGATGAACGGGTGTGTTCCTTCAGTGTACCTGAGCAGAGAGCGGAGGAGTGAGGTCATCATGAGAGGAGGAGTGGCCTCAGAGAAGGAGGCTCTGCTGCTGGGTAAATATCAACATTACATCTCAGAGGAACATTTAAGACATATATGGTGCTATAGTTATTTTTCTTTTTCCTTTAGTATAACGTACACATACATTTTAAAAACAGATATAAATTGAATGAACACTGAAGGAATTCTAACCAGGAGAAGTTTCAGCTGGTTGTAATCTGAAATCCTCACCACTAGATGCCACTGAATCCTCCTAAATCTGACGCACTGACCTGCTCCCTCCACACATCTTATCACCTCGTCTTGTTTTAGTTCTTGAAAAGCCGACGGTCGTTGACTCGTAGTTATCATAAATTTCTGATGTAGACCTTCGTCATGATTCTGTGAAAGTAAAATGTTGCTTTGTTACGGCTGCTCTCAGGACTGCTGTGAACCTCGGAGGTGAACGTATGAGCTGAATGTTGTCTCAGCTCCACGTGGGTGATTATGCACGTACTGGGAGTCTGAAACGTTTGTTGGGACACCAGCGAGGCTCTCTGTTTGTTAGCGGAACATTAAAGACGACTGAAGAACATAAATGAAGAGCAGAAGTCGACAGTTGACTCACTTCAGCTCAGATACAACACTCTGACACTGCGTCTGGTGTCTGGAGGGTTCGGAGGCTTTGAACCAGAACCAGTGAGACAGACTGAGACACCAACTGTCTCGTCTTCCTCTTTCTATCTTCTACACTCACATTCATGCGTCTCGCTCAGTGCAGGCGGCACACAGCAGCTGGACTGAATTCATTTCAGCTGCTTTTGTCTCTCCATGTCGCTCCACAGCAGCACGCTGCTGCACTAGCTTCTTATTTGTAGTGAAGCTGCTGCTTTGTCCGGAGCAGAGCGGAGCAGGAGGAACAGCAGCACATTTATCTCTCTTAGTGGCTCCCAGAAAATCCAAATATGAAGGAGAGAGGAGGCCGGCGCTCTGTCTTCATCCTGACTGCCTGTAATCTGCTGCTGGAGCTTTTCATTCGGCAGAAACAACAGTTTAACAGGCACACGTTTTCACACACACACACACACACACACACACACACACACACACACACACACACACACACACACACACACACACACACACACACACACACACACAGCCTCTCCCAGCTGACATTGGGCGAGAGGCAGGGTTCACTCACATTCACACCTACGGACAATTTAGAGTCACCAGTTAACCTGCATGTCTTTGGACTGTGGGAGGAAGCTGGAGCACCTGGAGGAAACCCACACTGACATGGGGAAACATGTAGACTCTGCGCAGAAGGGCTCCCACACCCTGGGTTTGAACCAGGAACCGGTCG
Organism: Epinephelus awoara; assembly: GCA_035609425.1. Classification (NCBI taxonomy): domain Eukaryota; kingdom Metazoa; phylum Chordata; class Actinopteri; order Perciformes; family Serranidae; genus Epinephelus; species Epinephelus awoara. The sequence continues at coordinate 34,540,259 of CM069307.1, read as the reverse complement.
TCCACCAGATCGGTGGATACTGAGCCCTAAATTACGTGAGTGTGAGTGTGTTAAAGCTGAGCAGCAGGTGGCACCCTGTAGCCTCAGCCACCAGTGTGTGAATGGGTGAATGTGACTTATAGCATAAAAAGTGCTAGAAGACTAGAAATGTGTGCATTGCCATTTATCAGTTTTGCACCTGGTATATGAATATTACCTAAATTCAGTGTGTGCAGATATCACAGGAGCACAGAGAAGCTGAGAAGTGCATTTCAGGGTGTACTTGACCCTTTGTGGGTGCATTTGAGAATCACACGGTTACTTTTCGTCTGATTCGTGGCGGTTCAGTGCTGCCAACATCTGCACAAACCTTCTGTGAATTCGACCTTCTGTTTGTAGAATAAAGTTCCTGTAGTGGAGACGAGTCACACTCTAATTCCTTGTTGAAACATGTACGTTGGGTTTCTCTTCTCTTGTTCCCTTCGGTTTTCTTGGTGCAAGTTGAAAATTAAACTTGCACACACACACACACACACACACACACACACACACACACACTGCTGTTCCATGTGAGCAGGCCTGGTGGAAGGAATTGAATTAGGCCCGTCTGTAATTGCCAGCGTTTCGCCACATAAATCAAGGAAATAAATATTGGCTGTGCCGGGTCCTCCAGGGGACGCCACTCTATTCCCTCACCCCCCCCACACCCCCATCCCCCCCCCCCACCCTCGCTCCCTCTGCATGACTGCCTACCTTTGCAGGACCTCTCAGAAGTAATCAACTCAGGAGCGGTTTCTGCTCGGGCCAGCGTTTTTTATGGAGCTGCGCTGCCATTTGTTTATTGTGCAGCACTTCATGAGGATGCAGAGACTCTGTCAGCTCGCCCGCTCTCTGCTGCCTTTATTAACTCGCGCCTGTGTGTTACCATGCATACTGATGGGAAACACTACAGCTACACAATTAAAACATAATTCACTTTGGCATCTTAAATAGAAATATCTGTATGAAGAATATAACGCACACAATCACAGATAAAAGAATAAACACGTGTCTGTGAAGCTGCATTGTGCTGGACTCTTCCGTTTATTCATTTTACAGGTCTGATTTTTTTCTGCTGCAAACGTTTGTTTCTGTAAACATCCGTGACCTTAAGACCTGTTGGATCACATGCTGTCTGTCTTCCTCTCTGCAGGCATTATATCGACCTTCCTCCACGTCCATCCATTTGGAGCCAACCTGGAGTATCTGTGGTCGTACATACAGAGACTGGACTCAAAGGTAACAAGCTCACAGCGCTGCTCTGCTGCTGCAGCATTCATAAAACATTATATATTCAGTAATTATAAAAGTAAGTGAACAAACACAAAACAGATGTGTTACATCAGATCCAAAAGTAAAAGCAGGAATATTTCTGGCTCAATAAAAGTTTCAGTAAAAACATCATCCACATACGACGCCCAAGGTTCCCTGGGTGTGTTGCTGTGGACATTCTGGGACGCTGTGAGAGTCACTGACCAATCACTGGTGTTCGACGACCTCCAAATGAGACCGTGTTGGGGCTGACGATTTCTGTCTGTCCGTCTGTCTCAGGTGTCTGCGGGGGACCTGGAGCGTCTCATGGTCCGTCTCCCCAGCATGTTCAAGCAGGAGCTGAGCGGCGTCGGAGCGACTCTAGAGAAACGGTGGAAGTTCTGCGGTTTCGACAGCCTCGGCTCGGCGTGACGCAGGGAGAACGCACACACACACACACACACTGAGAACACACACTGATGTGAACAGACACACACTGAATCTGCGTGTGTGTGTGCGCGTTCGTCCACGCTGGATATACACCGCAGTGTGTGGAGGAGACGGACATTCACACAGTTCCCCTCCGGAGTCACTGCTGATATTCATCACAGTGAACTGAACAGGACACTCGGACCTGAAGATCATGTTGACGGGGTCTCTGAACCTTGATCATGTCCCCGGTTGTCTTGTTGTGGGACACCTGGAGCATAAAACTCAAACAGACAGACAGAAAGAAAAGTTATACCAAAGTTGATCCTTTACACGTTTGGTTAAAACCAAACTTTGTTACTTTTATCAACAAAATAAGAGCATTCATTGACCCTTTGTCCAGATATCAGCTCTTTAATATCTTGTGGCGTGACGGGACCACAGACAATGTCCTCTCTCTTTGCGACACTCTGGGGTTTGTTTGGAAATGTAGCAGAAAAATCTCAACCCAATTTCAAAAGTTTACACACCAACTGTTAAAATCTGTCACCTGACAAACAGAAAATTATCTGTTGAGTCTGATCTGGGTTAAAGCCACCATGGACCTTCAAGAGTGCTTTCAGCCCTAGAGTCGTCTCCTTCGGTCTGAATCAGGGACTCATGTTGTTCCAAAGTTGTATAATTGCCTAGAGTTGGTTCGTGTTCTCACGGCAGCATTTACAAGAGGACCAGATCAAATGCCTGAACGCTGCAGAGGATCGTGACCTTTGAGAATTTATGACGCCTGCATTAAATATTTCCAGCAGGTTTCCTAATGATCAGCCACGCTCTTCTTTGGCAGTGCTGCCGCTTCCTATTGGTCAATTGAAACAATCTGAGGACGTGCTTTAATGGCTGAATAAAAAATAGTTTGGTGATGTTTGAACAAACCCTCACTGATCTATGGCCAAATGTTGCACAAGGCCATTGCACTTGTTTGGAATTGGTGGCGCCCCCTATTGAGCAATTTTGAAAATAATTTTACACACATGATTAAACATCGGAAATTAACGCTTATTTATAGTCTGATCTGTAGCATGCCATGCCCATTCTTTGTATTTGTGGCGTCCTCTAGAGGTTGATTTGAGTTAAACATTAGCAGTATGTTGCTTGTACTTACAGTATGTCGACATTTCCGATGAGTTTTGTGATGAATGACCCAACAGTTGTGGAGTTAGTCTGTTAAGTGCTGAGCCGCACCTCCTCTAAAGTTAATTGGTCAGTAAACACAACAAAAACAAAAGTTTGATTTGGTTGGTTCAGTGATGATGATCCACAGCAAAATCTGCCTACGATTCAGGAGATGTCAAAAATGTGTTTTTCAAAGAAATTAAATGGCAGAAAATCTAGTCAGGCGAACTTTGATGGTTGATGTTTGATCGTAGAGCACATTGAGCTGGACATGTGTTTCAAATTTAAACTCAATGCGACGTACAGTGTGATGTGCTCTCCAAAATAGATTTTTCAAAAACACAGAGAATCTGTTCCTGAAAGACGTGTCTGATGGTGACAGATGTAGAGTTGGTGTGTAAGCACAACATGAGACTATATTTATTTTTTAAAGGCCGACACGTTCAAAGGGAAACATCGGACCAACTAGAGGTGACAACTTTTTGTCTGGACGAATCCTGTACGAGGACGATGGGAACATGAGAGAGAAGAGTCGTGTTCTGTAAAGGATAATATGAGAAGAGTGAATTCAATCATTCCGCTTAATTTATTCATTATACTGTAAGAAGAAACCGTTCACTGAAGTTACGTTCTGTGTTTAAATATGATGAAATGAAAAAAGATGAATAACATTACTGACTGTCTCCTGCCTTTCTTTAAATGTACGTCTGAAATAAACTAGTTTGCTTCCTATTGGATGAAGTGAAGGGGAAAGAAGACGATAGTGAAGATACTACACAGAGAAGGAGAGCTGAGTAAAGTACAAGTACCTCATAACTGTACTTGAATACTGTAAACTAACAATACTTTTTGGCTGCTCTACAGCTCAGTAATTTTTCCTCAAAGCTCACAGGGGGATAAAAAAGCCGGTTCACAACCAGAGAGCCGCTTCTGATGAAACATGGGCGTAACTCACACACAGACATCGTGAAAATGGACGATTGTGTGTGTGTGTGTGTGTGTGTGTGTGTGTGTGTGTGTGTGTGTGTGTGTGTGTGTGTATGTGTGTGTGTGTGTGTGTGTGTGTGTGTGTGTGTGATATCTAAATGAAATCTAGGGCAGAGCTTCACTGTGTCAAACACAATCTGTGGTAAACCTACACACTGAACACATGCACATTTCTCTCCCTCTGCCTGCTTAACATCTTCTTTCAGCATAAGAAAAATGAATTCACTGAGGGATCACTGAATAATGAGGTACACGCACAGGAATTCAATTCTGTTTCTTTTATGGACGTACTGACAGCCTGAAGTCCCTCCCATAACTGTAATTATCTGTGTGCAGCCGATGCGTACAGTAGAGTTACAGCTACAGCTAATGTCTGTGCAGTTGATGCATACAGAGCTACAGCTACAGCTAACTTCTGCGCAGTTGATGCATACAGAGTTAGAGTTGTAACTAACATCTGTCCAGTTGATACAGTTCAATTATTAATCTATCAATACTCTGGATGCTGTGCAGCACTGAGGTCGCCATCTGCTCAGCATTTTCCCAGACTGTAGTGTGTTCGGGTGCATAATCATCATCATCATCATCATCATCAATATCTAAACAGCTGATGGCAACAAAAGGTTATTGATTAAGTAGAATTATCATCAACAGTGAATTAAACTAATGTACAGTATTTGTTACGTGTGTGTCTTTAACTTGAGCTTTATTCTTATGTACTTTTTCCAATTTGTGATTATGATTTTATTAATCTGAAATGACATTATCTGATTATGAGACACTGCCTTTGTAATTACTCCTGCCATCATTTTTTGGGCGTTTGCATATCAAAGGATTAACACAGTGAATTTCCTCATTTCTTCAGTTTAACCTCGTGACATTGATTAAAACATCATCAGTTTGTTCATTAACATATTCATTTTATAGTATTGTGTTTTGTAGGCTTCTGTCAGCAGTAATGAATAGAACGTGTCATATTAGTTTGCAATATTCAATTACGGACAGACGCGCCTGGTCCGAGCACTAACTGCGACACCCCCTCCGCTGCTGTTTGTCCATGAGTTAAAGCAGCAGCAGACCGACTTCACACGGCTGCTTCTGTTGCCTCGGGGCTGACACAAGAAGGAAACCAATTTTACAATTTGGGGCAGCGCTGCGTTCCTGAACAGGGAACACACGTAATCACACCACGGCCTGTGCACAAGTGGAGAAAGGCCTGCTGCAGTATTTATGTGTCTGTTAGGTTTACTGTGTCAACAGCAGACTCTTCTGTCTCTGTGGGCGCCTCAGTTTTCATGTCATGATTTGTACACAACAGCTGGCAGCAGATTCTTTCCCCACATTCACCAGCTTACACTGCGTACAGTTTGTACAGTAGATCACTCTGTGCTGGACAGGAGGAAAATAACTGGTAGAAAATCGAGGACATTTTATTATTTGATGTCCGTATAATTTCAACATTTTTATGCAGATCTTTGTAAACATTGGTTTCTTGTTTTTAACTGAACTGGTGAGGGTCGACAGGCTGCGTTTACAAAAACAACAAAGTGAGTAGATTATTAACACAATGTCACTCCCAACTCGTCAAATACTGACGCTTGGTCAGTGGCCCTACACGTCAAAATATGACGCTCTAGGTAGCACTCTAAGGTCACTTTTGGACGTTCAGGGACAGCATGTCTCTTTATGCTTGTTACATGCATGTGTCTTTTTCAAAATAAACTCAATGGGCTCCTGTTTACTGTGTTTACGGGAACAGTCCTTAAGAACGCCTCCTCTTGTGGTATCCACCACCTCAGAAGGGGAATTTTTGAAAGCTCAAAGTTAACAAGTTGTGTATGCTGACGTTTCCAGAAATGATGGAGGCCATGAAAGTTCATTTTTATTTGGTGAGTTAAAATATTTTAGTCAAACAGTTTTTATTCCTGATTTTGTGAGGAAAACGTTGATAATCCAAACAGCCTCATCTTTTTTATGCCTTTGCATTTCCTACATTTATGTTACCTGCTCGCTAGCTTAATAAATTGTTGGCTGAGGTGGTCTTTCGGCATCCGTCTTGCAGTTGCTTAGCAGCGGTGTTCTCACGACTTAACCACTTGGATGCCAAGCATTTCATGTACACGACTTCCCATGTCGTAACCATGAGCTGACAAGTTCCATTTGAAGGTAGCATATGTTTAATCTGTTTCCTGGAAGAGTCGCAACTATTTTTTATTTGGTGCATCAGATGGAATTTCGTTTTTTCCAGATGAGTAAAAGAGTCTGACGCGGGAATTCCACTGGATGTGTGAGCGCCGCAGCTGTGACGGAGCCTGAACGCAGCACACACATTGACTAGAATTGAAACGTATCGGCTTCGCTGCTGCTCTAGAGCGCAGACGCAACCAACATGCATCTGGTGGAATATGGTTGTTAGGATTTTGAAAATGACAACAGAACATTGGTACGTTTTTAAATGACCTTCTGAGTTTTTCAAGGTTGAATATTTCTAATGCTGCGTTCATCGTCATACTGTTTAAACTGAAAGTACCAGTAGCGACGTGTGAAAACCTGTTTATGTAACCTTAATTCGGAGAAAGCACTGTTTGTGATAAATGCAAGAAATGTTAGTAATGTAGTAGTTAATGGTAAATGGACTGCACTTGTATAGCACCTTCCGGTCTCCCAACTGCTCAAACTGCTTTTACACAACGTCACAGTCACCCATTCACACACTGGTGGTTGAGGCTACCATGCATGGTGCCACCTGCTACTCACTTAGCATTCACATGCACTCACACACTGATGGAACAGCCATCGGGAGCAATGTGGGGCTCAGTTTCTTGCCTGAGGATGCTTTGACATGCTGACTGGAGCCAGGGATCGAGCCCCCAACCTTCCGATTAATGGCCGACCTCTGAGCCACAGCCACCCCAGTTAACTCTGTAAACTTTTCTCCAAAGATGAAGTAATCAGGACAGACTTTAAACTTGTGTAACTGCTGACAGCAGCAGGAAGTCAAGAGACAGGAGGATCAATAATGGTCTTCTTTTCATAACATTTTTGTGAATAAAACTTCACCCGGAAAAGAAAAACGGCTCATTTACAATAATTTTTAAATGATTATTACAGCAGTATTTCCTCCAGATGAACATGGACATCAGTGTAGAACAACTTGACTAAAACAAAAAGAAACAGACTACACAGAGAACAGGATTAGTAAATGTGTCTGGTTCTTCTTCTTCTGCTTTTCCTCCTCAGTGTTTCTGTCCTCTATCTCTTTCTCACAGTCCCTCCTCTTCCATTTATCTCCCCTGTCCTTCTCTCTCTGTCTGTGCTGCTATTGTTCGCCTGTCTGAAAGCAACATCAAATACAAACAGAAATTACAGAGGATGTAGCTGTCAGCCCTGGATGAGGATTCCTCAGGCCAGTAATTACTTCCAGCTCCCCGTCCTCTCTCTGCTGGATAAACACACAGATAGAATATGATGTACTCTGGTCATATTGACTCAAGGTTTTCCATGAATGAAGCAGCCAATATGAATCAGGGCAGATTTCTTCAGTAGCTATGTTTCCATCCAAAAGTGATTTGAATCACTGGGAAATGTGAAATTAAATGAAAAGAATTGAAATATTGAATATATATTAATATTGATATTGAAATTAAATTAAAAGAAATACGAATCCATTAAATGTACAGACTTTGGTGGAAACTACAGACTCACGCGAGTTTTCCGCAGAACCGGAAACAAAACAAGTCTCGCGTTCTTCTTCTTCTACGTTTTCTGGCGGTTGGCAACCAGCTTGTAAATGCATTACCACCTTCCCAACCCAGAGTGTGGATATCACCATGGAGACAGGTGCGCTACGTCAGACTTAATTCCAACATAACTGTTTCCATCCCCCGTTTTGCGAATCAACATTTTTTTCAAATCAACCAAAACCCGGTTAAAGCGAGCGTATTTTAGTTTGTGCGAATCAGGGGATTTTAATTAGAATTTTGGCGTTTCCATCATAATTTTCTGATGCGATACTTCTAGATGTGCATCTAAACAGGCTGATGGAAACATGGCTACTGTTCAGTGATTTTAATCCACATGTTCTGTTCCCTGAAGTTCCTGTTAACGGGAAGAGCTCAGAGGTGGAGGGGGGACTAGGCTAGATTTAGAATAGTAAAGTTACATGGGTTTAGTTTACGCAAGTTATGTAGTTCAGGTGCAGGAAAGTAAAGTCACATACTGTCGGTTAGGTTTAGAAAAAGAAACGTAGTTGGGTCACAATATGTACTTAATGTAAAGTTACGTACTCAACGTAAAGTTGCGTAGTTTAGGTTTAGGACAGTAAAGTCACGTAGGTTAAGATTAGTAAAGAAACGTGGTTGTGCGTCGTCACAATATGCACTTTATGTAAAATTACGTACTCAACGTAGAGTTGCAAAGATTAGATTTAGAAAAGTAAAATGACAAAGGTTTAGAAAATAAAACGTGGCATCGATGTACTTTAAATAATCAAAACTTCTTTTCACTAAGGACAGCTTCACAGGTCTCCTGCAGGAAAGCCTTTTTGTTTGACCCAGTCTGTCTTCTCATGCAGACTTTAGCTCTTTATATTTCTAGCGTCTTTACTCCCATCAGTGCATCAGTCAGGTGATTGCAGTCTTTCCCATTACATGGGTTACATACAATTCTGGTGCATTACTTTCTGTAGGCATATGTACAAACAGTGAATGAGAACAGCCTGAGGTGGAGCTAATTTTGAACTATTGACTAAAGATTATTTTCATTATGGATTATTCTGCTGATTATTTTCTCCATTACTCTGGGTTGTTTGGTTTGGTGCTGAGTTACATTCCACCACTGAAAGATGACCTATTTCATCTCCAGTCAGGTTCACTACAGCACTGAATGCAGCCTTGGCACGAATCAGAGACACAAACTGAAGCAGCACCTGCCAGCTGGGACGTTTTCTCGTGGCAGATGTTTTGGTTCGTTGTTTTTTTTAATCATCCTATTTTCAAAGAAGACGGGAAAAAAAATAGCTCGGCGGCCAACTTGCTTCCTGGCCAAAAAAATCACTTGCTCCACATCCTGAGAGTGTGTGTGAGTGTGTGTGTTGCTGGTCTATAAATAATGTGTGGAGCAGCAGCAGCATTGTGAGCAGGCAGAGGGAGCAGCCCTCCATTAGCCGCTCCATCTCTAATGAAGCCTGTTGACAGCGGCATTAATTAGCCTCGGCTCTTTGTGTTTTCTTTGTCGCCGTTGGTGTTTAGACGTTCCTTCATATCCCCCGCCTCTGTCACGTCTCGTCACCGACGCCTGCTTGTCATTACACCTGGCAGCCATTACCGTGAGAAATCTCTTGTGTGAAATTGTATGTAGCCTATTGTGGCGCCGCTCGTGGCTGACAGCCGTGTGTAAATGACGACATCAAATGGTGCGTCTAAAATATGTTACAGTATCGTACTGAGAGACGGTGCTGCTCCGCGTGTTGTAACGTGAGTGTTTCTGGTATTTGAGTCAGTCTGATCCTCACTGTCCTTTAAGCTCTGGTTTGGTCTCCACCAACTCCTATAAAAAACATCTGAGCTTGTGTTTGTTCAACAGGGGTGGAGGAGCTGGAGTTTTCTTGTAACAAACAGAAGTTATGTTTACATGTACTGTGGGTGTGCTCAAGGTCGTGTTGAATGCATTTCCTTCATTGCAACTTTTAAGTATTTTAAATCCTGTTCTCCAATACTGATAGCAGAGCTGTTAACACCGGAGCTTATCAATACTGTGGTCTTTCATAATTCAACCTCCAGCCTGTTTAATACCAGTTTTCAGTACCTATCCCTAGACCCACTTCTTCTTCTTCTTACTTCCCAACTTCACCCAAGTACTTACCCACGTCTCCCATGACTCAACTAGTCTTAAAGACTTAACGTCCAGTGAAGTAGATGGGTTTACACTGGAGTTGGCTCAAAGCTCGGTGCGTCTCATTCAGACACTAAAGGGTGCATTATGCGTCCTTATCTGACACTGAGGGCCACTGACCTGGGAACATTTATAGACCCTTTTACTGTTAGTAAACGGCATGATGTTATTTGGTGGGCGGGGCTTAGCTGGAGGCAAAACAATTCTTCAGAGGGCATTAGTTGGCGCTAGATAGCGAGGTCTGTTGACTCGTTTTAGACAATGGAGGAAGATGATGCAAATGGTGCGTTCAGAAATACTCATTCTGAGTGTCGGAGCTCACTCTCCTTAATACACATAACGTTATTCATCCCTACAACAGGAAATACTTTTTCCCTAACCTGATATGAAGTGTGCGCTGCACATGTGAGCATTTTTGATGATGGCCTCCGTCCAGTCCTTTGGTCTGATCACATTTAACCATAGTTGTCTTTGTTTTTGTTGACGGGCAGTGGCGGCTGGTTTTGAGCCATGACTCCTTCTATTCTGGCTCCAATAACACAACAAGACAAACACATTTTAACACTCCTGTGTATCCTGCAGCCCTGTGAGGGAGAGACAGCTGCACCTCCAGAGACCAGGCTGTATAGAAGGATATTGCACTGCGAGATGTGATATATTGGCAGGAAACAAATGCATACCAACACTGTTCGCTGATTCATCACAGTAACATCAGTCCCCTCTTTATGTTCCTTTCAAAAGGTATTTGTGGTTGGAAATTTACAATTGTAAATGTAAATGTATACAAACATAATTTCTAGGAGTCAGAGTCATTTTATTTATAGTGGATATTCTCCTAAGAGATGCTGAGATTAAACATCAGTAGAAGGAAAGTGATCTTATTTTAAAGATGCAAATGCAACATTATAAAGTATGAGCCCTGAGGTCATGGGAATATTAAGGTGCTGCATCAGAGGTTTACTGTGACAGCTTTCTATTTTTTAAGGTAAAAAAATGCATACAGTACAGTGGCCTGGTATGTTGAGTAGCTCAGTGACCAGGTCACGCTCATCACAGAAGGACAACAGAATAACAAAATGCTGCACAACAGTTGCTTAGCAACCTCTGCCTGGTCAGTGTTTGAAGCGGCGGTCCGCCTCCACGTGGAGTCACAGGTTTCTCTAACAGATGAGATCTGACAGCACAGAACTTAACCACCCATGACCTCGAGCTGCACATAGCCTCGACTTCTAGAGCCGATGCTTTGGTTGTAGCTTCTCAGTTTGTGAAGCATCCCCTCATTTTATTACTTCATTCAATCTGGAAAACAAACAACAACAAAAACAGCTTAGAATCGATGTTTTGTCTTTTTTTAGTTGTTGTTTGCATCAAAACGGAAAAAAGGACTGTGATTTTCTGTTTTTCTCTCAAAGTGGGTAATCAATAATAGCTTCTGCTAATAAATAAATAAATATACATAATAAATAAATACATGTTTGCTTTTCTGTTTTGTGGATATGTGACTTTTCTTTACACTGCAGATGTGAAAAAGTAGAGGAAAAACAAGATGTCATCTATCATCCATCCATTTTCTGTAGCCGCTTATCCTGTTGGGGGGGTGGAGCCTATCCCAGCTGACACTGGGTGAGAGGCAGGGTTCACCCTGGACAGGTCACCAGACTATCACAGGGCTGACACATAGAGACAGACAACCATTCACACTCACATTTGTCTTAAAAACAATAATTTTAAATCAAAGAGTTGAAATACATATATCTGTAGGTCATCTTTGGAGTTTAATTTTATGTTCACAAGCTGTACAATTACATTTTGTTTTGTTTGTTTGTTTGTTTAATCCTGAGAGGATCCAGGACAATGGAATAACCTCATAAAATATGCAAACAACAAAAGTTATCTTGAAGTGATGCAGAACAAACACAAAACATACGCAATTGCTAAGATACAAAATGGCCTCAGACACAAAACAGCCATAAAATGACAAGAAATACACACACAGTGACAATAAGATGCAGAACGACCAGAAATATAAGTAAAGTTGCCACAAAGCAACCAAAGGGCAGGAGAAACGACCACAAACTGGATTTAAAAGACCATAAAAAGATGCAAAATGACTTCAAAGCGGCACCTGAAGGATCTGAAATGAATATCATGCAAAATGATGGGAAGGTACAAGAGACACAAAGCCATCTCATAAACACACAGATTGACCTTTAAACATTAGTGTAATTAATGAAGTTGGGTGTTGACAGAATGGAGCAGAGTGAAGGAAAGCAGCTCTGTCGGACACCTTGCTTGCTGTGTTCTCTGCTGAGAGGCGGCAGTTTAACACCATGGTTACACTGACACCATGTGGCCGGCGGTACAAACTGCATGTTAGCTGGATCACTTCATTGGTGTTTTTAGTATTTTTAAAGGATCTGTTGACAATAAGAAAATTACAGAATCATGGTTTAATTGTGAAGTTGTCCTAACAGCTGCATACAACTACCGTTATAATCTATTTATTGTATAATGCAAAACAGGGGGACTTAATGTAACATGTTATCATTTAATCTGCATGTCTGTAAGTATATATTATTGTATGTTAATCAACTCAATACCTTTCTTAATGAAAACAGTATTTCAGAGGACTCTAACACCTCCAACAGGAGGCGTCCAGGAGGATCCTGATCAGATGCCTGAACCACCTCAACTGACCCGTTTCAATGCAAAAGAGCAGCGGCTCTACTCTGAGCTCCCTCCAGATGCCCGAGCTCCTTTTTTTACTTACAATACTATGAATTTTACTATACTATGACTTTCGTCCAAATTTTAAGGACATGTTGGTCAATGACTTTTTCTGTACAGTTTTTATCACAGGTTGTGTATGACATATGTGCTACAGCTCAAGTTTCTTCTGTCATTCTTTTTTATTTAATTCATTCATGTTGTTTCCTGTTTTACTTTGAAACTCACATCTCTAGATTCAGATCTTTTCCTTCCCTTCTGATGACTTCACCTGTGCCTGATTGTCTGTCCCGCCCTGATTAGCTCTCCCTGTGTCTCTCTATCCCTCCTCACCAGAGTATTTAATGTGTCTTGTTTTCTCTCAGTGCTGGGTTGTCTTAGCTCCTTGTGTGTCCAGTGTTCCAGCCTTTGGTCCACTGTGTCCTTTTCTTGTGTTTTTTTGTATTTAGCTTGTTGATTGACTCTGCCTCATCCCTTTTGGATTTGTTTGCCTCCACTGATTGTCCTTCTGTGTACCAAACCTGGCTTTTGATCAGTAAAGACATTGGGATTCTTATTAAACTGTGTCGCAGTTATGCATTTGATGTACTGTCACTGTTTTGTCACAATATTTTACGACATACTTTACTATGACTTTTTTCCCACAGTTTTTGAGGACATACTATACTATTACATTTTTACGTAATTTTTGACAACATATTAAGTTTTTGACTAAATACAACAATAAGGCCTTTTTGTGATATTTTTTTTTAACATGCTTCACTATGACCTGTTTCTGTGATTCTTGACAACATAATATAGTTTGGTATCTTTTCGGAATTTTGGACGACATACTGTACTATGACTTTTTTCATGATTTTTGAAGACAAAGTATGATGTTTTTGAGGTGGTTTTTTTTGTGTTTTTTTGTTTTTACAATACTATACAATGATGTTTTATCGAGATTTTTCTATACTATCACATTTTTTTTGACGACATACAATACTAGTACGTTTTTTTTTAGAGCACTTTGACGACATACTATACTATGAATTTTTTTGGTGATTTTTGACAACATAGTACACGATGACATTTTTTCATGATTCTTGACGTCATACTGTACTTCATTGTTTTTTTGTCATTTTTGACGACATCCTATGTTAAGACGTTTTTTCGTGATTTTTGACAACGTACTATACTATGACGTTTTTTCGTGATTTTTGATGACATACTACACTAAGACGTTTTTTCGTGATTTTTGATGACATGCTATACTATGACGTTTTTTCGTGATTTTTGACAACATACTACACTAAGACGTTTTTTCGTGATTTTTGATGACATGCTATACTACATTGTTTTTTTTATTTTTGACGACATACTATCATACGCCGTTTTTGCGTGATTTTTGACAACATACTACACTATGACGTTTTTTCGTGATTTTTGACAACATACTACACTAAGACGTTTTTTCGTGATTTTTGCCAACGTACTATACTATGACGTTTTTTCGTGATTTTTGATGACATGCTATACTACATTGTTTTTTTTATTTTTGACGACATACTATCATACGACGTTTTTTCGTGATTTTTGATGACATAATATACTACATTGTTTGTTTTATTTTTGAAAACATACTACACTACAAGGTTTTTTCATGATTCTTGACGACATACTATACTATGACGTTTTTTGGTGATTTTTGACAACGTACTATACTATGACGTTTTTTTTTAGATTTTTGACAACACACTATATTACGACTTTTTGTCATGATTTTTGATGACATACTACTATGACGTTTTTTGGTTATTTTTGAGAACGTACTATACTATGACGTTTTTTTTTTATTTTTGATGACAGGCTATACTGTGACGTTTTTTTCTGATTTTTGATGACATACTATACTATAAAGTTTTTTCGTGATTTTGGACGACATACTACACTATGACGTTTTTTTGGTGATTTTTGAAGACATACTATACTATAAAGTTTTTTCGTGATTTTTGACAACATACTATACTATGACGTTTTTTCGTGATTTTTGACAACATACTACACTAAGACGTTTTTTCGTGATTTTTGATGACATGCTATACTACATTGTTTTTTTTATTTTTGACGACATACTATCATACGACGTTTTTGCGTGATTTTTGACAACATTCTACACTATGACGTTTTTTCGTGATTTTTGACAACATACTACACTAAGACGTTTTTTCGTGATTTTTGCCAACGTACTATACTATGACGTTTTTTCGTGATTTTTGATGACATGCTATACTACATTGTTTTTTTTATTTTTGACGACATACTATCATACGACGTTTTTTCGTGATTTTTGATGACATAATATACTACATTGTTAGTTTTATTTTTGAAAACATACTACACTACAAGGTTTTTTCATGATTCTTGACGACATACTATACTATGACGTTTTTTGGTGATTTTTGACAACGTACTATACTATGACGTTTTTTTTTAGATTTTTGACAACACACTATATTACGAATTTTGTCATGATTTTTGACGACATACTACTATGACGTTTTTTGGTTATTTTTGAGAACGTACTATACTATGACGTTTTTTCTTGATTTTTGATGACAGGCTATACTGTGACGTTTTTTTCTGATTTTTGATGACATACTATACTATAAAGTTTTTTCGTGATTTTGGACGACATACTACACTATGACGTTTTTTCGTGATTTTTGACAACGTACCATACTACATTGTTTTTTGGATTTTTGACGACATACTACACTACAACGTTTTTTCATGATTCTTGACGACATACTATACTATGACGTTTTTTTGGAGATTTTTGACAACATACTATACTATGACGTTTTTTTGGTGATTTTTGACAACATACTATACTATGACGTTTTTCCGTGATTTTTTGACGACATGCTATACTATGACGTTTTTTTGATGATTTTTGACGACATACCATACTACATTGTTTTTTTTAATTTTTGACGACACACTATACTACGACTTTTTGTCGTGATTTTTGACGACGTACTATACTATGACGTTTTTTGGTTATTTTTGAGAACGTACTATACTATGACGTTTTTTCTTGATTTTTGATGACAGGCTATACTGTGACGTTTTTTTCTGATTTTTGATGACATACTATACCATGACGTTTTTTGTGATTTTTGACAGCATACTATACTATGACATTTTTTCGTGATTTTGGACGACATACTGCATATATGCTTCCTTTAGGTAACATCATTAGAAATCACTCTAAATTTCCGTTGTTATGCGGATGATACACAGCTGTATTTATCTATGAAGCCAGAAGAAAGGGATCAATTAACTAAACTTCATAATTGTCTTAAAGACATAAAAACCTGGATGAGCACCAATTTCCTGATGTTAAATTCAGACAAAACTGAAGTAATTGTTCTTGGCCCCAAACAACTCAGAGACTCTTTATCTGATGACATAGTTTCTCTCGATGGCGTTGCTCTGGCCTCTAGCACTACTGTAAGAAACCTCGGAGTAACATTTGATCAAGATCTGTCTTTCAATTCTCATTTAAAACAAACCTCACGGACTGTGTTTTTTCATCTGCGTAATATTGCAAAAATTAGGCCTATCTTGACCTGAAAAGATGCAGAAAAATTGGTCCACGCTTTTGTTACCTCGAGGCTGGATTACTGTAACTCTCTACTATCAGGTAGCTCTAGTAAATCATTAAAAACTCTTCAGCTAATTCAGAATGCAGCAGCATGTGTACTAACAGGAACTAAGAAACGAGATCATATTTCTCCTGTTTTAGCTTCTCTGCACTGGCTCCCTGTAAAATCCAGAATTGAATTTAAAATCTTACTGTTATCTTATAAAGCTCTAAATGGTCAAGCTCCATCATATCTTAGAGAGCTCATAGTGCCTTATTATCCCACCAGAACTCTGCGCTCTGAGAACGCAGGGTTACTCGTGGTCCCTAAAGTCTCCAAAAGTAGATCAGGAGCCAGAGCCTTCAGCTATCAGGCTCCTCTCCTGTGGAATCATCTTCCTGCTACGGTCCGGGAGGCAGACACCGTCTCCACATTTAAGGCTAGACTTAAGACTTTCCTCTTTGATAAAGCTTATAGTTAGGGCTGGCTCAGGCTTGCCTTGTACCAGCCCCTAGTTAGGCTGACTTAGGCCTAGTCTTCCGGAGGACCACCTTTAATGCACCGGGCACCTTCTCTCTCTCTCTCTCTCTCTCTCTCTCTCTCGTATCCTATTACTGTATCTTTTTTATTCGGCCATTCTGGATGTCACTAACTCGGTTTCTTCTCCGGAGCCTTTGTGCTCCACTGTCTCTCAGGTTAACTCGTATTGCAGCGGTGCCTGGATAGTGTGACGTGTGTGGTTGTGCTGCTGCCGTGGTCCTACCAGATGCCTCCTGCTGCTGCTGCTGCTGCTGCTGCTGCCATCATTAATCATTAGTCATACTTCTACTGCTATTATAGACATATGATATTATCATACATGTATACTGCCTGATACTAATATATACTTTCAACATATTGTACCACAGTAGCCAGAACTATAACGACAGTATTATTACTTTCATGAATGTTGTTGTAAGCTACTGTCATTACCGAGGATGTCATACAGATTACTGTATTGTGTCATACAGATTACTGTTAATTTGTTATGCTGATCTGTTCTGTACGACATCTACTGCACGTCTGTCCGTCCTGGAAGAGGGATCCCTCCTCAGTTGCTCTTCCTGAGGTTTCTACCATTTTTTTTCCCCGTTAAAGGGTTTTTTTGGGGAGTTTTTCCTTATCCGCTGTGAGGGTCTAAAGGACAGAGGGATGTCGTATGCTGTAAAGCCCTGTGAGGCAAATTGTATTTGTGATATTGGGCTTTATAAATAAAATTGATTGATTGATTGATTGATACTATACTATGACGTTTTTTGGTGATTTTTGACAACGTATTATACTATGACGTTTTTTTGGCGATTTTTGACGACATATTATACTATGACGTTTTTTGGTGATTTTTGACGACATATTATACTATGACGTTTTTCCGTGATTTTTGACGACATACTATACTATGACGTTTTTTGGTGATTTTTGACAACATACTATACTATGACGTTTTTTTGGCGATTTTTGACGACATATTATACTATGACGTTTTTCCGTGATTTTTGACGACATACTATACTATGACATTTCTTCATGATTCTTGACGACATACTATACTATGACGTTTATTCGTGATTTTTGACGACATACTATACTATGACGTTTTTTGGTGATTTTGGACGACAGGCTATACTATGACTTTTTTTCGTGATTTTGGACGACATGCTATACTATGACGTTTTTTCGTGATTTTTGATGACATAATATACTACATTGTTTTTTTAAATTTTTGACAACATACTATACTACGACGTTTTTGCGTGATTTTTGACAACGTTATATACTACGTTGTTTTTTTAATTTTTGACGACACACTATGCTATGACGTTTTTTCGTGATTTTTCATGACATAATATGCTACATTGTTTTTTTTTTATTTTTGACAACATATTATACGACAACGTTTTTGCTTGATTTTTGACAACGTACTATACTATGAGGTTTTTTCATGATTCTTGACGACATACTATACTATGACATTTTTTGGTGTTTTTTGTTGACATACTACACTATGAAGTTTATTTCATGATTCTTGACGACATACTATACTATGACTTTTTATTGTGATTTTTGAAAACATTCTATACTATGACGTTTTTTCGTGATTTTTGATGACATACTACACTACAACGTTTTTGCGTGATTTTTGACAACGTACTATACTATGACTTTTTTTCATGATTCTTGACAACATACTATACTAAATTGCTTTTTGTAATTTTTGACAACATACTACACTACGACGTTTTTGCGTGATTTTTGACAACGTACTATACTATGACTTTTTTTCGTGACTTTTGACGACATACTATACTAAGACTTTTTTTCATGATTCTTGACGACATACTATTCTAAATTGCTTTTTGTAATTTTTGACGACATACTATACTATGGCGTTTATTCGTGATTTTTGACGACATACTATACTTTGACTTGTTTTCGTGATTTTTGACGACATACTATACTATGACATTTTTTTCATGATTCTTGACAACATACTACACTACGATGTTTTTGCGTGATTTTTGACAACGTACTATACTATGACGTTTATTCGTGATTTTTGAAGACATACTATACTATGACGTTTTTTGGTGATTTTTGACAACGTACTATACTATGATGTTTTTCCGTGATTTTTGACGACATACTATGACGTTTTTTGGTGATTTTTGACAACGTACTATACTATGGCGTTTATTCGTGATTTTTGACGACATACTATACTATGACTTTTTTTCGTGATTTTTGACGACGTACTATACTTTGACTTGTTTTCGTGATTTTTGACGACATACTATACTATGACATTTTTTTCATGATTCTTGACAACATACTACACTACGATGTTTTTGCGTGATTTTTGACAACGTACTATACTATGACGTTTATTCGTGATTTTTGACGACATATTATACTATGACGTTTTTTGGTGATTTTTGACAACGCACTATACTATGACATTTTTTTCATGATTCTTGACGACATACTATACTAAATGATGCGAAGCCTGCGGAGCTAGTTCAGGCAGACAATTCAAGCGCGCCAATCCTGATCAGCTGATCAGTCACATGCTCTCCTCAGCTGATAGAGCGGGCTATTTAAACCCCCTGTGCCTACCTGATCATTCCTTGCTACTCTGCTGCTCTGCTGGTGATCCTGCTGGTTCTGCTGCTCTCGCTGCTGTTGCTGCTGTTGCAGCTGCAGCTGCTGCAGCTGCTGTGTGCTGCTTAGGAAGCTTCTCAAATCCCACCACCTCCCCAGCATCCACCTGTGGGCTCTGTTTCGAGGACCCCCAGCTGGGGGTCTGTTATTCATTCCCTGTAATGTCTGTCATACAGATCATTTTCAGGGAATTAATAAATTGAGATAGAGCCTGACGCCAATCTTGCTTCAGCCATACTAAACTATTCACGCTGTGCTTCAGCATGCAAATATTTATGCTCAATAAAAAATGCTAAATTCAATCCAGAGTTGTCTGACTGAAATTGTTTTTTGTAATTTTTGACGACGTACTATACTATGTTTTTTTTGTGATTTTTGACGACATACTATACTACGACTTTTTTTCATGATTCTTGACGACATACTATACTAAATTGTTTTTTGTAATTTTTGACGACATGCTATACTATGACGTTTTTTTGTGATTTTTGACGACATACTATACTATGACTTTTTTTCATGATTCTTGACGACATACTATACTAAATTGTTTTTTGTAATTTTTGACGACGTACTATACTATGACGTTTATTCGTGATTTTTGATGACATACTATACTATGACTTTTTTTCATGATTCTTGACGACATACTATACTAAATTGTTTTTTGTAATTTTTGACGACATACTATACTATGACTTTTTTTCATGATTCTTGACGACATACTAAATTGTTTTTTGTATTTTTTGACGACATACTATACTATGATGTTTTTTCGTGATTTTTGACGACATACTACACTATGACTTTTTTCGTGATTTTTGAAGACGTCCTATATAAGAACGTTTATTCGTGATTTTTGACAACATGCTATACTATGACGTTTTTTCGTGATTTTTGACAACGTACTATACTACATTGTTTTTTTGATTTTTGACGACATACTACACTACGACGTTTTTGCATGATTTTTGACAACGTACTATACTATGACGTTTTTCGGTGATTTTTGACAACGTACTATACTATGACTTTTTTTCATGATTCTTGACGACATACTATACTAAATTGTTTTTTGTAATTTTTGACGACATGCTATACTATGACGTTTTTTTGTGATTTTTGACGACATACTATACTATGACTTTTTTTCATGATTCTTGACGACATACTATACTAAATTGTTTTTTGTAATTTTTGACGACGTACTATACTATGACGTTTATTCGTGATTTTTGATGACATACTATACTATGACTTTTTTTCATGATTCTTGACGACATACTATACTAAATTGTTTTTTGTAATTTTTGACGACAACATGACTTTTTTTCATGATTCTTGACGACATACTATACTAAATTGTTTTTTGTAATTTTTGGTGACATACTATACTATGACTTTTTTTCATGATTCTTGACGACATACTATACTAAATTGTTTTTTGTATTTTTTGACGACATACTATACTATGATGTTTTTTCGTGATTTTTGACGACATACTACATTATGACTTTTTTTCGTGATTTTTGAAGACGTCCTATATAAGAACGTTTATTCGTGATTTTTGACAACATGCTATACTATGACGTTTTTTCGTGATTTTTGACAACGTACTATACTATGACTTTTTTTCATGATTCTTGACAACATACTATACTAAATTGTTTTTTTGTAATTTTTGACGACATACTATACTATGACGTTTTTTCATGATTCTTGACGACATACTATACTTTGACTTTTTTTTCGTGATTTTTGAAGACATCCTATATAAGAACGTTTATTCGTGATTTTTGACGACATGCTTTACTATGACGTTTTTTCGTGATTCTTGATGACATACTATACTATGACTTTTTTCGTGATTTTTGAAGACATCCTATGCAAGAACATTTATTCGTGATTTTTGACGACATGCTTTACTATGACGTTTTTTCGTGATTCTTGATGACATACTATACTATGACTTTTTTCGTGATTTTTGAAGACATCCTATGCAAGAACATTTATTCGTGATTTTTGACGACATACTATACTATGACGTTTATTCGTGATTTTTGATGACATACTATACTATGACATTTTTTTCATGATTCTTGACGACATACTATACTAAATTGTTTTTTGTAATTTTTGATGACATACTATACTATGACTTTTTTTCATGATTCTTGACGACATACTATACTGTAACTTTTTTTCATGATTCTTGACGACATACTATACTATGACGTTTTTTTGTGATTTTTGACGACATACTATACTATGACTTTTTTTCATGATTCTTGACGACATACTAAATTGTTTTTTGTATTTTTTGATGACATACTATACTATGATGTTTTTTCGTGATTTTTGACGACATACTATACTATGACTTTTTTTTCGTGATTTTTGAAGACATCCTATATAAGAACGTTTATTCGTGATTTTTGACAACATGCTATACTATGACGTTTTTTCGTGATTTTTTACAACGTACTATACTACATTGTTTATTTGATTTTTGACGACATACTACACTACGACGTTTTTGCATGATTTTTGACAACGTACTATACTAAATTGTTTTTTTGTCATTTTTGACGACATACTATACTATGACGTTTTTTTCATGATTCTTGACGACATACTATACTTTGACTTTTTTTCGTGATTTTTGAAGACATACTATGTAAGAACGTTTATTCGTGATTTTTGACGACATGCTTTACTATGACATTTTTTCGTGATTCTTGACGACATACTATACTACATTGTTTTTTTAATTTTTGATGACATACTATACTATGACGTTTTTTCGTTATTTTTGATGACATACTATACTATGACGTTTTTTCGTGATTTTTGACGACATACTATACTATGACTTTTTTTCGTGATTTTTGAAGACATACTATACTGTGACGTTTTTTCATGATTCTTGACGACATACTATACTAAATTGTTTTTTGTAATTTTTGACGACATGCTATACTATGACGTTTTTTTGTGATTTTTGACGACATACTATACTATGACTTTTTTTCATGATTCTTGACGACATACTATACTAAATTGTTTTTTGTAATTTTTGACGACATACTATACTATGACGTTTTTTCGCGATTTTTGATGACATACTATACGATGACATTTTTTTCATGATTCTTGACGACATACTATACTAAATTGTTTTTTGTAATTTTTGACGACATAGTATAGTATGGCGTTTATTCGTGATTTTTGACGACATCCTTTATAAGAACGTGTATTCGTGATTTTTGACGACATACTATACTATGACGTTTTTAGGTGATTTTTGACAACGTACTATACTATGTTTTTTCATGATTTTTGACGACATACTATACTATGACTTTTTTTTCTTGATTTTTGAAGACATACTATATAAGAACAATTACATTGTTTTTTTGATTTTTGACGACATACGACGTTTTTGCATGATTTTTGATGACATAATATACTACATTGTTTTTTTTATTTTTGACAACATACTACACTACAACGTTTTTGCATGATTTTTGACAACGTACTATACTATGACGTTTTTGCGTGATTTTTGACAACATACTATACTAAATTGTTTTTTGTAATTTTTGATGACATACATACTATGACGTTTTTTTTATGATTCTTGACGACATACTATACTTTGACTTTTTTTCGTGATTTTTGAAGACATACTATACTATGATTTTTTTTCGTGATTTTTGACAACGTACTATACTACATTGTTTCTTTGATTCTTGACGACATCCTATGCTAGGATGTTTTCTGGTGATTTTTGACAACATACTATACTACGAAGACTTTTCATGATTCTTGACGACATGCCATATTATGACATCTATTCGTGATTCTTGAAAGGCATACTATACTATGACGTTGCTAAGTGATTTTTGATGACATGCTATAATATGACTTGCTCTCGTCACAATGTTTACAACATACTACACTGTTCCTTTTTCTGTAACAATTTTTAAAGCATACTTTACTTTGATTGTTTTGGCTACAATCTTTTATACATTCTATACCATCACTTTTTTCAAATTTTTATAGCATATACTATAACTTACAAGTTATTGTATTCTTCTAATTCAAAGTGGAAGCACACAAAATAAACACTGCAGAGACATCCTGTAGTGCTGATAATCATGCTTTATTAAATCAGTAATTGGAGAAAAACTCAAGGAGGCTGCGAAAATAATCAATGCTACAACTCTAACTTCAATCAAAACAAAGTGCAGGGCAACCACACTTCTTCCCGTCCTCGTTGAAGGCAGTGGCGGTTGGTTTTGGCTGCCTGGTGGCGCCCAGCTTGACTGACAGGCCTAAAAACTAACACACAAACACACTGCAGACCTCCAAGAGACAGCTCTGCCTCTGCAAACAAGCACAGGAGGGACTCTACTTTCATGTGATTGGCCAGGTTGATGGTACGACTGAAGAGCCCGAGCGAGTGGTCATTTGTCAGAAGCAGAGCACAAAACAAAAAGAAACACTTGTGCTCAGGGAGTGCAGGCCGCTCGCACTGTGAGCATGTCACCGAAATGGCAGTATGACATAATCAGTCAGAGCGTGAGGTCCAGTCGTCCTGCTTACATGAGGGTAACTGCAAACAGCACTCAGGATCTCACGCTTTAGTTACAATGCAACAGCACCGCAGTGCATTTCTAGTTTTGTCTCTGATTGAGTTAACATCAACAGGGAGCCTCTCTACCTGTTGAGGCAATCTTAGACTTCAACTTATCGTTGAGGCACAGAGTTTAGTTTCTCAGTTTAACAGGGTATTCGTTCCAAGTGGAACTTTCTCCTGTTAAACCACATTTAGTTTCATTTTGTTTCAGTTAATATTATTGTCATAAATAACAATGCATACATTTCCCATAACCGTTAAATTCGGCTATATACATTATGTACATGTCACAGAAAAATGGATCAAAAATCCTAAGTCATCCAATATGGCACATTTTATAACACCTTTAGACTTTAGTCTAGTTTGGCATAAATTAATGTCAAGATTGGTACAAAAATAGTTCATATTTACAAGAACAGAAATCCAGATCGTAATCAAGTCGATTATTTTGCTTAATGAATAAATAAAAAGGCATGGAAGTAGGGAAAAGGGGAAGATAGGAAGATTAGATTTTTTTTTCTTTTTCTTTTATGCTGATCGAATGCTGATGTGAACAGTCGCTGTGTCAGATCCGAGCTCATTAGATAGCTTCAGGGTGTAGGTTCCAGCGTCTTCCTCCTTCACCCCGGTGATGATGAGGGTGGTCAGGTCTTCCGTCGTGTCAATGTGGAAGCGTCCGCCGGCAGTCACCTCGATCTTTCTGCCGCTGCGGGACCACTCGATGTGTTTGGCTTCGCCGGAAAAGGCGCAGGTGACTGTGAGGACTTTGCCTGGCTCGATGCTGATGTCCTCCGGCAGAGCTTCGATCCTGGGAGCAGAACCTGGAAACCACAGCACATGTACATCAGTGCACACAGAGATTTTGAAGACAAAATGTTAGTGGCTACATCTTTTCACAACAGAGGGTGGGGAACCCAGAGGGAAATTTTGATTTTCAAAATCAGGTACAAACTAGAACTATCACCTTGTGCTTGTTTGCCTTCATGCACGAGTCAAGTTTAAGATTAGAGTCACAAATTCAGTGTCTGACCAAAAGTCTCTCCTTCTGTTCCTGAGATATGATGCTGAATAATGACCTTTCTTTATACAAAACATTGTGATGTCACAATTAAGTTGACCTTTGACCTTTTAGATATAAACTGTCATCACTTCATTATATTATCCTGTCTGAAAGTTTGTCATTATCAGTCTAAGAATTCTTGAGTTCTGGTCAAAAACATGTTTTGTGAGGCCATGGTGACCTTTGACCACCAAATTCTAATCAGTCCATCACTGAGTTCAAGTGGACATTTGTGCCAAATTGGAGGAGAATTCCCTCAAGGCCTTCTTCAGATATCACGTTCACAAGAATGAGATAAATGCAAGGTCACAGTGACCTTTGACCACCAAATTCTAATCAGTTCGTTCTTGACTTAAAGTGGACGTTGTGCCAAATTTGAATTTCCCTCAAAGTGTTCTTGAATTATCGTGTTCACAAAAAAGGATTTGATGCACAGACAACCCAAAACATAATGTCTCTATCCACAGCTATCGCCAGCACAGAGGCATAAAAACAAATCTAAATATAGAAGCAACGAGTCAAAAGCAAAGCTACTTTTAAAATGTCACAAACTCACTCTGATCACCAGT
Source organism: Epinephelus awoara (assembly GCA_035609425.1). Lineage (NCBI taxonomy): Eukaryota > Metazoa > Chordata > Actinopteri > Perciformes > Serranidae > Epinephelus > Epinephelus awoara. Next base: position 34,514,687 of record CM069307.1, on the reverse strand, counting down.
CTTACCGATTGCTCTGAATGAGGATCCCTCCAGGTGTGAGGACATCTCAGTCAGACTGCTGGAGCTCATGGCGTACGTCTCTGATGTCATGGAGGACATGCTGGACATGGACATGGTCTCAAACTTCATCTCAGCTGCCATGCTGCTGATGGAGCTTGACTCCATCATGGATGACATCATCGCCTGCTGGGCAGAAGATGAGGAAGAGAAAGACGTTGACTCCTCCTTCGTGTGCATTTCTTTCTTCATCATCATGGCTGAGCTCACTGCTGATGAAGACTCCTTGTGACTCATCACCATTGATCCTGATGAGGGTGGAGACAGACAGGTAAATATGTAAATTAGTTCACAGTTAAGGAATTATTCTAATTAGCACAGGATTTAATCTGCGTCAATTTTAAGAAGCAGGCACTCACCTTTAAGTGCCACTTGTTGTTCACGGTAGGCTTTGACCTTCATGCGTATGGACTGGAACACCTGTCCGGTGAATGAGAAGGAGGATTTGGATACTCCTCCCTCTGATGTCATCTCACAGATGTACTCTCCCTGGTCACTGTCTGCCAAATCATGGATCAGGAGGCTGCAGGAGCCCTCAGAGTAGTGCATCTCAAAGTGACTGCTCTGTGAAAGCCTCCTCCCGTTGATGTACCACACCACCTCCCTGACGCTGCTCTCACAGACGCAGGACATCCTCACCGAACCCTCACTGGCCTCGGCTGTTAGCTGACTCAGGACCCTGGGAGGTTTCGGGGTTGGGGATTTGACGGTGGGTGGAGACACAACCCTCTTGGGGGACAAGCTAGGAGGAGGGGACTTCATCCTGGGAGGTGATTTGATCCCCTCGGGCTCAGGGGACTTTAAGGCTCTTGGTGATTTGATGCCTGCAGGTTCTGGGGACTTGATGCCTTTTGGTGTTTTGATTCCCGCAGGTTCTGGAGATCTGATACCTTTTGGTGTTTTGAGTCCTGCAGGTTCCGGAGATTTGACGCCACGAGGTGATTTTACTTCCTCGGGCTCCGGTGACTTCACACTCTCTGGAGACTTGAGTGGCGGTGGAGGTGACTTGAGTCTGGGTTCTGGAGATTTTATACCCCGTGGTGACTTCACTCCCTCAGGTTCGGGAGATTTGACACCTGGAGCTGGTGATTTGACACCTGGAGCTGGTGATTTGACACCTGGAGCTGGTGATTTGACACCGGGTGCTGGAGAGGGTGCAGCTGGCTCAGGAGACTTAATGCTCCTTGGAGACTTAATTCCCTCTGGTTCAGGAGATTTCACACTTGGTGTGGGTGACTTCACACCCGGTGTTGGTGACTTCACACTGGGAGCAGGAGACGTTGGTTCAGGAGACTTCACACTTGGAGCTGGTGATTTAACCGAAGGCTCAGGGGACTTGACGCTCGGGACAGGGGAAGTTACGGAAGGAGTAGGTGATTTGACTGAAGGCTCTGGTGACTTCACACTGGGAGTGGGTGACTTTACAGATGGCTCAGGGGATTTGACAGCCTTGACCTCCTCTTTGGGAGCTGGTCTGCGGATGGTCAAGGTGAAGTGAGCCTCTTGCCTGCCTGCTGAGTTCTCTACCACCACCGTGTAACTGCCCTCATCGCAGGCCATCACAGAGGAGATCTCCATGCTGGACTTGTACTGAGTGGTGGTGACCTGGATGCGGTGAGTTGAGACAATGGTTCTGCCCTCGTACATCCATATTACAGTGGGTGCAGGCTCCCCGTCGATATCACAGGAGAATCTGGCTGTCTCTCCCTCTGCAACTGTCACAGACTGGGGCTTGGTGAGGATTCTGGCAGGAAGAGAAGGCTTCACCTTAAGCACAGCAACTTCCTCAGCAACAGCAGCAGAAGTTGACTTCAGTGTAGCTTCAGTTGTGGTGTGTTTCCCAGTCAGAGAAAACTTTTCAGATGAGTATGAGGAATCAGATGATAGGTATTCGGCAGAGGCATACTTGACAGATGAATCAAACCTCTCGGCAGAGGAGTACCTCTCAGCAGAGGAGTACCTCTCAGCAGAGGAGTACCTCTCAGCAGAGGAGTACCTCTCAGAGGAGGCAGCGTATCTCTCACGTGTGGAAACCTCACGTGTCTCAGTTAGCTTAGCCTTGCTCTCTTCAACCTCAAAATGGGTCTGAGTAGCATAGCCAGCTTTGAAGTGGGTGGTGTGATAGTGATCAATTCGAGTGACTTCAGGGACATACCCTCTGAGAACATCCTGATCCCTGCGGCGAGAGGAGAAGGTGGTGTAGCCGCCACCTGCCACATCAAGGGTGGCATAGTCGGAAGCTTCTCCCCTAGAGTTGGTGCATTCACAGCGGTATGTGCCACTGTCCTCCTCATGGCAGTCCAGAATAGTGATGGACAAAACACCACTCATGTTGGTGAAGACATATTTCTCACTGCTTTCAGAGATTTCTGTTGCATTGTGGAACCACTTGACCTCAGCCTCTGGTTTGCTCTGGATGTTCAGGGTGAATTTCGTGTCTTGGCCAACTGGTACGCGATGAGAGCGCATCCTTACAGTCACACGGGGAGCGTGGTCCAGACTGAAAGGTGTCTGGGTAACCACCTGGTATTTCCTCTCAGCCTTTATAGCAGCCTTTCTGGCCTCATAGCGGGACATGATGTCGAAGCGGGCAGACCGCTCAAACCTGGAGGAGGAGCGGGATGACCTTTCAACAGACCTGATGGGGCTGGGAGAGCGGGGACGGGTCCTCTCAGGGGTGGGAGACCTTCTTGCAACAACCTCTCCCTCTGCTTCCACAGGCATGGCCCGTGATGGTCTGATCAGCTCTGAGACTGGACGCATGAGCTCAATGTATGTGGGAGACAGTGACCTTCGCCTCCTTGTGTACTGAGAAATAGTGCGTTTCTTCTTTGTCTCAGTAACCTCAGCAGCCTCATGTCTGACCTCATGTCTCCTCTCTTCACGTTCCACGGCACGCCGCTCAACGCGAACAGGGCTGCCTGTAGGAGAGGCAGAAAAGCCAAGCTCCAGTTCATCCTCCAGCATCATTTTCTCTTCCTCTGTTCTCCTCATGGAAAGATAGTCATCCACAGGCATCAGCAGCTCCTCGTCACTAAGATCTCCCAATGATCTCCTTCTGGATCTGTAAGAGATCTCAGATTCAGGAGAAGGTGAACGGCGAGCAGGCCTAACAGTCTCCAAGTCATCCAGAGTTAGTTTTGGAATACGCCACCTTGGCCTGTACTGGTCGGTGATTCTCGGGAGGGGCATGACGTAGAACTGCTCCCACCTGGACAGGCGAATACGTCTCTGCCTCTTCTGCACAATCCTCTCCATCCTCTCTGGAATCTCATACTGGTCTCTCAGTTTTCTATACCACTTCATGTCGGACAGAGCCACAAACTGTTTGATAGTTTTGTCCTCATCCAGAGCTCTAGGATCATGAACCACAGGCTCAGGGATCTCATATGGCATAAAGATCCTCCTCTCCTCCTCCAGCCTCTTAGTCTCAGTCTTCTCAACTGTGATGTCGAACTCACCCTCAACATTCTTGGTGCTCACTGCAGGCTTGTACATCTCTGCAGCAAAGTTAAGTGCCTCCTGAGCTGTGGGGTTGAAAGGTACAACTTCCTTAGTGGCAACAATATGCTGAGCCATCTTGTTGGTCTTTTCAATTTGTTTCTGTACGTGCAGGTATTTCTCCTCCTCGCTCTTGTACTCTCTCCTGGTGTAGGTGAGGCGGTCCACCCGCAGTGTAGCCTGGCAGCTTGCAGAGCCAGCAGAGTTGGTTGCTGTCACCTTGTACACACCAGAGTCCTCGAGGAGAGTATCTCTGATGTACAGGACATAGTAGTCAATGTCCTCCTGTATGACAACGACCTTTGGACCAAACTGAAGTGGATGACTGTCCTTCTCCCATTTCAGAGTGGGAGTTGGGATTCCTGAGACTCTGAGCTCGAAGCGGACGCTATGTCCCTCAACACAATCAACATTAGCCAGCAGGCGTTTGAACATGGGCCTCATAGTTTCCTCCATTACAGGATGGGGTGTCACAGTGAGACGGGCTTTGCAGCTGTCTTCTCCAAACTTGTTGTGGGCCATGACGGTGTATTCTGCATCATCAGTTACGTCCAGGTTGTGGATCCTCAGCTGGTAAAGACCCTTATCGCTGGTGAACGTGTACTTGGTGTCATCTTCACCTGGCTTGATTTTCTCTCCATTCTTGAGCCATGTGACATGAGGCTCCGGGTGCACGGTAATGGTGACACCGAAGCGCACATCTTCACCGATGTAGGCAGAGCGATTGTAGAGAGGCAAAGTGAACTCTGGTGGTCTCTGCAAGAGTTTCGTCTTGTCGATTCTCTTCCTCAGTTTCTTGATGGTGCGACTAAGGTAGTACTCTCTGATGCTCCTCACTGTCTCAACAAAGAGCTCTCCGTAAGCACTGTCCTCTCCATCGTCACTCACCACCTTGCACCTGTACACACCATCATCACTCTCTTCAATGTCCTTTACATAGATGCTGGCAAAACCATTGCTGTAAGTGATTTCATACTTGGCGCTTGCATGTAGCTGACGGGTACCGTGATACCATGTCACCTGTGTACTCTTGTCAAAGTTGGTGATGCTACAAGTAAATCTGACATGGCCACCTTCTTCAGCTGAACCATGCATGACTGGACCACTGCGGAGGCCATGGTACTCAGTTCCAATCTTCACTCTACCCACAGCCAATCCTCTCTGGTTCTTGAAGGCGCCACCGTAGGCCACACGAGCTGATGATACAATGGTATCTACCCTCTTTACCAGAGTCTGGTAGTACCTTCTGTGTCTCAGTGTCCTAATGATCTTGTTGCTGACATGCTCAATCTTCATCTTGAGCCATGGGTGCTCCAGAGCCTCGTGGGCTGTCATACGGAGCTTCATGTCCTTGACTAAAAGTCTGTCTATAAAGTCCATAGCTTCCAAGCTGATGTCCTTGAATGCTTCACTGTCAAAGATGTACTCGCAGTTGGAGATGTTCTCAATCATCTTTGTAGTGGACTCTGCTGCAAATGGATTAAGGCCACTAAGCAAAACGTAGGCCATTACGCCAACAGACCACATGTCAGTGGCTGTTGTGACCAGGTCATGACGGTGGACCTCAGGGCCGCAGTACTCGGGAGCTGAGAACAGCATTCTGATGTTTTCTCCTGGCACCAGCAGCCTAGCCTGGCCCATCTCAATAATCTTTATGGTGGTGCTTTTCCTGGTGGTGAAGACAATGTTGTCTGGGCGGATATCAAAGTGGCCGAAGTTGTGGCTATGCAAGAACTTGAGGGCAGAGCAGACTTGTCTCAGGTACCGGACAATCTCCTGCTCTGTCAGCTCGAAGTTGCACGTGCCAAGGCGCTCAAAGATGTCAACTCCAGAAATGAATTCAAAGATGAGGATAATCTCCTCCATGCTTTCAAAGTATTCATGTAGATAGATGATATTCTTGTGCCTTGCTATGTTAAGGGCCTCAATTTCTCTGAGAACCAACTCGCGGTCGGTTCCTCTGACCTTGATGAACTTGGCCATGAAGGTCTTCTTTGTGGCAATCTCCGTGCAGCGGTGGACCACTCCAAACTGGCAGCGAGAGAGTTCCTCAGAGATGATGTACTTGGAGGACAGCTCCTTCACCTTGTAGAACAGAGCCTCCTCCTTGGTGACCTCTCTGGCTTCATCCACTTCCTCGTCATAATTCCTAATCACAGACTTGTCCTCCTTTGTGGTGATGGGCTCAGTTGGCTCAGAAGGATGGCTCAGGCCAAACTCGTTTTCAGCAATGACGCGGAACTGGTACTTGGTCTTTCCAAATATGTTGATGATGGTGATGCTGCAGTCAGTGGTCTGTCCAGCTCGGATCCACCTGTCAGCAGTGGTGGGACACTTCTCCACAATGTAGCTAATGATGTCACTTCCACCATCACTGGCAGGGGGTTCCCAGGTCAAGGTGATGGAGTCCCGAGCAATGTCACTGACAACCAGTCCCTTTGGAGCATCAGGTATGTCAGCAACGTTCACCTCAATTGTTTGCTTGTCTGTACCAAACCTGTTCTTTGCTGTAATGATGTAGTAGCCAGTATCCTTCCTCTCCATTCCCTTCATGAACACCAGAGAGGTGAAAGATCTGGTGGTGATGACTTGGTAACGAGGAGAGTTAGAGAGGATCTCCTGACCCTTCTGCCAAACGACTGCTGGCTCAGGCTTGCCAGAGATGGGGATCTTGATGGTGATGCGCTCACCACAGACAGCATGGACTGCTCCCATTCCCTGAAGCTCCTCAGGCAGGTGGATCCTAGCAGGAACTGGAATTCAAATGACAAAAAGCATTAGTTTGATTTCTTTAAGATTATTTTTCTTTTTAAGGAACTGCAGCTGTAGAGGACATCACTCAATGGATACTGGAAAAAAATGAGCGATCATTAATTTACACTATCAAAATGATATCATTACCTTCAACCTCAAGGTTGGCCGTTGTAGAGATGGACCCTGAGGGGTTGGTTGCTCTGACTTGGTAAACTGCGACATCATTCTCATCAGCGGCAGTGACGATCAGCTGGTAGTAGCCTCCCTTGAACTCCAAGGCTTTGATCTTGGTTCCATCTGCCTGGATCTCCTTTCCATTGCGGTACCATTTCACCAAAGGTTTTGGATGTCCCATCACCTTGTAACAGGAAAAATAACCAAGTTAAATAATGCTTGTGGTGATGGAATTGGGTGACTGAATGAAACTGATGTCAGTCTTCTCAATGGGTTCTTGGTATCCCTTCAACACTTACACTACAACCACTTGTAGTTTTATCATTTCTAGACCTTCATGAACATAGACACAGCATGTGAATTTGTGAAAGCTAATGCAATGTAGCTGAAATTAAGTACCTTGGTGACAAATGTGGCATTGTTGTGGTATTTGATGGTCATGTCCCTGATCTCCTCCCTGAACGCGGGAGCACGAGGAGCCTGGTCGGACTTGGGGACAATAGGTGCTGAAATCTCACTCCAGTCGCTCTCACCGCCCATGTTCTCACACTTGACGCGGAACTCATACTCAAAGCCCTCGATCAAGGCTTTGACCTCAAAGCTGGTCTCGGCAATCTTCTTACTGGTTACTGACATCCACTTGTTCTGCTTCTTCTCACGTTTCTCCAGGTAGTAGCCGGTGATTTTAGCTCCACCGTCGCTGGTTGGAGGTTTCCAGCAGACGACACAGGAGTCCTTGGTGGAGCTGATGATGAAGGGCTGTTGTGGGATGCCAGGTTTTTCTAAGAAATAAACAGGGAATGTTACTGTAGTGCTCTACATATCTGAAGTTCGTCCTGCCTCTCTGCAATGACATTACAGAGGCAAAACAACTTACCAAATGGACTCTTGATGATGACCACCGATGGGATCTCCAGGGACTCACTGACTCCATATTGGTTCTGGGCAGAGACTCTGAAGTAGTAGCCGGCGTTCTCAGTCAGGTTGGGGACACGGCATGTGGTGCCAGAAACGGAGGAGGACACCAGGTGCCACTGCTCGCCTTCTTTGGCCTCGCGTTTCTCCACAATGTAGTTGGTAATCATGGAGCCTCCGTCGTCCTTCGGTGTCTTCCAGCTGATGACAACTGAGCTCTTCAGCAGAGCCTCAACAATAACAGGGCCCTCAGGGGCGCATGGTTTATCTGGGGAAAAAACAGAACAAAAAAAGGAATAAGTAACAGCTCTTGTGTTTTATTCAAATACATACATGTAGTAATGGTTATTCGCTGGCTGATACTGGAAAAAAACCTAAAGATAATATAGATGTCTTCACTGTAGGATCATATTATTTGATATTTAAACCTGTTGTCAGTTGTCTAGTATTACCTTGGATTTCAACACGGAGCACGGTGTCGATGGTTCCAAATACATTGCTGAGCTGCACCTTGTAGCGACCAGCGTTGGTCTTCCTCTGGGCGTTCCTTACCACCAGGTGGGTGTAGCTTTCGGTGTTTTCAATAATAACATTCTCGGATGCGTTCAGAGGCTTCTTGCCATAGAACCACATGATCTGGGGGATGGGACGTCCAATGTAGACAACATGGAGACGGAGGCTGGTGCCAGCTCCAGCGTAGTACTTCTCCTTCAGAGGGAAGCCAGGGTGGAACTGCGGCGGCGCCTGCAGGCGCAGTTTGCCACTGGTCTCGATCTCTCCGGCTTCGTTGATGGCCCTGCAGGTGTACAGGCCCTCATCTTCCTGCTCGTCTGTCAGGATGCTCAGGGAGTGGTTGCGGCCATCTGAGCTCATCTTGTACTTACGGCTCTGGATCAGCTCTTTACCGTAACGGTACCACTTGATCTCAGGCAGAGGTCTTCCAATGATGCCACAGGTGAGAGTGCCGGACTCGCCAAGCTTGGTGGTTACATCTTGGATCTCTTCCTTCAAAGCTGGGGCCTCACCAACTGCAAAAGCAAATGCCAAGCTTGATTTAATCTGAGTTTTTATGCTTTTTCCTACCTCTGTGTGTACTGTACATAAGGTATGCTGACATGCAAACATCTTTATTTAGTAACATGAAATTCAACTTCACATCTAGTGTTCAACTTCGTAAGGACCAACGTCACATTACAAAGTGAGTGAGATTTATTTCTAAATTCTGCAGCAGCTCACCGCTCAGTTTGGTCTTGATGCCCATGGGCGTGCGGCGAGGTCGGCTCAGTCCAGTCTCATTCTCAGCAAAGATTCTGAACTCGTACTCGGTGGCCTCCATCAACCCGCCCATGGTGAACTGACGATCCTTGGAGCGCTCTTTGTTACATTTTTTCCAGGCACTTTCTCCAGCCTGCCTGAACTCAAGCCAGTAGCCCAGAATCTCCTTGCCGCCGTCATGCTCTGGCCTGAGCCAGTGGATGGTGATGGAGTCCTTGGTGATGGAGATGATGTCGATCTCCCCTGGTTGGCTGGGTTTGTCTTGAAGGAGAGAGACAAGAGCAGATTAATACTCTTACAGAGAGTTTAAGAGAAAGAGTGTTAAAACCAATTCTACATAGTCCCACAAATTAACTAAAATTATCAAGAGCTAAAAAAAATGTCCTTAAAATTCACTTTATTACTCACCAATTTATTCATGCAGAAATTGGTATCATATGATATAAACTCACCAAATGGATCTTTGCAGACCACAGACTCTGAGGCAGGACCAGGCTCGCTCTGCCCGACGTCATTCTGAGCCACCACTCTAAACATGTACTCAGCATCAGGGATGAGACCGGTGACGTTGTACATGGTGGTGGTGATGTGGGTCTTGTTGTGTCGGACCCACTTCTCTGTCGAAACCTCTCTTCTCTCCACATAGTATCCCGTGACGCGGGAGCCTCCATCATCCCGGGGCCGGGCCCAGGACAGAGACACCGTGGTCTTTGTCACGTCCATAATCTCTGGTGGGTTGCCGGGAGGTTCTGGTGCGCCTGGAGGTAAAGCAAGTTGTTAGGGAAATCAGTGTTTACAACAACAATTGTAAACACACGTACTGACATCAGAATTACAGATATATGGAAATGTGTCTGTTAAGTAAATTACTTGACCAACATGTAGACAATGCAACTTTTGACAAACATCAGTTGAGACTACAAACTGTAAACAATTGCAGAAAAAATACTCACAAAGTGGTGTTTTTGGTGTGACAGCCTCATCAGACTTGAGAGATCTGCTGATGCCAAACTGGTTTTCGGCAGAAACCCTGAAGTGGTACTGCACGTTCTCCTTCAGACCCTTCACCACCAGAGAACTCTCAGTTACCCTGGAGTCGACCGTGTACCAGGCAGCCTTGGGTACCTCCCTTCTTTCCACAACGTATCCCAGAATGTCGGAGCCGCCATCATCTGATGGTGGCCTCCAGCTCACCCGCACTGATCTGACTTGAATGTCATCAAACTCCAGAGGGCCCTCTGGGGCATCAGGGCGACCAATCACCTTCACCTGGAGGCAAGAGATATGTAAAAAGTTTAGTTCAAACTCTTAAAAGTACATGCATTTTTTTTGTTTTACGTCTGATCATGAAGTTTCTGCTGGATGAGTCGCTCACCTTGATGTACACTGCCTTCCTGCCACATTTGTTCTCCAGTACCAGGTCATAGGTACCAGTGTCGTCTTTGTGTGCCTCTTTGATGACCAGCTCGGTGATGTCATCATGGGTGGCGATCATGGCCCGATGAGAGATGTCACGACCGTCCTTGGTCCACTTGCATATAGGGATAGGTTTACCCTTGATGGGCACAGACAGATGAACGACTCCGCCTTGCCGCACCACATAGCCCTCCTCGTATTTACGATCAAGCACGTAGTCGGGATAATCTGAAGAAGACAGAGAATAAGTTTGTGTCATTTAAATTACCGGTCAAGTCAGTAAAATAATGTTTATTTGACTGCAAAATCAAACTATAAATTATGGTATTTTACCAAGCATCTCCTGGACTTTAACCACTCCAGGAATCTCAGCGGGCTCCCCAGAACCACCAGCATTGCAGGCAATGATCCTGAACTTGTACTCGGCGCCCTGGGGCATGTGAGTAAGGGTGTAATCGCACATCTTTGTGGGCGTGGTGTTGCACAGCGTCCATTCCACCTGGTCCACCTTCTGCATCTCGATAAAGTACCCAGTAACAATAGAACCACCCTCCTCTTCGGGTGGCAGCCAGGCCAGAGATACTGAAGACCTGGTGGTGTCAGTGACTCTGGGCTGAATTGGAGGACCTGGAGGCTCTGTTACAAAACACAGAGACTTTTGGTTAATATTCTGACTCCACACTTTGAAGATTCATCTAAAATCGTGAGTTTTGCAACACGTACCAATGGGATCCATGGCAACAGTGATGGCAGAGCTCTCGCTGGGTTTGCCGGCTCCTCTGGAGTTGACGGCAGTGATACGATGTTCATACTCCAGGCCCTCAATCAGGCCAGAGGAGCGGTACCTGGTCATGGTGACAAGGTTCTTGTTGATCTTCAGCCACCTGTCAGAATGAGCCTCCTTACGCTCAATGATATAGCCGGCAATGGTGGAGCCACCATTGTCCACAGGTGGTTGCCAGGTCAGGGTCATGCCCTCATGAGTGACATCAAGCACCTCTGGCCTGCTGGGAGGTCCAGGGATGGCTACACATGAAATCAAATGAATAGATCAATTGAAATACTGCAGGGCCAAAAATAACAAGTAAATAAAAGAGATTCATGTGAAGTACACATATAAATGAAATAACATACAGAGGAACAGAAAGACTACACTTATGATAGGAAGAGAACTCACTCTTTTCACTCTTGCACTCCACCACCTCTGACTGCAGGAAGCCACCAACACCAAAGCGATTCATGGCTGCAACACGGAACACGTACTCGGTTCCCTCAGTGAGTCTGGTGAACTTGAAGCAGGGTCGGGTCACAGACTCTGAGATGGTGACCCAGCCTGGGCGGTGGGCATCGCGCTGTTCCACCACATAGCCGCTGACGTTGGCACCACCGTCCTTCTCTGGGGGTTCCCAGCTGATTGTGACCGATACGCCGTCATTCTCCTCTATTTTCACCGGTCCAACTGGGATGCCAGGTTTGTCTGGATGGGCACAAGAAGTCGTGAGTTTGAATCTAGGAATTTTTTTAATGCAATAATTGTACTGTGAGAAACACAACTTATTCATGTACAACCTTCATTTGTCCTTACCCAGAATGATGACCTTGATGACCTCGGTTGCCATGCCAATGGCATTCTTCACCTCAAGTCTGTAGTCTCCTGTGTCGTTGATGGTGGTCTCACGAATGACGAGGTGAGTGTATTTTCCGTTGCTGTCAATCTTGATGCGGTCCAGGGTGTCCTTCAGTTTGACACCACCAAAGAACCAGGAGCAGACTGGCTGTGGCTTGGCCTTTATGGGGATGTTGAGGTCAATGGGTTTGCCACGGTGCACATGGACGATCTTCTGAGGAATGCTGGTCATGTCAATCTTGGGCATCACTGGAAAACACAGGACAGAAATGATGAGTTTAATATATTTGATTGATTTCTGTGAATTCTGTCAAGTTTCAGTGAAGGCAAAAGTGGTTGTGTGATGATTTGTGGCTGTGTGTCTTACCCTTGATATCCTGGATGGTGACAGGAGTGACAGTGTCCATGGGCTCGCTGGCTCCCCTGCTGTTGGTGGCTCGCAGCCTGAAAAGGTACTGGTCGTTCTCCGTCAGAGACTGGATGGTGTGCTGGGTCACTGAGGCTTTGACTGTTGCAACGGTACTCCACCTGTCCGAGCCTGCCTTGCATGCCTCGATGATATATCCTGACAGCCTGCTGCCACCATCGTATAGTGACTTCTCCCAGTGCAGAGTGACTGAGGACTTGGTGACATCAATGACCTGGAGGTTCTGAGGCACTGACGGCACATCGCACACCAGCACAGACTCGGATGTCTCACAGGGCTCGCCAACACCATATATGTTCTCTGGCAGGACTCTGAAGAAGTAGTGCACTCCCTCCTCCAGACCAGTGATCCTGAACAGGGTCTTCCTACACTCAGTGGTGACGGTCTTGTATGACTTCATGTTGGCTTCACGCTTCTCTATGATGTAGTTGCTGACATGAGCACCACCGTCAATGCTGGGGACGTCCCAGGTGATCACGACAGACTCCTTGGTGTAGTCCTTGACGTTCACAGAACTTGGAGGACCAGGAGTGTCTGCAGGAGAGAGATGAGTTGAGGAAGAGAAGATATTAGTGTGTTTTTACAAGTGTCTTTACGTGTACCTTTTTATAAAGATTCAGCCTGGAATATTTGGCATCTGTTAAGACTTGGGATGACATACCGTAGACCTTAACCAGGATGGTGGCAGTTTTCTTGCCGGATGGGTTCTCTGCCTCCACAACGTATTTTCCAGAGTCGTAGCGGTTGACCTTCTCCACCATCAGTGAGGTGTAGCTGTCAGTGGTCTCAATGTAGCCGCGACTCTGCAGCTCCACACCTGTCTTCCTCCAAGCAACTACTGGTAATGGCCGGCCGGAGACAAATACAATCAAACGCAGGGTTCCTCCAGCACGCAAACACACTGTTTTCTTCAGGTCCTCGTGCAGCTCCAGGTCTGGCATTTCTGAGAGGGTCGAACAGAGTAAAGGGAGAGTCTGATGATGCTGCAACTGTCATGTAACAAGCTGGAATATGGGACTGATAAAGACTCCAAATTCAAGAATTAGCTGTTGTGACTCACCAACTTTCTCCAGAGGCTCAACCTCGGCACTAGGTTCACTGAACTCGCCAGTGCCTTTGTTGTTGACAGCGGCTACTCTGAATCTGTACTTCTTATTGGCTGCCAGGCCGGCGGCCACATACTCTGTGTTCTTGATGGCTTTGGCGTTGGCACGGTACCACTGCTCAGAACCCTCCTCTAGGATCTCCACAAAGTAGCCGGTGACGTCTGAGCCGCCGTCGTACATGGGCCTGGTCCAGGTCATGCTGATGCTGTGCTTGGTTGTGTCAGTGATACGAGGTACTGATGGAGGAGCTGGGGTATCTGGGAGTACACAGACATAAATATGTTGTATTTCTACTTGTCCAAACATCATTCCATCAAATGGAAAATAATCAATTTCTTGATAAAATTTTGGAATCTAAACGAGAATTTAAAATAAAATTTCAGCTCTAAGACGGTCACCTTTTGCATCAGTTAAGGTTTTTGAGTAAAATCTCTTACATGTGGGGTCTTTGCAGAGGATGTATGCCGAGGCGTCACTTGGATGGCTGTCTCCAGCAGCGTTGACAGCTGTCACTCTGAACTGGTACTCGCTTCCCTCCAGCAGGCCGGAGATCTTCAGACGGGTGTCATAGATGGTGTAATTCTTATTCACTCGAGTCCACCTGGTCCAAAAGAGAAATGAAAGTAGAAGGAGATTATGAGAATCAATATTTCAGAAAGTGGAAACTAAAATCTGTCCTTTTGGTTCTTCATTAGTTGGTCCCACCTGGTGCTGCTCTTCTCTCGTTTGTCTACCAAGTAGGTTTTGATCTCGCTGCCTCCGTCACTCTCGGGCTTCAGCCACTCAATGATGACATGCTCCTTGCCGACTGCTGTAGCCTCTGGAGTGCCTGGCTGAGATGTGATGGCTGAGGAAGAAGGGCAGAACAGGTCACGGAAATAAGTTTTTGCTCTGTTACATGATGCCTTATCAGATAATTGATTTCAAAATCTTGCTAACTGTGTACAAATCACTCTTTGGCTCAGCACTCAAATACATCTCTGACATTCTTGTGACCTATGAAACTTCTATGGCACTGAGCACATCTGCGGTTGGCTGACTGACCTTTTCCAAGAGTCAGGATAAAACATGGTGAAGCAGCACAAACCTGGAATAACCTCCCAGATGCTATTAGACAGCCCCGACCCTGAACACTCCTGAGTCAAAGCTAATTTGGTTCCTTTATTTGTGCATATTCCACCCTGTAATGACTGCAAACTTATTTCTAAACTCCATTTTACATTATTTTAAATGACTGTCTGCACTTTTTCTGATTTTAATTAACAATAGACGGTTGCTATGGCACCATCATCAGGAAAATTTTGTTTGGAAGAAAAGGTAAATTTTGCCGCTTACTGTAGGCGTTCCTGGCAATGACAGGCTCGGATTCCAAAGGAACTCCAGGCCCGTACTTGTTGACTCCTCTAACTCTGAAGATGTACTCATTGTTCTTGATTAGCCTGGTGCTGACGCACGACAGCGTCTTGCACTCGGTCTCCATAGCAACCCAGTTGAGGCGGCTGGTCTCGCGACGCTCCACGATGTAATGGGTGACACTGTCTCCACCGTCCTCCAGAGGGATCTTCCAGGACACTGTACACTTCTCCTCCGTCACTCTGCTGATCACGAGCTTATCAGCCGGGGCTCCAGGAGTGTCTGGAGGACAGAAAGCGAGAGTTACAGGCAGTTCACACAGTCCAGTGGCAAATACATCTACTGCTGCTCTGTTACCATGCAGCAGTGTTTAAAATGATGTGGTGAGAGCTTAATTTATGTGATTTTTTTTTGGCTGCTCACCCAGAACTTTGACGCTGACGGCAGCGGTCTTGATTCCACTGGCGTTCTTGACAGTCAGGATGTATCTGCCTGTGTCGTATCTGTCACAGTTCTTGATAACAGCCATGGCTCTGGTGGCGGTGTAGGTCAGTGAGTATTTCTCTCCAAGCTCCAAAATCTTGTCGCCCTTCGACCAGTATACTGTAGGTTCTGGTTTACCGCCCACAGTGCCATCCAGGACCAGGTCGGAGCCGGCCATGACGGTGACAGTCTCGCCCACCAGCCTGCTGTCCAGCTCGGCTTTTGGAGGCGCTGCAGTGAAAAAGACACGATTAGATCTCATCTCTCATTCTCAATTCAGTTTTTCCCAGTTTTCCATCTATAAATAATATTCTATGCTTTATAGAGGAGGAAATGATCAGAAGCCTAAATGATGGCAACTTTTAGATTCAGAGCTCATGGTTACCTACAACCTCCTAAATTTAAAATAAAAATGCAAATCCTAATTGTAATGACTTACAGTATTCATCCTTGCATGTGACCGGTCCAGTGACCTCAGAGGGTGCACTGTGGACACCGGCAGCGTTCTTGGCAATGACACGGTATTCGTAGGTCTCTCCCTCTCCCAGGTTGCTGACAGTGAAGTAGTTCTCGCTGATAGTTGTGTAGTTGCACTTGAGCCAGCGATTGTCGTCCCACTCATCCGTACTGTAGACTTTTCTCTCCACCACATAACCAACAATCTTGCTGCCGCCATCGTTGAATGGCACGGTCCAGCACAACGACACAGAGGAGCGGGTGATGTCGGTCACCTCGGGTTTACCAGGAGGATCTGTAAAGGGAAAAGTTTATTATAAAATTGTAATGCAGCTTTAACCACACAGGCTTTTCTGAACCAACTGTTTTACCTGAACAAGGTAAACAGGAAAAGGTGCTATATGGGTGTAATCAGATTAACTAATTAGGGTCTTGATCGACCAAAAAAGTTTTTGTTGATTATTTGTGAGCTGATGAATATGTCATTGCTTTATGTGGTTAAGTCATAGAAGTTCCCCTCACCAACAGGATTGAGTGCCACCACAGGTCTGGAAGCCTCGCTGGCCTTGCTGAGTCCGGCAATGTTCATGGCGTAGACCCTGAACTGGTACTCCAGGCCCTCAATCAGGTTGGACACCTTGTACTGGCACTCCAGGCAGGGCAGTTTGTTCTCCCTCACCCACAGGATGGTGTTTCTCTCCTTCTTCTCAATCCAGTAGCCTGTCACCTTGCTGCCACCGTCGGCGTATGGCAGGTCCCATTTGATGCTGATGGCATTAGCAGATACAGACACCACATCTGGGCGAGTTGGAGGACTCGGAGGAACTGTGGAAATAAAGTGCAGGTGAAAAAAGGGATTCTCTATTTGACCTGGACCTAAATGTTGTACAAAATATGTTAAACCTTCATATGTATAAAACAGGATGTGTGTTTACTTTTGTATAATTGTTGGTCAAAACTCACCAAATGGATGCTCAATGACAACAGCAGCAGACTCAATGGACTTGCTGACTCCGAATTTGTTCTCAGCGCACACTCTGAAGGTGTACTCCATATACTTGGTAAGGTGAGTCACTTTGATGGTAGTTCTCTTCACACTGGAGTTTACTACTTGCCAAGAGGCAGAGCCAGACTCTCGTTTTTCCACGATGTAGTTCGTAATTTCAGAGCCACCATCATCAGCTGGCTCGGACCAGGACAGAGAGCAGGACTCTGAGGAGACTCCAGAAATCTCCACAGGGCCTGTGGGTGGACTTGGTCTGCCAACAACAACCACTGTCACTGTGAACGTCTTCACACCAGCAGCATTCTCCAGGACCAGGTAGTACTTGCCGCTGTCGCTTCTCTTGCTATCTCTCACCATCAAAGTGGTTTCCTCTTTTGTGGATCTGATGACAACTCTGTCGGACTCCTTTAGCTTCATTTCCTCCAGCTTCCAGGTGATCTTGGGTGCAGGCCTGCCACTGATGGGGATGTTGATTGTAAAGGTGTTGGAGAGCTTGCAGATGATGAGCTGGTTGGTGATGCTGCTGAGGTCAGCAGTTGGCTCGATGCGAGGCTCCTTAATGACCACAGAGCTGAATGTGCCCTGAGGTTCGCTGATTCCAGCGTCATTCTTGGCCTTGACTCTGAAGTCATACTCTGTGTTCTCAATCAGACCCTCCAATAGCATCTTCTGGGATTTGGTCTCTCCACCAACAACCCAGCGGTCAGTGCCTTTAGCTCTGAATTCAACAATGTAGCCTCTGATGCGGCTGCCTCCATCATGCTCGGGCTTCAGCCACACCAGGGAGGCAGAGGAGTTTGTGGTGTCGACAACATCCAGTCTCTTGGGTGGTGCGGGTTCTTCTGTGGCAATGACGGGCTCTGTCATCTCGTGTGGTTCTCCCTGGCCATACTGGTTAACAGCAGTCACCCTAAACAGATATGGCACACCAATCTCCAGACCAGTGACCCTGAGTGTCTGGCGAGAGGACTTGCTGCTGACCTCCTGCCAGGCCAGGCGGCTGGCTTCGCGCTTGTCCACTATGTAGTGGTGGATTCGGGATCCACCATCATTAGTGGGGGCATCCCACATAACTGTCAAGGCTCCACGGGTAACATCTTTGAAGGTGATAGCTCCTGGAGGCCCGGGAGTGTCCAGCACTTTGACAGTGAATGTGATGGACTTTTGTCCGCTGTTGTTCTCCAGGGAAAGGGTGTATTTGCCAGCTTCATACCTAGTGCAGCCCTCGATGGTTAGTGTAGAGGAGGAATCAGTGGTGTTAATGTCAGCCATGACAGGCAGCTCACCATCCACCTTAGACCAGGTGGCAAGAGGAGCTGGCTTGCCGCGGAAGGCAATATGGAGGACAACTGTTCCACCATTCTTTACGATGTGAGTCTGCTTGAATTTGGCAGCAATGTCGATCTCAGGTAGTGTAAGTCTGTCCAGAGCTTGAACAGCGCTGGGCATCACTGAAGGATCGCTCTCTCCGCATCCATTCACAGCACTGACCCTGAACTTGTAGAACTCTCCAGGAACCAAGCCCTTCACGGTGTAGCTGGTGTGGATGCAAATCTGGCTGTTTACTCTGTGCCACTCCTCCAGACTGGCCTTACACATATCGATATTGTAGCCAATTATTTCCAGACCGCCATCGAATACTGGTTTGGTCCATGTCAGGCTGACAGAGGTCTTCGTGGAGTCAGTGACCTGGATAACAAAAAAAGAGCATAGTTTAAAGTTTAATATCTACATTATGATTTCCTTTGTTGCCTTTTCTCTATATTCTTGTTTCCTACTTCAAAGTTATCTGTTCTATAATAGTGCCAAATTCCATTTGCTGATTTTCAATATCAGTACTGATAATTTCAAACAGCTTTCCATTAACTAATAAATCTGACAGTATATGTGTATTTGGCACTCAGTTCAGCTTTGTGTTTACTGTGAAATGAAACCAAGGAAAAACTGGACAAGAATTTGACGATTGACCTGAACACATTTGGATGAATGTTTCTTCTCTTTGAAATCCATGCAGTGTTACTGAAATCCTACCTTGACTAATGTGGGGTTACTGGGAGCACTGGTTGGTTCTCTACATTTGAAGAGCCTGGAGGTACTGCTGGCCGGTCCGATGCCAGCGCCATTTTCAGCCATTACACGGAACTCATACTCATTGCCCTCAGTGAGGTTGGTGACACGATGTCTTAGCTCTGTGATGGGTCTCTTCGAGGAAACCTTCACCCAATGCAGGCTCTTCTTCTCTCTCCTCTCCAGAATGTAGTGTTTGATCTCATTGCCTCCATCTGACCTTGGTCTGGTCCAGCACATGGTGATGCTGTTTCCAGTTATATGGGTGGCATCTGGGGTACCTGGGGCATCAGGCACAGCTAAGGGGAAAAGCAGAAAACATCGCATGTTATGAAAGTCAAGTTGTGAATGAAAAGGCCTTTTGTCATTTGTTTTCTGTCAATATTCAAGTGCAATCGATTGGGTTACATCTTTAACTTTTGGTCAGTATGTCAAACAGTAAATACTCCTGAGTGACTTTACTTACTGTACTGCATCTGTGCAATGAAGGGATCAGAGTCCAGTGGTTTGCCAACACCAAACTTGTTGACAGCAGAGATTCTGAATTGGTATTCATTCCCTTTGATGAGGTTGGTGGCATTGTAAGAACAGGCCTCGCATTTGGAGGTGACCAAGGCCCAGGTGATCCTGGATGTCTCCCTCTTCTCCACCACATAGTGGGTAATGGCGGCACAGCCATCGTTCTCTGGCGGGTTCCACCAAACGGTGCACTTATCAGCTGTGATACCCGTGAAACGGACGGGACCCTCAACAGGTCCAGGGGTATCTGAAGGGAAAGGAAGGAGTTACATTGAAAATGGTTATAAAAAGGTTTTAAAATGTTTATAATGTTAGACATTAAAACATAACTGTGTGTTTACCAACCTTGTACTCTGACGTTGACTTCAGCCTTCCTGGTACCAGAGCTGTTCTTGGCCTCTATGGTGTAGATTCCACGGTGGTTTCTGTCAGCATCACGAACAAATACACTGCTGGTGCCAATGCCGGTGGTGATCTCGATGTCAAACATGGTCCTTTTGTCAATCTCTTTGCCATCCTTGTACCAGATAATCTGGGGGACGGGACGTCCAGTGATGCTGCAGTTGAGCTTAATGTTCTCACCGGCCCTCAGGGTGAGCACCTGCTCTGGAGACCATATGACATCCGGAGGAACTGGAGATGCAAAGAGAATGAGCAAATGAGGAATCAGCATAATCAAAGGGATGTAAGAAATCTATTCATTATGATAATTTATCTTTTCTTCAATTTGTAAATACTTACTGCTCTCATCCTTGGTCATAATGTATCCAGAGGAGTTGGATGGTGGACTGACCGTGCCTATGGCATTCCTGGCAATGACTCTAAACTCGAATCGGTCTCCAGGAGCCAGACCAGTTACAGTGAACTGGGTCTCAGAGATATCAGTGAAGTTGCATCGCAGCCATTTGCCTCTACCTTGGCGCCTCTCCACACTGTAGGCCACAATTTTGCTGCCACCATCCTTCTTGGGAATGTCCCATTGCAGGGTGACTGAGTCTCTTGTTGTGTCGATGCAGACAGGGGTGCCAGGTGGATCTAATTGAAAAGAGAGAAAAGCAGTGCTTGGTGTGAAGTCCTGAAGTAAAACAGGAACAAACAAGATCTACATCAATCTTTGCTTCCAGCGTTTGCAAGGCTAAACACAAATTAAACTGATATTTATCTTCTTATATGACAATGGGCAAAACCGCAAATAAAGCATACTGCCCAAATGTGGGACCGCTTCTTTAAGTACAAAGTTATTCCTCAACATAGATAAATGTAGTCTTTAACGTATACCTACCAACAGGGGAGATAGCAAGTGCATGTTTGCTCTGTTCACTGACAATGCTGAGTCCAGCGTTGTTCTCAGCATAGACTCTGAAGGAGTACTCCAGACCCTCCATGAGACTAATTATCCTGTACTCTCTGTTGGAGATGATGGTGGAGTTCACCTTCTCCCACAGGAGGCTGTTCCTGTCCTTCTTTTCAATATGATAGCCCATAATGGGTGATCCTCCGTCAAAGCCGGGGGCCTCCCACTTGATGGTCATGCCATCACTGGTGATGTTGAAGGCTACTGGTTTTCCAGGAGGCCCTGGTGGTTTGTACTGGTGCTGGGCAACAACGTCTGAAGAGATGAGGGGTTCACTGACTCCATACTTGTTCTCTGCGCGGACTCTGAACTGGTAGTGAGTTCCCTTGACAAGGTTGGGAATCTTGAATGTGGTCCTGACAACACTGGAGCAGACCATCTTCCATACGGCTTGGGAAGCCTCGCGTTTCTCCACACTGTAGCAGGTGATCTCACCACCTCCATCCTCCTTCGGCTCATCCCAGGAAATGATGATACTTTGGGCTTTAATCTCATCATAGCGTATGGGACCAACAGGCACTGAGGGGGGTCCCAGGGTGATCACATTAATATCAAAGAAGTTCTTGATGACTCTGTTATCCAGAACCAAGGTGTACTGGCCAGCATGCTCCTTCTTAACTCCTCTGACTGTGATCGCAGTCTTGTTGTCAGTGGTCCTGAAGCGAATCTTATCACTTTCCTTCAGAGGTATGTTATCCTTTAGCCAGCTGATGGCAGGTCTTGGTTTACCCTTGAAGGGTAACTCAATGTGGATATTCTGACCAATACGAACAGCAACCTCTCCATTGGGGTAGTCACTGAGGTTGGCCACGGGTGGAATGATAAAGTCCTTCACTACAATCGGTCCAATCTGGGAAAAGTCACTGTTGCCCTTCTCATTCTTGGCCATTACTCTGAAGTCCATGATAGCGTTCTCCTTGAGTCCTGTCACCTCGCAGCTTAAACGCTTGCATGTTGCTCCCAAAGTCCAGGTGGGATCTTCATCGGTTCTCTTCTCAATGATGTATTCAGTGATGTAGCTGCCGCCATCATGGTCAGGTCTAGTCCACTGCAAGGTAACAGAGGTCTTTGTAGAGTCCGCCATCACCAGGTTTTTAACTGCTCCAGGAGTTTCAGTGGCTCTTACAGGCTCAGTAGTTTCACAGGTGTCGCCCACACCGTACTCATTTTCAGCAGATACACGGAAGAAGTAAGCCACATCCTCCTCCAGGCCAGTCACCTTGTAAGTTGTGTTAGGACACTCAGCAGTGATCACCTGGTAAGCCTTCATGGTGGAAGCCTTCTTCTCAACAATGTAATTGGTGACAGAGGAACCGCCTTCGATGAGAGGAGCCTCCCAGCTGAGAGTCAGCTTTCCCCTTGTCACGTTCTTGACCATCAGTTTCTGGCAGATGGCTGGACTGTCCAGAACCTTTAGGGAAACGGTAATTATCTTGGGCTCTCCCACGCCATTCTCAATCTCCAGCAGGTACTTGCCGCGGTCATCACGGGTGACCTTGGGGATGAGGAGTGTGGTGGCTCGCTCAGTGCTAGTGATGGTGTAGCGGTTGTCACCAGCAATGTTGCGGTCGCCACGGCGCCAGGTGACATTGGGGGTGGGGCGTCCCTTCAGGGGAATAAACACCTCTACGTCACGGCCAGCTCTGGCTGTGTACTGGGTTGTCATGGGAACATCCAAGTCCAAATCAGCCTCCTCTGTTGGAGAGAGGTATACACAAACAGGAAGGAGCAGTAATTAATAATGACAGAAATATGCATCAAAAGGAAATAATACATTTACACAGTATAGCAATCAATGGCAATAATTAGAAGCTGTAAAAATGATAGAAAATAGCTTTTTAATGCTTCAGTGAACTCCAGTCATGCTTATTATCAGTATGTTTTTATCTTGATTATAAGACAAATACAAAAGACCCATGTCCTGTGTCAAAACCATAGAAGGATCTGTATAAATACAAACCCAAGATATCCTTGGCTTGCACAGGCTGGTACATCTTGATGTCTTCTCCTTTGCCCTTGCAGTTGACAGCAGAGACTCTGAAGAAGTAGTAGGTTCCAGGTTTGAGGTGAGACACCACATACTCACAGGTTGTGACCCGTGGGTTGATGGTTACCCATTCCTTGTCCTCTACATTCATCTGGTCTAAAATATAGTGTGTGATTTCACTGCCACCATCATAGACAGGCTTTTCCCAGCCAAGGGTAATGGAGGTCTTTGTAGAGTCGACTACACGCAGCTTGGATGGCTCTCCAGGCAGATCTGGAGAAGACAAAAGGGCATGAATGTAATCAGTGGTTCCATGTAAAGATCTCAATAATTAAGAAATCCAAACTGATTGTAAAAGCTTACCGATGGGGTCGTAGGCCTTGTAGAGGTCAGAGGCCTCAGAGTACTTTCCTGCTCCAGCCTTGTTAACAGCACAAACTCTGTATTGGTACTCATTGTTCTCCACCAGGTTGATGACTTTCTGCCTTGTGTCTCTGATGGTTCCCTTCACCACCTGGTCATAAAATGGACGTTATGATTACTCACGCATGCTAGTCATTAGTTTGGCATCTTTTACACTTAAGCATAAAATCTGTAAAGACCGGTCACAAACAAACCTTGAACCACTGCAGACTCTTCTTCTCCCTCTTCTCTAGGTAGTAGCCATCAATGTCACTGCCTCCATCCAGTGCTGGTCTTTCCCAGATCACTGTCATAGTGGACTTGGTGATCATGGTCACTTTAGGCTTGGATGGCTCACTAGGAGGAACTGTTAAACAAACAAAAAAAAATCCTGTTAGATGAAAAGAACTAATTTTCCGTTGTTTGAAAAAAAAAAAATCCATTGAGCCATCCACATGTAAATTATATTAACTAATACACTGAAGTGTAGTGATTTTTCATAACAGTCAGCTCTGGATTGAATGGTAGTTGCTGGTAAGATGGTAGGTTTACTGTGTTTGCTTACCAAATGCATTCTTTGCAATTATGGGTTCAGACTCCAGTGGGTCTCCGATGCCATACTTGTTGACTCCACGAACTCTGAAGATGTACTCATTGCCCTGGATGAGTCTGGGCACGTTAACAATGCAGTCAACCATTTTCTCTGAGACAATGGACCACATGACCCTGCTGCTCTCCCTCTTTTCCACAATATAATGCGTCACCATGGCACCACCCTCATCAGCAGGCGGGGACCACATGATGGTGATTTTGTCGGCTGTGACCTTCTTAAACTGAATCTCTCCAGCAGGAGGGCCTGGCTTGTCTGGATAAGGGGAGGACATATTGATGTACATCAGAGTCTACACAATATAAAATATCAATTTCATGCAAGGCAAAATACTGCCATAAATACAGATGTTAAATAATATCTGAATACCTTGAATGAGCAGCCTGACAATGGCACATGCAGATCCCAGGGAGTTCTTCACCTTGACCTCATATGTTCCAGAGTTCAGACGAGTGGTTTCCCTCAGGAACAAACTGGTAGACTCGAATGTGTGTTTAAAAGTGAGCTGGGCAGCAGGCTTAAGCTCTCTGCCATCCTTAAACCACTCAATAGTAGGAGCAGGTTTGGCTTTGATATTGAACTTGAGCTCCACATTAGACTCAGCCAAGTACTTGACCTCGCTGAAGTACTCTTGAGGTATGTCAATCTCTGGGGCACCTGGATGATAAACCAAAAAACAGGCAGGTGAATTCAAACTCTGACAGATGTATGCATCACACATGATAAAACATGATTTACAAAATTGGTGTGGGAAAGTGTATTTCCAAAATGTGATTTCCAGTTTCATAATAATGTCATGGACTGTCCAAAATGTAATGTCAATTCTCTGAGGAGTGTGAATGTGCTAAATTTTATGGGAAGCCACAGTTTGGGGGGGGGGGGGGACCTACCGTAGGTGTCCACGCATCTGGCTGGCCCAGCAGTCATAGATGGGTTGCTCACTGAGCCAACAGCATTTTTGGCCATGACTCTAAACTCATATGACTCGTCCTGGGTTAGGCCAGTCACAGCAAAGCGGGTGTCTGTGACATTGGTGATGTTAGCCTTGGACCACTTGGCACTAACACCCTCTCTCTTCTCAATGATATAACCAGTGATTGAGGATCCTCCATCATAGTTAGGCTTTTCCCAGACCAGACTTATGGAGTTCTTGGTGATGTCGCTAATGCGCAAATTGACTGGTGGCTCTGCAGAAACACACAGTGGGAACTCATTATAAAACAGCTGTTGCTAAGAGGTAAAATCAGATTTCCCCAACTTTCATTAAAATGTTTTGACATTCCACTCACCGCAGGCATCAATAGCCAGCACTGCATCAGAAACTTTGCTAAAGGCACTGATTCCAGCAGCGTTTTCTGCTGCAACCTTGAACTCATAAATAAGTCCAGGATTGATGCTGGTGACCTTGAAGTGTGTAGCACGGATCACCATTTTGTTGACTCTCTGCCAAAGTATGCTGTTCTTGTCTTTCATCTGGAGATGGTAACCAAACACATGGCTGCCACCATCTGACTTAGGCTCCTTCCAGGCTACAGTGATGGTCTCCCTGGTTACAGCAGTAATCTCTGGAGTTGATGGAGCTTCAGGAATAGCTGAAGATAAGCGTAAGAGTTGAAGAGTGTTAATATGTTCATTGTGACAGAGTCAGAAAAAACAATAATGCTAAGTTTAAAGAGGGAAGCACAACAAAGACCACTCACTGTAAGGAAGGTTGACAGCAACAGCTGGTGAGTCGAGGTGCTCGCTAATTCCATATCTGTTCTCAGCTCTGATTCTGAACTGGTACTCCAGGCCTGTGGTCAGCTTCATGATCTTCATGGTGCAGCGGGCCACAGCAGAAGACACATCCATCCAGTTGGCTGTGGTTGTTTCTCTCTTCTGGATGATGTAATTTGTGATGGGACTACCACCTTCATATGCTGGTGGGAGCCACTTAAGGCTCACGCTGTCCTCTGTAACGTCAAACAGCTCCACAGGTCCAACAGGGGCGCTGGGGCGGTCCAAAACGATAACATTTATAAAGGACTTAGTGGTTCCACTGGAATTGGAGGCAGTGATATCGTAGCGTCCTGAGTCTCCAGCATTGCTCTCACGCAATGTGATCTTGATGCTGTCAGGGGTAACTTCAGAGTTGAACCTCATTGTTGACTTGAGCGGCACATTATCCTTGGACAGGGAGACTTTAGGCAAAGGCCGGCCTGTCAGTGGGATCTCACATTTAAGGGTGGAGCCGGCTCTGACATACACTATATTGTGGGGGAAGTCCTTCATGTTGATCTCAGGAGATTCTGGAGCAAAAAAGTGACAATGGGGGTTATTGCATGGGAAAGTGGGTGTAATATTGTGCCATTTCACTTAGTTATTTTCTGGTTATGTGCAATAACCACAAGTACTGGGTGATGGCTTATTCTATTGCTTGTGTTTTTAGTCCTCACTAATCACATTGTTGAATCTAATAAATCTGTGACTCACCAAGCTGGTCTTTGACCACAACAGGGGTAACCATTTCCTTATAGTCACTGAAGCCAGCAAGGTTCTCTGCTCTGACTCTGAAGAAGTACTCAGCATTCTCTCTCAGACCAGACACTGTAAAGTGTGTGAACTTGGTTACACCACACTTAAACCACTTCTCCTGGCCTTTCTCCAGAGCTTCCACCAGGAACCCAGTGACTCTGCTGCCTCCGTCTTGTTCTGGTTTGGCCCAGGCTATGGACACACTCTCCTTGGTCACATCAGTCACACCAAGCTTTGGTGGTGGGCTTGGTTTTTCTGGAGAAAGGGGACATGATGTGTGTTATTCAAATGATCAGGTATTTATCTTTACAACAATATAAATGTATAACGTTACTGACTCAAATTTCAGTACCTGAAATCTTGGTTCCTTCTTTGGTCTCAGCAGAAACACCAACACCATACTCATTCTCGCCTGTCACTCTGAAGAAGTAGACTCCTCCCTCTTGCAGGTCTGTCACCTTGTATGTCAGTCTGTGGCATGTGTCAGTCAACCTCGTCCAACCTTTCTTGCTGGCCTCACGGATATCAATAAGGTAGTTCTTGACTGGTCCTCCTCCTTCATTCTCGGGAGTATCCCAGGTTACAGTAGCGGAGGTCTTGGTTACATCCTTGACCTCTATACTGGCAGGAGGTCCAGGGGAATCTAAGACTCTGACACTGAGTGTCACGGAGGCAGTCCCTGCTACACTGGACAAGGTCACAGTGTATTTGCCGGAGTCATTGCGAGTCGCTTTCTCTAAGGTGATGGAGGTGAAGGTGTCTGTTGTGTCAATGACAGCACGAACTCTAAGGTCAACATCCGGCTTTGTCCAGGTTACACTGGGGATTGGTTTGCCTCTAAATGGCACTGTCATGGTGAATGAGCTCCCATCCTTCACAATAAGAGTCTTCCTCATCTCATTGCTGATGTCAAAGACTGGCTCCTCCTCCTTTTCTTTGGCAACCTGTTTGTCTGACTCAGGACTGGGCTCGCTGATTCCAATCTTGTTAATAGACTCGACAACAAACACATATTCAGCTCCAGGTGTCAGTCCAACCACTGTAAACTCTGTGTTCGTGGTATTCCGGACTCCAACAAACCATTCATCATCCAAAGTCTTCCTGTATCTGACTCTGTAACCAGTCACAGGTGCTCCACCATCAAATAGTGGCTTATTCCATGACAGGGTGACTGTGGTCTTTGTAGAGTCAATGATTTTAGGCTTAGCAGGAGGTGAAGGCAAGAATTGTGGGTCTTCAGCCTTGACAAGTGCGCAAGGGATGCTGGGAGCACTAAGGCCAGCAGAGTTCTCTGCAAACACTCTGTACTCATACTCACAGCCCTCACGAAGGTGTGAGGCTTTGACTCTGAGGTCGTAAACAGGTTTCTTGTTGACACGACACCAGCGAAGCCCAGTCTTCTCTCGCTTTTCAATGACATAGCCAGAGATACTGCTGCCACCGTCAGAAACTGGTCTTTCCCAACATATGGTCATCGCCTCACTAGTAACTGAGGTGACCTCAACATTAGTGGGAGCTGCAGGCACAGTGAATGGATCCATTGCCTTTGCTGGCTGACTCTCCAGGGCCTCACCATCCCCATATTTGTTGACTCCCCTGACTCTGAAGATGTACTCATTTCCTTTGAGCAGCTTGGTCACTTTACAGGTGGTTGCCTTCATGTCACCATAGACAAGGGTCCAGGCGAGGCGACTGGTCTCACGTTTCTCAACAATGTAGTGCATGATTTCAGCACCACCATTCTCCTGCGGGGGGCCCCATGTTATGGTGCATTTCTCTGCTGTGAGGCCAGACACTGCCAATGGTCCTGAGGCAGGCCCAGGTCTGTCAAGAACCTTACAGTTGACAGCCACAGACCTGGTTCCTGCCACATTGTGCAGGGTAAGGACATACTGGCCAGAGTCCCTCCTGATAGCATCCCTGACAATAAGTGTGGTTGTGAAGTTGGTAGAGGTGATTTCACACCTAGCCTTGGCCTCAATCTCTTTTCCGTCTTTAGACCATGAGACCACTGGGAGTGGACGGCCTGTGATTTCAGCATCAATTCGAATTATCTCTCCAGCCTTAATGACAACAGGCTGTCTGAGCCTATCTTCCAGGATAATTGTGGGAGGGTCTACATCATCCTTGACTGTGATAGGACCAGTGTTCTCTGAGGGAGCACTCAACAACTCAGCAGAATTCTTAGCAATGACATGGAAGTCATATTGGACATCCTCTGTGAGGCCTGTGACATCAAAGTAGGTGTCTTGCAGGTTGGTGAAGTTGCACTTAAGCCAACGGCCATTGGGAAGTTCTTTACGCTCCACAATGTAGCCTGTTATCTTTACTCCACCATCATACTCTGGCTTCTCCCAAAAGAGGGAAACTGAG
This sequence comes from Epinephelus awoara, assembly GCA_035609425.1. Classification (NCBI taxonomy): domain Eukaryota; kingdom Metazoa; phylum Chordata; class Actinopteri; order Perciformes; family Serranidae; genus Epinephelus; species Epinephelus awoara. The sequence continues at coordinate 34,486,311 of CM069307.1, read as the reverse complement.
TTCCTGGTGATGTTGGTGACTCTAAGGTTATGTGGAGATTCACATGGATCCCTGGCTGCCACAGGCTCACTGGGTTTAGTGCATGGACCAATTCCAGCAATATTTTCAGCATAGACTCTGAACTGATACAACAAGCCCTCTTCAGTGCCTGTCATCTTAAACTGGTTCTCAGTCAGCAGACCTCTGTTGAACTTGGTCCACAGGATGCTGCTTTGTTCTTTGCATTCAATGTGATAACCAATTACAGGGCTGCCACCATCACTGGCAGGTCTGCCCCATACCACAAGCATGCCATACTTGGTGGCATGGGAAACATGGACGTTGGTAGGAGGGCCAGGAGGCTCAAAGGGATACTGAGCAATAACAGGAGCGGAGTCAATAGCAGAACTCTTGCCATAGCGGTTCTCAGCTGCAATACGGAACTGATACTCTGTTCCCTGGGTGAGACGTGTCACTTTGATAGATGTCCTGGCTACTGTGGCTGAGACAATCTGCCATGCGGTTGTAGTTGTGTCTCTCTTCTCCACCACATAGTTGTTGATTTGGCATCCACCATCATAAGTTGGTGGATCCCAAGACAGAGAGATGAAGTCAGCACTCACTTCATCCATCTTAATGTTGCTGGGTGGGCCAGGTTTGTCCAGGACTATAACAAATATTTCAGCTGTCTTGGTCCCAACTGAGTTTGTCAAAGTAATCTCATACTTTCCTACATCCTCTTTGGTTGCATCCTTAATGACAATCTTGGATGACGTCTTGGAATTAAGAACATTGACCCTGGTTGTCTGCTTAAGTACCTGGCCGTCCTTCTTCCAAGACACGTCAGGCTGAGGTCTGCCTTTGAAGGGAACATCAATCTTAAGATCATCTCCTGCTTTTACACTGTATGTGTCATACAACAGGTTGATGATGGGCTGGACCGTGATGTCCCTCACCACCACAGGGGTAGCAAGAGGCTTGGCATCACTCTTGCCCTTATCATTTACAGCAGTCACTCTAAAGGAGTATTCCTCTCCAGTTGCAAGTCCGCCAATAGTAGCTTCAAGTGCTTTTACTTCACTGCACACGCTCCATTTGTCATCTCCCTTAGGCTGCATCTCCACAATGAATTTTGTAATCTTGCTGCCTCCATCATGATCAGGTTTCTCCCATGAAAGAGTGACAGTATGTCGGGTCACGTCAACCAGGACAACCTTCCCAGGAGGCAAAGGAGCCTCAGCCACCTTGACTTGATCTGTGAAGGCAGGCAGACCTACTCCCAGCTCATTCACAGCCAGCACACGGAAAAAGAATCGACCTCCCTCCTGCAGGTCAGAAATAATGTAGGAGTTCCTCACACAGTTGGTGCAAACACTGGTGAAAGCCATTCTCTTTTGCTCTCTCTTCTCCACAATATAGTGTGATATCTTAGCCCCACCATCGATCACAGGAGGCTCCCAGGAGATAGCGACAGAATTTCTCTTCACATCCTTAACTACCAGGTTGGTAGGAGCGCTTGGGGAATCCAGAACTCTGACATTGATGAAGGCTGATTTAGAGCCACTGAGGTTCTCAAGGTTCAGAACATATTTGCCAGTGTCAAATCTATCAACATTCTCAATCACAAGCATTGTGTAAGAGCTTGTGACCTCAATCTGGGCACGCTCATTCAAAGTGCCATCAGCCTTTGACCACCTGACCTCAGGCTCAGGCTTTCCTCTGATTGTCACAAACAGACGCAAAGTGGCAGTGGCGCGAATATTAACCATCTTTCTTAAGTCAGCATCTAGTTCAATTTCAGGAGCCTCCAGCTTTTCTGCAGCAATCACAGAACCAGGCAGGTCCACATGCTCTCCTGCTCCCTCTGAGTTAACAGCAAAGATGCGGAAGTTGTACTCTGCATTCTCCTTTAGTGTCTTTACTGTGTAGTGAGTGGTCTGAACACCAGTGGGAGATGTGCAAGATATCCACTCATCATCTCCTGCCTCCTTCCTTTCAACAACATATCCACTGATCTGTGCTCCACCATCGTAGATAGGCCTGGACCAGGACAGAGAGACTGTGGTGCTCGAATGGTCAGTGACTTTGGGGTTATTTGGAGGACCTGGTGGATAAATGGCATCACAGGCCTTGATGTATTCGGATGGTGCGCTAGGCTTTCCCACACCAGCAGCATTTTCAGCCGAGACCCTGAATTCATAAGAGTGGCCTTCTGTGAGGCCAGCACATCTAAATCTTAGGTCACTCAGCCTCTTCTTGTTGCACTTGGTCCATCTGATGCCATCCTTATCACGTTTTTCAAGGACATATCCTTCAATCTCAGCTCCTCCATTATTCTCTGGTCTCTCCCATGTAACCACTATAGAGTCCCTTGTGATAGAGCTGGGCTCTGGGGTGGAGGGGGCACTGGGAGTGGTGAAGGGGTTACGAGCAATAACAGGCTCAGATTCCAAAGGCTCACCAACACCATATTTATTTACAGCTGTGACTCTGAAGATGTATTCATTGCCAGGCAGCAGTTTTGTGATTTTGTAGCTGATGGCCTGGATCTTGGGCTCAACCATGGTCCATGACAAACGACTGGTCTCTCTCTTCTCAATGATGTAGTGAGAGATAGCAGCTCCACCATCGTGTGAGGGATGGCTCCAGTGCAGATAACATTTCTCGGCTGTGACCCCTTTGACTTCTAGTGGGCCATCAGGAGGTCCGGGTCTATCCAGAACTTTAACATTAACTGGGATCATTTTGACTCCTCCCACATTGACAAGTTTGAGGGTGAAATGACCACCATCCACTCTGATGCAATCCTTGACTGTTAGGATGGTATGTGTAAGTGTGGTCTTGACCTCCATTCTTGGTGTGGTTTTGTCAATCTCCTTTCCTTCCTTTAACCAAATGACTTCAGGTAGAGGCTTGCCAGTGTAGTCAGCATCAATGACAAAAGTCTCACCAGCATTAACGACAGTTGTATCCTTGAATTTAGAATCCAAAGTGGCCTCCGGAGCCACAATTTCATCTTTGGCTGTGATTTCTCCTGTGCTCTGAGAGGGACGGCTGGAAATGCCAGCAGCGTTCCTGGCAATGACTCTGAATTCATAAACACAGTCCTCAGTCAGGCCAGTGAGTGTGTACTGTGTATCAATGATGTTGGTGAAGCTGGCCTTCATCCAGCGGGTATCTGGGTGCTTCCTCCTCTCGATCAAATAGCCAGTGATTGCACTGCCTCCATCATACTGAGGCCTAGTCCACTGAAGTGTTACAAGATTTCTGGTGATATTAATAGCCTCAGGAGTGCCTGGTGGGTCACAGGGGTCCCTGGCTACTGAGCTCTCAGAGACCTTGCTAGCTGGGCTAAGTCCAGCAATGTTCTCAGCATAAACTCTGAATTCATACTCAATACCTTCTTCCAGCTCTGTAGTCTTGAAACGTGTTTCTGGGATTAAAAGCTTATTGAGTTTGGTCCACAAAAGGCTGTTCTTTTCTTTTCTCTCAAGGTGATAGCCTATGATGGGGCTGCCTCCATTGTTAGTGGGAGGTTTCCACTCAACAACCATGTTATCCTTGGTTGCAGCAGAAACAACTGGTGTTCCTGGGGCTGCAGGCTCACTGAATGGATACTGAGCAATAACAGTGGGAGAGACAATGGCAGAACTCTTTCCATATCTATTCTCAGCAGACACTCTGAATTGATACTCAGTGCCAGTCTTCAAGTTAGTGACTTTGATAGTTGACCTGGCAATAGTAGCAGACACAATCTGCCATGCAGTCGTGGTGGTGTCTCTCTTCTCCACAATGTAGTTGTTGATCTGACAGCCTCCAGTATACTCTGGTGGCTCCCAGGAGAGAGTGGCAAAATTAGAGCTCACCTCCTCGATCTTCACAGGGCCTGTGGGTGGGCCAGGCTTATCAAGAATGATGACAGTGATCTCCTCTGTTGCTGTTCCAACACTGCTGGTGGCGGTGATGGTGTATTTACCAGAGTCTTCCCTATTTGCATCCTTGATGGCCAGCTTTGTAGATGATGGTGTACTGGATACATTTAGTCTGGTTGTCTCCTTAATAGCCTGCCCATCCTTCTTCCATTCAACTTTGGGAACAGGGCGTCCAATCACTGGAATCTCAATCTTCAGATCCTCACCATTCTGTATACTGTAAGTGTTGAATGTCATCTTGAATCTGGGCTCAATAGTTACATCTTTAGCCATGACTGGGGCAGCCAGAGCCCTGGGGTCACTCTTGCCCTTCTCATTGAAAGCTGACACTCTAAACAGATACTCATGGCCTGGGCTAAGGCCTGTGACAGTGCCGTCGCAAGTTTTGGTTGTGGCGGCCACCACCCATTCCTCTGAACCCACAGGCTGCATCTCAATGTAGTAGCCCATGATCCTGCTGCCACCATCATGGTCTGGCTTCTCCCAAGAGAGTGAGGCAGATTTTTTGGTTACTTCAGTCAAAGTGACCTTACCCACTGACAGAGGAGGCTCAGAGGTCTTAACTGAGTCCTCTGTCTCAGCTGCCTGTCCCACGCCAAACTCATTCTCTGCTAAGACTCTGAAATAGTAGATAGTTCCCTCAGTGAGGCCAGTGACACGGTAGCTTGTCTTTGTGCACTTGTTGTCCACGTTAGAGTAAACTGTCCTGGTAGACTCGCGCTTTTCAACCAAGTAATTCTTGATTCTTGCACCACCATCAATAAGAGGAGGCTCCCAGGTCAGAGTGACGCTTTCTCTCTTAATATCTTTAACTGTTAGATTCAGGGGAGCACCTGGAGTGTCCAGAACTCTAACTGAGACAAAGGCTGATTTGGTGCCAGCACTGTTTTCCAAGTTGAGGATGTATTTTCCAGCATCATATTTGTCACAGATGTCGATGGAGAGCTGTGTATATTCTTCACCACTCTCTATCTGAACTTTAGTGGGCAGTTCTCCATCCTCCTTGGCCCAGGTGATCTCAGGAGTAGGACGGCCCTTGAATGGAATGCAGATTCTCATTGAGCCTCCTGCACGGACAACTATTCCCTTCCTGAGCTCTGAATCTAAAATCATCTCTGGAGGATCAATCTTATCCAAAGGTTTCACAACTCCCTCAAGCTCAGTGGGCTCACCAACACCAAGCTTATTGATGGCACATACGCGCACCTTGTATTCCTGGTGCTCTATCAACTTTTTGATGGTAAACTTGGTTGCATTAATTCCCATGGGTGGGGTGCATATGGTCCACTCCTCCTCATCAGCCTTGGTAATTTCCACTGCGTATCCTTGAATCTCACAACCACCATCATAGATAGGCCGGTGCCAGGCTACAGTGATGCTGTCTTTGGCTGTGTCAACCACATGGACATTGGAAGGACAACCAGGTTCAAAGCTGGGGTCACAGGCTTTGAGGTATGGTGTAGGTGGGCTTGGTTGACCCACTCCAGCAGCATTCTCAGCAGATACCCTGAATTCATACTCATGGTCCTCAGTCAGTCCTGTTACTCTGAAACGCAAGTCTGTCACTCTGCGTTTGTTGCACTTGGTCCATCTTACTCCAGCTCTGTCTCTCTTCTCAACAATGTAACCAACAATCTCACTGCCTCCAGTGGTCTCAGGGCGGTTCCAGCAGACAGTCATGGAGTCCCTAGTAATGTTGGTGATCTCCAACTCCTGAGGTGAGCCAGGAGGAACAAATGGATTTCTCATGATAACTGCTGCTGACTCAAGAGGCTCGCCCACACCATATTTGTTAACAGCCATGACTCTGAAGATGTACTCATTGCCCTTCAACAGTTTGGTAACCTTAATCATGGTAGCTGCACAATCACTGGAGACCACAGTCCATGCCAAGCGACTGGTTTCTCTCTTCTGAATGATGTAGTGAGAAATGCTAGCTCCTCCATCGTGCCTGGGTGGCAGCCAAGACAGTGAACACTTCTCCTCAGTGACATTGCTGACAGTAATAGGTCCCTCTGAGGGGCCTGGTCTATCCAGGACCTTTACACTGAATGGAACAGTCTTAGTTCCAGCCACATTAGTCAGAACCAGTGTGTACTGTCCACCATCCACTCTGATGGCATCCTTCACAACCAGCAAAGCCTTGAAATCTGTATTTTTGATCTCAGCTCTTGCTGAGTTTTCAACTTCAACATTTCCCTTGAACCACTGAGCTGTGGGGATGGGCTTTCCTTCCACACTGGCCTCCAGAGTGAAAGTCTCTCCAGCATTAATAACAATGGTCTGGTTGTACATAGGATCTGTCTCACACTTAGGTGGGTCAACTTCATCCTTAGCTGTGATGGATCCTGTGCTTTCTGAGGGCTTGCTGACAGCACCAGCTGCATTCCTTGCAATTACTCTGAAATCATATTTACTGTCTTCTGCCAGGCCAGTAACTGTGAATTCATGTTCAATGACGTTTGCAAAGCTGGCCTTCATCCACTTTCCTTCAGGAAGGTCACGTTTCTCCACTACATAGCCAGTAACCAAGCTTCCACCATCATACTCTGGAGGGGTCCATCTCAGCTTCACTGAGTGCCTGGTCACAATCACAGCATCAGGACGGCCAGGGGGATAACATGGGTCGCGGGCTACATAAACTTCAGAGACTTTGCTGCATTTTCCAATACCAACAATATTCTCTGCATAAACTCTGTACTCATACTCAATACCCTCCTCAAGAGGAGTAGATTTGAACCTGCAATCTTGGATGAGCATTTTGTTGATCTTGGTCCAGAGGATACTGTTCTTCTCTTTCCTCTCCAGATGATAGCCCAAAATGGCACTGCCTCCATCGGATGGGGGTTTGTGCCACTCAACCACCATATAGTCTTTAGAATATGAAGATACAAATGGTGTTCCTGGTGGGCCAGGCTCCTGGAATGGGTACTGTGCCAGAACAGGCTCTGAATCAATTGCATAACTCCTTCCATATCTATTCTCAGCATAGATTCTGAACTGGTATTCACTGCCTGTCTTCAGATTGGTCACTTTTAGTGTGGTTCTGGCCACAGTGGCAGATACAACCACCCAGTTAGTTGTGGTTGTGTCTCTCTTCTCAACCACGTAGTTGGAGATTGGGCAGCCACCTGTATATGTAGGAGGATCCCAGGTGAGAGTAATACTCTCAGCACTGATGTCCTCCAATTTGACAGGGCCTGTTGGTGGACCTGGTTTGTCCAGGGTGATCACTTCAATTGTAGCATCCTTGGAACCCAGGGCATTGGTAACATTGATGCTGTACATGCCTCCATCCTCCTTGGTAGCGTCCTTTATGGTGAGAGTGGTGAGACGTGGTGAGTCAGTGACATTGACTCTGGTGGTTTGCTTGAGAGCTGCTCCATCCTTGGTCCAAGTGATGGTTGGTTTTGGATGACCAGCAACTGGGACCTCTATCTTGAGATCATATCCCACCTGGACTTGGTAGGTGCTCATTTTGGGTCTAACAGCAGGCTCAATCACAAGGTCCCTTGCTACAACTGTTTGAACAAGTTGTCTGGGGTCACTTTTACCTTTGTCATTTACAGCAATAACTCTGAACTGATACTCCTCTCCCTTAAGTAGATTTGTCACTACAGCTTCAAGTGCCTTCCCACTAGCGCACACAGACCAAGTTTCACTGTCCTTAGGTGCCAGTTCAATTTCATAGTAACTGATCCTACTGCCGCCATCATGCTCAGGCTTCTCCCAGCTTAGAGTTACAGAGTTACGAGTGACATCAACAACACTGACTTTACCAGGTGGCTGAGGCTTTTCAGATATCTTAATTGGTTGTGTAGTTTTAATGGGGAGACCCACACCATATTCATTTTCAGCAAGGACTCTGAAAAAGAAGATTCCACCCTCTGGAAGAGGCTCAACTTTCCATGACATCCTGTTACAGGTGGTAACTGGAGAATAAACTTTCCTAGTGCTCTCACGCTTTTCAACAATATAATGCTTTATCTTTGAGCCACCATCCAGAAGTGGAGGCTCCCATGTGAGACTGACAGAATTCTTTGTAATCTCTTTCACCAACAAGTTAGTTGGTGAACTAGGTGCGTCCTGGACTCTGACACTGATAAAGACTGACTTCACTCCGCTGGCATTCTCTGCAGTCAGGGTGTACTTGCCAGTGTCAAATATGTCAACATTCTCGATGACAAGTGAAGCATAGTTGCCCGTACAGTCAATCTGAGCAGTCTCCTTAATCTCGCCCTCAGCCTTGCCCCATTTCACCTCAGGAGCTGGGCGACCTCTCACAGGAACAAACAACCTGAGAGTACTTGCTGCTCTAATGTTGATCATCTTTCTCATATCAGCATCCAGGTCAAGATCGGGAGCCTCAAGCTTCTCCTCCATTAGAATTTTTCCTGGAACATCAGCATGCTCTCCAACACCAACTTTGTTGATGGCACACACTCTGAATTGGTACTCGTGCTTCTCAAGAAGCTTTTTCACTGTAAACTTAGTGTCTTTGATGCCAGATGGGGGAGTGCACATAAACCACTCATCAGTTACTGTATTGCAGGCCTCAACAATGTAACCCTGAATCTCACAACCACCATCATAGATAGGTTTGCCCCATGTCAGGGAAACAGTGGACCTAGATGTGTCCACCACCTTGGGGTTGTTTGGTGGACCTGCTTTGAAGATAGGATCCAATGCTTTGTAGTACACTGTTGGTGCACTAGGTGTGCCAACACCTGCAGCATTTTCAGCAGCAACTCTGAATTCATAGCTGTGGTTTTCTAGGAGGCCTGGTACTCTGAAGCGCAGCTCACTCACTGTGCGCTTATTGCATCTAGTCCATCTCACACCGTCCTTGTCACGTTTCTCAACAATGTATCCCTGGATAGGACTGCCACCATCATTAGTTGGTCTCTCCCAGGTCACTACCATGGAGTCTTTGGTGATTGTGGAGACTTCTACCTCTGTTGGTGGGCTGGCAGTGACAAATGGATTTTTGGCAACCATTGACTCAGATTCCAGAGGCTCACCAACTCCATATTTGTTGACAGGAATCACTCTAAAGATGTACTCATTACCAGGAAGAAGTTTTGTGATCTTCAGGTTTAGTGTCTGAACCTTTGGTTCAACTACTGTCCATACCAGTCGGCTGGTTTCCCTTCTCTCAACAATGTAATGGGAAACATCGCTACCTCCATCTTGCAAGGGAGGTTTCCAGGCAATGGAGCATTTCTCACTGGTAACCCCATAGATGGAGATAGGGCCTTCAGGTGGACCTGGTCTGTCCAGGACCTTGACATTAATGTTAATAGATTTCTCTCCTCCAACATTCTTTATGAGTAAAGTGTACTGACCTCCATCAACACGGATAGCTTCTTTAACAACTAGACAAGCTGTAAAGTCTGTGTTCTTGAGCTCTAAGCGAGCTGCTTCAGGAATTTCTTGGCCCTCCTTCAGCCAGTGTACTGTGGGCACAGGCTTACCATAGATAGCAGCCTCAAGCCTAAATGTCTCTCCAGCGTTTACCACCACAGCCTGGGAGTATTTAGTATCTAAGTCAATCCTGGGTGGATCCACCTCATCCTTGGCAGTGATGGCTCCAGTAGAATCAGATGGCTGGCTGAAGACACCTGCTGCATTTCTGGCAATGACACGGAACTCATAAATCTGATCCTCAGTAAGTCCTGTGACAACAAATTCTGTCTCTAAGATGTTGGCGAAACTGGCCTTCATCCATCGGCCAGCTCCCTCCTTTTTCTCAACCACGTAGCCTGTGATCTTGATGCCTGCATCGTACTCAGGTTTAGTCCATCTGAGTGTCACTTGGTTTCTTGTGACAATCACAGCCTCTGGTTTTCCTGGTCTGTTACAAGGATCTCTGGCCACTTGCATTTCACTCACTTTGCTGGCTTTGCTGACACCAACAATGTTCTCTGCATAGACTCTGAACTCATAATCGATACCCTCCTCAAGGCCAACAACCTTAAATCTGGTTTCTGGGATAAGTTGTTTATTCTGTTTCACCCACAGTATACTGTTTCTCTCTTTAAGCTCCAAGTGGTAGCCCAGAATTTTGCTTCCACCATCATTGCTAGGTTTCTCCCATACAACCACCATACTCTCCTTGGTGGCTGACTGGACCACAACAGAACGTGGTGAGCTAGGTACTTCAAATGGATACTGAGCAACAATGGTATCAGAAACCAGCACTGAGGACTTGCCATATCTATTCTCTGCAGCAATTCTAAACTGGTACTCAACTCCAGTCTTAAGACGGGCTGCCTTGATAGTGGTTCTGGCCACAGTAGCTGAGACAATCTGCCAGTTAGTGGTAGATGTGTCTCTCTTTTCAACAATGTAATTGTTAATAGCACAACCGCCGTCATACTCTGGTGGATTCCAGGAAAGGACCACACTGTCAGCAGTGACTTCATCCAGCTTAATTGGGCCAGTTGGGGGGCCAGGCTTATCTAGAACAACAACACTGATGTCTGTTGATGCCTCTCCAGCTATATTGTTCAGTTTGACAGTATATGTGCCCACATCATCTCTGCAAGCATCCCTAATAACCAGGAGAAGGTTTTTGTCAGTGGCTTCAGCATTAACTCTTGTTGTCTCCTTGAGAGCAACACCATCTTTGAGCCAAGTTGCTGTAGCCTTGGGACAGGCAACATATGGTACATCTATCTTCAGATCATCTCCTGCTAGCACACTAAATGTGCTGAAAAGAAGTCTGAAGGTCGGTGAGATGACTAGGTCTTTAGCCACAACAGGCACATTGAGTGGACGTGGGTCACTAACTCCCTTTTCATTGGTGGCTGAGATACGGAACATGTACTCCTCTCCCCGTGTAAGGCCAGTTACAACAGCCTCATTGGTCTTTACCACCATGACCTGGGTCCATTTCTCACTGCCTTTACCCTGCATTTCAACAATGTACCCTGTGATTCTGCTGCCACCATCATGGTCAGGCTTTTCCCAAGTTAGCGTGACACTGGAGCTGGTAACTTCACGAACGGACACTTTGCCTGGTGGTAGAGGTTTCTCTGACACTTTAATTGGTTCAACAGTCTCTACTGGGAGGCCAATGCCAAATTCATTCTCAGCCAGGACTCTGAAAGAGTACATCTTTCCTTCCTCCAAGTTACCAACCTTCCAACTAGACTTAGGGCAGCTGGCACAGACTGTTGAGTAGGCCTTTCTGGTTGACTCACGCTTCTCAACAATGTAGCTGCGGACCCTGGAGCCACCATCAATGAGAGGTGCATCCCAAACAAGGGAAACTGAATCTTTAGTGACCTCCTTGACAATCAGGTTCTGTGGTGCTCCGGGAGTGTCTAGCACCCTGACATTAACAAAGGCTGATTTACTTCCCGAGGCGTTCTCCACAGTCACTATGTATTTACCTGCATCAAATCTGTCAACATTGTCTATCTGAAGGGTGGTGAATGATGAAGTGATTTCAATGTTAGCTCGGTCCAGAGATTCTCCATGCTCTCTTGACCATTTAACTTCAGGTACTGGTCTACCCTTAATGGGAACAAAGAGTCTGAGTGTGCTACAGGCTCGGATGCAGACCACCTTACGCAGCTCTGCTCCAAGTTCAATTTCTGGAGGAAGCAATCTGTCTTCAGCCTTAGGAGTTCCAGGAACAGCAGCAGGCTCTCCCACTCCCTCACAATTAGTGGCACAGATGTTGATTTTGTACTCCTGGTTTTCTTTCAAGTTGGTGATGGTAAAGGAAGTGGCTACCCATCCCTTTTTGGGAGTGTGAATAGTCCACTCATCCTCCTCAGGAAGGCAGGTCTCCACTATGTAACCAGTGATTTCAGAACCGCCATCATAGACAGGTTTGTTCCAGGCAAGGGTAATGGAAGACTTGGTTGTGTCAAGAACTCTGGGATTCCCTGGAGGTCCAGGCTGGAAGATGGTGTCCTCAGCTTTGTAGAATGGACTCGAAGGACTAGGCTGGCTTAGACCAGCATTATTCTGTGCAAAAACTCTGAATTCATACTCATGTCCAGGTGTGAGGCCAGAGGCCTTGAATCGCAGGTCAGTTACAGTTCTCTTGTTGCACTTTACCCAGCGCAGGCCAGTCTTATCCCTTCTCTCAATTATGTAGGTGTTTATACTGCTGCCCCCATCGTGTTCAGGGCGCTCCCAGCAGACGACCATGGAGTCCTTGGTAATGGTGGTAACTTCAGGCTGCTGTGGTGGGTCACTGGGGACATAGGGGTTGGTACAAATGATAGGTTCAGACTCCCGGGGTTCACCTACACCATACTTGTTAACAGCCATGACTCTAAAGATGTACTCGTTGCCCTTCAGAAGCTTGGTGACCTTGAACCTGTTTGCCTGAAGGTCTGTGGCCACATTTGTCCATGCCAACCTACTGGTCTCACGCCTCTGAATGATAAAGTATTCGATCTTGGCACCGCCATCGTGTGTTGGATGCAGCCAGTTAAGGACGCATTTCTCAGCAGTGACGTCAGTAACAGTGAGGGAGTCTGGTGGTCCAGGTCTGTCAAGCACCTTGACATTAAAGGTGAACTTTGCAAAGCCACCAGGATTGCTGGCAGTCAGAGTATAAGCACCTCCATCTCTTCTCAGGGAATCTTTGTTTACCAGAGTTGTGTGGAAGTCTGTTGTCTTTATCTCTATCTTGGCTGTATCCTCAAGCTCCTTTCCTTCCTTGGTCCATACCAGAGATGGGAGGGGCCTGCCAGTCACACTGGCCTCCAGCTTGAATACCTCTCCTGCCATGACAATAACATTGCTGCTATACAATGCGTCAACATCAAGCCTGGGCTCTTCAAGGTCATCTCTGCATGTGATTGCCTCTGATGGCTGGGATGGAGCACTGACAGCACCAGCTGAGTTTCTAGCAAACACACGGAATTCATAAGTTGCATCTTCAATCAGACCACTGACTGTGTAGATGGTTTCTAGGATGTTGTTGAAGTTGGCTTTGAGCCAGCGCCCATTGGGCATCTCTCTCCTCTCTACTGTGTATCCAGTGATGGAAAATCCACCATCTCCCTCTGGTTTGGTCCATGACACTGTCACCTCATGTCTGGTAATATTCAATGCCACAGGCCTGCCTGGTGCGTCAACTGGGTCCAAAGCATACATAGGCTCAGAGGGTTTGCTTGGTTTGCTGAGACCGGCCATGTTTTCAGCAGTAACACGGTGTTCATATGCAATTCCATCAACAAGGCCTGTTGATTTGAAGATATTTCCGATAACAAGAGCTTTGCTGATCCTCTGCCATAGAATGCTGTTTTTCTCTTTTCTGTCCACATGATAGCCAAGGATGGGACTGCCTCCATCAGAGGAAGGCTCATTCCAGCTCAGAGTCATAGCATCCTTGTTAAAAGATGTGACCACAGGGATGCCTGGCTGGCCTGGCACATCAAATGGATAGGCAGCAATCACTGGCTCAGAGATAATGCTTGGTCCAATGCCATATCTGTTCTGGGCCTTGACACGGAACTGATATTGAGTTCCAGTATTGAGTCTGGCTGCTTTAAATGTGGTGCGGATTACTGTAGCTGCCAACTCCACCCAGGAAGTACCAGTAGTCTCCCGCATCTCAACAATATAGTTGTTGATGGGAACACCTCCATCACTTTCTGGTGCCTCCCAGGATATGAGAACATAATCACAGGAGACCTCTTCCAGCTTGATGGGACCAGTGGGAGGACCTGGAATGTCATGGACCAGGACTGTGATTGTCTCTGTCACTGTACCCAGCATGTTCTTTCCAGTCATAGAATACTGGCCTGCATCAGTCCTCTTGATCTCATTAATGTTGAGGATAGTTGATGTTGGTGTGACTTCAGTGTTGATTCTCTGTGTCTCCCTGAGTACTATGTCTCCCTTCTTCCAGGAAACCACAGGTCTGGGTTTGCCCAGCACTGGAATCTCCACCTTGACACGGTCTCCTGCCTTGACAATAACCGTCTTCTGATAGACTCCACGCAAGTCAAATGAAGGAGGAGAAGTCTGCTCTTTGATAATAGCAGACCTGCTTTCACGTGGGTCGCTCCTGCCTGATGCATTGACAGCCATTATGCGGAAGGTATATTCTGCACCCTCAATCAGATCTGTTACAACGTAGTCCAGAGCCTTTATGGTGGCCACATGGACCCACTGCTCAGTATCCTTCTTCTGGGCCTCAATGACGTATCCAGTGATCAAGCTGCCACCATCATGCAAGGGCTTGGTCCATGCCAGGCTGGCACTGTCAGCTGTCACATCTGTGACGTACAAGTTTTCTGGTGGAGATGGGGCCTGGGACACCCTGATTGGCTCAGGGGATTCAGCGGGCTCGCCTACGCCCAGATCATTCTCAGCAGAGATACGGAAATAGTAGTAAGCTCCCTCCTCAAGGTCTGTAAACTTGAAGGAACACTTCTGCCATGTAGTGTTAAGCACTGTGTAGGCTTTCTTGGTAGCCTCTCTCTTTTCAATAACATAGTTCTTAATCTTAGAACCACCATCGATTATAGGGATTTCCCACTGAAGGGTGATGCTGTTCTTGGTGATCTCTCTTGTCTTGACGTTGACTGGTGGTCCTGGAGTGTCCAAAACTCTCACATTAACAAAGCCGGTTTTCTTTCCAGCAACATTCTCCAGACACAGGTTGTATTTTCCAGCATCGTATCGAGTGCAGTCAGGAATAACCAAAAGAGTGTAGGACTCTGTGGTGTCAATGTGTGCACGTGTTTTCAGGTTGGTATCATCTTTGCTCCACGTTACTTCAGGAACAGGACGACCCTTGATGGGAACAAACATACGGATCGAAGCACGGCACCTGACCACCAGGGTTCTCCTTAATTCAGCATCCAGCTCATAGTCTGGCAAAGACTCCTGGTCCACCAGTTCAGTCACTTTCTCAATCTCTGCAGGTTCGCCAACGCCCTCTGAGTTTATAGCGCTGACCCTGAAATGGTATTTGCCTCCTTTTTGAAGTTTACCAATAACATATTCAGTAATTTTTACTGGATACTGTGTCTCCATTTCCCAGTCATCATGTCCCTCCTTTTTGTACTCAACAATATATCCCTCTACATCAAGACCACCATCATAGTGGGGTTTGCCCCAGGCGAAGGTAGCTGTGGTTCTTGTGGTGTCTGTAATTCTGGCGTTGGATGGAGGACCAGGTGGATCTAATGAGCAAAAAAAAAACAAAAAAAAAACAGGAGTTTAAAAAAGTTAGTGGGCACCTCTTTACAAAGATGCATATAGTTTATTTTTTGACTTCTCTGCATTTGCAACTCTCCTGTTTAAAAATGTAACTGAGAAGTCCAGTTTTACTTACACACAATGTCCTTGGTCATCACAGGGTGTGTGGGCTCACTTGGCTCCCCAAATCCAGCCTTGTTCTCAGCAGTGACTCTAAACTCATACTCTACTCCCTCAGTTAGGCCCTGCACCTTAAAGCGCAGGTCAGGGATTGTCCTCTTAGAGGCTCTCACCCATCGCATTCCTTTCCTCTCTTTCCTCTCGACACAATATCCTCTAATGTCACTTCCTCCATCCCGTACTGGTCTCTTCCATGAAATGGTGACAGCGTTCCTACTGACATTATCAATCTCTGGGACTGAGGGTGGGCCTGGTGGGCCTGGGGAAACAAAGCAACATTTTCGTCAGTTATGCCTTGAACTATTAAATTCTTCAGCTTAAAGGATTTTAACAATCCTAAGGTGGTCTAGAAATACTATAAAATTACAATCATTTATGAACAACAAAAAAACTTACTGAAACTGTCAACCATTTTGATTGGACCAGACTGGCTTGAGTCTCCGATGCCATACTGGTTCACAGCAAACACCCTGAAGATGTACTCGTTGCCCTTGATCAGTTTGTGGGCTACATGTCTGCAGTCCACAATGTTTTCAGCTAACTTGGTCCACTGCAGGCGACTGGTCTCTCTCTTTTCAAGGGTGTAGGACTTGATAGCGGAGCCTCCATCCTCCTCTGGTGGAAGCCAGGTCAGAGTACACTTCTCAGCTGAAATGTTACTGGCTTCGATGGGGCCTGGAGCTCCAGGCACATCAAGGACCTTCACCTTTACATGTTCTTCCTTAATGCCAAAAGGATTGCTGGCAGTGATGGTGTACTCTCCTGTGTTCTTCCGGCTTGCATACTTGATAGCAAGAGTGGAGGAGGTTGGGGTACTAGTGATGGAGACAACGTCAGAGGTCTTGAACTCACGACCTCCCTTCGACCAGACAGCAGTGGGTGGAGGTTTGCCCACAATCTTGGAGGCTGAGATCACAATGGTGTCTCCTGCCTTGACTGATACACCGTCCTTCATGTCTGGGTCAATGGTAATGGTCGGTGGCTCTGCAAAGGATGGAAGAAAGTTGCATTATAACTGTCTACAGAACTCATAAAGTCAATGAAAATATGAATTTCAAGACCTGATATCTGCAAAAGTAAAATAAAATGATTTGAAGGACCTGCATTCACAAATATTTTAACTGCTGAACTACCCTACTTAGCTTACCATACTCATCCTTGCAGGTCAGAAGCTCAGTAACCTCTGAAGGAGGACTGATAGCTCCGGCAGAATTCTTGGCCCTTATCCTGAACTGATACTGAGCTCCGTCAGTTAGGTCACTGACAGTGAAGGCACAAATCTGGATGTTAACATGATTGGCCTTCATCCAGGTCTTGCCGCCAGCCTCCAGCTTCTCCACCATGTAGCCAGTCAGCTTGTGGCCACCATCATATTTGGGAGCAGTCCATATCAGAGTGACTGTGGTCCTTGTGACATTAATCACTTCAGGCTTGCCAGGAGGATCTAAGAGGACACAAAGTCAATGTGTTACAGAAAACATAAGGCATGCTTTAAAAACAGCTTTTTCCTTTTTTCCACTCAAGTATTCATACTAGTGCAATAAAAACTGAAGAGTTGCCAAAGCAGAATTTAGTTTTCACATTAGGGAAAAACAATCTGAAAGCAGTGAACTCACCAATAGGATCAAGGGCAACCACTGCCTCAGTAACCCTGCTTGGCTTTCCTAAGCCGGCCATGTTCATGGCCATCACCCTGAACTCATACTCTAGTCCCTCGATCAGACCAGTAACTCTGCACTCCTTCACTCTCAGAGGAGTCTTAGTGGCCCGTTTCCACATCAGACTGTTCCTCTCCTTGAACTCCACATGATATCCTACAGAGAACACAAAAATTTGTTGGTCATGCTGTTTGCTGTGAGCTTACAATTAACTAAAAACTGATATCTTATGGTTCACAATCTGTTACCAGTAACTGGGGAGCCACCGCTGTCCTTTGGATCAGCCCAAGTCAAGATGGCTGACTCATGGCGGATGCTCGCTATTTCTGGAGGAGCAGGTGCCCCAGGCACATCTGGAGGAAGCAGAGAAAGAGACAGGAGTGGAAAGGTTATGAAAGGAGAAATTAAACTAACAAAGCTTGTGTGAGATGTGGTTGACTTTAGAAGTAAAACACGGTAATTAGTAACAGAAAGACTTTAAAAGAAATGTGACATGTTAAATTGTAATAAACCATTTAACTAGAATTAATTAGAGGTGTGATACTCACCAAATGGATGCTGGGCAATGACTGGGTCAGACCTCAGATACTCTCCAACTCCATACTTGTTCTCAGCAAACACTCTAAAGATGTACTCTTTTCCCTCATGGAGCCTGATCACCCTCATCGTGGTCTTCTGAATGGCTGAAGCCACTGTGGCCCACTTGTTGTCTGTTGTCCTCCTCTTCTCCACAATGTAGTTGGACACTTCTGCACCACCATCATCTGCAGGCGGTCCCCACTCCAGGGTCATGGCATCAGCAGTGATCTCGTCAAACTTAATGGGTCCAGTACAGATGCCAGGCTTACCAACCACCTTCAGCTGGAACTTGCAGTCCTTGGAGCCAGCGCTGTTCTTGACATTAATGGTGTAGGTCTCGGCATCTCCTTTCTGGCAGTCTCTGATCAGCAGAGTGGTGACACCATGGGATGCCTCCACGCACATTCGGCCAGTGTCGCCAAGCCCCACGTCGCCCTTCTTCCAGGTGGCAGTGGGGAGAGGTATTCCAATGAGGGGGATGTTGATGCGCGTGGTGCTACCCTCCTTCACCACATAGCAACCGTCATGCAGATTACTCAAGTTGCAGTCAGGCAGCACTGAAATCAGAAGGAGTTTGCTTAACAGAAAATATTTATAAAGAATTTTATGTTCTCACAAAAATATATACTAAACTACAACAATAGGTGTTTTGGGACTGGAGAAACTCTTTCATAGTTCTAAGAACCCCCCTTTTTTGTTGTGTCTGCACCGCAAGTACTAGCAACAATTGTAGTTCTTGGAACATCGTTCTGAGAGACACTTTTAGCTCCTAATTCGGTGTAGGTACTCTCTCAGCACAAGAGGAACCATGAGTGATGTAAATGTATGGTTATTGGATCCAACACAACCGATGCAGCATGGGTAACCACCATTTTAAAAAACCCGATAGCCATGTAAAAAACAGACAACACAAAAAACAGCTCATACCAAAAAAAGAAAAGAAAAGAAAAGAAAACATGACCAAATGAACCAACTGTGAAGTTCAGGCTTTACAATGTCAAGGGGGAAATAAAACACAATTCTGACTCTTAAAAAACAAAAGTGACATTGCTATACCAACTGCTGGCCAGCTTACAGTACGTCACTTAAAAGAATACTCCGACGATTTGGGAGTTATGCCCTTTCTCTATCATTTTCATAGTGAGACAACATGATCAATATCTTTTTTTGTGTCTGTACGTCCAGTGGCTGGGTCTCAGCGGTTAGCATTGTGGCTTAGCTTAGCAAATACAATTGAAGTCTATAGGGGGTCAGTAGCCTGCTCGGTAAAAGTGAACAAATAAAACCCTGAAAGCTGGCATTTCTGCATGTGCATTTAAAATAAACATGTTTAAACATTAATTCGAAAAACGAGAGTCCTTTTTAGTCGTTTTAGAAGAAGTTTGATACACAGAACTATAGTGTGTTTCGATCATGTTGTCTCACTATGAAAATGATAGAGAAAGGGCATAACTCCCAAATCGTCGGAGTATTCCTTTAAGGGTTCCTATCAGTGGTGCGAATGCAAACAGAAAAAAACCCCTTGAAGGTATGTAGCTCTCAGAGGAACTCCCCAGTGGACAGTAACTCTCAGGGGGTCCCCAGAACTGTATGGTCCGACAACACCTAATATCTGGCATGATGACAGAATCGAGCTGATTTCTTACCAAACTGGTCCTTGGCGACAACAGCGAGCTCAGTGGGTGGTCCCTCTCCGGACTCATTGAGTGCCTTGACTCTGAACAAGTACTCCTTGCCCTCAGTCAACTCGCTGATGGTGTGTGTGGTGTTCTTTCCCTTCATTATTTGTTTCCACTTCTCCTCGCCTTCGCTCTGCTCCAGGATATAAGCAGAAACGTAGCTTCCGCCGTCACTGATGGGCTTCTTCCAGGCCAGGACAATCGAGTTCTTGGTGGTCTTCTTGGCTTTGAAATCCATCACTGGACCCGGTTGCTCTGAAGGAGGAGGACAGATGGGTTCAGACTCAACATGTGGTTTGCGTTAAATGAGATGTGTTTTTGTAACAGGTAATGTAATGTAACTTTTTTAAATATATATATATTTTGGGGCATTTTTTGCCTTTAATTGACAGGACAGTTAAGTGTGAAAGGGGGAGAGAGAGAGGGGATGACATGCAGCAAAGGGCCACAGGCTGGACTTGAACCCGGGCCGCTGCGGTAACAGCCTTGTAGATGGGGCGCCTGCTCTACCACTAAGCCACCGACGCCCCGTTTAATGTAATTTTTGATGCATCTTGGTCTTGGCCACTGATCTCTTAGATCGACTACTGACTGTGTTGTTTTTCCACTTGTTGTCAGGACAACAGCTACTACTAAGGACACTGAGTTCAGGTCGTCTGTATTCTAAAGGTGCGTTCACACCGGACCTGTTTTTTTTTCCGCTAGAGACGAGTTTACATACAAAGTCAATGCAAACGGGCGATTGAGCGTATATTCGCCCGGGAGAAAAATCGCTCGGGCTCTGAGCGACAGAGCGTTTTTTCGCCCGTCGCTTGAGATGAGAAATCTCATCTGGAGCGGTATTTCACTGGGTCCTGTCGCTTGCAGCTCAACGCTGATTGGCTTCTGTAATCCCGGAATCCCGGGGGGTGCTCACTACACCTCTGAGCATTTATACCTCCGACCGCAATTATACATTTTGATACATACAGGTAGGCTATACATATTGCAAAACTCTGTCACTCTGTCTTTCTTTTTTTGCTGCTGCTGCGCTCCTGCGCCATGTCTCCAGTTGAAAGTGGTGATTTGCTAAATACATTCTACAATAATAAATTAGATTAACATTTGGTCTATAATAATGTTTTTATATGTTACGCATTTTCATGAAAAACCTTAAGAATAAAAGAAATAAACACCAAAATAATTAGTGGAAACTTTTTTTTAAATTGATATTCCTCCCTGATATACTAACACACATACACACACATACACACACACACAGAGGGAAGGATGTACAGCCTGAAAACATGATGCCTCCAGTCACAACTATCGCTGGTGTGGAGGCATAAAACCATACGTATAGTGGTTATTCATTTTGATGATTCCAGTAGTGTCAAACCATATTTTAAAGTATTTCTCTACCAGAATTTTATTCCTGGCGGTGGGGAGAGGACATTTCTAGAGTCCTAATTATGGTCTTTGTCTGAGTTGAATCCACTAATACTTTTGTTTAATTTTGCTGAATTTAATAATAAAATTGGCAACTCTATTATTCCAATAACATTTGAAGAGTTGAATGAAAGCAAGTCTACTAATCTGACCTTTCTTATATACTCTACTGTCATCTGCTGCACTGTGCTGTATAAAAATATTCAACAATGACTTGTAGCTACCTGAGGCTCGGACGCTGCCGGCAGTCTCGCAGCCCTCTCCGATGCCGTAGGCGTTTTCAGCCAGCACTCTGAAGCAGTAGGCCTGTCCCGCCTCCAGGTTTGTGATCCTGTAGGAGATCTTGTGGCAGGTTGGCGCCACACAGGTCCAGGCCTTTCTTTCAGCCAGACGCTTCTCTACGATGTAGCTCTTGACTGGGCTGCCACCGTCAATCAGCGGGGCATCCCAGGTGATGAATGCGTGGCTCCTGGAGGTCTCCTTCACAGTCAGGTTCTGGGGTGGTCCGGGAGAATCTGAGGTGGAGGAGATGCAACAGTCCTGGCTCAGAGCTTTTGTTAACTGAACCGAAATACAATTAAGGCCATAGATATACACGATGGGAGTAAAAATATTTTATCAATGTTCTGGGAAAGAAATATTTTGTATAAATTCTTGTGGGTGAGATAGTTTCAGATTCTCAGGTTCCACAATTTTTTTCTAGCTGTCTTTTAAACTGTATTCTTTTTCACAACAATATTACTATCTTTAGCTATTCCTCAAAAATATTCTAATTCTACTTTTTACGTACTTAAATATATATGTAACTATTGTGTCGGTATTTTAGTGTGTTGCAGGTTTATAAATGAACCTGACCTGCACTGAAGTATACTCATGGAAAAAACTTTGAAACCATCAAATTTAGCTACATTTTTGTTGTCACCTGTAACATGACAAAAAAACATGCTCACTGGAGTGTGTGTGTGTGCTCCATTTTATCCCCCACATAATGTTTCCTCTGAGAGACATTCTTACCGAGGACCTTGACCACGATGGTGTAGCTCTTGGCGCCGCTGCTGTTCTCCAGTGACAGGACATATTTGCCAGCATCGTATCTGGTAATGTCCTCGATCATCAGCAGGGTGTCCCATTCTGATGTCTTAATCAGCACACCCTGCCTGTCCTTCAGGTTGGCGTCCACCTTCGTCCACGTCACCTTCGGTGCCGGGCGTCCTCTCAATGGGACATAGAGCCTCAAGGTAACTCCGGCTCGAAGAACCAAAGCCTTTCTTAGGTCAGCATCCAGCTCAGCTTCAGGAGCGACTGGAGGGCAGACAGAAGGTTGTTTGTTAATCATAGCTTTAGTGTTAGTCCCTTCATTCATTTATCAGTCTCACTTTGTCGTGTAAGCTGTTTCCTGGCAGTCTTAGCTTGTGCACAGTTAGCATAAGCTAATCAAGTTCACCAAGAATGTTGGTCGTTACTGAGAATACACTTTTTTTGTGCAAAAACTAATTACCTGGCTGAATTGGGTGATGATGCAAAATGAAACATCCTGATTTAAGAAAACACACACTGAGGTAGAAGAGTTTTGTGGTGCTAAATGTAGTTTGTAGATTTGTTTTCTTGTACCAATTCACCTCAGAGGAAGTGTGTTTCCATGGTTAGCAAAATAAATAAAAACAACTCTACAGTCCTGCTATAAAATGGGTCATCTGTGTTTTCTTGTTTTCTTACAGTGAGTTGCCCTTCTTACTCAGAAATTATTTATCAAAACACAGTATAAAAATCAGCTGACGTACTCAGGATGTCCTTGGGCATGTGGTTTCCAGGGACTTCACTGGCCTCGCTGAAACCTATCTTGTTGACGGCTTTAACTCTGAACTGGTACTCAGTGTTGTCCATCAGGCTTGTCACCAAGAACTTTGTGGCCTGGAGCTTTTTCGGGATGTTGCACTTATTCCAGTGCTCTGCATCGACTCTCCTGCACTCCACCAGGTACCCGATGATCTCGCATCCACCGTCATACGCTGGTTTGGTCCAGCTGAGGCTGATGGAGCTCTTGGTGGAGTCCACCACCTTGGGGAAGGCAGGTGGGCCAGGAGGATCTGGAGAATTATAGTGATAATATAATGTGATGAGTTGAAGATAATTGTTAGTGGCAGCCCTGTCTTTAACCCTTTGAACTCTGCAACAGAAACGGTCCGCCAGTGCCTACATTGGTATTTTTCCTTGTGATGTCATGTCCTGGACTATCTTCAAATGCCTCATATCCCTAAAATCTGAGAGCTAAAAGCTTATGTAAGTCATTAAACCATAATAACTCATCAGTGTATTGAAATTGTGTCATTAAAAAAAAAATCAAAAATTAGACATATTTTTTCATCAGATTTTACAAAATAAACACACAAAACATATTTTGATCCAAAATATTTCTATACGTAGAAACATTAACAAAACATTTCTTAACACTCTATAACTATTTTTATTATTTGTACATAATTAATTTTTAAGAGTGCAAAGGTGTCTTGATTCATTCATCATTCACCACTCTAGTGTAACTATGCGTTTTTGTGCAATTTTGCAACCCATGTAATGCAATGTAATGACGTCATTTTGCGTGTACAACACGATACCATGGAAGACAGGAGCCTTCGCTTTCAGCTGCAAAAAGAATGAATGCTC
Organism: Epinephelus awoara; assembly: GCA_035609425.1. Taxonomy (NCBI): domain Eukaryota; kingdom Metazoa; phylum Chordata; class Actinopteri; order Perciformes; family Serranidae; genus Epinephelus; species Epinephelus awoara. The sequence goes on along the minus strand of CM069307.1, from coordinate 34,463,034 downwards.
CACCTATGGTTATGGTTTTTATCTTAGATCGATATATATACAGGACTATGCAAACAACAATCAGCTGCAGCCAATACAGGACTATACCAGCAGAATTGTGGTGACATACTACGTTTGCATCACATTTAACGGCGTGATGACAGGGAATACGAAAGCCTTAGCTGTGTTACAAAAAGAATGAAGGCTCTAGCTATTGTGGTTTTTATCTTAGATCAGTATAGAGAGGATTATTCAAATGACAATCTCCCGTGGAGCATCTGTTTTTCATGGGTTAACAGATACTTACAGACTGGATCAACAGCCAGTGCAGCGTTAGATGCATCACTGGGTTTGCCCAGACCGGCCTTGTTAATGGCAATGACTCTGAACTCATACTCAGAGCCCTCGGTCAGTTGAACGGCCTTGATGGTCCTGTCGATGACTGGCCGGCGGTTGACCTTAGCCCAGGTCAGCTCAGTGGCTTCACGTTTCTCCACCATGTAGCCCAGGATGGGGGCCTTGCCATCGTTGGCTGGAGCCTTCCAGCTCACTGTCATGGAGTCCTTAGTGATGTTGGTGATGACGGGTGGCTCGCATGGACCAGGAACATCTGAGGGAAGAGATAATAACAATCTACCATCAGTGTTTGAGTTTATCGTACTTCAGCAACAAAAAGTGCTGTCTCCCAGACCTCATCCAGTAGCAGTTCTCTTCAGCTATAGAGGTGTGAACATACCGTACGGGTTCTTGACCATGACAGGGTCTGTCATGATGACATCTCCCACACCATACTGGTTCTCAGCGCTGACTCTGAACTGATATTCATGTCCTTCAATGAGTTTCTCCACTGAGGTGTCGGTGACGTGTCCATGGATGTTGGAGGTGACCAGTGCCCAGTTGGCTCTGCTGGTCTCACGCTTCTCAATGATGTAGTTGGTGATCTCAGAGCCGCCATCTGCGAGTGGGGGCTCCCATCGCAGCTTAACGCGGTCGGCAAACACCTTACTGATTTTGATTGAGGCCGGGGGGCCTGGTTTATCTGCAGGATAAACAGTGGGAGATTCTTTGTTTATCTGTACACATAAAAAAGCTTAAAAGAGCTTAAAAGAATAAACCAGTATTAAATATGACTTACCGAGCACCTTGACCTTGATGGTGGCGTACTTGGAGCCATGGGCATTCTCAGCAGTGATGGTGTAGTCTCCAGATTCCTTCCTGGTGACACAGAACAGTTCCAGCAGGTGGACATGTTTCTTCTGGCTCATCTTCATTCCTTCGGCGAGAACCAGAGGCACGCCGTCTCTCTTCCAGCTAACCTTGGGTAGTGGCTTGCCAAACACCTCAGCATCCAGGGAGATGTTCTCTCCAGCTTTAACCACGATCAGGTTCTTCATATTGACACCAAGCTCCACACGAGGAGGAACTGCACAGGAGGAGAAGAGAGAATGATCATCATTAATCAGATATGGTATTTGTGAGACTTAGTTTTCCATGCTGTGTGGGGCTGTACCGTTCTCTGCAATGATGGCAATGGGGTCCGACAGCTCTGATGGCAGGCTGGTATTGATGGCGGTCTTGGCGATGACTCTGAACTGGTACCGCTGACCCTCCTCCAGGCCGCTCACCACATAGCTTTCCGTCTGGATGTTCATGCAGTTGGCATTGCAGCGTACCCACTTTTCCTCTGGAGGCTTCATGTACTCCATGAAGTAGCCAATCAACTTGCTGCCACCGTCATGCTTGGGACGGCCCCAGACAAGCAAGACAGAGTTCTTGGTCACATCCATGGGCTCAGGCTTACCTGGTGGGTCTGGATGGATAGAAAAAAGGATTGTAGAATCACTAATGAATAAGGAGGAAGGTTTGAGTTAAGGATGAGTGAACAAGAACCTGGTTTGTATCACTGGCCTGAAAAGTAAATTTCACCTGAAGCAATGGGGATCCAACCTCAACTGTTTGATGTCATCCTATTTGTATTTACCTTTCTTTAACAAATCAAATATATCATGTTGAAATAATTTATGTCATTATCGTACCAACTGCAGTCCTGGCGGTGATGAAGTCGGTCTGCTTGCAGGGTTTGCCCTGTCCAGCCAAGTTGTGTGCCGACACCCTGAAAGTGTACTCCAGGCCCTCCATCAGGCCGCTGCAGGTGTACTGGGTGGCTTTGACCACGGACTCGTTGGCCTTCACCCACAGGATGCTGTTCCTCTCCTTCTTCTCGATGCAGTATCCAGTGATGGGGGTTCCGCCGTCATTGCTGGGACGCTCCCATGACAGGATGACAAAGTCCTTGAAGACCTTGTTGATCTGCAGGTTTCTGGGCTCACTGGGAGGATCTTTAGAGATAAAAAATAACAGTTAGTACACAGTATCATAGTATGACAGTAAAAGAGCTAAAACAACGTTTTGGCTCAGACTCACCAAATGGATATTTTGCAATCATCCTCTCAGAGTAGATGGGTGCACCGATGCCGAATCTGTTCTCAGCACGGACTCTGAAGCCATACTCTTTGCCAGGTGTCAGTTTGGTAACTCTGAAGCTGGTTTTGGTGCAGGATGGGGACATGGTGATCCAGTCACCCTGGCTGATGTCACACTTCTCAACAATATAGTTGGTGATGTTGCTGCCGCCATCCTCCTGTGGGGTGTTCCAGAGCAGTGTGCAGGCATCAATGTCCTGTTCAGTGATCTCTAGAGGAGCTTCAGGGGGTCCAGGGATGTCTGCAGGGACAAGAAGGATGAGTCATCCATGTAGGTGTACGACCTGACATTCATCATTCACACTGTAAGTATTATCTGTATATTTCAGCCTTAACAGTGTCTGTTGTTCAAACTGACCCATGATGGTGACTCTGAGGATCTGGTTGACCTTGCCGGTGCTGTTTTCGGCTGACAGGCTGTAGTAGCCGCTGTCCTTTCTTGTCACATTCTTGATGATAAGCGTGCAGGATGTCAGCGTCTTTACAACGGACAGCCGGTCAGAGGTCAGCACGTCCTCGTTGCCTTGCTTCCACTTGCAGAGGGGAGGGGGTTTACCTGCCACAATGGCCTCAACCACCATCTTGGATCCAGCTCTGAACATCACGATGTCTGGCATGATGATCTTAGGAGCCACTGACAGGAAGAAGCAAAAGTTACTTTAGAGATTCATCAGGGAATGTTTTAAGTTTTCTGGCTCCAAAGCTGAGCGCCAGTATCCATCAGTACAGTGTGAGGTACATTTTAAGGGTGGTCTACTCACTGAGCTGCTCCTTGACCTCAAATATTCCCTCTGCCTCTCGGGCCAGGCTGACTCCCACTGAGTTCCTGGCTGCCACTCTGAACTTGTACTTCTTTCCCTCTTTCAGACCAACCACCACGATGGTCAGGTCCCTGACCACAGAATAAGGTGTCCACTTGTCCTCAGGCGCACCCTCCTCCTGGTAGTCCACCACATAACCATTGATCTTGGCTCCTCCGTCCCTGAGTGGCTTCAGCCAGCCCAGTGTGGCGCTATTCTTAGTAATCTCCAACACATCCATCTTCTTCGGAGGGTCTGGCTCACCTGAATGCACCACACAGCAGGTGTTAGGAAAAATGCATAAAGCAAAGAACAACAGAGAATGACGAACACAAGGGTCTGATAGCACAGTCTGTAGTGGCACTCACTGATGGGGTCAACAGCCAGGTAGGACTTGGGTGAGTCCTGAGGAACTCCGATGCCGTACTTGTTGCAGGCTGTGACTCTGAAGTAGTACTCGATGCCAGGAGTCATGTTGGTCACCTTAAAGCTAGTCTTCTTCAGGTCTTCTGTACACTTGTTCCAGGTCTTCCGGTCCACCTCCCGTTTCTCCACAATGTAGTTGAGGATGGGGCTGCCACCATCATTTTCTGGTGGCAACCAGGACAGCTGAGCTGTCGTCTTGGTAACGTTGGTTGCCTCCAGGCCACCAACGGGACCAGGAGTATCTGCAGAGGATGAATATAAGAATCACTTTGATCATACCGTTTCCTTACCAGTGAAAATGAAACATTTTTTGTTAAAGGCAAGAGCTGTAAAAATGTAGTTTGCAATTCTGTTTCTCACCAAGGACTTTGACACGAACAAACACAGCTTTCTCTCCAGCTGAGTTGGACAGAGTCAGCGAGTATCTCCCAGAATCCTCTCTGGTGCTCTCAGGGATGACCAGGAAGGACATGGTGTCAACCTGGTCCACATGACCTCGGCGTATCACGTTGTCCACACCCAAGCGCTTCCAGGTAACCTTGGGGGCGGGTCTTCCTCTGATCACAGCAAAAAGCCTGATTGGACATCCAGCCCTAACGGACAGACCTTTCCTCAGACTGGCGTCCAGGTCAATCTCTGGAGCCTCTGTTGCCATAGAAACACATTGAGATCATTAGAGTTGTTGACATTTACCATGTTGTGTAATACAATAGATTAACTGCAGCAAAGTTGACTTTCATAACCATTCATTCTTACCCAGGATCTCCTTGGGGGAGACGGCCTCCTTCAAGTAGGCATGACGTCCCCAGCCCACTTGGTTTTTGGCGGACACCTTGAATTCATACTCCTGCTTCTCATCCAGCTGGCCAATCGTGAACTCTGTGAGCACCAATGGGCCACGGGTGTCAATTCTCTTCCAGCCCTCAGTGGGCTTCTCAGGGTCTGCCTCGCTCTTCAGCCTCATGTCCAGGCTGTAGCCAATGATGGGTGCACCGCCATCATACACCGGTTTAGACCAAGACAGGGTGATAGACGTCTTGGTGCTGTCGCCCACCTTCAGGCCTGCAGGAGGGCCAGGGGGCTCTGCAGATAGACACAGTGAAACAAAAGTCAACAAAATGACACTGACATCTGAAGCTTGCAGTGGTTTATATATTCACAACCTGAGCACTAGTATATTTTTAAGACAAAACTGAACTGTGACTGCAACCACAAACTCACCAATGGGATCTTTGGCTGCAACTGGTCTGCAGGGTTTGCTGGGCTCTCCCAGGCCTACTTCATTTTCAGCCTTCACCCTGAACTGGTACTCATGATTGGGGATCAGGTTGGCAACTTTCATGCGTCTCTCAGAGATGGGGCTCTTGGTGCATGGCACCCAGCGCACTGCCCTCTTCTCTTTCCTCTCCAGGATGTAGCCGGTAATAGACTTTCCTCCATCATTCTCAGGAGGAGCCCAAACAACGGTCATCTCATCTTTACTGACCTGCATCAAAAAAGTTTTAACAGTGTAAGTAAACGAGCAGGTTGTTGTAGCAACAAGGCAAAAATGTTTTTCTCATAAGCCAGTCTTAGGAAAATCTATAAAACAGGAATTCTTTTACTTACCTTGGTGACCTCAGGGGCATCTGGGGGTCCAGGTCTGTTCAACTGAGTCTTGACAGTGATGGGCTTGCTCTCCATGGCGGGGCCGGTTCCCATCTTGTTCTCAGCCCTCACTCTGAAGATGTACTCGTTGTTCTCCACTAGACGAGTAACATTGCAGTACGGTGTGACCACAGAGTCTGAGTATGTGGACCAGACCATCCTCCTGGTCTCACATTTCTCCAGGATGTAGCTGTCCACCTCACAACCTCCATCATCCTCTGGAGCATCCCAAACCACTCTGCACTTGTCGGACCCGATGCCAGTAACCCTGAGGTCCCTCACTGGGCCGGGGACGTCCAGGACATTAACGGTGGCATATGCCGTGAAGGTGCCCAGCGAATTAGTGGCAGTGATGATATACTTTCCACTGTCAGTGCGTCTGGACTTGGTCATAAGGAACTTGGAGTAGTCAGGGCCAGTTTCCACGCTGATTCTTGGGTTGTCTCCGACAGCCTTGTCTTTCGTCCATTTGACCTCAGGCTGAGGCTTTCCTCTAAGGCCAGCCTCCATCCTGACTGACTCTCCTGCCTTCACTGTCAAAGCTCCAGCCAGCTTCAGATCCAGGACAGGCTTCTGCAACTCCTCCTTCACCAGAATATCAGCAAGTTTTACCCAAGCACTTTCACCTCCTTCATTGACAGTCTGCACCCTGGATAACAAATGATGAGAATTATTAAGTCATTTAAATTAGATAAAGCACTACTTAAAGAATACCGTTTCTGAACCACGACAGACGCTGCAAAACAACTGGTATGAACTTTTTAAGTGAGAATGCAGTAACCTACCTGAAGGTGTACGTCTGGTTCTCTACACACTTGTCAGCCAAGAAGAATGTGTTAGTGAGAGTGCCGGTGTTGAGTTTCTCCCATTCTTCAGCATCTTTGGTTTTGCATTCCAGGTTGTAGGAGAGGTAGAGGCTGCCACCATCATAGTCAGGCTTCCTCCACCTCAGATAGACGTAGTTCTTACCAATGTCAGTGGCTCTGAATTTCTCAGGCTCACCAGGCTTCTCAATGGGGTCGATTGCCAGCAGAGGGGTCTTGGTTTCCACACTGGGTCCCGGGCCTATCTTGTTCACAGCACAGACACGGAACAAGTACTCATGGCCCTCCATCAGCTTGGCCTTGATCTTGCGATTGGTGCAGTTGGAGGTGATCATAGACCACATGCTAATGCTGGGCTCACGGCACTCCACTATGTAGTTGGTGATCTCGGATCCACCATTGTCCTTGGGGGCCTCCCAGTTGATCATGCATGAGTCCTTAGTGGCATAGGTGGTATGCAGGTTCTGGCAGTGGGTGGGTCTGTCTAGAACATTGACTGTGATTGTGCAAGATGCCTCGCCACCCTCATTTGAAGCCTTCAGGATATATTTTCCATGATCATCTCTTGTGGCTTCCTTGATCCTCAGATGGACCAGAGGGAGGTTCTGCGTGATAAAGACACGTTTGCTTTTCTCCAGAACTGTCTGCTCCTTTGACCAAAGCACTTCTGGGTCGGGGCGAGCCTTGATGTAGCCAGTGATGTTGATGTTGTGTCCGACACGCACAGTGATGCGCTCGCGGCAGCTGGCATCCATCTCAATCTCTGGAGGGATCAGGATATCCTGAGCAGTGACGGACTCTGGGATTTCTCTGGGCTCTCCATCTCCGATCATGTTTGAGGCGAAGACTCTGAATCTGTAAGTCACACCCTCCTCGAGACCCTTCACCGTATAGGCACACGGCTTGATGAAGTCCTCCAGGTTCACCTTTTTCCATTCTTCAGTATCTGCCTTCTTCATTTCCACACTGTAGCCCAGGATAGGGCTGCCTCCATCTTTGTTGGGTTTGGTCCAAACCAGGTCAGCAGTGGACTTACTGCAATCTTTAAGTTTGGGGTTGACAGGGGGGCTGGGGACGGTGATGGGCCTGCAGGGCTTGCAGGGGTCGGAGACAGGAGAGGGGCCACTGTATCCAGCAACATTCTCAGCAAATACTCTAAACTCATATTCATTACCCTCAAACAGACCCAGAACTGTGTACCTCAGGTCCCTGCAGGGTATTTTGTTTACACGGATCCATTTTCCTCCCTTGTGTCTGCGCTCAATGATGTAGCCAAAGATCTGGCTGCCTCCGTCAGACAGGGGCATGGTCCAGCCGAGTGTAACAGAATCCTCTAAAATATCAGAGAGCTGTGGCTTGCCAGGCGGGCTGGGTGGCATGAAGGAGTGCTCAGCGACAGTGGGCTTGCTCTCCAGAGGAGCACCGATGCCCATTTTGTTCTCAGCACGAATGCGAAGCACATATTCGACTCCCCTCTGGAGGCGGGTGATGTTCATTGAGGTGGCAAGGCCGCCAGAGCTCACACCTCCCCAGGTCCCCTTGTTGGACTCTCTCTTCTCCACAATGTAGTTGGTGACAGGGCTGCCACCATCGTCTTTGGGAGGACGCCATTCAATCATCATGGAGTCCGGAGTGACCTCCAGGATGTTGAGAGGTCCAATGGGAGCAGCGGGAACATCCAGGACAGTGACATTCAAGGCCGCCGTCTTGGTTCCAGCTGGGTTGGACACAGTGAGCAGGTAGGTGCCAGTGTGGTTCCTGGTGCACTCATTAATGCTGAGCACAGTGGAGAAGTTGTCCGTGTCGATCTTGGTGTTACCCTTGCTTTGGATCTCCTCTCCTTCGATGGACCACTTGGCGCTGGGAACGGGCATTCCTCTCATGATTGCTGGCAGCCTGATGGTGGTGCCAGCCTTTACAATGATGCCCTCAGTGAACTTAACGTCCACCTCGAGAATTGGAGGAACTGTGGACATGAAAACACTGGAGGTTATCTCAAGCTACTAGAGTCACTATGTTCCATTAATAATTCAAGGCACATTAGTTTGCTGATGTGGACTTCAAAAAGAGCTACACCAACACCAACACTGATGATACAGAAAATATTGGTGAACCTCTAATTTCGACTGAGAATAAAAATAAAAATTAATTATATATGCTCCAGCATAAAATTTCTCCAATGGAGGTCATATGGAGTGCTGGGGTTTTGTCCTGTATCTTACTCAGTTTCTCCTGGCAGAGGATAGGCACAGTGGTGTCAGGTCTGCTGAGGCCAATGGCGTTCTCGGCCCTCACTCTGAAGCGGTAGGTCTTTCCCTCCTCCAAGCCTTCCTTCACATGACCCTCAGGGATGCTCACAGTCTTCCACTCGTACCACTCCTTCTCTCCCTCTTCCTGATACTCCACCAGGAAGCCTGTGATCTCACTTCCACCATTGCGATCGGGCCAGTTCCAGGCCAACCATACCTCAGTCTTGTCCACGTCGGTGTGGTGCAGGTCTCTGGGAGGACCAGGAGGGACTGGAGGGAAGGAAAAAAAAACACATTTAGGTTTGAAGCGGTGAGTTTGAGCATTTATAACAGTCTCCACCTTCCTTTATCCTTTAAGAGACTGATGGGTTTTGGTTTATTTGAGTAACAAATGCTTCCTCAAAGGATAATCCTTTGAAAATGTCAGCGAAATGGTAGAAATCTGAAAACACTTTCACTTTTGCCTTTGAGTATTTTGTTTGCGTTAATTTTCATTGTGTGTAAACGCACTTTGGGATCTACTCTCAGCACAATATAATACATATGAATCTGCTGATCAGTGTGCTGTTACTCACACAGTGGGTTCATGGCCTTGATGGCCTTCGGAGTCTGGACATATTCGCTCCGGCCATATATGTTCTCAGCAGCAACTCTGAATGAGTAGGATGTGCCCTCCATCAGGTGCTTCAGCGTCATGCTGCGTTTCTTGGATGTGGAGCAGACGGGGACCCACTGAGTGGACGCCATGTCTTTCTTCTCCACCACAAAGTTAGTGATGCGAGTACCGCCGTTGTCTTCTGGGTCCTTCCAGGAGAGGTAGGCAGAGTCGCTCCTGACGTCAGACACCCGGAGGTGCTGGATGGGACCAGGTTTGTCTGGAGAAAACACAGGAAGAATGTCACTGATCTCTTGAGCCTGGCTTTTTATTAATGACAGATACAAAATGGAATTAATTAAATGTATCAATTCTTACTACGGATGTCAACCGTATACTGCGGAGAATATTTTTGCCTGGTTATCCATGCTGGACTACAGGTTAATTTTGCTGCTTTTCAAATTAGTGCAGTGCACACACAATGGGTCTGGTGGGAGTTAGCTGTTGGCGTCACTCATTAGGCGTTTACTGCTAGTAACGCTGTCCAACCCAACAGTGTTGCTGTGAAAACATGGTGGCCATCCTCCAACCTCCCATCAAGTCAGCCTGTTGAGTAAGCCGTTCACTTTTGAATCGCAAACCCCCTTTAGCATTGCTATAACTGTTAGCTCTGTTAGCACCCTTAGCTTTATCAGCACAGCTTTTGATGCTAACATGCATTGGTTAGCAATGCAACAATGGCTTTGGCTCAAACTGAAGCTACTTACTCACCAGGTATACCTGGGGGGAGTTGGACAATGGCAACCATATTTCCGCAGCTAACGATTACCATCACTAAATTGCTGAATCAGTGGCGCAGCTAGCTAGCTCCCACCCAACCCAGTTAGTAAGCTGTGTGGAGTGGCCAAGGCTCACAAGTGGCGACCGGAGGGTGGGCAGCGGGCACTATGTGTTACCATGTTAGCATGGGCAAGAAAGTAAAATAAAAGGCAGAACACTTGCATCATAAACCCTGAAAATGTCACCACCTCTAAATTAATAGGACTGTAAAATGAGGTGCTAAAGCTCACTGAGTCAAAGGAGCGCTGCACCAAAAGGAAAGGCCACTTAGACTTCACAGAATTTTGCATTTTTTTCCTCTTAAAAAATAACTGGTTAGTTATTGGTTAGTGGGTGTTGGGCTATCAAAAGCAAAATGAACAAAAACTAGCAACTCCTTACCAACAACCAGCACGGTGCAGGTGGCGGTCTTGGATCCAGCCGGGTTCTCTACGGTAAGCGTGTAATCTCCACAGTCACCACGGTGACAGAACCTCATCTCTAGCTTTGTGCCTGCCGTGTTGGTGTCAATGTCGGCCCTGGTGGGCACCTCGGCATCGTTCTTCTTCCAGGTGACGGTAGGGAATGGGACACCCTTGATGGCGGCCATCAGAGTGATGTGAGTACCGGCCCTGGCCTTCACCTCGCGGGTCATTGAAGCATCCAGAATGAGCTCTGGGGGCTCTGAGGGGGTGACAGGAGAGTAGAAGAAGCACTGCTTGTTAACACAGTAATATCACATTTGATTTACAAAGCACTTCACACAGCAGATGTTGGTTAGATAATACGTCACAATGACAACTTACCAAGTCTGTCCTGCACTCTGATTGGCTCCTTCAAGTTAGCCGGATCAGACATTCCAGCAGCGTTGACAGCCATGACTCTGAAGCGGTACAGAGCTCCGTCAGTCAGGCCGACCATTTTAAACTTGGTCTCCTGGCAGGAGTCTGGAGTCTGGTTCCCCTAAGGACAGCAGCAGGACAAAAGTTCAATACCACTCTAGGTTTACAGGGATAAAGAAAATGCAGTGTAAAGGTCATGGGGTCATTAACATCAAATGGGGAAGTCCTCTGACCTGCAGCCACTCCTCCTCTCCAGCCTTCTGGTACTCCACCAGGTATCCGAAGATCTTTCCTCTGCCAGTGTCAGCAGGCGGCTCCCAGGACAGAGTCACCGACTCCTTGGTGAAGTCAATGGCCTCAAGGTTCAGTGGTGGACTTGGTTTCACTGTGAGACAGGACAGGGGGTTCTTGTGGTGAGTGGATACACTGATAACAAAGGAACAAAGTGCTGCTGTAAGTGGTGAACTTACCGATGGGATCTTTGGAGAAGACAGGTTTGGACGGTGGGCTTGGGTCTCCGGCTCCCACCACATTCTCAGCGCTGACTCTGAACTCGTACTCACAGCCCTGCAGCAGCTCGGTCACCCAGTACTCTACCTTCGGATAGATTCTGTCTGTGTTGCAGCGAATCCACCTGGAGACAGAGACATTAACACTTTATCTATGAGCCATGAAGAAACATGCTTAAACACTAAATGCAGAGGCGGGAGGAGCCTTCTGTCTGTACTCTGCGTTCATTTCATCCATATTTGTGCTTGTTTTCTAAATGGTTATGAATACAGATAAAATGGAGCGGAACCACTGGAGATCCTGGAGGCAGTGTAGCGTTGTTCAAACGAGAAGGAGACGACGAGGAAATTTTTAAAATGGCGGTACGTAAAAGGAGAAAAAATCTAGATGAATAATAAAAACAATTGCAACCATAGTGTAGATACAGATGGCCTCAGTGTTTGTTTCTAAAAATAAGTAAAGTGGAATTTGAAAGGCAGTTTTCCAGCTTCAGTCAGCTTGATGTTCCCATCTGAGACTCAAACTGGAGGCTTCATCCTCCAAACTACAGAAGTTTTTGGTGTTTTGTGTTTGTGTACCTCTTGGCCATGGTCTCCTTCCTCTCCACAATGTAGCCTGTGATTGGCTTTCCTCCATCAGCAGGTGGCTCCCAGCTGATGAGGGCAGAGTCATGATAGACTTCCTTCACTGTGGGCTGTTTAGGAGCATCAGGCACCCCTGTGATGGACACAAACAGACACAGACTGATCAGATACTGCGAGATGTTTCATTTTTACTACCCAACACTTCCACAAAGGATTCATCAGCAAGTTACGTTTCCATCTCGTTGAACATCTTTGAATGTTTTCAATGTTTGAGAGGACTTACTGAAGATGTCTCTGGCCTTGGTTTCTGCGGACAGCAGGGGCTCACTGATGCCGTAGATGTTCTGAGCCATGATCCTGATGATGTAATCACGACCCTCGATCAGCTTCGGCACCTGATCAACAGAGAGCAGGACGCGTTACTGTTTTGTTTTTGTCGTTGTACTAAAGACCTTGGTATTCTTTCATCAGAGACGGAGATTTGATCAAAAAGAATCAAGTGCTGAAAGTTGGTGAAACATATTGAATATCTGCCCACCCTGCAGGTGGTCCTGGTGCAGGATGCAGTTATTGGCATCCACAGGTCTCTGTTGGTGTCTCTCTTCTCAACGATGTAGTTGGAGACGGCACAGCCTCCGTCATCCAGTGGAGGGTTCCAGGAGATCACCATGGAGTTCCTGTAGATCTCGTTGAATATGACGGGACCCTCTGGAGGTTGTGGACGGTCTGACGGGAGGAAGAATACATACAGGTCACTCCACAGGTTTTTATTCAACAAACTTTTTATTGGGTTTTAAAATCTGATGCTGTTTTTGCTTCCATAGTTTAGCTTTCTGTCCCTCTCTGCTTTGTACTTCTTGTCATATCCTTCATTTCTAGTCTTGTTATTGGATCCATTCCACGTTTTGCAGTTCCTGTTAGTTCTTTGTTTCCCACCAAAGCCAGAATTTGACAACCCTGTACTTTTCTCTCTAAATGCTACATTTTACTGAGCTGTGACACAGAAGTACTGCTGCAGATTTGGAAGGATGTGTCGTATATCTCATTTTAAAAACCTTTGTCGACTAGTATTGGTATATCTGATCAGGCAGTGGGCTGGTTTGTAAATTACCTCTCAGACAGGTCTCAGTGTCTTCAGTTTGATGGGCTTACCTCTTCCTGACGCAACACCCTGGTATACCCCAGGGTTCTGTGTTAAGTCTGCTGTTATTTTCGATTTATATTAAAAGCCTTGGTCAAAACGTGGATGGCTCCAATTTTCATTTGTATGCTGATGAAACAGTCAGTGTGTTTACATGGACAGTTTAATTCCACTTTTAATGATAATGAAAGGCCATTCCAATTAAAAGTGGTCATGTAAACGGTCAATCCAATTGAAAAATGGTCATTCCGATTGCAAATTAAATCTGATTAAAGGGGGTGGTTTATTCCGTTTGTCATTCCGAATGAAAGAATTTTGTGTGCATGTAAATGCTCATACCTCTTTAAGTTCATTCCAGTCTTTCTGCGCATGGTCATTTACTTGCCCTCCTGGCGCGATGACGTATATAGCGCATAGCAACGGGCTGCATAGCAATGGGCTGAGATAGAGCAGTCGGACTCGTTGCACTCACCGGTTTCCATTCGCCACAGCACGGTCTTCTACCTCCCTTCTCCTCCTCAACAGATAAAGCATTAGCAGAGCAAGGTTGTTGTCGTACTGCTGCTTCAAGAATATAAGCAAAATAAGCCCGAAAAAGGCACTAAGAACAGCGTTGCCAAGCATCTTGTTATCCCGAGGGAGGACTACAGTCTCTTCTTCCGGTAAACGTAAACACGTCACATCCGCCCCACCAAATCAGAAATCTTCCCTGCCCCAAACCTTGCACAGACCTGAATAAAGGCGAAAAAACTGATCTCCCGTGTAAACCCTCATTTGGAATGAATATTTCCCATGTAAACTACCTGGAAAAACTTTAATTCCGAATGATTTTATTCAGATTTATTTCATCCTAAATGAGAAGCCATCATGTAACCGTAGCCAGTGATACATTGTGTCACCTCATCCATTATAGAGGCTGAGGCCAAATTACAGTCTGTCTTTGATGTATCCAGATTCAGTTTTCGCAGCTAAAGCTGGTTTTAAATGCTGATCAAACTCTTTTATTGTGTTGTTGCTTGGCTGTAACTGTTTGGTATGCTGCTGTCTTGGCCAGGTCAACCTTTGATGAGACTTACCTGGTTAAAAATGGTTTAAATGAAATAAAAATAATAAAATCTTCTTCTAAAACACTGAAACCTGTGCAGGAATTTAAAACATCTTTGCAGTTATTCAGAGTTTTTAGTGGAGCAGCGACTCACCGACCACAATGATGGTGCAGATTCCTGTGCGAGTTCCGGCAGCATTCTCCACGCTGACACCGTAGTGCCCACTGTGATCCCTCTTGGTCTTGCTGATGGTGAGGCTCAGGTGGCGGGCGGTGCTGTGCAGACTGATCTCGTCATCCGCCTTCAGCTCCTCGTCGTTCTTCTTCCAGGTGATAGTTGGCGCTGGTTTGCCGCCGTAGCGTCCTGACAGTGTGCAGGTGTCTCCCACTTTCACCATCATCTTGTCCCTGAAGTCCAGGTCCAGAGTGGGCGGTTCTGGGAAGGGACATAATTGTTACTGAGCCTGAAATTCAGAGCATCTATAGTTTAGCATCAGATAAATAAACACGGCGCTGCATTACTCACCAAGCTCATCCTTGCACTGGACAGGTTTGGTGGCGAAGGAGGTTTTACCCTTTCCGACCAGGTTGACGGCAGAAACTCTGAACTCGTGGGTCGAGCCCTCCTTCAGCCCTGTCAGGGTGAACTTCCTGTCCATCAGCTTAGTGTCTCCACCTATTCGTGTGAAGCTGTCCCGGCCGACCATACGGGTCTCCAGGATGTACTCGGTGACCTCGGCGCCGCCATCATACTTGGGTGGTCTCCAGGCGACGGAGAGGGAGTCCTTGGTGACGGCCGTGATGATCAGGTCCTCTGGACGCTCCGGGACAGCTGAAGGAGAAACAAATGTGATGAGAGGTATCAAACAAGGTCACGATAGCTTAAGGAAAGTCAAAACTTTTTAAACCACTCAGAATCAAATTAGGGACCGTTTTCAAAATAACACAATTGACGGAAGGTTGTTGTATGTCCGACTCACAGATGGGGTCCTTGATGAGAACCATCTTGTCGGTCTCGATGAAAGGTCCCATGCCGATGATGTTCTCGGCTGCGATTCTAAAGAAGTAGCCCTTGCCGTCGAGGAGTCCCTGCACCACGGCATTGTTCCTCGTCACTGTGTAGGACACTGAGGTCCAGCCCATGCGGTCTGACTCCCTCTTCTCAATGATGTAGTTGGTGATGGCCGAGCCGCCATTGTCCTCGGGGGAGGACCAGGTCAGCTTGCAGGAGTCGTTGGTCAGATTCTCACCAGCGAAGGGGAGACCGACGGGTCCAGGAACGTCTGGAGGGAGAACGGAGGGGACAGAAAGTCAGAGACATCAATTACGAGGTTAAGAGGTGAAAAGGTTTGGGATATTTACACATATATGTAAGTTCAGATGGTGAAGGCATCTTAAGCCAATTATTTTGAGTTGTTTTTAACATAAACTCTTCATCTCCTCACTATGGTCCCCCCGACTCACCAAGGACCTCCACAACGATGGCCTTCCTCCTCTCTCCTCCCTCGTTCTTGGCGCTCAGTGTGTAGATGCCCTGGTGTTGGCGTTTGCAGTTCTTTATGACCAGTGAATTGGAGATGCCTGTCTTCTCCACCGCAGCCTCTTTGGGCACCTCTGCATCGTCACGGCACCAGGTGATCTGCGGGGCGGGCTTACCGGACACATAGGCGATGATGCGGATGGTGCCACCAGCATGGACCACAATCCTCTCCTTCACTGAGGCGTCCAGGTCCATCTCAGGAGGAACTGGATGAGGGAGAGGATGATTTGCATTTAATAAAATGTTGTGGAGGTTTTATCTACAGAAACAGTTGGCACAAAAAAACATCAGGTGGATCAGAGTCTTACTTGTTCTGTCTTTGACCTCGATCATCTCAGACACATATCCTGGTTCTCCAACTCCTGCAGCATTCACAGCTCGGACTCTGAAGCGGTACAGACCACCTTCCTTCAGACCGGTTACCATATATTTGGTTCCTCTGATCTCTGTGTCCTTCGCCTAGAGAGACGATGAGGAGAGGAAAACCAGAGCTGATGTAAACTCAACAACAGATTCTAAATGTCTAAAACAGGAAGATGATAACTCCAAAGCAGGTGAAGCAAACCTTGTTAGGTAGCTTCATATTCTTTTAAAATACGACGCTCTGAGGAACGTCTCTGGACAAAACACATTAACAACTTTAGGGTGTATCCTGCCTTTGTTCAACCATAGATTCTTTGCACTGTTAGTTATTTTTAACCAGGTGTTAAACTGAGGTTTAAGGTGAGCTCAGACAAACTTTACTCCTTCAGCAGATTACAAACTCTGTGAAGCTCAAACATTACATTGAAGAAACAAAAGGAAACATGTTTCTCAGTGGAGGAGGAAAAGTCGAAACTAACATAAGATGTTTGTGGCATGGATGGCATATATAACCTCTATCAGAGCTGACCTTATCTGAGCCTGTGGTCCTTTAGACTTTAATTTATTTTATTTTGTTCTATTACTTCTTGTTACTCCATGATCTGACCTGGCTGGCAACACAGTCTCCCTCTGTTCCATGTAAATAGTTGATTTTCTGTTTTTATTTTTATATACTAAAAACTGGGAAGATCAACACTGAATGAAGATGCAGATACTGTCATGTTACAATCTTGTCTTTCCAAATAAAGATACAATTAAAAAAAAAAAAAGATGTTTGTGGCTGCGTAGGTGATTAAAGTCCATCCATCCTTTTTTTTTTTTAAAAAAAGATTATTTTTGGGGCTTTTTGTCTTCAATGAACAGGACAGAGTGAAATGGGGTGAGAGAGAGTGGGGGTTGACATGCAGCAAAGGGTTGCAAGCTGCAGTCGAACCTGTGACCGCTACAGCGAGGCATCGCGTCTATACATGGGGCGCCGGCACTATCCACTACGCTACCGACGCCCCGCATCAGTTGATTTTCATCCATTCCACACGTCCCTCTCCCCAGCAATGCTCTCCAGCTCCGCTTGGGGGACCCCATGTCATTCCCAGGCCAGATGAGATATGTAATCCCTCCAGTGTGTTCTGGGTCTGCCCCGGGGCCTCCTACCAGTTGGACCTGCGCAAAACACCTCTAACAGGACACACCCAGGAGGATCCCGATCAGATGCTGAACCACCTCATCTGACCCCTTTCGACACAAAGGAGCAGCAGCTCTACTCTGGTGCCCAGCTACCCCACAGAGAAAACTCATTTCAGCTGCTTGTATACACAACCTCATTCTTTCAGTCACTACTCAGAGCTCATGACCTCAGGTGAGGGTTGGGACGTAGATGGACCAGTAAATCAAAAGCTTCACCTTCTGGCTCAGCTCCTTCTTCACCATGACAGTCCAGCACAGCACCCGCATCACTGCAGAAGCTGCACCAAACTGCCGATCCATCTCACGCTCCATTCCACCCTCACTCATGAACCCAAACCCTCCAAGATAATTGAACTCCCTCGCTTGAGCCAGTAACCCTCTCCCAACCTGAAGAGTTGAAAGACTTGTTCAAAGTCGAAATACGACAACAAGCCAAAGTCCAGTTGAAATCGCATTTTGAGAGTATGTAGCTCAAGGACACATGTCTGAGTGACACAGGATTGGCGGGTGGGATGTAACATTGGGAGGAGTTTGATTTGATTATTGAAAAGTGGGCAAACCAGTGAGGCCTCAACAGTGTCAGGGAGGTGAAGACAGTACGTTTCATGTAAAAGCTCAGTGTTAAACGCCATGCCCTCCTCAAAACTCCAGTCAGAGGCCCAGTTACCACAGTATGTAGGGGAAAGGAAGACATAGACATGGCATGCTGTTGCTAGCAAACCAGCTCTATGCGGCCAAAAGTTGGAGAAAACACGACTGGATTTTGATATAAGAAAAAATTAATTGAGAAATTGATTTCTTTGTATTTTTGTATTTTTCACGTACTGTTAAATATGTGATCTAAATTCATCATTTCATCTCAACTTTAAATCAACATGTTTGTTTTCACTCATGAAGCCTTTGGTGGTGTATGTTTTTTACCTTTGCCCAGCCCTCGTCGGTCTCTGGCTCCTTCTCCTCCTCAGCGCCGCTCAGCAGCAGCTTCCTCTGAGCTTTCTTCTCCTCCTCCTCCTTGTTCACCTCCTTGAACTCTGCGATGTAGCCCGTGACCTTTGACCCTCCATCCACCAGAGGAGGGATCCACTCCAGCTCCACTGTCGACTTTGTCCAGTCCGTCACCTTAGGAGTGGGCGGTCCAGGAGGCTCTGCACACACACAGATACTCATATTAATGTGATAATTATCATATAAACTAAAATGATTAATTTATATTTACTAACTAACTGACATAAATAAAAGTCAATGAAAATATGTCCTTCTTACTGATGGGGTCTCTGCAGAGCATGGGATCAGAGGGCATGCTGGGCAGACCGCAGCCAGCGGCATTGACAGCAATGACCCTGAACTGGTACATGGCGCCCTCCTGCAGGCCGGTGACAAACCAGCTGTTGCCCAGAGGGAGGGCTCGGATTGGGTCGCGGCTGACGCGGATCCAGCGCTTGGCGGTGGTCTCTTTCTTCTCCACATAGTAACCCGTGATGGGGGAGCCGCCATCGTACTTGGGCTCATCCCAGTGGACGGTCATTGACTCCAGACTGACGTCATCCACAGTCGGCTTCTCACACTGACCGGGGACGGCTGCAAGAGGATGAGACAGGGATCAATAATCAATACCAGCTGTGGGAGTTAGAAAGAGGCTGTTGAAACTGAAGCCGGCAGGTTGTCGATGTGTACTCACTGAAGAGGTTTCTGGCCTTCTCTGGCTCGCTGACAAGAGGAGGACCGACTCCAAATTTGTTCTGGGCCATGACTCTGAACTCATACTCATGGTTCTCCGTCAGTCGGGTCACCACATAGGCACACTCCTTGGGGTCGTTGGAGACGTGGACCCAGGACTTCCTGTTGTCCTCACGCTTCTCAATCACATAGTTGGTAATCTTAGATCCTCCATCATCTGTGGGAGGGTTCCAGGCCAGGCCGATCCTCTCCGCAAACACTTCGGTGAACTTGATGGGTCCAATAGGTGCACTGGGAGGTCCTGTAGGGGGGAGGAGGGGCAGGTCACGTTTGTTTTAGAAATGTTGTCGCATATGCAAAGATAATAGAAATAATCATACGATTAACGTCATTACAACCTACCAACCAACATTTTAAATGTTACTCACCGTAAATGGAGACCTTGATCGTCTTGGTGATGCTGCCTAGGCTGTTGGAGGCCGTCAGGCTGTAGAGGGCGGTGTCGTGTCTGCTGGCCTGCTGGATCAGCAGCGTGCACTTATCATGGGTCACGAGTTTGTTCATATGCTGGTCATAGTGGATGGGAGCCTTCTCCTCGGGTTTGGCCACGCTGGCTTTATGCCAGGTGAGCGTGGGGAACGGACAGCCGGCCACCTTCGCCACAACACTGACATCACAGCCCTCCTCGCCTTCCATGGCCTCACGCAGCTCAATGGTGGGAGCAACTGCAGAGACAAATGAGATGCTTTATGAAAGGCATGCAGAGCACAACAAAACTAACCAACAGATGAGAGTCTAATGTGACATCCTGATTTTTACCTAACATGTTCTGTCCAGAGAGGTCTAAGACGTTGTGCTAATGAGGAGCCCATGATTGGCTGAAGAGTCTGTTACTCACATGTCTGATCCTTGATGATCAGGGGTCCAACGGTGGCGGAGGGTCGGCCTGCCCCAGCGGCATTCACGGCTTTTACTCTGAACTCATATTCTCCTCCCTGCAGATCAACAACGACACAGTCAGAGAGTCTGCGTCTGCGTTCATCGCACAGTAATTACATTAAGTAAAAGTTGGCACATTCGAAAGATCTCAACATCTGTGACAGCAGAGAGGAATAGTGGGCTAGAGTCTCAGCTTCACCTCTTCACTGGTTTCACTGGTATTTTCTCAGGCAGGCAAATCTAAATCGTCCACTTTTGGAGTTCCTCAGGATTCAATTTAGGGCCTACTTTGTTTTCAATTTGTTTGTGACACTAACAAGGAATAATACACTTTATTGGAGTACCGATTTTTAGAAAAAGAAAAAATAAGATCAAAGTTAAAAATGTTTTTACTAAGAGCAACTTTAACAACATGTTGTGCTTGGACACTTCCCAAATTAAAAAACTACATATGTGTTTGCCCCCTGACTCACACCACCACAAGTTTCAACCAAATTCAGCCGTTTCAATGCCTTTACATATTTTTCATCCAGAAATATTAGAAAGCACCACAGATGACCTGAACATGGCAGTGAAGGTGATATGAGAAAACGTCAGATTTTTGTGGGGTCTTAAAGACAGAATTACTACATTTTCTCTGGAAAAAGTAAAACAACTTCCTTTGAAGTACACACAACAGAATGGGACCAGGATCTACACATTATTTATCATCTCAAAAAAGTGGATTTAGTATTAAGTTACTCTTAAAAAAACACCTGCAGAAAAACACTCCTCTTTTATGTAGATTTTTCTAGAAATCAAATGAAACCACCGACAGCCTGGAGGGGAATAAATCCTTCAGAAAACTGAGCTCTAATGTAGAATGAATATAAAATTGGTCATGACATACAAACCCACTTTGCTTAAGGGTGTTACTGATCATTAATAAAGACAGGAAGTAGTAAAGTAAGAGTATCCTTTGAAGGACGTAGCCCGACCTCCTTCAGATCCTCCACCACAAAGGTGAGCTCCTCCACGTCTCTCTTGTTGCACTGCTTCCACGTCTCCTTCTCTTTGCCGCTGGTGTCCCAGCTCAAACGCTCGATGATGTAATGCTTCACTGGAGAACCGCCATTGTTTTTGGGAGGCTCCCAGCTCAGAGTGACGGTGGTCTTTGTCACCAGGTTGACCTTCAGCTTGGTGGGAGGGTCGGGGGGGACTGAGGAAGAGGAGGAGGAAGAAGAAGACGATAAGCATTAGAACAGTTCTAGAAAAGTTGTGTTGTTTCTCTGTGGTGGTCATAGCAGGTGTGTCCTCACAGATGGGGTCTCTGGCCAGGATGGGATCAGTGGTGATGGTGAATGGACCGAATCCAAGTCTGTTTTCAGCTCGGACCCTGAAGTGGTACTTCTGACCTTCCAGTAGGCCTGGCACCACGAAGGCCTGGCTGGCACAGGCTGCATTCACCTGATGACAAATAAACCAATCGATCAATTAATTGCAAACTGAGGAATTTAATATGTTGAATTTAATGGATTGATTAAATTAGATTGTGTCCATTCTGACTGTAAGTCCATCTAACTTTGTGACATCAGTTTAAATCTGCTAAAGCAGATCATTCTATGTATGGAACGATAATAACAGTTAGTCATTACTGCAGATGTAGAGGTGGTTTGCTCAATGGCTAACCAAACAAACTGCTGAAACTGTGCTTTCATTCAGTTGGACTCTGAGACAAAAACAACTTTCAAATCTTATTTGAAAACCAGTAATTAAAACAATGTGGACAGACAGATAAATGGACAGAGTGATGTTTACCGTTGTCCAAGCCTTGTCAGCGAGACTCTTCTTCTCAAGGAAGTAGCTCTTGATTCTCTCTCCTCCATCGCTGTCAGGGAGTTTCCAGATCAGCCTGGCGGTTGACCTGGTGATGTCAGTGACCCTCAGCTCCTTTACAGGTCCGGGGACGTCTGTAGCCAGAAGAAAATAACAGTCAGAGATACCAAGAACAACTAAACACTGACTCAAACATACCAACTCGACAGATGGACATACCGAGGACAATAACTCTGACGTTAACATGTTTCTGTCCGGACTTGTTCTTGGCGGTGATGGTGTAGCGTCCAGAGTGGCTCCTCAGACTGACAGGGATGGTTACAACGGACGTTGTGTCTGTAGATTCAACCTGAATACACAGTTTGAAAATCAGACTAAAACCCAGAAAACATGAACACGACCGACCTTTATAGACGACAGTGTGACAAAATGTGGTATTTACAAATACACTAGAATTCCCTCACGGCCTTCTTGAGATATTGCGTTCACAAGACAGAGACAGGCGCAAGGTCACAGTGACTGTAACCTTTTATCATCAAAATTCTTATCAGCTCTGCATTGATTCCAAGCAGTTGTTTGTGCCAAATTAGCCTTGACCTTTGACCACTGAAATCTAATTAGTCCATCCTTGAGTAGAACTGGACATTTGTGCCAGATCTGTAGAAAATCCCACAAAGCATTTTTAAAATATCACGTTCGCAAGATGGGATGGACCAACAAACATGATGCCTCCTGCCACAGCTGTCACCAGCACAGAGGCATAAAAACAGTAATACTGTAACAGAAATCCTCTTTGTATTGGCTCTTTTCAGTAAATAAGACTAAACAGTACAGATACATTGTTTTATGGTGATGTGGTTAGTAAAGCACTGTGTTGCTGGTCTCACCTGGGAGTCGACTGGCAATGTGTGCAGCTTGTTCTTCTTGTGCGTCGGGGCTTTGCCATCAAAGTCCCAGGTTACCCTGGGAACAGGGCGGCCTTTGATGGTGGCGGGGATCCTGATTGGATCTCCAGCAGGGATACACAGCAGGTCCTCCATCAATATATCGATGGAGATTGCAGGTGCAACTGTCGAGTAAGAGACATCAGTGAAGAGACTTGCAGAGAACAAACTCTGGATAGTTATAAAAGTCATTATTTATTTATTGCAGTGAGACTTAAGAGTGGGACTTACGCTGGACATCTTCAATCAGAACCTCAGTGGTGCGGGGACTAGGGTCAGACTCCCCGATGGCGTTGACGGCGATGATTCTGAAGCGGTAGCGTTTTAGCGGCCGTAGGCTGGGTACGGTGAACTCAGTGGTGGGGTTGAGGCTGTCAAGGTCGTTCACCCTCGCCCAGTCTGATTTGCCCTCATCCTGGATCTGGATGATGTAGCCTTTGATTGGGCTTCCTCCATCACTCTCAGGCGGCTTCCAGGACAGTGTGACATTGTGGTTTGTCTTATCAGCCACGACAGGAGCGGCGGGCATGCTTGGAGGAGCTGGAGTGGAGAGCAGCAGTTTGTAAAAGTAGCATCCAATTTGGGATTTCCAAAACAAGGGAACTAGTCTGTTTAAGACTACTAAGCTGCACAAAGAATTCAATTTATTGCAGTGTTTTTAGTTATTTCAGATTATTTTGATATGTAGCACCTATTAATTATCCAACGCTTTCAAAGGAAGCCTGTTTTATACTCACTGATTGGATCAACAGCAAAGGCAGAGTCAGACGGTCCGCTGAATGGTCCAGTTCCTGCAGAATTGGTGGCAGCAACTCTGAACTCATACTCTGTTCCTTCCATCAGACGATTTGTCTGGGAAACAGACAAAGAAGTGGATTCAACAAGTTCCTGTGAATAACAGGCCTTAACACACCAAACCGGTATCGGAGAACTAGCCGTGACCAGAGCCTTTTGCTGCGCCGCCACTTGTCATTGTGTCTCAGCCAAAAAGTTGCACATGAACAAACCAAACCTCTGACCAACAAGTGCATGTGTTGTGCACCTGTGTGAGAGCACATACCCCTCCACACCAACAGATGGCGGGCATCTGTAAACCTCATTCCAGAAAGGGAAAGCACAAGACTGTTGACACTAATTTGCCAGTTAGCACATTAACAACACAATCCAATGAACAGAGCATTTTTGCCATGCACCAGTGAACAACAACATAAACCATCATGAAATGTTTCTGCTAAAGAGCTCACTTACTGAAGAAAAACAATCATTCCTCATAACAGGTTTGTTTTTCGACCTTACTCCCTCTTGACTTTAGCTCTCTTTCTACATTTCTCATTTCCATTTCTCTTTTTGTGCGCTGAGCTGAATTAACAATCAGACAGGTCTACAGGTCTGTCTGAGTGAACTTTGAGGTTCTATTTTGGTATGTAGGAGGTTTGGAAATGTTTGGTTCAAAGACAGATCCTGAGACAGACAGGTAAAGACAGATAAAGTTGGAATGTATTGGAATGCCCACAAAATGTCACATCCTTTTATGCCAAGAATGAATACAAAGCATTTGCTACAACGCTGACACGTTGTTGTGTGGCTTTCTGCACATCACATGAATTTAAAAATCCATCAACATTATGAAATGAATCCCCGCAGAAATAGAACTTTTTGTTAAAGAGTAAGATCCTTTTAGTTTGACCACAAACAGCCACTGCTTTAACAGTCACTGACGATGATGCAAATGGAGTCTGTTGGGTTTAGCGATGGTGATGGTGGGGTTGTCTGTAGGAAAACAAAAAGGATCTAACGCTTTATCCAAACCGTGTTAGCTTGTTTAGTCACTGGTGAAAAAGTTGTGAGCCTCCAAGGATTGTGCATGATAACATTATACAACAACAGCAGCCCGAGCTGCAAGCAAGGAGACAATCATTTATATTCAAAGTGAAAAGCAGCTCACCTGGTACTCCCAGCCTTTCATGCCCCTCTTGGTGATGGGTGTCTTGTTGACTTTGGCCCAGTAGGCAGTGCCTTTCTCCCTCTTCTCCAGCCAGTAGCCGGTAATCTTAGAGCCACCGGTGTCTCTGGGAGGCTCCCATGTTAGGGTCATGGTGGTCCTCGAGTACTCTGCGATGGTTGGCTTCTCTGGTGGGCCAGGAAGGCCGAATGGGTCTATGATCTGGACCTCCCGCGATCCGCAGGGGTCAGATTTACCATAGCGATTCTCAGCTCTGACCCGGAACATGTAGGACTTGTTGTTCTCCAGGTTCCACACCTGCAAGGGAGAGAGGTGGTGTCTCTGTTAGAGTTCCATAGAGCTTTAAAGACCTATGACAACCCTGTTAGTATTGCTGTTATTATTGGTACATACCCCGTATTTCTTCTCAATGATGCTGTTGGTAACTAACTCCCACTGAGGTTCACCTTCCTGCTCCGGCTCCCCTGTCACCACTTCCTTCTTCTCAACAATGTAATTGGTCAGGTCGCTGCCACCATTATCCACTGGTGCATCCCAGTTGAGGTAGCAACACTCTGACTTGACGCTGGACACCGTCACATTCCTGGGTGGAGTTGGTCGGTCTGAGAGAAGAGCAAAGACAGTTAGTAGACTTGCCACATCCTGTGTTTCCTGCCCCTTATTGAGTCTATGGCATGTTTCAACTCACCCAACACCATGACATAGATGGTGTGCCTGGCTGAGCCCATATTATTCGAGGCAGTTACAGTGAAGCTGCCGCAGTCCTTCCTGTTGGCTTCTGGGATGGACAGCTTGGTCTTTGCGGTCAGCCTGCCGGTCACCTCCGTGTCAATCAGCAGAGCATCAGTGGGCTTAGCGATCACCACATCATCTTTGTCCCACTCAACCTTCGGGATGGGGAGGCCGATGATATCAGCAGGGATCTCAATGAGCTCACCCCTCTTTACAGTAATGGACTCGCCCTGTGTCCGCATGTGAACCTCGGGAGGAACTGACAGGGACCAGAATAAAACAAATCAGCACACAAAGAAAAAAAATGTGCATGCCAGTTCATGAGATTGAGACAGAGAATGTTATTTTAAACTGCGACCACCAAATTTTAATTAGTTCATTGTTGAGTCCAAGTGGACATCTGTGCCAAATTTGAAAAAAATCCTTAAAGGTGTTCTTGAGATATCGCATTCACATGAATAAGACACATGCAAGGTCACAGTGTACTTGAACTTTGACCTTCAACCGCCAAATTCTAATCAGTTCATTGTTGGGTCCAAGTGGATTTTTTTTGCCAAATTTCAAGAAATTCCCTCGAGGTTTTCTTGAGATATTGCATACACGAGAAGGAGATGGACAAGGCCACAGTAAACTTTGACCACCAAATTCTAATCCGTTAATCCTTGAGTCCAAGTCAATGTCTGTGCCACACTTAAAAAAAATGGCACACAAGAATAGGACGGATAGATGGGCAACCCGACAGCACAAAGGCATAAAAATCTGCCTTGGTCCCTCTCTTGAATGTAAAAGTAGGGTTCGGGTTTTTAAGACCATTCCAAACATTCAGCCTTACCTTCATCGTCTTGGATGATCACTGGCAACGGGATGGTTGGCTCACTCTCTCCCAGTGCGTTGACACACTTGATCCTGAACTCATAAGGCCAGGCATCCTCCAGACCCCCCACAGTCATGGTCAAGTCAGTGCAGAGCTCCGTGTTGCATGGCTCAAAGGCCTGCTGGTCTTGCCTCTTCTTCTCAACAATGTAGCCAAGGATAGGGCTGCCGCCATCATTACGAGGTGGCTTCCAGGTCAGTGTGATGGAATCTTTGGTGCGCTCGGTGTAGTTGAACTTCTCAGGGTTTGATGGAGGGGCTGCAGAACCATCAAAGCCACATTTAGATTTAAGCGATTATTAACCAGATCTGTGGCACTGCAGTGTGGACGGTATGTGCAGATAAACAGTATTTGGCTTCCCCTGTCTCTGCAACAGCCGGAAACTCCCTGCCCGTTTTGCATCATTCACCAGATTTTTAGCTGGCGGCAAGGAGGGTGCCTTAACAATGTTTATCTCCACAGACTGCAGTGATGCAGAGCTGGTTGAAAGTTGGCAACGTACGCCTTTAACTACAAAATCCACTTTTCAACCAATATAAAATAGCCTTGATATGCTCACAAGAGTGAATTTAAGACGTTTGTTTCTGAATTAAAATCAAGAAATTTTAGGACTCACCCTGTGCGTCAACAGCAAGAATGGGCTCCAGCTCCACGGGCACTCCCAAGCCATACTTGTTCTTGGCAAAGACGCGGAATATGTACTCCTTTCCCTCCACGATGCCCGAGCACTCGCACTTGGACGAGATGGTTTCAACAGGTTGCCTCCATGTGTGCATCTTGCCTTCTTTTCTTTCCACGAGGAAGCCAGTCAATTCACTGCCGCCGTCATCCACTGGGTCATCCCAGTTAAGGAAGATCATCTTGCGAGTGACGACAACAGGCTTCAGGTCTGTTACAGGTCCAGGAGTATCTGAAAATACAACAATATCATTGTTCTGTGTATTCTTATTTCATAGCATCAATTAATTATCTTTCAAGTTTTATCATCAAATACTGACTTTGTTGACTTCCACTCACCCACTACTTCCACTCGAGCCGAAACATTCTTGATGCCACTGGGGTTGCAAGCAGAAATTGTATATTTGCCACAGTCCTTCCTCTGGCAATTCTGGACTGAAATGATGCTGTTTTCGCCCTCAGTGAGGACCTCCACACGGTCTTTGTCAAGTTTGGAGTCGTCCTTGGTCCAGGAAATGAATGGGTAGGGTTTACCTGTGACTCTAGCAGGTATAAGGAGTGTCGTTCCGGCTCTGACGACCATGCCGCTCTTGATGGCCAGGTCCATTTCAATCACTGGCATCTCTGTGGATGGCAACCAAGGAAAGAAGCCAAAAACATAACATTAGTTAGATTCCACCAACCCTGTAGAAGTTTTAACCAAATTAAATCACAATTTTGGTCTCTGTATTTTTTTGCTCTGCATTGGGTTTTTCTTTCCATCTGACCTGCTGGATTCATGACAATCACAGCGTCTGTGAATCCTGGCGTTCCCTCTCCGGCAGCGTTGCAGGCAATGACTCTGATCATGTACTTGGCTTTCTCACGGACTCCATAGACAGTGAAAGCCCGGGCCCTCATCATATGCTCTGAAGCTCTGGACCATTCCTTGGAACCAGCCAGGGCCTGAAGAACACCACAGATCAAAGATACATGAGTCTGAACTAAATCTGAGAATGAACATAAAGCTACAGCAAGGCAAGACGCTAAAAAACGAATGTGAGCAAAGCTGAAAAAGCTTCAGTGGTGACGTGATCAAACCTTTTCCACATGGTAGCCAATGATCTCTCCTCCACCGTTGTCGACAGGTGGGTCCCACTCTACTTCAATGGAGTGGTCGGTGGTCGTGGCCACTCGAGCAATAGGTGGTCCGGGAGGCACTATAGTGTCACAAATAAACACAGATGTTAACTGTGAAAGTAGTTTGTTCATGATTCTTGTGATACTTCATCATGATTCTAGTTTTCTGATTACCATCTAAAGCAGTATTTTTGAAGTATTTTCAAATATGTAGTCTGACGAAAGGGAGACCACAGGGAGATACAAACAATTATTCTTCTCCAGTTCAACAGATATGGAGATGCAGATGAGAGTTGAAATGAACACAGGGTTTAAAAAAGTGTACGTACAGATGCGAGCTTGGGCCATCTTGGGTTCGGTGGGGATGCTGAACTTTCCGGGGCCAGCCTGGTTTTCAGCTGCTACCCTGAAGATGTAAGTCAGCCCCTCCATTAGACCGCCAACGTTCAGCTGAGTGGTTGGGACAATGTTCCTGAAGACAAGAGCAGAAGGATGCTTTCAGATAACCAGCAGCAACATTTCTGGTAAAATGGTATCAATGTGTTTCGATATTTTCCCACACAGCAGTCAACATCCAATTTTTTAGTCTTAGTAGAAATTTAGACAGAAACTAGGATGATACTGGTTAGAAACTTTCATCAGTTCATCACTGAGTCCAAGTGGACGTTTGTGCCAAATTCAAGGAAAGTCTTTCAAGGTGTTCTTGAGATGTCACATTCACAAGAATGAGACCGATGCAATGTGACAATGACCTTTGATCACCAAATTCTAACCAGCTGATAACTGAGTCCAACTAAAGGGTTGCGCCAAATTTGAGTAAATTCTCTCAAAGCTTTCTTGAGATATTTAGTTCACGAGATTGAGGCGGATCCAAGGTCCCAGTGACCTTGGCCTTTTATCCATTACCACTAAAATCTAATCAAGAGGATGTTGATGCCATGTTTAAGAAAAAACTTTCAAGGTGGTCTTAAAATATCGAGTTCATGAGATTGAGGTGGATGCAAGGTCACAGTGACCTTGACCTTTGATCCATTACCACTAAAATCTAATCAAATGGACGTTTGTGCCAAATTTGAAGAAATTCCTACAAGGCATTTTTGAAATATTGCATACACAAGAATGGAAAGAAGGGACGACCTGGAAAAATAATGGCTCCGGTCCAACCTATCACCAGCGCAGTGACATAAAAAGATTTTGTTTACTCACTTGTTGGCACGTGTCCAGTGTGAGCTATTGATCTCACGGCGTTCCACCCAGTAGCCAATGATGGGGCTGCCATTGTCGTTTGGTGGGGTCCAGGTGACCAGCATGGCTTCGGCTGTGATGTCATCAACCTCTGGCTTATCAGGGGCATCAGGAGGGTCTGAGGACAAGAAAGGGATGGCAGAAAGAAACCAAGTGAGAATCCAAGAAAAAACGACAGACATCAAAATGTTACATTTAAAGTTCTTGTCATGTAATTAGCACTCTGAACTTTTAACAAAACTTTAACATTCCTACTGTTTTTATCATCTGTATAGTGTCCATATAGTGTACACTCTCAAAATTATTAAAAGTTAATAGTTTGTAATGGTTTTGGTTGGCAACAACAGCGAACAAAAATGGAAAATGAAGGAACCTAACATAAGCTAACTAAAAGAAGCATTTTATTCATAACCAAAGGAATACTATTCAATTCAATTCAAATAATTTTATTTATCCCAGAGGGACTGTTAATTATGATTAGTTTAGTTTAGTTTATTTGTTTATTTGAAAAGGGACAATGTACATTAATTAACATTTTAAAAAAAAAAAATGTAAAATGCACCCGAAATAGCCGAGAGGCTAATTTTCATCGGTAGTCCCTTTGCCAGTTGTTAAAGGCATCAATAAAATACAACATTCAATAGAAACAAAAAAATAACCCATTAAATATAAATGTTATATACAACATAAACATTCTGTACGGCACAAAATGAATGAAAGGGTTTTAAAATATTCAGCATGTAAAGACATGTATTTACCAATTTGTACCGACTAAATAATAAAACTCTTAAATTACAAATCATAATGAATACAGCGCCCCCTAAGCTGCTCTTAGTTGCATTTTTTTCAGTGATATTCATGTTAAATGTTAAAACTAAAAACCAAAGGAGCTTCACTTGTAGTGGGAACAGGAGTAATAACAAAGAACATCATACCGAATGGATTCTTGGCGATAAGTGGTTTGGAGACGCAGTACGGGCCCGCGCCGAACCTGTTCTCAGCGGTGACCCTGAACAAGTACTCCTTCTTCTCGATGAGTTTGGGCACCAGGAAGCGGCATCCTCTCAGCATGGAGGTGACGCAGCTCCAGCCGATCTCCAGCTTGGAGTTGTCCTTCTGCTCCAGGGTGTAGTTGAGGATCTCGCTGCCACCGTCGTCCAGAGGGGGATCCCACTTACAGATCACAGAGTTCTTCCTCGGCTCCTCAAATTTGAAGTTCACCGGAGGCCCGGGAGTATCTGCAGGCGGACAGACGAAACGACAACGTTTTTATTTATGAAATGTCTAAAAACTACAGCAGGTCAAACATTCACAACAAATTAATATTCAATTCAGTAAAATGCATTGTTCATTTGTCATTTTCACATTCTCTCAAACAAAGAATTCAATGTGTCTTTCTTCTCTAATATGTGAAAAGAAATAACCATCGGCCATTATGTGCCAAAGTCTTCTCAGACTGATTTGATCAACACACTCGAGGGGCTGAAACAGTGCAGCCGGACAATGTTCAGCATTTTGTTGGAAAAATGTCTTGATAAATTAACTGACTGTAGGATTTAATTAGTGAATGATTTATTGATTTCAGAATTTCATGATGTTATGATTTTTAAGATTTAATGATTTTATGAATTAATGGGTTTATGATGTATTCATTCAGTGATTTTACAATTTAATGGGTAACTTATTGAATTAGTTAAGACTTTAATGATCTTACCATTAAATTATTTAATGATTTTACGAATTATCGATTTATGATGTAATGATTCAATGATTTTACAACTTAAGTTAATTACTTTAAGATTTAATAATTTACTGATTTTACAAATTATTGATTTTATGGTGTGAATGTTTTACAATGTAATGATTTTACAATTTAATGAGTATTTATTATTATTATTATCATTATTTTACCAATTAATAATTTTATTTTATGATTTAATTATGTTGCAACTTAATGATTTAACAAATTAATGATTTCATTATTTAATCATTTTGTGATCTAATGATTTTATAATGACTTTATTTAATTATTTTACAATCAAATTATTTTAATATTTTACCAATAAAAATTTTAATATTTAATGATTTCAATTATTTTATGATTTAATACTTTTTATAAATTTATGATTTTATCATTCACTTATGTTTTGCAATCTAATAATTTTATAATTCAATGACTTTATGATTTAATGATTCAGTTATTTTATGAGAGGCTCCTTACCGAGCACGTTGACCTCGCAGGTTGCTGAGGCGATGCCGTGGTCGTTCTCCACCTTCACCATGTAGACGCCGTGGTCAGGGCGGTACGAGTCCTTGATGATGACAGAGGACACGCCCCTGCGGCTGTTGTTGATGGTCAGACGTTCATTAATGGTCGGATAGTCGATCTCCTCCACCTCAGGCTCTGCCACCTCCTCTTTCTTCTCCTCCTTCTTCTCCTCCTCCTTCTTCTCTTCTCCCTCCTTCTTCTCGGCCTCTCCCTCCTCTTTCTTCACCTCCTCTTTCTTCTCCTCCTTCTTTTCCACCTTCTTCTTCAGGGGTCTCTCAGGCCTCTTGCGGAGCCGCTCCGGGCGGATCACCTGGTTGTTCCAGTACCAGGTGATCTCAGGGTACGGTGCGCCAGAGATGTTAGCGTCCAGGCAGATGTCACAGCCGCGCCTCAAGCTGAGGCCGGACTGCAGGCTGCCGCTCAGGAAGACCTTCGGAGGATCTGAGAGAGGATGCAAGTCACATTAACATAAAGTTTTAGATTAAAACCCAACAGCTGCATCATTATTAAAGAAGGAGGCGGCTGTAGATCTATGAAACATCTGCTGAAACCATTTTTTTTTACGATTAGACTATAAAACTGATGATGTCATCCTTACCGATGGCCTCCGAAGCCTTGACAAATGGCGTGTTGCGTGACGGCTCGCTGAGCCCAGCAGCATTCTCGGCTTTGACTCTGAATGTGTACATCTTGCCCTCCTTCAGCCCTTTGACGGTGTAAGACAGGACGGGCACCAGGAAGTCGTTGCACCTCTCCCACTTGTCCTCGCCCTTCATCTGCTTCTCCAGGATGTAGCCCATGATCTTGGAGCCACCATCGTACATGGGAGGCTTCCAGGTCAGAGTGACAGTGCTGGACGTGGGGTTGTGTGTCTCCACGTCCACCGGCGGGTCAGGGACGTCTGGAACCAGAGACGGATTTCAGTTAGATTTCTCATAACTTCCAAATGTGGAAGTTTCTTGATGAACTCTAAGTTCATGAATCATATCCAACAGGAAATGTTTTTTTCTCACGTTTCTGGTCCTCTGCGATGACCGGGTTGCGGAGCTCAATGAACTCTCCTCCTCCGACCTTGTTGACAGCCTGGACTCTGAAGTAGAACTCTCCGTTGGGGATGAGGTCTTTGACGTTCCAGCACACCTTGTTCTCTCCGGACATAATGTTGACATACGTCCTCCTGCCAGCCTCACGACGCTGCACAAACACAACAAACATCGGTTTAAATCTTTCAGGATCTGACATTTGATTTAAAACCGTCATCGCAGCTTAGAATCAAAAACATGCTGCTGGCTCGTACCTGCAAGACGTAGTGTATGACCGGGGTGCCGCCGTCGTAGTCTGGAGGATCCCAGGTCACTTTGCAGGAGCTCTTTGTGATCTCAGATGCCAAAATCTCCTTACATGGACCAGGAAGACCTGAAGACAGAGACAGAGGGACGTGTTAATCAGTACTCCAGGACGTCTCTGTGATTATCTAAAAACTGGATGAATGATGGAGTACCGATGACTTTGACGTTGATGGTGCCACTGGCGACTCCCAGATTGTTCTCCAGGGTGACTTTGTACTGTCCTGCGTCAGCATGAAGGCTGCTGTCGATCTCCAGGTGACAGGAAGTGTAGTCCTTCCTGTTGGACACAAACAATCCCATCAGCCACTGCTGCTCACACAGACCAAGAACATGAGATCACCCTTAACCAGATCCAGGGGGGTAGTCGGTTGATCAATTAGCTGATTGTTTTCTAAGCAAAAAAGCCAAATATAATCTGGTTTCAGCTTCTTCTATGTAACGATTTGATGTTTCTTTTTTGTTTTATATCATGATAACTGAATATCTTTGAGGCCACTTAAGATGCCACCTCCAGCTCTTGTAAGCTGACTTGTCTTTTAATTAAGAAGATCTGCAAATCAATCAATAATTAAAAGAGTTTCTGTTTGTGATCAGCAAAGATTCAGAACAGATAAACAGCTGTTTTGGACATTTAAATGTGTTGATCACAAACATGAAACTGATGGACTGTCTGTTACGTAGAATATTGACCAATATCCTCATCCTAAAACAACCTTAAACAGATGAGCCATGGCACTGACCTGAAACCAACGCGATCGTCAGCCTTCAGCTCCTTGCCGTCTTTGTGCCAGGTGATCCTGGGTGACGGGACGGCTCTGAAGGGAACTGGGATGTGCAGCTTCTCTGTTTCCACAACAACCAGGTCCAGAGTCTGGAACTCCAGCGTTGGGTTGCCTGGAAACATATTCGTATTAGTTGATTTACATCACCCTTCACAAGAAACGCGGCTCTTCACAGACAGTTAAAAACTAGCAGACGCTCTTACATTCAGACTCTCTGGCAAAGACGTTCTCAGAGATGTCGGAGGGCTCGCTAACTCCGACAGAGTTGATGGCTCTCACTCTCAGGATGTACTCCTTCTCGGGGACCACGCCTTCCTCCACGCGGTACTTCAGCTCCTTCACTGGACGGGAGTTAACCCTCATCCATTTCTCCGTCCCGGCCTCACACATCTCGATGTGGTAGCCAGTGATGGGGCAGCCGCCATCCCTCTGAGGAGGTTTCCAGGCAATGGACAGGAAGTCCCTGCTGGCTCCTGTGACATGCAGCTCGATAGGTGGCGATGGGGCTCCTGGAGGAGACAGGACAAACACATTTAGACTCTTCTCCTATGATGCCTTTAATGAGCTTTTGATCATTACTGAACCAACCTGTTGGATCCTCGATAGCGAGGAGCTCTGTGGGTTCGCTTGGATGGCCGACGCCAGCCTCGTTCTCAGCGCAGACCTGGAACTGAACCTCAGTTCCCTCGATGACGTCGGTCACTCTGTACTTACAGTCTGGACCAGAAGTCTTCCCACATTTCACCCAGCGGGTTCCAAGCCTCTCCTTCTTCTCAATGGAATACCTGGAGGCCGGAGTCAGCAACAGATAAACAAACCTTCACACTGAAATGCCAATTTACTCTCTGATGTAAGTTCTATAATGTGCAATAAATGTTATAAATGAAACTAGTATGAAGTGTCCAACAAATACCAGGACATGAGCTCCTGATGAGTTTTATGTTCTTTATCTTTGGAAGCTCTCTGATATTTGGTTCAAATACTGTTAGCAGCACTATTACCCGGTTTTGGGGGAAGGTAACGCCCCCTTCACAGGACGTGAGTGGTTACGTCAGCTGGAGGCCTCCACGTGGGGAAGACAGACAGGACGCTCGACCAATCATTGCATTCAAACCAAATGCAATGATTGGTCGGAATTTTCTCAGAACCATATGAGAATGGTGCAATTATGAGTTTTTATCTCTGGTGGAATTGACTTACATTTTAGTGTGCTATCAGCTTATTAATAGCATTTTAATGCAAACAAAGAAAAGCATAACATTTTCAGAAAGGTAAGTGTTGCTTTAAAGTTTAAAATGTCTTGCCGATAAAGATTTAGATGAAACTACAATTTATGTTGAATAAAGTTCCTCTAGACCTTCTTGACATATTGTGCTCATGGGAACAAGAAAGACACAAGGTCACAGTGACCTTGAACTATGAACACCAATCCAATCAGCTCATTGTTGAGTCAAAATGGATGTTTGTGCTAAATTTGAAGGAATTCCCTAAAGGCATTTTTGAGACATCATGCTCAAAAGAATGGGACAAACGAGAGGTCACAGTGACCTTGATCTTTGTCCTTTGACCACTAAAATTTAGCCACTTCCTCCTTGAGTCCAAATTTAAAGAAATTCCCTCAAGGTGTTTTTGAGATATCGGATAATGTATTGCCTCTGGCTATCACCTGTGCGGAGGCAAAAACGTAAGAAACACCTACTTGAGGATGGGTCTGCCACCATCATTTTTAGGCTCCTCCCACATCAGGTCCACGTATCTCTTGGTCACAGCGTTGACAGTGAGGGCATACGGCGCCCCAGGAGTAGCTGCAACAAAAACAGATTTTATTATATCCACCCTTATTAAAGTAATTTATCACCACATGACTCAAACTGTTCTCTGACTTACTGAAGGTGTCTTTAGCCAGCACAGAGTCCTCCAGCTCGCAGAACGGTCCCACACCAACAGCGTTCTCAGCAGCAACCCGGAACACGTAGAGAGAACCTTCATTGAGTGGCGTCACGGTGTACTTCAGCTCCTTGACTGTGGTGTCAACGGCCTGCCAACCTTTACGCTTGGCGTCGCGCTTCTCCACTATGTAGTTGGTGATGCGCGAGCCTCCGTCGCGTTCTGGCACAGCCCACTTCAAGTCAGCGCTGTTTCTGCAGATGCTGACGACATCCAGCCAGCGAGGAGCCGATGGAGGGTCTGAGGAGATGGAGAGAAAGATGTTTTCATGTCAGCTCTCAGAGATTTACTGTCATGTGTTGAATTTGTCAGTTAGTAGATATTCTGGATGATGAGTTCAAATATTGTTAGTTTAACATGTTTGTTTCATTTTGATTCATTTGTTCTTACTGAGTCTCTCTTTGCAGAGCACAGGGTCACTGGGCTCGCTGGGTTCGCTTTCTCCGGCCGCATTAACGGCTCGCACCCTGAACGAGTACTCCTGCTTCTCCATCAGGCCCTTCAGGAAGTATTCCAGGGTGGTGACGTTCTCTGCCGTGCGGATCCAGTCTGTGGTACCGCTCTTCAGCATCTCAATAATGTAGCCTTCGATCTTTGCTCCACCGTCGTGCTCTGGTTTGGTCCACATGAGGAAGCAGGAAGTCTTAGCTACGTCCTTCACCGTGGGTTTACCAGGAGGCCATGGAGGATCTGGAACAGTGAGAACATGATGTTTTTAATGCTCTGAAATGATTTTAGATGCTCATAAACGACTAAGGTGACAATATTTTTTATACCAAATGGATCTTTGACAAGGATCGGGTCTGTCTCCTTGCTGGGTTTTCCAGTTCCAGCCAGATTCTCAGCCAGAACTCTGAACTTGTACTTCTTCCTAGTGGGAAGACCTTTGACTCTGCAGAGGAAAATGCATCACATCAACAAACTGAAAACTTAAGATTCAAAGTGTAAAACTCCTTTCAGACAGCAGAGCAGGCAGACTCACCTGTAGTTTGTGTCTTTGATGGGCACCTTGTTGCATCTCATCCACCTGTCGTGTTCGGGTTCATATCTCTCCACCCAGTATCCAGTGATGGGGCTGCCTCCATCCTCATCAGGCTCGTACCAGTTCAGGGTCAGGGAGTCCTTGGCAATGTCTGAAGCCTCCAGCTTGTAAGGAGCTCCAGGAGTGTCTGAGGAGAAGACAGGAGGGATGAGATTAATCCCAGCTGACCTGGAGGCAGACTGCTGCAAAATATTCTACCTGACCACGAAGGGATTGATCTACCTGAACCGGATCTGACTGAACCATTACAGGAAAAGCCTAGCAAACAACTATCAGACCAAAGCCTGGTAGAAACAGACATCCTCTGATCAGGTGACCTACCGAAGGGGTATCTGGCGATGATGGATGGGTGCTCAGCCGCTGGGCCAACACCAAACTGGTTCTCTGCGAAGACTCTGAAGATGTACTCCTTGAACTTGACCAGGCCCACAGCTCTGTAGGTAGTCAGTTTCACAGTTGAGGACAGCCGGTGCCAGATCTCGCTATCTGTGGCTCGGCGCTCAACAATGTAATTGGTAATTCTGGAGCCGCCGTCATCACGTGGAGGGTTCCAGGCCAAGAAGCAGGATTCGTTAGTGATTTCAGAGATGTCGAAGGCAGCTGGAGGACCGGGCTTATCTGTGGGAGCGAATTTTAATTTTATTAACCAGAAACTAACAAAGTCATTATGGAAACCTTCATTCTCTGTTGTCAGGTGGCCTTACCGAGGATGTTGACCTCAACAGTGGCAGTGGCACGGCCGCTGCTGTTGGTGGCCTCGATGATGTAGGTGGAGCTGTCATCCCTCTTGGTCTTGGCGATGGTGACGGTGGAGTGTCCCGGCTTGGTGTCGATGGAAACCCTGTCGTCCGGTTGGAGGACCAGGTCAGCTTTCGTCCATTTCACACGGGGCTCAGGCTTACCCTTCACCTCGGCAGGGAGCTCGATCTTGCTGCCGCCCTTGGCAGTCAGACCAGCCAGCAGCTTGACGTCCAGCTGGATCTCTGGAGGTTCTGCATGGACGATAAGGGTGAGGGATCAGTCAGGAGTTTGAGGAAATTTCAACTTTTAACTTTATCTGCCGTGCTACGGGACTGATTTTGTTAATTACTACAAAACATGACTATTTTTGCACAACTACTGAGTAAAGAATGCCAGATCAACCCCTTTTCAACCAAATTAGCTTTGGTTCTTGAACCAGTTCCGTTCAGGTTTCTTGGAACCTTGGTGGTATCTAATGAACCAGCCTTAGTTTCAATTGATTTTGAGCAAAACCATTGTAAACAGTGTCATCAGTGGAGGACAATTCACAATGGAAGTAAACAGTAGTAGAAAGATGGCAGATCGAGTAGATAACCTGAGTACTGAAGTCATCACGAATTGAACTTCAGGTCAAGGCAAACCTGCTACCTTTGGTTCCAGCTGGGGAACCAGCTTTCTGGGTTGAGATTGTTCAAAACTAGTGCGTGAATGAAACTAGTTCCATGCTGGTGGAAAAGAGGTAAGCGTGTGGTGTAGAGCTCCCCCAGGTGTTCACTGGTGGTAATCAAATATAAGGTTTGTTTATTTGCACACGTTAAAATCAAGCAAATGACAAACAAATTAGGGCTTTAACTGACGGTTCTCTTCATTATATTCTTGACTATCTAAAGGAGTAAATCAGTAGGTACATTTGAAGTCTCAATTTTGTGTTTTTCTGGAGATCTTCCACTTCATGAATATGTTGAATGAGCTCAAGTATATCTGTATATCTATCTAAATTTGTTTAGTCCTTGATTCGAGCATAATGAAACACTGCTTCCTCTAACAGGAAGACATTGTGGGTACCTTTGGGATCAACTGCCTGGATCTCATCGGTAGCCTTGCAGGGTCGGCTGGCTCCGAGCTTGTTCAGGGCTCGGACTCTGTAGGCGTACCACTGGCCCTCAATCAGACCCGTCACCTGGCACTTCAGCTCCTGCACCATGTCACCGCAGGGCTCCCACTTATCGGTTCCTCTCATGCAGCGCTCCACGTTGTAGCCTCGGATGCCGCTGCCGCCATCATATTTTGGTGGCTCCCAGGTAAGGAAGATGCCACTGGCGGACTTGTCTCTCCACCTCAGGTTCTCTGGAGGGTCAGGGATGGCTTAAGAGAAACGAGACAGAGAGGTTAGAAAGTTCCTTTGAACGCTGTTTAAAAGTAAAACTAACTTGATGTATGTGGTAAAAATCAGCCATGGAAACCATCAACTTAACATAACAACATAACGGCCAGAATCACTACATTACCAGGAACTATTGACGTAATCTCCACAATTGCAACAACACGGTGAAAACTAAGACTTCTGATGATACTTGTTAAGACTCTTAAGCACTTTCAAGACATTAAATTTGGATTATTTCTTAATTTGAGTCATTTTAATCTCAGATCGGACTCACTGGCAGGAGACGAGACGTTGACGGGATCGTCAATGTACGCCGGCTCTCCTGGTCCACACTTGTTGCAGGCAATGACTCTGAACAGATACTCCTTTCCTTCAATCACGTCAGTGACTGTGAACTCTGTATCCTGGATACCTTGGGCCGCCTGAGACAAAGAACACAGCGGCAGTGTGAAATCACCATCAGACGTCTGGTCAAAGACTTCCACTTTTTTTCATCTAAAGACACCCACCTTGACCCAGGTCTTGCGGGCTACATCCCGTTTCTCGACCTGGTAGCCGGTCAGAGGACTTCCTCCGTCATGCTCCGGAGCCTCCCAGCTCAGGTGGACATGTTGCCTGGTCACCTCCAGGACTTTGAAGTCCTTTGGAGCGCTGGGCGCCGCTGGAGGACACAAACAGATACACAGTGATACCAACCACACAAACAACAAACCCTCCAATCAACTGAAATGAAAACAGTTTCTGACGGCGTACCGATGACGTTGACATCGATGTCTCCAGTGACAGATGTGACGTCGTTCTCCAGCTGCAGAGTGTAAGTGCCTTTGTCGGGTCGGACGCTTGGTGTGACGATCAGTTCTGTGAATTTGGCCTTGGTCGTCATGGTGACGCGCTCGTCATCGGTGCTCAGCTGCTTGTCTCCTAAGGTCCACTTGGCGACAGGGATCGGGTATCCGGTGATGGGGACTCTGATGGTGAGAGGCTGAGGGACAATCACCTCCAGGCCGTCTTTAAAAGCACTCAGGTCAAAGGTTGGACCGACTGGAGAGGAAACAGAGAGGCATGGTGGGAAATTAAACGTTAAATGTGCTTCAACTACATTTCTGTGGGGATTGAATAGTTTAATAGTAAAACATTACAAAGTGATTGAAGACACTCTGTCTGTCTCACCATGTGGGTCGTCAGCCAGCAGAGGGCCGACGATGTTTGACGGCTCTGAGACTCCAGCAGCGTTTTCAGCAAACACTCTGTAGTTGTACTTGTTTCCATATTTCAGGCCAGACACCTGAAGACAAAATTTAAAGGTACAGTGTTAAAATAAAATGAAGTAAAACTTGAACCAGGACACAGTTTACTGTGAAGGAGCCACCGTAGGGTTTTTATTGTGGAGCGTCCACTTTGAGACTTTTATTTTGATACAACTACTAGATGACTTTTAATGTGAAGGAGCAGCTAGAAGACTTTCAATGTGAAGGTGTACCTGGAGGACTTTTAATTGTGAAGCAGCTACTAGGATACTTTTAATGTGAAGGAGCAGCTGAAGGGCTTATACTGCAAAGCAGCCGCTAGGAGAGTTTTAATGTGAAAAAGCCGCTAGAAGACTTTTAATGTGAAGGAGCAGCTGAAGAGCTCATATTATGAAGCAGCCGGAACAAGACTTTTATTGTGAAGGAGCAGCTGGAGGACTTTTACTCTGAAGCAGCAGCTCAGAGACTTTTAATGTGAAGGAGCAACTGGAGGGTTTTTACTGTGAAGCAGCTGTTAGAGGACTATTAATGTGAAGCAGCCGCTGGAAGACCTTTACTTTGAAGAAGGTACTATAAGGCTTTTAATTTTAAGTAGCAGCTACGAAACTTTAAATATGAAGGAAATGCTGAACACTTTTAATGTGAAGGAGCAGCTGGAGGGCGTGCCTCGCAGGAAGTAGGGAGCTTTAATTGTGAAGACATTTACTGTGGGGACTTTGACAAAGAGACATCAAGAGGACGGTACTCTGAAGCAGCTGGATGGTTTTATACTGGTTGAACAACATACACAAAAGTGTCTCATGTAGCCTCAAATGCTAACAGAACCCCCTTGTGAAACTGGAAGCGATGATTTATTTGAATCTGTACCTTGTAGAAGACGTCTGGGCAGAGGCGGGCGTTACAGCGGAGCCACTTGTCGGTGCCTTCCTCGTTACGTTCAATTATGTATCCGGTGATCATGCTGCCTCCATTCTTTAGAGGAGTCTCCCAGGTGAGATTCACTGAAGTCTTGTTCTGGTCCTCCCAGACCAGATTCAGAGGGGGACTGGGAGGCTCTGCAAGAGATGGACACATAAAATTTAACTAAAACAACAGAAATAATTAATTTAATTAACTGTACACGGCTGTTTAGAAGGATTAGGATTAGGATTATATCGACTGTTTAGAAGTTTCTTACTGAATGAAAAAGAGTGATGAATCCGAGCTTACCAATGGGATCCATGATCTTGACGGGCCGTGAGGCAGCGCTTGGCTTGCCATCACCAGCTTTGTTCTGAGCTCTGACTCTGAAGATGTACTCCTTGTTCTCGATGACGTCATTGATGACGGCACTGAGCTCGTCAGCTTTGGTTATCTGGACAGGTGTCCACTTCACAGAAGTCCTGTCTCGCAGCTCGACGACATAAGAAGTGATGGGAGAGCCTCCGTCCGACTCAGGAGGTTCCCAGGCGACAGTGCAGCCAAACTTGCTGACATTTCCAATGATCACATTCAGAGGAGCCTCAGGAACATCTAAAAATAACAATAAGCAAAACAAGTCAGTAAATTTAGAGCCACGCTCTGGTGTTCTGGGAATTAGTTCACCGAGTTTAGTCGTATATCTTGTGTTGGTTAATGTTTTTATCCCATCAGCTGCTCAAATCATATTCGGTGTACCTCAGGGATCAATTCTTGGACCATTTCTGTTCTCTTAAACTCTGTTTTCTCCTATTTTACCACTCGGACAGAAGAATTAACTAACTATGAAGACAGATTTGAAATTAATGTAATTTGATTTTCCAGCTCCGTCTACATTGGGTATAACGGGTAATGTACCGATGTTAACCCAGAAATTTAGCTTCAAATATCAATATAAATAAAAGTAATTCTTACCAAACTTGTTCTTGGCCTGTACAGGTTTGTCGGTCTCAACGTTGGGTCCGCTGCCGACCCGGTTTCTGGCACACACTCTAAACAGGTACATGGAGTCTTTCTGGAGGCCGGTCACTGTGTACTCTGGACTGTCAGCCAGGTCAGTGGCCAGTGTCCAGGTCTTACGCTTCACATCACGTCTCTCCACCACGTAGCCAATGACCTTGGTGCCGCCATCGTTTTCAGGCTCCTCCCACGCCAGGCTGACCTCACCATCGGCTGTGTCGATCACCTGCAGGTTCCTCACGGGTCCAGGGACATCTAGAAAAATCGAGGACAAAGTCACATTTATTGTCAGAAAAGTGAGGAACAAAGTTTGTATAGAAAGTAAAGTTTAGTAAAGTCCACATGACAATGGTTTTAGCTTGGAACTCACCAATGACCTCCAGCTTGATGAAGGCTTCACCCTCTCCGTGTTTGTTCTTGATGATGACCTTGTAGCGGCCCTCGTCGGCCTTCATGGGGTCCTTCAGGCGGTACTCTGTGCGGTCTGCAGATGTGTAGATGTTGTCTTTGGGCAGACTCAGGTTGTTATACAGCCAGTCAGCCTCAGCCTGTGGGTAGGCGCTGTAGGGGACGGCCATGACGATGGGCTTTCTGGCATCTGTGACGTAGGTCTGGTCTGTAGTCTTTATCTGAGGCACAGCTGGAGGAGGAAGAGGAGGAAGAGGGAGATGCTGTGTCAGAGACAACAACACTGGAAACCAAAGTTTATCAGCTTCAGGTTCATCTTGACCTTTAATCTCTCTGTTTCTTTGAACAACTGATCTCCAGATTTTAATGAGTCCTGTTTTGAGCTCTTACCTGCCAGCTCCAGCTTGGCCTTGGCGTCTTTGTCCTTGACGATGACTCTGTACTCTCCCTGATCTCGAGGTCTGATCTCACAGACCTGCAGTCTGTGGATTTTACCCTCACTCATCATTTGGTATTTGTCTCCCTGGACAACCGTCATATTGTTCCTCAACCACTTCACTTCCTGTCTGTCTTTGTTGAGCTCCACCTCGAACACGACGTCCGAGCCTGGAGGTTCGAACGCATCCTGTGGTGGTCTGACGATCTCCACCGGCGTCTCTGCAGGACAGACACCAGATATTCATGACAGATCAAACAGAGCAGGAACAGAACAGGAGGTAGTTGAAGTTAAAGCAGTGAGTGGAATCTGAAGAACCTCACCTTCAACGAAGAGCCTGGCTCTGGATTTCTTATCGTCCACACCACAGGCGTACTCACACTCATCGTCCGGTCTGCACTCCTTGATACGCAAGGTGCAAAACTTTCCATCTTTTTCAAATGTATATCTGGGAAAACAAACAGCTTACTTGAGTCGATGATAAACCACAAGTTAAGATTTACTATGAGCTGCTAACGTTAGCATGTCTGGCTATGAAACTAAAATAAGAGTTTATAGATGACATACCTCGGTCCTTCTCTGATCTCACGTCCGTTTCTGTACCACTTGGCCTCGGCTTTCTCTTTGGTAAGCTTGCATGTGAACTCTGCGTCCTCGAACTCGGTGATGGTCTGGTCCTTCAGGTGCATGTCAAAGTCTGTAGGTGCCTCGCTGATGATCAGCTCTGCGGAGGATTTGTTGTCTGCGGCTACGGCGGTGTACTCGCCCTCGTCCGCCAGCGTGCAGTCCTTGATGGTCAGCGTGTGCTTCTCTTTGTCTACTCTGTAGACAACGTGTTTGTTGAAGGTGATCTCCTGGCCACCTTTCATCCACTTCAGAGTGGCGTTGGGCCTGTTGACCTTGCAGGAGAAGCTGACAGTCTTCTTCTCCTGAGTGTCGATGTCCTCCAATGGAACCACGATTCTCAGACTCTCCTCTGAACAACACAAAACACCAAAATACACATTGTTAGCTCGAGCAGAAATTGAGGTCAGTGCTGCGGAACGACTTTCAACTCAAACAAAAAGAGACTAAAACACAGAGCTGCAGTCCGGCTCTGTTAATGAACTCTGTTAAACATGTCTGACCTTTGACGGTGAGGTCGCAGGAGCTCTTGGCTTGCTCTCCTCTGTGATTCGTCAGGTTGATGCTGTAGTTGGACTCGTCTCCCCTCTGGGCATCTCTGATCCTCAGGGAGAAGACGTTGTCCCTCTGGACCATCATGTACTTGCTGGTCTCGAATATCGTCTCGTCCTT
Organism: Epinephelus awoara; assembly: GCA_035609425.1. NCBI lineage: Eukaryota > Metazoa > Chordata > Actinopteri > Perciformes > Serranidae > Epinephelus > Epinephelus awoara. The sequence continues at coordinate 34,419,198 of CM069307.1, read as the reverse complement.
CTTCAGCCACTTGGCCTTCGCTCCCTCTATGTTCACCTCACAGTTCAGGACCACTTCCTGTCCTTCTTTGACCTCTGTGTCCTTCAGTGGCGTGATGATCTTCAGTTTCTCTGCAGGAAACAAAACAAACCGTCGGACACACCGATGAGCAGGAAACCCTCGATTTCACTGTTATTACTGCCGGAGAAATCAAACTGCATTTAATTTACTAACTAAAGAACACGAAGCAATTAAAGTCATGTTGTCATTTTAATTTCTTAGGTGATTAAGTTGACATTTAGTTAAAAAAACATTTAAATAAAAATGACAAACATATGTAGGAATGTAAACTAAATGATTACTTCAAAGTAAAGTGATGGAGAAAATGAATTTTCTTCCCATATCTAAATTTTGTTTTGTCCTGTGGCGTAAAAAAAAAAATAAAATGCAAAACTTAATATATAAAAAAAGTTGTTGAAAGTTGAAATCAAACTAATTAACCTTTAATTAAAAAAAAGAAAAATAAAACAAAACAAATTAAAGAGCTTTCTTGAGAATATGATTTTTGTTGTTTTTGTTGAAGGTGATTTTTTTTGTTAAACTTAAAAAATTAAAAATGAATGAGCAAGAAAGCAAAACCTAAACTTAAGCTAGAACATGCACCAACCAATAAATAAAAAGAACTATTAGTAATTTGATTTCTCTTTAAATCCGACCATGTTCAGCTCTGGGGATGAACTGAAAGTTGAAGAGTTTCAAAGTTAAACCTAAAAAAAGGAATATAAAATAAATTAAATAAAAAATAATAAATGTGTCAACATACACTGATTAATTTCTTTAACAACAGCCTCATAAATCTCAAATGTATGAAAACCTTTTTCTGCCACTAAGAGTTTTGACTTTTTAATTCCAATTTTTAAGTTCATTATATTTTTTATTACTTTTACTTATTACTTTTATTTGCTTTTTATTATATTATGTTTAATAATATTTGTTGTGTTCACTTTATTTAAATTTAGGGTTTAAAACAGAGTTTCACTTCTTTTAATGTGAAAAAAATCTGTTTTTAATAATTAAACTGATGTAAAGTTTTGCTGGTCGACTCAGTTGCTTTTTTTCTTGATAATATCAAACTTTATTGATCCCGAGGGGAGTCGTTTCTCAGCGGCTGCAGTACATAATATTAAAGAGTGCAAATAAAACAAAGTATAAACCATAAAGAATATAGGTAAGATACAAAAACTAAATGTACACAACACAGAAATATCAACAGTTAACAGTTAGATGCAGGTTAAGGTGTTTTTATCACTCGACACAGGCTGAGAGTGAGTGGGCGGGGCTTACCGAGCACAGTGAGGTCGGCGCTGGCTCTGGTAGTTCCGATCATCACCACGTATCCGCCCTCGTCTCTGAGCTCACTGTTCTTGATGACCAGCGTTCGCCTCTTGCCGTCGCTGACCATCTGGTATTTGTCTCCGGCCTCCAGCTCCCTGTCATCCTTCAGCCATTTCACCTCGTAGGTTTCCTTGGAGACAGAGCAAGTGAACTCCGCCTTCTCGCCCTCCACCACCTCCTGGCTCTGAGGCCTGGAGATGAACTCAGCAGCCAGTTCTGAAACACGGGAAGATCACGCACCGATCACGACAAATAAACAGAAAGTAAAACCTGCTTTCACACTGAGGTTCCTTTTTGTTCAACATGTTACATTTTTATAAATTTATTTGTGTTTAATGAAAAGCAACGTCTGCAGCATGTTTTTTCTTTACCGTTAATCTTGAGGTTTGCGGACGTCCTGATGCTAGGACTCAGCCTGCAGTTGTACTCTCCCGCATCGGCCATCTTTAGGTCCTGGATGAGGAGGATCCTCCTCTTCCCATCCACGATCTGGTCGTGGCGGCCACCCTCTGGCAGCTCCTCGTCTCCTTTGTACCAGGTGACGTCAGCGCTGGGTTTGGACACCTCACAGATCAGCTTCACACTGTCCGTCTCTGTTCCCTCCACGTTGGACAGGTTCTTGGTGAACCTCGCCTCCTCCTCTGCAAGAAGAGGAGGACAAACGGCGGATGTCACTGAAGTTTAGATTACTGAGAGCAAAGAGACTTTTCTGGCTTCTGTGAACTTCTGTTGTACATTGTTTTAAAATGTTTCAACATCTGGATGATGACTGCAATATGTAATAAATAAATCTTAATCTGTTTATTTATCAAGATGAATTTTAGATGAATCTAAAAATAATTAAAACATGTTAAATAACAATTCAATGACAAATCCCCACATAAAAGTAGTGGTGTAACAATCCATCGATCTGGACTGATATATCGGTTAAAAGATCAATGATCCTATGTCATTGATGCAAAGTAAAAACGTCGATTCATATTGTCATCTTTAAGATATGCTTTTATTTTGAAAGTCTGTGTCACGGTCAAACAGCATCAGGCATATGACGTTATTTACTTGGGAATAAATCAGTAGCATGGAAATATTTTGGATTTCAGAAAATACGGGTCAACAGACAAAGTATGTGTCGTATGTAAACAATGCTGTGACGATGAAACACGACGTACCTGGACGAGTATCTCCGTTAACTTCTCACAACAGAAACATTAGTAATATTTACACCTCTCAATAAAAGAGCTGAATGAATGTGCTCAGGTCCAATTTGTTTTAACCTTTTAACTGGATATTTAACTGATGTGTTTTATTTACTTTCTTATCACAAACAAAATCTGGAGATGCATTTCTTTTAAGTGCAATGATTAAAGTTGCTATTTTAGTCATTTCATTACATTCAAATAATGATAACAAGATCATGTGTATGTTGTTATCAAAAACCATCATCATATTGATATTTTTTCATCACAACTTTTGGAAAAAGATGTCTTTTGTGAAAATGAGCTCATATACGATGTTCACTCCAAAATAATCCAGTTAAATGTGAATTAGCTGAACATTCGCAGCTGCAGATTTGTAGAACTGGATGATCCAAAAGTTCATACTTGTATAAAGAACCAGGTTCTAAACTCGGTTCATATGTTTGTTTATTCTTACCGACGACAGTAAGCATGCCGGAGGATTTGGAGGTCTTCGCGTCACATTCATATTCAGCCTCATCGTCAAACACTGACTTGTGGACGATGAGGATGTGTTTGCGACCTTCAGCAATAATTTCATACTTCTTCCCCTTTCTGATTTCACTTCCATCTTTGAACCAGCGGACCTGCGAGACGAGATTTCAGGGACGTTAAAGAGTGAAGAATCTTTTTCAGACTTTATAATCTGGACAAACACAGAAAAAGAAGCCGAGCTCACTTTGACGTTGTCTCTGGAAACTTCACACTCAAACCTGGCAGATTCCTTCTCTTTGACCTCGACATCATGGAGCGGCTTCGAGAACTCGACATGTGGAGCTGTGGACATACAGAAAAACTCTTTACCTTAAGTCTTCAGGATCTCTTACATGTTCCTTATTGAGAATTCATACTTCCTTAATCTCAACCTCCAACCTCCAAGAGATTTCTTAAATCTAATGAGGGGTTCTTTTACTCTAACCTCTCCTTAAACTTTATTAGGTCTTACAAATGGTTCTTCTAATGAGGCAATGTTTTTTCAGGGTCCCTTAACTCCAAATACAAAAGGTTCCTTAACTGAAACAATTAATTCTTAACTCCCTTACCTCTGAGTAATTTAATTAGTATTTTAAAGGTTTTTATGGGTGTTCCTTAATTCAATTGAGGGGTTTCGATTCTATTTTTAGAGGTTCCTTAACTCAAATTAAGGGGTTTTAAGGAGGTAGAAGTTCAACTTTTAACTCTAAATAGGGATTCTTTGACATTCTTGAAGGATTTTTAAAGTCTCACAAAAGGTTTCCTTTTTGTTAGGCTTGGCTGCTGAGTCCCTAAATTCCTACAGAGGGTTCGTTAGCTCGACTGAGGGATTTCTAATCTGTTTTTAGGGGTTCCTTCACTCTAATAAAGGGGTTTTAATGGGCTGGGAGATAGACTTTTAACTCTAAAAAGGGATTCTTTAACTTTCTTGAGGGAATCTGAAAGTCTTAAAAAAGGTTTCCTTCTTGTTAGGGAGCTTTTAACTTCTGTGAGAAGACCCTTAAGTCCTACAGAGGGTTCGCTAGCTAACTCATATAAAGAGTTCCTTAAATTTTTTGAGGGATCTTTCACTTTGACATTGGATTTCTTTACATTTGTGAGTGGATCTTTAACACTTAGAAAAGGTCCTTTTGCTTTTATAGAGAATTCATGGACACTTAAGGGAGATCCATTTACTCTTACAGAGGGTTCCTTAGCTCTAACAAGTAGTTCCTTAGCCTTTAGAATTCTTAACTTTTATAGAGGGCTATTGAGCGTTCATGGTGGCCCCTTAACTTTTGTAAGGGGTTCCTTCAACATTTTGAGAGATCTTTAACTCTTTTGTTAACATTTTCTGAAGGGTTCCTTAGGTAATGGGGGGGCTTAACTTGTATGCAATATACCTCAAATCTTGAGGGGTGTTCCTTGACTGTTTGGAGAGCTCGCTTATTTTTTAGTGGTTTCTAAAATCTTACTAAAATCTTACTGAGGGGGGGTCATTGAGTCTTTTAAAGCATTTCTCGACTTTAAGAGGGTCATTTCACTTATATGTGTCGCTTTTTCTCTTCTAGAAAGGGTTCCTAAACTAGAACTTTGAAGGCCTTTGCTTAGTCTTATAAAGGGTCCTTAAGCTTTTATGGGATATCCTTAATATTTCTGAGGGCTTTCTTGATACTGATATGGTTCCTTAACTCTTAAGGGTCCTTTAACGCCTAATAAGTTCTGTAAACTTGTGCTAGTTCTCAGCTGTACTCACGTTCAACGTTGAGGAAGCAGGAGGTTTTGAAGTCTTTGGCGTCACAAGTGTACGTTCTCGAGTCGTCCATAGTGCAGTCGTGGATGAGCAGCGCCCTCTTGCGGCTTTCGACTATCATCTCGTACTTTTTGTTCTTTCTGATCTCCTGTCCATCCCTGAACCATCGCACCTCTGCATTTTCTCTGGAAACTTCACACTCAAGTGTGGCGGTAGCTTCCTCCTCCACCGTCTGGTCCTCCAGAGGCTTAGTGAACTCCACCGGTGGCTCTGAACACGCACAGAAATATGCAACACGTCTTTTCTTTGTTTACGAAAAACTCAATCAGAACTTCCTTTGGAAATCTGCCAGTCAGAGGTGTTGCACCTGAAGCCCCGCCCACTAATGATGTCACAGTGTACTGACACACCTTTGAGTATAAGTCTACATCACTGCGGCATGGTGATCTTACCTCCGACGATCAGGTTGGCCTCCGTCTGGAAGTCTTTGGCGACGAGTTTAACTTGTCCGGCTTCATGTAGTTTGACGTCCCTCAGAGTCATACTGTGGACTTTAGCCTCCGCCTTCAACACCACCTGTCCAATAGAAACACAGGGTTTAACCTGCCCTCAACGCTGTCTGTCAGGTCCAACAGAGTCACACAGTTCATCTGCCCTCAATACTGTCTGTCAGGTTCACTGAACATTGTTTGTCAGGTTAAACAGACTGTGACTGTGGACTTCAGCATCCACCTTCAACACCACCTGCCCAAAAGTGACGCAGTGTTTCGCCTGCCCTCAACACTGTCTGCCAGGTTCAGCGGAGCCTCATTTAACAGCCCTGAACACTGTCTGTCAGGCTAAACACACTGCCTGCAAGCTCAGAACACTGTCTGTGGATTCAACAGAGCCACAGCCATTAACATGCCCTCAACACTGTCTGTCAGGTTCAACAGAGTAAAAGAGTAACCTGCCCTGAACACCATCAAAAGGTTCAATAGAGTCAGGAAGTGTGAGTGTTTAACGTGCCCTGAGTACTGCCTGTAGGTCCAACGGAGCCCATAAGTCAGTGGAGCTTCACTCCCCCTGTCAGGTTCAACAGTGTCAGTTAGTCAAGAGGTGTAATGTTGCCTAAAATATGCCTGTCAGGTTTACAGAGTCGCACAGTGGAGTATTTGGATTTTTTCAGATTATGGGTTTTATCATCCATGAGCACTGACTGTAAGGTTAAAAGGGCAGAGTTATTTACTGTGAGGGTTTTCCCTGAACTCCGTTTGTCAGGTCCACAGTAAATACTAAGAGCGAGACTGACAGTGTATTATCATCCCTGAACATTGTAAGGTTCAGGAGACACAGAATCAGAGACTGTATGCATGTATGTATGGATTTTTCCCAGAACAGCGCCTGTCAGGTGAGCAGCATAGACTTAAATATACACATATAATGTGGGTTTTATCATCTCTGAACACTGTCTGTGAGAATCACAAGAAACAGAGTTGAACTGAGAGTCACAGGTCTGGGGGTCAGTCAGCTGAGGCCTGACAGCTGAAACATATCCAGGCAGCTGCTCTCCTTCCCCCGATTTAAACTGCACAACCTTTGACACCTGATGGCTGATTTTAACACACACCCACACACAGCAGCTCACAGCAAGCTGACAGACACATAACTCACCGATGAGGAATTGAACATATTTCCTGTTCATTGCTTCTTTTTAAAGAATAAAAAATAAGCATGATTACACTTACCTTTATTTTTCAGTTGTAGGATTTTAAAAACATTTCTGCTGCACATGTTTATCATTATATCAACTTTTCATTGTTTTTCTGGGATAATGTTTTGGTTTAAGAGGAAAGAGAGTGTTAATTACTTTCAACATATTCATTACTTTAAAATGCTGATGAGTTAAAAGTCTGTTTCAGAAGATGTCTGTTTGAAGTCACAAGTTCCTGATCTCCACTTTGGAATTACAAATAGACTTTTAACACATTTAGGTGATCAGTCAAGTTAAAACGTTTGTTGTTTTGTCCATTTCTAACTAGCTACAGACGATTTAATGTTTTTACACTGAGTGAAGAAATTAAGGAATTAAAAGCAATACAGTCTCTTCCCTCTGCAGACAGAAATTATTTGATTTTAGCTGTTTTCGATTGAATATCCCTTCATTTTTATTCAGTTTAAAATTAATCTCAGGTCAGCTGTGATGTTGCTTCCCGTCAGAGTTTTGTAACAGTTTGGTTGGTTGTTAGTGTGAGTGACGGGGGATGGACAGGTTGAGCTGATTTATTGTTTTGTGAGTCTCTTTGAGGTCTGTCAACTGCTTATTTTAATGTTGTAAATATCACCAAAAAATTAACACACAAAAATACACCAAACGTTTTGTGAAGTTCTCCTCAGTGAAACTAAACATGTGGCTCAATAAACTTCTTTGTTTCGTAACACAGCTTTATATGTCTCTTTAATGTCTCTAAACCTGAATGTTCATCAGTTTTGTTGTTTTAACTTTTAAACTCCAGTTTAAATTCTTTAAACTGATGGGCAAGGAGGTTTAATAAACTCAGCTCAGTCATGTTCACATTAATGTACTTTATCTAGTTTTTCTGAGAGTAATAATGTATTTCACGCTGGTTACACTGAAATTTATCTTTGGTTTTGAACACTAATCTTCAAATAAAATCCATCCCTGCTGATACAACCTTGACTTTACTTTGTTACCAAAGAAAACCAGCACATAAATCTTTGATGTAAACAGGAGACATTTACCTACTAAACAACTAAACAGCTCTGAGATCTCACGAAGAGTTTCTGTCTACAGTCGCATCACAATTAAAGACTTTAAAACAACAACTTTATTTACTCATTTTATATTTAAAGAAAACAAGCGAAGCTGTCGAAGAGTTTTAGTTTGTGATTTGATGAAACTGTTGATGTGCTGTTTTGACCATGTAACATGCAGTAAATCACACTTGCACAACCCACAGAGAGATCACGTGTCTTTGCAAACCTCACACTTCTCATGTTACCTCCGATAATCAAACTAATCCTGCGTTATGACAGGACATCGTTTCAAGGCCGGACTCATGGCCAGCTCTCTATTCAGCTTTTTTTTTCAGCCTGAAAACAGCAGAAAAAACATCTACAGCACGTTTCAAAACTGAAGCTGTTAAATAGCTCCTGTTGCCACCTGCCCTGCGTCTCAACCTCCTGCAGCTGTTAAAAATAACCCTGCAGAAACGCTTGCAGGGCAGAAAAGTCTCCCTGCCTGCGTTATCTCAAAACCAGGATCGAATGCTCAGCAGGAATCCTGAACCTTCACCAGCAGGCCCTTATATGAAGACAGGCCGAGGCTGCTGCAGAGAACACTGAACATTGTGTACAAATAGAACGGGAAACAAAAGCCTGGCTCTGGACCTGAACCACCACAAGGCCTGAAGGACCTGCCTGAACTCCTGGAGGATCTGCGGTGGCTTCATTAACTGTTAGTGTGTGGTGTGTGTCAGGAAGGTTACAGGAAGTGGATGTGTTTGTTGTGAGGACTCAGGTGTGCTGGGACTTACTCTGTCGCTTGGTTCCAGCTTTGTACCCCCCAGGAACCACTCGACAGCGATGCCTTCATAGGACAGCTCGCACTCGAAGGTTGCGGTCTCCCCGGCGGTCACAGTGACATCCTTCAGGGGCCGCTCCAGGCCGATCACTCGGGCTTTGGATTGGGGAGAAGACATGATTAGTCCCCCCCCTGAAACAAGTCAATAGATCCAAAAAGTCCCCGCAGAGAAACGGCTAATCCTCAGTGGCTTATCCTCATGGTGGTGTTGAGCTGAAGACAGGCCGCTGGAAGCCCTCAGGACAACTGAACACCGCCACCGTGGGACTTGGCATTGGGGGGCCTAGCTCATTAGCATACGACCTGCCATCAGATGTATATGGCCGGCAGAAACCAGTGAGGGACGGGGTCGCGTCCTCCCCCCTGCCAATCACTGCAAACCTGCTCTAGATAAGGCATGTGGCTTCTAAAATAACCGGAGGTCCTGATTGGCTGAGAGCCCACCTCTGCCAAACCCATCAGCAGAGGCCAATCTGCTCCTGTCAATCAGCAGCCTGCAATTTTCCTGGAAAAGGAGAATGTGGAGCTCCTCGCAGGAGTTACCCAACTGTCGGGCCGCCGCGCATGTCATAACGCTGTGGTGTAACTGGTGTTTTGGAAAACTGAGATCCAGGAGGTCAGATTAACAAGCTGCATCAAATATTTACAACAGGCTTCTTCACATGCCTGAATTAAAGCCTCTTAACAGCCAGTTAAAGACTGACAGTGTCGGTGACAGCCAGCTGTCAGTCTGAGGAGTTACAGTCTTCATCACGCTAAGAGGGACACAGCATATGTGCTCAGGAACATATCAACAATCATAACATTTCACACACTGCAGAAAAACCTCTATCTGAACCAGTGGTTTCACCCTCTGAGAGTTCAGTGTTTAAAGTTGTCCACACTGCAGAGAGTCTGTGACAGCGTCGTGATTTACTCTGAGGTCTAAATAACAGTTACTGACGCCTCAGCTGTGAAGCTTCACAGTCTCTCCACCTGTTATAGCATTACATGAGAAATTAAGAAAGTAACTGTTGATCTTTGAAGATCATTCTTTAAAAATCTATAAAGTCTCTGTTCTCTACTGATTTTAGTTACTTGTCCTAAAGCAAGAAACCTGTAAAAATAAAAATGTCTTAAATGTCCAGTGTGTCAGATTTAGGGGGATTTGGTGGCGTCTATCAGCAAGGATTACAGATTACAACCAGCTGAAACTTCTCCTAGTTAGAATTCCTTCAGTGTTCATCTTCTATCTAGAGCCAGTGTTTGGTTTGTCTATTCTGGGCTACTGTAGAAACATGGCAATCTCAGTGGACGAGGACCTGCTCCCTCTGTAGATATAAACAGCTCATTCTAACATCAAGACTAAATCAGTTTAACTGAATGTTTACTACTGAACTGTCCTGACAGGTTTCCCTCTGTGCCAACGATGACAACAACCCCGCCCACACTTAAGAGTACTGTTTGAGGTGGAAACACTAAACACACCAAGGGTCTAGGTGCCACGTCTGAAGCGTTACATTTGGTTCCAAAGGTACTGTACCGTAAGTGTTTGGTGGAAACATGGCTTAAATGACACCTTCTCATTTCACTATTAAAAACCTGAATAAGTTGGGGTCTGTCTGGAGGGAGGTGAACATCTCTTAAAGTATCACTGTGTGGGACGCTCAGCAGACGTTGCCATCAAGCTAGCTCGTTTTACAAAGTGGAGACAGTGGTATGATACAGATGCTTGCTTGCTGTTTGGACACAATGTAAGGTAACAAAAACACAATGATTTTTATTGTCAGGTAAACATTAAAGAAAACATTATATTATTTTCCATTTCTGCTAATATACCCCCCAAAATCCGACACACTGGACCCTCTTCAATCAGCATTTTAGATTAAATCACCTCTTTCAAAGTGGAATAATGTCACCATACTGAGTGGATTTTGTTGTAGTTGCATAAAAAACAAGTCACTGAATAACGATGAAAGAATAAATGCTGGAGGTTTTGTTGCAGTGTAGAATATATTCAGTAAGTGCTATATGACTTACTGATGACATCAGACACAGCAGAATTTTTTTCTCTGCAGGTAACATTGGGTAACAGTTTGTTTATGTTGCATCGGTTGGAAGAGAATAATTTCTTTTTGTACCAGATGACTCTCTGATTTGCTGTAAATTTCTTAACGAAGGGAATTTATATTTGTTTTATAAGATGATTAAATCTTTCTTGCCCCCATGTTCACCGGAAGCTTTCTTCACTCTATCTTTACATGTTTTTGTTGGAGCAGCCATTTTTGCAAGAAAATGTTTTTTCATTATCTTTCTTTGCCTACACAACTCTCACAGATATCCTGTACTATACTCTATATTCTCAATGTCAGTTTTACTCAGATATCAGCAGTAAGCATCTTCTGATTGAAGCCTCCCTTCAGATACTTAACCCACTATTTTTGTGAAAAGCACCAAATTACCAGGTGGCGTCAAACACTTTTCTTTCTCAACCATCCAATCAGGATAAAGGAAATTTTACGTTTCATATTTCACACAACAAAAGAACATCTCGCATTTCAAATCAAGTGAGCAGGAAAGGGACGAGACGAAATACGGCTCACTTGCAAAAGAAATAAAATTACTGCAATGTTTTGGTAACTTGACCTTCATCAGGCAAACAGTAAATGTATTTCTGTCTGCAAATTGTGTCCTATGCCTCTCACAACATGTAAATTTTGTCATGAAACTGTTACCAAATTCTGGTGAATTAATTAACAGTCTGCGTGTACTCGGATCCGAACCGAAACCAGAGTGTCATCGGTAAAGAGGAGGACTCTCAGGGATTTTAAGCTGCCTACCAAAAAATGATTTCACAAAGTGTCTGTGGTAAATGTCCCTGTTGTTTCTGTCACCTTTGACCCTGAGCTGAGCTGAGGATTTGGCATTCGCTGCCGCGAAGTCTACAGTTCCGGCCATGTCCATTTTGCAGTTGTAGAGGATCAGCGTGTGTCTGGTTCCCTCCATCTTGATCTCCACATCCTGCAAACAAAAATCTACAGTTCAAACAAACTTTCACAACAATCTCTTAATCTCAATTTTGAGACAAGGTCACAAGAGAAGGTGCTTATACGAAACATTGTTACTTATAATATATGAAGCATAAAGATAAATTGATTTAACTGAACAGAGTTAAACTGAGCATCCCCAAAGCGAAAGGAAATCATTTTGATCCCATTGGCTTTTTCTCTTGATTAAATCAAAATGGCACCGTCTTTATTGGTGTTTAATCTTACAGCAGATGGGTGGAGTGTCTCTTCCTTCAGTTTCCAGGTGCCGTGAAGGTCCTCCTCTGAGATCTCTGTCTCAAACTTGGCGGTCTCGGTCTCAGTGACCTCCACACTGTACAGCGGGCGGACAACCTTGATGTCGCGCTCTGCAGAGGTTTGAAAAGACGTTAGATAAAAGCCAAACAGAAGGTGAAGCTAACTGAAATCTCTCAGAGGAACCAGTGAACAATCCAGTTATAACAACAGTTTCACATCGTCGTACACAGTTAAAAGAACATCTTGGTGTCTGATGATCAGTGGAGGACATACAGTGGAGACATGGCAAGCAGCTGTCGCTCTTATTCAGAGCGACTTACAGGATGTGCAAAAGCAGGAAATATAATAATCCAACCCTATAAAACATCTCACTGTCAACACATACTCTATGTCTCATAAAGCATTATAACTGAATTATTGATGTTAATGAGGTCACTGATGAAGCATTAAAATGAACAAAACAGTGGAACTAAAATTAAAATTAGAAATATTATTTTAAATTTATTTTTTTATTCTCTTGTTGCAAACAGGAGTATGATGATTACTTTATTACTGATACTGGGTATTGAAAATTAAATAAATAAATTGTTAATTGTTTACAATAAATCAAATTAAATGAATTTCCTCTGTGCATTTTTTTGTTATTTTGAATGTATTTTTTTGTTTATTCATTAATTTTATTTATTTCCCTTTTTTTATTTTAAAAAAGGAGGATGGTGCTAACTTTATTACTGATACTGTTTTGAAAATCAGATATATTAAAATAATTTCTTTTGTAGTTATTTTTATTATTTTGAATTTAATTTTTAAATTAAAATGAAATGAAATGAATTTCTTTTGTAATTTTTTTATTGTTTTGAAATATTGTTTTTATTTATCAATGTATTTATTTTTACTTTTCTCTTTTTGCAAACAGGAATATGTTAATTACTTTATTACTGATACTGTGTACTGAAAACCAAATTAATAAACTGGATTAAAATAATTAAATAAGACATGTTAAAAAAGTTTACATAAATGAACTACACAGTCATGGCTAACTTTATAAATGCATTTATATTATTAACATCCTGACAAACAAATAGTCTACACAAGCCTTAAGTTTTACTACTTTGATTTAAAGCATTAAAAAAAGTAATTTTCCAAAACATTTTGCAGATAGTTTGAGCCCCTAATCCTGTGCTCACCTATATGTTTTTTTAATTTAAATTTGGTGCAAATTTTCACTTTCCCTAATAGGATAATGGAAATTTTTCCCTATAATATTTAAAAATTTGACTGTTAATGTCCATCCTGAAATCTCTTGTAAAATGTAAACATTCCTAATAAATAAACACACACAAAAATAAGTGATTATAACATGTATATGAACACTATTATGGCCATCTGAGTGAGGAGACATTAACATGACAGATTGTGTCTCCGTTGTTTCCTCAGAGTTCATAAAGTGTTTCTGTATACAGTTATAATGAAGATGTTTCACGTTGGATTATGATATCAAGTCACAAACATTACAAACAATGAGTATGAGAATACAGAACACAGTGATGGAGGGAAGATGGACGGAAAATGCAGAGAGAGGTGGAGTTTCGGCGAACGGCGGTGGGCAGGGTCTGATTCTGCAGTCCTGACCAGGGTCTGGAGGAGGGGCCGGATCGCCGCAGGTATTACCTTCGATGTTCAGGTCGGCTGTGGTTTTGTCGGTGCCACAGTCGCAGGTGTACTCTCCCTTGCTGCTCTTTGCCGTCCTCTTGATCACCAGCATGCGCTTCTTGCCGTCTGATTGGATGAGAATGTTCTTGGAGGGAAATATTTCGTCACCGTCCTTGAACCACCTGACCTCGCCGGCAGCCTTGCTCAATTCACAGGACAACATCACCTCATCTTTCTCGACGGCGGTGTAGTTCTGGAGCTTCACTGTGAAGTACAGATCGCCCTCTGCAGGAAGACATATAACAACACCAGTAATAACCAGTTCAAGTATAAAAGCATGGGAAGTAACTGAATGGGGCTAAATAGTCGTCACACTGAGGTCACGTCTTCAGTATCATTTCGGGGAATTCAGACCTCTAAATACTAACCGAGCACAGTGAGCATGGCCTCTGAGGTCTTGCCCATGGCCTCCACCTTGATCATGGAGGTGTCGTCGATGGTGACCTCCTTGAAGGCCAGTGTGTGGACTTTTCTGTCCTCTGACATGTGCACCACCTTGCTAGGGTGCAGACGGACATCATTTTTGTACCAGACCACCGGGATCTTTTCGTGAGAGAGTTCGACGCTGAACTCTGCAGTTTCACGTTCCTTCACAGTCACATCTTTAATCGGTTTGATAAATTCAAGGCGAATACCTGACAAACAGAAATTGTATACATATACAGGGAATTTAGTCCAAAGTTGAGACACAGTTGGTAGATATCAACAGATAATAACGGTGATGATGTGTTCAAAAAGGTGACACAGATGAGGCACTCATCACATCACTCCCATCAAACCAAACTGAAACGGTCAGACTCCATTTACCTTTGATAAACAACTTTCCAGAAGTCCTTTTATCTTCAGCCTCAAACATGTATTTGGCTTCATCTTCGTATTTGGCAGATTTTATAATAAGAGTGTGTCTCTTTCCCTCCTCCTGGAGCTCAAACTTATCATCGGTCGACAACTCCTGAGTTCCCTTTAGCCAGCGGAAGTTTTTGGGCTCTCTAGAAATTTCCAGTTCAAACTTTGCCTCATCCTTTTCGTACACATGCACGTCTGTCAGCGGTGTAATGAATGAGACTGGGATCTCTGTTGATTCAGACAGATGTGATTAATATCAAGGCGCAGGTGGAGTGCTCGGGATTAAAAGTTGTGTTTGGGTACATCAATGAAAGTCAGTGATTTGCCACACTGACAAAAAGGGTCCAAAAAGGAAATTCCATGTAAGACAAAAGGACGTTCCTCTATCACTATGTAACAGCATTTACTACACTAGTCATAGAATCACTATTACATTTAGTTTATCCTCATCATTTCCTGGAGGACAACTTGCAATAAAACTGAAGAACGATAAGATCTGGACCCATTTTCAAAGAACTGTGAGCACAGTGCAGTGCTTGTTAAGACTTCGTACAGGAAGGTAGAGTGAGGGAAGTGAAAGCTCACCCTTTACTTTCAGGTTAGCAGAACACTTTGCATTGGCGGCAGTGAACAACACCTCGCCTGTTAGAGGCACTTTGCAGTTGTACAAGACCAGAGTGTGTTTTGGGCCGTCCTCCACGATCTCTACATCCTGCAGACGACCAACAAACTTCAGCATTTCAGTGAAAACATGAAAATTCAAAGAAAAGCGATCAGTGGTCAATTCACTTTCATTTGTTAGCTAAACGAGAGACCCAAGCCTCTTGTTCTTCACATCTCAACCCTGAGGGTGTGGAGGTGTGGAAGGTTTTAATACCTAGGATTATAAATGAAATCCACACCTGGGTTTTAATCAAAATGAAAGTGAACTGAACCACCGGTAAGATAATATCTGTGTTTGAATGAGACATACGGCGGACGGACTGAGGACTTCTCCGTTCAGTTTCCATTGGCCATGAATGTCGTCCTCACTGAGCTCGACCTCAAATCGAGCAGTCTCTCCTTCAAACACCTCAGCGCCATACATTGGCCGAATCACCTTGATGTGGCGAGCTGACGTTTAAGAGAGGGGTAAAAATTCTTACTGAGGATTTTCAGACATTTAAACACATAAGTACACCAACACAGTACACATACAAATACTCAGACAACAGACAGGCAGAGACACTAAACAGACACCTCAGTTGAAAGACATCAACCACCTTTATTGTGCAACCTTTTAATTGGACTATAAACAACCAAAGGGCTTTCAGTGTTGACTCCAACAGCTGTGGTAAAAATACTTTGCATCGATTGTCTATGGGCCAGCAGCAGAGGTGTTGGTGCTGAACTGAGACAGCCACAACACCAAGTCCATTCATTAGGACAAGCCAGCGCCATAAAGAAACTTCTCTGGAGCCATTTGGTTCTATATGGACCTATTAGATTACTGAGGTGCCACAGTTCTTCAAAATGCACTGAAGAACAATAAAGGGGTTTATTTCTTCAAAGAGGGGCAGTTCTGTGAAGACGCATCTTAAACTGAACAAAAAGTGACAAACAACACAACAGAACAAAGGACACAAATCACGGGTGAAGAACACTACAAGACTGATCTCCCCAAATTAGGGTGATAATCACGGCTGAACACATCAGAGTCTACATGAGAGTCTTTCTTTAAAAACTCTTGTAGTGTCTTTCTACCACTTTCAGAATGGTAGAGTGATGACAGAGGTCACATACAGGGGGTGGTAGTAGTAATTAAGAGATGGTGAGAGCAAAAAGGTGCTTCAAGTGCAAGAACCGCAACAAAAAACTGGGTGATGGGGCTCAAGGTGAGGTTAGGAGGTAGTGCAGGTGAAGGCGGAGCTAAAGAAGTGCGTCAAGAAGGGGGAAGGCGTCTCAATAAACAAACTCTGTGTTTTTACCTTCAATGTGAAGCTTTGCCGTCGTCTTGTCTGTTCCACAATCACATACATATTGTCCTTTGTCTTTGTCTCCAACTTTCTTGATAACGAGGGCTCTGCGTTTGCCCTCAGCCTTAATGGCCACCATCTTAGAGGGCTTGATCTCGGCCTCATTGTGGTACCACATGACTTCGACATCTTTGTTGAGCTCGCAATCAAGAATCACATCGTCTTTTTCCACTGCAGTAAAGTCCTGCAGCTTAACTGTGAAGTACGCATCTCCCTCTGGAATGGGGAAATGTTTGTGTGACTCTCCATATATAACACATATACAACACATACATATGGTCCAAGGCCAACAAAGGACAAGACAGTCAAACAAGACAAAGAACACAAATACCTGACATAAAGAAGCAATTTCTTACTACACAGAAAACAGAAAACAATGACTTACAGGTCATTTTGTCGACCTGAACAGACAAACATGGACAAATTGTACAAAAGCTGTTGACAAAGGAAGAAGACACACTGGAAGAGGACAGAAAGAGGACATTCGTGGTTTACCTATGACCGTCAGGTTGGCCATGGAAGGTATTCCTTTGGCCTCAGCCTTAATTTGGCAAGTATCATCAAGAGTCACTTCCTTCATCTCTAGCACATGTTTCTTTCCATCCACATGAGTGATCACTGTTCTGCTCGGATGAATTTTAACATCGTTCTTGTACCAGGTGACAGGGATGTTCTCATGGGAGAGCCCCAGCTCGAAGCGAGCCGTTGCGCCCTCCTTCACCGTTTGGTCCTTTATCGGCGAGATAAATTTGAGTCTGATACCTATAGTTGTATTAGTAAAGCATATTCATATGAGTTAGTTTGAAGGAGAAGGCAACCAACTCAATGAATGGAGTCATAATAATAAAGGCTCTGCTAATTATGTCCGGTAATGGCGATCCAGCACTTACCCTCCACTGTGAGTCTAGCTGTTGAAGTTTTGCCCAAAACCGCAATCGTATATTCATCTTCGTCCTCAAACTCACAGCAGTTTATGATCAGCATATGCTTCTTTCCATCATCGATGATGTCATACTTTTGGTCTGGGGTGATAATGTCTTCCCCCCTGTACCACATGACCTTAGAGACATCCTTCGTGATGGTGCATTCAAACTTGGCCTGTTTCTTTTCAGGCACTGAAACGTCCTTCAGCGGGACTACAAAGTCCATTTCGATTTCTGGTTTAAAAAGTGACACAGGTATAGTACATCAACAACCCAACAAAACACAACAACAACACAACAGTCTACAGTCAGCAGCCAGTTTACTGTGTACACCATGTATGCAGGACTGGGTTGTACCAGACTGTGGCTCCAGAAGTATCTTACTGAAAACCTATTGGAGACATCTTCAGGCTAAGCAGGTCATGTAAGCGAAATTAAGTCACTTTGAACTCCCAGGATTGTTAAAAAATCAGGTCTGCTTGGTGCTGAGAATCCATGAGAGGAAGGCTGAAGTGCTGTCATCAAGGAATGCAGTCCTGCTGGTAATTGGGGTTCTTAATGGAACATTCACCATATGTGCCGTAATGAGGAGGGCCTAGTCTATCATTTTTCCATTTGGCACCAAATTATGACTTCAGTTCTATCAGGAGGTGACAAGAATCTTCATTCTTCAGGTCATTCTTCTTTCTTCACCAGTTGGCTCCTGCATGTGACTATCTTCTGCTGTTCTTGTATTAAACCGAAGAGTTACTGAACTCCACTATCTTTACTAAATCTAAGGTAATGTGATTTCATGTCTGGTGAAGCGACCCATTCATGAACTTTGGTGTAACTGATAAACTGGCCACTGTGCATAGATTCAACATAGAACATTTAATCACAGACGGTACGATTCACAAACAAATATAGTAGACTGTAGAGTGACATCACTGCACACAAATTCACAGAATGTTGAATCTGACAAAACACAAGACAGGTTCACATTTAGACTGAACAAACAACAAGTAGAACAACAAACAAAGGACACCGTTTCGATGACCAGAAATAGATCCGACATCAAAATCCCTCCTTGTCTTCCCAGGCTGCGTGGAGTCTCAAACATGAGCATGGATAATGAATTTGACTCGTCAACCCTGTTAAATAAAGATCTAAGGTCCGCTCTCAGGTGCCATAAAGCTTTATTTATTGCTCACGGACCTTACACCTTTATTTTTACAGCTAATATCCCAAAATCATGGTACACTGTAATTCCCATGTCAGATACCAGGAGTACTTCTTACCTTTGACGTTGAGCATTGCGCTGGTAATGGCGTTAAGAGCCTGGTAGGACACTTCTCCCGCCTGATCCAACTGGCAGTTTTTCAGAGTGAGTTTACGCACCCCACGCTCCATTTGGATGTCGCACGTCTGGTGAATACAACACAATGCATTTACATATTAAAAGTCATGAATATGACAATTCAAAAGCAGAAACACAGGCATTAAGACTCATGACGAAGACGAAACAATGCCATCCAGTCATACCGGAGATCTGGTCAAAACCTCTCCTTTGAGCTTCCATTCTCCTGGAACGTCATCCTCAGAGATCTCCGTCTCAAACATGGCATCTTCTTTCTCAGTCACTTCAACGCTGGCCAGGGGCTTCAGGATCTCAGCTTCCCGCTCTGAGGAAGAGGTCATATTAGTACTTATAAACTCAGATTAAATAATAGAAACATAGGGAAATTTTTTGAGGGAAAAGAAAGGTAAGCAGGAAGATAGATAAACCTCCTAGTGTTAGCTTGGCAGTGTAGACGCGTCCCTCCACCTCCATGGCATATTCTGCTACATCATCTGGCTGACAGTTCTTGATAGTGAGCGTCAGCTCCTTCCCATCCTTCTTGATCTCGATCTTGTCAGAAGGAGTGATCTCGTTCTCTCCTTTGAGCCACTTCCAGTTGGGAGTGTCCTTGAAGAGCTCACATTTAAATATAGCAGCAGCCTTTGGTTTCACATGCTGGTCTCTCAGTGGTTTCACAATCCAATCCTTGATTATTTCTGTTGGAGTTGGACATTATTGAATCAGTGCCCGTCATACCATTAGAAACAACGATGTAAACCACAAATATACTAAATATTACTAAAATGTAAGCCAGGGCAGGGGAGCTACAACAGACTTGATCTTAACTTAGTTTATCTAATTTTGGATGATTTTCAAAGATATCTGCAGCTTCAAGTGTTGTTTTGAGAGACAACTCCAGGGTTCTTCCTCTGCTATACCAAAGCTACAGGGCATTTGTAATATCTAGTTTTGAGGTAGCACAGTGGTGCAGTGGTGGGCATTGTCACCTTACAGCCAGAGGATTCCTAGTTCAAGGGAAGGTTGATTGGTGACTCTAAATTGGCCATAGGTGTGAATGTGAGTGTGAATGGTTGTCTGTTCCTGTGTCAGCCCTGTGATAGTCTGGTGACCTGTCCAGGGTGTCCAGAACAATTCAAATACATTGCTGTATATCAGCAGCTTACAAAGTACTTTAATGTATGTGAATTACACATTGTGTTGATATGTAATTTTAAAATAAGCATTGGCCAAACATGGTGCCCCCAGATATTGTGAATATCATTGCTTCCTCAATCTATACCAGTATACATTCTCTACAGTATTGACGTATGTTCCTGGGTTTAGGGGTATGTTCAATGTCCTACTTTGCTTACCAATGACTTTGACATTTGTTGAAGTCTTGACAGCCTCCTGGTTGGCCACTTCACATGAGTAGACCCCAGCATCGTCCTCAGTGGAGTTCTGGATGGTCACAGCGTGCTGCAGGCCAATGATATTGATCTGAATCTTGTTGGCCTTTGGCTTCAGGACTTCGCCATTCTTCTTCCATATCACATCTCTCTCTTTGTTCAACTCACAGGTCATATACACAGGCTGACCCTTCAGAGCTGAGGTCTCCTCCTCCAGCTCTTTGATCCACTTCACTGGCAGCTCTGTAAGGAGATTAAAAGGCAATTTGACAGTGACGAAAGGTTAGATAGGATCATGACAGATACTATTTTTGGTATCTTTAGTGTTATTTTTAATGGTAAAGAAAGATATAAATACCTTCAACAATAAGCTTGGCTGTGCACGATATTTCCTTGCCAGCATTCTTGGCTATACAGGTATATTCACCGGTGTCAGAGAGCTGGACATCAATAATGTTCATCTTGCGATCTTTGCCGTCAGATATGAATTTGTGCTTTGGGTCCTCACGGAGGTTGTTGCCATCTTTCATCCATGATGTGACGGCGGTGGAAGGCGATACCTCACACTCAAACACAGCAGACGAGCCAATAGACTCAGCCTCCTGCAACACGATGTCCTGAAGCTTCTTGATGAACTTCAGGGGGACGGCTTTGAGCTTGAATCCTCCGAAGGGTTCCTCTGGTGGCGATGGTCCTTTTCCACCAGGCCTCAGGCCGCGGCCCCTGCCCTCTCCAGGTGACGGGGTCTGCTTGGCTGAAATTGAGGACAGTCAGTTTGCATTTGAATTTCAAGAAGGATTCTGTGGTATCATCATACCGGATGTAGAACATAACAGGGTTTTCTTGCTGAGACTTTATAGGTATATTAAGAGAACAGACTTACGTCTCAGGCCTCTACCTCTACCTCTTCCTGCTTCTTCTGCCGGTTGTCCCTCTGTTCAGAAACAATTCAAATGAATTTTTGGCACACAATGTAATCGTATCTCTTCATAAACATGCCAGTGGTGGGAGGTATGTAATGTCCACTTGAATGGATAGGGGAATATGAAGCGATATTGATGGTAAACACATGAAATCATGATGAGGACAGACAAAACAAACAATGGTGAATAATGTATATTAACAACTTTACAGTGATGTAGTGTTTACACGATGAAGAGATGGAATAACAAACAGAAATGTAAAGATGGTATGAGAACACGTCAGACTGATGGGAATGACATGATGTTGAAATGGCAGACAAACGAATGACATGACTGAAATGACAAAAAGCAATGAATATGAACAGTTTGACAAACAGAATGATGACTGACAAAACTACAAGGAAGAGATGGTGTAAATCGCGTCACACTTAAGATATGAAAAGACGATTTAGATGGAGGCATGATCGTGAAAATGGGAAGATTATTCAGGGCATGAAGGAAGGTTTCTTTCGGGCATCACCCAACGAATTGGTCTGCCACCATCTCACCTCTCCTGGCCACCCCTGGAACCTCCAGTGCACCTTCCTCTGCTTCACCCTCCCACTCTTCGGAGCCATAACTCTCCCTGGGAACCAGCTCCCAGCCCCAGGCCTCTTCTTCTTCCTGCTCCACCTCTTCCTCAGGTTCCTCTTCAAATACCTCCTCTTCTGGCTGGGTGGCGACCTTTCTCATCTGCACAGCTCCTGGAGAGATCTCCTTCACCAAAGGAATCTTCCCTTTAGCAGGCTTTGCTGGTTCTGCAGCCTTCTCCTCCTCTGGTGATGGCTTCTTTGGGATCTTTTTGAGAGTCACAGCTTCAATAGACTCTTTCGGTGAAACCTCTTTAGGAATCTTTTTGAGTTTATCAACACTTGGCTTCTTCTCAACAGGGACCGCCTCGTCTTCTTTAAGCTTCTCAACTTTAGGAGATGGTGTCTTTTTCAGCTCAACCTTCTTGAGCTGCTCCACAGGCTTGAGAGCCACTTCCTCTTTCTCCTCTTTCGGCTTGGGAATGACTCCCTTCTTCAGCTGCAGAGGTTTGGGCTCCTCAGGAACCTTTTCAGGTTTCTTAACAGGAGCTGGCACAGGAGAGACTATCTTCTCGGCTGGAACTGCCTCTACCACCTTCGGCTTCTCGGGCTTCTTCTCTGGAGCTTCTGGAATCTCAGGTTTCTTTGGTCTAGCTTCTGGCTCTCGTTCTTTTGGTTTTTCATCTGGAACTGTGCGACGGCGGTGTAGATCATCAATTGGCTTCCTCTCTTTCTCCTCTGCAGGTTTCTTCTCTGGCTCTTCAGCCTCTTTCGAAGGCCTTGCAAATGGCTTCAGCTTAACACTTTCTATCTCTTGTTCCTGTGTTGGTATTTTCTTCACCTTGGTGGGTGCTTTGACCTCCTCAGGCTCTTTCTCTGGAGTTTTCTTTTTATCTACTGGCTTTGGCACCTTGGCTGGTGGCTCTGTGACTTCTGCTGGAGCTTTTTCAGGTTTCTTGGGAGGTTCTTTAGCTTCCACCTCTCTGGGGGTCCTCTCGAGCTTCTGAAAAGGCACAGTGTCCCTGTCTGGCCTCTCCTTCAGGTCTTTCTCTGGCTCTTCAGCTGGTTTAACAGGCTTTTCAAATGGTTTTAGTTTGACTGCTTCTGGTTCCACTTCCTCTGTAGGCAACTTTTTTACTTTCTTCAAGGCTGCACTTGGTGGGGCAGGTTCCTCTTCCTTTGGTGTCTTGGGAGTTTTCTTCAGAGAAATCTTATCCTCTGGTTTTTCTTCTTTTGGAGTGGGTTTCTGGCGGGTCCATGCATCTTTAGGAGCTTCTTTCTCTTCCTTTTCTTTAGGTGTCACAATTTCTGGCTTTTTCACCACATCTGCTTTGTCTCGAGGTTTTCTCTCCTCAGCAGGTCTCCTGGTGGCAACTGACAGCTCAACATCCTCTTCTCTGTGGACAATCTCCTCAGCATGAAAGATTGTGGTCTTGGTGACCTTCTGAGGTTTCTTCTCTTCTTCGGCCTCTTTAGGTGAAACTGTTGGAACCTTCTTCAGTTTGATAATTTCCTGCTCCTCCTCCACTTCTTTTATGATTCTGGTTGTCTTCCTTAAAGTGGGAATCTCAAATGTCCCTTCTTCTTCCATCTGAATTTTACCTTTTTTGTGCAGAAGAAGTTCTGAGGTGGCAAAGGTTTGACATTACTTACACTGACACGTAACTGACACCACCATTTGTACAAACACACACAAATCAAAATATGAATATAGAAAATCTAGAAATATAAAAAAACATATTCTCAATTACTTTATGCAAAGCCAAAGTTAAAAAAAACAATAACCGAAATAAAACATACATGAAAGAAGACTGACACAAGAAAAGACCATTTCCACAGGATGCAACAGAACAACATATATGATACATATAAACACTAAAATAAGTAATTTAATTTGTTTTGAATATTGTGCATAATAAGCCAATCAGAGCTGATTAGTGTTCAACTCCATGCATTTTTTGCCCCCTTCATTTCGAAAAAACAACCACAAACCTACTGGAATTGTAAGTTAAAAGTTGAAATTGGAAATTAAAATTTAAGTTCTTATTTCTCTCATATGAATGGCTTTAGGTACTCTGGACTAAAACTGGTATGTTCAGCCAACATGTTGAACCGTTGTAGCTGCTGATTGATGTGTACTGTATGTACTGAGGAAGTGCAGCGAGTGGTAACTGGTGCGCCTACCTTTCTTGACTCCTCCGGGTGCTTGGACGGGTCCCTTGGTTTCATCTAATACAGAAGTATAGTTCAGAAGTCATTAATTAGGCCATTTAATCAGTCATGAACAGCAAATCCCAAAAAAATTGGAAGACCTCACCAAACACATTCAGAAATGATAAACATTCTTTTACTGAATGCTTAAGAGATTTGTTCAAGTTCTGAATGAGATGCAAAGTAGTCCAACGTCACATGATTTAGATGGATGATATAAAAAATTATGTCATATGTACAGACAAAGAGCTGAGGTGAAATTTCCAAGGACAAATGTGTCATGCTTGCATTGGATTCAGGGTCAACAAATGAATGACCAAAAAACAGAAAAACAGAACACACAACATGAAAAGGCCATACCGACCCGAAGAAGACTGACTGACAACCCAATCAACCCAATGGGGGGGGGGGGGGGGACAAGATGTGAAAAAGATGGACAGGAGATGGAAAGTCCAACAAAGAGGGTGTTTCACTCTCAGTCCTTCAGATACCTGTCTCAGGAACTATCTGTTCTACCACAGCTGGCTTTTCTTCTTCTGCAACCTTCTTGGTTGGTTCTTCGGCCTTTATGACAGGCTTTGGCTTGGTCACTTTGAGTATAAAAAAAAGAATGAATTGAAGTATTTTAAAGGAAACATACTGCCCCTCTAGAACACACAAAGTCTCTGTATGAATTCTTTAAGAGTTATTATCTGGATACCTGGCTTTGGTTCTTCTTGTGGAGTAATCTTCTTCTCCAACTTCTTGGTTGTGTCAGTGATCTCAGGCCTTTGGACAGTTTCTTCAACCTTTACAGCAGCCTGAGGTTTTCTCTCTTCAAGTACAAGGTATACAAGGAATTCAACAGAAAGCTCCCCACAAACACTGCATTCTAGATCAGAGAGTTGACTCCCAAAAATACAAAGTTAATATTGGTATTCCCTCTTCATATCCACCTTGTTTGATACTTTTTTTCTTTCCATAGCACATCAGCATAAGAAGTCTCAAAGATTCATGTTTGCTCAAGAGTGACATTCTTTCATGAATGCCTTTAGAAAACTTTCAGACAGAGACAGACAAAAAACAAAAAAACATTTAAAAGAAAAGTTGGTACCTTCTTGAGGAGCAGCCGGCTTTACCAGTGGTTCTGTGACTTGTGGTGGAGACTCCTTCTCCTTCACAGGAACTTGGAAATGGAATTATATGAGAATCAGAACCTCACTAAGACTGATGGGGTGAGCACTGAACCATGCAAAGACAAATAACACAAAGAAGATCCATTCTGGAAACAAACAGCCTGAAGACTGAGTTGATGATGGAAGAAATTTCCAAGAAATTTCCACAATACATCTTCACCTCGTCTGTGCAAAACATTTTCTCTTGATTCACACAGGTACAGTGAAACAGAACAGACAAAACAAACACAGAATTAGGAAAAAACGATGAGAAAAACCCAACATGAAACTGTGGTGGTTTAGATATCAGGTGATAAGAAACCAAAAGAGACTGTCTCAGTCGACAGCATGACGGTTCTTCACAATGAGCAAGAATGTGCCCAAACAAAATGAGTGATTTGACATGATATCCTCTTGAAATGACGACGACAAAGAGGTATGGATCTTTTAAATCCTAAAGAGGGTGATAACGAGGAGGTGCACAACGATGTTTGGTGCTCAGATATAAAAAAAAAACAACCAAAAAAAAAAACACGTGCTCGGTGACACATAACATTTTTCCCCTTATACCTCTAGAAGATTCTCGAAGGGCGACTTGTTCTTTCCCTTCTGGTTCCAAAGACAAAACCCTGGTTTCTGTGATGGACAGAGGCTCTTGAGCTTCTCCCTCTTTTCTGCTCATGGTTTCAACTTCCTGGGGAGGGATGTATTGGACGTCTGCTTTCAGACATGTCTGCTTGACTTCTGATTCCCATTTCCTGGTGGCACCTTCCCCGTATTCTGGAGCATCTGTTTTGTACTCAGCCATCTTTGGTTTGGTTTTATCTGTTACTGAGGGTTCTCTGACTGTGGGCTTATGCAAAGGCATCACATCCATATCAGCTTTTGGTTCTGATGTTGCAGGTTTGTATTTATCAGAAGTTTCTTGGGACTGATACATTTCCTCGCCCCTTTTCGTGGGTATAACTAACTGAACTCCTTTGATTTGCTCTTGTCCAGTGGCTTTTATCTCTACTTTTTCTTCTTTGATGACTTTGTCTTTCCCTATCATTGTCTCTATCTTCAGTTCCTTGGGTTTAGCCAATTTCAGTTGTCTTTCCTGCTCAATTAATGACTCTTTTGATGTTGCCTCCAACAGTGATGTAACTGTGGGCTGTTCTCCAACTTGTTCCTGTTCTACTTTTATTCTTTCTACAGAAGTACCATAGGCAGTTTTGGGCCATTCGTCTTTATCCTTAAAGTCTTGTTCAGCTGACACTGTTTTAATTTTATCTTTGATTGTAATTCTGTCTTTAAGAGTTTCTCTTTTAGTTTCTTCTTCTGGTCTGTCATCTTCTATGAGCAATTCTTTAGACATCACTTCAGTTGCCGGTGTTGCTGCAGCTTTTCTATCAATGTGTTCCATTTTCAGTTTTCTTCCTTCAGTAGGACTAACTGTAGCTAGTTTATCTTTAGCTGTGACTATCTGTGGCTGGATTTCTTCTAATTTAACCTCAGATAGATCACTTTCGTGCTTAGTCTGTATTGGAAACTCTGTTAGAGTATCTCTAACATCTTCTCCAAGTCTGGTGTACTTATTTGAAGTATCTTGGCCTCGTGGTAATCCTGCAGTGATGGACTCCACTCTGGTTGTTTCAACTGGAGTAACTTGGCTAGTTTTGTCCCCAAGCACTTCAACCTTTGACTTGATTTCTTGCATTCTGATTACTTCTGTTTGATCCAACTTCTGTCTGTTATCGATAGTGGATTGGTCTTTCTTTAAATCCTCTTTTCTTGATGTTTTGTCTTTTAACAGATCCTCAGGGGAAATAAGCATTTGTGGAGTATCTAATTTAATATATTTTTCTTTCCCAATCAATGTTTTTTCATATGCTTCATCCATTACAGGTGTCCTTGAAGCTTTTCTTTCTATTTGCTCCTTCCTTGTTTCTACATCCGGAGCAACACTAAGACAAACGTCTTTAACTGTGTCTGTTTTGAACTGGATGCCTTCAAGTGTTACCTGACCTCTGTCTTTTAGAGAGTCTACGTCCGCTTTAGCATGTTCTCCTACTAATATGTCTTGAGTCTTTTGGTGAGTAATAGCAGTCAGTTCTGCCTTTTGTTGAGTTTGGGTATGTTTTGTTGTTATTGAATCATCACTTCTGAATTGACTTGTGACTTCTTTAAACTGAGTATCTTCATCTGTAACCTCTTGTTTTGTAGCTAAAACTTCCAGATCTTCCTTGGCGGACTCTGGACTTTGTGAATGTCTTCTAAGAGATACCTCACTGGATTCATAAATGTCCTTTTCCCTTGATGCACTATCTTTTACAAGCTTGTCAGATATAATGAATCTTTGAAGGGTGTCTGATTTAATGTCTCCATCTTTAACTATTAGGTGTTTTTCAGCTGCAGTGTCCATCACAGGTGCAATTGAAAGTGTTCTTTCCACTTGTTCCTGTTTTGCTTCAGTGACTTCAAATGGAATAACGCCACTGTATTCATCTCTAACTCTAACTGTCTTGGTCTGCACTCCTTCATGGGTAATTTTTGCACCTCTGTCTAACCTCTGTTCTTTCTCCTTAAGGGAACTTGATTTCTTTGGCTCAATGTCTTTAACCTCTGCATTGGTCACTTTTGTTACAGGACTAACATCTGTCTTTGTTTGCTTGTGTCTAGTTTTTACCTCTTCAGATTGAAGAACTGAAGTGGTTTTATCTATTACTGTAAGTTTTTCTGGAGCTTCTTGCTCCACCAAAGACTGTTGATATGTTACTCCTGGTTGGGGTGCAACTAAGGCCCTTCTCTGAATTTGTTCCTTTCTTTCAGATAATTCCTCTACAATGGGAGTGACCTCTGTTTGATTTTGGACAAGGTCTACTTTTGATGTTATTTGTTCAACTGTAATATCTTTAGTACCCCTTACAGACTCCTTCGTCTTAAGAGAAATGTCATCTGACTCATAAATGCTCTCTTTTCTTAACATAATATCTTTTACTAGCTCATCAGGTGTGATATACCACTGGAGGGTGTCTGATTTTACATCTCCCTCTCTCACTAACTGAGATCTTGCAGATGCAACTTCCATCACAGGTGCCAATGAGGATGTTCGTTCCACTTGTTCCTGTTTGGTTTCTTGGACTTCACGAGGTATAACACTACCGTATTCATCTCTAACCGTAACTGTCTTGGACTGCACTTCTTCTAGGGGAAATTTTGTACCTTTGTTCAGCCTCTGTCCTTTCTCTTTGAGGGATTTTGATCTCTTTGGCTGAATGTCTTTAATCTCTGCATCGGTCACTTTTGTTACAGGAGTAACATCTGTCTTTGTTTCAGTTGTCTTTTGTCTGGTTTTTACCTCTTCAGTTGGAAGAACCGAGGTGGTTTTATCTATTACTGTAAGTTTTTCTGGAGCCTCTTGCTCCACCAAAGACTGTTGATATGTTACTCCTGCCTGGGGTGAAACCAAGGCCTTTCTTCCCACTTGCCCTTGTCTTTCAGGTAATTCCTCTACAATTAGAGAAACCTTCCCTGTTTGATCTTGAACAAAGTCTACTTTTGATGTTAACTGTTCAACTGTAATGTCTTTTGTGTCCCTAGAATCCTTGTCTGTCTTCAGAGGAATGTCATCTGACTCATAAATGCTCTCTTTTCTTGACGTAATATCTTTCACTAGCTCATCAGGTGTGAAATACCGCTGGAGGGTGTCTGACTTTACATCTCCTTCTCTCACTATCCGAGATCTTGCAGATGCAACCTCCATCACAGGTGCCAAAGAGGACCTTTTTTCAACATGTTCCTGTTTTGTTTCTGTGACTTCAAATGGAATAACACTACCATATTCATCTTTAACTGTAACTGCCTTGGACTGCACTTCTTCTAGGGAAAGTTTTGTAACTTTGTTCAACCTCTGTCCTTTCTCCTTAAGAGAACTTGATTTCTTTGACTGGATGTCTTTAATCTCCGTGTCAGTTTCCTGTTTTACAGGACTTACACCTGTCTTTGTTTCAGTTAGCTTTTGTCTGGTTTTTACCTCTTCTGTCGGAAGAACTGAATGGGTTCTATCCATAACGTTAAGTTTTTCTGGAGCTTCTTGCTCCACCAAAGACTGTTGATATGTTACTTCTGGTTTGGGTGCAACAGAGGCCTTTCTTTCAATTTGTTCCTTTCCTTCAGGTAATTCCTCTCTAATGGGAGTAACCTTCTCTGTTTGATCTTGAAGTAGCTCTACTTGTGAGGTGACTTGTTGAACTGTGACGTGTTTCATGTCCCTTAAAGACTCCTTTGTCTTGTCATCTGACTTGCAAATGCTCTCTCTTCTTGAGGTAATATCTTGTACTACCTCATCAGGTTTGATATACCGCTGGACAGTGTCTAACTTAACATCTCCTTCTCTCACTATCAGAGATCTTTCAAATGCAAACTCCATCACAGGTGCCAATGAGAACCTTCTTTCAACTTGTTCCTCTTTTGTTTTAGGGACTTCAAATGGAGTAACACTACCATATTCATCTTTTACGATGACTGTTTTGGACTGCGCTTCTACAAAAGTTCTTGTACTTTTCTCTTTTAGGGACTTCTTTCTCTGCGCATCTTCATTTATCTTTGCATCTTTCTTTTGTGAAATGTGTTCTGACTCATCTGTTGTCTTGAGGGCATCTTTTTTCATTGGTATGTCTGTTACACCCATTACAGAAGCAGGTGCTTTCTTTGTTTCTGTTTCTATTACTGGGAGTGTATCTACCATGGTGAGTTCTTTGGTTACATCTGGTTTAGTTGAACCTGAATCCTTTCTAATAACTTCAGTTTTCTCTGATTTATCTTTAGCCATGTCCTCCTTAGTTTTGGCTTGTTTAACTGTGATATATTTGGAAGTTTCCGATATAGAATCTTTTACTATCTGAGATTTTTCAGGTGCAACCTCCATCGCAGGTGCCACTGAAAACTTTGTTTTAACTTGTTCTTGTTTTGTTTCTGTTACTTCCAATGGAGTAACACTACCGTATTCATCTTTAACTGTAACTGTCTTGGACTGGATCTCCTCAGCTGTTCTGTGTTTAGGTTTTTCTTGCAGAGCTGTAGTTGAATCCAAGCTTTTGATTTCTTCTTGGCGTATTGGTTCTGTCTTTAAAGTTGGGAGGACCTCTCCAGTTTCAACCTTTATTACTTTAACTTTCTGGTGTTTTTCTTGAGTAATGTCATCTATTGTCTTGTCTTTTACGTCCAACTCAGGTATAACTTCTGCCTTTGTTACTGTTCGTTTCTGCCTTGTTGTCTTCTCTTCAAGAGAAACAAATTTTCTGTCTGTCTTTGTATCTCCTATTGGCTGAATTCCTTCTACTGTCATTTTTTCTTCTTTTCTAAAATGAATGTCTTTGACTGTATCATCAGAAGAGACCTGCTGTGCAATGTGTGTTTTAGCACCGTTATCTTTTATTGTTAAAGGTTTTTCAGATGCCTCTTTCACCACAGGTTCCACTAAAGTCAGTCGTTCGGCTTGTTCTTCTTTGATTTTTGTTGTTTCAAAAGGTGTAACACCACCATATTCGTCTCCAACTGCAACTGTCCTAGCCTGGACCATTTTAGATTTGGTGGACTTTGTCATTTTATCTTTCTGAGGTTCATCCTTTTTATGAGAAACAGGCGCTGAAGTATCACTTTTGACTGTTACTTCAGGTCCAGTTTCTTTGGCAGCATCTATCCTCTGAAATTGCTCTGGTTCCTGTTGTGTTTTCGTTTCTTCAGTCTCAGGTGTTTGACCTTTTTTAGCTTTAACCGGGATGACAACTGACCGGAATTCGTCATCTGGTGTCTCTTCTTCAATGGAAGTCACTTTTGCAATTTTACCCTTAACTGTGATTAATTTTGGTGGTATTTGTTGGTCTGCAAACTCATTAGTTTTGGCTAACTTTTGTTGCTTGTCCTTCGGAGACATTGATTCCTCTGGAGGAAAACCATCTGCCACATGAATTTCCTCAACAACTGCAAATTCAGTTTCTCTGATTTCTCCAAGTTTTTCAGGAGCAGCTTCAACTTTTGGCTCTCTAAAAGTTTCTTCTATTAAAGGTGTAACAAAAACCTTTCTTTCAATCTCTTCTTCTGTTGTTTTTGTCTCTTTAACAGGACTGACTTTAAAGGTTTTATGTTTAACTGTACTGACCTTCAGCTGGTCTTGTTCAACTATAATCTCTTGAGGTTTGGTAAGTTTGTGTTGTTGTTCTTGTGGACATACTGATTCACTCTCTGTCGTATCAATTTCCTCACCTAACATTGCATGCTCTGTGAAGAATTCTTTAATTCTTCTATGTTTTTCAGGTGTACCATCTTTAATGAGAGGCACATGTTGAGGTTTATCCTTAACTTTGATGGCTCTTGATGGGATTTGTTTGTCAGTAATCTCTTTAGTTTTGGGTAACTTCTGTTCTTTTTCCTTTAGGGAAATCATTTTTCTAAATGAATCAATTTCTTCATCATCTGCTGCAAATTCAGTTTCTCTGATATCTGCAAGTTTTTCAGGAGCAGCTTTGACTTCTAGTTCTTTAGAAGTTTCCTCCATCATGGGTGTAACTGAAACCTTTCTTTCTACTTGTTCCTGTTTTGTTTTTGCCTCTTTAAGAGGAGTAACTTTGAAGGTTTTATCTTTAACTGTGCTGACCTTTCGCTGGTCCTGTTCAACAATCTCATGAGGTTTCTGTTGTACTTCTTTTGGAGGTACTGACTCACTCTCTGCCATATCAATGCCCTCATCAAACTCTGCCCTCACAATGACTTCTTTACCTTTTGTATGTTTTTCAGGTGTACCATCTTTAATGGGAGTCACTTTCTGAGGTTTATCCTTGACTGTGACAGATTTTGAAGGGATTTGTTGGACTGCAACCTCTTTCGTTTTAGCTAACTTTTGTCGTTTGTCCTTCAGGGACATTGATTCCTCTGGAGGAATATCATCTGCCACAAGAATTTCCTCATCAACTGCTGCAAGCTCAGTTTCTCTGATTTCTGCAAGTTTTTTGGGAGCAGTTTCAATTTCTAGTTCTTTCAAAGTTTCCTCCATCATTGGTGAAACTGAACCCTTTCTTTCAATCTGTTCATGTCTTGGTTTCGCCTCTTTTAAAGGAGTAACTTTAAAGGTTTTATGTTTAACTGTTCTGACCTTCAGCTGATCCTGTTCAACTAAAGTCTCTTGAGCTTTCCTTTGTGGTTCTTGTGGAAATACTGACTCACACTCTGTTGTATCAGTTTCCTCATCAAACACACGCTCTGTGACTTTTTCTTTAGTTTTTGTATGTTTTTCAGGTGTACCATCTTTAATGGTAATCACTTTTTGAAGTTTATCTTTAACTGAGACAAATTCTGATGGTATTTGTTTGTCTCCAACCTCTTTAGTTTTGACTAACTTTTGTCGCTTGTCCTTCGGGGACGTTGATTCCTTTGAAGGAATACCATCTGCCACAAGAATTTCTTCATCTACTGCTGCAAATTCAGTTTCTCTGATATCTGCAAGTTTTTCAGGAGCAGTTTCAACTTCTAGTTCTTTCAAAGCTTCCTCTATTAAAGGTGTAACTGTAGCCTTTCTTTCAATCTGTTCATCGGTTGTTTTCGCCTCTTTTAAAGGAGTAACTTTAAAGGTTTTATGTTTAACTGTACTGACCGTCAGCTGATCCTGTTCAACTAAAGTCTCTTGAGTTTTCCTTTGTGGTTCTTGTGGAAATACTGACTCACACTCTGTTGTATCAGTTTCCTCATCAAACACACGCTCTGTGACTTTTTCTTTGGTTTTTGTATGTTTTTCAGGTGTATCATTTTCAATGGGAGTCACTTTTTTAAGTTTATCTTTTACTGTGACAAATTCTGATGGCATTTGTTTGTCTTCAACCTCTTTAATTTTTGCTAACTTTTGTCGTTTGTCCTTCTGGGACATTGATTCCTCTGGAGGAATACCATCCGCCACATGAATTCCCTTATCAACTGCTATAAGTTCAGCTTCTCTGATTTCTGCAAGTTTTTCAGGAGCAGCTTCAGCTTCGATGTCTTTCGAAGTTTCCTCCGTCATTGGTGAAACTGAACCCTTTCTTTCAATCTGTTCATGTCTTGGTTTCGCCTCTTTTGAAGGAGTAACTTTAAAGGTTTTATCTTTAACTGTTCTGACCTTCAGCTGGTCCTGTTCAACTATAACCTCTTGAGGTTTCTGTTGTGTTTGTTGTTGAAATGCTAACTTGTTCTCTGTTTTATCAGTTTCCTCATCAAACACACGCTCTGTGACTTTTTCTTTAGTTTTTGTATGTTTTTCAGGTGTACCATCTTTAATGGTAATCACTTTTTGAAGTTTATCTTTAACTGAGACAAATTCTGATGGTATTTGTTTGTCTCCAGCCTCTTTAGTTTTGACTAACTTTTGTCTCTTGTCCTTAAGGGACGTTGATTCCTTTGAAGGAATACCATCTGCCACAAGAATTTCTTCATCTACTGCTGCAAATTCAGTTTCTCTGATATCTACAAGTTTTTCAGGAGCAGTTTCAACTTCTAGTTCTTTCAAAGCTTCCTCTATTAAAGGTGTAACTGTAGCCTTTCTTTCAATCTGTTCATCGGTTGTTTTTGCCCCTTTTAAAGGAGTAACTTTAAAGGTTTTATGTTTAACTGTACTGACCTTCAGCTGATCCTGTTCAACTAAAGTCTCTTGAGTTTTCCTTTGTGGTTCTTGTGGAAATACTGATTCACACTCTGTTGTATCAGTTTCCTCATCAAACACACGCTCTGTGACTTTTTCTTTGGTTTTTGTATGTTTTTCAGGTGTATCATTTTCAATGGGAGTCACTTTTTTAAGTTTATCTTTTACTGTGACAAATTCTGATGGGATTTGTTTGACTTCAACCTCTTTAATTTTGGCTAACTTTTGTTGTTTGTCCTTCAGGGACATTGATTCCTCTGGAGGAATACCATCCGCCACATGAATTCCCTTATCAACTGCTATAAGTTCAGTTTCTCTGATTTCTGCAAGTTTTTCAGGAGCAGCTTCAGCTTCGATGTCTTTCGAAGTTTCCTCCGTCATTGGTGAAACTGAACCCTTTCTTTCAATCTGTTCATGTCTTGGTTTCGCCTCTTTTGAAGGAGTAACTTTAAAGGTTTTATCTTTAACTGTTCTGACCTTCAGCTGGTCCTGTTCAACTATAACCTCTTGAGGTTTCTGTTGTGTTTGTTGTTGAAATGCTAACTTGTTCTCTGTTGTATCAGTTTCCTCATCAAACACACGCTCTGTGACTTTTTCTTTAGTTTTTGTATGTTTTTCAGGTGTACCATCTTTAATGGTAATCACTTTTTGAAGTTTATCTTTAACTGAGACAAATTCTGATGGTATTTGTTTGTCTCCAACCTCTTTAGTTTTGACTAACTTTTGTCGCTTGTCCTTCGGGGACGTTGATTCCTTTGAAGTAATACCATCTGCCACAAGAATTTCTTCATCTACTGCTGCAAATTCAATTACTCTGATATCTGCAAGTTTTTCAGGAGCAGTTTCAACTTCTAGTTCTTTCAAAGCTTCCTCTATTAAAGGTGTAACTGTAGCCTTTCTTTCAATCTGTTCATCTGTTGTTTTTGCCCCTTTTAAAGGAGTAACTTTAAAGGTTTTATGTTTAACTGTACTGACCTTCAGCTGATCCTGTTCAACTAAAGTCTCTTGAGTTTTCCTTTGTGGTTCTTGTGGAAATACTGACTCACACTCTGTTGTATCAGTTTCCTCATCAAACACACGCTCTGTAACTTTTTCTTTGGTTTTTGTATGTTTTTCAGGTGTATCATTTTCAATGGGAGTCACTTTTTTAAGTTTATCTTTTACTGTGACAAATTCTGATGGCATTTGTTTGTCTTCAACCTCTTTAATTTTGGCTAACTTTTGTCGTCTCTCCTTCTGGGACATTGATTCCTCTGGAGGAATACCATCCGCCACATGAATTTCCTTATCAACTGCTATAAGTTCAGTTTCTCTGATATCTGCAAGTTTTTCAGGAGCAGCTTCAGCTTCAATGTCTTTCGAAGTTTCCTGCGTCATTGGTGAAACTGAACCCTTTCTTTTAATCTCTTCATCTGTTGTTTTTGCCTCTTTAAGAGGAGAAACTTTAAAGGTTTTATGCTTGACGGTACTGACCTTTAGCTGGTCCTGTTCAACTATAATCTCTTGAGGTTTGCTAACTTTCTGTTGTGGTTCTTGTGGAGATACTGACTCGCTCTCTGTCATATCAATGTCCTCATCAAACTCTGCACATTCTGTGACAAATTCTTTAGTTGTATGTCTTTCAGGTGTACCATCTTTGATTGGAATCACTTTTACAGTCTTGCCTTCAACTGCGACAGATTTTGATGTGATTTGTTTATCTGCAGCCTCTTTAGTTTTAGCTAACTTTTGTCGTTTGTCCTTCAGAGACCTTGATTCTTTTGGAGGAATATCATCTGTCATGTGAATTTCCTCAACAACTGCTTCAAATTCAGTTTCTCTGATTTCTGCAAGTTTGTCAGGAGCAGCTTCAACTTCCAGTTCTTTAGAAGTTTCCTTCATCATGGATGTAACTGAAGCCTTTCTTTCAGTTTGTTCCTGTTTTGATTTTGCCTCATTTAGAGGAGTAACTTTGAAGGTTTTATTTTTAACTGTGCTGCCCCTCAGCTGGTCCTGTTCAACTATTATCTCCTGAGGTTTCTGTTGTGGTTGTAGTGGAGAAACTGTCTCGCTGTCTATTGTATCAGTTTCCTCATCAGACACTGCATGTTCCATGACAATTTCCTCTGTTTTTGTATATTTTTCAGGTGTACCAGCTTTAATGGGAATCACTTGTTGAGGTTTATCTTTACCTTTGATGGACTTTGATGGGATTTGTTTGTCAGCAACCTCTTTAGTTTTGACTAACCTTTGTTCTCTCTTTTTCATTGACACTGATATTTCAGAAGGTATTTTTCCAAAGGAATCTATTTCTTCATCAACTGCTGCAAATTCCATTTCTCTGATTTCTCCAAGTTTTTCAGGAGCAGCTTCAACTTTTGGCTTTCTAAAAGTTTCTTCTATTAAAGGTGTAACAAAAACCTTTCTTTCAATCTCTTCATCTGTTGTTTTTGTCTCTCTAACAGGACTGACTTTAAAGGTTTTATGTTTAACTGTACTGACCTTCAGCTGGTCTTGTTCAACTATTATCTCTTGAGGTTTGGTAGGTTTCTGTTGTGGTTCTTGTGGAGATAATAACACGCTCTCTGTCGAATCAATTGTGACTTTTACTTTGGTTTTTGGCTGTTTGTCAGGTGTACCATCTTTAATGGAAATCACTTTTTCAGTTTTATCCTTAACTGTGACAGATTTTGATGGGATTTGTTCGTCTGCATCATCTTTAATCTTGGTTAACTTTTGTCGTTTTTCCGTCAGGGAAATTGATTCCTTTGAAGGAATACTATCTGCCTCATGAATTTCCTCACATACTGCTGCAAGTTTTTCAGGAGCAGCTTCAACTTCTAGTTCTTTTGAAGCTCCCTCTATTAAAGGTGTAACTGAAACCTTTCTTTCAATCTCTTCATCTGTTGTTTTTTTCTCTTTAGGAGGAGAAACTTTAAAGGTTTTATGCTTAACTGTGTTAACTTTCAGCCAGTCCTGTTCAACTAAAATCTCTTGAGATTTCTGTTGTGGCTCTTGTGGAGAAACTGGCTTGCCCCCTGTTATATCAATTTCTTCATCAGACATTGCATGCTCCATGACTGCTTCTTTAGTTTTTGTATGTTTTTCAGGTGTACCATCTTTAATGGGAGTCACTTTTTGAGGTTTATCCTTAACTTTGATGGATTTTGATGGCATCTGTTTGTCAGCAGCCTCTTTAGTTTTGGCGAACTTTTGTCTTTTCTCCGTCATTGACACTGATGTTTCTGAGGGTATTTTTCCAAAGTTATCAATTTCCTCAACATCTGCTTCAAATTCAATTTTTCTGATTTCTCCAAGTTTTTCAGGAGCAGCTTCAACTTCCAGTTCCTCAGCAGTTTCCTCCATTAAAGGTGTAACTATAACCTTTCTTTCAATCTCTTCATCTGTTATTTTTGCCTCTTTAAGAGGAGTCACTTTAAAGGTTTTATCTTTAACTGTACTGACCTTTAGCTGGTCCTGTTCTACTATAATCTCCTGAGGTTTCTGTTGTGGTGCTTGCGGAGATACTGACTTACTCTCTGTTGTATCAGTTTCCCCATCAAACGCGTGCTCCGTGACAAATTCTTTGGTTTCTGCTTGTTTTTCAGGTGTACCATCTGTGATGGAAGTCAGTTTTTCAAATTTCTTAACTCTTACGGATTTTGATGGAATTTGTTTGTTCTCAACCTCTTTAGTTTTAGCTAGTTGTTGTCCTTTCTTTTTGGGGTATATTAAGGTTTCAGAAGGTATTTCTCCAAAGGAATCCATTTCTTCATCACCTGCTGCAAATTCAGTTTCTTTGATTTCTGCAAGTTTTTCAGGAGCAGGTTTAGAAGTTTCCTCTATTGAAGGTGTAACTAACACCTTTCTTTCAATCTCTTCATCTGTTGTTTTCATCTCTTTAAGGGGACTGACTTTAAAGGTTTTATCTTTGACGGTGCTGACCTTTAGCTGGTCCTGTTCAACTATAACCGCTTGAGGTTTCTGTTGTGGTTCTAGTGGAGATACTGACTTGCTCCCTGTTGAATTAATTTCAATTGTCTTGTCAATCACAGCTGTATCCAAACCTTTTCTTCCAGCTTCCTTTCTTGCTGGTTTCTTCTGGGGTTCTTCCATGAAATCATCTGTGGCTTCATCTGTTTCTAACTGGACTTTCTGAGGTCTTTCTGTGGGCTGTACTTTTGCAGGGATTACCCTTAACTTAGTTTCCTCCTTTTTGACAGTGTCTTTTACAGCTGCTGTTGTTTTGGAACATTTTTCTGGAGCTATTGTTTCTTCTTTGTGTTTTAGTTCGATCACAGGAGTGACCGAGGGCATTTTTGCAATTAGTTCTTGATCTGTTACTTCCTCTGCTTTAGTTACATCTTTAAATCTGACGATCTTTGCCTGGACATTGTCTGCTTCATCCCTGATTGGCTTCTGCTGTCTCTGTTTCTGAGGAATGGCCTCTGGCTTTTCTTTCTCCTCAGTCAAAGGTTTTCTTAAAACTTTCTTCATCTTTGCTTCCTGCTCTTCGGTGGGAATAAATTTGTCAGTAACTTTGTCAATTTGATCTTCTCTGTCCTCTGACTGAACATCTGTAATACCGTCAGAGTTCAGTGGAACTTCGTCTATTTGAGATGTTTCTAACAAAACTGCATCTTTTCCTTTCTCAGTTTTAAGTGTTTTAACTTTATTCATGTCAGGTTTTAACTGATCTATAACAGCAGTCTCTTCAGTTTGGGGGAACAGCGATTCTTTGTCCTTTGCAGGAACTGTCCTCTCAGGGGCGTCTTGTTCTGTCACTGATTTTATGAACATTTTCTCAACAACAGGAGCAGCTGATGCTTTTCTTTTAGTTTCTTTCTGCCTTGTTTTTAACTTATCAGTTGGATAAACAATGAGTTCTTTATCTTCAGTTGTAACTACCTCCGGTTGGTCTTTGGTTTTCATGTCTTTTACTTTAACAGCTTTTTCCTCACCAACAGTGTCTTCTGCTTTAGTGGTATCTTGTTCTGGGGTATGACGTTCTACTGTTTGTTTTAGTACTCTGTCTGGCTCCAACTGTTTTTCAGCTTGTTCTTGACTTGGTTTTGTCTTTTCTTTTGGACTAACCTGGACAACAGGTGTTTTAAACTGGTCCTCATCTTTAACTGCTGTCTGCCGTCTCACTTTCTGACTGACATCTTTCTTCAGGGTCTTGCTCTTTGGTAAGATTTCAGGTTTTTTAAGGGCATTTTCAGTTATGGTTTCTTTCTCTGACAGTGATTCTGGATGTTTGACTTCTATCTCAGAAGAAACTGAGGTCTCTATGTTGGGTCTCACCTCAGTTGTTCCCTCCATTGGACTGACTTTGACCAATTTGTCTTTGACTTTAACTACTTTGGACAAAATGGACTCAGGCAGAAGCTCCCTGGTTGACTTATCTTTGGTTAACTCCTTTCCTTCCTGTTTCATGTCTTGGTCTATTTCTGTGACTGCTCTCAAATCAAGTTCTACGTCTCCTGTTTTCACTACAGCTGGTCCTTTTTGTTTGGATAGCCGCAATTTCTTTTTGGAAACCTCCTCTGGTCTCTGTAATTTGTTGGTTGGTCCTTCATCTTCATCAGTTACAATACATTTTTCAGGAGTGTCTTCCTCCAGTAATTCTGTATCTGTGACATCTTTAGTTAGTTGCTTTATTTCAGGTTTCTTAAGTGTTTTCTTTTTCAACAAATCAGCTTTTCCTTTCTGCATTTCTTTCTTTTGAATATCTTTAGACACTGCAGTTTGAATTTCTTCAATATTTGTTTCAGCTAATTCACTTTCTTTGGATTGTGAATCTCTTTCTACCCTGACTGGTGTCTTTGCTAATCTTTTCTGTCCAGCAGACTTTTCGTCTGCTTCCTCAGATTCAACTATTCTAGGTTTGGAGGACTCCTTTTCTATTGGTTTCAAAGGCCCTGAAGAATCAGTTTTTTGTGTCTTTGAGGTTGTTTCAAAATTTTCAGCCTCTAAAGGTTTTTCTTCTTGGTCAGTTTGCTTTAATTTCTTCTGGAGAGTGCCTTTTTCCAAAGGCTGTCTGTCTGTCCTTTGTGATGACTCAGGTTTTCTAACTGGTATTTTACGTATATCTTTTAGTCCCTGTGTGTCCTTCTCTTCAGCGTCCGCTTCAGAACTCACCTGTTGGGGTTCTATCACCTGTTTTTGATCAGAAACAGCTTTGACTGAAATTTCTGGACTCTCAGATTTTCTCTCTCTGCTTTGAGAAGCTTCTTTATGTTCTTCAGTATCTTTAATTTCTGCACTCACTGTCGGAGAATCAGCTTTTGGAACAGACAACAATTCTCGGTTGGCGGGTTCATCTTGAACTGCCCCAACTTTTTCTCTCCTAGATTTACGTCCTGTCATGACGACCTTTTCTTTAGTTTTTGGGATGACTCTTATTTTTAGACCATGTGTCTTTAAACCATCAGTAACAGATAAATCATCACTTATTTCAGATCCTTCCTCAGGTTCTTCCATCTTACTCAAAATCCCTTCTTGCAGCAAAGATTTAGAACTTTCGCCCACAACTTCTTCTTCATCCTTGATGATGTTCTGATATATTTGAGGTTTTGCTGCAACCTCTTCTCTTTCAAAAACCTTTTCTGCCTTTTCTGATATGTAATCCGTTTGAGCTGCTGCTTTTTTCTCAGCCTTTAAAAGACCCTTTGTGGCTGCTTGAGGATGGACGGTTTTAAGAGGTGTGAAGAAAAAGCACCATGAAGCGGTGCCAAGAGATTAGAAAGAACAAAAACACAAACATTTAGGGTTAAACAAGACAAACATGAAGATAATACGAAAGAAGAAGGCACTGACAGGAAAATGTGCTGTCGCTGTACCTCTCTCTGCTCTTTTTTCTTTTATCTCGACTTGTGTTTCAGGAGGCAAAGCAGCAGGAATCGTCTTGGGAATCTTCTTGGCCTCGACTTCTTGTTCTTTAAAAAATAATCAGGTTTTGTTTAACGCAAGATATTAATACTCAAGAGAAGAAAGAAAGAATTCAACCACAAAGGGATAAAAAAGAACCCCCTTAAAACACTGCAAAAAAAGAAGAGTAACGTAACATGAAGATGATGGAGAACACAGTGAACATGACAGCGTTGGATGAAAAGATGTTTACAAATGAGTCACATGAAA
Source organism: Epinephelus awoara (assembly GCA_035609425.1). NCBI lineage: Eukaryota > Metazoa > Chordata > Actinopteri > Perciformes > Serranidae > Epinephelus > Epinephelus awoara. The sequence goes on along the minus strand of CM069307.1, from coordinate 34,378,666 downwards.
AAGTTAAAGATGAAAATGATCATGATGTTAAATTTGCTCTTTGTACCTCTGGAAGCTGTTACTGGGGAAATCCTTTTCTTCTCTGGTTTTGGGACTGAAGGTTTTGTCTCAACTGTATCCTCGATTAAAAGACTTGGTTCTTCTTTTGTCTTCTCGACTCTTTGAGGACGAACATCTCTGGGTTCCTCTTTTTTCTCATATTCTGCTTCAGTTCTTGCAGCAGCTGGCTCAAACTCAATCTCCTGCTCAATCACTTTTGGCTTCTTAGGCTCGATATCTGTTACTGACTCTTTTGGTTTTACCTTGGGGGTCACCTCTTCTTTAAGTTTTGTTTTTTCCATAACTTTCTCCTTTGTATCGATTATCTCATCGGGCTTTAACTTTTTCTCTAGTTTCTGCTCAGCTATCTCTTGTTTCTTTACGGGCACTTTTCCAGGAGCAACAGTTTCATCTTTTTTGGAGTCAGTAATGACTGCTGGTTTAATTCTAGGTTCCTCTTTTCTACTTGTTTTCTCATCCACCACTTTCACTTCAGTGGGGATAACTTTTGTTTGTTTGTCTTTAACTGGGACATCTCTCTGCTGGATTCTAATTTCTGTAATTTCCTCACTTCTACTGTATTCTTCCTCTGGCATATCTGATATTATCTTAACATCATGATCAACTGATTCCTCGTAAGTGACTTCTCTAAAAGGCTTTTCTTCTATGTCCAGCTTTTTGGTTATTTTTCTAGCCTCTGTGCTGATAATAACTGGTTTAGTTTTATCTGTGTCTGTCACTGATGTGATCTTTTCTTGTACTGACTCTGTTTCTTTGACTGTATAAGTTTGCGGTCTCACTTGCCTCTCTTTGCTCTCTGTTGTAATGGTTATCTCTCGTCCCTTTTTGACTGTGACTGTAGTTTCTTGTTTAGAAATGTCCCTCTCATCTGGCCGTTGTCTGACTGATAGGCTGTCTTTTCTTTCATCTGCAATCTCTTCTTTTGGTGACTCGATCGTCTTGATAAAATACTCCTCTTCTATCTTTGTAGGTTTACCCTTCAACGTTATGACCTCCCTATCTCTGTCAGATTCAGGTTCCTGAACTACAACAATGGTTTCTTCTGTTTCTGGAACTCTATGTTTAGTCACCCTGGTTTCTCTTCTCTTTGAAGAGTCAGTAACAGATATCTCACCTCTCAGCTCAGACTTTTTATCTCTCGCCTTTTCTGTCGTACTTAAGATGTCTACTTCTGATAACGACACTATCTTCTCGCCCAGACGAGCCACTTCGTCCTCGTACAACACTTCGGCATGTTCTTCCGCCACCTCTTCGTGTTCCCACACCTCCTCCGTGGGTGACACTTTCTCCGTCACGTAATAAACTTCCTGTATCTTCTCAGCTCCTTTCCTTCGTTCGATCTTGACAAGACTGGTAGCTACTGGAAGTTTTAAGAGGTGTTGAAGAAGAGGCGTCATGCGGCGGCGCCAAGAGGTGATGACAAAACACAAAGACAAGCACTGGTGTTAGAAAGAGACAAGTCAGATTAATCACATGGCTAATGCTTGAGGTGATAATCCACCTGTTGTGTATTATCATCAAGAGTTAAAGATTAAGATGTGGTTAAAGTGCTCCATCGTGTTTTCAAATGGTGGTACCTTTTTCTGGAGGAGAGACTTTTTTCTCTTGTTCAACCACTGGAGGCAGAATCTTTTCAGTCTTCTTAGTTTCTATTTCTTTTAAAGAATGAATCAGTTTTTAATCCAAGGCGATGTGTGAGATCGTGGAAGATCATTTTCAAAGAAGAGAATTAAGACATTCAACAAACAAACAAACAGAAATAAACAGCAAACATTAAATAAGACGAAACAAAGCAAGAAATAAGACATCAAAGAGGGGTGTAAGAAGAAGAAGAGGCAACGGTTCAGTTACAGTACGATTAATGTCACATCTGCTGTTGACTCAAAGAAATTAAATAGTTTGTTTTTGTTCAGTGAAATAAGTTTTTAAGTTTATTAGTTTTTTGAATTTCACATAAATAAGAAGATATAAATTATTCAGTTCATCCTCAAGTCCAAGTGAATGTTTGTGCCAATTTGAAGAAATTCCCTCAAAGTTTTCTTGAGATATCATGTTCAAAAAGAATGACAAAAATGCAAGGTCACAGTGACCTTAAGCTTTGAACACCAAAATCTAATCAGTTCATTGTAAGTCCAAGTAGACGTTTGTGCCAAATTTGAAAAAAATCCCGAAAGGTGTTCTTAAGATATCGCGTTCATGAGAATAAGACAGGTGAGGTCATGGTGACCTTTACCTTTAAACTATGACCACCAAAATTTAATCCTGACAACCCAAAAATATAATGCCTCCAGCCACAGCTATCGCTGGCATGGAGGCATAAAAAAGAAGGTTCAACCCAGATTATATGTAAGAAAAAACTGTGTCTTTCTTGCTCCGACCACTGAATGGGGCCAAAGTACAGCATTCACTACTTGTACTTGAATTTAAAATTTAAGTATAATACATGCTTAGAATGACAAAGCTGATATATTTACATAATCATAATCAGTCATTTGTCCACATCATCAGTGAATTTAATTAATTTGCCTTTAATGGTCAACATTATTTGCATTTTGCACATTGAACTAAAACCAACATTTAATTTTTTTGAGTGTGCGTTGAGATGTGTTACCACATGGCAGATGAAGGAGTGCTGTAAGTGGACTGTTGCCAATGGTTCATATGCTTGAAGAAGACATAAAGAAAGATACAAAGAGTTGAGGTCTGCCTCAGCTGTACCTTTAGGAAGAATTTCTTCCACCTCTCGTTTAGGTTTAGCTTCGGGCACCTTCTCAGGTGTTTTTTCTACAGAGATCCTCTCTGTTTGTTTCTTTGGCACCCTTTCAGGTTTTACTTCTTCAGGTGGCTTCTTCTCAGGAATTCTCTCTTCTTCAGCCACCTTCTGGGGAACTTTTACTGGCTTCCTCTCAGGAGGAGCTTTCTCCGGCATCTTTTTCTCAGGTGGTTTTTCAGGAACCTTCTCAGGTACTTTTTCTGGCACCATCTTTGGAATTTCCTCCACTTTTCTCTCAGGTGCGAGCACCTTTTCTGGGACCCTCTCAGGGGTCTTTTCCTTCACATGGACTTCCCGTCTCTCAGGTATTTTCTCAGGTTCAGTCTCCGACACAACTACCTCTTCAAACACCTTTCGAGGTTCAGGCACCTCTTCAGGTACCAGTTTAGGTTTGGGCTTCAAAGCTTTAAGAGGGTTTGACACAAAAACATGCACAAGACATGACTATAAAGAATTCAAAAATGTGCTGGCGCACAAATAAAGATGCAATAAACACAGCAGGGAGACACTTCACTAGAATTTTCCATCTTTAAGCAGAATGTCCTAAAGCTTGTCCTTAGGACAGCACCAGAGGAAGATCATGGTCTTATAGGGACCTTAAAAACTCTGTTGCCAGATCCACTAATCCTGATTTATCTATATTAATAACATCATTTAAACACATTTTGGTAATCTGAGTAACATAACCCCACTTATGTAAAAGAGACTTCAAAGGACAACATACAAAACAAAACCTGGGCCTGTGTCTGGGGATCAAGAGCACTGAAGTACCTTTCTCTTTCTTCGTCGGCTCTTCTTTGGGAGGAACAACAGCAACTTCAGGTTTCTTGGCTGGTTTTGGAGCCTCTGGTATTTTTTCCTCCACAGGAACTTTAAAGAGTGCCATTCAAAAAGATCAGAAGCCTTTCAACGAATTCAAGCTGAAGAGTGTTGTTAAAGATGGACAAACCCAAACACTCTATCGAGTGCAAGACAAGGAAAACCAAAACTGACAACGTGCAGCCCCATCATAACATCACAGAAACATCACAGTAACTGGAGTTAGAGGTTAGACAAAAATAAACCGCAGAAGCCAAAGAGAGTTTAAGATGAATGTAAGAGTTTTGGTTTTAGTGTGACAGGTTATGATGAAGATGAATGATGAAGAGTTTGCTTGCACAAACTAAACTAATCACAAAAGCAATCAGTGAGCACTCATGGAAAATCACTCCAGATGAGTTAAAGCTGGATGATGGAGTTAAGAAGATTAAGAAAAACTCCAGAGCTGCATCTCAATCAAAGCCGTTGTATACCTTTCTTCAGAGGTTCCTTTGGTGCAGGTGTTGGTTCTGGTTTGATCTTTGGAGGTTCAGGTTTTGGCACTTTCACCTCAGGTTCAGGTTTTTTCACTGCCGGCTCAGGTTTTGGTTTCAGGACCTCCACGGGTTCTGGTTTGGAGACCTCCACAGGTTTTAGTTTTGGTTTCGGGACCTCCACCGGTTCTGGTTTGGAGACCTCCACAGGTTTTAGTTTGGGTTTGGGGACCTCCACGGGTTCTGGTTTGGAGACTTCCACAGGTTTTAGTTTTGGTTTCGGGACCTCCACCAGTTCTGGTTTGGAGACCTCCACAGGTTTTAGTTTGGGTTTGGGGACCTCCACCAGTTCTGGTTTGGAGACCTCCACAGGTTTTAATTTGGGTTTGGGGACCTCCACAGGTTCTGGTTTGGAGACCTCCACAGGTTTTAGTTTGGGTTTGGGGACCTCCACTGGTTCTGGTATGGAGACCTCCACAGGTTTTAGTTTGGGGACCTCCACGGGTTCTGGTTTAGGGACTTCTGCAGGTTTTCGTTTGGGAACCTCTGCCGGTTCAGGTTTGGGGACCACTGCAGGTTCTGGTTTTGGAACTGGAGGTTCTGGCTTCGTTACAACAGGCTCTGGTTTACGGACTTCTGGTTTTGGTTTTTCTGGTTCTGGTTTTGCTTTTCGAGCCTCTGGCTCTGGCTTTTTTACTGCCGGTTCAGGCTTGATCTTTGCCGGCTCTGGTTTTGCAGCCTCTTCAGGGGCTTAAAGCAACATTTATTTTAGATTCAAGTAAAGACATTCAAGAAACAAAAAGTTAAAGATTCGCTTCCAAATTTGAAGCTAAACAAACACAGTTCAGACATCTTAATACTCAACACAGAGGAACGTACACACAGTTAGACTCAACAGTCATTAAAGTCTTTAAATCAGAACACATCCAAACACAGCAGGAAATACCTTTGGATGGAAGTGTCACTGGCTTCTCTACTTGCACTGGCTCAGCTTCAGGCTCAACCTTCAACGCTGGTTTGGCTTCAGGTATTGTCGGAGCTGGTGTGGGCTTAGGCTTTGGCTCAGGCTCTGCTTCGGGAGCAGGTGTTGGCTTGGGCTTTGGCTCAGGTTCTGCTTTGGGAGCTGGTGTGGGCTTGGGCTTTGGCTCAGGTTCTGCTTTGGGAGCCGGCGTGGGCTTGGGCTTAGGCTCAGGCTCAGCTTTCGGTTTCGGCTTGGCCTCAGGCTCAGCTTTCGGTTTCGGCTTGGCCTCGGGCTCAGGCTTAGCTGCAGGTGCCACTTTTTTGGGCTCAGCTGGTACCTGAGGCTTGGGCTCATCTTTGAGTAGGTAACACAGACATTATCTTATATTAGCATGAAGTCATGGTAGCATCTAAGAGCTAGCAAGAGGCGTTTGAAAGAGCGAGATGGCACTCAACATACAGACAAACCAATGAAAAGTGAAACTAGAAACAGCTGATAGTGAAAAACAATAACAGAGCACAAAGAGGAAGATTTGAGGTTGAATAGAATAAAGACAAGACAGACAATAAGAGGTAAGAAGCTACGTAGCGCTGAGCACAAGTATGCTGCTACTGAGGGCAATTGATAAGATGTGAAACAATAGAAATAACAAAGTGAAGTACCTTTCTTTGGCACTCCTGGCTTCTCGGCAGGCAGCGAGGGAGGAGCAGCAGGCTTCTTAACCTCCTCTGGTTCTTTTAAGATACATTCAAACACATGATCAACCAGAAAAGAAGACAGCAAAAGGAACAGCACTGAATCTGAACCAAATCGTAACAGAATAGTCAAACATAAGGACAGTGTCATCAGCAAAGATGAAGATATTCAGTAGAGAGATGGTAGAAATCAGACATCTCTACCTTTTGGAGTAGGACGTTCCTTCTTCTCTGGGACTGAAACTACAGGAATCTTTTCCTCCATTGGCTTTCTGGCTTCCGGTACTTCAAAATGTCAGTAAAATTAAGTGAATTTTCACAACATAAAAACATAGTGAAAAATCACACTGACACAATTAAATAAAACTATTTTTAAAGTGTAAAAAACATAGAAAGCCATAGATGAATGTATTATTTACAGATACATTCATCATCAGGAAGGTATGCTGGTACCTTTGGGTGGTGAAGGCTCCTTCACGGCTGCTCTTGCCTTCTCTTCAGGCTTTTTCTCAGCTTTGGGAACTTAAAAGACACCGATTGTGTTAGAAACACAACAGAGATGCTGTGGATTTGCAGGCGAAGCCGAGAAGCGAAGCAGAAGATAATAAGACAGAAAAGGCAACTACAGTAGAAAACGTAATGACTCTGTCTGAAGCAAAAATAAAAGACTGAGTAAGAAAGGAAAGGAATAAAAACACAAAGCGGGACAAGACAAGACAGTCAAAGATTTTAGTAGCGGAGAATGGACGGGTAAGTTTGCGTGTTTTGCAGGACACAGCTCTGAGCTGCGGCAGGAAGATGTTTAGGTTTGTGGTACCTTTTGTTGGGAGTTCCTCCCGCATTTCAACTTTCTTGGTCTCCACTGTCTCCTCAATGGCAACTCTGGCAGCTAAAAACACAGAAACACATCCAGAATCATCATCACTGTCAGAAAACAGAGCTGTTAAAAAGTGACTCAATGGTGACATGAAGTCGATGGAAAAAGAGTTGTTATCTCCAGCATTTAGGTAAAAAATTATACTGTATGTGTTATGTTACGAACAGAAACCATAAATGTGTTGTGGATTAACACAAGAAGAATTATATATAAACTTAAGTCTCCAAACTTAAAATGGTAACCAGTAGACTGATTATAAATTAAATTAAATGCAAATCAAAATAATTATTGATTACTGATACGCCCATGCATATGGAGTAAGAAATTAAGTTTTAGGAGGTAAGCAAAAGCCAAAAAAATGACCTCAGACTGCAGTTAATGAAGAGAGGTTATTTTGAATAAAGTAAAAACAGAAGAATGATTATGAGACATAGGAAGTAAAAGAGGTTAGTATGAGACATAAAGACAAACGCTAAGAGTGAGCCATGGTTAACAGCGGCTCAAAAACACACAGGTATTAAGAGACAGATGACGTCTGTCCTGTGTGTAACTGTGATGAGATACCTTTGGCTTTGGTTTTGGACACCTCTTGTTTTACTGTCTCCTCTGTCCAGCTCTCAAACTCCACTGAAGGTGTGACGACCACAAAAGTGATAGAAGACAACAAACGTGAGGCAGGTTGTGCTCGAAAACTCAGGTCGTCATTTCACAGTTTAACAAAGTCTCCATCTTGTTGTTAAGTTCTCTCATTAATGAGATGAGGCTGAAACAACTGGATAAATTCTAAACATCATCATCAATCTTAAAAATAGACTTCCTGATTTCATTCATGGATTTAGAACTAGCCCCCCGGGCAAAGGTCTGGGGGCCAAAGGGTCAAGGAGACCCTGAGTCAGAGACTCTGTTTGAGGTGACAGTTAGCTTTTCATATTGTAAAATCCAACAACAACAAAGACACACAAGGTGGCAACAAAGAGATGCAAAACAACCACAAAGATGCAAAATGGCTAAACAGACACAAAACAACATGGAGATACAAAATGGCTACCTAGAGACACAAAACGATTGAAAGAGGACACAAAGTGACTACAAAGTGACAGAATGGCTAGAAAGGGACGCAAAATGGCCACACAGAGATACAAAATGGCCACACAGAGATACAAAATGGCTGCAAAGAGACAAAATGGCTACGCAAGGACAAAAAAACGGTGACAAATAAACAAAATGGCTACAAGGACACACAAAATGGCTACAGAGACAAAATGACAACAAATGAGCACAAACAATAACACGAAAACAGCCAGAACTAAAGTAAGACACAAACCAGCTACAAAGCTCTCCTGTTTGCAGTCGTTTTGTGTCTGTGCTTGTTGTGTCTGACTTTGTTTGACCACCAACACATATTATCCACTTACATCACATTTTTAAAGTCAAACATATTTCACATTTAGGAGCTTTGACAAAATCAGGAAGCAAACAAAACCACAAACACAGATCTAAATTTTACCCTGGACAGCTCTAACCTGTTTTGATGAGTTATACTTCCTGATGATGCGCAGCTGACTTTAATTTTACAGATCAACGAGACAAAAGACTTTGACTGTGAAATGGTAACTCCACTGAAAGTTAGTGTGTTTGATGGAGATGGAAAATAGGATGAAAGTTATAAGAGTGAAAAAAGAAGAACGCATCTTCAAAGGCTGGACACAAAGAAACAAACAAACAAACAACGACACACAAAGACTTTCATATTATATCTGCAGAGATAAGTCACACGACACAATGATGATGATGTTATGATGAAGATAAGAGGCAGATTTGGGTAAATTCACATTCTGAGACACTTCAGATGAGCTGAAATTAACCTGAAAAAGATTTCTAAAAAAAAAAATCTAATAATTCCTGTTTAAACATATATTTTCAGTGTATACTTCATTTGATTAAATGTTTTAAATGTTAAGTATTGATCGGTCTGTCCTTGATGAAATTATTTTATCGTGTTTTTCCCAGATCTGCTCAGATGGTTTGATGGATGATGGAGATGATGGGTGAAAAAGAAGAAAAACCGTTTGTTATACCTCTCTGCTCCACCTCCATCTCCACCTCTTCTTCATAGTGATACGAATATTCAGCTGATTCTTAAGGAAACAAAAGCGGGGTTTTTTTTTGTTTCCGTTATTTAAAATGAAGACTGAAGAGTTTTCAATTCATGAGAGGTTAGTTCAACTGTCAGTGAGGGATTGCAGCAGTATAAAAGTTAATTGTGTTTTTACACCATAATGTTAATAATTAACTTAGGTCTATGACAGATATAATCACCTTAATGTTAATTTATTTCTTTATCAGGATGGAGGTTGTAAGCAGATGAAGTATGAAAACAGTAAATACCTCTATGTTCAAGCTCTTCTTCATAATGATAGTATTCAGCAGATTCTTTAAAAGACAAAAAACATGGTTTCATCATGTTAAATTTGGGGCAAAATGTTAATTTTATTTGCTATAAAATGCTTTAAATTCAAGAATTTTGCCAGAGATTAATAAAGATTCCCATATTCCTTGAAACTTCATGGAAACACAAGCTTTAGGTATAAGTAAAAAATTTACTTGTGGTACAAAACTTGTTTCTGATTCGTCTTCCTGATCAATGTATTTGAAAGTGAACTGCACCCTGCTCCTGATCGTCTTACCTTCAATTGCCACTGATGAAGGCACTTCAGGCCTCTGAACTGAGGAGTCTGGGACATCTACAGAATATGGAATATGATTCATACCAAAACTTTATTTGAAGAGTCTTTAGGGGAAAATAACTGCATGTACAATATGAACATTGATGTTAACTGTTCTGTAATTAAATGAACAGTCTGACATTTTGGAAAATCCTCTTGCTCCCCAGTGTTTACCAGAGTTGTTTGAACTTATTGCTGATAGTATCAGCAGTATGTGGCTCTGCTGGCTATAGTTTCCCCCTGGTTCTGGTCTTTCTGCTAAGATAAACATGCTAAAGATCTGCTAAGCTAAGCTAACTGGTTAGCTACAAGCAGCTGTCAACAGTTTGTAGCTATGTCAGCTATCTATATAAAACAAGCTAATTATAAAGCATAATGTTGGATATGTTACTGTCTGTAGCTAGCATAACGCTGAATATTAATATTTTGGGATGTATGACTCACTTATTTATCTGAACTTTGTCTTGTATCACAAGGTGAACAGTTTCACGTACCAAAACAAAACCATTTAACCACACAATAAACATTATATTTTAGGAGACAACATTTTCAGATTAGCAGACTGCTGCTGCCAACTTTACTCACTTGTTAGACATTACCACTGCCAACTAGCTGCACAAAATATCAAGGCCACGCCCCTTTTCAGGGGCTAGCAAACCGGAGATCCTGTAGGTGTCAATGCAATTTGACCTGTGTTTGGATTCTTATTTTGACACATCTGTGTGCATTTATTTCTTCAAACATTTGTTTTTATACACGTCTAATAATTGTTTTGTAATGTTGCCTGAAACTGAGCATGGACCGAGTGGTTTAGCCACCAAGCAAACTGGTCTCTGTGTATCTCGTGATACAAGTGACATTTCACAGTTAGCACTGGATTTTAAACTATTGAAACTACAAACATATTTCGTGCAACATTAAGCAGCTGCCAAAACAATGTAGACTCAAAACTTATCCAAAACATTATGGTAATTCCAAACCAATTCCAGGCCTGGAAAACAGTTTTACTGAATTAAGAACTTTTCCAGGAATTTCATGAATGGGAACCCTGGACTAAGCTATCTGTTTGTACCATCTGTGCACAATGTTGGGTATTTATATATTCTTATTTATCTGGACTTTGTCTTGTATCATGAGGCGAATAGTTTAACATACAAGGAGACGACATATCTTCATGTACTCACAAAAAACAATAATGCTAACCACAAAAAAGGACAACCAGAGTGCCTTGGACGTAGTTCAAGACTATGCTATGTGGCTAACTGTTTAGTCAATAAGTCAGCTACAAACTCCAACATAATGTGGGTATGCCAACTGTATCTTCCAAAACGTGGAATAGTTGTTAACACGTTATACCCTCTATAACTAAAGCCAATTACAAATTACATTGTTTGTAGTGTCCGTAGCTAACAGTTAGCACAGTGTTGGATATTTAAATTTTGATGTTCAACTCACTTATTTATCTGAAATTTGTCTTGTATCACAAAGCAAACAGTTTCATGTTCATAACAAAACAAAAACACTCAACCACATGACGCAACATTGTCTCTATAACATTCATGTACAAATAACATCGATTATGCTAGCTGTTTGTAAGAGCACTGGCTAGCAGTTTCCCTCTGTTCCCAGTCTTTGTGCAAAGCTAGGCTAAAGGTGTCTCCTGAGACAAAAGTGAAGACTCTGGTGAAGACAGAACAAGAGGATTTTCCTAAAATGTTCCCGATAGATTCAAATTGTCTAGAAAATAAAATACTTACCTAAGGGAACCATTGCTAATTCAATTTCTGTGGAAAAGGAGGAAGAGTGAAGAACGTGTTAAACACTGAAACAGACAGAAGCTGAACAGAAACAAAAGGTGGCGTCTGACTAGGAACTGTACCTTTGCCAGACAAATAAAGCTCAGCCGTGCTCTTAGCCTCTCCTCTGGGCTCCAACCTCACAATCACTGAGTACACGCCTACACGGGATTATTAATGAAGACGTTTAGCACTCAAGTCATCAAAACAATGAGGAAAAAAAAAACATCTGTAGGGCTTTGTGACGGGCCTCTGGGGCTCGATGGTGCTCTACACACCTTCGTCTTCAATGGTCACGTTTCGGATGACCATGAAATGTCTTCGGCCCTCGCTTGTGAAGTTGTACTTAGGGCTCTCTCTCAGTTCCCAGGTGTCTTTGTACCACGAAACGATAGCATTGTCGAAGGACACCTCGCACTCAAAGGTGGCCGACTGGCGCTCGTTGACTTCGATGTTGTGGATGCGTTTGGTGAAATGAATTTGTTCAGCTAAAACAGATAAAGACGTGAATGGGTAAGCGTGTTTGGCATCACAACTGGGAATGTATGACAATATTTGAATGGTAGTTTTTCATCGACACAACATCCACACGGTTAGAAATGATGATCAGTGTTTATGGGACAGTTATGATGGCTGGTTGTTGGGGGTGAGGGATGGATTTGAGTCAAAATGGATGTAAGAAGACAACTAATGAGATGATGACGGAATATTCTGGCAAGATAATCCAGGAGAGGAGAGGCGTGAAGAGTGTTAACACAGATCCCAGAAGAAAGAGAGGAAAAAAAGAGGGTAAAATCCAAAACGTCCAACATTAGTCTCAGACTTTGATGAGTCGAAAGAGGTTAGTAAACGGGCAGAACATCCACCACGTCTAGAAGGTTGAAGAATGGTTTCCAGGTACAAACCTTCCACCCAGAGGTCGGCGGATGACTCCAGGTGCTGGTACTTGCAGGTGTATCTGCCCTGGTCTTCAGTTTTCAGGTCTCTGATCAGAAGCTTCTGAATCTTGTGTTTCACCTCCGACGTGTACCTGCCCTTCATCTCTAACTGCTTTCCATTTTTATACCACTGAGCCTCTACATTAGGGATGGATAACTGACAAGACAGAGTGCATGACTGGCCTTCCTTACCCGATGTGTCCTGCAGGTGCTTCTCAACCTCCACCTCTGAAAGACACAACGGGGAACATGCAGAATCTGTTAAGATGGTTTCGAGATCACTGAGCATCACATAGAAAAAACGACTGCCTGGTTTCAAGAAGTGGACTAATGTGGGATTTAGACTTCTGCATCCAATCAACACTGTGCATACGGCAAAGGCTCTGGATAGCGTAGAGCCTGAGCTTTACCATACACCACAGCCTGACGTGCACCTCCCCAGAAATGTAACTACATGTTGTGGCGATGCAGACCTCCTGTCTGTCTCTGTGAGCTGAAACCATTTCCCTCAGTGGAAACAAAGCTTTTATTTACTTTAATTTCACAGATAAGAAACAATAAATTGTGAAGACAATAAAGCCTCCACTAAAATAACATTTTAAGTCTTGTGTGTGATTTATCCTGGCTTCATATGAGCAGAGGAAATCTCCGCTCATTGCTAGGCTAATTGATACAATGTAAAATGCCATAGGCTTATGCTAATAACGTTAGCATGTTGTATTTGTTTGGAAAACGTGTTTAGTATGAGACAGTTGTTTTGTCAGTGAATCTGACAGAATCTGTGAGTTGCAATGGAGCCAAGTCTTATAACGTTACCTTTGTTAAATGTTGCTGTTGTCCCTGGCTTCATATAAGCAGAGGAAAGGTATGCTAGCTGCTAGGCTAATTTATACAATGTAAAATGCCATAGGCCTGTGCTAATAACATTAGCACGTATTTGTGGGGAGAATGTGTCCAGATAAGGACAAGTGTTTGTCTGTGAATGCTGCGAGTTATAGTGAAGCTGATTTATGTACTTGTGTTTGAAACTGTCTCTATTAAGCCATGTTTAATGTGTGTTTAATGTGTGTTTAATGTGTGTTTTGAATCAACTCAGCTTTACAGAACTTCACAGAAACCCAGCTGTCAACTGTTTTGGAGGTGTAACTGCAGAGTGACACCACCACACAAGTATAAATGCTCACAATGGCGTAGGCTCTATAGAGCTGACACACAAGTATAAATCCTGCTTAAGTCTCATCAGAGACGTCCGATGTAATCCAGCTTTATATGAATAATATATATATGAATATCATATCACAGTGTAAGTACTGACCCTTGACGGTGAGCTTGGCGCTGGAGATGTGAGGCCCACAGACCACCCTGTAGTTGCCTTGGTCGGTCGACTGGCACCTCTTGATCTTAAGCAGGTGGCGGTCGCCGCTGATGCTGATGTCATACTTGTCACTAGTGTCCAGTTTCTGGGTGCCCTTGTACCAGGACAGGGTGATCTCTGGGTAGTTGATCTTGATCTCGCACTCAAACACCGCCTCCTTGTTAATGAAGACGGACTGATCGGAGATGTCCCTCAGCACAGTGACGGGCTGCAGGAGCAACAAGACGATTAATAACTCTCTGAGGTCAGTATAGGTCGATCATCTCTGGTAGTTTGGCTTAATATTGATGTGAAACCTCGACTAACTTTTCTAACCCAGCTTATATTTTGAACTTCAATGAAAGTGTCCTCTGGACTGGCCTATTTGAAATTTTTATAATTGTCCGAGCAGTTTGGCCAAAAAGTGTCTTTTTCTTCTCATGCTATAGCTAGTGTTTGGGCACGCAACAGGACTACCTTTTCTTGCCCATATATTTTATTATATTTTACAGTTGTCCCACGTGTCCAAATACTAAATAAAGTCCGATAAGAAAATGTCTAACTCAGAAGTTTCATGGATCAAGTGTCTGTTATCTATAAACTCATCAAAGATCATCAGTCTGATAAAAAGGTGAATTCTGCTCATGGTTTAAGGTGTTTGTAACATTAAATCTCTGTGAACGTGTCCTGACCTCTGTGCGCTCCATCCTCTTCTGCAGGTCGGCCACCAGTCGGGCCATGTCCTCATCAGACTCTCTGTCTGCACGTTCCACTTCCTGTCAACAACAACAACAACAACAGATTACTCATCAGGACGTCCGCAGACACAAACACATCAGGTGTCCTGAGCGTGCAGACGGTTACCGGTCTTCCACTTTCTTCAGCCTTCTCCTTCTTCAGCTGCTCGATGGCCTGCAGCAGGCCGCGGTAGTCGGTGATGCCGTACATTCGGGCGTATTTCTCATACTCTTTGGGGTCCACGTTCCTCAACAGCTCGACAATGTCGATGTCCTTCTCCTCCTGTGGACTCTTCTGCTTCGATGGTGTCCTAAGGACAAGACGGAGACACGGGAGGGTCAGGGACAGTTTAGAGCTTAAAAATGACCAGAAATTGGGGTGTTGGTGGCTTAGTGGATAGAGCAGGCGCCCCATGTACAAGGCTGTTGCTGCAGCGGCCCGGGTTTGACTCCAGCCTTTGCTGCATGTCAATCCCTCTCTCTCTCTCTCCCTTTCACACTTGACTGTCCTATCAATTAAAGGCAAAAATGCCGTAAAAAATATCTTTAAAAAAAAAAATGACCAGAAATTCAAACAAAATACAAAGACGCAGATGGATTAGGAAACTTTCAATGAGAATCAAATGGAAAACAATGTCGATAACAGGGTTGATAACTCAGGTTGTGTTTATCATGTTCTGTGGATAGAAACAAATCTTTTACCATCATAAGCAGACATCACTGTGAACTCTTCTGATAGAAACCGAAATTGAACTTTCTTTTAACAACAGTAAAGAAAACCTTTTCTGATAACTCCCCTCCGAAATAAAAGACTTGTCTTCAGAAAATATTTTTGTATGTTTACGTATTTCATTTATTCATTTTCATGAGGTCTTAAGCATGTCTGTTAAAAATAACAAATTGAAACTTCCAGTTCTGCCCGAGGCTGTATGTTCTCACACTGTGGAGCCAGGGACTTTATTCTGACCAGTGTAACAGTGGGAAGCATCCTCTCAACAGGCCTCCTACTTCCTCTGTGTCAGATTTTATAAGTGTTTTTCCTCCAAAACAAGTTCCCAAAATTATCTTAATTTCCCTTGGGTAACCTACAAAAATTTCCCTGGAAATTTCCCAACAATTTGCAATCCTAAACTTTGAACCAAAACGTGCTGTAAGACCTAGTGTTGCTTTTTTGTGTGTATATTCCCTCACCATGAAATGGTACAATTTCTGATTTGACTCTGTGCCAAAAATAAAGAAAGAAAGCAACAAAAAAAAAAAAAAAATCTGATTTTAATTTCCCTTGAAAAATGTCCAGAAATTTCCTGACCCTTTGCGATCCTGGACATTCAACTTTAACATGTTGTAAGACCTTGTGTTGCTTTTTCAAATGTGTAGTCCCCTCTGAAAATAAGATTGTTATTAAAAGGTACATTATTTATTTACAAATTCTGTCCCAGACAGACTCAGCTTAACTCACTTCTTCAGTTTGGCTCGCAGGTCTCCCTCCAGCTGTACCGCCTCCTTCTTCTCGTCTACGTGCATGTCAGCACTGCACTCAATCTCTCCATGTTTGTTGGAGGCGACGCACCTGTACTGACCCGAATCCGACTTGGTCACCTCTCTGATCTCCAGCTTGGACTCCTGGCCCTTCTGCTCGATGGAGATCCGGCCGCCGTGTGTGATCTGCCTCCACTTCCCCTTCATCCACTTCACACTGGGGATCGGGTCGCCACCCACTTTGGCGATGAAGGTGGCGGTGCCCTCTGAGGAGTGACGGGAGGAGAGTTAGGAGGGGAACTACAAGAGTCTGGTCTTTGTGACATGTTTACAGAAACTGGTGGAAAATCTTCATCAAGAAAAAAACAATCAGATTTTATTTTAATGACACAAATACAGAACAAACAAAAAACAGATGAGACAAAACATCAACAGGAAACAAGTGGTGTGTGTAGTTGTGTGTATAGGTTGTGCGCTGTGTGTCTCACTCTCGGTGACGTGTGCAGTTTTGGGTTCCTGGATGAAGAACAGGTTCTCCAGTTTCTTGGTTGGAGCGGCTGCTGGAGCTTCAGCAGGAGGCGGAGCTGCTCCTGGTTTCTCTGTAAACAACAACAACAAGATGGAACGTTATAACTGTCGCTGCCTCGATGGATCTGAACGAATCCTTAAATGAGACTCTGATTATTCTGCAGCAGCTGTGTAAGAGTTTGTTAACAGATGTTTTGATGTAGTTTTACTGAACTTAAATGTGAAAACCATTCACATCAATTCTTTAAGAATTTTATCAGTTTTTGGATTCTTTGTTTATCATGGAGGCATAAGAGAAAAAAAGAAACACGGGACGTGTAATGGATAAACAAATGGTCATTGTGCAGGTGAAGTGTTCGGGGATCAGGTGCTCTAATCTTAACAGACAGAGACACAACCAATCATGACATGTTCTTTATTCGTACCTTTGATGGTGACTCTAGCCTTGCAGAACTCAGTGCCGGCATCGTTGGTGGCCTTGCAGAGATAATCTCCGGCGTCGTGTCGGGAGGCCTGGCTGATCTCCAGACAGGCCGTGCCGTCGGAGAAGCTGATCCTGGTGCTGCCGGCGGACATCAGATCCTTCCTGTCCTTCATCCACTGGATCTTCAGAGGTGGAGATCCACAGACGTGACACCTGAGACTCAACCTGTCGCCCTCGTCCACAGTCAGTGGCTTCAGAGGGACGTCGAACACTGGAGGCTTCTTGGCCTCTGCAGGAGAGACACAGTGGTTTTATTTCAGCGGGCTGATCTAGAGTCAGCGCTCTACCAAATATCTAAACATCTACAACACCTGATCCACTCTGATCTAACACAACTGTGAAACAGCAAATATAACAAAACAAACCAGTTCTACCATGTTTATGTTTTCTTATGGGGAAAAAGATATTAGAACACTATCTCATTATTATGGAGTCCATATCTTGTGTTTATGTCTTTAAAAACTACAAATACTTGCAACTTTTGCGACTTGCTCTGTCATTTCACCCTGAAACATATTTTTAGTTGTACACTCTGTTTGAAGGAGGAGATTCTGAGCTTTCATTTTTGTACTCCAAATATTGAAACCAGAATATGTCATATTACACAGTGACTGTCACCAGCCCCCAGGCATGAACTTCTAAACCAAAAGCACATATTGTGCTCCGTCCCGTGCTCCGTGAAAAACACACTTAACAGCTGGGGAACACTTTGATTTTGTCACCAGTGAACCAACCAAACCATCCGTTTAATGAACGAAGTCAGCTCACAGTTGTTCTGCTCATCTCCAAAACGATTTCATTTCTGGGATTTAATATTTAAAACTTTTTCAACAGTTTGGGTGGAGATTCTCAGTCGTCCAAGTCATGGTAAGTTTTCCTGATATCTTTTGGAGCTCTTTATACAATTCCCTGTCTTTATTATGTATTTACTTATTTATTCATTTATATTTTTCACAACAATACCTAATAGACTTTTTTTGTCAAATTGAGTGTTTTTTTTCTCCCTGCTCCTGAGACATTCAAAATTTAGGGTGAAGCTGTTTAGCTTTAGTTTAATGAATGAAATCCTGAGATTTAGCTCTTCTGTATATATTTAAAGAGTTTACATACACCCCTTAAAATCAAGAAGGCCACCTGACCCCCTGTGGAGATTTAGTGACCCCTACTGGGTGTCGGGACCTCCAGGCTGGGAACCACTGATCTAAAGATATTCAGTTCACTGAGATACGAAAACACAGACAATCCAAGAGACTGGAGATAATTAACTTAAATCAAGTCACTGTTTCAGCACTACAGTATATATTCACTGTGTTACTAGGTCACCCTTTTTCCCCTTTAAGGGTGGGGGCCTTGTGGGCAACCTGTGAGGGTGTGACGTGTGCTTTAGGAAGGAAGCTCTTTGGGTGTGTCATGGTGAAGATGGCGGGCAGCAAAGAGTGGTGATAGTCAGCAGAATTAAGTGTCTGAGAAGGTCGTGTTTATTGTTTTGTGCTGAAGACTGCATTAAAGCCATGTTGGTGAACGGCACCTGAATGCCTCGCCATCTTTCCTTCTGCAGAGTGGTCTGGACCACTAGAAGCTAGTTCCCACCTAATAACAAGCCAAGCTAAAATTAAAGGTTAATAAGTCAGTGTGTTCCCAACTATGGTTTGGAGCGAGGAGAGAGGTAACAGCTGCACTGAGTGTGAACCCACCTGAGATTCCCACAACGACGTCACAGGAAATTCTTCCAGCCTCGTTGGAGGCCTGACAGGAGTACCTGCCGCTGTCCGTCACCTGGCTGCTCTTGATGCACAGCACAGCCACGTTGCTCTTGAAGCTAATGTCATATTTGTCTGAGCTGTAGATCTCCGTATTGTCTTTGAACCAGCTGACGGACATGGGCTGCGAGCCGGACACTCGGCCCTCGATCTTTACCAGTTTGCCCTCCATGTCCTCGATGTTCTCCGACGGCTTCTTCGTGAACACCGGAGGGTTTTTACGCTCTGAGAGAGGAGGAAGGAGGAAGTGACTGTGAGAACCGGAAGTGTGTTCTGTGTAAATGAAGAGAGGGTGGAGGTGGCGGCTGATAAATACCTTTGACAGCGATGTCAGAGGAGCAGGAGTCTTTGCCCATGTCGTTGGAGGCGTGACAGAAGTACCTCCCTGTGTCGCCTTTATCTGCCTTCAGGATGGTCAGGTGGGGTGTGTTCTCCACACAACTGATCTTATAGTTCCCCCCGGAGCGGATATCTTTATGGTCTTTGGACCATGTGACCTTAATGGGGGTGGAGCCAGTCATGTGGCACTCAAGCTCAATGCTGTCGCCCACCGTCACCTCCTGTGGTGCCAACTTCCTGTCAAAGACTGGCGGGTATCTGGGTTCTGGAGAGACAGTGGAAGAGCGGAAAGATTAATATCAGACAGACAGAGAGAAACAGACACGTGTGATTCCTTTAAGCTAAAAATATTTAAATATTTTCTTAAACAAACATGCCGTCAACATGTGATGTGTACGACACTTTGCCTGGTTTTCACACTGTACAGGAAACTGACTGCAGTCAGAAAATGAGCTGAACCTCCATTAACCCTGTGCAGTACGTAGAGACAACACAGACCTTGCAGCGTGAGCTTGGCTCTGCAGGAGGCGGTGCCCACGCTGTTGGTGGCCACACAGGTGTACTCCCCGGAGTGCCTCATCTCGCCGCGGCTGATCTCCAACACGGCCGTGTTGTCGTCGTACAGCATGGAGAACTCGCCTCCATGTCTCAGAGGCTCGCCGTCTTTCAGCCAAGACACCTCGATGGGTGACGAGCCGGCGACGCGGCACTCGAAGCGGACTGGCTGACCCTCTGTCTGCTGCAGGCTGGTGATCTTCTTCGGGAAGGATGGCGGCGTTTTTGCCTCTGGAGACGACAAAGATGGAGGAAAGGTTGTTTACAGGAAAGTACATTGACATAATTTAACTAAATTTTATTCAGACTTTTTGTGGCCCTTTTTTTTTTGAATAATCAAGATTTTGTACTTCCTGACGTGTGGAGATCTTTAAAAAGAAGCTCCAGACTCACCTGGTGATACACCTGCTTTGTTTTAATTATTTTTTACCTCCATTTTTACTAAATCATATCTGTTTTCATCTTTTTATGACTTTGTGATTTTATATTATAAATTAATATATTCACAAAAGAACAAAAAATATGTTTCTGTCGAAGAAATTAAAAAAAAAAAATCTGCTTTAGAAACAGTTTGTGTTATTTTAAGTTATTTTCAGAAATATGATTCTCACTTTAGTTGTGTTTATTTTTAAGTCAAACCTGTTAAATGACACAACTTTAGAGTGGACATTAGAATCAGGTGTTTACCGAGCACATTGAGTTTGCAGGTGGAGGAGGCGGAGCCTATCTTGTTCTCTGCTTTGCAGGTATACTCTCCGATGTCAGCCTTGGTGGCTTTGCTGAGCTTCAGACAGGCCACGCCCTTGGAGTACTCTAGCTTGCAGGTGGGGCTGGACCGCACCTTTCCATCGGCCTTGAACCATGACACCTTGATCTCAGGTGTGCCGGCCACTTGACACTTCAGACACACACTGTCACCTGAGGTCACCTCCATGGGCTCCAGGGACTCTACGAAGTACGGCGGCTCTGCGGGAACAAATGGCAGAGAACATGTGAGTGAAGGCAGATACCTGCTGGACTTTAAAGGTACTGCAGAGACTAACTGAGGACAATCTGTACGGTTCTGTCTTTAGTTTGTCAAAAGGACGTGTCTTGGTGGATCATCACAGATTCAGTGCTTAAAGTTTCCACAGAGACACACAGAAACAGTAAAATCTCTGAAACAACAACAGCAAACATATTATTACAAGTTAAACTGACCGAGGATGGACACGGCTGCGTCACACATGTCTTTCCCGGCGTCATTGGACACTTCGCAGGAGTATCTTCCGGCGGACTCCTTGTCGTCAGTGCTCAGACACTCAAGGATGCAGGAGCTCTCAGTCGTGGTGATGTTGTATTTGTAGGAAGCGAAGATCTGCTGGCCATCTTTGTACCAGTTCACTGTGATTTTAGGAGTTCCGGTGTACTTACACTCCAACGTTACAGGTTTGCCTTTCTCCACTGACACGTCCTTCAGCTTCTTAGAGAAGGCTGCCGGCTCTGAGTGACACAACCAAACACAGAGTTTAATTCAGAAAGAGGATGTTATGAGACGACAAACAGAGAGAATTAGAGTGTTAGAAAAATACTGATTAATGTCAGTGTTGAAAGGAACATTTTTTTAACTGTAACTAGAGGTGGAACCAGCCGAGTCACTGGGCCTCGTGCAGGAATCAAGTGCTGTGTGAAGTGACTGGTATGTTGTTCAGTATCACTACATGCTCCCTTGACTGAGCTACCAACAGTTTGGATCCATGGTGCAAAAACAGTCAGACTTACAAATTTTGGGATTATAGAGGAGAAACATGATGTTAGCGTCAGACTGACCTTTGATGGTGAGATTAACTGGACAGCTCTCCTTTCCTGCATCATTAATGATCTGACAGGTGTACTCTCCAGCGTGAGATCTGTCCACTTTGAAGAGCTCCAGAATAACTTGGTTGTCCTTCAGGGAGAAATCACAGCCCTGTCCAGGCATGATCTCCTTCGTTCCTCTGAACCACTTCAGTTTAAGTGGCGCGCTGCCTTTCACCATGGCTGAGAACGTCACATTGGAGCCGGGCTTGGCTTCCACCGGCTGTGGCGGCACCACGAACGATGGGGGTTCTGGATAAAAGCGACAGTAACAGATCAAACATGGTGGAATCTGAGTGTTAAACGACAGAGTGGCGCAGGAATGAGTCCTAAAACCCCAAAATGAGTTAGCATATTAGCACTTCCTGTTCCCTACTTGAAGTCAAGGTTTTTTCAAATGTATCTGTAGTTAACACAAGATGAAGAGACTTTTCACAATATTGTTCTGCGACATAAAATTATATATATATATTATATATAAAAAAGTAAACACCGCACTGTACATTTTGAAGCTTTTATGTTCCTTTTTTCCCCCCCAAATATTTACAATGTAATTTTGACACTTTTAAAAATTTGGGAAGGGAAACTGCTTTCCAAATTTCAGCAATTTTCTAAATTTTAGCCATGTAATTTTGACATTCTAAAGAGAATATTTTGGCATTTTGCCTTCCAAATTTTGGCAATTTTCCAAATTTTGGCATTTTTAAACAAAACAAGCCTTCAAAATTTTACAAATTTGCCTCCCACATTTGGTTATTTTCCTAATTTAAGTGATGTAATTTTTGATTTTTAAAGAAAACATGTCTTCATAACTTTGCCTTTAACTTCCAAATTTGAGTACTTTCAAAATTCTACCATTTTCATTTTTGGCATTTTCTAAAGGGAAACATGCCTTCCAAATTTTGGCAATTTGCCTTCCAAATATTGGCAATATAACTTTGGCATTAAATTGTAAAAATTACACCATTTTTCAGAGCCTCACACTTCAAAGACAGAAATGTTGTTTTTTCCCAAATTCCAACGAGCCTTAGACACATCATGTAGTACTGTACTATCATTTTTTACTTAAGTATTTTCATTTCACTCTACATCTAAAAGTTACATATTAGACTTTTTACTGCACTTCATTTGTCCGACAGCTTTAGTTCCCTCCTGTCCAGTAAAGCGCATGGATTTCCAGATGTCTTTATGCAGGACATTTGTGAATAACTGTCAGACCTGTTATCTGTTGATATACTGTATCAACTCTTTAAACCCTCTTGGATCAGCTGTAAAAGTCGTCATCACAAAGCTGAAAACAGGCTGTTTTTCTGACTTTTTAGAGACACATGGTTCTCACAGGACAAACATATGATCTTATAGAATCTGATGTGTTGCTGTGGATTAAACTTTCCAGCAGTAGTTTCTGACCTTTAACCACCAGCGAGGCCGTGGTCTCACTGGATCCGGCCTTGTTGACAGCTTTACATTTATAAATTCCAGAGTCGGACAGCTTCAGTGTGGCCACTCTGAGTGAGCAGCTGTTGCTGCTGAATGAAATCTCATAGTTTGGTCCGCTCTGAATCTCCTCCCCATCATGGTACCAGAAGATGGTAAAAGGTGGGGAGCCGGACACTTTGCACTCCAACTCTCCGGCTGTTCCTACCACTGTTTGACAATCCTTCAACTTCCTTGAGAAGCTTGGAGGGATGATCTTATCTGTTGGGAAGGAAACGAGGGGTTAATGCTACATCACAACAAACAAACACAAGTGTAAATGTGCTGTCATTATGAGCTGGAGATAAAACCTGTCTGGTGAGACTAAAGGAATACTTCCCAACCACGATGCCAATTTTTAGATCACTTACTCACCTCATGTTGCAATATATTCATAAAGAAAACTTTGTTTTCCTCTCAGTGAACGGAGAATCCAAAAGAGGTAAACACTCTTGATGGACTGAAGTAAACAGGGTCCACGTTTAACAACAGTACACTTTTCTTTTTAAACTTCATGCTGCTGAAACTCTTTTGATTTTATGATTTATAGTTTTATGTCTATTTCTAAGTGAAGCACTCAGTGCTTATACTGCCCTTATTGTAAAGCACCTTGTGTTGCATTTCTCGTATGAAAAGTGGCATATAAATGGAGTTTATTACTATCATTATTACTATCATAACAGTAAAACTATATCAAAACATCTGTTTACAAACTCTCAAACAACTCAGACAGCATTTA
Source organism: Epinephelus awoara (assembly GCA_035609425.1). Classification (NCBI taxonomy): domain Eukaryota; kingdom Metazoa; phylum Chordata; class Actinopteri; order Perciformes; family Serranidae; genus Epinephelus; species Epinephelus awoara. The sequence continues at coordinate 34,355,261 of CM069307.1, read as the reverse complement.
TCCAGGTCTCATTTATCCAGTTGGAAGTGTCAGAAAAACGAGTTCCCATCTGGGAAAATTCATGTGAAAACTCAAGTCGGAGCAACCACTAAATTTTGGAACACAAGTTGCTGAGTTGAGGTCATATATGAAGAAACATGGTGGACCAGAGAAAATGTTTGGTTGGCAACTGCCCTCCAAATTTTGGTGTTTTATCTTCCGAAATTTGGCAATTGCTTTCCAAATATTGGTGATGTCGTTTTAGCATTTAAATTGCAAAATTACACCAAGTTTTGTAGCCTGAAACTGTGAAAAAACAGAAATGATTGTAAAATATTCAACAAGCGTACACATACGTACACATATGCTCAGGCACACTTAGGGTGTGCTACTCGTGGGCGGAAGTGTTTTACCCTGCACTCATGTAGTGTCAGAATAATCAGTCAAATTAGTTCCTGACTGGGAAAATTCATGTGAATACTCCCTCAAGTCTGAACAACCATTTGAAAGTGGGCGAAAACTTGGTAAATATTTGGTTGATGACAACAAACATTTTTTCTCATGTGATTTCCTATTAGATTTTAACCGTTAGTTGCTGTCTCTTCAGAGTGACCCATATTAGTTGGAAAAGTTATTTATTAGCATTTGTCAGGTAAAGCAATATTTTAGTGGATTAACTGGTGCAGCTACGAGTCTGGGACAAAAAAATCAATTTGTAATAAAATGCTTTAAACTGTTAACATGTTGTTTAAATGCTCTAAGCAATAAAATACATCTTCTTTGTTGCACCCATGTCATCTCCACATCTATAGAAGTATTTCCCAACTCAGGAAATTGGACCAACCAAGGAGCACATGAATGCAGCATTATACCGCAGTGTTTAAGTGAAAATAAATGCGTTTAAAAAATATTAACTATACGACTGGATAAATGACACTTGAATTATACTGCATGAGTTGTGTAAGTCTGTAACAGTGGCATAAATAGAGACTGTGTAGGCAGTGCGGTTGCACTGAGCCAGTGAGGTGGTGGAGCCCATGGAGAGAGCAGCCCTCCAACAATGTGTTAGATGGAGAATGGGCCTTCATGAGTGACTGCCGACTTGAAAATGTGCCTGTGTTCAAAGATCTCTCATTAAATTAAAACAGTGCCATTTGCTATATATGCCCTTGAAAAAGGTAAACCCATCTGTGTCATGTTTTTTTTCATCTATAACAAAATTATATGATTATTCCAAATAAACTATTAAAATCGTTAAATTGAATTAATAATTTATTATTTTCTTTGGTATTTTTTGTCATGTACAGATATGCAATGATTATTGCTGGGTATTACGTATGTTGATGTTATCAAATGTCAAGTCTCTGATCATGTGATGAGATATGTGCAAAATAGCAATGTAGCCGAGCCCATCACAAGTACCTTACACCACTGCTCTGTAAACAGAGGTTATAGTTTTAGTAATATAGTTTTGCTGTTGTCAAACATGGTCTCTGTTAACTAGAATTCATAATCAATGTTCAATGTTTTTGATTTCTCTGTTCACATTGGAGGCAAAAAAGAAGATTTAAGTAACACCCAGTGAGTAACAGATACAAATGGTCATCTTGCAAGTGAAGAATTTTTTAATGAGTTTATTGACTTGGTCTTTAAATCAGATAGTTCCTGAGTTAAATCAGTTTTAGACTGGGTGGTGTTTATTTGTCTTGTATGGCTGTTAATGTTTATGGATGTTTCAACGCTTGAGATCTTTGCCTCTGTTAAACTTTAAAAAGGTTTGTAGACAATGGCAGATCTAAGGGAGGTTAAGGGAGGGGCAGTGTCCCTTTGCCCCCCAACTGTGGCAAATATTTTCGTATACATTTATCACATACATTTATCTTCAGAGGCAGGAGACTGTGATTATTTATAGCAAGCAAAAAATAAAATCAGTTTATTGTTGTATCGTTAGTCTTTTGAGAACCAGAACCAATGGGGATGGTGGCTGTATGTAACAGTTGTGCTTGATATATTTGGTATCCCTAAAACTACGTGGCCCCTGCCTACCCCACCATTTGAAATGCTCTAGATCTGTCACTGTTTGTAGAAATCTATGTTTCTTAAAGTTAGTTGTAAAACCAATAATAAGGAAATATCTACAGTAATTTTGGTATTGTCACTAAATCCCTAGTAATCGAAGTCCAAGTATGAGGATGACACTAACCTAAGACAGTGAGATTAATTTTACTCAGGTCCTTCCCGACCTGGTTCATAACCTCAAACGTATATTCTCCAGAGTCCATTTTCTCAGCAGAGAGAACATTTAGGCTGGAAATCATCTGAGAAAATGAGATTTTGTATTTCCTCCCAGAGGCCAGCTCGACACCATCCTTGAACCATTTTGGTGTGAGCTCTGGGGTTCCACACACTTTGACCTCGAGGGCGGCAATATCGCCCGCCGTCACGCTCAGAGTGTCAGGCTTGTCCACGATCATAGCAGGTTCTGGAAATCAACAGAGAGGAAGCAGAACATGTTCTTAATCAAACCTGTAGGAGAGAAGGGTGAAAAGAAACTGACAGGGAACAGAGAAAGAGAGAATTATATGATTACGAACCTAGAACAGTCAAGTTAGCGAAACACTCCACATTCCCAGCATCGTTTCTGAGTTGGCAGGTGTATTTGCCTGCCGTGGTTGCATCAGCCTTAAACACTTTAAGAGCGACCTGGTTGTTCTCAAAGGTGATTTTCCTGTTGTCACCGTCCCTGAGAATGTGATCCTTGTCCTGAACCCAGGACACAGTAATGGGTTCAGAGCCTTTAACAGTGGCCACAAGGGTCACCTCCTCTCCCATATTCACTGTCATGTTTGACAGTTTCTTCACAAACGACGGTGGCTCTGAGAAGAGGAGAAAAACAGCGCAGAAGGCAAAGTCAGCAAGGTGACAAAATAACCTGAAAATGGAATGCTTATGATTTCCATTTGAGACCATCGCAGTTTCTACTGACCTCTGAGTTTAACTGACGTCTGGCAGGTGTCACTTCCTACACTGTTTGACACTTTGCACTCGTATTCGCCGGCATCCGTGGGCTCTATCCCAATGACATGCAGCGTAGCCGAGCTGCCCTCACTCACCATCTTATACTTCCTGCTTTCCATCAGAGGTTTCCTGTCTTTGAACCAGGTGATCTGGAACGGAGCTGTACCGCTCATCTCACAGTACAGACTCACGTCCTTACCCTTAAGCCCTTCAACGGGCTGAGGTACTTTGACAAAAGATGGTGGGTCTACAAAAAGATCAGGAAACTGTTAAAGAGGCATACACTGGAAAAGAATCCATGGCGAAATCTTGAAGCTGAAATCCGTAACATGTCATGTCCTGTCACGCTTTACGGTGGCAAAAGGCCCAAGGCTAAGATGGTGGCGTTGTTAAGGAAGTTTGCTGGAACTACAGCTAAGATGGCGTGTTGCTGAGGGGAGGTGGTTGGAACTACAGTCAAGGCTGCTGAGCTGTAAATATTTGTGTAAATTACAACTCTGATAGCAGTTTTTTCTGTGAATGCATCCATCTATAGTCCAGATGGCGGACTTGGGAATGTTTGATAGAACTACAGCTAACCTAGCGACGTTGTTTTGGGAAGTTGTTGGAGGTCCAGTTAAGCTGAGATGGTGGAGTTGTTGTAAAAGGATCATGTAACAACTAAAACAACTAAGGAGTCATACACATGTCGCGTTGTTTGCGCCCTCAAATTCATCCTTCAATGTAGACGTTTTTAGGGTGTGATGGCTGCGCTCTGAGATAAACGGAGTTCAACCTTGTTTGTTGAGGTTGCTTAGCAACCTCAGATGCAAGCTGCCGCCACGCTCTTGAAAGGTACAGTCAAGGCTGCAGAGTTGTAAAACTTTCTTGAAACTACAGCTAAGATAGCAGAATTGATGTGGAATTGGTTGGAACTCCCTTCCAGATAGCAGACTTGTGACTGTTTGGTGGCACTACAGCTAACATGGTGGATTTTTTGGGTCAAGAAGGATGTTAAAGTTACAGTCCAGATGGAGTTGTGGAAGTGAATCAAACATAAATCTGTTGGTGAAAGATGATGAAACTTTAGCTAAGATGGCTGATATGTGGAAATTTGCTGGGACTACAACAAAGTCTTTGGATTAAATGTGAAATGTTGTTGGGACTACAGCTAAAGTATTTTGGAGGATTTTATATTCAGCTGTTTATTTGACTGAAAATGTTAAAGCATGGTTTTATTTGGATTGCCCAAAGGGGCCGGCCAGCGCGCCATATCATACCATCCCGATCTAAAGGACTTCTAAAGATGTTACGCATTTCAGCTTTAAGCAATACAAGAAAACTTTGACTACGACTCCAACACACTGAACAGCCAGTGCATAAGTCAGACCATGAATAATGAATGATGAAGAGGAAGTCAGTGAGAAGCTGACCTTTCACGGTAAGTGTTGTGCTGCAGCTGACACTGCCAGCATCATTCTGAGCTTCGCAGGTGTAAACTCCATCATCATCAAAGCTGGTGGAGAGCAGTTCCAGGACTGCCACTGAGTCAACAAATGATGTCCTGTAGTTGCCCCCATCCGTGACCTTGGTGTCATGTTTGTACCAGGTCACTTTCAGAGGGGCTGTGCCACTGACTTTGCACTCCAGGCGGAGTGACTCACCCTGCTTCACAAACTTAGTGGCAGGGAGTTTCAGCACAAACTCGGGTGGTTCTGCAAAGCCGAAATGAGACATATTAGCTACTGTGGTATGTAGGGAAACTTACGTTTGTTGTTAGCGCAGGCAGGTGGTGAGGAGATGAGATGAGCTGACAATGATGGGTTAGCAACAGAGATGCGATGATTGTGGAAAATGCAGGTGTATCAGAAAGGCAACAAACAGTTCTTGATGACAAGCTGCAACAGTGAAAAAGCTTCAAATGGTTACAATGAAAGGCTTCAAAAGCTGGGAAAATGTGACAGAGAATCACGAGTTTCAGCCAGCGATGCAGATGTAGATGAACACAACCACACAAGAGTTGATTGAAAAGATGCAAGTCAAACCTTTGACTTTCAAGTCTGCACTACAGCGTACAGAGCCAGCATCGTTGCTGACTTGGCAAGAGTAAACTCCACTCTGGGTGACACCCACTGAATAGAGCTCTAAAAAGCAAGACAGCCCCTCCAGCCCTGTGAAACAAGTGGGCCCGGTCATGAGCTCTGTGTCCTCCTTGAACCATTTGACCGTGAAGGGAGGGGTTCCCTTAAATGTGCCTTTGAAGCGTACAGTGCTGTTGGGTAGAGCCGCCTGGGACTCAGGCAGTGTCACAAAGCTGGGAGGTTCTGAAGAGAACAAGACGGACCATGTTAAAGAGGTACTCACCTTTGATTAAGGATTGCATGACCAATCACAATGGAATGCATAGTCTAACCTTTAACCATGAGGGATCCGCTGCATTGACAACTTCCTGCTGCATTGGTCAGTTTGCAAGAGTAGGATCCTGCGTCAGATCTCTCTAGCTGTTCGATTTCAACTGACACAGAATTGTCCTGCTGAATGAGTTTGTGTTTTACACCACTAGAGATTTTGGCCCCCTCCTTCTGCCATTCCACAGTGATGGGGTGGGAACCAGATATTTTGCAACATATATTAACAAAGGAGCCCAAAATCTCTTGCATGTCTACGAGGGGTTTGATGAAGCTTGGTGCGATTACTTGTTCTGTTACCAAAAGAATAATAAGAAAGCAGTTAGACTTTATTCAACATGTCACTATGAACCACAGCAGTTTTATGTTTTTCACACCAACCTAGTACGATCACTTTGACTTTGCAGGTGCAGCTACTGATGTGGTTTGCCACCTCGAAGACATACTCTCCTTCGTCCTCTTTCTGAGCGGACTGAATCTTTAGGCTGCTGATGTTGTTCTCAAAGGTCAGCTTGTACTGCCTGATGGACTGAAGCTCCCTGCCACCTTTCATCCATTTCACTTTAAGCTCAGGGGAACCTGTGACCTTACAGTCCAGATTGACTGGATCTCCGACTGTAACCTTTATCACTTCAGGTTTCTCTGTGATCTGAGGAGGTTCTACAATGCAAAGCAAAGTCAAACATTCATAACGTTTCTAACAAAGTTAGGACCATAGAAAGATATGAAAACCATGATTGGTTAAGCACAGGTATACCTTGCACCGTTAGGGTAGCAAAGCACTTATCCTGCCCTGCCTCGTTTACCACCTGGCAAGTGTATTTCCCGCTGTGCGTTGTCTCACAGGCAGGAATCCTGAGAGTTGCCACATTACTCTCAAATGTTCTCTCAATCTTTGGATCCTCCAAAATCCAGTTCTCATCTTTTTGCCATTGTACAGAGAGAGTGGGAGAACCCTTCACAACACACTGAAACTCTGCCTTTTTACCCAGAACAGTGGCAGTGTTCTCAATCCTCTTGGTAAATGTTGGTGGTTCTATCAAACAAAACCAATGACATGTTAAAATAAACAGTCAGTCAGTTATCACCTCTTACAATCTAAATGTGGATTTGTAATTTATGATGAGACAAACCTTTTAGCTTTAGCGTAGTCTTACAAGTACAGCTTCCCACCTCGTTAGCAACAGTACACTGGTATTCACCGACATCTACAGCATCACATTTGTGCACCTCTAGACCCACAATTTCATTCATCTGGGAGAAGCCATGTTTAGCACTGGGTTTGATCTCCTTTGCATCTTTGTGCCACGTAATCTCAAAAGGACCGGTCCCAGCGACCTGACACTCAAAACAGGTGCTGGAGCCCTTCACAACATCAGCTGGAGCCAGCTCTCTAATAAATGATGGCGGTTCTGAGGTGAGAGGAAACAAAATGTCACCTACCTTTTGTCAAAACATTTTACGCCACAGATAAACTCCATCAGTAGTTTATGTACCGTGAAACTTCAATTATTTCCTTAAATCACTGAACCCAGCAGGCTTCTATTTGGGACAGGCCTTTAAAGTCTTTCACACAAAAGTGTGAAGATGTGTGAAGATCAAGAAAACAATCAAATTGTTTATTTAAACCACTTTGAATATTAAGTATGAATACTTGTATAAAATGAGGCCTCAGATAATATAATAATTAACAATTGTCATTCATTTGACGTAGCTTCAAAAGACAGCATCGAGCGTTACAAAACTTGAGGATTACAACACCCGGCATATCGACACAAATCCTGTTAAAACAATACTCACAACTTGGATACATTTTTATGAAAAACCCTTTTAATTTTTTCGATCTGAGGACCCTTCCAGACAAAAGGAGAATGAATAACTTGCAGGGTAAATGAGGAATGGACACATAATTTAAGGTAGCCAACAACCCGGTTTTATACATCCAAAGAACTTCTATAAAAATGAACTGCTTGGCACCCAGACCAGGCCTCTAATTGAGAAAGGCCTTTACTTGTCAAAATGTGTAGCCTTGCAAGGCAGGCAAAAGGGACTAGGCTTTTAATTGAAGTTTTACGGTACTTTTGGAAGCAAAGTTTCCCATAGAAATGTTTCTAGCTGGTTTGGCACAGAATTGGAACTTTTTAAAGGTCCAGTGTGTAGGATGTAGGGGGATGTATTGTTGGACATGAAATATAATATAATCAGTCTGTTTTCTTTAGTGTATAATCAGCTGAAAATAAGAATCATTGTGTTTTTGTTAGAATGTGACATTTAAATCTACATCAGGTCCTTGTCTATGGAAATCACCATGTTGCACTGCCATGTTTCTACAGTAGCTCAGAACAGACAAACCATATCTATCTATCTATCCATCCATTCATCCATTTCATGTCACCTGCAGGCCAACGTAGGTTCTACTACACACCTGGTGAGGGATGGTATATTCAGCTGTTTGCAGTCTGCAAGCTCACGGCTAGATGCCACTACATCCTGCACACTGGTCCTTTAAGGTCCATTAAGCAATCTGCTGGGCCAGTTAGTCCTTATAAAGGATGCCCCCGTTTTTTAAATAGTGATTTTCAATTTAAAAAAATCTTTTTAAACTTGGAACTGAAATCAGTGAGATACAGTTCTGTTCTGCAGATAATCTGAGAAGGCATCCATGATGTTTGGGAAACTCCGATTCCTATATCCTTAAAATTCTTGAACAGCGCACACCATGTCTTTCGACACAACTAACCTTTGACCTTGAGCTCCATGCTGCAGCTCTCACTGCCAGCCTCATTGCGAGCCTCACAGTAGTAAACCCCACTGTCTTTGGTATCAGGCCCACAGATTTCCAGAGTGGCCACAGAGTTAACAAAGACCATCTTGTATCGGTCACTGGGGCTGATCTCAGAACCTTCCCTGAACCAGTAGATGTCTATCTCAGGTGTGCCAGTCACCTGGCACTCAAACATTTTACTCTGACCAGGGCGGACCACAGACATACGAGCTGGAGTTCGTGTGAACTTAGGGGGTTCTAAGAAACAAAATAAAAAGTTAGATGTCACGATGAGTCAGACAACCAGGGGAATACTCTGATCTCTGTAAAGTTGACAATGTATATGTTTCCATCCAAATGTTGACATTTTAAGCAAACAAAGTGTTTCTATCAGTTGTTTTTTTGTGTATACTCTGAAGAGGATAACAGGAGTTTCTCTTTGACTGACTTTTACAGTTCAGCAAAGCATTTTGTAATCTTTGTGGAATTCCTTGTCATGTTGGAGCTGTCGTAAGTATGGAGAGATTCTCCAAAAACAAGAGCTACAATGGGTCATATATACAGTGCAGTATGGATGACCTCTTTTTCTTCTTCTTGTTACATTAAAGGGCAGATCCCAATCAATACTCTGTCACAGTGGTTCTAAACCAAAGGTTTGGGGACTCTCAGGGGACCTTGAGGGAGTTCCAGGACAACCTTGTCTCATTCTGAAGTCAAAATCTGGTGCTTGGTCAATGACTTCCAGTGTCTGATATGACAAAAAAAAGCTGCCCTTTCACGTCAGCATGATACACAGCTGGTGGTGTCAGGGGAAAATACGGCGGGACAACAACGAAAATTGAGGTGGCACAAGTCCAAGTAGAATGGGAGGGGTGGTGGATGGGTCCAATAACCACCAACTGTCACCAGGGAGGCCACTGTTTCCTGTAAAATTGAAGCCAAAACCTGTTGTTTATTCTTAAACCCAACAATGTTTTTCTGTTGGCTAAAACTAACCACGTACATTTGTTGTTGAAGGAAAAAAATCACAGTTTTCTACCAACGTAGTGCGTTTATTTTGAAAGAAACTGTAAAATTCCTGTGAAAATCTAAGTGAACTTTAAAAACAGATAATTGCATGTACCAGGCTGACACGGCATCCCAGAACCTCAACAACCAGGGCATCCAGGGTACTTGCACATCATATCTCAACGTGGAAAGTCCATGACCAAACATCAATACGTGACAAGGTCGAAGTGAGAATGTGTTGTCCAGGAGTCCCCAGAAAAATAGGAAATAGTTTATTTTCACTATTTAATTCATTATAGAGGAAAGTCCAAAGTGGGTAAGAGTCGTAACAGTCAGTACGTTTACACGGACAGTTTAATTCCGTTTTCATTCGGAATGAAAGGTCATTCCAATTGAAAAATGGTCATTCCGACTGCAAATTAAATCCGATTAAAGGGGGTGGTTTATTTCGTATGTCACTCCGAATTAAAGAATTTTGTGTGCATGTAAATGCTCATACCTCTCTAAATTCATTCCGGTCTTTCTGCGCATGCTCTTTTCCTTGCCCTTCTGGCGTGATGGCGTATTTAGCGCGCATAGCAACGGGCTGAGATAGAGCAGTTGGACTCGTTGCACTCACCAGTATCCATACTCCAAAGCATGGTCTTCTATCTCCCTTCTTCGACCTTCTACCTCCCTTCTCCTCCACAACAGATGAAGCATTAGCAGAACAAGGCTGTTGTCGTACTGCTGCTTCAAGAATATAAGCAAAACAAGCCCGAAAAAGGCACTAAGAACGGTGTCGTCAAGCATCTTGTTATCCTGAGCGAGGACTACAGTGTTTTCTTCCGGTAAATGTAAACACGTAACATCTGCCCCGCCCCCTATCCAATCAGAAACCTTCCCTGCCCCAAACCTTGCGCAGACCCGAATCAAGGCGATTAAACTTATCTCCCGTGTAAACCCTCATTCGGACTAACTATAATTCCGAGTGATTTCATTCAGATTTCTTTCTTTCTGAATGAGAAGCCATCATGTAACCGTAGCCACTGACTGTCCTGATCACAGGTTTCACTTCCTTGACGGTTATCTCCTCAACTGTGGTTGATAATAGAATTCTGGTCTGAATCATATTTAACAACCAAAATCTTTTTAGACAGAGGTCTCTAAAGTGAAATTTTATCAAATGAGGATCCATGGCTTAAGGTGTATCAATTTTGGGTTTTGCTGACATGACAAAGGTTTAAATGTCCATAAGAACAGATGGATGGAGACATATTTACTGGCTCAGTTTCAAATAAAGAATGATAACCTTTGACAAAGAGTGTCGCCTGGCATGATGTGGAGCCAACATCATTCTGTATTTCACAGACATACTCTCCAGAATCTGAAGTTTTGGCAAAGAAGAGCTCCAGTGAGCTTGAGGTGTTGTCTTTGATCACATTACAGTCGGCACTGGATAAAATCTCTTTCTTGTTTTTAAACCATTTGGTGGTCAGTGGCGGCGTGCCAGAGAACAGTACATTAAACTGGACCTTTGAGCCAGGCAAAACATTCATGGATTCAGGCTTTTCGAGAATGCATGGTGGTTCTGGAAGAGAAAAACGAATCAATGCTTGTTAAAGCTGCACAAAGATCCTTTTAGTTGTGTAGCTATACTTTAATTAGATACATCAATCGACTGTTAAATACCACAAAACTCAAATTTTGCTCAAACCTTTGACAAATAAGATCCCAGAGCACTGGACGGTTCCTGCCTTGTTTTTAGCAATGCAGGTATAACTGCCGCTGTCTTTACTGACAAGATTAGAGATTTCCAGAAAAGCAACATTCTCAAAGAATGTGCATTTGTGTTTTTCGTCAGTCTGGATCTCTTTCTCATCTTTATACCACTGTATGGTTATTGGCAGGGAGCCAGAAACAAGACACTCCAGATGAGCGAATGATCCTTTGATACCTTCCGTCTGCTTCAGTTTTCTTGTAAAAGATGGTGGAATTATTTGATCTGACATAGATGGAAAAAAAGAGGTGAGCAGCAAAGTTCAAAGTAAGTTGTTATTAAACACAACTCATGTTAAGTTCTAGCGTTACGCACTGACCGAGAATGGTGAGCGTGGCATCGCAAGAACTGTGTCCGACATCATTTGAAACCTCAAAGGTGTAGTCTCCACTGTCACTTTTCTCAGTTTTATTAATCTTGAGTACAGAGCTGGTGTCTGTGCTCTGTATTTTGTGTTTCAGGCCTGAGGCCAGCTCCTTGCCAGCCTTCAGCCATCTGGCCTTCAGTGGTTTTGTGCCTGAGAACCTGGCCTCGAGTGTAGCCGGATCGCCCTGAGTCACACTGATAGACTTTGCCTCCTCCGTGACCTTCGCTGGTTCTGAGACGTCAAACAAAAAAGTCAGCAAAGAATCTCAAATCTGATTTACCACAACAAAGTGACAGACCAAGAACTGAAGCCAATAACAGACTGAAGATACTAGAGATGCATTTAGTCCTTATCAACTCCTAAGGTTTCGGGTCGATGGTGAATCCATCATCAATGGAAAATTTGGTTAAGTAAACAATGAAGGCTGAACATAAAGTCCATCATTTGCTCTTGTTTGCAGTCTGGACGAATCTATACATGTAGCCTTTATTAAACTAAGTCAGATGGAGAGTTTTTTTCTGTTCAATGGCACAATTGGCCGATTCAAAAGTCACGTCCCCCAACTCCTCTTAGTGTAGCTACACATGAGCTAGCTAGTTAGCTGGCATTTGCTAACATCAGCTAACCGAAGATGAGACTTTATACAATGTAATGTGTCCATGAAGACTGACTTTCCCTCAGCCACATCTTTTAACCATCTTAAAAATTTGGTTTTCTTTTCAAACTAGATGAGTTGCGCACATAGTGTATCGAAGTATAACCATGGGTGTACAGAGAGACCTGGATACATCATTGGAAGCAGGGCCCAATTCATTCCTCTAAAAGCTGATCAATGGTGCATGAAGCCAAAACTGTTCAACTGCAACGTATAAAATTACCCTGATGATCAGCACTGCTTCCATGTTGTGCGGGCAATAAAGCAGGCACACTACAGACTTGCACCTGCTGAACAAGCTACCTCTGGTTTAGCGCTCCGCCAGCTTGAATGGGGAGAAAATGATTCAGTCGGACTTTCTAAATGTTCTAAAATGTTATCGGATCAAATCCTGATGGTGAAAAGAGTAATTTTGAGGGGGTTGTGACGCTAAAAAAAAAACGTGTCCTCTGCTTTACAGATGTCTCATTTGCTATGTAAGTATGTGGGAGAAGTGTTTTTGGGCCACATGGCATCACCTGACCAATGAAATTCCACGGTTTGGCCACTACAAAAATTGCACCTCCTGGGGGCCCGAATAGAACAAGAAAGGGTAAACCATGATTCTGCCAAGTCCAAGCTTGTTCAACTGTTATTGGAGCAATGAGTGAAAAGGGGCAGGACTTGTAAAGTCTTGCCATTGGTTTGGGAATTTGCCATTGGGTGGTAACTTCCTGCGAGTAAACTCAGATAAATGTCCGACCTTCCAAGTTGATAGGGATTGCCTAAATGCACCATCGGAAAGAATTCTATTTCAAATTAGAGTTCTCAGGAATCTTAACCAACCTTTGACTGTCAACACAGCAGAGCACGTCTGGCTCCCAGCCTGATTGTGCGCCTGGCAAGAGTATTTGCCGCCATGTTTGCTATGTAAATTGGTAAAGTGCACCACAGCCGTGTTGTTCTCATATGTAATCTGAATGTTTTCGGCCTCTTTAAGCTCATGGTTGTCTTTCATCCAGGACACAGTCATGGGCTCTGAGCCCTTCACAACGCACTGCAGAGTAACTTCGCTGCCAACCAAGGAACTGAGGTTCTCCAACTTTCTCACAAATGATGGTGGTTCTACAAGGGAAAAATTTATATGAATATTATTGGCTTCTCTACTGAATATTAGCCTCGCAAAGTCAGACGTCAACCCGCAAGCTCAGTCTTCAAAAAACACAAACCACCTGAGGATCAGCTGAGCCTGACACATTTTGGACAAATCAATGAGCTTTTGTGAGTGGTCAACGGCCACGTCTCCAAACTCCTGACCCAAGGGATCATTTTAAATAATGCACAGTATACTGTTTGTGAAAAGAAACCCAACTGAGCGAATGTATTTCTGCCAAGATTATCAAGAAAAAATGATCTTGTTCAAGTTTTGGAGAAATCTACTAACCTTTGACTAATGACCACCCAGAGATTAAGAATATTTGTTAAATCAGCTGTCTGCTGTTTACCCTGTGTTTATACCAACATGTACTTCAAGTCTGTCCTTCCCAAAAGAGGGATCCCTCGACTGTTTCTTTTCCTGAACCCATTTTTTATTAAAGATTTGTTTTGATCTGAATCAACAATCTATGGATGGTGCTCTGTGTTTTTACTGGCTTAAGTAAATGCGCACTGAGTGTTGCCAGATCAGACTGAAGCTTTGCGAGGCTGTCCAAATACAGATATGAAGCAGATGTATAATGTAGGTTTTTTAAAATGGTAGCAGAAAAGTTAATTTAAAAATAAGTCCACAGAATCTAAACCAACCTTTGAGTGTTACTTGACAATCACAGGAAGCCCCACCAACTTCATTCTCAACAGTACATTGGTACAAACCAACGTCTGCTGCCTCTACTGCCAGCACCTGCAGGGCTATCAGGTCATCTTTAACTGTGATCCTGTGTCTCTTGTCATTCCTAATCGGCTTTGTGTTTTTATAAAATGACACAGTGAAAGGGGCGGAGCCAGAGACTTGGCCCTCCAGCATCATCTCAGAACCTTTCACCACATCTTTGGGCTCCAAACTACGCACAAACAATGGTGGCTCTAGAAGAGAACAGCAATCTTGTCAGCGCAGCACACTCAATTACACAACTATGAAAAGTCCAAATGAAAATAATTTTATTGTGAAGTTGAAGATGCTTTTTCTGAATGACTTCTTCAACTACAATGATGGGTGAGACATCCTCAGTGTTTACCCTATGAAGAGGCCACGACTTATTTTAGCCATAGTCTCACCAGTGGTTCTCAATTATGTCCTTGTCCACCAGAGGGCGTGGCATCTCAACAGGACAAATGATCTCACATTTGAACAGAGGAAAAGCAAACTGTCTTCAACGTCACAACAAAAGTCTTCATTTACTTTATTGAGAGTGAAAATAAATCCCTGAAACCAACCTTTGACTGTAACTGTGCTGCTGCAGCGGTCACTACCAGCCTCGCTGGACGCCACACAGACATAATCTCCACTATCCTCTACCATACAGTTGACTATTTCCAGAGATGCCACTAAGTCAATTGCGGTCATTTTGTATTTAGGACTGGAGCTGATCTCCATCGCATCCTTGAACCAAGTAAAACTGATGAAGGGGCTGCCCGTCACTTTGCACTCCAGCTTGGCAGAGTCACCGCTGGTGATGAGCTTGGTCGCCTCAAGCTTCCTCACACACACAGGAGGTTCTAAGAGAAGAGGTTAACATTTATTACCAGACAGAAGGCATCACGTTAGTATCAAAAGATATTGATATCAAGACATTTTCATGCAGCTGCACAAAATACTGAAGACGGGCACCTTTCACAAAGAGGACTGCAGTGCAGTCCACCTTCCCAGCATCATTGGATACTTGGCATGTGTATTTTGAGGAGTCACTGGGTTTTACTGAGTGAAGCTCCAAAGAGCTGGAAGAGGCATCTTTCTTTATGAAATATGAGTCTCCAGTTACAATCTCTTTTTCCTCTCTGAACCACTTTACAGCTAAAGGAGCTGTTCCAGTGAAGGCAGTTCTGAAGGAAACTGTGGTTCCTGGTATAACATCCTGGTTGTCTGATTTAACTGTGAACGCTGGGGGCTCTGGAGGCCATAAACAAAACAAAGATTGCATTTCATGTTAGCATGAAATCATTCAAGGATTGCACACAACAAATAGAGGCACAACATAAGCCAGGCATTCTTAACCTTTGACATAGAGTGTGCCGCTGGTTTCCTTAAAGCCGGCTGAATTGGTGGCTCTGCATTTGTAAACTCCAGAGTCGGCCTTCTCCAGCCGAACAATTCTCATTGTAGCAGAGTTATCTTTGAATTCAGGCTGGAATTTGGATCCAGGCGTGACCTCCTGGTCGTCTTTGAACCAAGCTATGGTCATGGGTTGGGACCCAGACAGTTTACACTCCATGGAGACGTCATTACCAATGTTACCATCAACTCTTTTCAGGGACTTGGTGAAAGTTGGGGGCATTATCCGATCTGGTTGTTGAAGAAAAAACATCTCATGCATTAAAACAGTTTACCTAAAAACAACAGACACTCCGCACACTGTCTATACTTATAATAAAATCCATTGCAACGTTTCAATTATAAGACTTTAGCTTATTGTACGTCCCACAACATGTAAAAAGAGCTGTGTCAAACTGCGTAACCTTTTAGTTAGAAACAAGATTAACAACTATGGATTAGATTGTCATACTTTCATAAATTGTAAAACAGCACAAGGGTTATCAAATGTTAAAGAAGCAGAAACCAGGAGCTAACCTAAGACCGTGACTGAGCACGTGCACTCGGCTTTCCCAACTTTATTCGACACCTCCATCTTGTACTCTGAAGTGTCTCCTCTCTCTGCTGTAAGAATCTTCATGGTGGCAACATTGTCCTTCAGAGTCATCTTATATTTCCGGCCACTGATCATCTCCTTCCCGTCTTTAAACCACTTCACTTTAAGCTCTGGGCTTCCTGAAATTGTGCACTCCAATGTGGCTGAATCACCTGCAGTCACACTAATGGACTCTGCAGGTTCTACGATTCTGGCAGGTTCTGGGATAAGACAGACCCATTAGTCATTAAGATATAAGAGTTTAGGCACAACAACCTTGAACTAAAATACAAGTATCTCTGCATCAAAAGTGTCAACTGACCTTGCACGGTCAAGGTAGCTTCACATTTTTGTTGGCCAGCCTCATTCTCAGCTTGGCACGAATACTTGCCACCGTGGCTGATGGCCACTGTTGTTATCGTCAAGCTAGCAACATTGTTCTCAAACACCATCTTGATATTTGAATCGTCATCTCTCAGTATTTCAGAGTCTTTCATCCATTTAACAGTGATGGGAGCTGAGCCCTTAATGGTCCCCTGCAGTTTTACCGTATTTCCCAACACTGCTGTTGCACTCTCAACCCTCTTTGTGAAAGTTGGTGGCTCTACAAAAACAGTTTAAGAGTTAAATATTAAGTTTGAAGAATGAGATTAAGCCTCAGTCAATAACAGTTTTGTTAAACTCAGGTTTACGAACCTTTAAGTTTAGCCAAGGCCTTAGTGGTGACTTTCCCCACATCATTGGATATGACGCACTGATAATCTCCAACATCTGCACTGTCAAACGTCTTGATCTCCAGCCTTAACAAGGAATCTTCAGAGATTATTTTATATTTCTGATCCCTGGAAATGGCTTTCTTATTCTTTAACCAGGTAATTTCAAAAGGAGCTGTTCCCATGATCTCACACTCCAGGTGAGTTGCTGCTCCCTTTACCGCCTCTACTGTCTGCAGCTCTTTTCTAATGGATGGTGGCTCTAGGAGTCAAAGGGTAGGTAAAGAGTTGAGTTAATACCAAAGGATCTCTGAACTGAACACTAAGTGTGAAGTAAATGCAAGATTTGACAAACCTTTAACAGCGATAAGGGTGTTGCAGCTCTCGCTGCCAGCGTTATTTGACACCTCACAGGTGTAACTCCCACTGTCTGTGACCACGAGGTTCATTATCTCCAAAGAAGCAACTCCACTCTTGAAAGAGATTTTATATTTCTCTCCATCACTAAGCTCTCTCTCATTCCAGAACCAGTGGATATGAAGTTCAGGCGATCCTTTAAGCGAACACTGTAAGCGTGCAGCTATGCCTTGTTTCCATGTAAGCTTAGGCTCCATTTTCTTAACAAAGATAGGGGGCTCTGAAAGGAGTGTTTAGTTCAAAAACACCGAGATCATTGTCAAAGAGAGAAACAGACAATATACAAATTAACCAAGACAGAAAAATGCGAAAGAAAAGACAAGAAGATAGCAGTGCATAGTGTTAGCTTCAGCTTGCATTTGGCTGAAAACGGTTGTCAGCAATAATCCAATAGCTTATGTCAGAGATTTACGTTTTCATCAGAGCTAACGGAAAGATCGTCTCTAAGATCTTACCTTGAACTGTTACCACAGCCTCACAGGATGAGCTCCCAGCCTCATTCATGGCTGTGCACACATATTTCCCAGAGTCCTTCAGTTTGGACTTGGGAACCTCAACAACAGCCACCTTGTCCTCAAAGGACACTTTACAATCCATGCTCTGGTGGACTTTTTTGCCATCTCTGGTCCAGGTGACGGTCACACCAGTGTCCTCGTCCACCTGGCACTCCAGCCTCAGAGGGTCATTGACAGCAACTGACGCTGGCTCAATGGTCTTAACAAAGCTGGGCTTGTTGATAACCTTGAGCTCTGTAGTAAAGGTAGCAGTGCCAACACTGTTGGAGGCCTTGCACAGGTACACTCCCTGGTCAGTCACCTCAAGACTTTTAATGTAAAGCGAATACTTGTTCTTTTCACATTTCATGACATAGTTTCCTTCGGAGGAGATGGCTATGTTGTCCTTGTGCCAGACAACTTCCATGGGCGAGGATCCAGTGAGTGAGCACTGGAACACAGCTTGTTTTCCCACATATAAAGTCATTGGGTCTGGTTTTGATACAAATACCGGCGGGTACATTTCTATGGAGAGCAGGTAGAACATACAATAATGTAAAACAAATTTCAAAAGCTGGAAAAATACACCAACATTAAAAACAACCTGTGCAATCTCAACTTGGTGATCCATGTAGGTTTAAACATCAGAAAACATGTGGTCCTCGACATAATTACATCTTCCCAAACGTGAGACCAGATCCAACTTAAAAACATTTAAACAGTTCCACATTGCAACGTAATGATTCAGTGAAAAATACATTGCAAATATATAATTCTCTCTCTCTCAAACAAACACAGATGTAAAGCATTCATTTAGAAAAAGGTCCCTCTGGGGTCTTACCGGTGACGACGAGTGAGGTGGTGCAGCTGTCAGTGCCATGCTGGTTTGAAGCCTTGCAGGTGTATTCACTGCTGTCAGCTTTGACCGGGTTCAGGAGCTCCAGGGAGGAGCTGGTGTGGCGACTGAGGATCCTGTACTTCTCGCTCTGCTTGATCTCAATGCCAGACTTGTACCACTTGAAGGTCACACTCGGAGCATCTTCGATTTCACACTCGAACTTGGCGTGGCTGCCGACGTTGATCTCCAGAGGTGTGATTTTTTGCCTGAAGACAGGTGGCACTGAGGCACACGCAGACAAATTGAAAAGATAAATGTTAGTCATAAAATCTACTAAACCCTTGTAAAAATAAACTGGCAGGAACAGGAATGGTGGAATGTACAAGAATGGTGAATTCGGGAGTGACTGTGGAGGAGAAAAATAGCAAGAACATTAGCCCCATGGTTTCACAAAAAGCTGCTTTCATTGTTTTTGATGGGGCTAGTGTTCAGGCTGAATGGAAGAGAAACAAAGTTTGTGAAAGATGAAGCAGGGTCAAGTCGAAGCCCTGACAGCATGCAGACACTGAAGATGTGGAGAATGGACCTGAAGGAATGTGACAGACCATGGATTGAAAACAAAGGACGCTGTTGACATGCCAAAGTGACCATGGGAAGACCATGAAAGTTGCCTGAAAACCAGCATCATGACAACCACTATAACAAGATGCTTATTGCCTTAAGCTGAACTTGCATGGCTGTGACGGTTCTGGTCTTCAGGCACTTACTGACCATACAATGACGTGGAACAAACAAGACATGATGAGTTAGTACCATCCAGTGCCCTACTAAGGGTGCTCATGCCGAGCTATGGAATGAATGTAGAGACCAAAATGAAAAATGCATCATTTTATGAAGACAAAAGTCTTGAATGAACCAGTTTATGTGAATGATTAGTCGTTCTCAGAGGAAGTGGATGAATGAATGAATGATACATTTATTTTTCTTATTATCAAACCTCTTGAGACCACAGTAAGTCTTGAAGATGTTGTAGTCCTGCCAGCTTCATTCTCAGCCTCACAAACATATTCTCCTTGGTGCCTCTCCTTGACAACTTTGTTGATAACCAATGTGTATGTGTCCTGGTCTTTGCAACACTTGAACTCTTTGCCAGATTTCACCAACTGCCCATTGAAAAACCAGTTTACCTTTGTGACGTACCTAATGGTGGTGCTAAAGGTTACTTTACTATCTTCATCAATGGATAAGTCTTCGAGGGAGGTGACTATTACTGGGTATTCTCTTTGTTCTGGCCTGGATACTGTGATCTCCTCTTTAAAGATCTCCTCCCTGTGCTCCCTCTGGATGCTGACGTCTACCACCTGTTCAGTGGGGACAGTGGTTGGAGGCAGTGCAGCGGTAATAATAGCCGCTCCTACATCTCTCTCTCTGCTTTTCACTGTTACTGACCTCACCTCCTGCCTGGACACCTGCACCGACTGCTCAAAAGCCATGTGAGACTCTGTGGACATTTTGATCTGGGATGAGATGGACTGTTCCATCTTTGCTTCCTTGGTCTCCTGCACCACAACGTTTTGCTCTGCTCCAGCACATTCAACAGCCATTCTAGACTCGGTTTTGAGCTTAGCAGCCTGAGATTTAGCGGCAGTGAAATCCACTGCACTCTCTGCCACATTCACAGTCTCTACCATGGACGACAGCATTTGCTTAGAGCGAGCCGAGATGACCTGCGCCCTCTGAGGTTTGTCGAGCTGCATAGTGCCTGGCTGTTCTGAAGTAAGAACATGAGCCTCTTGGTACACTATGGAGTGGAAAGCTGCCTGGAGTTCAGTCCTGAGGTCAGCTGTCTGAGGGTATTTACCCTCAAAAGCCAGAGTGATCTCCATGGGGGCACCTGTCGTTGTGACCAGGTATGTAAACATGGACCGCTTGGGCTCTCTTTGAACCTTGACTTCCTGTACATCTACAGCATGTAACTTTCCAACAACATCAGCCAGTAACACTGGCTGGTCACAGGCAACAGCAGACTGAAGAGCGTCCCTGAGCTGACGCCGTATATTCAGACTGAATGGTTTTGGGATCTGAATCACAAACGTCATCTCTTTGGGTAGAGTCGTACTCTCTTTGGATTCTGATGCCATCAGAGCCAGTTTCGGCTGTGTGGTGGCGACAACTTTAGTGGACTCAGATTTGGTGATCTCCTGAGAGAGTTCACCCATCATTACTCGCTTCTCGTCCATCACTATGGACTGTCTGACTGACTGGCCCTCCTGGATCTGGACAGCAAAGTCCTGCTCTGCTGCCTCTAGAAGGACACTACTCTCAGTGGAGATTTCCTTCTCCTCAATCTGGATTGGCTCGGTGGGAAGTTTTGGCTCCATAGCCATCTGGCAGGTGAATTTATCCACGGCTGTCAGACTCTCAGTGTGACCCTCTTCTACGGCCCGACTGTCTGTCACACTAGTGACATGCATCACGTTCAAGCGATCCTCCTTCTGCACCAAAGCTCGCTGCTGCTTGACGTCAGTGGTAACCGGTGTCTCCTTTGGCAGCTGCATGGGCTGGAAGGAGAGCTGGAGGATGCTCTGAGGCCTGGGCTCAGTTCGAAGCTGAGACTGAATGCCAGTCACGGACAAATCCAGTTCTGTGTGATAATCTGCTGTGAGCTCCCTTCTCTCCTCCGAGGTGGCTGCATGACTCCTCGTCTTTTCTTGTTTCTGTGCCGCCACCTGCTGGTCAGGCTTCTCAATTATGAGGATATCCTCTTTGAGCAGTGCCTCCACAGGTTGGGTTGACTGGAGATGCAGCAGATTAGGGGACACTTTCTGGGGCTGGATGGTCATGCTACTAGCCTTGGCCTCAAACTCTGATGTGTCCTCACAAACGACTGTCCTCTGCTCGTCCTGGCTGACAGAGTGCAGTAGAGTGGGACTCTTCCTGGATCCTGCCTGCTCTGGTGCTGGTTTCTCACAGCTGAAGCTCTTCTCAGATGGAAGGAGGTCCTGGTCTGTGATAACCTGCAGGTGCAACAACTGCTCTCCTTCTACTTGTGACTGAATGGACATGGCACTGTCCAGACTTGGCAGCTGCTCAGTGGGCTCAGCCTGCAGCATTCGCTTCTCCTCAGCAGTTAGAGCTGCCTTCATTACTTTATCCTTACAGAGATGGGCTGTCTCCTCAGAGGGCCTGTGCATGGAGAACTTGGTCTCCTTGGAAAGAGTGTGTTTAGTCTCACTGACCGAGGCCAGGACAGGTCGGTGCTGCTCTTTTCCAACAGAAGATTTCAAAGCTGAATCTGCGGTTGCCAGTTCAGTTGTGTGGCCCTCTGCAAGCACCCGCTTCTCTGTAGACTGGGCTGAGTATAGAATCTTAACCCCCTCCTTAACCTTATAACCCTTCTCCTCCTCTGCTTTGGGGATATCCTGAGACTGCTCTTTTAGGATGGGATATTGTGACTCGACCTGATGCCCACTGACTAAATGTTTAGGTTCTGACTTGGGCTTGATTTTAGCAGACTTCCTGTCAGCCAGAGGCTCTGTGCTAACCGTAGAAATTGGGGTGAGCTCCTCAGCAACAGCTGACATTGTCATGGATCTCTTTTCTTTAGCTGCCTGAAGTTCAATGACTTCAGGGCTTTGAATGCGATCACAGTGCTGCTCTGTAAAGTCCTGACTCTCTTCGACAGATGATGTAAAAGCTGCCATGTGAAGCTGTTTCCCAGGAACAGCCGAAACCCGAGGCGGGTGGGTAGGAACCACAGACACCCTCTCCTCTATCTCATGAGATTGAAGCACTGCTGCCTGGTGGGTCACCTGCTCTCGGTGAATCGTTGCAGCAGAGATATCTAGTTCTCTAATGGAGCCCACTTGCTCACTTGGAATAATCTGCCTGTCTTCAGTTCCGATGGTGTAAACCATCTGATCTGACCTGGATCTGTCCTGGCCTGGAAGGCTGACCTGGTACAACCGAGACTCGGTTGCCTGTTCAGTCACTGAAACCTTATAGCCTTTCTTCTGAACCATTGTCACCTGCTCCTGTTTTTGAGAAACAGAGACTGATTCCTTGAACACAACAAGCTCAGCACTACAAGACGCCTCCCCAAACTGGTTGGAGGCCTTACATGTGTACAGGCCACTGTCTTCCTGTTTGACTTTCTTAATATTGATGACACCAGATCCATCTCTGTTGGCTATAATGATACAGTTTCTACTGGGCTGGATCTGGAAAGCCCCTTTGAACCACTTCACATCAGGGAATGGATCACCACTGGCTTTGTAATTAAAAGAAACCTCTCCTCCCTCTGAGCACCTCGCAGGTTGGATCTGAACTGTGAATGTAGGGGGTTGACCTGTGATCTTAAACATCTTCTCAACCCATTTCTCTGCCTGGCTAACATCAGGCTTTTTCACCTCGAGATATGTGGTGCATGTTGTCTGGCCAAATCTGTTGGAGGCAGTGCAAGAGTACTCCCCCTCATACTCAGAGGTGACCCGGGTGATCACTAACGTGTACTCCTCCTTCTCCTCTATCAGTTTGTACACAGAGGAGCTCTTAATCACTCTTCCGTTGTGAGACCATTGAACGGTCGGCTTTGGAAGGCCAGACACCCTGACGGTAAACCTGGCTGTCTCCCCAGTGGTTACAGCTGCTGGGGCGAGCTGGCTGAGGAAAACTGGCTTTTCTTTTTTCTTCTCTAAAGTGGAAGAGTAGCGTTTGGACTCTGGCTTGAGTTCAAGTGTTTTTGTTTTCTGTGGTAACTGGACACCAGTGTAGTAGGTTTCCTCTTGTTCCTCCACAGTGGTGATGGTGGTGCTAGAACGTTCTGTCAGGAAATATTGAGCAAGACTGATAACAATGTCCACAACACAAAAGTTATCAGATTAACAGTGAACTGACAAAGGCAAATATTAAGGCTGTCCTTGACTCGAAATTCTTAGTCAACTAATAGTCATAGGATTTATTTCCAATCAATAAGTTGACTTAGAGCAGTATTCTCCCTCTCGAATTGAAAAACCTCTTGAAATCTGGTGTTTATTTAAAAAAAAAAAAATCAATATATATTTGTGAATACTGATTCAGAGGTTTCATTCTGCAGGCTTTACAATTGACAACCAGCTAATTCCTAAACTATATTACGAAGAAAAAGAAAAGACTAGTATAAAATCTGTTTAAAAAGACCCTAATTACCTATTAGTTGACCAGGTGATGAGGAGAGGACAGCACTATGTATATGACTTAAAATATGTAAGAAAGAGAGATGAAATGCTTTAGCAATAGAAACACTTGATGCAAGATTTTCCCCAAAAAGATCTTTCTTTGACCTTTTCTCTGCTAAAAAAAAAAGTTGGTTATATATCAGAATTTAATTCATTTGTTTTGCTTCTAACTTTAGAATTATTCATTATTATATTATATCATTATTATTATTATTATTATTATTATAAGTATCATAAAAGTTAAACAGAACATATAACTAAATTGTTATATATCAGTTTTTGTTGATTAACCTAATAGTGGATGCTCTTCATCTATAGCCCCAAAATATGTATTTTTTTTACTACTGTTGTGGGTTTGCCTACAACAGTTTGCAGGAAAAGGTCATTGTTTGGTTTTTCCAAAATCAGGTGATGTATTGGCACTCATAACAAAAAAAATATTAAGCCCTACACATAATAGGTAGTTTTTGACACCTGCATTTTGTCGGTAAATTTTACCATGGACCATGTGAACACGGAGATACACCCATGTAAGCTGATTTTTAAAAGAGCAAACTCTGACTCCAAGTTTAAATCTTTAAATATTTTTATTTATATAAACTCTGAGACAAACCAACATGACGTCTGTACAAATAAACCATAAATTTCAATCCCAATGCCAGATTTTTAATGTACTTATTTTACTGGTGAATACTACTCATACACTCCTAGGATTACACATATTTACAAGACATCAAAACTTGTATTTAAAATTTTAAAAAAGTTTCACAGTATTATCCATTTTTAAAATTTTACTGCTCTATTATGAATAACCAGCTTGCTTTAAAATACTAAAAATATCATTCACACTCAGAAAAAAACTTACACACAAATAAATCCCCCCCAAAATACTGCAACAAACTTTCAAATCACACAAGCAAAGAAAAATCAGTTCAAGTAAGCATTATGAAAATATATTCTTGACAGTTTCCAGATTGACTTTTGCTGAGATCATTTTTTATTTATTGATAAATAAAATTAATTACTGCTATTGTATCTGACTTATTTTTTATCATTCCAACACTGCAGTGATTTATCTGAAACTTTTTGCAGTTCCCAGGTGACATTACTTCCACAGTTTTGATTTTAATTCTTTTCTTTAGCAAGATATCAAAATTTGGCTTCTCATTTAATATTTATTCTTTCAAAATATTTCTTTTTACAACAGTTCTATGTGGCAGATAGTTATTAGTACTGAATTTCTGTTATTAAAAATTTTAGCTCACAATAACCACTGCTTTCTAGTCAAACAAAACTATGAAGGAATGTCACCATGCTGAACTGTAAAAACATAAATAACATTTTGAGTTTTGTCCTGATTTATTGATGCCATTCCTCACCCTGATAAGTATAGCTGGTACATGAATTATATTGAATTCTCATATTTCATCTCCTGTACTGAAAAATCTACCTATTTATTTTAGCTTTGTAGTTTCTCACAAACACTTATCACTAATTTCACAAAGAGAAATATCTAAAAATGTCAATGATATGTATTTCTGTGAGGGTTTTGTGTAAATGAGATGCTTTCGTCACACCAGCCCCGTCTCCTAGAAATTATGTTTATATTCAACTAATTAGAAACAGCAAATTAAACTTTGAGAGAAATGTAATGCCGAACAAATCAGGTTTTGTATTAACATAACGAGGAAATGTTGCTGATGAACGTACCAGGCAAGATGCAAAAATGTTCATACTTAACGTA
This sequence comes from Epinephelus awoara, assembly GCA_035609425.1. NCBI lineage: Eukaryota > Metazoa > Chordata > Actinopteri > Perciformes > Serranidae > Epinephelus > Epinephelus awoara. The sequence goes on along the minus strand of CM069307.1, from coordinate 34,330,081 downwards.
TCAGCAAAACAACTGACAACATATTTCTTTTGTTTTCCACCAAAATAGGCAATCTCGCCACACACTATCCACTCCTTTTTTTTTAACTACAGCATTCTTTTTTTATTTCTACCTTTTTCATTCATTCATTCATTCATATTCCGTAACCACTTATCCTGTTGGGATAAGGGAGCACGGGGGGGCTGGAGCCTATCCCAGCTGATATTGGGTGAGAGGCACACATAGAGACACACAACCATTCACACTCACATTCACACCTATGGACAATTTAGAGTCACCAATTAACCTGCATGTCTTTGGACTGTGGGAGGAAGCTGGAGCACCCGGAGGAAACCCACGCTGACACAGGAAGTAAATACCACACAGAAGGGTTTCCACACCTTGGGGTTCAAACCCTCTTTCTGTGAAGCCACAATGCTAACCACTGCACCCACCCCTTTTCATTAATGTTTAACCCAAATCATGATCTTTTCTTAACCTTAATCAAAGTTGCCCAAACCTAACCACAAACAAGAGTCAGGATGCGGGCCTAAAATTCTTATGTCACAGACCTACAATCTGTGTATCCACCATTAACCTGGAACACCTCCTGCGAATCCAGCGCGGTACATAAATGTTTTGTAATGTGATTACATCCTCAACATAATTATGAAAACAGTTTACAAATTTCCAAACATAATTTCTCTGAGACAGGGTTGTTCACACACACACCTAACACTCCTAGTTGTCGTTATCTTGTAAAGTGCAAACTGATGTGAACGGCACAATGTTAAAACAGACCGGTAACATTTTTCTTTGAGCTGCTTGACTTTAAACAGACTTTAAACAGACATTCCTTCATAACGTCATTACTGAATTTCAAATTCAAAGCAGCCCAGTTTTACAGTGTTACCAGATAACAAATGCAAACATAAACCCAGATTTTTTCCTACCAAAAAATTAAAACAACTCTTTACACAACTTACAATAAATAAAGAAAAAAAGCAGACTGAATTGTTGAGATTAATAGACCACTTTTTTTCCCATGTTTACATTTTTCATCACGGACACACTTTGACAAACATTTACACACATTTGTTTTTTATGACTACGAGCTGGTTGCCCAAAGATTTGTTAAACTTTTCTACTGTGTTCGGTCAGTCTTAGCTTTGTGCTCTGACTAGGGCTGCAATGGTATGAGATTTTAACGGTACAATAACTACATCAGAAAATACCATGGTATCCAGAATCTGTATTATGATCAGTCAGAATGACCTTTAAAGGAATGAAAACAGAAGGGTTATTGTTGGTTGAACAACATTTCATTACTAAAATTAAAACTTGAAACCACTTTGTGAAATGGAAGTCGGTGTAAAAAGTCTCCTCATAGAAAATAACTACAATAAAGAGGAGGTTCAACATCCAGTTGCATTTGTTTTTTCAATATTGTAGATAAGCAAATGGCAGTATGATAACTGTCAACTTTTATATCATGGTATACCCTGGAACCAGTATATCGCTGCAACCCTAGCTTTGACAAGTACTTCCAATGTTCTTGCATTTTGTAAACAGTGTTAAGCCAGCAAAGGGAAGAACACTAACACTAGAGGGCTCCTGAAATAATTTCTTCTTTCATTTCATCACTCATCATTCGTTTCTCAGAAAAGCAGCTTGTAGAGTTTTATTGGTCAGCCATGTTTTATTTCTAAATGTCTTAATCTTAGTACACAATGGAAACAACATTAAAGAATTAGAATCAAGAATTTGGCGGTAGGAGTGACCTCTACCTCACCCAATAGAGCCCTTTGCAGCAGCTTGGGTTCTTTTCCAACCTGCGGCCCTATGCCTTGTGTCATCCCCCCTTTCTTTCCCATAATTCCTGTCTGTCTTCAGCTGTACTGAGGAAAAAATCTGCCAAAAAACAAAATAAACAAAGAATTTGTTAATTTATCTTTGTGCAACCAGCGCTACACCCTTCAGCCTCTAAAACACCTTTAGCAGCGCAGCAGTTTCAATGCAACCAGCTGTGTTTTGGATTATGCACTTATATTCGCCAGCATCACTCTGGGTCACATTAGTTATAAGCAGATTGAAATGTCCTGCAGTTTTCTCCTGGATTATACACCTGCTGTCCGTGACACAGTCTCCATCTTTGTACCACTCGGCAGTTGGGTTTGGCTTGCCGCTAACCAGACACTGGAGGATAACTGGTGTCCCTACCGCCGCTGTAACATTGGTCAATGGGATGACACATTTAGGGGCCGTCTCAGTCACCTGGAACTGGAAGCTGCACATGTCAGAGGACTTCCCTTTGAACTCTATCTTGTCATCTTTTGCTGGTTCGGCAAAAACATCAAAGTTAACGCTGACGTATTTCTCTCCTTGTTCACTCATTTCATTGTCAGTCTTGGCCACCAGCCTGACTGCCCGCTGAGATTCATCTGCCTCCTGTTCAAACTCAAACTCAAGCTCAATTTCTGACACCTGTTCGCTGTCAAACGACGTGTTGCCAACCATCATATCAAACTTCTGTGGCTGGACTTTGGCACTTCCCAGAGACACAGCGGTCAACTCCCTGCCTCTGGTCTTTCCTGAGAAAGCTTTGGCATTTAACACCACCAGAGAAGCCCTGCACAGAGTCTCCCCGACAACGTTAATAGCCCTGCAGGTATATACTCCTGTATCCTGTGTTGTGACCTTACAGATCTTCAGGAAGTGGTTGTCTCCATCAGATGAGTGCAAGAATTTTTTGTTATTGTGAGGAATTTTTTTGTCACCTTTGAACCAGGAAATGACGGGAGATGGAATTCCCATCAGTGAGCACTCAAACATGACAGTGGTACCCTCTGGGGTTTCCATGTCACAGATGGGGTTGATAAATCTTGGAGGCATCTCGGTGACCTCAAAAGCTATTTTCAAATCATCATGCTCCTGGGTGACAAAGTCCACAGCGCCCTCCTCATAAATACTCGGTAACACATCCAAAGATATGATCATGCTTTTGTTGTCGGCTGTGTACTCAGGAATGGTGATGATCTTAACCTGTTTCTCAAATTCTTTTACCTCATTTTCATCCAATTCTACTTCAAGCAAAATCTCCTGAGGGGAGGGAGAACGAGATGAGTCGTCTTCCTCCACATCAAACTCCATCACATGCTGATGGGTGACAGCAGGTGGAGCAGGCATGAACTTTACTTCCTGCGATACAACTACCACTAAAGCAACACTTCTAGCCTCCCCGACATAGTTCACAGCCTCGCAGATATACTCCCCCTGGTCAGCTTTCGTGACATTGTGAATTGTTAGTGAGATGCTGTCGGCATCTCTCTCCATTTTTACTCTGTCATCTGCTACCAATTGGGTTTTATTGCAAAACCACTTCACCTCAGGGGAAGGTAGGCCAAACACCTCAGCGTAAAATGTTAGCGAGTCATTTTCAAACACTCTTTTCTTAATGAGAGGTTTGAGGAAGGCAGGAGGGATTCCCTGCACTTTTTCCTGAAGGGTTGATAGGCCTAAAGACCCCATTCCCTTGGTGAGGTATCTACTCTCGTCAAGGCTTATTGCGGGCGGCGTTGTTTCAATGCCCTCATCAGCAGGAGATGTCAGGAACTGAACTGGTGAAAAAAACCTCTCACTGGAGTCTCCTGTTGAGGGTCGCTTATGTTCTAGAGGAGAGAAGGGGAATTCCTGAGGGGTCATAAATCCACCAGGTGTATCGGAACTTGGGGTTTGGAAGGTTGTGTGAGACTTGGGAGTGTGGAAGGACTCTGCAATTGGCTGAGAGACCTCAGTGGATGAGCCCGGGGTGTAGAACCTCTCGGCTACCTCAGCTATCTCTTCACTAACAGTGCTGCCAATCTCTATGGACATCTCAGACTCAGGGGACAGTGGTCTTCCCCAGTCTGTTGGAGGGTTGTAGTAGTCATACACAGCGCCAAAAGTGACCTCCTCTTCCTCCATAGAACCAGCTGCTGCCGCTGCTCCCCCAGCTTCAGCTACTGAAGCCTTGTCAAAACTATCTCTTTCATGTAAAGATGCAATCCGGCGTCGAGGTTCCTCAGGAGCAGCAGCAGCAGCAGTAGCAGCATCCTCAGGAAGACCAAGTGGTTCAACTCTGCTGTCTATTTTAGTCTTAACAATAAGTGGTTCAGTTTCTGGCTCCATGTGGACATCAATCGTCTCATCTTTACCTTTGATTTGTGTATGAGGCTCAACCACATCACCAGCCATTTCCTCAGCTACCTCCGTCACATCGGCCTGGGACTCTGGCATACTAAGGAAGACACCACTGTCCATAGACGGCTCTGGAATTGAAATCAGCTCCCCACCTTCAAGCACCATACTGACACCTTCAGCCTCGCTGGGAATACAGGAAGACCCGGCAGTTGGACTTGGTCTTTCAGGTTTGAGAGATTCAGAAATTCTTTTAGGTTTAACGACTTCTTCGGCTGGAGCTGAGGTTCTGACAGTGCGTTTTACTGCAGGGACTCTTTCCGACTGGAAAGGGATAAAGCTGCTAGTTCTGTCAAAAGTACGCAAAGTGTCTTCCTTCACCATCTCCACTTCACATGTCTCCATTGGTTCAGGAGCTTGAGCAAGTTTCTGTGCCTTAGGCCTGACGAGGTCTGGAGACTCCTGTACTTCCTCTACAAACTGCTTGACTATACCATGACTTTCTGCTAAAACTGCTCCCTCTTCAACATCACCAGATATCACTGAGATCTCACTGTCTTCCTCCAGAGAGGAGGTGGGCTGGGAAGTCTTGGAAGGGACAGGTTTGGGTGCTACAGGAGTTTCAGGGGAAAGTGGCTTTCCTGAAACAGGAATAGTTTGAGTTAAACCTGGTTCTGCTCCAGCTGGAACAGCTTTGGGAGAACCTGGATTTCCTGTCATAGTAGTAACAATTCTATCACCACCTTCTGCATGCAGGATTTCAGGTTTGATTCCTTGTTCCTGCTGATCGAAGGAAATAGCCACCGCAGGTATGTACTCCTCAGGAAAAAGTGCTTCTTTTCTCTGCTCCTCGGGAGAAGGGGGCGTCCGTAATGCAACTGGTGAGTCTGACTCAAAAGCTTGTTTAATCTGAGAAACTTTAATCACGGCAGCAGAACCTGTAAGACCACAGCCAGATACAGTCGGAGGCTCTCTCGAGACACCAGGTCTGGATTTTGGGGCTTTGGTCAGCTCTAACGGAGCTTTTGAACTTACAAAAGCACTGTCCTCAGTGTGAGAGATGGCAGCTTTGTGGATTGCCATAGGTTTCTTGACATCCTCAGTTAAGCCAACAGGAGACTTCCTCACTATCTCAGACGGAGTAAAACCGCCACCCTCTGAAAACTGCACAGGTTCTGCGACTTGAAGCGACACATCGGAGATGCTTGTAACCTCTCCCATCTTATTTCTAGCAACACATTTGTACACTCCAGCATCAGTGTATGTAAAACTGTTGATATACAGCCTGTACACTTTATCATCTACCTCACCCCTGTACTTTCCTGCCTTGATTTCAAGGCAAACGTCATCACAATACCATGAGACCTCTGGGGTGGGTTCACCTGTGATTACACACTCTAACACAGCAGTGCTGCCCTCGGAACAGGCGATATTCTCTAATTCACTGATCACTTGGGGAGCTTCACCAGCCACATCAAAGGAGAAAGTAAATTTGTGTTTGACGGTCTGAGAGGCTCCCTCATCGCTTGGCACTTCTGAAGTTTCCTCCATAAAAGCCTGAGGTTTGTCCTCACTGATTTCCTCTCTCATCTCAGGGAGAGGAGTAGCAGCTGTAATTCTGATTTCTACTGGTGAGGAGTTAAATGATTCATCTGAGCAGCCACGTCTGCGGATCACCGCCTGAGGCACCTGTAACGTTGCCTTTCCTGCAGCCATGTAGGTCTTAAGTTCCTCTTCTATGCCGCTGTCCTGGGTGTCTTCACCCTTTTCTCGCTCCTCTGAAACAACCACCTTCTGTGCAGCCCCTGACTTTCTCACCACCTTTTTGTCAGAGATCTCTAGAGTGCCACTGCAGATGGATTTGCCACGTTTATTGGTTATGACGCAGTCATATGTCCCCTCATGGTCTGTTGTTGGATAGAAGACAGTGAGCTTTGATTTGTTAGATTTGGTCATGATATCGTAGTCAGGGTTGTGGGCTAACGGGTGGCCATCTTTGAGCCAGGTGACCGCAGGCAGAGGGTCACCCTGGAATTGGCAGGTAAACTCTGACATCTCACCAACTTTTACTTTGAGTGAAGATATTTCTTTCACAAAAACTGGACGGGACCCTTCGGCACTTGTATCACCTTCTTCCATCCTCTTTGACTCTGGAGTTTGGTACACTCCCTCTAAAGCGGACTCCTCTTGGACTCTCTCTCCTCTTCTCTCCTCCTTCTTTATAGGTCTGAGTTCAAGGCTTTCTGCACTCATTTCACCACTCTTTTTTGACCTTACTGACTCTCTGTTTCTTTCTTCTCTCCTGACACCTGCAAAATCCTTTTGTTGTCTCCATTCACTGCTTTCTCTGGTAGTTCCCATCTCCTTCCTCATTCCTCTCTCCTCTCTTACCTCCGACTGGAAGCGTTGGTTGCTGGATTTATCTACAGTCACTGGATATTCCTCCCTGCTCTGTTTTCTCTCTGCCTCCCTTCCCACATCCTCCTGTGGACCACGTAATGGGGAGCGTCTTCTGACTGAGGGAAACACTCCAGAAGGCTTAAGAGGGCTCTCATCCTGCCCAGAGGCAAGTCCATACCCTTCAAAAGGTACATTACTAAGTTGGGTGGGAGAGTATCTCCGAACTGGTGAGACTTCTGAACCTGTTCTGTCCTTTACAGGAATAGGTTTAAAATCGTAAGAACTATCAGTAGGTACACCAACATGGTGTGGTAGACCAGCATGTGTTAGAGAATGCCTTGTTACAGAAGAAGACTCACTATGTGGAGGTGGCTCGTACCCAGCTGCATGTGGAAGAGGTGACGGTTTTTTTGTTGGTAAGTCTCCACCAACAAGAGATGTTTGTGGAGGTGGAAGGTCACTCGGGTGGGTGTCATGAGAAATGCCTCCATGATGGGGTCCGCTGTCAGATGGTAGGACACAAGACTCAAACAGCAACCCAGAACCAGGTTGTTTGCCTTGGTTGTCCAAAGCCCACTCAGACTCCAGTTCAGCTACTTCCTCTTGTTCAACAACATCTTGTTGCCATTTCAGGATGCGCTGAGCCAGTGCTTCCTCCTCGCTTACGAAGTACTCACTGTCTCTCTGCAACCTGGTCTCACGGCCCTCAGTTTGCAGCTCACCAGCAGGTGGCCACTGCAAGCTATCACCCTGCTGATCTTGGAAACCAGCAGGAACTGACTCGCTCAAAAGGAACTTCTCTTTAGCATTTTTTCCCAGGGAAGTCTTGCTGCTGTGGACCACTTCAGGTTGCGATTCTGCAGAAGACGCCCCTGCAACATTTCTTCCAACCTCAGAAATTCTCTCTGCCTGGATCTTTGAGTAACCCTCTACCCAATCAGACTCTGGCTTCACAGCCTGGTCTTGTTCCAGCTGAACATTCTGTTGCCATTCCATTATCCGCTGAGTCAAGGCTTCCTCTTCACTGGCAAACTTCTCACTTTCATTCTTAAGCTCAGAGATATTTTCCCTTGACAGCTGGAGCTGACGCTCCTCTTTTGTCTTCTCAAACAACATCTTCTCTCCTCTGGCTTTTGTTCTAGGCGATGACTCAGCCTCCACATCTGCTGCTCTAGTTTGTAGTCTGGGTGATTTTTGTGCCAGCATTACTGACGCATCAGTTTCCAATGCCCTTTCTCTGCTTTTCATTCTGGGTTTAGGCAAGAGGGCAGACGTTTCTTCCTGTTCTTCTCTACCTTTTACTTTAGGTGACTTTTGCATTGACATGGTAGCATGGTCTACACCTGTACTTTTCTTCAGCGCCTTGTGCTGGGTGTAAATGTGCTCCTCAGGCTCTACATACCGGGTTTCTGTCGGCATTGGCAAATCAGTTTCAGGGTGGGATTCTTCCTCTTCTGACATTCGCATACCTTGCTGCCATTTCCTGATCCGCAGGGCCAGGAGTTTTTCCTCACACTGCATCCGTTCTTCTTCTAGGCTCTTCTCATACTGAGCCCTCAAGGACTCCCCTTCATGCTCCTCTCCATATTGCTCAACTCTTTCTGGTGTTACACCTTCACTAAGGAATCTCTCTTTGGTAGATGTTTCTTGCCTTAACCTGGGTGACTCTCTGAGTCTGTCCTCTGCCCTGGCTTTTGTTCTTGGCAAAAACTCCACCTCCACCTCAGCAGCTCTGGCTTTTACTCTTTGTGTCGGCATGGGTGGTGCCCCAACTTCCATTTCTTCTGCTCTGGCATGTATTGTAGCTGGTTGTGTGTGCAAGGAGGCAGATGTTTCTACTACTCCTCCAGCTTTAATTTTAGTCAACCTGGGTGCTGACACAGTTGAAGCTTTAGGATCTACCAAACTTGCTATCATGCTGGGTGATTCATGAAAATCAGAGGGCATGGCCTCAGTTTCTACAGCTGCTCTTTTCTCCATCACCTCCTGCTGTGGGTAAATTTGCTCCATGTACCGCATCTCTGCAGGCATGGGCAGATCAGCTTCAGGGTGAAATGTCTCCTCCTCTGACATCCTACTCTCTTGCTGCCATTTCCTGGTCTGCAGGGCCAGGAGTTTTTCCTCACACTGGATCCGTTCTTGTTCAAGGCTCTTCTCATACTGAGCCCTCAAAGATTCCCCTCCACGCTCCTCTCCATATTGCTCAACTCTTTCTGGTATTACAGCTTCACTGAGGAACCTCTCTTTGGAAGATATGGGTTGCCTAAACCTGGGTGACTCTCTTAGTCTGTCCTCTGCGATGGTTTTTGTTCTTGGCGTCAATTCTGCCTCCACTTCTGCAGCTCTGGATTTTATTCTGGGGGATTTTTGTATGGACATGAGTGGTGCCCCAACTTTCATTTCTTCTGATTTGGCCTCCATTGTGGTTGACTTTGTGAGCACAGAGATGGATGTGTCCAATTCTTCTTCTCTGGCTTTTACTTTAGCTGGTCTGGGTGCTGACACAGTTGCAGCTTCAGGATCTACCAAACTTGCCGTCATCCTGAGTGATTTATGGAAAGAGGAGGGCATGGCCTCAGTTTCTACAGCTGCTCTTTTCTCCATCACCTCCTGCTGAGGGTAAATGTGCCCTGCGGGCTCCATGTACTGCATCTCTGCTGGCATGGGCAGATCAGTTTCAGGATGAAATGTCTCCTCTTCTGACATCCTACTACCTTGTTGCCATTTCCTGATCCGCAAGGCCAGCAGTTTTTCCTCACACTGCATCCGTTCTTCTTCGAGGCTCTTCTCATACTGAGCCCTCAAAGACTCCCCTGCACGCTCCTCTCCATATGGATCAACAGTTTCTGTTGTTGCTATGTCATCTGGTCTTACTGCATCGCTCAGGAACTTCTCCCTGATAGATGCGACTGGCTTAGCCCTGGGTGACTCCAGAAGTGATTTCTTCCCTTGAGCAGGCAAAGTTCCGACAGATTCCCTGCTTTCAGTGTAAGTTGTAGTTTCAGGGTATGCTAATGATTTAGAGTATGGTACTTCAGGGTGACGTAGCTCAACCTCAACATTTGTAGCCTCCACCTTTTGACCAGCAACCGCACTGTGACGTTCACTTACCATTTGCTTGAATCTACCATCTGCCTGAGATTCAACATAGCTCTCAACTTGTTTATCCTCAACTGTCTCTGAATATGTTTGACTTGGTTTCCTTTCTGTGTCTGGCATCAGTGTATCAACCAACTCACCTCTCATGATCTGAATGGCCCTGGTTCTGGACTGAGGCTCAAATGAATGCCTCATATGAAGCTGAGAGGGCTCCCTGTGCTGTGAGCTTTTACCTTGAGACTCCCTGTGACTCTCCCCCAAATCGAAGGGTCGATTGAAATGCTGAACATCAGGTAGTGAGGCAGGCTTGACCCTGAGCCTCTCTACATAATCTGCATAGCTCGACTCGCTGGCAACTGACTCTGACTCAAACTCAGAGGAGGACATGGTAGAGATAGAAAACCTCTTCCTCTGTTTGACAGCTTTTTGGAGTGTGGTAAGTTTTGTCCTTACCTCGTTGTGAAGGCTTTCAGTGTCACTGAACCTCTCGCTGTATCTGTCACTGCACCTGTCGCTAAACTTGTCACTGAACCTGCCGCCGGTGCGCCGGTCACAGTAGATATCACTGTATCTGTCGTTAAAGCGCTCAGACCTGTCAAACATGGGAGGTGGAGATGGAGCGCGCTCAGAGGCAGTCTCCAAACGTTTGGACTCTTTCTCTGTCTCTTTCTCTTTTGCACGGGACCCAGACCTGAAGTACACAGTACGCACCAGAGAGGTCTTTGATCGAGATCTTCCCTGATGGACTTTGGACATCTTGTCGAACGGAGAACCTACGCACCTGAGCTCGACCCTAATCTTCCTTTCTCTCCTCTGCTCTGCCATGGTGTCTACACTTTCATGGGCTTTGGCAGAGCGTCTAACAAAGCCCAAGTAGTTAGCAGACTGCTCTTCCCTCAGTGACACCAACAGTGATGCTGTGGACTCGGCAGAACCCTCCGTGTTTATCGCCATTACCTTATAACTGCCCGAGTCCTTCTCTTTGATACTATCAATAACCAGACTGGTAGTGTGCATGTGTATTCTGCTGTCAGTACAGATCCTTTTTCTACGCTCTTTAGGAATAGATTTATTGTTATGAAACCAAAGGATAGTTGGTGAAGGACATGCAACCAATTTACACTTCAACTCCACAGGCTCTCCTTCCAGGACTGACTGGAACTTGAGCTTCTTGGTGAACGAAGGTTTGATGTTCTCCGTCCACGAGCTGATGGAAGAAGTCCTGCTGGAGCAGCGATTGGCCGACACCAGGCCGTGATCTGGGAAGTCCTCAGTGTCAGAGAAGGCTCCTCTCAGCTGTCGAGTGGCGGTGAGTTCGGTGCTGATGTGCGGCGTTCCTTCTTTGCTTTCGTGACAAAACAGCTCTGCAAACAGAAGCAGACAACTGTCAAAACAACACAGCCTCCAGGGATAAATAGAGAGAAAAGGATTTGAATGAATAATTAATGGAAATATTAAATGCATGCAGGGAGTCACAATGCCATAAGAAATAATTTCACTCACCATATTTGTTCGAATAAACGCAAGACTTGATTCTTTTTATTAGAAACCTGCAGGAAGTTTTGATCCTTCGTCTGTGGAAATTTCTTCAAAACATAAATTATTTTATTATCATTAAAAAAGCATAATGTTTCCAGGATGGGCTGCTAACATTCACTTGGTTTTTTTTTGATAATTGCTTTGGCTTTATACTAGAATATTCCTTACCTGACTTGCAGACAGGAGAATAAACGCCCTTTCTAATCCTTAAACTTAAGAGGAAATAAATGATGCACAAGTATCAATGAGAGGCAAAGCTCTCAAAAACATATCTTGTATTCCAAAGCTTAAGCAAATGAAGCCGTAAAATTGGGTGAGAAGGCGTTTATTCGAACTAATATAGTTTACTGGTGTTATTTAGTGCAAACCACAGGAGTCACATCCCACTATCTGCAAGCCAGGCTAAGAAATATTTTGCAGGAGGAAGGTGTCAGTTCCGGATGCAGTGAACTTCCATATCTTTTAAAGGGCATTTCAAATCTGGAAGCTTTAAAAGATACGAATCCTGCGCCTTTTCTGGGAAAAGATCAGAAGAACCTTCATGCCAAAACATAAATGAACTTTTGGATGCAAACCGCAAGTGTCAAAAACTGGTACAAGCAAGTTCTATCAGTGCTCGTCTGGGGGGAACCATGGAATATTATCAGAGGAAGAGCAGGTAGAATAATAGGACCACAGGAATTTTATATCAAGACAGATAAAGATGAACATGCTGCTGTGGAAATTCAAACATCATTGAAAGGGACAGTTCACCATGATGACATATTTTTAAATTCTAAAAGCAGTCTGTGGACGCAGGTCAACTATAATCCAAATAATCCATAAATCATGCACCCACACGTCTGTTTTGATTCTTCATTTTCTCAACAGCTTCTCCACTTAAAATCCACCTTCATTGAGTCGAAGCTTGGATCAGAGTTTACTGCTGACAGACTACTTACGAAGTCAAGCATGAATCAAGTAAAACAGATGGCTGGTGAAACTGTCCCTTTTCCACTTTGCAAATTTCTCATGTGTGACAATAATCTGGTGTGTTTGATGGGTGATGGTCAGAAATCTGACATGATTTTACCTTTGACTTCTTCCTCAATCTTGGCTTCGATATGCTCTCTTACGTGAGTCACAGGTACTGTGAAGGAAAGAGATGACATTAATTCACTGAGTGCACGGTTTGCATGCAGGTTTGATCCAGTGAGGGTCTTCAACTCCTTTCCAATTAACACAGTCATTCCCGTGAACAGAACGGATTAACACCTCAGTGTTTCTGGACACAAATCTATTCACCTTTTGTGTTTGGGCTCCATCTAGTGTTGGGCTTGTCACTCTAAAAATGTAATACATTGCTTCTTACTCATTTCAAAAGTAACAAAATTACTTTACTTATTATCCAGCACAACGATAACTAAAATGTGTCCGCTGTTGTGATTGTTATATTTCAAGTAAGTAGTGATGTGATAACAAAAGTAACATTGTGAAGAGTTATGAGGTTTTAGAGTAACTATAATATTATTCCTGAAATTTATTGGTAATTAGTTACACTACTCGTTACAGGAAAAACTAACAGGATTACTGTAACGCGTTATTGCCTGACACTGGCTCCATCAAATGAAATTTTCTTGCTCATGTAACAATAAAGCTGCAGTTCTTTTAAAGCCATACCTTTTAATTGCCTAAAACTGGTTTGTACTACAGGTTTTTTAGTCCTTCAATGCGACGAGCTGATTGACCAAAATGGCCGGAGCCAAATGCACAAAAAAAATAGATTTAAGTCCCAGAGATCTGTGACTCATACTGCACTTTAATCAGCATTTTTTGAGAAAATAGACTTTGAAGTGAGAAATCAAACAACACAAACATCTGTAAGAAACAAGGTGAAACACGGCAACAAAAGAAGAATCAGACATTAACAAAGGAATCAAACAAATAAGGAGTTTCCTGTAGGACGGAGGTTACACAAGTGAGTTTCATGCATGTTCCACAGTTTTCCTCTGAGGGAGAGGAGAGGAGGGTGAAGGAGGGTGGAGAGGTGAGTTTGATCCTGTGGGGAGTGGTAACAAAGGCAGAGCAGAGACAAGAGGTCATAATCCAAGGCTTTCAAGCAAACGGGTGCATCTTTCTGGAACTGTGAGGTTAGTCAAGTCTGAAGGAGGGATGTCCCGACATATACGGAAGCAATGTTGCAATTTTTTTTTAACATATTTATCCACCAGAGCAACTGCAATTTACACAAGATACCGAGGCGCTACGAAGGACATTCTGTTATAGTTTGCGTATGAATTCTTGAATCATGGCCAAAAATATGCTTTATGAGGTCACAGTGACATTGACCTTGACTTTCTACTACCAACCTTTGGGTCCAAGTGGACATTTGTGCCAAATTTGAAGAGATTCCCTCGAGGTATTCATGGTGTCACTAAAGGTCACCAAAGTCTAGTCAGTTCATCCTTGACTTAAAGTGGACATTTGTGCCTCATGGTGTTCTTGAGATAGCGTGTTCACAAGAATAAGAGAGAAAGGATCACTGTGACCTTGACCTTTGAAAATAAAAAATCCCTCAAGGTGTTCTTGAGATATCATGTTTACGAGAATGAGACAGAAGAAGTGACCTTGACGTTTTACCACCAAAATCGAATCAGTTCATGCTAGACTTAAAGGGGACATTTCTGCCAAATTAAAAAAAAATCCCTCAAGGTGTTCTTGAGATATGCGTTACAAGAATGAGAAAGAAGAGGTCACAGTGACCTTTGACCACCAAAATTGAATCAGTTAACTGTTGAGAAGTGGAATGTTTGTGCCAAATTTGAAGAAATTCCCTCGAGATGTTCTTGATATAGTGTGTTCACGTGAATGGGACAGACGGACGGATGGACGGACGGAAAACCCGAAATCATGATGCCTTTGGCCACAGCAATCACCAGTGCTGAGGCTAATTGTGCAATGTGGTTCGGGACATCCCTGAAGTGATTTGTGTGGAAACAATAAGAAGGAATTCAAAGAGGGTGAATTAATCTTGCAGAAAGAAAAACAGGTTTATTTCAGAATCTGGCTGCAGCCGACGGATCCAGGGGTTACCTTCTTCTTCTCTGGTTACGGTGAGGGTGGCCGAGCATGCGGCCTCTCCAGCGTTATTGGCAGCCCTGCAGGTGTACTGCCCTGCGTGCTCAGAGAAAGCATCGACTACGATGAGCATGGCGGTGTTGGTCACCTCATCGAAGTGAAACACCACGTTCTTGGTAGGCTGAACCGGTTGCCGGTTGTGGAACCAGCTTATCTCTGGCTTCGGCATGCCGGACACACATGCATGAAAGCGTGCCACCTCGCCGTGTGGCACCGTGCAGCTTGTGATTGGCTGGATGAAAACTGGCTTTTGGCCAATGGAAGGTTTCTTTATACTGGTGAGGCTGGTGGAGACATGCCACTGAGACTCAGCACGACTGTCCATGGTTTGTGTTTCCCCTGAAAGGAAGCATGGTCAGTGATGTCATGAGCTTTGTTTTAAATCTAAATCCATCCCAGTCAGCATAGTTTGGGTGGCCTGAAACTGTCCTCATGAGAAACATTTCACCATCAATTGTTTATTCAATTGTAATTTGTTTATTTCTTATTTTTTTACTTTTTCTGCCTCTTTGGTTGTGTGGATAATGGCTTCTCTCTGAAGCAAAGGAGGAAACAGAGTGACTTTAACCCTGTTTCCAACAAGCAGTACAATATGTTTCAGTTCAGTTCTCCATGTTTTTTTTCTGTTTCCACTGTGAAAAGTTGTGGATGGTACCAATAGAACCGTTCCGTACCGTCCCCATGTTTGGTCCCCCCTCTGTTGGGGTACCTAGCACACAGGTACTAAAAGGTGGAGCTGTGAACTTAAATATCCCATGGAGAGAGACTCTCACTGCGGCCTGTTCTATTTTGTTCTGAAAATGTCAGCTTGCAGCCTCGTTCTGTGGACGACAAACGAAGTGCAGACTGATTCTGGATGGAGCAGTGAGTGAAGACAACCCTGCTCACATTTAAGAGTACTGTTTGCGGTGGAAACGTTAGGGTCTAGGTACGATGTCTGAAGGGTTACTTTTGGTTCCAAAGGTACCATACCAAAAGCGTGTGGTGGAAAGGGGGCTTAAGTTTCGAAACCTACTCCTGATTTTGTGGTTTAGTTGTGAGAACTTTTCATCAAAACCAAATTTGGCTTCTTTTAACCTTCAAACCACTGAACCGGTGCTCACTGGGACGTGTTTGTAAGTTTCAGTGAAGAAAAGAAGAACAGCGCCGTGATCTGGCGTCACACTGCACCGAAACAAAACATCTTATCAAGGGAAAAACCACAGTCAGGATATTTAATCAGTTTGTGTTTCCCTGACATTCTCATATTAACATCGTACAGCTGAGCGTGGACAGAAACATCTGTGTCACCCATCTGTATTTAACACTATGACAGGCATCAGCGTGGAGCTCACAGCAGTCAGGGACGCTGCTCATATGTATGTTTAACAAGATCGTTACTGATTTCTGAATGATGATTTTGCATCAGTGTGATAAGGTTATTCGGGTCATATTAAATATAAACAGCTTCCAAACCTCTGAGGAAATGTTACGATATATGATACTGAAATATGAAATGAAAAATAAAGACACAAACAAATTTCTGTTGAGATAATCTGTTTGTTGAATCCTAATTTCAGAGTAACAGTCTTAAAAGACAGGATATGAGCACTGTCTTTTATCTCCAGGTAACAACAGTTTAGTCCACTAGAGATAAAAATGTTTGGTACCATAGCTGCTGCTCGCTCCTGTTATTTACTTTTACAGTGACTCTTTTTGAGGGTTTGTTGGTGACAAACTTACCGTCAATTGAGAGAGTGGCAGAGCAGGACACCTGTCCAGCGTTGTTCGTGGCCACGCAGGTGTACTCGCCCTCGTCCTCGGGGTAAACCCTGGAGATCTCCAGCTGACAGCTGTCGTCAAACTGAGACATCCTGAAGAAGACCGACTGCTTGATCTCCTTCTCTCCGTGGTACCACCTGATATTCACATCTGGACAGACGATAGGGGACAAAAGCGTTTGTGTGGTGGCAGGCTGAGCTTCATGATGAACGCTGTGATGGCGTCCAATATTCAATATAGTCCAGTATTCTCTGTTTATCGGACACAAAACTCGGAGCTGAAACTCAGTGTGAAGCTCAGTAAAGACGAGGATGGGATGGCTGTTCTCTAATAGAAACACCAAACACACACTGCTGTTTAAAACTACAGAAATACTGACTTCACCTGCATGAGGTTAGAGTTTAGTTTCCTTACCGTCTCCGCGGACTCTGCACTGGAAGCGAGCTGGTTGTCCCTCACGGGTGGAGGTGCTGGTGATGGGTGAGATGACGACAGGAGGTGCGACAGGTGCAGCTGAGTCTGGAGACACCACCTCAGACACTGCAACACACACACACACACACACAGCTGTATTTACCCAAATGCTGGTATTCATGTTGGTCTTTGTTCAACTAACGACTCGTCTTACCTTCCACGTTGAGCGATGCGGTACTTGTGGCGGTGCCGTAGTCATTCTTGGCTTCGCAGTTGTAGACGGCGGCATCCTCAGGGAACACTTCGATCAGCAGCAGCGAGTGCTCGTTACCGTCGTGGAGGAACTTGCACTTGAAGCCAGGGGACAGAGCCTGGGAGTTTTTGTACCAGAAGACCTGAGGCTGGGGAACGCCGCTCACCTCCACCGAGAAGCGAGCAGGTTTACCAGCCTCCACCGACTGGGGCTCCATGTGGCGGAGGATCTGAGGAGGCTCCGGGACTGAACCAGACAGGAAGTAAAACTTTTCGTGAGCAAAGACACAAGAGAACATTTATCACAAGTTTCAAGGTTGTTGATTTTATTATCAAAGTCGGAGATTGTAAGTGGACGTTTGTGCCAAATTTAAACAAAAAACATTCCCTTACAGTGTTCTTGAGATATAGCATTTACAAGAATGAGGCAGAAGAGGTCACAGTGACCTTGACCTTTGACCACCAAAATCTGATCAGTTCATCCTCGAGTCCCAAAGAATGTTTTTGTCAAATCTGAAGAACCCTCAACATATTCTTAAGATATCATGATCACAAGAATGAGACAGATGCAAGTTCACAGTAATCTTGACCTTTAACCACCAAAATCTAATCACTTCATCCTTGACTTAAAGTGGATGTTGACTTTAAAAAAAAAACATTCCCCCAAGGGAACCAACCTTGAGTTAATGTGGACTTTTGTGACACCTTTAAAAAATACCATTCCCTCAACGTGTTTATGAGAATGAGACAGAAGAGGTCACAGTGACAGTAGCGCCTCTGGACAGGGCAAAAAAAAAAATGTCAACAGAGAAAGAATCAGAATCGACACTGACAACTAATTTTGTTGTTTTAAGATGTAAATGTTAAAAATAGGCATCAAAGAAAATGAAAGAGTTGACGTGACATGCTGCACTGACTGAAACAGAAGAAACATCAGAATAAACCTTTAATCATCATTACTATGATCGGCGTGCGGAGACAAACTCACGGTTGACTCGGAGGTGCATGGTGCTCCTGTTCTTGCCGGCGATGAAGGTGTACTCGCCAGCGTCGCTCCTGTAGGTCTCAGAGATGTTGAGGCGGTGTATCTTCCTGATGGTCACGTAGTTGAACCTCTCCTCCATAGAGAACTGGATCTCCACCCCGTTCCTCAGCCAGCGACCCTCGACGTCGTCCTCGTTCACCTCGAACTCAAAGGTTGCTCGGTGTCTCTCCAGAACCTGCAAGAGACGACACGTGTCATCAGATAAATCAGAAATGAACATATGAAGATTATTGTTATTTAAAGGAGGAGTTCAACACTTTGAAAACACATCTCTTTTCTTTGTAAACTGAATCTGACAATGATCACATGACAGGAAGTAGCTACTTTCGGTTTGTCATTTTAAAACCTTTCACAGTTTATGAGATCATTTTGGTTTAAATAAGCGTCCACCTCACCGTGATTTCCCGCTCTGCAGGTTCGGAGATGCGAATGTCGCGGCCCTCCACGATCAGCTGAGCCTTGGAGATGCTTGATCCGGCAACCACCGAATACTCTCCGGCATCAGACATACGAACCGTCTGAACCATCAGACGATGAACAAACTTCTCTGCTGTCACAATGTACCTGAACACAACACAACGATACCACAACTCTCAGCTCGTATTCGACCTTTAAACACCCTTCTGCTGATCAAACTGTTATAACAGAATGATATATGGTTAATAAACTCAGAGTCGTACCTCTCCTCAGACATGTCCAGCTCCTGACCATTCTTCATCCACATCACCTGAATGTTCGGCTCAGAAACCTCACACTCAAAAATCGCCTTCTTCTTCTCTGTGATCTTAATGTCCTTGATTTTCTTGGTGAATTCAATCACACGGGCTGATACGACAAAATAAACAGGTATATGAATTTGCAGTTTGAAGATTTTTCCTACAAACTATGTTGAATCAACTAAATATCTTTGGTTCAACAACCTTTAACTAACACAGAAAGCATCCCATTACCTTCAACGAACAGGTTGGCGGCGGTGGCGGCAGACCCAGCCACGAACTGGTACTCTCCTCCGTCCCCGAAGTGAACATTCCGAATGGAAAGGGAGTGCGTGAGCTGCCGGCTGCGGACCTGACATCTGTCCGACGACTTCACTTCCACGCCGTTTTTCAGCCACTTGTAGGTGATGCCCTCGTAGTTGACGGTGACCTCGAAGGTGATGGTGTCTCGCTCCTGAGCGTTAAGGTCCTTCAGCATGGACGTGATCAGCACGGCTACAGAGGAGACGACAGTATGGGTTAAAATATACAACAAACATATTTAGTCAACGGCTTTTAGAGACACAAAGACAGACGACAACTACAAACTACGAAAATATTAATAATAATAGTAATATAAATAGTTTTGTTAGTAACTCTTCAATTTAGATTAATAAAGCTTTAGAGGATTCTGGTTTTACTCTTTGTATTTTATTAAAAAAAAAAAATCTAGTTTAAAGTGGAAGAGGTCCAATCCAACAATCCACTCTATCTCAGCTACATTATACTCTTACTCTCGTTAACTATGTTTTTTAACTTTATTGTTACTGACACACCTTAACAGGCAATTAACATTACAAAATAAAACCTTGAGTTCGGGCTTCGCTAGACACATGCACATACAGATGAAATACAGCTCAGGCATCAGACAAAACTGTTGGCATTGTACGTTTCTACAAACCTTCTGAACATTACATTTGTTTCATATGCATCATATCAACGTTTCTAAAGTGACCTAGTAAATGAGCTGACTTTGTCACCAGGAGGTGGAGGGGATGGTAATGGTGTGTCACCTCGAAGCGACGCCTACCGAGCTACAGACCATTGTTCAACACCAATACACAACAAAACCAGTCATTCTGGGAGTCGTGGCTTTGACTCCAGCAGCTGTTTAGGTACCAAACGAGGATGTTTTTTTAGTGACCCGCTGCCGTGTTTTCACCAAGGATAACGTTACAAGAAGTGATAATTTTCTGTCGACATGTCGCTGCCCTTCTTTTCAGTATAGTGCCACAAAAAGTAGCTGGTTTTTACAAAGATGTTGCTGCAATCCTGCCAGGATGAGCCATGAAAAGAAGATCTTTTTTAGCGAGGCGCTGCTGCACTTCCTGCCGTAGTGCCAAAAAACACGGTTGTTTTGTTGCGAGGCATTTCTGCATTTCCTGCCAGGATGTGCCATGTTTGCTTTGTTTTTTACAGAGATGTAGCTGCGTTTCCTGATAGTGTAATGCCACAGAAAGTGGTTGTTTTATAGAGACATCGCTGCGTTTCCTGCCGGTTTAGTGCCACAAGAAGAGGTTGTGTTTTTACAGAAATGTAGCTGCGCTTCATACCAGCATAGTAACACAAAAGTAGCTGTTTTATAAAGAGACATCTCTGTACTGCATAGTGCCAAGAAAATTCTGTGTTTTCCTGCCGATAGAGTGCCACAAAAAGCAGTAGTTTTTTTACAGAGATGTCGCTGCACTTCGTTTCGGGACAGTGCCGCGAAAAGTGGTTCTTTACAAGCGAGGCATTGCTATGTTTCCTGCCTGCCTATTTACATAAATGTAGCTGCATTTCCTGCCAGTATAGTGCCACACAAAGTAATGTTTTTTAGCCAAACATTCCTGTGTTTCCTGCCGGAATAGTGCCAAGAAAAGAGGTTATTTTTACAGGGACATCACTGCGCTTCCTGCTGGGATACTGCCACTTAAAGTGGTTGTTTTATACGGAGATGTTACTGTGCTTCCTGCCAGTATTGTGCCTTCAAAACTGGGTATTTTAAGCTGAAGATGATCCTTTTCTAACCATAACCAAGAGGTTTTTGTGCCCAAACCAAACCACATTAATCACATTGTTGTTTAAATTTAAAGTTTCAACATATCTACGGCACTATAATGTACAAATGTAACATCTCTGTTGTTCACAGAAAAGTACAATGCCAACATTTTTCTGACAGCTGGGTATAAATAATAACAGGGACAGAACACACACACAAACATCCATTAATATACAGTACATACCTACACAAATTACACATCAAAACAAAAAAGTACAAGATTCTCCGCTAAAGGTCGTCAATAACTGAAGTCGATCTCCTTGTACAAACACGGGAAGTTATTATGACTTTTTAAAATCACTGAACACTCTAGGAGGACTCGGCTTCATCCAATTAACAGTAATTATTTTGTCTTGCAACCATGAACAGTTTGTGCAGTATAGTAACACTGGTCTGTGGTAAACAGGTGCTCAGACAGGTGGCAGGTCCAGGAGGATGTCCCTTTCCTCTTCTGTGAAGTATTTCCAAAGTATTTTTGGGCAGTCCAAAAATAAATGAGTAAAGGTCATCGACCACACACCAGTGTTGTTGGTAGGACAGTTCTTAAAGACACAGCGGGGTCCTAAAAAACCTCATCTTAAGCTTCAAATCAAATTCTTTAGCTGGCCTCCAACCCCCTGTGACATCTAGAATGTTCTCTCAGGTGTCCACTGTTGTTTTCAGACCCAGTTTCTATCATCCTTTCACATTTCAAGTCTAATCGGATGTATTAGCGTTAGCTTTTTGTACATATGGGTTTGTTGTTGTTTTTTGATGCAGCAGGTGTTCAAACAGATGTAGAAAATTAGTTTCTATTACAGACTGTATAAAGAAGTGGACGTAGCCTCTGGGTCTGAAAAGTGGAGCCGATGGTGAAGTCCCTCTAACCTGCATTCTGTCTAATTTCCAGCAGGTGGCGACTCCAGTCTGACTGCATAGAAGTCAATGAGAAACTGGTCCTACTTCTGGTTTGATTTACAACCTCAGAAATAAATCAAACGAGGAGTAGTTTTCAAGTGATCTTCAATACATCATGATGAACATTTTGTAAACGATGGAGTCAAACACACCATAAAGCAGAGGATGCTTTATCGTGTCACTACCTTGTGATTGACAAGTCGCTACCAGGGCGACCTGTCAATCAGGATAGAGGCGTATCCTCCACAGCTCCACCCCCTCGTCCAAACATGGTCACTTCTGGCTCCAAAATGCCAAACTGGAGGTTTCAGAACTGGAGTCCACAAACCAGTGGGTCGTCACTTCTTTTATACAGTCTGTGGTTTCAGTACTGGTTGGTTCTTTTTTTTTATTCCAGTCTGTATTTTCTTTTTGAGGCACACTTGTCTTGGAGTTGTGAAAAAGATTTAAACATGTTCCCATGGTTGGCTGTATTCAGCCCATATTTTAAAGCATTATGACACACAGAATTTCCCTCTATGGGCATGGCTCCATTCAGATCTTTTGGACTCAAGTTTAGACCTTAGACCATTTTTTTCCCATGCATTATTCATTTCTGTTGTTTTCCAGCTGAGTGGAAGGGTAGCTGGTGATGTTTCTAGTGAGGAATTTGTTCAATAGAAACCCGTCTTCGCACTATTCACCACTGTGAGTTGGGCCGCCCTCTACTAAAGTTTTAGGTAAACCAGACCTCCCTTCTGTTTTGTTGACATCAGTGACTGTTTAAACCCTGACAGTTAAAGAATCAGGATAAAAAATTATCTTTAACAAACTGACTTCAGCGTTCTTGTTTTACGCAAGTCTGTGAATTCACATTAACAAGTCCTGTTCAGCATGACCATATGTTCATGAAATGGTCTGTGGTCAGTTTCATGTTTACCACCAGATGTCACAAACACAACAAAATTTAAACACTTTTGTCTTTGCACCCATTCTTCACAGGTTGAAGTGAAAGATCTGAGACTTGTTAGGTGCTCTTAATAAATATATGTATCTCAAATTTTGATCGCAAAAACTGTGCTAGTGAGCTCTTCTTTTCCATGATAATCCATCCACCTGACAGGTGTGGCTGATTTAACAGCATCATTACTGCACAGGTGACAGAGATGGAGCATGTTGTTAACATGCTCACTGCAGGAACATCCACCACAGCTGCTGACTATCAACTCAGTGTTCATTTTATTACCATAACACATCTCGAATGTTGTTTTTACTGAATTTGGCAGTACATCCAACCGATCTCACAACCACAGACCACATGTAACCACCACATCCACCATCTTTGCCTGAGAGCAGCCGCCTGAACTGCTGCATGCTCGTTGTCCTCACAAGGGTCTTGACCTGACAGCAATTTGTCATTGTTACAGATTTGTGTGGTTGTGAGGTCGGTTGGATGTACTGCCAAATTCAGGAAAACAACATTGGAGACCTGAAAAGGTGATAAAATGAACATTGAGTTGACAGTCAGCAGCTCTGGTGGACATTCCTGCAGTTAGCATGTAACAAACACACTCCGTATGTGTCACTGTGTTGTTGTGATCATCCCAAAACACACCTGTGTAGTAATGATGCTGTTCAATCAGCCATACCTGTCAGGTGGATGGATTAGCATGGAAAAGAAGAGCTCATTAGTACAGACCTTTACTGACCAAAATTTGAGAGACGTACATCAGTTGAGAGCATAAAAACAAGTCTCAGATCTTTAACTTCAACCTGTGAAAAATGGGAACAAAAATAAAAGTGTGGCATTAAAATTTTTGTTCAGTCTACATGTTTAAATATATATAACATTACTACCACTTCCTACTACATATTAAAAATAATGTCAATATTGATAACAATATCATGTAATAATTTAAAATTAATCACATAATAGAAAACAAAAAAATCTAAATGATATATCATAGCACAACACATACAAAATTAAACTTAATGCATTTTTTACGAATTCTTTTCCCCCTGTATTTGTCAAGTAAATTTTTGTTTGTCTCCTGCATTTGTTTTTACATTAGACGAATCTAGGGCTGCCCCCTGAAAGCTGGAGATTTAAATCTTCAGTCTGAGACACCTCGTCGTGTTGTTTTTTACTCAGTGTCCTTCTGGGGACGTTTTGGTACCTAGATATTGCTGCAACGCAAGCTCTCCTTGTTTCATACTGCTCTCAGGGTACTGACAGCTGCAGACACAGGCAGCTGCAAACACAGAGGCAGCTGCCCAGAAGAGGATATGCTTTGCCCCGTAAGGCTCTGAAATAATAATATCTTCTCTCCTATGCTTAGAAAAGGTGAATTTACAGCTCACAGCATCTTATACAACCAAGTCTCTCGCTTTTGTTTGATATCTACTGTCGGCAAAAAATGTTATTGCACATTTCTGATCCGTCTTTAGCACTGTTAGCTTGTTTACTATATTACAAACGTCCCATTGAGCTCTGTTTAAACTTTCAAATTCTAGATGGAATACAGAAAACAAAAAATTCATATTGAACAGCTGAAAGTGATTCGACTGACTGATCAACCTAGGTCGGGTACAGCCCTACACACATTTTTACAAATTGTATGTAATTCTTTACTCCACCTCATATATTTTCTGCTGATCATCTTTACATCTGATTTGCCATACTTTAAAAGTGTAATGTTAATATTTGTTAAGTCTTTAACCTGAAGGGAGTGACCACATGGGAAACACACAGAAACTCCACGAACAGTTATAACCACAAGATTTCAGGACGTTTGAAACATCGACACTGTTAGACACTTGGGAGTTATCAGTCTCACTCAGAGACATTTTATTTTGTTGTTAATTGACTTCTGGTTTTGACTTTAAACGTGATCTTACGGCTAACGGTGAGTGTTGCAGAGACTCGGTCGTTCCCGCAGACGAAGGTGTACTCTGCCGAGTCGTCCCTGCTGGTGTTCATGATCTTCAGCTGGTGCAGTTTTCCCTGAACCACGATCCTGAACTTCTCGCTCATCTCGATCTCCACGCCGTCTTTCAGCCAGGTGGAAGGCACGTTGAAGTGAGAAACCTCACACTCAAACGTGGCCATCTGGGTCTCTGGGACCTCAACACTCTTCAGCGGTTTGGTGACTCGCAGGGCTGCAGGAGAAAACATAATGAGAGTCAGAATATCAAAGTCCATCTCTACTGTGAATGTCAGAGAATATCAAATTGTTGTTATTATTGTGATCACAAATATTTTATAGTTCATATAATATTTTATTTTTGTGACTGCAAATTGTAAAATATGCAACATTACAAATAATTAGAAATAATATGTAAAATCTTAACATATTCTTTACATTCTCAATAACTAATTTAAATTTATTTAATTAAAAAGTGGTGATAAAAGTAGAATTCCTAAAAACATACTAGAAAAATAACTTTCTGATTTGGAAATTTCAATTTGGAAAACTGTAACACATTTTACTACATAAAATACATACAAATTAAAAATAACTACAATGAACAGTTTATTTTTCTCCTTTTGACATAATATTTAAAAAAAAAAATAAAGAAGAAACATTTTACTATTTCTTTTATTTTGAAACTGTAACTACAAATTGAAAAAAACCCTATATTTTAATTTAAAATAAAATAATCACAATTTACAAATCAATATAAATTACACAACTTCTAAATTGCATTTTTTTTTTACAAAAAATTACAAGATAAACCAACTGATGTTTTTTTAGAAAGTTTAAAAAACATTAGAGAAAAATGAAAAAACTGGATTTCAGTTTTCATTTGTGCTTTCTTAAAGATTCAGATGTATTTACTTTCCTATCCTCTTTTCATGAGCAGCTTTATTCATTGAAATGTTACATACCCTCCACAGAGAGTGAGGCACTGCACTGCAGGTGTCCAACCATGGCGGTGTACTCTCCTGCATTGCTGCTGTCAACGTTCTGCAGGATCAGTTTGTGAGCCTTCCGCTCAGACAGAATCTTGCACTTGTCGCTCGGCTTCAGCTCTACGCCTTTAAACATCCACCTGACGGGGATGTTGTCATGTGACAGGCTCAACTCGAAGGAGGCGGTGCCTTCCAGCAGTGATTTCACATCCTTTATCTTCTTCACGATTTTGATCGCTGCAGAAACAAACAGCAGGTAAAAAGGATCAAAATTTAAAATAGTGAAATGCTAAAAGTTTAGCTCCTAGATGGTTGTATTAGATATTGTTTGATCAATGATTTAAGGCTCATTAATTATGACAAGATTTACAGTAAATCAGTGATACTTACTCTCAACATTGAGTCTGGCGTTGGCAGACAGTTTTCCAAGTTTGAAGGAATAAACAGCCTCGTCCTGTGTGTTGCAGTTCTTGACCCTCAGTGTGTGCACCATGCCGTCGCTGGTGATCTCGTATTTGTCGCTGTTTTGCAGCTCCACGCCACTCTTGACCCACTGGGATCCTTTCACATCGGTGTGTGTGAGCTCCAGCGTGAACACCGCCTCCTGGGTCTCTGTCACAGTCTGGTTCTTTAGAGTTTTCTTGATCTTCACCGCTGCAGGGGGAAACAGATGATTCAGTACTCACACCAAGTCTATAAGAAACAATATAATGATGATTCACAGTAACTGTGTTGAGTGGCCGGTACTTACCCTCCACCCTGAGGTTGGCGGTGGTCTTGGAGTTGGCCACCTGGTAGGTGTACTCCCCGACATCCTGTGGTCTCGTGATGACAATGACGAGGCGTCTGACGGCCCCATCCATCTCGCTCACCACGTTGTCACTGAAATTCACATGATGACCATCCTTCATCCACTTGCCCTCAGCTTCGGCATTGGCGACTTCACACTCAAGCACAGCTGTCTGAGACTCCGCCACCGTCAAGTCATGCAGGGGACGTGTGATGGCTCCACCTGGTGGCAACAGAAGGGAACAGTTTGTTTTAAGATTCTGGGGGAACAGAGCACCATCAGAGTGAGCTAGAATTACTGCCTCATGGTTATACACCTCAGCGTACCAGTCAAGTTACTGTTACAGTTTACATTCATGTCTGTCCAGACTCATATGAAGCCATGACAGCAGACAGTGCTTCAAAAGCGGATGTTGCTACAAAGTCACTACATATTCTAAACCAAGGAGGATTCACACAAAGAAGATCTGAACAATCAGTGCAGATTCAAGGTGGACACCCAAGATTAGTGTCACCAAAACAAGAATGAGACACAAAGTCATAGTGACCTTTGACTTTTGACCAATGAAATCTAAACAGTTTATTGTGTGGATGTGGACGTTTGTAACAAATTGGAGGGAATTCCCTCAAGGCGTTCTTGAGATATAGGTTCACAACAAAGGGACAGACACAAGATCACAGTGACATTGACCACCGATATCCGATCAATTCATGGTTTAGTCCAAGTGAATGTCTGTGCCAAATTTGAGGAAATTCGCACAGGGTGTTCTTGAGATATGGCATTCACAAGAAAGGGACAGACGCAACATCCCAGTGACCTTGACCCTCGACCAACAAAATCGAAACACTACATTGTTGTGTGCATGTGGATGTTTGTGCCCAACGAACAAAAAAGCTGCTGTCAAAATCCAACTTAAGGATTTTTTGTTAGGACAGTACAGTATCTGTAAACACTGTGTGGGCCTGCCATAGAATTCTGACGTGAGTGTGAGTTTGTTCATTGGAATGTTATTAAGCCTTACCGGACACAGTGAGCTTGGCGCTGGATGTCTTTTCACCGGCATAAAACATGTACTGGCCCTCCTCATCCTTCATGGTGTCAATGACCGTCAGAGAGTGAGCCTTGCCCTTGGACTCCATCTTGTATTTGGGTCCAGGTTTGAGCTGCTGGTTCTTGAAAGTCCAGGCCGGGTCAATACCCGCGTGAGAAACCTCGACATTAAAGGTTACATTCTGGGACTCTGAGCACACTTTGTCTTCCATGTGCTTCACAATGTGTACCTCTGTAAAAACAACAACATGGTTAGAACACTGAACTGGAATTGGGGCCTAAAAACAGGATCATGAGAAAATGAATCTTACTTTCGACAGACAGGCTGCAGCTAGTGTCGACCTTGCCAACCACCAGTTTGTAATGTCCTTCATCAGAGGCGTAAGTCCTGCTGAAGACCATACGCTGCTTGGCTCCCTTTGCCAAAATCTGGACTCGGTCACTGGGCATCACCAGTTTGTCGTTGTGATACCATTTGACTGAAGTGACATCCTGAGCGGAGATCTTGGCCTCCAGAACAGCCTTGGTGCCTTCAATGGAGGACACGTCCTTCAGTGGGACCACGATGTCAATTGCTGTCAGAAAAGACAATTAATGATAATCATGGATGGAAGGGTTCATTGTGTTCAGTGTTGGGTATTACTTTGATCCGTTACTTGTTCTGACTCTTACTTTGAACACTGAGTTTTCCCAAGGTGGAGATGTCTTGGGCGGGAACAACAAAAGAGTAGGAAGCAGCATCTTCTCTGCTGACATTCTCCACCAGCAGCTTGTGAACCTGTTTGTCGATGACAATGTGGACACGGTCTGAGGCAGAGATGGCCTGTCCATTCTTCATCCAGGTTCCCTCAACATTCTCCTGGGAGAACTTGACCTCCAGTTGAGCAATGTCACCCTCACACACTGTGAGGTCAGTCAAGGGTTGAACCAAGGTAACCGGGCGCACTGAAGGTAGAAAGAACCCAGTATTATCGCTTTAAACTACAGTAAGCATGAGTCAACCTGTATAAGAACTGCTCATTTACTTAATAAATGTTCTCTTTTTTGAGGACTACAAGTCATTCACGAGTCCCAGAAAGCAGCAAGACAAGACACCCTCAATCAGAGAACATTTTCAAACAATTCATTCTTGAACACATTTAACAAATTTGAATAAACAGCAGAAACAGGATACAACTCATAGAATCACTCAAAGAACTATCCTGTTGAGAAAGAAAGAATACATATGTGGCTCCTAATACTTCATTGCTCTCTCGAGTTGCTTACGTTTCATCTTCAGTGAGGCGCTGGTCCTCAGATCTCCACACACAAAGGTATATTTCCCTTGGTCTCCTTTTCTGATATCCTTGACTGTCAAGGTATGTCTTCCTCGGCGAGAGGACATAATGTATTTACTGCTGGGAGAGAGCTCCTTGTCTCCGAAGTACCAGATGCCCTCAGCGTCCTCACGAGACAGTTCAACCTCAAACTCTCCAGTGTAGGTCTCTGGCACCTCTATGTTCTCCATGTGCTTTACGATCTCCAGGGCTGCACCTGGGTACAGAACAATATCAAGAACAGTTATCCACCCAAGTAAGGCCAAAGAAAATAGTGGATTGAAAGTTTCTGGGTGGAGAGATTACCTTCTACATAAAGCCTTGCACTCGTCCTGATGTTCTCATCATCCACAACCACACAAGTGTATTCGGCATCGTCCCTCATTTCAATCATCAGCACAGACAGGAAGTGGACCTTTCTGTCTGAGTGCATTCTGTATTTCTCTCCGGAGAAGATCTCCATGTCATTCTTGAGCCATTTGACTTTGACGAAAGGTTCGTTGGTTTCGCACTCAAAAGTCACCATGGTGTCTTTCTCATTTCCATTGACATCCTCCAGGTTTTGAGTAAAGCTGATTGCTGCCTTGGCTGCAATGAGAACATATGAAGTGAGACTTTGACAAAAATAAGGACATAGACAATTAGCATTTCGCTGGAGAGATCTGGTATAAAATAGCATTACCTTGCACAAGCAGGAAGGCATGGCTTGAGGCCTCTCCAGCGATATTCATGGCTTTAACCATGATGCTGGCAGAGTCCTCTGCTGTGACATCTCTGATCACCAGTTCACACACATGATCCTCAGGCCAGTACCAGTAAATACGGTCAGACTTTTCCACCAGAATGCCGTTCTTGAACCACTGGCATTCAGGTTCAGGTCTGCCCACAACTCTGAGTCGGAAACGAACCTCGTCCATTGGAGCAACTGTCTTGCTTGTGATGCGTTCCAGGATTTTGGGTGCTTCCATGCTGGGGGACAGCTGGATCCTCTCAGGTTTGATAGTGGGGATGGTGATTTGGCCTTGTTCCTCCATCCTCTTCCTTTCAGCTTCTTCTTTCTCTTTCAAGTGATGAAGGAGCTCCTCCTTAGTCTTCTTCAATAGATCCTCATAGGAGTCATCTCTCTTGCGAGACTTGAACTCCACAGCAGAAATGGACTCATAGAAACCTTCCTCTGTCCTGCGCTTGAACTTGCTCTTCAGTTCATCTGACTCCTCTGAGGTTTTCTCATGAACAATTCTCTGTGCCTTACGCAGCTTAACAACTTCCCTGTCCTGTGCGGCCTCTGCAGGTCGGTCGGCCTTCACAACGTCAAATCCCATTCTGCCGGGGTCATGTGGAGCCTCTGCAGCCTTCGGCTCTGGAGCACGGCGAAGGACAGATCTAAAGTCCTCTTTCTGTTGGATCTCCAGCTTCACAGTGTGCTCAATTGTGCCCAGAGGATTGTCTGCGACAATCCTGACCTCTCCTGAGTCATAGGACTTGATGTCAACAATCTCCAAGTAGTAAATACCATCATAACGAAGTCTGTATCTCTTGCTTTTGCGGATGAGTTGCCCATTGAGGTACCAGTTAACCTTGGGTGCTGGATAGCCGGTCACTCTACAGCGGAATCGTGCAATGTCGCCTTCCAGCACTCTTGCTGGTTCAGGAAGAAGGACAATCTCAGGTTTGGTCTTCTCATATTCTTCATCAGTGGTGACTCCTGCAGGTCCTCCTTCGTGAGCAATGCGCTCGATCTCATCCATTCTGTGCAGTCCCTTCCTGCCTTCAGGAAGCTGGGATTCTTCAACAAGGCCTTTCTCATCCTTAACGATCAGGGTGGCCGAGGTCTGGTCGACTCCAAATTTGTTAACGGCTCTGCAGGTGATGACACCGCTGTCTCTGGCGTAAGCAACTTCATAGTCAAGACTGCAGTAGCCAAATTCATTGACCATGCGCAACCTATTAGCAGCCTCGAGAGGTTTGCCGTCATGCAGCCACTCCACTACCATGTTGGGGTCACCAATAGGGGTCAGTCTGCACTCAAAATGAGCTGGACCAAAGCGCTTCATTCTGATAGAGGTCAGCTTCTTCTTGAACTGTGGTTTCTGCTGCTTCTCTTTGTCGAAAAGGTCGCCCTCCTCCCACTGCTCTTGACCATAGCGGAGATGAAGGGGCTCCAACTCAGGAGCAGCAATCTCCTTCGCCTTGTATGTTCCTTTGGTAATAATGAGCTTCCTCTCAGCTTGAGGAGCAGCAAAGTCCACCTCAACATTGACTCTGCAGCGAGTGGTGTCTCTGCCAGCCTTGTTGATGGCTGTAGCTGTGTACCAGGCACTGTCTGAGCCTGAAGGAGATGGGATCTGGAATTTGGCCTCTCCTTTAGTTCCTTCAATCCTGAAATACAGAGCCATTCCAACACAATGGTCAGCACAAGCTACTTAAGTTCTACATACCTTTGTCAAAGGATCATGAAAACACACACAGCAAAACTTAATGATACGCACTTGATATGTGGGTGCTTCTGCGGGGTGATAATGTCACTGTTTTTCAGCCAGACGATGTCAGGCAGGGGGTTTCCAATGGCTTTGACAGCCAATTCAACCAGAGTGCCCTGCTTCACAGTGAGGTTCTTCAACTTCTCAATAAACTGAGGGCGCGCCAGGCTTTCTCGAGCTGTGGATGGGAAAATATAACAGCGATGGCAATTAATAAAATATAAAGACTCGGAGCTCCAAAGACTGGGTGCCGCACTGACATACTGATCATCCCACCAGGTATACATTTTAGGCTGTATCTGGCACAGACTTACCATCAACATTAAGAGTTACAGAGACAGAAGTCCGTCCAGCTCTGTTCTGAGCGACGACTGTCCACTCTCCAGTGTCTTTTGGCATGGCTGGGACAATGATCAGGGACTGGACACCATCCTCTTTAATCACTATCTTGTGGGTGTAGTCATTGACCACTTGTTGTCCTGGGAAAACAAGGATAAAATGGTTTTATGTGGCTGAAGCAATAGATAAAGTTGCATTTCTAGAATTAGTTGAGCCTTTCTCTTACCATTGTGGAACCAGTATGTGTCAGGCATCGGTCTGCCAACAACCTTTAAGTCGAATCTGGCGGTTTGCCCCTCAGCGCATTTTATAGAGGAAGGTTTCAGGACAAAGACAGGCTTGTAGAGTCTTTCCAGCTGAGCCTCATCTGTCTCGTCAAGGCGGCGGGCCGGAGAGCGTCCTGGAGAACGGCTGGGAGAACGTCCGGGTGAGCGGCTCAGAGAACGAGGAGATGTGGACCTGAAGAAGGAGCAGAGTCGTTGATGCCCAGGTGTTCACAGTTATACAATTCAGAAGTACTTCTTAGTCCTTTTAGACCTTACCTGATCCTCTGCATCGCTGGCTGTGGTGTGTATCTCTGAGGTGTTACAGTTCCGGACGGCTCTACATAGAGCTTTCCAGAGCTGACGGCATTTCCCTTCATGTTGGTAGCGAAGGCAGTGTACACGCCCTCATCCTCTGGTTGAACCACAGGCACACGAAGGCTGGCTCGTCCATCCTGAAGGACCTCCATCTGGTAACGGCCACCAGGCCTGATGCGCTGGCCATCTTTGTACCAAGCAATCTGGCAGAAGACAGAAGATCATTTTATACACTGATATAACTTCTTAGCATCAAGTCCTAGCTTTTTAAGACCCCAAAATCACTTATCTTTAAGGCCAAACTTCTACTATCACTATACAGTGCAAGTTCATGTTGTTTTCTTGGAAGTTTCTTGTTTTCTTGTGAATCAGAGTCACATCAAAATTTGTTAACGAACCACAACTTTGAAACATTACAACAGGAGCCACAAAGGCCAATAACCCGATCCTGTTGATTAAATTACAAAAACCTAGGTACCATCTATAAGCCATATACCCAGCTTTGATGTGGATCAAAGAAAGTTGCTGAGATTTTAGACTAGCCTTTTATATGTACATGATATGATAACATTTTCCACCCTGTACCTTTGGCAGTGGGTTTCCACCCATCTTGCAGTGGAAAGTGACGCCCATTCCATCCATAATCCTGTAGTTTTTGACTGGCGTATCGAAGGTTGGCTGAACTGCCTCCTCTTCTGCTACAGTCACCGTCATCTCTCCGTCCTCTGTCACCAGCTGTATGTAGGTAATCATCATGATACGCAGCTCGATCTCATGGATGATCCTCTCTTCAAAGGCTGAAATTAGAAATTCCTGCAAAAAAAGCAAAACTCAGTAATCTTTAACATTAAACATGATGACATCAATATCACTGAACCCTGTGATTGGTTAAGAAAGAAAATACCGTTTCTGAGACATAGCTCATTGGGGTGGTCACTCTCCTGTGTTCCATCTCATATTCAGTCATGACCACAGAGGGCTCCTGAACCACTGTGGTTGTTGTTGTCACTTCAGTTTTGTATGTCACGTCATGTTGCTTCATGTAGGCTTCATATTCCTCTGTAGAAGCAGAAACACCATGAGACACTGGTGTAACAGCGCCTCCCTCAATTCTCAAGTATTTTTTGTTGTTGGTTTTTTTTAAGAGAGAAACAAAAGGATGGCAGTACCTTCCTCCAGCAGGCCAGCGGAGGCTGAGGCTTCTCCATGTGGATTCTTTAAAAAGATGGAGTATTCTCCAGCATCATCAGCAAAAGTCATGGAGATCTCCAGTTTGCATGCTCCAGTCTCCCTGTTGTAGGCAACTTTGTATCTAATGGCAAAAAACGAAGCAAAAGTTACCTGTTGTGTCACCATCAGAAAGAGGAAGCTGAGTTTCTAACACATCTGAAGCAAACATGAAAAAAATGTAACAAGTTGAAGCTTTAAAATTGGAGCTCAGAGTAAATGTCTGTTGTAGAAAACTGAGTAGCTCTGGGAAGGTCATAGTTTTTTAATTACATGACAACCTGTTCACCTATTAGCTATAAAAAAAAGATTAATATATGTAAAAGGTTACAGACAGAACCTTTACCATCTGGAACCAGTCAAAAGTTTTTGACAATGACAAAGTAACAGGTGTGAACAGAATCTGGTACCTGTATCCAGTAGTGAGCGGCACACCACTCTTCTTCCAGATGACGTGAGGTTTGGGATTTCCTCCGACCTGGCATTCGAACACAACACCTCCTCCCTCCACCAGCTTCTGGATGGTCGGTTTCTTAATGAAGAAGGGGGCGGCAGACTCTCCTGTACTCACCTCCGCCACCACCCTTTCCTTTGTCTCCATGGCAATACTGAAGGAAACCAACAGCTCCATCAACACAGAAACTTGTGGGTCATTAGGGCTACTGAACAACAACATATCAGACAACTCACGTTTTCTCTTGAGTGATTCCAATTTCAGTGACAGTCGTTTCCTCTCTGCTCTCGATCTCTTCTGACACTACAACAGAGAGTACAAGATGGATCAGCTTCACTAAATCTGAAAATCTGCATTTTTTTTTAAAATCACATCTACAGTTGTATGGCTGCTATCAGGCTAAAAAGCAGGCAGCCACGAGTTTCAATTCATCTCTGAAATTAACTCAAAAATCAATTTAGGGACTATCACAGTCAACATGACATCTTCCTCACCGCTGTGTGGTAACGTAGCTGTACATGAAGACTGATTTGAAAATGTCTATACGTGCAACATTTCATACTGCCACATTTCAAAGCTCTATCAGTTTAGAAGTGGTGAATTTTAATGTTTTGTAATGGAAACGTTTTGCCTTTATTTCATTTTCTGTTGGCTTTGCTGACAGACAGTCGGCTAGCTGTGGTAAAATGTGGAAACAGTCCACTGGTTAGCTAACATTAGCCATGGCTGCTCTGCACTACACACTAGCCGGGTCAGGTTGGAGCTAGTAGCAACGCTCATTCGCAATTATTACGCCATCCCAGTGCTGAGTTAACATTGGCAGTCCTGGTGTGTGGTTGACCAATGCTAAAGGGGTTAGCAACACTTGGTGACATGGGGGGAGACCGGAGGTGGCCACCATGTTTCCACAGCAATGCTGTTGGGTCAGGACAGCGTTAGTAGCATTAATCACTGAATAAGCGGCGCCTCTAGCTAGCTCCCGCCTAGTCTGAGTGGGCGGAAGTTCACTGCATAGATCAGCCTCTCATTGGGCGGAACGAGCCACCCACTTAAGTCCAGCCCTACCACCTCCGGT
Source organism: Epinephelus awoara (assembly GCA_035609425.1). NCBI lineage: Eukaryota > Metazoa > Chordata > Actinopteri > Perciformes > Serranidae > Epinephelus > Epinephelus awoara. Next base: position 34,295,402 of record CM069307.1, on the reverse strand, counting down.
TGCAGTTTTCAACACATCCTTCACTAACTTTGTGGTGTTTGATCTTGCGGGATGTAGCCATTTTTCTGCCATGGTTTGCGTCCTGTAGACGATATTTTTGTGGGCGTGTTACACCAAAACCTGTTTCCCCCCGGCAATATTTTTGCAAGCGCACCGTTGCTGTGGCACCGCCCAGTACGATTGTGATTGGTTGAAAGAAATACAAGCACTGAGATTTTTTCACTGATTTTTTTCCTCCAATCTTAAAGTGAGAGTCGGCCCAGCCAGACATTTCATTGCTTGAGAAAGGTCTGGTGAGTGAGACTAGCTCCCACCTGACCTGGCTGATGCGCATGTTTTCACATGTTACCAGCCAGTGTTCTGTCTCCTCCCAGACCCAGGTGGTATATAGTTCAGTAAACTGAAGAGTAGCAGAATTATCCTACAGACCAACATGCAGATAAGCAATTAGTGGTTTACTACTGACATTCCTAATAGGAATATAAAACTGAGTGAATTAGAAACTCTAACGGTTGTAATACTTTTCTGTCATGGTTTAAATTCATTCATTCATTCTCAGTAACCTGTTAGGGGTCATGGAGGGGCTGGAGCCTATCCCAACTGAGCGAGAGGTGGTTATGACCTGGACAGGTCACCAGACTATCACAGGGCTGACACATAGAGACAGACAACCATTCACACCTATGGCCAATTTAGAGTCACCAATTAACCTGCATGTCTTTGGACTGTGGGAAGAAACCGGAGCACCCGGTGAAAACCCAGCTGATTTCTTATATTTTAAGGTGTTTACATTTTCCATTTGACTTTCCTAAAGAGGGATGCTGGAGCAGCACTGCTCTCACAAGTTAGCAACATAAAATTCTTTGACTCACGCAACGTTGAAAAATTGTATTGTATATAATTCAAGTGCTAAAATTAATAAAGTTTGATCAAATCTAATTGTTTAACTGTTTCTCTTAATTTACACTTCATGTCTTTTCTCAGTCAAACTGACAAGTCCTTTGTCCATCACCGTACTACACTGTTACCTTTGACGAGCAGGTAGCAGGAGGTGCTGACAGTGCCCGCCTCACTGGTGGCGGTGCAGGTGAAGCGCCCGCTGTCTTCGGCGAACGCCTCGCGGATCACCAGCCGGGCAAATCCGCTCATGTAGGTGATCTGGAAGTCAATGGAGCTCTCGATTTTGTAGTCCTCTCTGAACCACATGATGGTGGGAGCGGGGTGACCGCTGATCTGACACTCCAGAGTCACTGACTCGCCCTCCGTCACTGTCACATTCTTGAGGCCCTGAACGGAGACACATATGGCAACACATATGGCAACATCAGACACCTTCCACATACTTAAACATTCACTTAGCAACATGTTTTTATAGTAATGACTTATTTTGACGAACAGAAACGGGAAGTACTCACAGCGATCAGAGTGGGAGGAACAACAGCCTCCTGTGCTCTGGTGGGAACTGCAGCCGCCTCCTGGGGACAAACAACAACAGGAGTCAAAGACAGAAAACAACGACTGTTTGTCAGCGGTGGAGTCTGTGAGGATGGAGGGGTGAAGCCAGGTTAGAACAGATAAAACCCTGCAGAGAGGACAGAGGGACGAAGGTCAAGAGATGAAGACAGGAAGAGGAGGGTTCCTCATGAGGCAGATGAAGGGCAGCGTGTGATTGGCTGCTGCGTTACGGTGAAGTGCTAACAATCCACACGGGGTTAAACTGGGAGAGGTGAAGGGAGGACGACAGCGAGGGGGGTCAGACCAACCTGAGGCTCCCAGTCCTCAAACTCCTCCTCACTCACAGCCTGAGCTCCAACCAGCTGCGACTCAAACTGATATCTGACGTCTCTAAACGGCGGGGGGAGGGGCTCCGGTGTCACGCGCACCTCCACCGCCACCGCTCTGCGAGACGGACTGGGAGACTTGACGGGCTTGATGACCTTTCTGGGAGCGGAGGGGGAAGACAGCTCTTTGTGCAGAGTGGCGATAGCAGAGCCAGCGATGGACACCTGACCGAGCCAACGAGAACAACGTTAACTGTCTGAAATAACTCAAGCTGAGTCCAGCTGAATAGGAACAAATCTTATGCAGTGAGTCCGAGCACCGCAGCAGACGTCTCCAAACACTGAGGTTAAAGATTAAAGGGTGCAGTCAGTACTGTTCAGCCTGTATTCCATGTTCTGTTATCTGAGTGACTGACAGAGACAGCAATTATTGAGACTGCTCCAGTACTGAGACAGAGAGCTGTAGCAGTGAAACACGCTGTAATTTAACCACTCGGATCACGTTCACACCGTCAGTGCATGTCTACTAAAAGTGCTTGTTTTTGCTTCTGACAGGCTCAGATTGTTATTATGTCATGGCTGAATATTTAGCTGATTTTGTCAATATGAAAAAGTCTGCAAGGTTCTGGAACGAGACTTGGACACAAAACAGACCGGATCAAGAAAAAGGTAAAGTAAAATATTTCATTTCTCTGCAGGGATCCTTTCTATAATGTTGTCAGACACTTAGGGTGCTTTCAGACCTAGAGTTGTCTCCTTTGGTCTGAATCAGGAACTCATGTTGTTACAAAGCTGCATAATTGCCTAGAGTTGGTTCATGTTCTCACGGCAGCATTTACAAGAGGACCAGATCAAATGCCTTGTGTGAGAAAGCTGCTCTTGATTGGTCAGAATTTCCATGCGGGAAAAATCCAGGAAGTAAGGCAAACGTTGAAGAAAAGTACACTTGCAAGATAAATGTGACACTTTCTAATGTCTCAATGGAGGGACAACTACGCAGGTTGATTTTAGCGCTGCTCATCGTGGACTATATTGCTGTCATTGTTCATTTTAGTCAAACCATACAGTTTGAAAACGAGGCGCGGCTCCAACTAGAAAATAATGTTTTAATGCATTGGATGTGCTGAATGTGCATATTAAGGCAGTACAGGAGGAGGTGCACATTAATAATCCTCCAGGACTGTAACATGCTCATGTTTAACCCAAACAATGTGTCATGTGACTGCAGTTGCTTCACAACCAGGTTGGAACACCTTGTCACCACAAACGAACCGCACCAGAGTTCGTTTGTAACCGGACTGAGACCACCTCTTCAAGAAGGTCTCGGTCCGGTTGTTTTGGTGCACACCTGAGTGTGATTGCTGTGTTCACACCTGCCCAAACGAACTGCACTGAGGGGGCAAACTAACCACACAGGGCAGGTGTGAAAGCACCCTTGAATAACAATCTGAGCCTGAGCCAGAGTCCAGACACCCCAAGCTCAGTGTCTTCAATGCTGCAGCTCTTAGCCCGACAGTTCCTTGAAAGAAAAAGTCAAGCATCATGACAAGGTTACCACAGCATGACACCCATCTACAGAAGAGCTGTCAGTGCAGATCACCAACAGATCAGGACTGATCCCTCATGTTCATGAACACAACAGGACAGGAAATCTGACTACCATGTCTGTAAAATTTCTTATCATTCTGCCCATAGACTCCATACTTGCTGACACCCATCCACTATTTTAGGCAGTATCAGAGTATTTTCTAATACTGGTATCAGAACAAGTCTAGATGTGATTGTATTTTAATTATGTTGTATTGACCCAAAACTGTCAATACTAGTTTTTACTGACTTACTGATTTAACAAACATCATTTTATCTCATTCTACTACTGTAGTTTTTCTTCCTCAAGTCATTCAGACCTGTGGAGCCTGAAGTTTATATTTACTGTTCCCACATTATCTTGTCAAATCTGGATCCAGACTATCTTAACTGAAACCAAAAACCTGAAGCCAAATTAAAACTAGAAATTCTTAGTATTTGTAGAACAACATTTCATGGTAAACAACAGGAACGTTTGAGCTCATGTCTGAACATCAGATGGCCGTGATGCTGTGGTCGCCTAAGAAAAAGTGATGTGATATTTTAGGATGATACTTTGAGGAGAAAGTCAAAGTGAATCACAGCACATAACCAAACGGTGGAGACTGCATGTTAAGATATGCGTGTGTTAAAGATGAGATGGAGGATTCTGGGTGATGGCGGCGGCGGCTACCTGCAGCTCCTCTCTTACCTCGTGGCTCGATTCATGTTTAGGAAGTGAAACTTTAGAAACTGTGAAATGTGGAACTGGAGACGGAGCGAGACCAGTGTCCACGTGGGTAGAGAGCTCTGTGGTTGTCTGAATCTGGAGTGACCAACAGAGTTCAGAGTTTAAGAAAACTGAGACTTGTTATTGTCAGAGATAACATCTGATGTGAAACTCCTCCGACCTGTGACACCTGGACTCTGCGCTGCTCTGACGTCACAGTGACGGCAGCTGGAGGTTCAATAGGAAGTGTTTTCGTTTCAACGTGTTTCTCTTCAGTTGTTTCCGCCTGCTGTCTTATCTCCACCTCTACAGCCTCCTCCTCTTCAGCTCCGCCGCCCTCCACATGCACGGGCTGACGGACACGAGCAAGGTCAACGGCGGCCACCACTGTGGCCACCGCCCCAGCTTTACCCACTCCCTCAGCCTGGAGACACAAACACCAGCACACAAAGCTCAGGACCTCCACTGCATGAAGTCAGGAGGGAGACACTCGACTGAAAGCCCCCAAAACTGAAACCACACTTCAGTAATATTCATACAGGAAATAATTATCATCAGTGAACTCATGATGCCACACATCATGCAACATTAAGAGTGAAACATGCAGCTCGTGATGCAAAGAGAAGATCTGACTTTCCTATGGTTTCATTACAAACAGCAGTGAAGAAGGAGAAGAAGAAGAAGAAGAGGACATACTGCTACTATGATGCAGGTCAGAGACATTCACACATCATAAAGGTTCATTTACAGAGGTTTATGAATCTTTAATCTGTGGAGAGACAGTGTTGTATGCTGCATAGATTGTAAATCTGTCTGAGTAGAGAAACAAACTCCACCACAATAATCAAGTTTTCTGTCTAAATTACCGCAGATTTGAAGCAAATTTCCTAAAGAGCAGCAATGGAAAAATACTACTGAATTTTGGAATTTACTAAATTTACTGTAATGATAATGTATCATGACCAGTGATGTAGTGGCAATTGATGGTGGTAGCTGACAAGGTGGGTGGACTCCTGAATGGGTTACTAAGGAAGAACTGAGTATATACTCTTATATACTTTAGTGGCTATGACTTAAGTATTTTGATATCGTATCGTGACTTAAGTATTATAATATTGTATTGTGATTTAAGTTTCGTTATAATATTATATCGTTATCTCAATGATATCATATTGTGACTTAAGCACTGTGATATCGTATCATGCCTTAAGTATCAGGATAATATCATATTGTGACTTAAGTATTGTGATAATATATCACAACTTGTGCATCATGATATTGTACCGTGACTAAAGTATTGTGATAATATCGTGAAAGACTTAAGTATTGTAATAATAGTGTATTGTGGGAGTTTTTGATTTGCTGTTTTGCCACAAGCGGAGCTGAACGTGTTGTGGTCCTAAGGAGAGGACAGGTGAATGGACTGTTAAAGGGACAGAGGTTCATCAGATGCTCAGTAAAATCAACATCAGCTGCTGAGACATGAAGAAATTAAAATAATAAAGAAAGAGTGAAGAAAGAGGAATGAAGTGGTGGTTTGAGCAACAGGTGGAGGTGATGGAGGCAGCAGACTGGTGGTGGTGGTCTACCTGCTCTCCCGACACAGCGGCCTCAGACGGCCCTCGGCTGCGAGCCTGATCCACAGCAGCCACCACAGTCGCCACGGCGACACTCTTATCGTCCTGGTAAACATGCTCGTCCTGACGCGTTCACAGCACATCAACACATTAACACATGTTCATCCAACACACAGGCAGAGCTGAGCCATTTCATTCACATTACACGATGCATTCACTGACAGTCAGTTTATTCACATTTAAAGGAGAATTCCATTATTCTGAACAGTGGAATTTCCCTTTATCCAATCTGCAGGAACAAGTCAAGCTCAAAAACACAGTCACACTCGTTTGCCATAAGACTGTGGGATAAATATAATGTCATATTTTTAAACTGAAAAAACTAAATTCAAAAGATTAAAAATCACTTTCAAGTTTGAAAGCTTGAAATCTAATAAAAAAGCTTTTCCAGGATTGGAACTAAGTTTTGTAGGCTGAAAAAAATTCCCTTTAAACCCAGTTTTGTATTTGTGTTTTCCTTCATCACAACTGCAGCTGTCTTTTTACAGTGTTTCCCCAACAAGTGTTCAGAGTTTCACATTCGTCACTTTCCTCCTGATGTATTTAGTTTGTTTTCCAGTTTTTAAATGTTGTAAATGTCTGAAAAATGATGTGCATGTGTTGGGGGAAAAAAGTTTTGAAACCTTGACTTTCAAAAGAGCAAATCTTTATGTTAAAAATTTGCAGATGTAGATTTGCACTCGTGTTGCTTATTTTTCAGAGCAGAGTTTACAACACAAAACTATTCAGAGAAAAAACATTTTTATTAGATTTCCAGCTGTCAAACATTTAGGGTTTTTTTAGCATTGAAATTATATTTATCCCACAGCAGACCAGTTCACCATCACTCCGTGGTTTCTTTCTTCCTCTGAACAGATGCTCTGACTAATGTTTTATTGAGCCTGCATGCAGCATCACATCACAGAGAACTCTAGCATCCTCACCTCTCTGCTGGCAGTGACCTGCTGCTCCCAGTGCTTCTCCATATGAAGCTGGGCAGCGCTGCTAACACTGGTCATGCTGGTCATAGTTGTGTAGCTGGCTTCAGCCATGTAGTCTCCCTGCTTCCAGGGTGGCAGGACCTCTGGAGAGGCAGACACCTGTGAGAGGAGGGAAAGAAAGAAAGGTTGTCTTTACTTCAGTGGACGTGTCACAGATGATGGAAGTGTCTGCTGGACATTTAACTCTTGATAAAGGGTCTGACCTGTTTCCTGGACATGATGGGAGATTTGACCGGTCTGATGGGAGAGATAGAGGACAGTCTGCTGGTGGGGGAGACGGGTCTGCAGACAACACATGATGTAGGTTACAACACAGTGACATCACAGAGTTTATCCATTTATTTCTGCATCATGTTTTTTAGAATCTTGCTTCTTGATTCTTTTGACTCAGTATCCTGCAGGACTGATACTGCGCCAGAGCTCGTACCTAACAGGTGCGGGCGTCGGCCCCTTCACGTGTCTGACGGGTGAAGGTGACTGCTGGCGTCCTCCTGTCACCTTGGTGATGAAGGACGGTGGGGACTTGGAGGTCGGCTTTGGGGGAACCCGGGGAGGGGTTTTGTGAGCCAACTGCTGAGTCATCATTCCTCCTTCGACCTGCATCTCCATCATGGTAGAGGCTTGGAAACTGGACTCCACCTTCTGAAGCAAAAAAAAACACATATTGAGGGATGTGTCTTAAATTAAGTTTTAATAAATACTCAAAATAAGAGCTTGTGTTTTATGACTAAAAGAAAGAATTTTCAATTTATAAGTTTTTATATAAGTTATTACTTAATTTTTTTAATAATCTATTTTTATTGTTATATTATTTTCATATTATTTCATCTTAAATTTAATTTACAAGGTTCATCCTTGACAAACACCACAAGATCTTTGCACTGATATTCACAAAATTTCAGCACAACTTACAGCCACAATATTACAATATGTGAAATGACACAGGGCCAAAACCTCCACAAATGTGCATTCATTTCACAGGACAACATAACTTTTTTTTCAGTTTTTACAAAGATTTACAAATATTTTTCATAAAAATCCTAAATTACAGAACTACAAAACAAATCCATGATGTAGAAGACAAAAGACTGAACATCTCCAGGTTCTGACATGTAGTAACTTTGCTTTGTATGAGAATCATATTTTTTATTCCTATTTACAAATAAAAAACATAAAAGATAAAATATGTTATTTGCAAGAATGTGAAGAACTGCCTAAAATCCACCTTTTTGAGGCAGTTTATTTCAAGAAATAATAACATCAATGTAATACACACAATTTACATGTATCTATAGTCTTCTTTGTGGAAATAGAAGAGACTTTAATTTTGGACAAAAATTTAGACATCAGGGAGGTCATTAATATACTGTACATGAAGAATAACAGGGGCCCCGGGATTGAACCTTGTGGAACACCACAGACAAGAATTATTGAGGTTTACTGAGTTGTTGAGACAACAGTTCATTTCACATCACTCTGAGTGCAGGGTTTTGATGGTTCCAGTGTTACTTCATGAAATTTCAACAGATAACTAAATTTTCTTCTCAGACAGACCCTGATTGTGTTTTTTCAGTGAATCTCACCCTCTGAACTCTGGTTTGGGAAGCAGCCATCTGGGATGTGGACACAATCGTCTTAGTTTTCTTAGTAGGTACAGCTTCTTCACCTGTAGCACAAATAACCATGTGGGTTTAGGCTGATCCAGATACTAAACAATGGAGCTGCATGATGTGAGGAAAATAACAAACATACAAAACCAACACTGACCCAATTTTAATGCTACAGAAGAGAGCATAGAGAACTGTAATTTGATCACATTATTATAAATCAACCAACACTTGATTTATTAACTTAGGTGCCTTAAAATATAATAGTGTATCTAGTGTATCTTAAAACTGCACAGATTATGTATAAAGCACAAAAAGTAATTTGCTTCCCGAGTGTATTCAGAGGTGGTTTGAAATTAGAGAGAGTCAGTATGAATTTTGGGTAATGGGTGTTAAAAAAAAGAAAGAAAAAAAAAAACACAGGTAAGGACAAACACAAACACAAGATGTACATCTGTCAGAGGAGTTAACCTGTGGAACTGGTGTGACAATGAATTATAAAAAAGCATAGTTCAATTTGCAAATTAATGAAATAAAAAATAAAAATAAGGTGGTAAACAAATGTAAAACGCGAATGACTAATATAACGTATGAAATGGTTTAGAATTTTGATATTATTTCTGTTTTTGTCATATCTGTTTTGTTTTGCTTTTTTGTATAATCTAAACCTAATAGTTAATGAGTTATGGCGATATGTTCAGTAAAAAGGGCAGGTTTAAGTTCAACCTTCAGCCTACATTTTTTGTTTTCTTTTCATTTAAATGCCTTGTTATTTAATCTTTATGTGCATTCTTTTTGAAAAACTGTTAACAAGGATCAAAATAAAATACTCAAAAGATCCCTGAGTGTAATGTTGATATCATGATAACCATTTTAAAAAAAGCAATATATTGTGCAGTCTTATTAAACAACAACTAAATCCAAATGAACCATGTGTTCTGATGCTGTTCAAGGCTCAATTATAAAACATGTTTCATTCTGATGATGTCATGTACAGTGGTTTGAATTTACATGTTTAAAAATACCGAGGGGGTCTTGATAGAAAAACATGTCTCACCCTGAACCAACAGCTCAGCGGTGGAGGTGGCTCGCCCGCTGCTGTTGGTGGCGGTCACAGAATATGTCCCAGAATCCTCTGGGAAGGCCTCAGCGATCAGCAGACTGTACAGGTCTCCCTCCTGGAGGATCCTGAAGTCAGCTGAGCTCTGGATCTCAGCTCCCTCTCTGTAGAACTTCACCACAGGTGTTGGGATACCTGAGACTCTGACGTCCAGCCTCACCTGGCTGCCCTGTCTCACTGAGGAGCTCTGCAGTCTCTGTAGGAAGTTTGGAGGCGCCGTCTCGGCTGCAGGGACACAAAACATACGTCTCATAAAGCTGGTTTTTATAAGGACATGTTTATTCTAATATTATGATCGTTGCGTATTATGATGGTTGCAGCAGGTAAATCCAGGTGGGAAATTAAATGGAAATCCATTTCAGACACAAGGATTTGATGAGGTCTAAGACAGCAGCCAGAGTCCAGGACAGAGAGACAGACCAGTGTGATGTAAAGATGAACACATGAGTAAAGATCAACTCTGACCCCTGAGCTCTCTTTAACATTATCGAGCTGGTTTTTGTTGACATGTGGAGGTTTTCTGTAACAGTACACCTAGACATGTAATCCCCACAGGTTCAAGTTCGACTTGTTAATCACTTAATAAAGTTTAGATTCCTCTTATGGAAAGTTATGCTGCAACAGCTGCATCTATATCGGTTTTATCACTGGATTAAGTGACAGGCCCCGCCCCCCAGCTGAGAGACAAATTTAGACTCAGAAACACAATATTTCACTTTTACTCCTCTTGGGAGAGACGATTGAAGCTTCTATAATATTAAGATTAAAATTAATCCGACATAAATTAACACTGCATCGTCACAGCTTTTTGGTAACACTTAACTTTGGTCACACTTTCTGTCTCTTTGTGGTCATTTACTGTCTCTTTGTGGTCATTTTGTGTCTCTTTGTGGCTGTTTTATGTCTTTGCAGCCATTTTGTGACTCTTTGAAGTCAATCAGCATCACGTTGTGGTCATTAACTGTCTCTTTGTGGTCACTATGTTTCTCTTTGTGGTCATTTACTGTCACTTTGTGGTCGTTTTGTATCTCTGTGGTCATTTACTGTCTCTTTGTGGTCGTTATGTGTCTCTTTGTGGTCATTTTGTGTCACTTTGTGGTCGTTATGTGTCTCTTTGTGGTTGTTATGTGTCTCTTTGTGGTCATTTTGTGTCTCTTTGTGGTCATTTACTGTCTCTTTGTGGTTGTTATGTGTCTCTTTGTGGTCATGTTGTGTCTCTTTGTGGTCATTTTGTGTCTCGTGGTCATTTACTGTCTCTTTGTGGTTGTTATGTGTCTCTTTGTGGTCATTTTGTGTCTCTTTGTGGACATTTACTGTCTCTCTGTGGTCATTTTGTGTCTCTTTGTGGTCGTTATGTGTCTCTTTGTGGTTGTTATGTGTCTCTCTGTGGTCATTTTGTGACTCTTTGTGGTCATTTACTGTCTCTCTGTGGTCATTTTGTGTCTCTTTGTGGTTGTTATGTATCTCTTTGTGGTCATTTACTGTCTCTTTGTGGTTGTTATGTGTCTCTTTGTGGTTGTTATGTATCTCTTTGTGGTCATTTACTGTCTCTTTGTGGTTGTTATGTGTCTCTTTGTGGTCATTTTGTGTCTCTTTGTGGTCATTTACTGTCTCTTTGTGGTTGTTATGTGTCTCTTTGTGGTCATTTACTGTCTCTTTGTGGTCATTTTGTGTCTCTTTGTGGTTGTTATGTATCTCTTTGTGGTCATTTACTGTCTCTCTGTGGTCATTTTGTGTCTCTTTGTCGTCGTTTTGTATCTCTGTGGTTGTTATGTGTCTCTCTGTGGTCATTTTGTGACTCTTTGTGGTCATTTTGTGTCTCTTTGTGGTTGTTATGTATCTCTTTGTGGTCATTTACTGTCTCTGTGGTCATTTTGTGTCTCTTTGTGGTCGTTATGTATCTCTGTGGTTGTTATGTGTCTCTCTGTGGTCATTTTGTGACTCTTTGTGGTCATTTTGTGTCTCTTTTTGGTTGTTATGTATCTCTTTGTGGTCATTTACTGTCTCTTTGTGGTTGTTATGTGTCTCTTTGTGGTCATTTTGTGTCTCTTTGTGGTCATTTACTGTCTCTCTGTGGTCATTTTGTGTCTCTTTGTGGTTGTTCTGAATCTCTTTGTGGTCATTTACTGTCTCTCTGTGGTCATTTTGTGTCTCTTTGTGGTCATTTTGTGACTCTTTGTGGTTGTTATGTATCTCTTTGTGGTCATTTACTGTCTCTCTGTGGTCATTTTGTGTCTCTTTGTGGTCATTTTGTGACTCTTTGTGGTTGTTATGTATCTCTTTTTGGTCATTTACTGTCTCTCTGTGGTCATTTTGTGTCTCTTTGTGGTCATTTTGTGACTCTTTGTGGTTGTTATGTATCTCTTTGTGGTCATTTACTGTCTCTCTGTGGTCATTTTGTGTCTCTTTGTGGTCGTTATGTATCTCTTTGTGGTCATTTACTGTCTCCGTGGTCATTTTGTGACTCTCACCTGTAACAAGGAGTTCGGCGGTGCTCGTGGCTTGTCCAGCGCCGTTGGTGGCCCTGACAGAAAATCTTCCGCTGTGTGCGGCAGTCACAGCGGGGATCCTCAGAACAGCGCGGCCGTCGCTGAACGAGATCTGAACGCCGGGCAAAGCGGCGGCGGAAAGAACCTGGCCATCACGGAACCAGCTCACCTCAGGAACTGGAGAACCTGCGGAGGAGAGAAAAAACAGACGGGTCTGCTGTCAGAGTACCCAAAGAACCTCATTAACGAGATGTTTCAACATTTATCTGGAAGCTCGTCTTCCTCAGAGTCAGACGAGAGGATGGTATCTGTATAGGAAAGATCCATTTAACCAAGCTTTGCCCGAAGACTGGAAGCAGTTTCCACTTGCTTCCAGTGTCTGTGCTAGGCTAGGCTAACAGTTTTCCACTGCTTGCAGTCTTTATGCTATGCTAGGCTTACAGTTTACCCCTGCTTCCAGTCTTTATGCTATGCTAGGCTTACAGTTTCCCCCTGCCTTCAGTCTCTGTGCTAAGCTAGGCTAACAGTTTCCCCCTGCCTTCAGTCTCTGTGCTAAGCTAGGCTAACAGTTTCCCCCTGCCTTCAGTCTCTGTGCTAAGCTAGGCTAACAGTTTCCCCCGCCTTCAGTCTCTGTGCTAAGCTAGGCTAACAGTTACCCCTGCTTCCAGTCTTTGTGCCAAGCTAGGCTGAACAAGTGATAGCCATCTTTTCATTTTACTCTAAGGATTTAAACAAATAAAAACCCTCCACAATGACTAAATACAACATTTTATTTAGCTTGTAAATTAATCCTGGTTTCAGCATATCTTTTATAACCACAGACTTTAAGTAATAACATAAAGTTTTTTGCTTCACATCATAAAATCTGACATTTGAAGCATCAGTTGAGTCAGAAATGTTTCTTACCACTAACTTGAGCCTCGAACGTCGCGGCACTACCCTCTAATGCCACGACGCTCTGCAGCGGCTGCGTGAACGTCGGCGCCTGTGTTGACATGTTGGTCGGCACCCTGAACATAAACAAACAAACAAACACAGTCAGCAAAACAAACAGTCAGTAAAGATTCACCTCAGAAACTAAAATATTAAAACAGAAAAACAGAACTTTTCTACTTCCACTGAAGCTTCTACAGTTCACTCATTCTATCTCATAATAACATGTGGTAATTTCTTTATTTATACACAGTTATCAAACAGACATAAGCAAAAACCTCACTAATATAATTATCTTAGTGAGAAATTATAATAAAGTGATAGTGATACAGTAAACTTAAAAGTTTTTATGACCGTCTTTGCTGCAGTAACCAAAACAAACACCAGAGGAGCCATTTCAACACTACACACTGTTGACTGGACACCAGAGCATGCTGGGAAATAAATATTTAACATTTTCTCTGTATATTGTCATACGAGACAGAAGAACAGGAAATATTAGTGTTAGTAAGGAAATATTATAATTCTGTTTTATTAACTCAACGACCAGTTTTCATTTCACCAAAGACGACCAGCCACCCTGAGGAAACCACAATATTTTTATTAAGTCACAATGTCAGTTTTTCAGTCCAGTAAACGGTCACTGCTCTCAACTGCATCATCACACAATGATATCACTTTTACAAAAAATAGATGTTTGAATTTCCAGTTTCTGTAATTTATGTCTGAGTATCTCATCTAAATAAGTTCTGGTACCACCTGAAATGTGTGTACAGAAAACTGTGATGAGAAAATGAGAGATATCTTCTTTTTCATTTAAAAGGTTCTTCCTTATAAAAATTCTTTAAAAAATGTGTCCTTTCAAAAAAAAAAAAATCTTCCATATCAAAACCTGGCATCATCAGTACCCACAATGCAACTTAACTTACAAGTGCAGTCGTATTTTATGAATATTTCTATTTAAACAAACATCTACAGCTGCTTGTGTTTTTTGACATTTGACACCTTCACTTGTCAAATAACAAAAAAAAGGCTTTTGTGGAAACAAAATGGTCGAATTTGAGGTTATGAAACTCCAACATATGAGACACTGTCAGACGGAACGAGAGAGAGGGACTTCTTCAAATCACGTCCCTGCTAATAACAACAATAATAATAATAATAATAATAATAAAAAATACAGTCAGGGTTTAAGCCAGCATGGATCCTCAAAAGTTGAAAGCTGGGTGGAATCAAGACCTTTGACAGTTTACAATGCCTGCATTAAAGATCAACAACAGTTTTTTTAACAATCAGACATATGCTCATTCATTTACGTTTAAATCTCTACAGGACCATGCTCTTCTTTGAAAACACTGTCACTTCCTTTTAGTCAACTGCAAAAACATTTTGGGGACATGCTTTAATGGCTTGATTTAAAAAGTCCACTGAGTTTGTTGATGTTTGAACAAACTCTTATTGATTATGGCCAAATTTTGCTAAAGGCCGTTGCACTTGTTTGGAACTGGTAGCGCCCCCTATTGACTGGTTTTGAAATAACACACATGGCTCATCATTATTTAACATACCCTGCAAGTTCTTTAATGATAGGACAATAAATTTCTGATTTCTAGTCTGATTTATGTTATCCCTCACCCATTTTTTGGATGCGTCGTGCCCCCTGGTGGTCAATTTAAATTAAATTTTGAGGATATGTTCCTGGTATGTGTGAAGATGTTGCTTGCAAGGTTCGTGATAATTGGCCCAAACATTGTGGAATTATGTGCTTTGGGCCCTTTGGGCTTGAAACCCTAATAATATTAATATAATAATAACGTCAGAGCTAGAAAGCCAAACATATGAACAAAAGAAAGAGAAAATAAACTGAAAGCAATGTCTGTCAGACATTGATTAGTACAATCTGGAAGCAGGATGATCCTCAAACAGCTCAACAAGAAACATTTTGATGTTGAAGAAGTTGTGTGACGTTCATTCAGCACAGCGAAAGAAATCTCCAAAGTACACGTCTTTGAAACCAGATACACTGCCGGGATTTTTTCTGAACCTCAACCAAATAATTATATTCGATCTAAACTGACGAAGGAGATCAAAAAATGTTTATATGTGTCAGTTAGGAAAGAACTGACAATCTGATCTCTTGTTCAGGTCGGACGTGTTGCTAAAATCTGACTGAAAAAGTTTTGTTGGAATGGAAAGTATTGAAGTAGTTATTGTAAATAAAGCTGGATATCAAACCTCAATAATTATCTGGTGCATGAATGAAAAAGAGTCAGAATAAAAGCTCAGATCAAACTCTTCAGAGCGACTGATTTAAATCATAAGCGCCACTTTTAGTCCTTTGAAATTACACAAATTCATCATGTTCAGACGATTTTCAACATTCTCGTTAAACGTCTTCTGATAAACGATTAAAACAGCTGATCACTGATGTGTTGGTGTTTTACAGCTGATCAGTAAAAGCAAATATAGAAAACATGTTTGACAATTTAAAAACAGAAACAGCAGTCACAAGTTTTACACTGTTTAGCCCTCACATCTCCACATCAGTTATTGAGTATATATTAAAACATGTATAAACACATGTATGAAGCCATGACAGTGGAGGGACAGAAGTGGTGTCAGTGACAGACAGTCGACCTGCTGACAGAGACACTTTAACTCTGTGCGATAAAGATGGAGGGTTGTTATTTTTAGGAGGTCTGTCCCTGGAGGTCGTCCAGGCTCCGCAGCGTCTGACTGATGAACCACCAGCTGATCTCAGAGCAGATTAGAACACCTGTTACAGGGTCTGACTGATGAACCCCAGCTGATCTGAGAACAGATTTAAACACCTGTCGAACCCCTGGGGAGGGCCGGTGTCACATTTACAGTCCGGTTCAGTTTCAGGTCGTTTTCAAAGTGCACGGCCACTTTACTTTTACTTTGTTTATGTTTTATTCAAGATTGATGTTTTTTCTTCCAGTTTTACTGCAGGTTTGTTCGCACTATTTTAACACTAAAATAACTATGGGATATTATAAGTTAGCTCAAGGGTAAGTTTTTATTTAAAAAAAAAATATGACTTCTTTTTAAGATAATATTTTCAACTGCAGGAATGGAAACCTGACACATTTTTGGAACTGCACTGTAGTTTCAGCATCTGTTAACAAAAACAAGTCTTTGCAAAAAATAAAATAAAATAATTATAGAAATATTATAGTTTTTAAAAAGAGCAGTAACAGACAATATATTACAAAATTGAAATCACATTAATTTATGTTAATATGTTATTTTACACTGAGGACAAAACAATTACCTGTGAGAACATACACTAATAAATTCTGTCTATTTCATTTTGTATTTTGTTTAAATTTTCTTTTTCTTTTTTTTTACAATTTTAATACGTTTTAGTGAATATACAAGCTTTTTAGACAAAAGGTTTAGTTTCCATAAAAATAATAGAAATCTTTGGGAAGACACACACAAACACTTCACTTCCGTGTGATACACAAGAGTTTAGCAGCGTTTAGCAGGAAATGTAGAAAATGCATAGATACATAGATAGATAGGATTTGGTGAGGTGAGGTGAGGTAAGGTAAGGTAAGGTAAGGTAAGGTAGATAAGACGTGGTGAGGTAAGGCAAGATAACATAAGTTACGATAAGCTCAGAAAAGACAAGATAAGGTAAGATACAATGAGATCAGATGTGGGGAAGTGATGTAAGGTAAACCTTTATTGATAGTTATACCCATAGTTATAACTCTAACATAAGAATGACAGTGACAGTGGTGCGATTAATGATGCAAAAACCACTGTGACAAATAAACATAATATATAATATGGTAAATTCTTACTATTTTATTATATAATTAGAATGATCAAAACTGAAGTTTAAACTTTAAAATTGGTTAAAAACATCTGTTTGTGTTAAAGCTCCAACTGTGAGGCTGCACATAACAGTCTTATCAGTTTTATTATGTACAGACCTGCTGATTATTTCTCTAATTTATTAATTGTTTGGTTAAAAAAAGTGAATTAAAGACGTCCAAGATCTCAAATGTTTGTTTTGTTTTTGTCTTGATTTTCCATTTACAGCCAAAAAAGATAAAAAGGCAGATACAAATATTTGACAGACTGGAACCAACAATTGTTGAACTTTATTATTCAACAAAAACTGATCACATTTTGTTTTTCTTTGTTCTGTAGGTTAAGTTTCAATAAAGAAAACATTAAGAGGTTTGAAAGTTATGCTCAAACTGAAGTGTGATGATGTCAGTAAGTATGACGAAGTGACATGAGGGTGTTTTCCTGCTCTAATGTGTCGGAGTTTACTGATCCTTCATGAACTTGTGTTGGTCTGGTTGAACCTGCTTCAACCTACTTGGACCCATTTGGCCTCGACTGTCTCTGATTGGCCCGTTAGCTTCCTGACTGAGCATCACATCCTGTTTATTACGGAATATAAAAACACCTCTGACTGGTCTTAACGTCGTGCAGAGACTCACTGAGACGCTGAATTCACACAAATACAGACTGAGGGCTGATTTTTTAACTTTAAGACAATTTTAAGACCCATATATCGTTTATAAAAACTGTTTTTATGTTTTAAATATTTCTAATGTTGGTCTTTTTTGTAGTGTTTATTTCGACGGTTTCAGCCGTCTATGTTTGGTAGTGTTAATTATCCAATAAAACGATTTATTGTTTTAAGTCGTCTTTTGAAGCCAAAATGAAAAATATTCTCTGGTTCCTGTTTGTCTGATAAGGATATGATTGAGATACATTTGGGTTTTGAATGTTAAGTTCGTTAAAATGAGACCTGAATACATCAATTTGAGCTTAAGAAAACTGTCTGCAATTTTGAAAATATTTTCAGACTTTTTTTAGACCGATAGATTAATTTATGATATTAAAAAGATCTCAATTTACCCACAAATTATGATGTAATGAAAATACTCTAAGATAAATTACTGTAAATTTCTATAATATATATTCTATTGAGGTGTTTTAATGGATTAAATGAGCAGTTTAGACACTTAATTTTGATTTTTCTTTTTTTAATTAATTTGGAAATTTAAAAACTAAATGTGCATTTTCAGGGATGGCTCTCTCACACTTTGGTACATTCTAATGATTTTTTTTTCCTTTTAAAAAACCCTTAAACAGTGGAGATAAAAGTAATATATGATGATCTGTTCATTCATCCAGTAAAAACACCCACATTACAGGCAAATGCAAACATTTCAATCTTATTGAAACATTTTGGGAGTTAATTAAACAGGAAAAATAAGGGCAACTTGAAATGCTGGGTTGTAAATCTCAAGTTTGTTTTTACCCCTTCAAAACCCTTAAAAACATTATAATTAATTATTCACTTATCTTTTAAAAAATATCAACAAATATCAGGTGAATGCCTTAATTCGCATTTTGTAAATTTAAAGCTGTTTTCTCTACAAATCAAAAAGCCCTTTGAAAAACCTTAAATATGACATTGCACTTATTTAGAATCCCTTAAAAATATTAATTTTTACAACTGAAAACATTTCTCTATTTAACTGATCATCAGAGGATCTGTCAAATATTCCCCATTAATGAGTAAATTAAGCGGAAGGTCAAATATCCTCAAAACCTGTTTATTTGTTAAGGGTTTTTTTTTTTTAATGAGGATGATTTTTTTCATTCAACCCCTTAAAAAACAATAACTGTGATTTAGATTGAGATGTTTGTGTGTGTGATTTAATTAAGGGTATTTTAAGGGATTTTAAAATGCTTCATGGTGACAGAAACTACAAACAAACAAACAAACAAACAACCTCAGCATTAAACAGCAGAAAACATTTAAACAACTTAATTTTTTTCAGACACAGATGTGATCGCCACCACGTTTGGTTTGATTTAATCTATTTTCTCTGTGTAACTTTAAAGCCTTTGATAAATTAAGAATCCTTGTGTTGGTTACATGTTTCAGTGTAGAATTAATCTGAGAGTCTCTGAACGCCTCGTCAAAACAGATCTGGTTACAGTTAATCTTAACATGATGATGACTCCACCGCTGCATCTTCATCATCACTGAACATCATCTCAGCAGATTATTTTAAATCAAGTCATTAAAACGTGAGCCGACAAGTTTCAAACGTGAGCTAAAAGTGACCGAACGTCATTGGAAAATACGTTTACTGAAGCACTCATGTGAGGTACTTTCACCTTAAGTATTTCCATTTTCTGTTACTCTGAACTCGATACACCTTCGTCCAAATCATTCGATTGTCTTATTGAATATGATGAACTGTAGTTTGTAGGAGTTCAGCAATGCAATAAAAATCATACACACGGTATAATAATGTTGCACTCTGAGTACTTAAATTCATTGTTCCTTTACTTTTCTCATAATACCTCTGAAATTCTACTTAAGCACAATGAACTTTTACATTGTAATGAAGTGTTTTTACACTTTTAATATTATTATTAATCAATAGTATTATTAACAACTTAGTAAAGGATCAGATTTTTTATTCCTATAACCTTTTTAATCATCCACTCTGACTGTTTTTCTGTTTTTTATTTCTTTTATCTGTGTTCTGAACTAATTCTGAAATGGTGTTTTTTACACTAGATACTTCCTTTTTTATTTATTTTGCCATTTACATAGATTTTTTTTTTCTATTTTATTTTAAATTTAGTCTGAAATTCTCTTCCTCTCTCAAAGGACAAAAATATTTGTGTACAATGTTTAATGAGAAAGAACAAGGTTTTATGAACCCAACAGAGGCATTTCAGTTGCAAAAATAAAAATAAAAAACAATTGTAGGACTCATATGAACAGGACTGTCCCATTAATGTCAACAGCTCAAATCATCATTCAAACCTCCTGTTAGCATTCAACTTTTAGAGTTTAGAGTCAACATCTCATCATGAACATGATTCAGAGTTTCTCACAGTTTGAGAGTTTATTCTGGAGAAACATCAGACGTTTTTATATTTATTTCTCTCTCAGCTCTGATTTCAGCAGACTTTTGAAAGGAAAGATCATTGAAATGTAAAAATATTCAGATTTTGTGGTTCAGGTTTCAAAAACACTGAAAAATCAAATCTTTATTCCTTTATTCCAGATGAGGAGACAGTGATCACAGTGAGGAGGGAGCAGGACGATGAGGGTGGAATTGAAAACCAGCAACACAAACTAAAGTCAAAGCTTCAGGATCAAACCTGTGACACAAATTAATTTATATCTTAGCAGATGAGCCGCAGCTCCTCCACTCACACCTAAAATAAACCTTAACGACAGACCAACAGCTGTTCACTCTCCTCCAAAATAAAAGCCGCAGAGAAGTTTCCCTCAGTGAGACGCTTCCTCCCCGCAGAGCTCTGTGTAATGTAACGACACACACTAAAAATAACACCCCCTCCTCCACCTCCACCTCCTCCACCACACCTCAGTTTGACTGACAGTCACCATGTGGCACATAGCTGGAGGAGCAACTGAT
Source organism: Epinephelus awoara (assembly GCA_035609425.1). Taxonomy (NCBI): domain Eukaryota; kingdom Metazoa; phylum Chordata; class Actinopteri; order Perciformes; family Serranidae; genus Epinephelus; species Epinephelus awoara. Next base: position 34,275,096 of record CM069307.1, on the reverse strand, counting down.
AGCCCTGCTGCTGATTCCCTTAAAAAGCCATCAGGCGTCCAGCTGAGGGTCCAGTCTGATGCTATCAGGGCTATTCTGGGAGACGTCCCATTATAACCTTCAACACAGCAAAAAGCCTCCAACACTTCCAAAAGTCCCTAAAAACTGCATCGAGTCTGGTCAGTGTGTGTGTTCAGCTGTCACCCGTCACTCACAACACGTCCGAGAACTTTAAAGACACTTACTTGTGTGCACAAGGATGCCTTGGCTGCCCAGGGGAGGGCTGTCGTCAGGAAATCAAAAATCTCTTTATCCAGAAAGTTTAGTCACAGAATCCAGAAGGAGAAACGTTGAGCCTCGAAGGAACCCCAAACTCAAAAAAACAAAACTACAGTGAGAGCTGTAGTTTTGTTTTTTCCTCCTGACAGCAGTTCCTCCAGCCGAGGCGTCCAGGCCGGGAACGCTGACTCTGCTCAGAGCTGGCAGCAGGGCAGCGGGGGGCTTTATACCGCTCTGACATCACACGGGGCCGGTCTGCCATTGGTCAGCCTGCAGGGAATCATGGGAGAGCAGAGGAGACATTTTATGCAACTCGTCACACCTGTCAGTCGCTTTACTCCTCAACACTGAGAGAGATGCAGAGAAGATACTTTACTGGAGTAACGGTACTCATACCACAGCGTCAAAGTTAAAGTCCTGCACTCAGAACTTTACTGCAGTAAAAGTACTTAAAGTAGTTAAAGTAAAAGTAAGTGCCCCATGCTGTCAGATAAATGCTGAGCAGTAAAAAGTACAATATTTCCCTCTGAGACGGACGACGAGGGAAAAGTAACATATAATAAAAGTAGTTAAGAAACAAATAAGTGCCTTAAATGTGTACTGGATTTAACTTGTGCAAAGTTTATTTTAGTCCGCAGTGACAGTGTTGATATTTTACACCCTGATTCATCACTGCAGCTCAAACAACATGAGACACCTGTGTTGTGAGACACAGACAATATCTTAATGGGAAAATAATCCACACAGTGTTGACTGGCTCCCGTTATAATGCAACATTTCATCCTCATCAGTCATTAACTCCTCTTTACTTCAGCAGCAGAAACAGTCTGGTGTTACTTTAAAGTGTTTTATGTGACATATTCAGAGGAGTTTCATCATCATCCAACTAAACAGCAAAAAATACTCTGTACTAATGTCACATGAGCCCATAGCTCAGTGATACCTGCACTTAATTTAAGTCTCACCTGATTTTTGCATTGTATTTTCAGCATTTCTACATTATCTGTTATAAATTTGCAGAATATCATTTACATCCCCTGCCACTGACATTTTACTGTCTCGCAGTCACAGAAACTTTTGGTACCATTTCATCTCATATAATATGAAGTGCTTCATTCATGGTTCTGATTAGATCACTCATAATTAACACCCTGTTTCTTTCACATGAACACGCTCCTGGCTGGATGGGAAAACCCAGAGTTGAGTGAACTAGTTGATAACCAGCTTTGTAGCACCGGTTATCCAGACGGACAATGTGATACGTTAGTCAAGCCACACGCCTGTACTGTGAAGCCAGTTCAACTTACCCAGGATATCTCCTTGTTATCTGGTTTGACTAACCTGTCACATTGTCCGTCTGGATAACCGGTGCAATGGTGATCCGGTAAAAAGAGAACCGGCTTCATAGTACTGGAAACCAGAGTTAATCCTGAAGTTACCTCGCTAACTCCAAATCCTGCTTCACAGTACAGACCTCAGAGGCCTGGACTTAAACAACATGCAGGTATCACTGAGCTATATGTGACATAAGTACAGAGTATTTTTTGGTGTTTAGTTGGACGATGATGAAGCTACTTTGAATATGTCACATAAACACTTTAAAGTAAGTAAGTAACACCAGTCTGTTTCTGCTGCTGAAGTAAAGAGGAGTGAATGACTGATTATGTCTATCTGACCGAAATGTTGCATTTATAATGACAGGAGCCTCATCAGGAGTTCTCCTCACACAGGTGTCTCATGTTATATTGAGCTGCAGTGATGAATCAGAGTGTAAAATAACAACACTAACAACACTGTCACTGGGAAATAAAATAATCTTTGCATAAGTTAAAATCATGTGTTTAATGTGTAAATAATATGTTTGTTGGAAGCTCTAACATAAAGGCTCCTCTTTTTACCTGTCACTTCAGACTTCTGTCCATGGACACTTTTTTCTTCAGTGATCTGACTGGTCAGAGAGGTCGGGGTGTTGACAGGCTGGGATCTGATACTCGCAGTTAACCTGATCCACAGCAGGTTAATTGTTCAGCATCAGTTACCATGGTGATTTATCCCAGTAAAATGAGAAGAGTTAACCCTGAAGTTACCTCACTAACTCCAAATCCTGCTTCATAGTACAGGCCTCTGGTTAGTTATCTGAAATGTTATGTTTTTTTATACATACATACATATATATCTATGTGTGTGTGTGTTAAATATGCTCTGATTTGCATACATTTCCAGAACACAAACCTCAACTAAAATAAGCCTAAATGTGTATTTTAGTTGATTTCTTTTCACTAGTCTGATATAAGACATGATATTGAAGGAAAATAGTCCAAAATCTGACACCTTCTATATCTAGAAACGTTTTACTTTAACTACATGAAGCTGGAAAAACTTGTGTACTTTTACTACTTTAAGTACATGTACACTTTTCAACAGTTTGTCAGGCACTTCCCAGAGACAATGATAAATACTCAAACTAGCATAAATAACACTTGGTGAACAAACGTTAACTGAACATGAGTTGTATTTAAATATAGACAGAAGGTAAATGAACAGGCTGATTCTAACAGTAGTATTAGCTCCTCAGGATGGACCGGCATTAATAAACCACTGCTGATGAACACCACAGATTATACAGGTGTTATTACCTGGACTGACCTGCTGTCTGTCAGCACACATTAGCCTTCAAGCTAACATTAGCTTTAGCTCTTCAAGCTAGCTCCTTCGGTGAACTTTAGGACAAACCTGACTTTAAGAGACAAGTTTAAAATGGTGTCTCTACCTGTTAAGCAGCCAGCAGGGGGTAAGAGGTGTTGTAGTGATGTCACAGGTGTCTTCTGTCCACCTGGAATGATCAAATGTTGGTCCGGGCAGAAGCTAACGGTTAGCTAGCTGAGTTTCCTACAGACGGCGCTAGCTAACGTAAGCGCGGCAAGCAGGAGGGGAGGAGCGGCGCAGTCCGGACAGATATTAAATTTAAATGTTGTTTATGTTTCTGACAAACTTTATATTAATCCGGACAGAAAACAGACATCTGTAGAATAGAAAAAATACACACACACAAAAAAAAAAGAAAACTGCTGCTGTATGACAGGTCTTAAATTAGAGTTTCACTTTTCCACCATTTTGCGTTTTGCGAGGGAAACGCCATGTGGACGGAGTGACGTGGGCGTGGTGATGCAGACTCCAGAGAGAAGGGCTCCACCACCCTGAGGTTTGAGCTTCAACCTCCAGCATTCAAACCAGGAACCCTCTTGCTGTGAGGCAACAATGTTAACCACTGCACCACCGTGGAAGAATAAGTTCTGGTGCATAGTAAATACAATGTAATAAATAACATAAATGGTCCTTAAATTAAAGGTTGTACATTCACGCTCTGTTCAATGTAGAATTGTACAACTAGCAGTTTTTCAGTTTGCAAAGTAAAATTAAGTTAATTAAGCATTAAAATGGTTTTAGCTTTGGTGTGTAGAATATTTTGCCTCTATAAAAATTGTGATTTTAACCTGCTAACAGCCAGTCAGCTAACTGCACCGTATTCAGCATATCATATCACTTCTTTCACTTGCTCTGATAACTTTTCTCAGAGATAAACAAATCAAAACTAAAAAAAAACAAACAAAAAAAAAAAAAACTAGAAAAATAGAGATTACCAGTTAATGAGAAAGACAATTACTGATCATTGATTGGGAAACTTTTTTTCTCAGCTCAACCTGTGATGTTTCAAATGGAGATAAAAAGCGGATTTATCCTTTACATTAAGCTAATAATAATTGAGATTTTTCTGCTCGCTTATTTGAAGAAATAACCGAGGAAACCATTACAAATAATATAAACAACAATCAATCTGCATAGATGCTACGATTTGTGAGAATTTGGGAAAATTCCCAATATTAATGTCATTAATGTTTGTGAACATAATTGTAAAAAAGCAAGCAGTTATAGCTCACACACTCTTATTTATCACATGTGGTGTTCAGTGTTTGTAAATATAATTTTGAATCAAACTGTAATTTCTGCTTTGTGAATGACTTCAGCTACAGTGTTTACACGTACCTCTCGTTGGTTGGTGATGATTAAAGCTCCCAAAATGCCACCACACCGACTGCAGCTGATGACTCTGTGAACAGTTTATTTTGAAATCAAAAGGTTCTTATGAACAAAACTGAACTGGTTATATGATTAAATACAAACAGGACAGCGGACACACGACTGGTTCATTTCTTTATTTTAAAGAAGAACAAACAAAAAGTGAATCAATCCAAACAGGATGAGACCAGAAAAAAAACCTTTGCACGTTTTAATTGTCTTATATTTAAATTACTCTCTACATGAATACCTACAATTAGTTAACTGGTGGAGAGCACATAAATTGGACATTATGTCTGGAGACCACCTTAAACAATTACTTAATCTTTGACAGCTTAATTTTCTGTAATATAGCTTAGTGTTGAGGAAGATTGAAACCTGCATTAAAACCTAATGAATCCCCCAAAACCCTTGCTTATTATCTAATCTACTAACACTGACATTAATATTAATATAATATTAAAAATGCACAAAAAGCATCAGGAAAATCCCTAAATTACTGGACTGAGGCTGAGACATTTTGAGTAATAATTAATCTGTCTTAAATTGGGATTTAAGGGAAAACTTACACCTGTTAAGTTTAAATGATTCACGGCTCAAACACGTTATTATGACTTTAACAGTTATATTCTACGGAGAGACGACAGATCAGCCTTTTCCACTGCAGGACATAGAACCTTTTACTGTTGGTAAACAACATGGCGGGGTTTTTTTGGTGGGCGGGGCTTAGCTGGAGGCAAAAAAATACTCTCATTTTAGTGCAGAGCGTCAGACTGAATTTACCAACGCACCATGTCAGGTCACTCACTCTCCGGGACCGCCAGTGTTACTTGAATAAGTAAACACTGACCAACGGGACCAGACTGGCCGACCCGTATGCTCTCACTCAGTGGATGGATGATGTCACAGGAAGCCAATCTTACAAAGGAGGACCACACTGCTATGGAGGCTAATGTTAGCTAATGAGCTAAGAAGTTAGCGTTCCAGAGAAATCCAATATCGCTCTTAATCCCTCCTCAGTTTCTGATGAGGTGGACATGATAACCCTTAATACACATAACCTTATTCATCCCTGTAACAGGAAATACTTTTTCCCTAACCTGATATGAAGTGTGCGCTGCACATGTGAGCATTTTTGATGATGGCCTCCGTCCAGTCCTTTGGTCTGATCACATTTAACCATAGTTGTCTTTGTTTTTGTTGACGGGCAGTGGCGGCTGGTTTTGAGCCATGACTCCTTCTATTCTGGCTCCAATAACACAACAAGACAAACACATTTTAACACTCCTGTGTAGCCTACAGCCCTGTGGGGGAGAGGCAGCTGCTCCTCCAGATAATGAAATGATGTCATTGTGACGTCAGTCCTGAAAGGGTCTATAAACAACCTGTAACTTCACATCATGAGTTCTGGTCAGCTGGTCTGGAGTCAGTCTCCTTTGCTGAAGTGATGCTGAGGTTTGAACATCATGATGTGTAAATGTAGAGGAACAATAATTTGTGTTCTGTCCCACACTTGCTCTCACCCTCCAAACACACAGGACAGAACCTTCCATAGAACCAGAGACTCATTGGTTGAGGTTCTGGTAGAGCTCAGTTCAGTTCCCACAGTAGAAAAGAGTCATCAGAGTAGAACCAGGTAGAGCAGCCACAGCAGAACACACAGCGTACCAAACCAGCTCTGCCAGTCCTCACTGATGATGTCAAACACTTCCGCCACTAGCCATTTATCACTGCTGTCTTTACGTTCAGCAGCCCGGGCCTCGTACAGCCCACCATAGGAGTCCAACGCCTCGGGGTTAAACAGGAAGTGTTTCTCGTCCTCGCAGGAGAGCAGCGCTCGGCCCGGGCCCATGGCTGACACCTCTTCGTCTTTACACCTGAATGATGACAGGAAGTCAGACAGCTGGGGCACATGATGAGACGCCTTGTTGTCACAGTATTAGTCCTGTTGTGTTACAGGACACCTGCCTGCATCACCAGACAGCCAGACTAAAGAATTGTGAGTATTACTTCTGTGGAGAGCTGATATAGTGATGTGCAGCTGTTTGTATTTCAGTGTTTCACTGCTGTCACAGAACACACTGTTAACTCACAAACTTATTGGTTATTAATAATTAAGTGAAAGTCAGAAAGTCAAACACTGACTTAAAACGATGATAGTTATCAAACTGCAATAAAACATAAACACACACTTTAAAATGTAACTTCATCTCCAAAACCACGTTTAAATTAAAAACTGATGGTGACATCTGGACATCAGTGATCTTGTATGAAGGTCAGAGACAAACTAAGTTCAGGTGATGTAACATTTTGAATTAAATAGTTGGATCAACCAATCAGCTCGTTTGAGATTTGGAGCCAAAAACAATGAATCAAAATTTCGAACCACTGGAATACAAATTGTGTGTGGCAAACAAGCTAACATCAGTTAGTACCTGCTAGCTAATGTTAGTGCGACTTCCTCTTAAAAGCATGGCTCTAAAGCCTGTTAGCATGTTCACATCTTTTTTTACGAGCGTCTGTTTAGATATTGTTCTATTGCTTGTCTAAGCAGTAATAGACTCTTTTACTGTTAGTAAACAGTATGATGTTTTTTGGTGGGCGGGGCTTAACTGGAGGCAAAAAAATTCTCTATAGACATTAGCTAGGGTTAGCAATTTTTTTTTTGGCTTGTTCGAGACAATGGAGGAAGATGACGTGAGTGGTGCGTTCAGAAATACTCTTTTCGAGTGCCGGTGTGCACAAAATGGACAGTTCGTAAATTTGTAACGCTATCAGAATGTGCTGTTCAGTTATCCAGAGCGTCGCATTTTCAGAGTGTCAGAGTGCTGTCTTGACACTCTGTCTTGGGAGATGGATCAGAGCGCTGAGCGGTGAATGTGTGATTAACTTAACTGTTCATTGATTCATGTAGAAATATAACGCTCCGTTTCTTCGACCAGCAGAGCTCTCATTTTAGTGTAGAGCGTCAGACTGAATTTACCAACGCACCATGTCAGGTCACTCGTGCTGTGTCCGAAATCATTCACTACTCCCTACTCACTATATAGGGAATTCCCTATATAGAGGACTATATAGTGAGCTCATTAAAACACTTTCGGACACTACTCCGTCGCGAAGTTAAGTACGTCATTACTGTCGCACAATTAAAACGAGCCAGAGTGATGTCATCTGGTGGGTTTCCGAAATAAATAATAAATTCATTTGTGTGATAAAAACCTAATACTGAGCGTATTTTCCCACATGAATTAATACAAAAATAAATACACTACTACACTATTACGTACATTTGTATGTATTTCCCTGCTGCACCGGGTGCTCCTCCTCATTGTCCACCACGTCTGCCGTCTGTTATTGGCGCCTCCGGAATGCACCACGGTACATATTGCTTGGTTAGTGACCATCGGTTGTACACTACTTTTTGCAGTGCATTGTGGGATATTATGAGTCCACTATATAGGGTATATTAATTTACACTAAACATTCGGACAGCACTACAAAATGGTGAACACACTATTTAGTGCACTATTTAGTGAGTAGGGAGTGATTTAAGACACAGCCTCACTCTCCGGGACCGCCAGTGTAAGTAAACACTGACCAACGGGACCAGACTGGCCGACCCGTATGCTCTCACTCAGTGGATGGATGATGTCACAGGAAGCCAATCTTACAAAGGAGGACCACACTTGTTTGTTTTGCTATGGAAGCTAACGTTAGTTAATGTGCTAAAAAGATAATGTTACGGAGAAATCCAATATTTGCCTTTTGGGCGAACGCTCTTGCAGATAGGCGGCTGTCAGGGCGCTTACTGCGCAGAGGTGTGAAAGCAGCTTAATAACAATCATTTTCTGGAAGTTGCATACAGAACCTTTAAGTATTACTACTATGTGGATGAGTACAGGACAAACGTTTCAATCCCTTACACCTGCATTAGCATGAGTCCTGGTTGACTTCTTCATCACTTCATCACTTATAAGGCTGTCCTCAAAGTGGAGTACAAACCACCATGTGGAGACTAAATGTAGTGCAGGTTTACATCACTAATGCACAGCATATAGCAGGAAAGTGACAGGAAAATAAAGCTAGTTTGCAAGACCTGCAGAAACTGTTAGTGAACTATGTATTTCAGTTTAATGCAGACACAAAAGTAGAAGCTGGGTACTATCCCCAAAGATCAGGGTCATGTTTCTGAAGGTAAAGGGTGCCTCAAGGTTAGTTGTGTAGTTAATAATTTAATTAATCTTGTGTATTATTGTGGAGCTGGTTATATGCTACCCACCAGGTGAGCGTGGGCTCTGGATGTGCCGTCACCTCCACCTCTAGCGTCACTGGAGAGCCCTCCATGACGGTAGCTCTAGACAGGGGCCTGGTGAAGCAGGGAGGTCCAGGTTTAGAGGCTTTTCCCTGGGGAAGAGACTCTGCCTGTCCCTGGGGAAGAGGAGGAGGAGGAGGAGGAGGAGCAGGAAGGGGAGGCCATTGGATCTGAGGAGTAAGTCTGATTTCCTCACGGATGGCCACGGGCTGACAAATGTTTGGATCTTGCTCTGGAGTTAGTAGATGGGATGGAGAGGAAAGGGGTGTGACATGCAGATTAGCCTGCTGAGCCAAAGCTTGGGTCTGTGGTTTGGGCTGAGGAGGAGCAACAGGCTTGGCAGTGCTGCTGGGAGTCATGCCAGAGTCATGCACACACTGCTGGGTACAGGTGGTGGTCAAGGACTCATGGAAGGAGTAGGCTGTCTGGTGGCTCTGCTTGCTCCTGAATATATCACTGTTGGTGATGGTGTTGCTGGATTTGCTGATATTGCTGACACTGTTTGGCTCTGAGGAAATGGGAGCATGGACCTCAGGTAGACCCCCACTATCCTGGGAGAAGGGGCTTAAATGCTGGGACCTGAGATTGCTGCTAGCCTGTGGCCAGGTGCAATGACTGTCTGGAGGAGAGGACTGAGAATAAACGCTTTGTTGGGTGACTGTAGTAGCTGTGGCAAGGCTGCTGCTTTGGGGCATGAAGACTGAGGATGTTTCTTTGCTAGTTTGTGAGGAAGGTCCATCCTGATCAAGGCCACTCTTGGAATCTGGGTAAGACGGTAAAAGATCCTGAGGGAGGCTTGTGGTGGTTTGGACGCAAGTTGCAGAGGATTTGAGGAGTCCAGTGTCCCGAGTCTTGTCTTTGTGGAGAAAAGAGTCTGTGAGGCTCTGAGCAAACCCTTTGACTTGGGGGACTGGATCAATCTTTGGAAAGTTGTGATGACTGTCTGAATGGGAGGACTGGAAGTAAATGGGCTGCTGGGTAACTGAACTGGTGCTGGTGTTGGTGGGACTGACACTTTGGGGTTTGGAAGCTGGGGATGTTTCCTTCCTAGTTTGGAAGGAATTCATGTCCTGATTTAGGTCACTCTCCTGACAAATGGAAGTGCCAAATTTGAGGGACCTAGTGTCTTGTGAAGGGTTCTTGTCCTTGTGGAGATCGGGGTCTGGACCATTAGAGTGCTGAGGACAAAAGGTGGACTGGGGCAGGGTGGTGCTGTGATTGAGCTCTGCAAGCTGGTGAATGGGACCAGTCTGTGGAATGGTCTCATCTTTGGATGCAATGTTTTGGGTGATCTTACCCTGAGTACCTGCACTCCTCTGAAGCTGGTTGACCTGGCTGTTGTGCTCCTTTAATAAGGGATCAGTTTGTGGGGGGCTCTTCTTCTCAGGGACATCTCTGTCTTTGTTGGAACAACTCTGTGGAGTGTTGCTCTTGTGGGCTGGGTTAGATCCAGAGGGGAAGCTTGGTTTGGGGTCAATGGTCTTTCCAGTCTTCAAAATGCTGCACAGAGTACTGGTGATCATGTTAGGAGGAGGCACTGTCAGTGGACTCTGGACAAATGAACTGGACTCTGATCTGAACCTGTAACACACACAGCAGGAACAAACGTTGAGTTTAAAAGTGTCCTTTGTTGCATGTCCAAATTTTCCTTCTCCTGCCTCTTGTCCTATGCCACTATTAGATCACCCATTAGGGGGGGATCTGTACTGAACCTCTATACTTTTTGGTAAAATGTTCCCAGAATTATAGAAACACACAAATTAATCTTGTTTTGTTCTGAGATTTTTCACGGTACAGACCTGGTACTGCTGTGACGGCTAGTCGGAGGAGTTGGACAACTCTGGCTGGACTCTCTCCGTTGTCGGACTGCACCAGTGCCAGTGTGCTCTGGCTGGTGGCCGTACTGGTTGATGTGGACGCTGTGGGAGCTGAAACAGAAGCCTTCCTCAACATCTGACTGAACCATGAAGGACTCTGGCGTCTCTGCCAGTGGCGGCAGGGAAATGTCATCAGGTGACACACAATCATATTCGTCATTAGAAAGAGAATCCTCAGTCATGGCTTCCTGTTGCTGAAGCTCTGCCTCCAACAGGCCACCTGCTGATGCATCCTGGGAAAAAATGGTCAAGTATTAGCTGCTGATATTTTCCACTCACTGCAACATGAACAGGGTTTTTTGCAGACTTTGTTACATTTTTTGTTCATATATACTATATCTGATTCAACAGTTTGTGCGCTAACTCAAATTCCCTCACTGAAGCGGCTAAGCTAACATCAGACAACAAAGAAGAAGAGCAGTAAGACAAGTAAAACAAAATGCTAAAATAACAAGACAACCAGAACATTACAGTACAACAGTATAAAAATGAGGAGCATAGTAGAAAATGAACCCAAATGGATTAAAAAAAATCAAGGGCATGGTATACTTTCTCATAATTTAATTTTAGCCGTTGTTCTTAGCTAAAGGAGGTATCATTTTTACCATGCTGGAACCTTAAATATAACTCAAGTGGACTTCTGTATATTGCAGGGTAAACAACCGTGTGAAAAGGCGGGACAAACAAAAGAAGTTAAAGCTTTGATTCATTTAGTTACAGGAGCTCTTAGCTGACATTTTACAGTCACCAAGATTAATGGAAACATACAATTGTGTATCCTCTGCACAAACACTAAAATTAAATTAGTATTTTTGAAACATGTGGCCGGGTAGCAGGACATGGAAATCAAAGAGGATCTAAAACTGAGCTCTGGGGGACGCCACATGAAAATTTAGTCTTTGATGATTAACCTGAAGCGGTGTCATGTTTGAAACATGGTGCACCTCCTTCCTCTGAAACTCCCTCTGGATGTCTGAGAATGACGGGCCAATCACACAAGGAGGGGGCATGGCCTCAGTGGTGGCAGGCTGTGATTGGCTGTGTATGGCGTGGACCTGTCGGTTGGCCTCTGCTGGGGAGCAGGAGAGGCTGAAGGTATGGGTGGAGCAGTAGGAAGAGGCAGAGTGTTGTCTGAAGGAGAGACAACACAATGAAAATTATTTGTACAGTTCAGGGTTTCATACAATGTTGTTGTTCTATGAACAAATAAAATGATTACAACTTCTATTATGGGGGACCTCAAGGTGTTCCCAGGCCAGATGAGATATATGATCCCTCAAGTGTGTTCTGGGACTGCCCTGGGGCCTCCTACCAGTGGGCCGTGTCCACAACATGTCCAGCAGAAGGTGCTCAGAATGCACTCTGATCAGATGTCCGAACCCCCTCAACTGAACCCTTTCAATGTGAAGGAGCAGCAGCTCTACTCCGAGCTCCCTCTGGATGTCCGAGCTCCTCACCCTGTTTCTAAGGCTGAGCCCAGACACCCCACGGAGGAAATTCATTTCAGCCGCTGGCATCCAAGACCTCATTCTTTCAGTCACTACCCAGAGCTCATGACCACAGGTGAGGGTTGGGATGTAGTTGGACCAGTAAATCGAAAGCTTTGTGCAGCACCCGCATCACTTCAGATGCTTTGCCATGCCGCCGATCCATCTCATTCTCCATTCTGCCCTCACTCATGGACAAGACCCCAAGATACTTGAACTCCCTCGGTTGGGGCAGTAACTCTCTGCCAACCCGAATTGAATTGGCACAGTTTGGTATAAATATTCATATGTCCCAGAGGATGAACCATAATGACTTTAATGTTTCTCTGACTTTTCCTGTCACGCCACCATGAGGTTGATATTTGTGCTTTTGACTGAAATATCTAATAACTAACTAATCAAAAAATAATAATAAAAACTAAAAACTAAAAACTAACTATCTAATAACAACTATTGAATGTATTGTGATAAAATGTGGTTCATTGTTTATGTTCCCCAGAGGATGAATCATAATGACTTTGGTGATCCTCCACTCAGTGTACCTGTTCTCAGCAGCCCCCTGACTGCGGATCTTCTGTGGTGGAGGCTTCCTACTGGCTGTGGTCTCCCTCTTCACGTGAACCTCCTTCCCATCATGCTCGGCGGTCAGTTCCGGGGTGTGACCTGTTTCCTTCAGCTCATACTGACAGCACAGAACAGAGTCAGATGAGCTGATTATAATATATATCTAACATTTTTTATAACCTCTTTATTGCAGGTCTTATTGCAAATGTTCAAATGATTTTTACCATGTCAGGCGCCTCCTGTGTGCTGCGGTTATCTGTCTGCTCCTTTTGCTTCGTCTTCCCTTTTTCATTTAACTTTTCTTTTTCCTCATCTTTCTCTTCATCTTCCTCTTCATCTTCATCTTCCTCTTCATCTTCGTCTTCATCTTCGTCTTCATCTTTCTCTTCCTTTATCTCTTTCTCCTCGTCATCCTGCTGCTGTTTGAGACTCTCCAGCTGTGACATCAGTGCACATTTAAAAACTCATTAAAATGAATAATATGCTGATCGTGTTATTTTTATCAGTACCTACAGAATGTTTTCATGATTTTTTGCCTTACAACATTAAATCAACATAGATTTAAAGGGATAGTTTGGATCTTTTGAAATGGGGTTGTTTGAGGTACTGATATAGAGTAGTAGAGGTCAGTCGGCACGCCTACAGTTTGGAGAAGCAGACAGGAGTATGGACACAGAAGCTACTCAATGTACTGCTGTGGATGGCAGCAGCAACATGTATTTTAGACACCTAAATATATCAATATCAGTTCAAGTGTACGCTGTGTTTTGAATATTTTCAATGCTTTACCTTTCTGTCAGACAGCGATTTCTGAGGGCAAACTGAAGCTGTTACATCACTTTGTACAAAGCCAGACTCCATTGAGAAAAACAGTGATTTAACAGTGCTGAACACATGATCTGCAAGTGTGCAGCTGCTTCGATTATTTAGTAAGTTAGTGTTATTGTGTGACTGGTGTTTTAAAGGGTTTGTTCAGATTCACTCAAGTCACACAATTACGCGAACAAACCAACTGATCAAAGCAGCAGTAGGCCAACAGCTCCTGTGTTCAGCTACATTAAATTACTGTTTTCTTAATGGAGTCTGGTGGCTTTGATGAGCTGTCTAACAGCAAGGTAAAGCAGTGAAAATACTCTCGATATAGCTTACATTTAAGCTGATACTGATTTTTTCATTGGCTAAAATACATTTAATTGCTGAGCTGTCCACAGCTGTACATTGATCAGCTTCTGTGCAGTAGTATTCCTGTCTGCTTCTCCAAACTGGGGCGTGCCGACTTTACTGTAGGTAATACACTGACTCTGGATCAGCACCTCATACAAACCCACTTCAAAAGATCTAAACTATCCCTTTAATGTGGCAAAAGAAAAATAATCTTTAACATCAAAATGAAAACAAAGTGAACCTTCAGTTTGGCCTCCAGTTTCATCAGTCCGTCACTCAGCTCTCTGATGGACTCCACCATCTCTGAGTGTTTACCGACCGTCTTCTCTATGTACCTCCGCCCTTCCTCCACCCCTATAACACACACAGTTTAAATAATGAGGTAAATGTGCTGGATCAATGGTTGAAATGGTAAATTAATCATTTTGATAAAAGATTCAATAGTACGGTTACTAAATTGACCAAACCAACCTAAATACTGACTGTATGAACTACACTTTATCACTTAACATTTCAATAGTGGACTCAGGAGGTACATCTGCTAAAAACAGTGTAGTAACAACTCGGTCACACAGCTTCCAGGTTTATCTGCCATTTCAGAATAAAATCATCTCTTCCTTTGTCCTCACCATGCAGCCTGACAGCCAGCTCACTGATCTGACTGATCCTCTCCTCCTGCTGAGGAACTGTCGGCCACACGAACTTCTCAAACTGTCGGTAGAGAACAGAGACGGCCTCTGTGCTGCGACACTCTGAGGAAAACTTCCCAACGCGAGCGATGGTTGCACTGGCGTCCTCACACCAGAACTGATACTGTAGATATAAACAACATGTAAACAACATGCAGCTCATAATTACAAACAAAAACAGCCGCTCAACAAATAATAATTGAATCACCTCCTCCATGGCCTGCTGCAGCCTGCAGGTCATCTCCAGTGTTTTTTGGTGTTCGCTGACACTTCGCTCAAACTCTCCCATCTGTCTCTGCAGTTCGTTGATGGTGTCCTCTGCCTCCCTGGCCACACCCCCATCCTTGACCTCTGACCCTAGCCGGGCTGTCACTCCCTGCAGACGTTTCCTGAGCGCCTGCACAGTCAGGAAGAGTTGCATGTAAGTTCTTCATGTTATTTATTACATGAAAGTCACATGTAAGGTCACAGAGTCAGGTATTTTGTTGCCCATCTGTTTTTATGTAACCTTATAATATTTGTGCAAAACAAACCTAACCCTGGTTTGTTTTGGTGTGATAGACTCAACAAGGTGCTGGAAACATTCCTCAGAGATTTTGGTCCATATTGACATGATGACATCACACAGTTGCTGCAGATTTGTCAGCTGCACATCCATGATGAGAATCTCCCGTTCCAGCACATCCCAAAGGTGCTCTATTGGACTGAGATCTGGTGACTGTGGAGGCCATTGGAGTACAGTGAACTCATTGTCATGTTTGAGATGATGTGAGCTTTGTGACATGGTGCGTTATCCTGCTGGAAGTAGCCATCAGAAGATGGTACACTGTGGTCATAAAGGGATGGACACGCTCAGCAACAATACTCAGGTAGGCTGTGGTGTTTAAACCATGCTCAGTTGGTACTAAGAAAACCTCCCCCACACCATTACACCACCAGCAGCAGCCTGAAGCGTTGATACAAGGCAGGATGGATCCATGCTTCCATCTGAATGTGTTTTTTCCAATCTTCTATTGTCCAGTTTTGAATTGTAGCCTCAGTTTCCTGTTGTTAGCTGACAGGAGTGGCACCTGGTGTGGTCTTCTGCTGCTGTAGCCCATCTGCTTCAAGGTTGGACAAGGTGTTGTTGCTTCAGAGATGGTCTTCTGCACACCTTGGTTGGAACCAGTGATTATTTGACTTCCTGTTGCCTTTCTATCATCTTGAACCAGTCTGGCCATTCTCCTCTGACCTCTGGCATCAACAAGGCATTTTGGCTCACTGGATATTTTCTCTTTTTGGGACCATCCTCTGTAAACCCTAGAGATGGTTGTGCTGAAAATCCCAGTAAATACTCAGAGCAGCCCGTCTGGCACCAACAACCATGGCACGTTCAGAGTCACCTTTCTTCATCATTCTGATGCTCCGTTTGAACTTCAGCAGGTCGTCTTCACCATGTCTACATGACTAAATGTATTGAGCAGTTGAACAGGCGCACTTAATAAAGTGGCAGGTTAAATGTATGTTGTTTGGCAGCATAACAAATGATAAACAGTGCATCTTCTCCTGAATCGGTAGAAATCTTTAAATCTGATTCTGATGACTCTGAAGTTTTGGGATTTTTTTGTCATTTTCCTTTTATTGGATGGAAAATAGCAGCGAGTTACACAGGAAACAGACAAAGAGAGAAGAGTATGGAATAAAACGCTGGGATGTGGCATGCACCTTAACAGGCGATCCCCCAAACCTCACCTGCAGCTTCTCCTCGTACAGCTCCACCTGCTGCAGCTGGTTCCTGACGGCCTTCATGTTCCTCGTCCTGTCGTTTCTCTTCAGGTAGTTAAACCTCAGGTTGCTAAAACGCTTCTTCAGCTCCTTAAAGGAGTCACGAAGCTGAAAATTAAATAGCAGAAAATCCGTCAGGTTGACAAAAGGAATTTCAATTTCAATTTAATTTAAATGGCTAGTTAGGTAGACAGATCTGTTGTGCAGCAAGCAAATGCTTTAGGTCTCAATCACACAGAAAGCGTTTTGCAGGTTGCAAAACATGAAGCACACTGCTTTTTTTAAAAATTGAATGCCACAAGTGGAAAAAAAAGCTTCAATCACATTAAAATTACAAAAAGGCCCCTCCAGCTGCTAAAACACTTTCTGTGTGATCAGGGCCTTACTCTATGGATTCTTTATGTGTGTAAAGTACTGTCAGGAAAATTATCATTGAAAACTATCGGATGGATT
Organism: Epinephelus awoara; assembly: GCA_035609425.1. NCBI lineage: Eukaryota > Metazoa > Chordata > Actinopteri > Perciformes > Serranidae > Epinephelus > Epinephelus awoara. Next base: position 34,258,451 of record CM069307.1, on the reverse strand, counting down.
GCCATGACATTTTGTACACACGGTCATGTTCCCAAGAGGATGAATCTTATCCTGAATTCTCCTCTAGTGTCATCATGAAGATCACGTTTTTTGTTTTGAGGGAAATGTTTCAACATCTGTCGGATGGATTATGATGAAATGTGAATTGCTGTTCATATTCCCTTAGGATGAACTTTAATAACTTGTGATCCTCTGACACTCCATCTAGTGCCATCATGAGGTCAACATTTCCTGTAAAAAAGACATTTACATCCAAATTAAAAACAGAAAACGCAACCACGTGATGGTGCTAGTTGAGAAGCTACTATGCTACATCATCTGGGAACCAGAGTCGTTAACATATTTCACTAAAAGCCAAAAATATTAACCTGCTAGTGGCGCTAGAGCTAAAGTGACAGAATCCCAGACAGTGCGATTCATCCTCTGGGGAACATGAATGTTCAGTTTCATGACAATTTATCCAAAAGGTTTGAGACATTTTGCAAAAACCTGAAATGTGAACCTCATGGTGGCACTAGAGATGAATTCAGGGGATTGCAGAATTCATTAATAATCATCTTCTGGGGATCATGAATGTCTGTAAAAAAAAAAAAAAAAAAAAAAAAAAGTATGGCAATCCGCCAGATTGTCGATGTGTTATTTGAAACACTGCTACCATTACAATGATGCTGCTAGCATGGCTCAAATAGTTTTTCACACTACATTTTGCTGTATACAGCCTTTATCGTCTGTCAGAGTTGTGCACTCTGCTCAGCTTGGTGTTGATGTAACTGTAAGTCGATGGGGCTTTGATGAGATTATTTTTAGACCAGGAGGGTTTAAATCCAGAGAGACATTTCTGCCTCTAACAGGAGGAACAGCGGTGTCAGATGGCTGATCTGTCAGCTGAGGACAGCTGAGAGAGACTGAAGCCGTCAGAGACACTGCGGTCTATTGGTCAAACAGATGAAGACATTGAAATCAGAGGCTGAGGAGGTTGGACTGTTTTTCTAACATCGAGGTGGAGTAAGGTTCAGAAGTCGTCTGGGGAAACCCTGGATTGAGCAACTGTGAGGAGCACTGAAATAACAAAGGTTACATGGAAGATAACCCAAAAACTACCAGGAGGAAGATCCAATGAGTTTACCATGATGAGAACCATGAGGTACTTCAGAGATTACCATTAAGTACTACAAAGTATCAAAGTACCCCAGACTATCAGGAAGTTTCATTTCTTACCCTTATACGATTACATAAAAGTACCACAAACTGTCCTAGTACCATAAATAACTACTAAGGACCCCAGAAGTACCCCAAAAGAGTACTACAAAGTACTGTAAAATACTCCAAAGTACCATAAAGTATGTCAGAAGAACATAAAGCACACTGACCTAACCCAAAGGACCAAAAGAGATAACCATACAGCACCAAGAACTATCACGAAGCCATGAAGTACCCCAGAAGAACATGACTGCCCAAAAATACCATAAACTACCACAAAGTACCATGAAGTACCTATAAAAGTATCCCAGAAGATGAAACGGGGCAATGAACTACGCCCAAGGACCATGAAGAACTCCAAAGAGATTACAGAAGAGTACGAGAAAGTATCACAAAGTAATGTGAAGTCTACCAGAGAATCATAAAGTAAACTAGAAGGTCATAAAAAAAAAAGAAATCATTACCTCAAAGGACAACAAACTATCCCAAAGTACAATGAAGTAACTATTAAGGACCCCAGGAGATCATGAAGTACATTGAACTGCCCCAAAGGACCAAGGGACCCCAAAAGAGATTATCATACAGTACCAAGAACTACTACAAAGTCATGAAGTACGCCAGTAGACCACGATTACCCAAAAGTACTGCAAACTGCAACAATGTACCATGAACTACCTACAAAAGTATCCCAGACTACCATAAAGGGCAATGGACTACATATAAGGATCATCAAGTACCTCATAGAGATTTATTGCAAAGTACAAAAAAAAAATGCCACAAACTACCATGAAGTATCTTGATGTATTATGAAGTACACCAGAATATGACGACCCCTCCCCCCCAAATGATTATGTAAATGTCCCAAAAGTACTGTAAATATCTCAGAAAACAATAAAGTACATAAGCGATAGCCACACACTATATATAGATAGACATCCCAGTAGACCATGATTACCCAAAAATACAATAAACTACTAAAGAATAACATGAAGTACCTGTGGAAGTATCCCAGAATACTAAAAACAGCAATGAGCTATGTCTAAGGACCATAGAGTACCCCAAACAGATGACTGAACAGTACAAGAGAGCACTGCACTGTTTTCAATCAACCAATCAACCAATCAATCAATCAATTCTATTCTATTTATAAAGCCTAATATCACAAATCACAATTTTGCCTCAGAGGGCTCTACAGCATACGGCATCCCTCCGTCCTTAACCGAAGCTTCCAACAACCACCACAATGTACCAAAAAGTACCAGAAAGAATAACTTTGAGGCACCAGGAATTAACAAAAGGAGATAACTATGAAGTATCATGAACTACACCCAAGGACCACAAAGTATCCATGAGAGTTCTAGGAAGTACCACAAAGGATCTAAAGGCCTTTAAGAGATTAGCATCATCATGATCATTATCAGAGTCCCTGGAAGTACTTCAAAGTATCAAGATCCCACGGTATCCTGTTGTATCCCAGACAGATGTTGGTACAAATCACTGAACCATCTGGGGAGAACTTGGGTTGAATCTGTCTTTGGAGGACAAAAAACAAAAGCTATCAAGGAAATCATCTGTTACTTTCAGGATCTGGCAGGAAGTAACACAAGGAGATAACCATTAAGTAACGAACCCAAGGAGGCCACAAAGTACCCAATGGTACCCTGTAATATCCAAGAGATAATTACTATGTATCATTAAGTACGCCAAAGTACCCCAGCTTATCCCGAACTACCAGGAAGATTACCATGAAATACTGTAAAATGATATGATGAGAGTGCCCTGTAGTATCACAGATAGTCATAAAATGAAGACCCATAGAATACCCTCCCTGCTGTACCCACGATGAACTCTTTGTACACAAATCTAATTCAGATATCTTTCAGAGTTCAGCTGGCGGACTCTGTGATGAAGTCATCCTCTGATGATTGTTAATGACAACCAGAAACACTCTAAATGTCTTCAGTGAGAATAACCAACGCACCAAGGAACAAAAATAGAACCAGTCCTCAACAACAAGTTTGTTTTTAGTAACACCTCATCCAAACACAGATGGGTGTAGATCCCCTTCAGGTGATTCAGCGATGTGCACACAAACAAGTCACTTCTTCTCTTTACCCCCGAGGTCACCCTTCATCCCTCCGACTGAGTGTTCATGGTGGAGTTAGTGGTAGTGTCCCATTACGGAACTTCTCAGCTTCACTTTGTGAAGTCACAGTTAAGCCCTCCAACTGGAAATGGTTCCCCGCTGATACTGTCACACTTTGAGAAAGGTTCAAGAAAAACAGTCTTGGTGTGATGGTAGTATGCACTTTCAGTCAACAGCCGTAAGTGCATACTACCATCACACCAAGTCTTCAGAGGCGCTCAGTCGTTGCCATAGGTACTACCAATCTTGAGCTCTTGATGCTGTAACTGATCTGAGTGTTTTACGGAATGTTTCTCATCATGAATCACATTGGCAATCTTTTTGAAACAAGAGATCTCACTAGGCCTACATGACCTGGTGAATTCAGTGATGGGTAATCCATAATGAAATGGCCTAGTGGAGCTATAACTGTAGCTCGACTTAACTGTGCATGCAAACGTACTGAGTGAGTCTGAAGTCCAGCTGCTCCTGCAGGTTTCACTGTGCTCCTGATACACAGCACCAGGTGCATGATGGGAAATACCCAGTGGCTGACTCGGCCTGTATTTCTGATCTGACCCCCACCCCCTTGCCCATGCCTTTAGCAGCTGCTGCTCAGTGACACAGCAGATTAAACCAGTAGCACCAGTAAAGTTTTTACATTCTATGATTCAATTTTACTGTAGCCAGAAAATAATTTCAGCATCATGTGAAGTCAGTCAACACAAACACCGACCAGAAACAAACTACAACATCCTGTGAGCTAACAGCTAGCATGATAGCCAACCTGAAACATGTTCCTGTAACCAGTCCGTCACATAAATTATCTAAGCTAACTGACGAGCTCGCTAAATAAGTCACAGGCAGAGTCTGTTTATCCCACGGACATATTTGTACCACTGAGTCTTATTGCTGTGTGAAGAGTCAATCCATTTATCATTTCTAGAGCAGTTAACACAAAGCTAACAGGCTACAATAGTTTGGACTCAGTTTGGACAGCATTTAATCAGTGAATCTGGCATTTCACCAAACTTGAATGTGATGCAAAATATTAATAATATAAATAATTCAAAATATTACACACATTCACACCTATGGACAATTTAGAGTCACCAATTAACCTGCATGCCATGTGGGAGGAAACCGGAGCACCTGGAGAAAACCCACACTGACATGGAGAGAACATGCAAACTCTGCACAGAAGGGCTCCCCTACCTCTTGCTGTAAGGCGACAATGTTAACCACTGCACCACCGTGCCGCCAGAATTATTAATCACTGGACTAAAATATTTCAAATTCTGTCTGAGGTTTTACAGAAATCTCCTGAACCCACCCAGTTCTCACAGTGTTTGGAGTGAAAGCAGTTACAACAGAGATGTCAAATATCCAATATAACATGGTATGATGTGTGATATTGTTGGCACATCGACTGATTTTGTTCAAATGGAAACAGAACACGTTAACTCTTCTGAGTAATTAACTTCATCTAATTTGTTTTTACAGAGAGAAGGTGGGGGTTGTCCATTCACTTCAATACAGTTTTCTTGAAGCAGCACCTGGTGGACATTAGAGGAACTGCAGCTGAACACACTGTTTCAATCATGGATGTGTAAAGAGACCTGAATACAGTGTTGGAGGCAGGGCCCTGATCATTACTATGAAAGTTGCTCAGCAGTACATGAAGCATAATAACGTTTAGCTGCCGGATACAAAATTACCTGGATAATTGGCACTACATGTGCTGGCCCAACAAATTCTGATAGCGAAGTGATTGATTTTGGGGTTTTGATGCTCAAAAAAATGTATCCACTGGTTTACAGACGTCTCTTTCCCTGTGCGAATCTACGGGAAAAAGTCTCTCTGTGCCCAACGGCATTATGTGTCGGACCTGGCGGTTTAATTTCACTGTTTGGCCACTATAAATATTGGCTTCGAAGCCCGGCACATTTCCTGAGTGCCTGCATTCAATCCAGAAACATGAAGGAACTTTTTCTGTTCACTAACTGACCACAGCTCTGCTTCTCCTACAAACTGCTGCAAGACAGAGACCCATCAGGTCCAGTTTCTGATACAGAGACTCCCTCAGTGAGCTGAGAGACTTTATGGACTGCATTAAAATCTAAAAGTGTCCTGCTGACTTCAGTTATATTTAGACTCTGATTAAACTGAGCCAGCGGCTGCTTTACAGCGGAGACGTCCATGTGGAGGCTGGTGGAAAAGTTCCCTTAGAAAAGTATGAAATTATTTGAATTTCAGGTGTTTCTTCAGATAAATTGATTAAAATCAGCTATGGAGGGTTGATTTAACTCCAAAATATGAAATATATTAGTTTAACTTCGAGTTTACAAAAACCTACAGTATAAGTGAAACTTTAAACAATCCAGTAACTCTTTTCATGATATTTTTCTGGTTTATTTCCTGTAAAGAAATACCATATTTTGATACACTTCAAAGTTTTCAGTTATAAATAACTTTAGAATATAAATAAGTTTTTCCTTTGAGGAGATTTCTGTTTTTCCTTACGTTTTTACAGAAAACACCAGATTTATTAATTTGGGAATTACAGAGCAGTAAAATAAAACATCATTTGGGTCACTAGTAATTCTAAGTGATCTGATTCTGATACAGACTGAGTCCTGCTGCTGGTTCAGTCAGACAGACAAACAGACAGGAGGCAGCAGCTCCCTCTGCTTGACAAACTAGTGAACAACATCATTCTACACTGACTTGACGACAGTAACCACTGCATTAATCTCTTCAAGGCTCAACTATTGCAACTCTCTGTGCCTGGGTGTTGGCCAATCGTCTTTGTCTCACCTTCAGCTGGACTCATTGGTGCCAGAAAAAGAGACCGCATTACACCAGTGCTAGCATCCCTGCACTGGCTACCTCTCAAATACAGGACTGATTTTAAGGTTATTTTATTTGTTTTTAAAGCCATACATTGGCAGGCACCCCAGTATATTGCTGAGCCTCTCTGTCCCTACTCCAACTCCCAATCTCTGAGATCCTCATAACATTGTCTTTTAACTGTCCCATGTTCTAGACTGCTGGGTAAGGGAGATCATGCCTTTGCAGTAGCTGCTCCAAAACTCTGGAATAGCCTCCCGCTGTCAGTCAAATGATAATATTTTAGTATTTCATAATCTTTTTTACGTATGTTATTGTTCTCACCAGTTTTATTCTGTTTTATATTTGTGTACATGTTATATATATATGTATACATATATATATATATATATATATATATATATATATATGTAACCTGGAACCCACAAGGGAAAAGAAAGCCAGGAAGACCAAGAAAGAGCTGGAAAAAGTCTGTCGAGGCAGAACTCAAGGAAACAAGAACGTCCTGGAAGGAAGCAAAGAAGATCGCCCAACACCAAACTAGCTGGAGGAATGATCTACGCTCTCCAAAGAGCAAAAGGGTTTAAGTCAAGACATGTTACACACTGTCTTCCTTACTCACATGCTAAAGGTGCATGTTTAAATTCCCTGCCTTTCTAGTTGTTATTAATGCTTTTTGTCTTTCACGTTGCCCTTCTCAGACCTCTGATTATCTCGCATTTAGAGTGGTGTTGTGGGGGGGTAGCATATTTTGATAGTCCAATACCACCCTATCAAATAATGCTCCCACTCATACCTGTCAAGTCTCCCGTTTTGGCCGGGAAAATACCGTATTTTACCCCTCTTTCCCGCCATCCTCCTGTATTAGTATTGTCCCGTAAATCTCCCGTATTATAATATAATTAAAAAAAAAAAACAACATTCCTCTGCCTCTCCAAACTGAACTCTATCACTAGCCTCGCGACAACTGCCACCTGCAACGGCTACTTTAGGGACTGTTCTTTACTTATGAAGGGACTGTTCTTCACTTATGGAGGGACTTGTCAGGGGAGGAGGGTGGCTGGTTGATTTTTATTCTGTTTTTTTTTTATTTCAATCCCCCCTATGTTAATCACTTATTGATGCTGTTTTTGAAGTATGAATAAGTCAATAAGTAATTTATTCCATTGAATTATCAATGGATATCAATGGATATCGCTGAAAAATTTCCCTTATTTTCGAATCCAAAACTTGACAGGCGTGGTTATATTGCTTTTTATCTGTGTGTCATTCCGTTAATTTGTACAGCACTTTGGTCGACTGCGGTGGGTTTTAAATGTGCTACATCCTGAGTCAGGTGTTACCTGCCCAGGTACCAAACCTGAATCCTGGTGAAAGGAGTCAGTTATGATCATTGCTAAAGGGTAGTTAACTAAAGTACAGAAAATATTACTTTCATTTTCCATAACCGCTTATCCCAGCCGACACTGAGTGAGAGGCAGGGTTCACCCTGGACAGGTCACCAGACTATCACAGGGCTGACACATAGAGACAGACAACCATTCACACTCACATTCACACCTACGGACAATTTAGAGTCACCAGTTAACCTGCATGTCTTTGGACTGTGGGAGGAAGCTGGAGCACCTGGAGGAAACCCACACTGACATGAGGAGAACATGCAAACTCCACACAGAAGGGCTCTCCCACTCTGGAGTTCACACCCTCCATCCCAAAATTCTTACATTATACTTAAAATCCTTCAAATTAACATTACACATATAACATATTAACATGTAGTATTATCTCTCTGTGAAGTCGTTTTCAGGAGCACCTGTGACCTGTGACCTCACCTGGGCGATGTCATTGTTGAGGAGGCGGGTCAGCAGCTGTCTGCGGAGCTTCTCTTCACGTTGAGCTGCTTCGTTCAGCCACGAGACACGAAGTGAGTCCAGAGAGTGAAGATGAGTCTCCAGCTGCTCCACTCTGAAACCTGTGCAACCCTGACACAGGAACACACAGTACTCACCACCTGTGCTCAAGTACTCATACAGTACCCATGTATTCTCATCTGCATGTTGTTTGAGTTCTGGACCCAACACACTGGTTAAATCTGAATCTGTATGAAATACCTCTAAACTGTGGCAGTACTTGAGTAAAGTACTCACAGAGTGTTTGAGGGCGGAGCAGATGTCTGTCTTCAGTGTTGACGCCATTTTAAACAGACTCTGGATCTGCTGACTCTGCTCGGCCTCACTGGATCCAGTAGAACCAGTTAAAGGCTCTGACAGGATCAGCGCCTCCAGCTGGACACACACACACACACACACACACACACACACACACACACACACACAACACACACTCGAATTAACTGGTTGGAGGTTTACAGATTTTATCTCTGAGCATGTGGAGCCAATAAGACTCTGTAAAATAAGATCCGCCCTCCTCTGACCTGTCTGGCTGTGAGGTGGAAGCGTTCGCTGAGCATCAGGATCGACTCGCTCTGGTTGATCTTGTTCTTCACTCTCTCCTGAAGCTCCAGCAGCTCTGACAGTTCCTCCTCCTTCACTGCTCCTCCCTTCTGCTCCTCCACGTCCAGCCTGTCCTGGACTCCTCTCACAGTCTCCCAGTTCTTCACCAAGAACTCCACCTCAGTGTCCAGCTGCTGCAGAGAGGAAGAGAGAGAGTCTATGCTGTAACACCAAAGGTCAAGTCGTCCCTGTGGTCCAAAATTTATCCAAAGTTTCACCTTCAAGTCGTCCACGGACTTCAGTGAAACCCAGTGGTCCCAAAGAGTCCTACAAGGTCAAAAGTCCCTGTCGTTGGGAATGATATCTACCAGTAACCATCGCCCAACAATCACAGCTGTCCCAGGAGGTCTATTGGTGATGGACCACAAGGACTCCTGGGACAGCTGTGATTACACTGCCCTGCAGTCCAAAGGTACCCAAAGTCCAAACTGTCCAAAGGTCCCAGTGGTTTCAAAAGTCCCAGGACAGTAAAATCAGAGGACTCACAGTAAAATGTGGTTTGGCCTGAGCAAAGCGCTGCAGCAGTCTGGAGGTCTGCAGGTCTGAACCCAGATCCATCAGAGTGCACGAGTCCAACATCTCAGAGACACTCGTCAAGTCCTGCACAGTCTGAAAACACAGTAGTAGTGAGTACCTTGAGGTGTAGCAGTGAGTACCCTGTGGTGCAGTAGTGAGTATTCTCTGGTGTAGTAATGAGTACCCTGTGGTGCAGAAGTGAGTACCTTGTGTAGTCTCTCTGAGTACTTCCTGTAGTTCTCCTGCTGCTCTTGGATCTGTATTTCCCGCTGACCCCGCAGCTCGTTCACTTCCTGTTTGGTTCTGCTGAGTCGCTCCAGCGTCTGCCGCACCACCAACACCACAGACTGCAGGTTCAACGTTGATCCACACACCTGACACACACATAAACATATCAAACTAAATTCTTCGTCATGGTTCACAGGATGTTACATTTGAATGGTCCCCTTTGTTTGGATTCACGACAGTCTGGTTACCATGGTAACAGTATGGAGGAAGTTGTTTCCCAGGTCCTGACAGGTGAGAAGCCTCTGTTGCGTTTCCTGCCAGCAGCTGTCAACCTGCTTCTTCTTCTTCTTCACTGATGACCTGGAACCACCACCTTCCTCCTCCTCCTCCTCCTCCCCTGGTCTCCTTCTGTAGAGCTCCCCCAGGTCTCCCAGCTCCTCCTCCACCTGGAAGAAAGGAGCACCATCAGCTGACAGCCCAGTTAGCTTCACCTGTTGACTGACCGTATTTCTCTGCCAGCGCCCCCCAGAGGCTGCACTCTTCATTACAGCTCACACAGAACAAACAACAGCACACATTCTGAAGTACTTTTACTGTGGATATTTGTGGTACACGTATCATAAACTAAGGCTTTTCAAGCTGGCATATTCAGTCTGATTCAGTGGTTTAATTTTGTTTGAAATGACCCAGCAGTGACACAATAAATAACTCTATTATCCACAGGTATTCATTACAGGACCCGGTGATGTTTAGTGTGTAAGGAAGTGGATAAAAGAGCTACAAAGACATCAGGTCGTCTCAGATGGACACAGACCCAGTGGACTGTCTTCATGGACACCAGAGGACAATCTGACCTGCTGGGCTGTCCTGAGGAAAGAGACGTAGGGTTGCAGCAGTTGCAGGTTTGATTCGATCTTCATCTTCACACTCTGCAGCTCCTTCAGGACCTGATCCACTCGACCAGTGAGTTCAGGACTCAGTGAGGTCGTCAGGTCTGCAGCAGGAGGAGCAGAGCTGGTTCTGGTCTGTCCTCCTGCACAGCGTCTCTTCAGCTGCTCTGTCAGAGCCCTCAGAGGGGACAGCTGTCTACTGGGATCAGGAGGAGGCTGCGGACTGGTTCTACTGGCGTGCTGAGCTCTGATCTGATCCAGGATCTGCTTCATGTTCTCTACATCGAGACCTGTGGACTGGAGACAAACACAGAAGCAATGTTCAGGCGAAAAAATGGATTTACCCAAAACTGATCCAGGATCTGAGAGTGGGTTCAGTTTCAGGTTTGATTTTGATCATTAACTTTATTTTAACAACATCTGATGACTGTTTCTATAAATGACAGATTTCAAATCACTTCACAGACATGACTGTTATATAATGTGACGTGGATCCAAAACAGGGCTAATGGGTGGGACTGGGTTGTTTTTTTTCAAGTGTTTTATAAGGGATTAAATTTAAAATACAAACTAGAGTTATCACCCCGTGGTTGTTAATAATAACTTTGCATGGTCAAAAAATTCAAAAATTCTATTCAGTTTATTCCTCTGTTCCCGTGGACGTTGGTGTCAAATTTAAAGAAATTCTCTCAAGGTGTTTTTATGATATCGCATTCACAAGAATGAAACAAGCCTTTAGGTCAAAGTTACTGTGGCATAATAAATAGTGTGTGCAAGTAATAGTGTGTGCATGTATGTGTGTGTGTGTGTGTGTGTGTGTGTGCGTGTACCTCAGCTTGTGTCTGCAGCTGTAGGTGTGTGTTTAGAGTGTCTTCGGCCTCAGAGAGCTTCTGTCCGGCTTCACAGCTGTTAGACAACACACTGCTGCCCTGCTGCACCCAGGTACACACCTGCAACACACACACACACACACACACACACACACACACTAAAGTACCTCCATCTCAAACAGCGACATGAAGCTGCTGTAAAGAAGAAAAAAACAAACCTTGTCAATGAGGCGTTCACATGACGACAGCAGCTGGAGCCTCTGATTGGTCAGGAGGGTTTGGTGGGCGTGGCTTTCTTCACTCGGAGTCTCTTTTCCCAGCATGCTCTGCAGCCCTGCCACTTGTCCACTGCACCACAGAAGAAGAAAATCATGCAGATTGCATGTTTTACAAATGTTAGAAATCTGAACGGATCACAGCTCCGTCACATGGACTCATCTGACCTGGATCCTGACTCATCTGACCTGGATCTTGATTCCTCTGATCTGGATCCTGACTCTGAGGCTGATCCAGTTCTTGGCTGCAGGTCTTTGGTCTTCTCTGATCTGGATTCAAGGTGCAGCTCTGATCTGGATTCTGGCTTCAGATATGACCTCAAGCCTGGCATCTGGACTGAACTAGATCCGGGCTGCAGGTCTTGGCTCTCCTCTGGTTTAGAGTCTGACGTGAGGTCAGTTCTGGCACGAGCCATCAGGTTTAATGTGAATCCAGACTGCAGGTTTTTGATCAGGTCTGGTTTAGATCCAGGCTTCATCTCTGATCCAAGCTGAAGGTCTCTGGTCTCATCTGGTTTAGAATCTGACTCGAGGTCTGACCTGGATCCTGGCTGCAGGTTGGACTTTAATCCTGACTCTACTGATCTGGATCCAGACTGTGAAGCTGATCCGGATCCAGGCTGTAGGTCTTTGGTTTCTTCTGATCTGGATTTAAGCCGCAGCTCTGATTTGGATTCAGGCTTCAGATTTGATCTCAGTCCTGGCGTCTGGTCTGAACTAGATCCGGGCTGCAGGTCTTTGGTCTCCTCTGGTTTAGAATCTGACTTGAGGTCAGATCTAGAATGAGCCATCAGGTTTAATGTGAATCCAGACTGCAGGTTTTTGATCAGGTCTGGTTTAGATCCAGACTTTGATTTGAGCTGAAGGTCTTCGGTCTCGTCTGATTTAGATTGTGACTTGAGGTCTGACCTGGATCCTGGCTGCAGGCTGGACTTTAATCCTGACTCCTCTGATCTGGATCCAGACTGTGAGGCTGATCCAGTTCTAGGCTGCAGGTCTTGGGTCTTCTCTGATCTGGACTCAGGCTTCAGATATGATCCCAGTCCTAGCGTCTGGTCTGAACTAGATCCGGGCTGCAGGTTTTGGCTCTCCTCTGGTTTAGAATCTGACTTGGGGTCAGATCTAGAACGAGCCACCAGGTTTAATGTGAATCCAGACTGCAGGTTTTTAAACAGGTCTGATTTAGATCCAGGCTTTAACTCTGATCTGGGTTGCAGGTCTTTGGTGTCCTCTGATCTGGATTCTGGCTTCAGATATGAGTTCATTCCTGGTGTCTGGTCTGAACTGGCTCCAGGGTTAAGGTCTCCAGTGTAATCTGTTGCTGTTGTTGAATCTGACCTCAGGTCTGTGCTCTGCAGGTCCTGATCCAGGATCTCATGAATTGTGAGACTCCAGTCCTGCAGAGGAGACAGAGGGATGTGTCAGTATAAATACTGCACGTCTGACTCTTCTTCATGAACTTCCTGTTGATGTTAAACACTATTGTTGAAAAACGTGCCCTTTTTTTCTTTTCGCCCCTGCCCTTCAAAAAGTCTGTGCACACCACTGTGTTTCAGCAACGCAGACCTCCTGCTTATTTTCAAGTCAAAAACATTTCCCTCAGCAGAAACAAAGCTTTGATTTTATTTCATTTCTCAGACAAGAAACAATAAATTGTGAAGTCTTGACACATTAGCATTTTAAGTTTTGTGTGTGGACGTCAGAGGAACTGCAGGTTTTGGATCGCTGCTTGGAAATCAGACAAATCAACTCTTAAATTAACGCCTGCATGTTTAACGTGATGTTCTAATGTCAGAATGAAACACTGTGTAATATCTGAGGGTTATTTTCTAAATGGGAGGTCATGTGAGAGCGAAGACTGAGACTGCAGACAGGACTGATATTTATAACTGAACTCTAGATGGACGCTGACAGATCAGACTGATGACTCTCACTGCTGCCACTTTAATCACTTTGCTGTCACATCCGTAATTCTCTCATATATTACTGCACTGTATTTCACATGGAGCATATATACATCTATATCTGTGTCTATCTACCTATAGATGGGTATAGATATAGATAGACATAGATATGAATAGACAGAGATATATGTGTGATGCTGTGGGACTAATAAAGGTTTATCTCATATCTTATTATAATAAAGATGTATAAAGTAAAATCAGTGTGATGATGATGAGGCTGTGAATCTGCTCCCTGCTGTGTTTGTCTCTTACTTCAGACTCAGCCTCTGTGGTCTCTTCTTCCTTCTCGATGTTGTTCTCCACCAGTTGGAGCTGCAGCCTGAAGGCCTGGTCAGCCCTCCTCCTCCGATCCTGCAGCGTCTCCACCAGCTCCTCCACCCTCAGCACCACCCCTCTGCTGCACCGGGAGCTCTGGAGAGAGGACGCAGCATCAACCTACATGTTCAACAAAGAGTGAGTCCAGAGTGTCTCTGGTGCACCTGTAGCCACACCCCACAGCGACGTCACAGCAGTGAATACATGAAGACTAAATCTGCAAAGTCAATACAAATACCACATTTTCTCAGTAAATCTGTTCTACAGTTGTCAGATGTGCAGCTGAAACACTTTCACCTCCTCCTCCTCTTCCTCCTGGTCCTGCAGTACTCCTCCTCTCCTCTGGAGGGCCTCGGTCCTCTGCAGCTGTCTCAGTTTCTGCAGCAGGACGCTGCTGCTGCTTAAAACCTGCAGAGATTTTCCCAGAAGATCTGAAATCAAAACACAAAGACATCAACGATCAGAGAGATTTTATTTAATGTTGCAGTGATTCATAACACAACTCTGTCAGACACAACTCTGTCAGACACAACCAGCAACCTGCAACAAACCAGTTTAAATCATTTTTAATCATCATTTATTCCACTGAAAACCAGTTTATCCAGGATTTATAACTCTCTAAATCTCTAAAGTTAAACCAGTTTATACACTTTTTTTTTTTTACCCATTTAAATTAGTTCATTAATTTAGTGTGGTTTAAACCAGTTAAATCAAAGGTTAACCCAGTTTATGTATCCTTGCCAACCATTTTACTGGTTTAAACCAGTATATATATCAATTAAAACCATTTTACCCATTTAAACTTGTTTATATCATTAATTTAATGTGGTGTAAACAATTTTATACATCATTTAAAACCATTGTTACCAGTTCAAATCACTTTATGTATAATTTAAAACTGTTTTTTCCCAATTTAAACTTGTTTATAACATTAATTTAATGTGGCCTTAACCAGTGTAAACCAGTTTATCTAAAGTGTAAACCAGTCTGAATGGGTCTTAATCAGTTTTCTATGGATTAAACCAGTGTACTCTAGTTTTACACCAGTATAAAACCTGTTTAAATAGTTGTTCACCTCCTGTAACTCAGCCTACAACAAACCAGTTCACATGCAGTTTATACTGGTGTGAGTTAGTTTAAAATATCTGTATCTGCATTCAGGAGGGTTCAGACCAGTCATTCATGCCTTCAGGCAGTTTAAGGCAATAAATTAAATTTGTGCTGCAGCTGTGTTTAATTCTATAAATACTGCTGATGCTAAAACTAATATTATCACTGGTACCTTTCCTCATGGAGTCGTATCTGAGCTGCACCTCAGTCAGTGTCACGTTGTCTGATCTGATCTGTAGATCCTCAACTCTGTCCATACTGACAGCAAACTGCAGACAGACAGACACATACAGGTGTTAACAGACAGACACATGTTTGTGTCAGATGTGTTCAAAGTGAGGTGTGAAGGTAAAACTGAGATGCAGTCTGTTTGGACTGAAAGCATTCATCAAGCTGACGTCCCAGATTAATGCTGTTTAAGCAGATTTTGAAACTTCCAGTATCATCAGGTTGTACTGGTTCATATGGTGATGAAGGATCTCACCTGGACAGGTGTGGTTTTGCAGGATATAGGGGGAGCATGTATAAATAAGAATGTGTATGGACCTAACACAGCGCCTTGTGGCACACCACAAATAAAATCATTCGTAAAATTAAGTAGAAAACAAAGTGTTGATGATGTTCTGTGGGCAGTTTGGGATTTTAACCACTGAAGGTCTGAACTAGAGACACCAGACAACTTCTCAAGACAATGAACTGACGTGATGAGATGATGTGACGGCGAGTGATACCAGAATGTAGAAACCACCACATCCAGGAGATCGCTAGTGACAACATATTCTCACTCCGACCTTGTCACATATTGAGTAAGTATTTAACACACTAAAATGTTGACCTATTGATGGCGCTAGATTGAAAGCCAGAATCATTAAAGTTATTACAGTTCATCCTGTGGGGAACACGAACAATGGACCGCATTTCATAAATTCATCCAAAAGATGTTGAAATGTTTAGGTCAGAATCACAAAATTCAACCGCATAGTGTTGCTTGAGCAACAGTCAGAGGATCACTGAAGTCAGAGGGATTCATCCTTTGGGGAACTTGAATGTCTAAACAATAATTGGAAATCCATTCAAAAGCTCTTTCATCTGTTTTAATCTGGACCAACGTGGTGGATCAGTAACCGACACACTTGAGCACGTCTAAACCTGATGTTTGTTCAGAGAGGATGAAAATAGAATCTCATTGTTGGACTGTTTTGGGTGAAGCCTGCAGCAGGTGAGCGTCCTTACAGCAAGTGCTGCTAATAAAATGGCAGCCGTCCAATGAGCACGGCTCACAGCGGCACACCACAGATCGGACAAATCCACAGCACAGCCCGAGGAATGTGAGGCTGAAACAAACGTCCTTCACGGACACACGAGACGGGGATAAATCACGTCCTCAGAGGACGGACCGCGTCCTTTTACTGTCGACAGGGAGGAGGTCAGAGGTCACAAACAGCTTCACAGTAGATGAACATGTGAGAGTCGTATTACATCAACACAGAGTGCGTGTTCAGGGTTCAACACAGGACAGTAAATACTCTCCTTCATAGTTAAAGGACAAAAACAGATAACCAGGTCGTCGCAGAGACTAAAGTTAAATCAGGAAGTGTGAAACAATGTTCTCCTGTTCCTCCTCACAGAGCTTCGTTTTTAGGTGTGAAACTTTGTGAAAATGTTTTTTTAAAAATGAGTAAGGTCCAGATAATAATGCTAATTTGATGGGATTTTAAAATCCCTCCTGACCAGGAAATCATCTATGGAGGGCTGACACTGCCAAAATAAAAATATATATAAATAAATGATTCAATTAATAAATGAATATGTCATTAAATGTACCAAAAATATTACAAATAAATGTAGGCATGAATACATTGATAAACTGATTGATAAAATGTGACATAAATTAACATTCTGTGTAAATGTGCTCCTTTTTGTATTTATATTTATTAACTTATTAAACTTTCCCCTTTAATTATTTATTTATTTTCAGTTTACATGTTTGTATCTATTTATTTATTTCTGTATTCATTTACTGGTTTATTATTTGCCCTTTGAATTTTCCCTGCTAATTTCCCCAAACATATTTATTTTTGTATTACTATTTTTTTATTTATACATTTTTAATTTACTTATGTTTGTATTTATTTATTTATTGGCTTATCCATTTCTGACATTTCAATACATTTATTTTATTTTATATTAATCCTGTGACCAGCTCAATGTACTGAATCCTAGTGGAGGTCATTCTTCGACGGTACCTCCAGAGCTCGGCGGTAAAACTCTGCAGCCAGCGTCAGGACTTCCTGTCGTCTCTGTAGCAGACAGAGGAGCAGAGACCATCCCTCGTTCAGAGACACCTCCATGGCCTCATGCACTTCCTCCTTGTCCTTGTTCATGTTCATTGTCTCTTCACTCTTCGTCCTCGTCCTCTTCCTCTGCTCCGTCTGTTGGTTCCTCTCCACCACAGAAAGAACTTCCGCCTCGTGTTTCTGAAACAACAGATGGTAAAAAAAAGGGTTCATACAGAATGAATGAAAGTCAATGATGAAAGTTTACTCATTAGCTTAGTCAAACATTACAGGTTATTCTACAAAAACATGACAATAACTCACTTGTTAAAAAGTTATTATTTACTGTGTATTTAAGAGAGAACCAGCCGCCGGCGATTTGACCAGGTGAGTTGCAGGTGACACCATCAGCCGGTGTGAGATGAGCTCTAATGCAACATTCTGAAATGGTTTTGTCTCATCGTGATTCTTTGATCTGAACTGGGCTTCACATGTCGATCCAAACAGGCCTGATACATTTTAAGTACTTCTGGTGCCGACGAGTGACACTGGCAGCGTTTATTCCTCCAGTCGATGTGGCTCAGAGGTAAAGCAGGTCGTTCACTAACTAGAAGGTCGGCTGTTCGATCCCTGGCTCCTGGTTGAAGTATCCTTGGCCAAGATACTGAACCCCAGATTAGTGTGTGTGTGGCTGTGTGTGTGTGTGTGTGTGTGTGTGTTTGTACCTTGAGTTTCTCCATCAGGTGCTGCTGTTCCTGGATCAGGGTCTGATTCTCTTCCTGGTTTGATCCAATCTCACAGAGACCAGGATGGACCTGGACCAGCTGGAGGTGGACCAGAGACCCACTCTGAACACACACACACACACACACACACACACACACACACACACACACACACACACACAGTATTAATCACAGTCTGTTCTGTTACTAAGTAACAAGTACCTCTAAACTGTACTTAATTCCAGTACTTGAGTATTGTTGTACTTAGTTACTTTCCACCAGCTGTAATGATAACTACCGATGAAGCTGGTCAGAGTCAGTTTGTTGTCACATTAAACTGTTAATAAAGTTTTATTCGTAATGTTTTGTCATGTTGTCTGCAGCAGGTCGGACAGAGCTGCATGTGTCTCTGTGCACGTGTGTGTTTGAGTGTGTGTTGCATTCCTCAGGATGATACAGTATCTCTGGCATGTGGACCAAAAAAGACACAACGTGACGCATGACCACACACAAACACACACAACCTCACACTCACACACACACACTTCAAAAACAATGGCAATAGCCCTACTTTCCCACATACACACATATTTCATAAAGACACTCACCTTCAAAACACTGAGACATCAGCTGTCACACACACACACACACACACACACACACACACACACACAGCTCAGTCCCCTTTAAGCAGTATCAGTAAATAGTTTGTTCTATAACAGGAAACAGCACATGTGACTGGAAAACTCGTATCTCCCGAAGCCTCCAGAGAAACTTCAAAGTCTCAGAACTCGTTCAGGTCAAAACTAACAGTCTGTAAACTCAATAAAATGAAGGTAAGTATTCTGATTTTTATCAACATTAAGTCAAAGCTAGCGGTCTATAAGCCCCCACGTGTCAGTATGCTCTCTGTCAGCTGATGGTGTCCTGGGGGATCTCCTCCCAGACCTGGATCAGGGCATCACTGAGCTCCTGGACAGTCTGTGGTGATACTTGGCAGCGTCAGATGCACCGATACATAACGTCCTATCAGGGGAACGAGAGGGCCAGTCAATGGCATCAATGCCTTCATCATCCACGAACTGCCTACACACTCTGGACACATGAGGCCGGGCATTGTCCTGCACCAGGAGGTGCATAACTGTTGGCTATTACATGGAGGTCTGTGTGACCCTCCAAGGATCTGCCTCCCCAGACCATCACTGACCCACCACCAAACCGGTCATGCTGGATGATGTCACAGGCAGCATAACCTTCACCGCAGCGTCTCCAGACTCTTTCACGCCTGTCACATGTGCTCAGTGTGAACCTGCTCATCTGAGAAGAGAACGGAGCACCAACAGTAAACCTGCCAGCTCTGGTGTTCTCTGGTGAATGATGGAGCTGCACGGTGCTGGGCTGTGAGCACAGGTCCCACTGGAGGACGTGGGGCCCTCATGCCACCCTCATGCAGTCTGTTTCTGGCAGTGTGGTCAGAAACATGCACACCAGTAGCCTGCTGGAGGTCATGTTGTAGGGCTCTGGCAGTGCTCCTCCTGTTCCTCCTCACACAAAGGAGCAGATAGCGGTCCTGCTGCTGGGTTGATGCCCTTCTACGGCCCTGTCCAGCTCTCCTCGTGTAACTGGTCTCCTGGTGTCTCCTCCATGCTCTTGTGACCGCGCATATAGATGTGTCATCCTGGAGGAGCTGGACTTCCTGTGCAACCTGATTGGGCTGCAGGTGCCGCCTCATGCTACCAGCAGTGACAAGGACACTAGCAGGAGACCAGACTAGAGAAGAATCAGTCAGGAAGGATAAGGAGAGAGCAGCTGTCTGTGGACACCACATGTAAAAACATTCCCTTTTTGGGGCTTGTCTTGCTTTTGCCTCTCCATTGCACCTGTTGTCACTTTGATTTGCACCAAAGCAGCTGAAACTGATTCACAATCACTTGTGCTTCCTGAATGGACACATTGATGTCCCTGAAGTTTGACTGACTTCCTGTTAGACTGTGACCACTAAGTGTTCCCTTGCGTTTTAACCTACAGTCAGACGTACCTTGAGGACAGAGACGACCAGCAGTGATTGGCCGGCCTGGACGGCGATGGTGCTCAGAGTAGTGAAAGAGCGAGACACCTTCATGTTCCCTCCTTCTTCTCTTCTTCCTGCCTCCTGCTGTCCTCCACATGTCTCCTCAGTCTCTCCAGTCGTCATGAACAAAGATTAAATCCAGAATCCTGTCAGATTTGAAGAATCTGCGTGTTTGTCGTCTCACTTCTTAAAGGGATTTTCTCTGGACAGAACATGAACGAGTTCTCTCATCGTTCCGGCGGCTTTGTTCTTCTTCTTTATCTTTATCCTCCTTCTGCTGAAGCTTCACAGTGAACATGAAACGTTCCCCAAACTGACCCTGAACCAGCCGGAGTCACTCTGGATCATCAGCTGCTGGGTGTTGGCAGTCGGGTCTCCTGCAGAACATAGAGAACATGAATGTAGTGTCACATACAGAACTGTTCAGAATCAGCTGTTATACTGATGTTCTTCTTCTTCTGTGGTAACAAAGGTAAAAACAGTACCATTCAGACACCAGGCTCAGATCAACACTGTACCTGTTCACGCTCTGAGTCAGAGTGTGATGGCGACTGTTTCATCGCTACATGACACGTGTGATCTGCTCTGTGGTGATTCTGCGTCTGACGCTGGTCTCAGGTCTGTTTGCTCAGCCAGTGTATGAAATGCTAACATTAGCTAACATTAGCTCAGCAGCTAAAGTGCCAACAGGGAGCTCCAACAGATTTAGATGATATCTGATCTCTTTACAGCAGTTTGGCCTCACATGGAAACCACACAGCAGCTCTCACTAAATATAAAGACACATTCAAAGCTGATGACCGGATCGATCAATAAATAACTTTATCAGGGTCGTTATCGATGAACGGTAACGACAGCAGGGCTGCAGCCGACGATTTAGTGTTATTATAGATGAATCTGCTTGTTCACTGTACAAAACATCTACAAATGTACAAAAACACAACTATACACAGAATAAATACAAAAATAAATAAAAATTAAAGATAAAATCACAAATTAATAAAATAAAATAGAGAAAATACAAACTATGACAAAGTATATTCAATTTTATTTATTAATTTAATATAATTTAATTTAATTTGTTATTTATTTTTATTATAAATATATTTTAGTTTTAATTGAATTTCTGAAAAAAATTGTTTGTTTTTTGCACTGATCTCAGCCTGTGAACCTTTTTAGAGGCTGTCCAGTTTTGGTGTGAGGGCGTCTCCTCTGCCGTCCTTTCCTGCTGTGTAACTTCCCAGAGTCCGAGGCGACGTCTTCAGACGGTGTTTATTCTGACCAACAGTCCAAAAATTCAGAGCTGTTCACTTCATCATCAGGTATGACAAAGAAAAGCTTCAGGGGCCGGTTTCACTAAACACCTTTACTTAAGATTTTCTTTAAAGTCCTAGTTAAGTTTTTCTCATGATGCAGCCAGTCGCACAAAACACCCTTAGGTCCTCTCTTTAAGGTTTCCTGAAAATGGTCACTTATGTTTTTAAGGTTTCTCCTTGTCTTGGTCTTATACTTAAGGAATCCCTCGACCTTTGCACAAAAGACCTTAGCGACCAAAGCAAGGTAGAAGGTATCTCTGACTCTGTCTTAACTTCAACATGACCAAGTTTATGGTGATCAAAGAGTGTTCTGTGACCAGGAGAACCTGATGGATACACTTCAGATCTTACAGTTTAGATTTGACTGAATTAGTTTTCGTTGCTTCTTCCTACAGTCATTTCCTGTTTTCTGGTATTTGGGGACCAAATTTACTTTGTAGTTTGTGCTTTCTATGATTGTTTTCATCCAGAAGTATAATCATTTCCTCCTCTGTCCAAACAAACAAACAATCTCCATGGAAACTGTACATCTGTAAAATCTCTTTCAGTGCAGTAAATAAGCTAAAAAAAATTGTCCTTAACGAAGGAAACCTTTTAAGGGATTCTGTGACTTCTGTGTAAATCCCTTAGCTAAGGAGAAATATATAGTATCAGAATAGGTGCCAATTAATTTCTTGTAGATTGACTAATTTATTTATTGATTAATTGTTGCAGCTCTACACTAGTTGACTTTAAATAAGCATACTGATCAGTATTCGTTAGTGATGGTTAAACCTTTATTACTTTCACAACCTCTTTCTTCTTCCATGATGTTTTGTCATTAATTCAAAAATCCAAATTATTTTCTTTGTTTCACTGAGACTGAATTTGTTTTACCAGTACGTCTATCATGAGGCAATAAGCCGGTGTCTGTTTTGTTTATTGTCCAGAGAAAAGTACGACTGAACCTCCACCGGAGAATCCAAACATCTCGTCATCTGGCCAGCGGTGATGCTGAACTTTCTGCTTTTTACTCGTCTTAATAGAATGTTGTGTTGACGCTGTGTTGAGGTCAGATTCAGGGTGCAAAATTTTCTGTCCACCAGTGAACTAGCTAGAGCAGGGGTCAGCAACTATAACTAGCAAACAAGCTGTTTTTTACAAAAAACTTCTATTCAGCGGGCGCAAATAAAACAATTCAGGCAAGTGAAATACATGTAAAGATGCAACGGTTTCCCATCGGGTGGCTGATGGATGCAATGGATGCAACGCGAATGAAGCAAAAGACGCAAAGTAAGCTAGTAGCATGATTTTGCGTCATACACTTTCATGACGGTTGAAAAATCTGAACTTCAGTGACTGATTCGTGCCAGAACAGCCAATCAGCATTGAGATCCTCCCGGGAAGTGTGACGGTGAGGACGCACCAGCACAAGTTCAGTCATCGAATCAGCGATTTTACGCACATATGACGTGAATTATACGTGCGTTTGAAGCGTGTCAACACCAGTTCTAGCATTCAAACTCGCAAATAGCTTAATGCAAAAACTCAAATCACATTTAGTGTGAACACAACATAATGCTGGGCGGGTGTGAAAGAAACAGTTCAAACTGAATTGTATGTAAAGACGTGATTAGATGCTAATTCCCACTGAGCGGCATGACAGAATGAACTATGCTAACTAAGTGGCACGAATGAAGTGAGTAGTGCGATTTCACCATCATAAGTTTATTTGTGGGAGCTGAAAAATCGGAACTTCAGCGACCAGTTCGCATCAACATAGGCAATCAGCATTGAGATCCTCTGGAGACGTACGACGCCAAGGACGTATCGGTGGAAGTTCATTCATCAATTCAGCGATTTCGATTTAGAGCACTGATAATGTGAGTTATTCGTACGTATGAGGCGTGTCAATAACAAATTATTGTTAATATTAAGTTGTGTGAGTAATGCGACACAGAAATGAATTATATGTAAAGTAAATGTAAAGATTAGATCCTCCAGGGATCTGTGACGCTGAGGATGTTGACCAGAGGTTCATTCATTAATTCAGCGATTTCACACACATACGAAGTGAGTCAACACTTTTCTAGCATTCAGACTCTCGCAAGTAACCTGACACGAAAATTTGCATCACATTTGGTGTGAACACAACATTACTCATGGTTTAGGGTTGGTAAACTATTTATATTTGGTTGTAAATTATGTTTACAATTTCAAGACTTATTAAAATAGTTGTCAATGTTAATCAAACATTCTTTTAATTTTTCAATATTTAATATTATTCACAATTAATAATGGAAATATTTTATGTAATAATCAGTCAAAGCCTGTCTGTATTAATGATCATTTATAATTTCTATGATCCTCATACACATTATAAAATGATAACATTATAAATTTATTCACCAAGTTAATCTTTAAATATTTAGTTCATTTTAAATAATAAATAAAAAACCTGGTTTCACAGAGTAACATGAAGCAGTGATGGATTATTTTCATTTGAATTCCCTCCATGATTTATTACTGACTCTTTCATGTCTCAGCACCTTAAACAGATTCACTCTGTAAAGTTTGTGATGAACGACAGATATAAAGTTTAAACACAGTACCTGAGGAGCGTTCATGGAGATCAGGACGTTTGCGTGCTGTGGACACTGCAGAGCCTCAAACACTGAGGGTTGAAGGAGAGACGCACAGGGACACAGAGGGACGGGGGGGACGGACACAGGGAGGGAGGGAGCTGTCATGGCGAGGAGGTAAAAATAGTTGTGTGGTTTTCAGTGAGATTATCACAGTGCTGAATGACACAGAGACATCTGCCCTCCATAAACAAACACTCCTCTCCCTCTGCTTCAGTGACACACTCAGTGTAAATATATCAGCAGCACATAAACTTTAATAACACAATAAAAAACAGCTCCTCATTTATTAACTATCACAAACAGTAATTATGGCTGATTACATAATTATATGTTTTTTCAAGTAAATGAGATACTTGTGCTTTGGGTTTGTCAGCTTGATGCTACTTTTCTCTTTCACTCCACTACATTCAGGACAACACTTTTTACTCTACATTTAATCAATAACTATAATTATACAAAATATAATTAACGAATAAATTATGTTGTAATATTATATAAATTAAGATCAAATTTATTGACCCTCCAGGAAAAATTCACGAGCTACCCACCAGTATATTAAAATGAGCTGTAACATTAAAGCAATGAACACGTTAATACACCAGTAATATCATATATATTGTTCTAAATTGAGTCATTCTGCATGTGAGCGCTTTTACTTTAAGTACTTTGATAATACGCTGCTGCCAAACCAAAACTTTTTTCCTAACTCTTCTGTTGTGGTTTGTAAAGTCGTATAGCTCTGTGTATCCAGCAACCACTACCACCAGTTTCTCCTCCATTGTTTACCAACTTTAAACTTGTTGTTGTGACCACCACAGAAGGCCCGCCTCTCACATCATCAGATTGGAAAAATGAGGAGATGACGAGTGCTTTCTGCTCCAAGGAGTTCAGAGTGAACCCGCAAAAACGCCATGCGCCTAGAGCAAAGAAATGCGAGGCAAAACAGAGAGCAGAAAGCTTCATTCTCATTAAAAACTAAATGGTAAAAAACGCTAAGTAGTCAGCTGTTTATTTTTGTTCTGGCAAAAACATTTTGTTTTGAGCCTGGTGTAACTCGCCAAAATTAGCATCACAACTAATATCACAGTTAACGTGAATATGGATCTACCTTGCTAGCGCGAATGTTAGCTGATAACTTAGCATTTGAAATCCACCCCTCGCTCCCTCACAGCTCCACCCTCGTTTTCAAACATGTTCATGTTTGGCGACGGCCAAAATGCAAAATTCTAGGCTTCTAAATGAGAGTCCACAAACTAATGGGTGACGTCACGGTGGCTACGTACATTATTTTATACATTATCGAGGAGTTGCCATCCAAGTGCTGCTCAAGTGCTCTGTAACATCACAAAGCGCTCCAACTGATCATCCAACATTTGTATTTGGTCACAAAACATCAGATCAATGTCTGAGCGCCATTTTAACGTCACATTTCAGTGCCCCATTGCATCACTGTGTGCACCATGATACACGTAAAGCTAGCATAGCTAACATATGATTGGTTGAAGCTTCACCATGTCATTGAAGCACTAAGAAAAGCTGGGTTGTCCACGGTAACAAGTGTCTGGCATCAGTTCTTCATGTCACTGGCTTCCATTGAGAATGACTCGTAGCCTCTCTGTCTCACTCGCAGTGTGAACGCAGCATCAGACCGACAGTAACAGAGCAGTTGGCGCCTCCTACAGGCTGCACAGGTCATTACAGCAGCTGCAGAGTGTGAGGAGGAGACCATGGTGTTTGTTAGAAGTGAAAACGATGACCTCCAGATTATCAAAACTTTGGTTTTTATTGAACTTTACACAAAACACACAGCTGACCTCTGACCTTCACATGAGCCAGACTGGAGGATCATGGGAGATGTAGTGTGTCGTGGCTCGGGGCTCTGACAGAGATCAGAATATAAATACAAACAATAAATAACCCAGTAAACATCTGATAAAGTTTTACCTTCAGACTGACTCATAACTCAAACTGTCCTGATGGTCCCTGAACGCAGCCTGCTTTGTATTCAATGTGATGTGTTTGAAAACACGCTGAACTCTCAAACTGTTTCCATGGCGACAGCACACAGCTGATCCCCTCTTTGGTCAAAAGCTTCAGTTTTTAGAGTTTTTATTTTGATTGGCTGAGGGACAGCCTAAGCTCCTCCTCCCTCAGGCTGCGGTCCAATCGCTGTGTCTCTGACTCCAGGACAGATGGGATTGGACGACGAGTGACGGCGTCCAGCGAGTCGGTGAGGTCGTGTCTCAGAGAGATCAGCCACTGACTGTTTCTGGAGGACTGCTGGATAAACTCCGCCCTCTGCTGCTGGTCCACAGCCAATAAGAGATGGAGCTGACTCACCTGAAGGGAGGAGACAGTGACATCATCAGCTTCCACCTGACAAACCAAAACACCTGAGACTCTTCTTCTGTGGTGCTCTCACCTGCTCCTCCAGCTCCCTCATTCTGCTCCGCAGGCGCTCTTCTTCTGTGGTGTCTACAGACTGCTGAACACATAACAGCATTACACACGCACACACACACACACACACACACACACACACACACCCTGATGTACCTGTGTGTTAGTGTGTCTCACCTGAGCTCTGCTGCTGTCAGTCAGCTGCTGTCTGAACTTCGAACGCTCCGTCTCCACCTGAAACACAAACACAGTGTGTGTGTACCTGTCTCAGTGTGTGTGTACCTGTCTCAGTGTGTTTGTACCTGTCTCAGTGTGTGTGTACCTGTCTCAGTGTGTGTGTACCTGTCTCAGTGTGTTTGTACCTGTCTCAGTGTGTTTGTACCTGTCTCAGTGTGTTTGTACCTGTCTCAGTGGGTGTGTACCTGTCTCAGTGTGTTTGTACCTGTCTCAGTGTGTGTGTACCTGTCTCAGTGTGTCCCTCAGTGTGTCTCTGTCTCTCTTCAGTTTGTCCTTCTGATTTTCCAGATGAGAGTTTTTCTTGTTCAGTCGTTTCTGTTCCAGCTCCAGTTCAGCCACCAGACGCTGCAGGACCTCCAGTCTGTCCCCCACAGCCTGACCACACACACACACACACACACACACACACACACACACACACACACACACACACACACACACACACACACACACACACACACACACAGAGAGAGAGAGAGAGAGAGAGAGAGAGAGAGAGAGAGAGAGAGAGAGAGAGAGAGAGAGTCTGTTTCCATCTTCAGTCTGACTTTCTGCAGCTCCACTGGACTAAACTGGCGCCATCTTGGCGTGCAGTAGGATGTGTTGCCATGGCAACTTATGTGTTTTGCCAGGCGAAGTAAAAACAAACTATGATGTTTGGTGTTACTGAGGAGACGTGTTGATTTAAAACAGCCTTTGTAGCTCTGTCTATCTTGTCCACAACGCTCGTCATAGTTGGTATTAACTCGCCCATTAGCGACAGTCCCGCCTGCTGATTGGTTGGTTTTTGTTTTAGAGATTTGATGTCACAGTTTCAGACGAATCAGTCTCTCAGTGGAGTTGGTGGATTCAAAGGTCTGGACACAGACAAGAAGTAACTAAGAAACTAGTCTCTATATACAGACTGTACATTCAGTGAATGTAGAGTGTGTAGGAAAACCCCGGAGATCTCGCCTCTGGAAGAAGAGCGGAAGAGCCCTGGTTTTGAGTTGTAGGCTGTTTGTAGTCTGCGTGATATTGACCAATCACGTTTGAGCCGGCTGCAGTTGTTGCCAGGTTAAACGCTCCGTGAATCCATCGCAATGGTTCAGCATGTTTACTTATATATAAATGGAAGTCGGAAACGGAAATTCTCCTCCGCCGCCCAAATCAAACTGGAATGCCAAATAATCAGGGGTCTGCCCCCAGAGGCTGTATTCGCCGTCTGCCAGAAGTCAAACGGCGAATACAGCCGATAGGTTCCGAGAATGCTAAGAAACTAACTGACCAATCAGAGACACACACTGACCTCATCTGTGTTAGGCCCCGCCCCCGGGCTCTGCTCCAGTTGGTGGGCTCTCTCCCTATAGCCAATCAGAGCAGCCTCAGTTCGCTCCAGAGCCGATCGGACACGATCTCTGTCTTTCTCCAGCTCCTCTGTCCTCTGAGTCAGAGTGTACACCTTCACAACAACAAACAAACAAATATCAGCTACAGGAATATTAGGTTGATTAGTAACATCATGTGACACAAACTGGACCGTTCGTAAATTCGTAGCGCTGTCTGAATGTACCGCAGAGTGCACTGGAGTGAACGTGTGACTAACTTAACTGTTGGTTCATTCATGTAGAAATATAACGCTCCGTTTCTTCCACCAACAGATCTCTCATTTTAGTGTAGTGTCCAACGCACCATGTCAGGTCACTCACTCTCAGAGGCCGCCAGTGTTACTTGAATAACATCGCATCACATTTAACCATAGTTGTCTTTGTTTTTGTTGACGGCAGTGGCGGCTGGTGTTGAGCCACGACTCCTTCTATTCTGGCTCCAATAACACAACAAGACAAACAGCCCTGTGGGGGAGAGGCAGCTGCACCTCCAGATAACACACTGACCTTTAGTTAGTTCGGACTAAACTGATGAAGTTGTTTACCTCGGCTTCTCTCTGCATCAGGAGCCTCCTCAGCTCCTCTTTCTCCTGCAGCACAGAGGAGATCTGCTGCTCCTCCTTCTCCTCCTGCTGCTCCACAGGACATGATAAACAAACATTTATTAATGTGATGAATCGTTCTGTTTCCATCACAGTAAAGGAAAAAGCACCTCCTCCTGCTCACCTCTCCTCCTCCTTTCTCCTTGTTGTCCACCTCCTTGTCTCTCCTCCTTCTCCTCCTCTGTCCATCCGTCTCCTCTCTGTCCCCCACTGTGGATCTGACCTGCGCCTCCCTCCTTGCCTCCTCCACCATGGACCTCCACTCCTCCTCTTTCTCCTTCAGAGTCTGGATTTCTCTCGACAGGGCTTTCAGCTTCACCTCCTGCTCCTCCTTCACCTCTTCCACTCTGCTCCTCCACCTCTCCTCAGCCTCCCTCCTCTGCTTCTCAGCCTCCTCTTTTGCCTGTCGAGCCTCCTCCAGCTCCTCCATCATCTCTCTCCTCCTTCTCTCCAGGGCCTTGGCTCTGGCTCTTAGCTCCTCCATCTCTCCTCTCTCCGTCTCCATATTCTCCTCTCGGAGCCGTTCAGCCTCCTCCTTCTTCTCCCTCAGAGTGCTCCTCAGGCGCTCCCCCTCTGTGTGGCTCTCCTGAACAAGGAGTGTTTAACAGTTTAGTGTTTTCAGTTTCAACCACACCAGCGCTGTCTGTCCAGCAGGAGGCGCTGTAACTGTACCTGCAGGAGGAGTTTGAGCTTGGTCATCTCCTCCAGAGCGAGTCTCAGGCCCTCCTTCATCTGCTGCTTCTCCTCCTCCTTCTCCTTCACCTCCTGCTTAGCTCGCTCCCTGCTCCCACTCAGATCACACACCTGAAGTACACACACACACACACAGTTAGCATGCTAACACGATGCTAATGCTAATGTCAACATGTTAACAGACTGTAGTGTGACTGTACCTGCGTCTGCAGGGAGCTGAGGTTCACCATCATCACCTCCATGCTCTGCTGCACTCCTCTCAGCTCCTCCTGGGCCTCCTGCCTCCTCCTCTGCTCCATCTGCACCTCCTCTCTGACGGCCATCACCTGATTCTCCTTCCTCATTAACTTCTCTTGTATCTGCTCCTTCTCCTTCTGCTCCTTCTGCACCTCCTCTGTGATGACCCTCAAGTCATTCTTGGTTCTCCTCAGCTCCTCTTGAACCTCCTCCGTCCTGCTCTGCTCCTTCTGCATCTCCTCTCTGACAGCTATCACCTCCCTCTCTGTCCTCATTAACTTCTCTTGTATCTGCCCCTTGTCCTTCTGCACCTCCTCTGAGACGACCGTCATTTCACTCTTGGTTCTCCTCAGCTCCTCTTGGGCCTCCTCCCTCCTCCTCTGCTCCTTCTGCGTCTCCTCTCTGACAACCATCAGCTCCTTCTCCGTAATCATTAACTTTTCTTGTATCTGCTCCTTCTCCCTCTGCACCTCCTCTGAGACGACTGTCATTTCACTCTTGGTTCTCCTCAGCTCCTCTTGGGCCTCCTCCCTCCTCCTCTGCTCCTTCTGCATCTTCTCTCTGACAGCTATCACCTCCCTCTCTGTCCTCATTAACTTCTCTTGTATCTGCCCCTTGTCCTTCTGCACCTCCTCTGAGATGTCCGTCATTTCACTCTTGGTTCTCCTCAGCTCCTCTTGGGCGTCCTCCCTCCTCCTCTGCTCCTTCTGCATCTCCTCTCTGACAGCCATCAGCTCCTTCTCTGTCCTCATTAACTTCTCTTGTATCTGCCCCTTGTCCTTCTGCACCTCCTCTGAGACGACCGTCAACTCACTCTTGGTTCTCCTCAGCTCCTCTTGGGCCTCCTCCCTCCTCCTCTGCTCCTTCTGCATCTCCTCTCTGACAGCCATCAGCTCCTTCTCTGTCCTCATTAACTTCTCTTGTATCTGCTCCTTCTCCCTCTGCACCTCCTCTGTGATGACTGTCAATTCATTCTTGGTCCTCCTCAGCTCTTCTTGGGCCTGCTCCCTCCTCCGCTGCACTTCCTCCCTGACAGCTGTTGCCTCCTTCTCGGTCCTCATTATCTTCTCTTGTGCCTGCTCCTTCTCCTTCTGCACCTCCCCCTTGATGTGCATCAGCTCATTCTTGGTTCTCCTCAGCTCCTCCTGCACCTCCTCCCTTCTCTTCTGCTCCTTCTGCACCTCCTCCCCAACAGCTGTCACCTCCTTCTTTGTCCTCATTAACATCTCTTGAACCTGGTTCTTCTCCTTCTGCTCCTTCTGCACCTCCTCTGTGATGACCCTCAACTCACTCTTGGTCCTCCTCAGCTCCTCCTGTATCTCCTCCCTCTGCCTCCATTCCCTCTGCACCTCCTCTCTAAGAGATGTCACAACTTCTCTTTTATTCATCAGCTCCTCCAGTGCCTCTTTCTTCTCCCTTTGTTCTCTCTGTACCTCCTCTCTCAGTGCAGACACCTCCCCCTCATTCTTGTTCCTCCTCAGCTCCTCCTGTAACTTGTCTCTCTGCCTCCACTCCTCCTGAGACTCCTTTTTCTCCCTTTGTTCTTTTTTCACCTCCTCTCTGAGAGCTGTCACCTCCTTCTCAGTCTTCTTTAGTTCCTGCTGTAGTCCCTCCCTCCTCCTTAACTCCTTTTGCACTTCCTCCTTAAGAGCTGTTATCTCCTCCTGGACCACCTTCTTTTCCTTTTCTTCCCTTTTCACCTCCTCTCTGAGAGCTGTCACCTCCTTCTCAGTCTTCCTCCTTTTCTCCTGTACTTCCTCCTTTTCCCTTTGTTCCCTTTTCACCTCCTCTCTAAGGACAGACACCTCCTCTCTCCTCCTCCTCAGCTCCTCCTGTGCCTTATCCCTCTCTCTCTGCACCTCCTCTCTCAGAGCTGTCACCTCCCTCTCCCTCCTCCTCAGCTCCCCGGACAGTCCTGCCTTCTCCTCTTCCAGCTCTCTGACTCTGGACCTGGCTCTCTCCTCCACCAGGAGGTGCTGACCCCTCTCAGCCTCCACCAGTCTCCCTCGCTCCTCATTCACCTCCCTCAGCTCATCCTCCAGCCTACTTTTCTCCTCCCTCACCCTTACAAGCACCTCCTCCTCTCCCTTCCTCTCCTCCTCTGTCTCCTTAAGCTTGTCCTCTTTCCTCCTCAGCTCCTCTCTTAGCTCCTGCACCTCCTTCTCCATCTCTTCCCATCTGTCCTCCAACCTCCTCCTCTCCTCCCTGGCTTTCCTCAGTGCCTCCCTCTCTTCCTCCAACTCATCCTCCACTTCTCTCATTTTCTCCTCCAACCCCCTCTTCTCCTCCTCCACCTCTGTCAGCTTGTCTTCCAGCCTCCTTCTCCTTTCCACCTCCATTCTCCTCAGAGCCTCCCTCTCCCTCCCATCCTCCTCCTCCCTCTCCTCCCTCTCCTGCAGTGTGGCTTTCAGCTGCTGCACCTCCTCGTCTAGCTCCTTCAGCATATGGTTGAGCTTCACCACCTCCGTTGCGCTCTGCTCAGCTCTCTCCCTCCACTCCTTCATCTCCTCCTCCAACCTATTGCGGGCCTCCTCCCTCTCTCTGGCCCTCCTCCTGGCTCCCTCGCTCTCGGCCCTGGCCTCCTGCAGCTCCCTGGCTTGGGAGGAGACCCTGACATCTTTTTCGCCTCCCTCCCTCCTCTCTTTCTCCAGGAGCGCATAGGTTTCTTTCAGCAGCGCCTCCAGCTGCTCCTCCTTCACCTCCTTCTGCTTCAGTCTGTCGTTTGCCTCCTGACGCTCCCTTTCTCCCTCCTCCCTCTGCTCCACTGCTAGCCTCAGCCTCTCCTTCAGAATTTCCACCTCCTCCTCCCTCTCCCTCACGGCGCTCATTTGTCGCTCCAGGCTGCGGTCCCTCCGCTCCACCTCCTCCTTCATCTCCTCGCACTCCTCCTTTGCCACGTTCAATCTCACCCTCAGCAGTTCCACCTCCCCCACCTTCTCCATCAGCCTCTCCACCTCCTCTTCTGCTCTCCTCACTTCACCAGTGAGTCGCTCCACTTCCTCCTCCTCCTTTCTCCTCCTTCTCCTCTGCTCTTCACCTCGCAGTCTCTCCTTCTCTGTCCTCTCCTCTTGTAGCTCAGAGGTTTCTTTTCTCAGTCTATCAATCTCGTCCTCCAACCTCCTCCTCCATCTTTCCGCCTCCTCTGCTTCACTCCTCAGCTGCTCCATCTCCTCCTCCCTCTCCTCCTTTACTCTTTCCAATCTCTCAATTCTGTCACAGAGAGCCTCCTCCTCCTCGTCCCTTTTCACCTCCTCTTCTCTTGCACTGTCCTCCATCCTCTTCACCTCCTCTTCCAGTCGCTCCTTCTCTCCCTCCGCCTGCTGTATCCTCTCCAACATGTGGCTGAGTCGCAGCTCCCTCTCTGTCACCTCCTCCCTCAGCCTCTCCACCTCCTTCTGTCTCTCCCCCTCCTCCTCCATCAGTCCCTCTACGCGCCTCCTCAGCGCCTCCACCTCTCCGTCCCTCGTCCCCAGCTCCTCGCTCAGCGCCTCCCTCTCACTCTGCCAGGCCTTCCTCTCCTCTTCCTCTTCCTTCCTCCTCATTCTCAGCTCCTCCACCTCCTCCGTCAGTCTCTCCATCTCCTCCTTCTGCGCCTCCATCTCCTCTTCATCCTTTTCTCTCCTCTTCCTCTCGTCTTCTCTTCCGGCTGTCACTCTCTCCAGCTCTGCTCTCAGACACTCGATCTCCCCTTCACAATAAAAGCACAGTTAAAAATATTATTAATTAAAGAAAATATTAACTGAACACAAAAACTACAAATAGCACAACTACAGTGGGACTTCTTCTGCTGCTGTAACACTACTGATACTGTAAACACAGCGCCCCCCTCAGTCTGAATGCAGTGTCACTTCCTGTTCTTTATACTTTGCTGACAGATGTTTTCAGACGTCGCACACTGACCCTGCAGAGTCTGTTTGGCCTGCTGCAGAGTGTGAATGTGTGTCATCAGCTGACATCTGTCCACCTCCGACTGGGACAGCTGCTTCTGCTGCTGACTGAGCTGCTGGTGGAGAGACACCGACAGAGACCTGCAGACGAGGAGAAAGAGAGAGAGGGTGGGAGTGTTCAGAAGGCGACGACCTTCTGGGCTGAAAGATGAAGCCACCAATTGCAGCTCCTCTAATGGCCACTTGAATCAGTCCCCACAGACGCACGTTATAATGTAGAAATAAACATGTTTACAGCCTGAAGCTAATTTCAACATTTACGACAACTGTACAGGAGCTGTTTACATTTATTAAGGCTTAAAGTTACACATAATGAAGGGCGTGGCCTCTTTGAGTGACAGACTGTCCATCGTGTCTCAAGAAGACGCAGACGAACTAGTCCACATATTTGTTCCTACCTGAGCTCCTGCAGCTCCTCCTCCAGCTGCTCCCTGTGTTTCTGCAGTCTGTCCTGCTCCTCCTGCAGCCTCCTGCTCTCCCTCTGCTGCTCCTCCAGCTGCCTGTCTCTCCTCCTCGCCTCCTCCACCGCCTGCCGCAGCTGCTCCTGCGCCTCCTTCAGCTCCGCGCACACCGAGGCATGCTGGGAGGACAGCTGAGGAGCACAGACACATCATACATGATATATCACAGAAGTGTAACACTGTCACATGATGTCACCTCCTCCTCCTTACCTCCTCCAGCTGACCTCCATCCCTCCCTCTTTCCTCCATCAAGGAGACAAGCTGTCTCTCCTTCTCCTCCATCATCATCTCCATCTCCTCCTCTTTGTCTCTCAGTTGATGGATGATGTCAACCTCCCCCTCCCTCTGCGCTCTGGACAACACAAAACATTACTGCCATTCAATGTTTAGAATCAGGATTCAATGTTAGCAATCAGGATTCAATAATAGTGGTTAATAATGAGGATACAATATTTGTAACCAGGATTCAATGTTTATGATCAGGATAAAATATTATTCATTGTTTATAATCAGGAGTCAATGTTCATAATCAAGATAAAAAAATTCTTATCAGATTTCAATGTTGATAATCAAGCTTCAATGTTTATAATCAGGATAAAATATCTGTAATCAGGATTCGATGTTGATAATCAAGACTCAATGTTTATAATCAGCACTCAATGCTTATAGTCAGGATAAAATATTTGTAATCAGGATTCAATGTTGAAATGTGTACATGTTTATATTCAGCATTAAATGTTAATACTCTGGATCAAATGCTAACAATCAGGATTCACTATGTATTTTCATGATTAAATAATTGTAATTGGGATTAAATGTGTATACTCAGAATTAAATATTTATACTCAGGGTTTAAATATTTCTATCAGGATTCAATGTTTATAATAAGGATCAAATATTGGTAATCTGGATTAAATGTTTATATTGAGGATTACGTTTTTACACTCAGGATTAAATACTAACAATCAGAATTCAATGTTTACATTCAGGATTTAATGTTTTTAATCAGGGTTTAATGTTTACATTCGGGATTAAATGTTTATACTCTGGATTAAATATTTTTTATTCAGGATTAAATGTTTACTATCAGGATTGAATGTTTGTAATCAGGGTTAAATGTTTATATTCAGGATTATATGTTTATGATCAGGATTAAATGATTACATTCAGGAATAAATACTTGTAATCTGGTTAAATGTTGACAATCTGGATTAAGAATTCAGGTACAAACATTGTTGTGGAAACCAGACTCACCTGAGCTGGCTGCAGTCCATGTTAAGTGTTTTGACCTCCCTCTGTAGAGAGCTGACCTCTGACCTCACTGCCTGCAGCTGCGATTGGCTGCCTGACAGCTCACCCTCCAGCTGCAAACACACAAAAACAGGTTTCCTACCCAGAATCCTTTGAGGCAGGCAGCATCACTGACTGACATGACAGGTGAGGAGAGCGGCCGTACCTGCAGCAGCTGTTTGTTCAGATCTCTCTTATCTGACGCCAGGGATGAGTTCAGGGCAGCCATTTTGTCCAGAGCGTCGCGTGCCTCCTCCACCTCCCGCTTCAACACACACTCAGTGGACGAGAGACTCAGCACAGTCTCCCTGGACTGAAGGTGGAGACACAGAGGAGGAGACACAGAGGAGGAGACACATTAAAGTGCGGGCCTACAGTTTGTGATCTCAAAAGAGGACATCGTTGTTTCATTAAATAATAAACGTACCTTCTGCAAAGCGTCTCTGGCATCAGCAGCTTCTTCTTCTGCTCTCTGTCTGTCCAGCTGCTGTCTCTCCAGCGCCCCCTGCAGGACAACAGGAGGACGGAGGGAAACAAGTAATTATCAAACAACGGTGTAAGAATTGTAACGTTCAGTAGAAGGCGTTTGGTTCGGTACATATTACGAATCGAATGATACGTTGACCTATCCTGTTACATTTAGAAAATAAAATCTGCAGCTTTAAATGTGTTTAATAAAATGTTCTCAGCGTAACAGCCCACAGGACGGCACATGCTGTACGTCCCTCCCACCCCCAGACCAGACTGAACCGTTACACCCTTAGAAACTAAACTTGATCACCTTCAGAGTGTGAATCTCCATCCGGTGCAGAATTTCTCTCTCAGTCAGCTGGACGTTCTCCAACAGCTCCGTCTCCACTCTGAAACAAAACCAGGTCAACATCTGACACATTATAAACAGCAACACCACTCACACATCTGTTCATCGACAAAGAAACATTGCTATTTTACAACAGACGCTGCAGATATCTGGACACTGAATAAAGAAATATCAACATCATAAATAAGATCATTCACCTGTGACCACCTTTAAAACATTTCTTTACCGTCTGAGTGTTTGAGTCTCCAGCTGTCTGCTCCTCTCCTCCTCTCGGTCTCTGTCCCTCCTCAGTCTGTCTCTCTCTGTCTTCACCTCCTCCTCTCTCCTCTGCACCTCATCCACCTGCAGACGCAGCGACGAGGATGCCTCACGCTCACTGTGACACACACACACACACACACACACACACACACACACACACACACACACACACACAGGTCACTGTTGGATCAATCTGCAGAGGTTTCAGGTGTGTATGAACACTGAGGTCTGCAGATGTGTTCAAAGATAAACTCAAAAACAGGGGCTTTTATTGTGAAGCATCTACAGGAAATGTGTTTATCACTGAATTAACCAAACTTCAATGTGTGTGTGTACCTGTTCAGCAGGTCCAGAGTGTGTGTGAGCTCCAGCTGTGTGTGCTGAGTGTGTTTCTGCAGCAGCTGGTTGTCGTCCTCCAGCTGTTTCAGTCGCAGCTGCACAGATGTCTTCTCCTCACCGAGCCGCCGCAGAGAAAGCTCCGCCCCCTGATAAACAACACACACAGATCAGAGTCATTAACCCCTCCCTGACCTCTGAGCTGCAGCCGAGAGTGTTTCCCGCTGTGTGTGTGACTGACCTGCAGTTCCTCGTGTCTCCACTGCAGGGCGCTCTCAGCGTGGGACAGGACAGACAGCAGGGAGGACAGGTCCAGACTGAGGACGCTGTCTGAGGATACACACACAGAACTGCTGCTGCTGGTGGTGGTGGCGGACAGGACTCTGGACTGGAGACATAAGAATACGCTGACATCTGTGACCTTTGACCTCTGTAGGTCCACAGCCTGTGTCTGTATGTGTGTGTAGTTGTAACAGACTCACCAGTTTGACCACAGCCTGACTGACAGACTGAAGACTCCTCTCTGTGTCTCTGTGTCTCTCTAACTCTCTGTCTCTGTCCTCCCTCTGACTGTCCTCAATCTGCAAAGAGCGAGACAGCTCTGCAATCCTGAGAGAGAGAGAGAGACAGACAGACAGACAGACATTGATTTTAAAGATAAGACAGACCTTTATGGATCCAGTTGTCTCAGTGTCTGACTGAACAGCAGGACATGGACTCACCGTTCTGTCAGCTGCAAGACTTCTGTCTCATGAAGACGTGTTAACTCTGAGATCTCTCCCTCCTTCTCCTCCCACCTGTCCTGCTCCTTCTCCTCCCATCTGTCCTGCTCCTTCTCCTCCTCCTCTTTGTGCTCCAGTTCTCCTAATGAGAAGGTTCCCAGGGTGGAGGAGGAGATGTGAGGAGGGGGAGATGGTGAGGAGTCTGCAGGATGGAGGACCAGGGTGGAGGACAGAGGAGGAGAGGAGGACGGCGGGGGGAGGTCAGAGGGGACAAGAGGAGGAGGCTCAGAAGAGAAGGGTTTGATGGGAGGAGCGCTGAGCCTCAGGGAGGAGGAGACGGAGTCACAGCTGGACAGGAGAGAGGAGGAGAGACGAGAAAACTCCGCCCTCAACTCCCACAGATCCCTAAAGACAGAGAGACAGGTTGGTCAACTTCAAGTCGGTCAATTACATCAGGTCTCAACCTTACGAAGACGTACCTGTCGGCAGCGGTCTTCACGCTGTGACACTGTCGTCTCAGAGCGACCACAGACCTCCAGACTGACAGTAGTCGAGCCTGCTGCTGACCCACATGACCTGCGTGACACTGGACACAGACAGACAGACAGACAGACAGACACACACACACACTTCAGTCTAATCTGGCGTGATGAGATTTCACACAAAGTCAATGCAAACACTCTTAAATCAATCCGAACAACACGCTGACCTGGAGTAAAAGTACACACCTCCCTCTCTCTCTGCCAATCATCCTCTCTCTGCCCCGCCTCCTCGACCGCTCTGCTCCAATCAGATGTCAGCTTCTGGAGGTCCTCCCTCAGGGCCTGGTTGGCCTGCTCTGATTGGCTGAGCTGCTCCCGGAGGAGAGCGTTGGTGTCAGCTAAACCAACTGACCTGAGGAAACACACACAGATGAGACACACACAAACATATATACACAGGTGAGACACACAGGTTGACACATACACACACAGGGCTGATACACACCTCTGCTGTTCCTCCTCCAGCCTGATGAGGGCGCTCTCCAGAGAGTCACTGTGCTCATCTCTGATCCTCCGCTACAACACAAACACACACAACTACAGTTCACAACATCTGGAGCACTGACGTCACACATCAATACACAGTAATATTAGTCTGACCTCAGTGTTGATCAGCTGTGTGTGTTCATCCTGCAGCTGAAGCTCCAAACGCTGACATCGATCTCTGTACTCCAACACCTGCACACACACAATACTGTCAGTGCAACAACACCTGCACACACACAATACTGTCAGTGCAACAACACCTGCACACACACAATACTGTCAGTGCAACAACACTTGCACACACACAATACTGTCAGTGCAACAACACCTGCACACACACAATACTGTCAGTACTCCAACACACAGCTGATACTCTGATCTGTGTACTCCTGCAGACAGTAACAGACCATATTAATCGTTCATATAACTGAATATTAACTCACCTTGTTCTGCAGTCGGTGGATGAGCAGAGCCTGTCTGGCCTCTCTCTCCCTCCCCTCCCTCACCCTCCTCCTCACGTCCCTCTGCTCTGCCTCCAGCCGTAGAGAGAGGGTGAGCGGGGGGGACACTGACTGACACAGCTGAGGAGAGAGACAGGTGTAATGTTAACATTCACCCTGATGATCACATGACCTCCTCCTCCTCCTCCTCCTCACCCCTCCTCACCCTCTCATTCAGAGCTCTGCTCCTGG
This sequence comes from Epinephelus awoara, assembly GCA_035609425.1. Taxonomy (NCBI): domain Eukaryota; kingdom Metazoa; phylum Chordata; class Actinopteri; order Perciformes; family Serranidae; genus Epinephelus; species Epinephelus awoara. The sequence continues at coordinate 34,219,530 of CM069307.1, read as the reverse complement.
ACTCCAGCTCCTCCCTCTCTGCTCGGCTCACTGCTAGCTCCTCCTGCAGACGACACACCTCCTGTTTGAGCTCCACCTTCTCCTGCTGCAAACCAATCAGCAGCTCCGACTGCATGCTGACAGGTCGACCTCGCCGTCAGTGAACCTGGACGGAGACACAGACACGTCTGAGATACACCTGCCAACCTTATCACTGTGCAGAAGGAAGAGTGCATCTACTCATGGACGAGAGGTTCATGCTCGTGACAGCGTGTGATGTAAACTCTACTGAGCTGTAACGTTAGCTGGCTCAGTGGTGCTAGGCGAGCTAGCAGTAGATGCACTCTTCCTTCTGCGTAGTGATACAGCTGTCGGGTGTCGACAGAGAATACAAGGTGTGTGAATCATCTTGAGTAAGAGGGTCATAATTTCTGGAAAGAGACGCTGCTGTTGAAGTAAAGTATTTTTTAGAGGGTCTAGTTTCATTATATTGGAGAGAAGCCGTTATCTCCAGCACTCACACCAAATCTATCTAGACCAATAAATAATACCACAGGTCAGAGCAACAATATGAATTTTTGATTTGGGGTGAATTGTCCCTTTAAAACTGTATGGTTGAGTGTAGGGACTTGTTGCTATGACAACAGCCTCTCCAGGTTCCTGCTGACTATGATGGACAGGTGGACAAAATAACAGAAACACAGTTGCCATAAAAACCACACAGTCAGCTAAATACTTATCTATAAATACATCATTTACATTAAGTATTAATGTTAATTTACATGAATCCAAAACCAACAGACAGGAAAACACTTTACTGCAACTACTGTACCTACATTCTGCTGACAATACTTTTACATCAGTCAGGTTGTGAAGGCAGGATTTTACCTTGTAGTGGAGCATTTTCACAGGGTGGTATTAGCACTGGTACTGCAGAGTGAAGACTCTAAATACTTCTTTTACACTGAATATATTGAAGTAGTAGCAGCAGTAGCAGTGTGCTGTCTGGTAGTTCCTGTGTGTCAGTGTATAATCAGCTTGTGTTGAGTGTTAATCTGTTAAACAGCAGAGGCAGCAGAACAGATATTAAACCTGTTAAAATACCAACAAACGTGTTCAGAATCCGGTCAGCACCGGTTCAGACATCTTAAATAACGGCTGTTAACCCACCGGACAGAGAGACGTAACGGCTGCAGATGAAATTAACAGTTATTAGAGGAACTAACGTTAACTCCTGACTGCAGTTAGCCTGTTAGCATGCAGTTAGCATCAGTAAAACAGACAATAAATAAAGTGAATTAAAGTTCGTACCTGCTGAAGCGGAAGCTGCTGAACGAGCTTCACGCACAAACTGTAAAAAACAATTGGACACTTAATAAAAATATATATCTGCGTCATTCATTCCGCTAACAGGCTAACACTACCTGTTGTTGTTAGCATATTCAAACCGGGAAACATAACCCTTCACCCCGGTGACGTAGAGGTCACGTGACTGGAGACAACGCTGCTGAATACAAACAGCGACACCTGCCGTCACGTGTCAGGAAGAACATAAATAAAACAGATATACACTAAATAAACATGTAAAATAGTAAATAATAAATGCTTAGAAACAATAATAAAATAGATAAATAAATATAAACTGAATTAAAAAGCAAAAGTATTTATGTCAACTTCAACTGAAAACAAAATAAAATAAATAACATTACAAATAAATTTAAAAGAAAAAAACTAAATATAAAAATATATTTGAAGAACTAGATTTGTTGAAAAACAAAATTCTAAAAATATTTTAAACAAAAAGAAAAAGTATTTTTATTGTCTTCAATCGTATGTTTTTCAGACATTATAAAATATTAAAAATATAAAAACAAATTTTAAAATATTTTTGATAAACTTCAAATGTATATTTTTAAATTAAAAAAAAATCCAAATTTTTTGGAGACAGAAATGCAGAAGTATTTATTTGGACTTGGACTGTATATTTTGAAGACAAAATAAAAAAGCTTACATTAAAACTAATTGAAAGTAAAAAAAAAAATATATATATAAACACAAATTTTTAAAAATTAGATTGACTTCAATTGCATATTCAAAAATTTTTTAAAATATGTAAACATGAATTAAAAAAGTATTTATATCGACTTTAAATGTATATGTAGAAGACAAAAAATGTACATTAAAAATTATTTAAATAGAAATAATTATTAATAAAAATAAAGGTAAAAATAAATTTTGAAAAATTTTAGATTAACTTCAAATGTATAATTTTAAATGAAAAATAGTATAAACAAAAAGAAAAAAATATATTTATACAAGTTTTCACTGTGTAAAATCTTTAATATCTCCAGCAGCAGTTAGAGTCTGTCTGTTAAGTTAAGACTCTGGTTTATTGCCAAGAAGGTTTACACACATGGACTTTGCTTTGGCATTTTGGTTCAAAATCAAGAATCATAGATATAGAATTAGAAAAAATATCTATACTATCTAAAATATGTACAGTGTAAATGTTTAAAATGAAAGAATGACAGGAATGTCCAGTTATACATTGTAGGGGATTCACAGTGTAAGAATAAAAAGGATGTTTAAATAATGTGATATGATGTGAAAATCTATATATTAATGTAATGGTGTATATATAAAGATGAAATCATAGACGACTGAAACCGGACACAAAAATAAAACCAAACTGGAGCAGGAAATCACAACATCAGAGATAATGAGGAAAATTTATTATCAGATGAAGATTCAAACATGGATAAAACTGTTATATTCTGAGTTATAAATTCTGCTTCAGATAATGAATTGTTTATCATGAACAATAATATATTATCACTCCAAGTCACATATTTAGTACTACAGTTATTTAGGATTTATCAGCAAACACAACACAAATATAATAAATAATATTTAAAAAGCACCTGTGGGTCTGTTATTGTCTTTGGTGGTGTAACTGTATTTACTGTGACAAAACAGACACACTGTGATAAATGTATTTCGTAAAGAAACAAACCTATATTTCATAATTACAAGTGCACAGCACAGATCTCAACCTACAGTAATATTAGGATAATATTCAGTTTTAAACAGAAACATTGTAGAAAATAAGTACAAAAGATTTTTAACAAAGCTTTTCTTTGGTTTTACACAACTACATCAACTACATCACACAAAAACAATATATTGTGCTTTAATATATCAGAAACATCTGAAGCCTTTCATTAGAGCTTAACAGCCAATTAATTTATAATAAGTTATAAAGTTGATTTCATTTGTGTCAAATAAATTAGTCACTTTTGCTTTGCAGAGCAACTTTTAAAATAATGTCACGATGAACTTTGCTGTGTTGCTTTAGTTTTACTTCTGTTTGTATATTTAAGGTTATTTTGTCGCCACAGCAGAGTCAGAGACACAGACTTAAGTATATTTGTCTCGATTTCCTTCAGGTTAAATTATTTATTCATTTTTATAATCTATGATATTTTATCAGTTGAGCGTTTTTATCGTAGCTGTGTGTTGTTTTTCCTCCTCAGTGACCTTTTCCTGATGCAGTGGGTCGTTCGCTCTGCACCGTTACACTGCAGGGCTGAAAGTGAGACCTGCTCCACCCCAGGTGTTCAGTGTCTCTTCACCACCTGCTTAGATTTCGGGTCTGTGTAAGAAAAGTCCTGATTACTATTGTTAGCATATGAGGTTATGGAGCCCTGAAGATGACGTCGCTTTAACAAAATCACGCAACAGAGTTAAAGGGGAGGCAAAGATACTGCCTGAAAACGCTCCCTCCTCCTCTTCATCATCGCTCAGTGAAATGAAATCCATTCAGCTGACTTTGACAACACGCCTGTAAAGACAACAGCAGTACCGACCAGTAGCTGACATTACAACAGGACATCTGAGCAGCTTTAAGGATCTTCTCCTGATGGCTTTCATGTTCTCTGATGTCATATTGGTTCACAAACAGGTAACAGGAAGTCAAATAAGCACTGGTTCCAACCAAGGTCTGCAGAAGACCATCTCTGAAGCAACAACACCTTGTCCAACCTTGAAGCAGATGGGCTACAGCAGCAGAAGACCACACCAGGTGCCACTCCTGTCAGCTAACAACAGGAAACTGAGGCTACAGTTCACACGGGTTTTCTCACCAAAACTGGACAATAGAAGATTGAAAAACCACATTCAGATGGAAGCATGGATCCATCCTGCCTTGTATCAACGCTTCAGGCTGCTGCCGCTGGTGTAATGGTGTGGGGGAGATTTTCTTAGCACCAACTGAACTGCAGACTTTCCAGCACCTTGTTGAATCTATGACACCAAGAATTAAAAAGAGGGTCCAACCCTGTACAAGCAAGGTGTACCTAATAAAGTGACCCGTGAGTGTATGTTAGCGTGTTGATGAGATGTCAGATGAGCAGAAACATTTTTGACGTAAGTTTTCTGACTTAATATTAGGGATGAGCGAGTACACCATCATCTGTATCTTCAAACCTGGACCTTGTTGTAAATGAGCCCTTTTTTTATATTCGAAAGTTTATCTTTGCCCACCTGAGCACTCCGTCCTTCTCAGTAGAGCTTAACATGACCTAAGTCTTTTAAATAACCATATAAGAAAGTGCTACATATATAAATTTAAGTCATTATTATTCGAAAATCCTGAAGAGGACGCAGCTTAAACATTACATCAGCAGGATCTGATTCTTCCTCCGCAGGCTGAGGGTGTGAAGTGTCTCAGGATTTAACTCTGACGACTTCACTCAGCTCTGAAGATAACACAGGTGTAAAATGGTGCTAAATTATAAGTTTATGGGGGTCTGAGGTAATGACCATCAATGTCTCAGCAGTTTTTAAAAGTCAAACTTTCTTCTGGTGTTTCTGAAGCGGAGGTCGCAGCAGAGTGCGAGGAGCTGCAGGACGGAGTCTCATTCAGTAGGTTCTGAGTTTGAAGACTTTGCTGAGCCTGGAGGTGGCGCTGGAGTAGACGAGGAAGGAGCCCTCGTCGGTCCTGAAGTATTCCCAGTCTCTGCAGCCGAACGTCGGCAGACTGTGGACCGGGACGAAGCCCTCGTAACCCTGCCACCTGAAAACACAACACACACAGAGATAGTACCCTACAGATACAGTCTGCAGTGACACGTGACAGGAAGTACTCACCTGTAGACGATACTGTTCAGAGAGTACGAGCTGCCGTCATGAGAGTTGGCCACCACCAAGAACTTCTCGTCTCCGATGGTGAAGAACTCCCAGTCCACAGCACTGAACACAGCAACATATAAAGGCTCTTTAAAGGGCAGTTCCACTGTTCTATGTTCTTTCTGTTCTCAATCTTTGAAACACGACATTACTCTCAGAGACTTCACCTGGAGACTCACCTGTGCGTGAGGATGTCCTGGAAAGGGATGAAGGTCTGTGTGAGCATGTTGAGCTCGTACACGGTGGAGTTGATGCTGTAGAGACTTGGGCCGCGTTCTGAAACCTTCTGACTGTTGGCGACGGCGAGAAAGAACCTGCCGTCAATCTGAAACGTCTCCCAGTCTGTCGCTCCCACCGTCTGCAGAGAGAGGAACAAGGAATAAGGGTCACAATAAGCACAAACATCGACACAGAACTGAGGAGCTGTAAGTGTGTTTTTAATTGTGGGTGTAATGACTCCTGCAGCCTGCAGAGGACGCCGGCAGGGTCTGTATCTCAGCCTGTGAAGTGAGATCTATTTGTAGATCTATTAGAGGAGGCGTAAACAGAGTTTAATGTGTTCTGGCTGCGACAGTTTCTGTCAGAAGTTGAATTAAAGGTTCAGCTGGTTTCATGAAGCTTTAACATGTTTTTTGCGGTTTTAAAAATCCAATAAAAGTCTCAGTGAGATGATCCGCCCTGACGGACGAGTCCAAACAGTCTGCCGCTGGAAACCCCCTCACACACACACACACACACACACACACACACACACACACACACACACACACACACACACACACACACACACACACGCATTAATTACACTCCTCTGGTTTCCTGTTTTAATTGGAGGCTCTCATTTCCTTTTTAATCAGAGTGTCATGAACTAACCGAGCAGAAAAAGTAAAAAGACATTTTCATAAATCTGAAAGTGATTTTAAAGAGTTGCTTTCATGTGAGCGTCTCTCATCATATCTACAGCTTTATGACTGTTTGACCTTTTTACTGCAGGACGTCCTGCAGAGTTATTACAGGTGTGAGTGAAGGAGCAGGAAACACTCAGGTCACCTGTGTGTATATGATCTTATTTCATCAATGCAAAGTTACAGCTATGTTATATTAAGATTATTTTGTCATCTACTAATCTCCTGTACTCCATTTTCTCCAGCTCGTCTTTTGTCCCATGAAGAGAAAAAGTCATCAGTGGAGAGACTGAACTCTTTTCTAGACACTTCTATTTTACAGGGTCTGACTGGAAACACTGGGCATGATAGTTAAGTTAAACTGGGTGTTTGTTTACTTCCTGTGACATCAGCATATACTCTCCCAACCAAGAGAAAGAACAATGAGGTCCTGAAAGACTGTAAATGTCCCTGTAATCCAGAGAGACACGTCTTCAATCAGCAGTAAGACTTAAATAACTCAGCCGTGAGTCAGCGGCTGTGAGAGTCTGATTCACTGTGATCACTGAGATAATCCTCTTCATCATGTCTGTCTGCTCTCTGCTGTCAGCCAGCTAGGAGCACCTCACCACACTCACCTGGACAGGCAGAGTCACCTGTAGAGGTAGAGACTCACCTGTGCAGGTAGACTTACCTGTACAGGTAAGGATTCATCTACAGGTAGATCTACCTGTACAAGTAGAGACTCACCTGTACAGGTAAGGATTCCTCTAGAGGTAGACTCACCGGTGCAGGTAGATAGATACTCTCCTCTACAGACAGACTCACCTGTAGAGGTAAAAACTCACCTGTACAGGTAAGGATTCCTCTACAGGAACAAGTACAAGTAGGAAGAGACTCTCCCCTACAAGTAGAGACTCCTCTATAGTCAGAAACTCACCTGTGCAGGTAGAGACTTTCCTTTACAGGTAGATTTGACCAAGAAGAAGAAGAAGGTGAAGAAGGTGAAGGTGCTGGTTGACATAACCGACAGAACAAGTACAGGTAGACTCACCTCCACAGTTAGAGACTCACCTGTAGAGGTAGAGACTTATTTTATTTATTTATTTATTTATTTTTGTTACTTTTGTATTGTGTATGTTTTTATGGACCCTGAGTCTGGAATAAAGTATATCTATCTATTCGACAGGTAGACTCACCTGCACGGGTAGGAAGAGACTCTCCTCTACAGGTAGAGGCTCCTTGACAGTTAGAAACTCACCTGTGCAGACAGACTTACTCATACAGGTAGAGACTAACTTGTACAGGTAGAGAATAACTTAACTGTAATCTTTGGTGAATATACTTCTTCTGCTTCTTCTCAAGTTATTTTTTATCACAGTGTCTTTTTTAAAACCACCACTGGAGGGCATCACATCTGATCTGAAGTGACTTTAACCAACTGGTTGGATTAAAAAGTAGCAGGAAAGTTTTTGGATATCAGAGACAAAGTTCTGGAAGCAGACCCTGAACCTGCTGCCATCAGATCTACAACACAAAGACAGTAACAGACACTAACCGGGATGCTCTGGAAGGTCTGGAAACATCCGTTAACCCAGACGTAAACCACGGAGCTGATGATGGTGGTCTGACCGTTGAAGGTGTTGGCGACCACCAGGAAGTGGTACGGTCCGACAGAGAAGAACTCCCAGTCATATGCTCCGGATGTGGACAGAGTCTGATTCACCTCAAACAGCTAAAGGACAAGAGAGAAGACAAGAGAGGAGGGTCAGATGAATGGTAAATGGACCTACACCTTAATAGTGCCTTTCTAGTCTTCTGACCACTCAAAGCACTTTTGTTCTACAGAGTCATGTTCACACATTTACACACACTACTTCGACATGCAGACAGGAGGAGCTGAGGATCGACCACCAATCTTCTGATTAGTGGGCAACCTACTTTACCTCCTCAGCCACAGCTACTACAGGACAAGACAGGAGACAGGAGAAAGAGGAGAGGACAGCGTGTTTATAACGACAGTTTGTTCAAGAGGACAGCCTGTTCGTGTGGATAGTTTAAGAGGACAGCATCTTTGTAAGGATAGCTTGTAAGGACAGTGTGTTTATGAGGACAGTGTGTTTATGAGGACAGTGTGTCTTATGAGGACAGTGTGTTTATGAGGACAGTGTGTTTATGAGGACAGCGGTGTGTTTATGAGGACAGTGTGTCTTATGAGGACAGTTACCTGTGTGTTTGGGTTCCACCTGTAGATGACACTGTGGATGTTGTGGTTGGAGTCTCTGGCTGAGGACACAGAGACACGTCTTAATAAAACTACCTGAGAGACACGTCAGCAGCCGATCAATGTGATTATTGATAATTACAAACTTTATTATTGACAGTTCTTAATGTTATTGTTTTTAGCGAAGTTACTATTAATAATTATCAATGTTATATATCAATGTTATTATTAAGTATTCTTATAGTAAATTATTGTTAATAATTAGTATCGTTATTATTATTATCAATCGTACTATAATTTTTTAATTAATATCATATTAATTATGATCAATGTTATTAATAATTGTTATTATTATTCAGGATCGGACCAAAAATGTGGAGTAAATAAACTGTTTTCTTTAAGTGTCATTTAAAGGTTTTTCATTAACGATGCAAAACACATCAAACATAGGATACATATTCACTGCTCTGCTTCTTTGTTACTGTTTTGTAATTCTCTCTTTTATTTTTTGCTTTTATTTTGAAGGCCTGAGGTGACATCAAAAGCTCTATTGATCGAGACATGAACTGAGACGACATGTTGGACTGTTCCTTGAAATGTGTGTGTGTGTGTGTGTGTGTGTGTGTGTGTGTGTGTGTGTGTGTGTGTGTGTGTGTGTGTGATCTAACCACAGTACACCTGCATCATCAACTGACTTTTCTTTCTCTCTTTCAGTGTTTTTCTTTCAGACGGTCAGATCATAAACAATCTGCTTCTTTTCAGCTCAGATCTCTGAGTGTGTTTTATCTTCTCACACACACACACACACACCACATGAATGTGTAATCAGCAGGTGGAGGTGTGTTTGATGTTAATGGTTCAACAAAACTCTGACAGAGGGACACACACACACAGACGGACAGACGATGATCCTGTTCACACTTAAGTCGGCTGCAGCTGTTTTTTAATGTGCTCTACAAATAAAGTTTAACTTGGTGTGATTTGATTTTGATGTTTCAGTGTGTCTTCAGGTCACTCATGTTTCTGTCGCTGTTTGTTTACCTCGTCTGTGATTGGCCACCACCAGGAAGCTCTGGTTGTGGATGTTGAACGCCTCCCAGTCCAGAGCGGCGTGAGTCTCCAGGGTTTGGTGACGGAGGAAACGCCGCCGTCGCTGATTCCACCTGTAGATGACTGACAGCTCAGGCTCCGCCTCCTTGGAGTTCGCCACCACCAGGAAAATCTGATGAGGACGAAAACATGAAATTCATCTGCTGTAACATCACGGTATTTATAACATCCAGTATTCTGTCAGACTTGACGAGACCAGTATGTGGCCAAAAGTAAGTGGACACTTCTTTAGTCTGTGTTCAAATGGTTTTGTCTTCATTAATTCCAGTGAGGAGAGATTTTAACGCTCCGTCACATGATCATAGTTTCCTCCAGGTTTGTCTCTTCAACGTGACACAAAACCAGCTCCATGAAGAAACAGACTTCCCAGTTTGGTGTGGGGGAACTGGACTGGTCTGGTCCAGACCCACCAACACCTTCAGGATGAACTGGAACAATCAGACTGTTTTAAATGCATGTGAGGATTTCTCTGTTACAGCCACTGTGAATACCTGCAGAGCTTCATGTTAACACCTGAGTGTGTGTGTGTGTGTGTGTGTGTGTGTGTGTGTGTGTGCGTGTGTGCACTTTACAAACAGCCATCACAAAGTGAACAGGAGAGTTCAAACAGAAACAGCCCGTCTCTTTGTCTCTGACCTCTCACAGACTTGACACAGGGTGAAACAGAGTCTCACCCTCAGCACATAAAAGGCCTCAGAGGTTCAAAGTTAACCGCAGGCTGAAGGTCACATGGTCAGAGGTCAACTGGTCATCAAACACAGCAAGAACACTTAAAGGAAGATGTCGTCCAGGGAATTTGTATTAAAGGAATCCTGCACCCACAGAAACGACCGTTTATATATCAGTTACTGAGCCTGTGTTAGGTTGATTTGTCAAGAAAACTTTTCCCTCAGTGAACAAAGAAATCCAAAAACATTCTCGATGAAGTTAACAAAGTCCACGTTTGACAGCTACTCAATACATATAGTCATGTAGACATAGTGAAGACGACCTGCTGAAGTTCAAACTGAGCATCAGAATGATGAAGAAAGGTGATTTAAGTGGCTTTGAACGTGACATGGTTGTTGGTGCCAGACGGGCTGGTCTGAGTATTTACTGGGATTTTCAGCACAACCATCTCTAGGGTTTGCAGAGGATGGTCCCAAAAAGAGAAAATATCCAGTGAGCCAAAATGCCTTGTTGATGCCAGAGGTCAGAGGAGAATGGCCAGACTGGTTCAAGATGATAGAAAGGCAACAGGAAGTCAAATAAGCACTGGTTCCAACCAATATGGACGTTCCAACGGTCAATATGGACCAACATCTCTGAGGAATGTTTCTAGCACCTTGTTGAATCTGTGACACCAAGAATTAAAAAGGGGGTCCAACCCGCTGCAAGCAAGGTGTACCTAATAAAGTGACCAGTGAGTTTTATGTCTCACAGTTTAGTTTGGTGTTAATAACATGGAGTGATGAAGGTTGGAAGGTGGAGCAGCTCTCACCTGACTGTCGATGGTGAAATGTTTCCAGGCTCGAGCCTCCTGAGTGCTGATGTTCTGGTGCAGATGGAACGACCCATTCTTCCATTTGTAGATACCTGAACCGGGTCGAGAGTCCCTGCAGGATGAGACATGAGAGTTACCATGGAGATGCAGAGGACACAGTTGGTCCTTTATGTCCCTCAGAGCTGGTGGTGTTGTTTAGTACCTGTTGGCAGCAGCCATGAACAGGCCCTCAGACGGGATGGAGAAGACCTCGATGTCAAAGGTTTCTGAGCTGGTGTACAGATCCTGATAGTCCTCCACGTAGTCCAAACGCTCCGGATCTGTAGAGGACATGAAAGACATGTGCAAGAGACACATGAAGCTCAGGGGCCACTTAGTTTTATGTTATATATTTTATGCATGTTTTAAATCAAAGTCACATTACCTCCCTCTACAGGACTCAATTGTCATCACAGCCAAACATGAAAGTGTTGACAAACAATGTCCTAATTTCTCTTTTAAATTACCTTGATTAAAAATCTTCATATGCAACATACATACTAATAATTATATATTTCTGACTATGTTGAATGAAAATGAATGTCTTCATTGTTTACTAGAATGTAAATGGCTATTTCTTTTTTTAATTTTTCCCAAAATAAAAAAATTAAATTCTAGTAATATAATGAAAAATAATTTTCTTACAGACTTGCTCTTAAACATGAGGACTTTATCTTACAATGATCCTTTCCTCTAAAGTTGGGGAATTGTACATCTATTAATATTTCTTTGTATATTTTATATTTAAAATTTTATTTATATTATTTGTACATTAAAAAAAAATCGAACATACAACAATATTTTTCTGACATTTTACTAATAGTTTCATACATATATTGATTATTTTTGTACTTCATATGTTTTAATATTTTTCACAAAATTTTCAAACATTTATTTATAATTTTTGGGCCATTTTTCTGACATTTGACTTTTTTTCAGTTTTTTTTTGTACATTTATGTTTTGCACACTTTGCCCATATTTTTCATACATTTTCTGATATTGTTCTAGACATTTTTTGACATCCTACTAACATATGTCAGGACAACACAACATGACGTGACGTGTGTCTGTTTCTCTATATTATTTTCTGACTGCACTGTGAACATATTCAGACTCACTGTGCAGCAGAGTCCTCCAGGTGAGTCCGTCACAGATGAACAGGCCTTTCCTCTGAATGTTGAACCACAGCTGGCCCTGCTCAGGTCCTGAACATGTCGGAGGATTACCCAGAGTCACTCTGGCCTCCGCCTCTGAAATACAACAACAAAACCAACAACACCTCTTCAAGAAGTTTCACAGTGTGAGGGTTAGGGTCGAGCACGAATTAAAACTGCTGTAAACATTTACTCAAGTACTGTAAAATTACGGGTACTTTACTTATCTATATGAATTATAGTATTTCCACTTTATGCTACTTTATTTTCACTTGGCTACATCTCAGAGGGACATATTGTACTTTTTACTGCATTTCATTTATCTGACTACGAGTTTAGCTTCCAAACAGTAAAATTACATCTTGACGGTACCTCACAGATTTACGATAGTACAGCACACAGTGCAGACAGTGTGGAGATGAAGCATGACGAAGGAAAGCCCCTTCTGTTTGGAACAACAGGAACTAGAAACCATTTATTATTTGTCTTTTCAGCGTCTGGCCTCAGACAGTAACTGTATCTGACAGCTAATGAAGGTAATGAAGGTTTTCGTCACTCCTTCCAACCACAAGTCTTCATTATGAGCAGACAGAGGGAGATGACTCTCATATCATTACACATCAGTCAGACAGATGACAGACACACGGGCTGCTAATGAGATTCAACCTGAGGAAAGAAGCACCACTGATTTACAGCACTGAACCTGACAGGCATGATGTCACTGTATATTTCCTGTTAGCAGCGTTCACAGGGAGCTGAATGATCTGTCAGCAGCTCCTGGTTACACTGTGGACGTACACACACCATCACTGGATTATTGTCAGACTAAGGAAAACTTAAAAACACGAAGGTTCTCAGGCAGGTTCTGCAGATATGATTAGCCTGTTAGCTTTAGCTTCAACGCCTAGCCACCAACACTTTTTCACTTTGACCTCATCACATATAGAAGTTTGGTCATGGACTTTCAGCGTCCAGATACGACGTGCAAGGTACCCTGAGTTTATTTTGCGTTGCAACGCGCCTGCCGTTTCTGTGCTCTAGGCGCCTGCTGACGATAGACAGCAGGTTGTCAAACTGCCTGAGTCTTCCTAAAATATGCCTGGAAACACCCATCATGGAGGAGAAGCTCCTGGACCAACTGGTGGTACTCCCTGTGATCCAGCCTCTTTTTTAGGGTCTCATGTACCCACACAGATCTCTGTTTCTTTTTTCGTCAGTGTCTGACACCGCCCAAGAACCGGATCTTCTAAGTTCAGAGTGAGACCTGGTTGTTTAGGAAGACTGTTCTTCCCTTATATTCATACAGGAGCTGTTTTTGCCTCTTTAGAGATATTCAAATGAAAAAGTCTGAGGAGCTAAAAAGTGTCACAGGTCATGATAACGTCACCTCTGACAAGGTTTTCTTTCAACTTCATTAATAACAGTAAGTGTGTCTCACATCTCATCACCCAGACTCATGTTCCAGCAAACACAAACACTGAAACACCAGGTCTGACGATAAGTCCACTTTGTTGTGAGCAGTGTGCAGGAACGTAAATCAAACACACCTCAGACGGTTCGCCCGATTGAAGTTAATATAAACTGTGAGTCATAAAGCGTCAGATATCCATCAGAGTTCAGTCTGCTGAACTTCATTAACTCTGTGAGCCTCAGGCTGCTTCAAGGAAATCCTCTCAGTCTGCTTCAGATGTTTCAGATTCATATCAGCTTCATCTCTGAGTCCAGGACAAAACCCTACAGCACGTTTAGTCATTTATAACCACAACAATCACATAATACTGTAAGACCTGCTGGGTCAGCGTCAGAGACTGTATAGCTAACAGTTTCCCTCTGCTTCCAGTCTTTGTGCTAAGCTAGGCTAACAGTTTCCCTTTTCTTCCAGTCTTTGTGCTAAGCTGGGCTAACAGTTTCCCTCTGCTTCCAGTCTTTGTGCTAAGCTAGGCTAACAGTTTCCTCTTGTTTCCAGTCTTTGTGCTAAGCTAGGCTAACAGTTTCCCTCTGCTTCCAGTCTTTGTGCTAAGCTAGGCTAACAGTTTCCCTCTGCTTCCAGTCTTTGTGCTAAGCTAGGCTAACAGTTTCCTCTTGTTTCCAGTCTTTGTGCTAAGCTAGGCTAACAGTTCCTGAATATCACTGAAAGCCCCTGACTGTTTCATGGGGGAGAGAACACACCTGTACCATGTTGTTGTTTTTGTAGCTGAACATCATCACCTGTCAGTCACTGTTGTCATGGAAACACACATCAAACAGTAGAACAGAAACCCGACAGTCAATCAAACCACACACACACACACACACACACACACACACACACACAAAGAGGAAGTTCCGTCCTGTCAGTCAGGTTGTATCTCAGGTTACTGAATCTCTGATGCCATCACAAGCTGAAGCACCAACACTGAGCTGAGAGTCCTCGCTGACCCTCATGTCCACCTGATACACCTGTTTATATCAGGGTGTCTCTACAGGTTTGTGGACGAGGGCTGCAGCTAAAGATTATATTCAGATTACTCTAGGTTAGGTTTGGTCTAAAAACATCAGAGCCTGAAGTGACTTCATTAAACATCTTGTTTTGACCAACAAACATTTATTAATCCAAAAATATTAGTTACTGTCATGTCAGATGTCAGGCAGTTAAAGACACAGCATGTGTACAGTCTCTTAGATCTGATCCCAGCCCCTCCTCTCCTCACCGTATGGGTAAACTGGTCCATACTGGTCGGGCTGCAGAGGGGTGGACTTTAGGACCTGGGGGACGGATAGCTCAGCAAGGCTGGGGTCAGAGGTCGGACACAGTCTGGGCGTGGCGTCTGAACCAGGAAGCAGAACCAGCTGCCGCAGTAAACCCTGAACACAGACAGGAAGTTCAAAGCTTTTCACATTAAAGCTTCTGTTTTTAGATATGACACCAGGACCCTGGAGGGCTGTCCACAGTCCTGATCCCAGACTCACAGAGAAGCGTCCCCTCATCCTCCTCCTGCTGCCGATGAAGAACCTGGAGCCTCTGGTGCTCAGAGCGCTGGGGAACGACCGGACCTGTTTACTGGGAAACAGGAAACCAGTTAATGCAACAATCTGGCCTCTGGGCTTCAAACTGACCTAACTGTGGACCTGATGATGAACTGGTCAGACACCAGTTTAAACTGGTCTGAACTAATTTAAACTGATATGAACCAGTCTGAACTGGTCTGAACCCGCCTAAACTGGTCTGAAGCAGTCTGAACTTGTCTAGTTGATCTAATTGGAAACCAGTCTGGACCGGTCTGAACCAGTCTGGACTGGTCTGACAAGTACTCACAGCTCCAGAGGAAGTCCACAGTCGACGGTCAGCGTGGCGTGTGGTCCGGTGACGGCGAGCACCACAGTGTGCCAGCGGTTATCGTCCAGTCCAACATCCTTAAAGCTCAGCCGGCTTCGTCCACCAACACCGGGGGGTGTAACCAGGAGGTGCAGGCGGTTCTCTGAGACACGTAACCCGAGCAACAGGGAATCCGATCTCTCGTCCACCACAGAGAAGACGTACTCGTTCCTCTGGAAAAAGAGAGAAGAAGAACAGGTTAGATCAGACCGGATCAGACTGGATCAGGTTCTGTGAGGTTATCATCCGTTCTACTGGCTCACCTTCTGTCTTAGTCTCGGTATCTTGATGGTGGCAACCAGTGAGAACTCAGCTGGGAAGTAGTCACAGTGGCTGAAGATTTGGGAGGCGGGAAAACTCAGTGCTGTCGCCATGGCTCCGGCCAGTCGGAGACCTCTGGACCCTTTGGACTGAACCATCTGCACCTGATTGGTCATTTGTTTGATCATGTGTTAGCACCATCTGGTCTGCAGTCATTAACTCTTCATGTGTTCACCTGTCCTACCTGTGGGGGCGGGGCTTGTCCTGGGCGTGGAAGGACTCTGGCCAGCAGGTCAAGAGGCAGCAGGTCTGTGGAGGAAACACAAAGTACGAACTGCATCAGAAACAACATTTTTACATTTATTAAAAAGAGAGAAATCTGTTTTTTTCTTTGTTGTTATGAGAGTCAGATACATCAGACTCACAGAGAACGGTTGAGTCTTTGTGCTAAGCTAGGCTAACAATGCCCTCCTGCTTATGTTTTTTCAGCTAAGCTAGGCTAACAATGCCCTCCTGCTTCCAGTCTTTAAGCTAAGCTAGGCTAACAGTTTCCCCCTGATTATGTTTTTTCAGCTAAGCTAGGCTAACAATGCCCTCCTGCTTATGTTTTTTCAGCTAAGCTAGGCTAACAATGCCCTCCTGCTTCCAGTCTTTAAGCTAAGCTAGACTAACAGTTTCCTCCTGCTTTAAGTCTTGTGGTAAGTCATGCCTTTCAATGGAACTCGTGAACTTGCGGTTATAGCACGTGAAGCGGTTTACAGGATATGCTTGTATTCAAATGGTTAAGTCTTGAGAGCAACGCTGCCAGTTCACAAAAACATGGACGCTGCTGCCTGCGTCTAGAAGCCAGAAAAACTAAACAATTTAGCAAGCTAGCGAGTGGCTCATGTAATGCAGGAAATGCAAAGGCATAATGTCAGTGAACAAATATGAGGCCCCTCAGAATATCAAAAATTTTCCTCAGAAATATAAAAATGATTTTTAAGAAATCTTAACGTTCATGGCCTCCATCATTTCTGAGAACTTCAGCAAACTCGTCACAGCTGAAGTGAAATCAGTAAAAATGAATTTCAGTCAGAGTGTGTCCCTGCTGACGTTACACAACAGCTGTCTATTTTTATTCTGTTCTATCAGATGTCTTTCTAACAGGACGTTTCCTCTTCCTGTGATTGATAAGTGTGTCTGCCATGTGGTCAGCTGGATATTAATCTGTATCAGATATCTGATTCACTCTTCAGCTACACAGAGTCTATTTTCATCACATCGTCACCTCAGGGTGCGTTTGATTCCTCCACCTGTGGCTTCAGTGCTGATCTAAAAATAGAACAAGGTGTGTCCAGGTAGAGATATCTGCTGCTGGAGGCTGGGGTTCGTCTAATGATGTCATGTTTATCACCAAGAAAAATAGTCAGAACAGTTTTTTGTGTGTTTTCGATAAGTTGACCCGTGACAGTCAGAATAGAAACAGCCTGAATTCAGCCCACCACACAGTTCATAATGTTACAGATCAGTTAGTTTGAGTATTGCAGGGAGGAACATACAGAGTCATGCAGTAATGTACAGAATCATTAAAAAATACAGAGTCATAAGTGTCTGAGAAACGAGTAAATGTGAATTATTGTTGCAATGAATGGGGAAAAATTTGTTTTTTTTAAGGATTGGTTAAATGTATGTTGAATCCTGTGATGACCAGATTGTACCATTGCATATAGCAGCAGCAGCAGCAGCAGGATGCTCGGTCCTGTTGCAGCACTGAACACAGCCTTCAGCATCCAGGACAGAGTCAGAGACGGATACGACAGGTGACAGATATGAGATGAAAGACGAGACGCACAGGGAGTTTAAATCTTTGTCTCTGTTAGTTTTTATCTGGAATTCCCCTTTAAGCTCCTCCGAGGCCGTCTGTGTGTTTTGCTGCTGCAGTGGGATGAATGGAGGATGAATGGAGGATGAATGTAGGGAGGGGACGACATGTACAGAAACAGATCTCACATTTCAAAGACACGAAACAATAACGAAGCACAAAGCAGCAGAGAAACGTCTGAAACACATGAAACACAGCGGCCGGGTCAAAGAGGCCACAGATGCAGTGAATATCCTGATGCTAACGTCGGCTAATCACTGCAATACATTCATTCATTCATTACCAGAGGAAAAAGTCTGTCACTTTAATACAGTTGTTGGTCTGTTAAGGATTTTAAAGACATTTTAGGATTTCGTCCACTGTGTTCAGCGGTTGTTGGTCAGCTAGGCTAACAGTTTCCCTCCGCTTCTATCTTTGTGCTAAGCTAGGCTAACAGTTTCCCTTTGCTTCTAGTCTTTGTGCTAAGCTAGGCTAACAGTTTCCCTCTGCTTCTAGTCTTTGTGCTAAGCTAGGCTAACAGGGGGACATGATGATAGACTGCTCCTTTAATGCTAACAACAGATCCAACAGACTTGTTGGGACCGTTAACACGTCACGAGTCACACCTGTGTCCTCATACCTGTGCAGGGTCTCCAGCTCTGGCTCCAGACTCTGGCGGTGAGCAGCACCACGGTGAGCAGCAGGGAGTAACACACCAACATGACGCCAACGACGTGGGTTTGATTCCCCCTCACCGGTCTGCTTCTTGACCTGCGTCGCTCACCGTCATTTTCAGGCTGACAGACGACCTGCACCAGGAAGGCATCCAATCAGATCCTCCTCTTCTTCTCTGCAGCGTTCAGACGTCTGTGTCGAAAACAGAATAAAACATCACTAAAATAAATCAATCAGCTATTACAGCAACTTGAATTAGGCTTTAATGCACATTGTCATTCCTGACTTTCAAATTAAAACCAATTTTTAACATCAACACATCAAAACTTTGAAAATCAAACCTTGAAATGAGTCAGAGGATTTTCTTCCTTCTCCAGTTTCTTCATTAAAACCACACTACATATTGAAATGAAAACAATCCAGACACATCACCTTCAAACCTCCGTCATCAGCTCACTGAATGTCGGACACATTAACTTCACCTGAAGAAAAATAAAGTAAAACTCAAAGCAACAAAAATCACGTCAGAGTTGTGGTGAGGTTTGACGTGGTATCAAGGGATAGAAGACTAAGTATTAACTTGACAGTAACCTGAGCTGTAAGCTGAAACAAAGCTTTTATTTACTTTAATTTCACAGATAAGAAACAATAAATTGTGAAGACAATAAAGCCTTCACAAAAACAACATTTTAAGTCTTGTGTGTGATTTATCCTGGCTTCATATGAGCAGAGGAAATCTCTGCTAGCTGCTAGGCTAATTTATACAATGTAAAATGCCATAGGCTTGTGCTAATAATGTTAGCATGTTGTATTTGAATTTGGAAAATGTGTCCAGATAAAGACAAGTGTTTGTCTGTGAATGCTGCGAGTTATAGTGAAGCTGATTTGTGTACTTGTGTTTGAAATTGTCTCTATTAAGCCATGTTTAATGTGTGTTTAATGTGTGTTTGAATCAACTAAACTTTACAGCACTTGACAGTGACAGACACACAACTGCACAAGTATGAATAATCACAACAGCGTTGGCTCTGCATAGAGCTGATGTACAAGTATAAATCCTTCTTCACTGTTACCAGTAAACATGACCGCTGTGATCTGACAGTAACAACTGAAGGAAACTCAGACGAGTGTATCAACATGTTTGCCAGCTGGACGAACAGGGGACCCTGTTCACACACAGCTTTGTGAGGACATCACACCTCTACAGATACAGAGGAGATTTTTCTACAGGCAACTTTAATATCTTCCTAATTATAATGATAAAGTTTATCAGACAATAAAACGAGTGACTCAGACGTCAGATACAATCTAAAATGTGCAGCAGATAAAACTTTACAGGATATAAAGAATGAAGAAATGAAGATTATTAATAGACTAAGAAGATAATGCGGGTTCCCACAGATTTTCATGTAAAGATTTAAAAACTTTCCAGGACTTTTCAAGGACCCATAATACATTTCCATTCACAACATCAACCTTTTCACACAATTTAAAAATTTTAGTGGTTCAAAATTAGGTTAATCACTCTGCCACAATATATTTAAACATTCAACATATCAGCCTTAAACTCTTCAAATGTAATTCCAGTTAACATGAAGCAAGACATATACATCTACCCTGCCCAAACGAACAGCACTTAGGGGGCAAAGGAACTTGAGTCAGACTGAACCAAACCAAATAGGGCAGGTGTGAAAGCATCCTAAATTTGCTGTTATGTTACATTACACATGAGGTTACACTTTGACTTTTCCAAAACTTTCAAGGGTTTTCTCATTCCATGATTTTCCCAGGCCCAGAAACCTAAATTGTGAAACAGCTTTTGCAGGTTTTCCATGACTGTGGGTACACTGTATAATGATTTGGTGAGGCAGGTCAATACAGAGTCCTGAAAGCGCAGCCCTGATCCCCTACAGCCTTAAATCTGACCCTGGTTCAGGTGTGACATCTTCAAGTGTTTAACTAAATATAATCTGGATCCTTTAAACACTTTGAGGTTTAAGGTGCCGACCTTGAACCACAACATCTCTGTTCAAGTCCAAACCTGGACCTTTGTCTCTCTACTACTCTCTACGTAATCATGTCTTGGTGCTTCAGGTATATATTTTTATCCCAGCCTCCCTCCTGTTCTCATCATCTGTAAAATGTCTCCAGGTCTCGACCAGTTTAAATTCTTTATTTACAGGTGTAAACCAGAAATCACTCAACAGACCCAAACTACAACAAAACACAGCTGCTGTAAACCAGGAGAGCTCCACGTTTATCATCACCACACTGACTACTGTTTGTTTTTAGGGTTTTAATCGACTGAGTGAAACCATCACAACGTCTTTGGTTCATTGTCAACACCTAAACATGATTTGAAGTTTATGTATTAATAAAGTTTTTCAAATAAATAATGTAAAATCAAACCTGAGTCAGAGGTTAATCCAGCCTGCTGAGTCCTGATCCTGGATCAGTTCATGGTCCAACATGAAGACACTTTATTTCCTCTTGTCCTGAAACCCCTCAGAGACGTCTTGAAGGAGATGTCCTTCGTTCAAACTTTGTCGTCTCTGAAACAGTCCTGACTAAATGTTCTGAAGATCGTCTGTTGCAGGAACGAAACCCAAAATAATCTCTGAGAAGTCCGTCCTTCTGTCCTCCTCAGGTCTTAACTTAAGGACATTTGATGTCCCGTCTTCTTCAAAAATTTCTTCCCGGTGTCCCTCTCTTCAAAATGATCCAGTAAATAAAAAATATAATTTCTTAAACTCCCTCAAAACATTTTTTTCTCTTTCTGTTCTTTAAAAACCAAAATAAAAAGATCTCAGAGAAGTTGTCTTGATTGTCGTCTTCTTTAAATATTCAATCTTTGGTCTTTAAAATCATGCAGACAGAAAAAAACAGGACATGTCCACCTGTCTTCACATTTCAAACTTTAACTTTCCTCCAGTTTCTAATTCTTACAGCATCTTAAAAAGTTTGTCACAGCGGTCCATCTTTCTTTAGTGTTTTCTGTCAGATGTCCTAAAGATGCACACGTCCACCTGTCATCCTTTTAAAGTCTTTTTAAACCTTCCTTCAGACTTCTACTTTTCTTTAAATCTTATTAAACCCTCCTGAAGACGTCTCTGTGTCTCTGAGGACACACAGTCCACAGGTCGTCTCAGTTCTTCACCTCTGAACACGACTCTGTTTGTAAAAGCTCTTCAGATGAGAAACTTCAAAGAGCCGAAGGAGCCTCAGAAGTTTGGTCCCTTCAGCTCAGAGCACTCAGACTGACTGAAGTGATGTTCAGGTTCAGGTGAGACAGTTTACCTGCAGGTGAGACGGCCTCGCTCGCCCAACATTTACATATAAAAGACTGGGAGGAGCTGAAGAGAGAGAGAGGGAGGGGGGGGGGGGCAGCCTCTTTAACTCTGAAGATGAACAGAGTCAAACATGATTCACAGAGACATCAGAAGGAAATGCTTTCTATATTTACTCATTTATTCACTTAAAAACATTTATAGAAAAATGATTGTCTTAACTTTTATTTTATTGATTATTTTACCGACATTGTTTTATGAATTTTACATTTAATTTTTTTGTCATTGTTCGTCTGACATTTTTAATTTGTCTCATGAAGCACTTTGTAACTTTTTTCGAAAAAGGCTATATAAATAAAATTTATTAGTATTATTATTATTATAGAAAAACAAACAACAAACAACAGAATTTACAAACACCTTTCGATATATAAATGAATATAATTCAATATGTAATCATTCATTCATTTTCCATAACTGCTTACCCTGTTGGGGGTCATGGGGGGTGGAGCCTATCCCAGCTGTCATTGGGCGAGAGCTCTGCTGCTCATCCCACAAATGCATGTTTCTTACAAATGTGGCTCCATTTAAAAGGAAAATAAACAGGCTTTCCAACTGTATGAGATGTATTGCCAAGAAGCATTGTTACAACAAAGAGAAAATCTACTTTTTGTGCTTAGTTTATATTAATAGTTTAATTAATAAATTTGGGACCGTTGTTGATAATTTCCTTTTCAATGAGACATGAATACTGAGGAGGGGGCAGGATTATACAAGCGTTCACTTGTTCCTGCTCCTTTTTGAGCATGTCTGATGTTTTGTTTGTTTTTATTTTTTGGCTTTGCTTGAAATGAAGCCATTCACTCATTCTCATCAAAATATACTTAACGTACCAAAAGTATTGATTGTGCAAAATAATGTATATGATATTACTGGATCATAATTATTGATGAGTAAATGTGTTGATCAGTTTAATGTTGCAGCTCATTTTAATGACTCTATATACTGCTGGAGAGTTTAATCAACACGCATACATCATTTATTTTTTGTCTTATATAATTAAAGTTATTAATTAGTGCAGGAAAAAGAACAAGTAGCAGAAAATGGAAATACTCAATTAAAGTTTCAGAAGCACAGTCGTACCTGTCTCTCTCTGAAGTCAATGTGTTTTATATCTGCATGAATCATTTCTGATGTGAAATCTTTTAAAATCTGATTTTAAGACATTTTGTATGTGTAAATTACAGTAAAGTTTGGGTCTGAATTACAGTCACGCCATTAAAAATACATAAAAGAGGAAAAGTTTCTATGATGAACAAGTTATTCTAATTTAAGAGACAAAAACCCTGATATATCCTGAAGGTTGTTAAAAGCCTCGACTCTGACATTATTATTAATGTTGACATTAAATACTATATTATGAAATTTTTATTTTGTGATGATTAGGATTTTATGATTATTATCTTATTATCAAGTTAGTATTTACTTGTCAAATTTCTCACAAAATATCTAGCACATGTTGATTTCTGTTCATCTCCATGCAGACAGTGTTTTGGCACATTAATAAAAACTTAATCGACGCTGAACTCGTTCTGTCTGTTGAATCTGTTGATTTATGTCATGACACAAAGTGTCAGAAGAACATCTGAGCCGAGATGAAACAGAAGAAGACGAGATGAAAAGAGATGGAAGAGATAAAGAGAAGAAGAAGTGACTGATCTCTGCATCTCTGCCTCGCTCCCTCAGGTGTGTTCACCATCACTGCACAGGAATTCCCCAGGTGAGCTGAAGCTCCGCCTCCTACCTGTCTGACCCGCCCATACACACATACACACACATCACACCTGTGCTGCTGTGATTCTTTCATTTTAATGATCTGAACTGTTTGAGTGATTTTAGTGCAGTGATGGAAAGTAACTAAGTACATTTACTCTGTAAGTGCTGTACCTCAGTCCACATTCCAGGTACTTGTATTTCACTTTTTAGTTATCGCACAGATTGAAACATATGAAGAGTTTTTAAAATCAGATTTTTTTTCCTAATCAGTTTATGAAGTCCAGCTGAAACCATTCGTCCAATAATCAGTTAGTGTATTGACAGAAAACTAAAGTGAAACTTTCCTTTTCAGAAACTGTGTCCTGAAACGTCCACAGAGTGCTGAGTCATTATAAATATTATATCTTTAATGTCGGGAGCCGTTAAATAACAGATTAAATGTGACTGTAACATATGTGAGGAGTTTCTCGGTAACAGATCATTAAGTCTGTGGTTTCACTCGTGTCTCTGCCTGCTGGATCTGATCCAGGTTCAGATTTAAACCTGGATTATTTGGGCTTTAGCTGGATTCACACACATCAGAGTCGATCCATCGTTTCATGTCTGAGGACATGATGAACAGTCCCGACACTGACTGATGACGCCTTCAGTCTTCACATTACTTTTGTTTTATCTTTTAAAGTTTTCCACTGAAAGTTTCAAACATCAAACTTGTTATACATCAAATTCAAGGACTTTTAAGGGACTTTCAAGGCCCAGTTCCCTCAAAGTCAACGATCAAATGCAGCATAGTTTTAGAGACAGATGAAGGGTAACCACTCCAACAACACTGAGTTTAAATGATGAGAACTGAGAGACTTTACAGGATTAAAAAGAGCCTGCTTAATTATGCTAAGTAAAAAAAACTTTTTTTATTTGTATACAAAATATATAAAAACAAATCACCAGATAAATGTTGGCAACTTTGTACGTTTCTGCAAATCACAGTTACATTTGTACGTTATTGTGTAGCAGACATGTGGAAATTTTTCATTTCAACAACACCAAGGTAAATGTGTGGTTAGGTTTAGGTACAAAGACCACTTAATTAGAAAAAGATCACGTTTTGGCTAAAAAAATCTCGAGATGCAGCTGAGGGGAGGAAGAGGTCCAGTTTGGGAACCTCAGTATTGCGTCTCTGCTTTTTTCAGGTGATGTGGTTCTGTTCGCTTCATCACACCGTGACCTCCAGCATGCACTGAGGCGGTTTGCAGGGTCAGGATGGGAGTCAGAACCTCCACGTCTGAGGCCATGGTTCTCTGCCAGAAACAGGTGGATTGCCCCCCCTGGGTTAGGAGTGAGTTTATACCCCAAGCGAAGGAGTTCAAGTATCTCGTGGTCTTGCTCACGAGTGAGGGTAGAATGAAGTGCGAGATGGATCTGCGGTTTGGCGCAGCGTCTGCAGTGATGCGGGCCCTGTGCCAGACCATCATGGTGAAGAGGGAGCTGGAAGGCGAAGCTTTCGATTTCCTGGTCCATCTACGTCCCAACCCTCACCTATGGTCATGAGCTCTGGGTAGTGACTGAAAGAATGAAGTCACTGATACAAGTGGCCGAAATAAGTTTCCTCTGTGGGGTGTCTGGGCTCAGCCTTAGAGATAGGGTGAGGAGCTCAGACATCCGGAGGGAGCTCGGAGTAGAGCCGCTGCTCCTTTGCATCAAAAGGGGTCAGTTGAGGTGGTTCGGACATCTGATCAGGATCCTCCTGAGCGCCTCCTGTTAGAGGTGTGCCAGGCACGTCCCACTGGTAGGAGGCCCCGGGGCAGACTCAGAACACACTGGAGGGATTACACATCTCATCTGGCCTGGGAACACCTTGAGGTCCTCCAGGAGGAGCTGGAAAGCGTTGCTCGGCCAGCTGCCTCTGCAACCCAGCCCCGAAAAAGCAGTAGAAAATGGATGGATGGGGCTCCTGGAGGTGGCTAAGCTGGCAGCTAATGATGATAACTCCATCAACAGTGCTGACAGAACTATGATGCTGCACAAAAGTTACTATTTTATTGGTTGGCTTGTTTTTTATTGGCATTCACAGAAATCGAACCAGCTGCAGGAAATAAACACCCACACTGCCAAATCTTAAAGTTTCAGTTTCAGTGTGGATCAACTCAGACAGGAAATCAAAATTCAATAGTTTGAATTGACCTGTGATTTATTCACACGATTTATTCACAGTGAGTCTGAAAAGACTTTAAACTTGAGTAAACTTCAGTGGACTTTGGAGTAAAACTGTCCTGAATCTTCATTAACAACATGTTCCTGAGACGACACAGAGGCCACGCCCCCCGACTTTAATACAGCAGCTAATGTGTTTTAAACACACACACACTCAGGTAATGACAGTATGTGTGTGTGAACACACTCTGTCAGTAACTGATGGTGCTGTTTCTTCTTTGATGGTGTGTTATTGTTGGAGGCAGGTCGAGACAGGACTCAGGTACGCCTCTCCGCTCTCCGCTGTCATCCAACACCTCTTTATACTCTGACATATTTCTACACAGTGAAGTGTTTCAGCTGCTCCTCTGTTTATGTCTCTGAGCACTACATTACCCATCAGCCTTGGCTGCTGCCTTATAATACTTTAATTATCTGAGCTCAGGATTATTTTACAGGTTACAACAACAGATCAATAACTGATAATCAGATCTTCTTGTTGTGTTTCTGCTCGCTCTGACAGAGGTAAATAACTGAGCGTTTAACCAACAGCCTGTAATCTGTGTCTGAGTCCGGCTGACGAGGCAGAAACTGAGGGTTGGCGGTTTAAATCCCAAATAATACATTTAGGTTTGTGACACCCTCCAAAACACAAGCTGTAGGAAACACATTTTATTTACAAAAAAATTATTTTTATTTATCTATATAATTTATTTTTCATTTGTTTGTTTGTATATGGATAGTTATTGTTTGTTTCTTAAAAATCTAATTAAGTTTAAGAAAACAACCGACACCACTACACTACTTTTTACTTTCTACACTCTTTATTTTTTAATGTCTTTTATAATGTGTCTTGTGTATGTTTGTATAATGATACAAGTTCTATCATGAGGAGATATTTCAAAGTCAAGACTTTTTAATACTTAATGAAGATTGTTTTTGTTGAAAGTCAAAAGTCAAGACGCTTTTTCATTTAAAGTTCGAATTTTATAATTAAAGTGAAGATTTTTTTGTCGAGTTGTGATTTTTTCTTTTTTTTTGTCAAAAGACAAGATTTCATTGTTGAAAACCAAAATTTTTGTTAAAAGTTTAACTTTTTTTCATTGACAGTCAACTTTTTTTTAATGCAAGTTAAAATATTAGGTTGAAGGTCAAAAGGTAACTTTTTTTGTTTTTGTTTAAAGCCAATTGATTTCGTTCAAAGCTTGACTTTTTTTAATTGAGTCAAGATTTTTTTTTTTTGTTGAAAGACAATTTTTTTTTTTTTTGGTTGTTGATAGTCGAGAAGTCCAGCTTTTTTGTTGGAAGTCAAGACTTTTTAGTTGAAAATCAATGTTTTTGTTGAAGCCGAAATATTTTCAGTTGAGTTTGTTGAAAGTTGAATTTAAGTTTAAGTCTACTTTTTTTTTGCCAAAAGACAAATTTTATTGTTGAAAACCAGTATTTTTATTCAAAGTTTAACCTATTTTTCGTTGAAAGTTAAGTTTTTTATATTGAAAGCTGAAATATTTTTGACAATTGAGATGCTTTTTTGTGTAAAGTTGGGATTTTGTGGCACGTTTTTTTTTTTTTTATGTTAAGTCGAGTTAAAAGTCTAACTTTTTTTGTTTTTGTTGAAAGCCAATCTGTTTCTTTCAAAGTTTTTTTGTGTTAATGTAAGATTTTTTTGTTGAAATACTTTCTTTGGTAGTAATAGTTGACATTTTTTGTTAAGTCTGGCTTTTTTGTGGGAAGCCGATTTTTTCGTCTTTTTTTTGTTGAAAGTCGAGGAGCTTTTTTAAATAAGGTTAACATGTTTTTGCCAAGTTGAAGTTTCGAGTCGAGTTGATTTTGATTTTGTTGAAATTTATTTCATATGTCTTGTGTTTGCTTGTTTATTGATACAGATATAATTGATGTTCCTGGAAATCTAATAAACAGTAAATAAATAAATAAACACCACACATGAGTCTGTTTTTCTTCCCTCAGTTTATTTTATTTTTTTTTCAAATTAAGAGACAAATTAAAAGAAACTCTCATCGTCTCGTCTGTAACTTTAAAACCAAACAAAGAACATC
Source organism: Epinephelus awoara (assembly GCA_035609425.1). Lineage (NCBI taxonomy): Eukaryota > Metazoa > Chordata > Actinopteri > Perciformes > Serranidae > Epinephelus > Epinephelus awoara. The sequence continues at coordinate 34,192,025 of CM069307.1, read as the reverse complement.
CAGCTTCATTTCTTAAAAATATAATAACACCCTTAAAGCAGCCGGAGCTCGTCCTCTGAAAACGTCCAGGCGTCCCGAAGACAGACGGAGACAAACGTCCTTCAGATAAAGTGCATAAAGTCCAACTGAGAGAAGCTAAAGGAGCTTCAGACCGACATACATCAGACCGACAGCAGCAGGAAACATCACCGCGGCTACGACCATCAATTATCTGCTTTATCAATTATTATTAATGTTTGGCTAAAAAAAAAAAAACTTTATTGTGAAATGTTTAAGGCCAAGCTGATACTTAACTGAGTGCTACAGGATTTTCAAAATAAAGAGATTTTTACTTAAAAGTCTGTTGGTGTGATGAAGACGTCACACCTGAGCTTTATTTCGCTTTAAATTTTAAATTATTTCCACTTTTTGTTTGATGTTCATGGTGGAAATCAAGTTTGTTTTTGGATTTTTAATTTTAATCATTTTATACATATCGTGTATATTGATTATTTTATGTCCCTAATTGTTGACTGTTGTTGTTGATTGTCGTCAGTGTTCGTCTGTGACCTGTGTGTCGATGCAGGTGTTGTTTCAGCCGCTGTCGGTGTGAAGCGTCCACACAGTTGATGATGATGATGTCATCACATGACTCCTGTCGACTGGTTTTCTTCTTCTTCTGTTTAGTAAATTTAAAGTTGTGTAACTTGTTGGATTGTTTATTGATCATTACGTCCGTCCATCAGTTCATTGATCTGTCCGTCTCAGCAGCACTCTGTGTGTTTCTGAGTGTATGTGTATGTTACTGGTTTCCATAGTGACGGGGGAAGATGCTCAGATCTTCATTAAGTCGATGCTGCAGTTTTGTTAAAGAGGAGTGTTTCTGAAACACGTCGCACGCTGAGGACATCATCTCTAAAGGCCCAGCGACTTACGTACGATCTTCTGAGCGAGTTTGTAGAACTGCTCTCTGTCCTCACGCCACATCTTAGAGGCGTCGACGTTCGCTCCGCTCTCATCGTTCGGCTCTAAGAGGAGAGGAGGCAAGGAAACAAAGGAGGAAACAAGGATCAGTCTTAAAAATCTTGTATGAGTCAATTTTTACATCCAGGTAATAAACCATGTGCTGAAGTGTGCGATGAATCATGTGATGAAGGTGTCGTACCTGCCAACATGCTGACGACTGACAGCAGGATCTTCTCCACACTCTGGACTGGACTCCACCTCTCTGCACTGCTCTCATATCCCATCGGATCGTCACCTGGAGCGTGGAGGATGGAGATACACACCCGACCGTCTGGATAGACTGCAGGAGGAGAAGAGAGGAGGAGCAGGAAGAGGAGGAGGAGAGAGCAGGAGGAACTCGTTAGCATCAGAGGATAACGTTTCATCATCAGAAGATTTTTAACGTCAAGACTTTTTTTAATACAAAATGAAGTTTTTATAGTTGAAAGTTGAGACTTTTAATATAAAGTTCAGACATTTTTGCTAAAAGACAAGATTTTATTGTTGAATGCCAAACTTATTCTTTGAGTCAAGATTTTTATAGATTTTTGTTTTGTTTCTTTGTTGAAAGCTGAAATATTTTTGTTTAAAGTCAAGATTTTGTGGTAAATTGTGGCATTTTTTAAATCTTATTTATTTGTTTTTTATACTTTTTATCTGTCGAAATGACAGTCTCTTACAGTAGTTTGGCGACTTCTCATAGAAACAAAATAAAAAGTTGTTAAGTCAAGTTAAAAGTCCCGATTTTTTTGTTTTTGTTGAAAGCCAATCTATTTTATTCCAATTTAAACTTTTTTTTGTTAAAACTTGTTTAAGAATTTTACGTCAAGTCTCGATATTCTTTGCTGAAATTGTCAAAATTTTTTCGTTGGAATTCAGATTCTTTTGTTTAAAGTCAAGATTTTATTGTTGTAAGTCAAGTAGCGTTTTCAACATGTTTTTGCCAAAAGATTGTGTCTTTGTTCAAAGTTAAACTTTTCATAGAAAGTTGAAAGATATTTGTTGAAAGTTCAGCCTTTTAAGTCGAGGTTTTGAAAATGGATTTTTTTTATCAAGTCAAGATGTTTTTGTTGATAGTTGACACATTTTTTGTAAAAGCTGAGCTTTTTTGTTTAAACATATTTTATTGAGAGTTGAGACTAGTTTTCTGTGTTGAAAGTTTAAAGTTTGTTAAACGTTGAAGACTTGGTAAACCTTTTTGAAAGTGAAGACAGTTTGTTAAAAAGCTGATTCACTTTTAAAAGGTTGAGACATTTAGTAAAGTCACTGAGTTTGGTCTGTCGCTCAGTGGGTCTTCACATATCCAGAAGTCTGAGCGTCTGAGTGTTTCCGTCAGGTGAGGCAGGAGATCAGAGATTATCAGTGAATATGGTTCAATGATCAAACGTGTGTTGACGGTGTGTTATCAGGCTGTGATCAGTGTTTCCTGTTGGCTTCTTGTCATGGAGGTACTTCATGCTCTCTGAAAGCTGCAGCTTTTAACAGTTGCAGGAATCAAACCATCAACCTGCCGTCGCTGCTGCAGCTCCAAGTTTTTATCTTTAAATAAAATTAAACTTCAGAATAATTCATGTCGACTGAAGTGAATAAAACCTGCTGTAACTGTGTGAAGATGATGAGGATGATGAGGATTCCTTCAGTCAGGTAGAGTGTGTGAAGCCCTGCTCAGTGTTTCCTTCGTCACGTGTTTTATCTTTATCTGCTGCTGTTTGTTGATGGAGGATCAGACGATACAGTTACAGCAGGAAGTTCAGCTCAGGGCCATGCTGGTGTGTGTGTGTGTGTGTGTGTCAGTGCGATGATGATGATGATGATGATGATGGGTCACCAGCGAGCGTCCCGTCCTCTAATCAGTACGGAGCGTGCTCAGACTGTCTCTCTGCTGTGACATCATGGCTCAGGCTGCAGGCCACTAATCACAGTGCTAATAACAGCATGCTAACAATATGCTAACAGCATGCTAACAGTGCAACGTGTCCTGACAGGCCAAATGACAGGTTTAAAGACCAACACGGAATCTCTGCAGGTTTCTGTTGTTGCTACGGAGACGTTCTGTCCAGAAGCTAAATATCTGAGCTTCGTCATGAGAAACAGACTCACTGTTGGGGTGGAACATGTCGCAGGTGAACCTCATCTTGGGAGGACTGAGAGGATAATCAGAGGGGAAACTGAGGACAGCTGGAAACACTCCACCTTCAAAACATGTATCCTGAGGACCCCTGAAACACAGAGAACAACAGGGTTAGAACGTTTCAGCTCCACAGGAACACATCACAGAACACAGTACAGAACAACATCTGAAAACTGAAGACAAGACAGACACCAGGAACCAAGAGGGTGATCAGAATCGGTTCTAGCAGTCTCTCGAGAGGTTCTAAGTGTCATTCAACATGTTTGTGGCCATATAGGAGGAATTAGAGTTCCTTTAAGAGGATGCAGGGTTCTTGTTGGAGGTTCTTCTGGTCCTTTACGTAGTTCTTACAGTCCTTTAGAAAATTCTAGTGGTTCAAGCAGTCGTTTCAGAGGTTCTAGCGGTCCTTACAATTTGAGCGGCCCTTTCGGAGGTCAAAAGGGTCCCTTGGGAAGTTCTGGCGGTCTCTACGTTGGTTTTAAATGGTTTTCGTGCTTAAAGAAGAGGTTTGACAGTCCTTCAGGAAGTTCAAGCTGACTTTGGGAAGGTTCCAAGGGGCCTTTGAGGTTGTAGTGATCCTCTGAGAGGTTCTAGGGTTACTTTAAAAGGTTCTAGTGGTCCTTTATATAGTTCTTACAGTCCAATCCAAAAGCAGTCCTTTCAGAGTCATGGAGGTAGTTCTAGCAGTCCTTTAGGAAGTTCTGGCTTACTTTTTATAGGTTCCAGGTGTCCTTTGAGGTTGTAGGGGACCTCTAGGAGGATATAGGGTTCCTTTTAAAGGTTCTAGTGGTCCTTATGTAGTTCTTACAGTCTTTAAGAAAGTTTAAGCAATTCATGAAAAGATTTAGCAGTCCTCTCAGAGGTTCTAGAAGTCTTTACAGACATTCGAGCACCCCTTTAGGTGGTTCTGGGGGTCCTTTCAGATTCCAGCAGTCACAGAGGTAGTTCTAGCAGTCCTTCTGGAAGTTCTAGCTTACTTTGCAGAGTTTCTAACAGTCATTTGAGGTTGTAGTGGTTCTCTGGGGTAATTTGGGGTTGCTCTAGGAGGCTCTACGGTTCATTTCAAAGGTTCTAGTGGTCCTTTAAGCAGATTTAGGGTTTGCAGTCTAGGAACTAGGGTTTCTTTCAAAGGGTCTAGTGGTCATTAACTAATTCTTACAATCCTTTAGGAAGATTTAGCGGTGCATTTAGGAGTTTTGGCAGTATTTTCAGAGGTTCTATCTGTCCTTATGAACATTCTTGCAGCCCTTTAGGAGGTTCTAGTGGTCCGTTGTGATTCTTGTGGTCTCTCAGGAAGATTACAGGTTCTTCTAAGAGAAGCTAGGATTCCTCTTAAAGATTCTATGGGTCCTTTAAATAGTTCGTACAGTCCTTTACCAAGTTTTTGCAGTTCACTGAAAGGTTTTAGCAGTTCTTTTAGAGGTTCTAGGGGGTCCTTTGAGATTCTAGTGGTCACTGAGGTGGTTCTAGTTGTGCTTTTGAGGGTCTTAGTGGTCAAAGATAAGTTCTAGTTGCCCTTTAGGATGATCAAAGGTCCTTTGGGAGGTCCTCGCTGTACTTAAGGAGATTTCAGCCGTCCTTTAGGAGTTCCTACAGTTCCTGCAGGAGGTTCTAGTAGCTGTTAAAGGAGTTCTAGCAGTTATTTGGGGATTTATGGTCACAGGAGGTTCTAGAAGTTGTCTAAGGAATTGTAGCCATTCTTTGGGAAATTTTAGCAGCCCTTACGGGAGTTCTTGTGGTTACAGAGGGTTCTAGTGACCGTTAGAGGGTGTTTGATAGATTTTTGGAGCTACAGGTTCGACAGTGTTCTCCACAGACTTCGAGGTTTGGATCTGGTGGAGAACCCTTACTGACTCACTTTATCTTGATCTCTGTTTTCATTCATCACTTGCCTGTTTATCTTCACACGCAGAACAAAACCACTGAAGCTGCATCACATGAAACAGTCAGGTACAGATCAGGGATCAATGATCAGCTGATACTCTTTTGGACGCAGTATCAGTATCAGTGTGTGTATTTGTGTATTGTTATCGTGATGTGTTCAGGGTCATGCAGCTCTGTGTTGATTATCAGACTTCAGATGGTGTTTGAATATCTGAATACATCAGTTATCGGTCTCCTCATCTGTCTGCAGGTTATTTTTACTCCTCCTCCGTCAGTTTAACAGGTGACTGACCTCACTCTCTGATTGGCTATGTGCTCTGCCAATCAGCACGTCTGAGGCAGGTGTTTTATCAAACTGAAAACAACACAGAGCTCAGTTTGATTAAATCTCATCTCTAAATCTCTCTTCATAAATCTGTGAACAGGACGAGGTTTCTGTTTGTACTCTGAACAATGATGACCAATCACGTTTGAGCAGGAAGTAAACAGTCCGTGTGAATTGAAATCGGCTGAAGTGCAATCTCAGAGCCCATCGGCTATGATCAGACCACAAGTTAATTTAATATTAGCATATTTCAAATGTATCTGCAGATATGTGATTATAGAGATTATCTGAAGTAGAAGAGGAAGTCTCAGCTCAGATATCTGCAGCTGCACCGAGTCAACTCACATACTGACCGCTGCCTTCAGGGGACTGTCAGACTGATGTGTTCACTGATCAGAGATCATTAGGACATTTCAGTTTACATGTAGATAAAGTAATCACGTGTGAGTTTCTGGATATTTCTGATTAAAAATGTCATCAAGAATTAATCAGCTATAAAAATGTATTTCCTGTTAATCAACATTGTTGCAGCTCAAATTATCACCATCAGTTCAGAGTGGATTTATTGACACTGTGTGGGTCAGACAGACTCCTGCAACACCTGAGAGTGTGACAGTTACACCCGAGGCCTGTCTCAGGTAATTATGGGATGTGGTGACGGTGATGTCACACTGTTGGACTGTGAATGAGCTGCAGGTTAAATTGAAGGGCAGAATGAAGCTGCTGGCACGGCAACGACATCATCATCATCATCAACAATGACAACATCAACATCAACAACAACAGATAATGATGATGGCACCCAGCTGCTGCCTTCACTGGCATCACGTTCAACTGCAGCTTCTCCAAGTGCAGCACTGATTGACAGACTGGAAACCAAAGTAAATCAGGTTCTAGAGGTTCTTTAGGAAGTTCCAGCTGACTTTGTAAGTGTTCTTAGGATCATAACAGTAAGAGGTGTTAGAGGCTCTACCAGTCCTTATAGAGGTTCTAAGGGTGCTGGGGACGTTCTAGCAGTCCTTTCACAAATTCTTTGGGTCTTCACAGATGTTTAAGGGTCCTGAGGACATTCTAAGAGCCCTGTTAGAGGTTCTAGTGGTCTTTACCGATGTTCTAGCAGCCCATTCAGAGGTTCCAGGGGTCCTTACAGATGTTCTATGGGTCCTTACAGATGTTCAATGGGTCCTTACAGATGTTCCAGGGGCCCTCACTGATGTTTAAGGGGTCCCGAGGACATTCTAGCAGCCCTTTTAGACGTTCCAGCAGTCATTCCAGAGGTTTCAGGGGTTCTTCCAGACATTCTAGGGTTGCTTAAGATGTTCTAGCAGCCCTTTCAGAGGTTCTAGTGGTCCTTGCAGACGTTCTAGGGGTCCTGAGAACTGGGACTGGGACTGTGTGTCACAGAATGATTACTGTGGGGCAGTGACACTTGCTGGTCACATACAGAATCACACCTCAAGATACAAATCAATGTGATGGATTATTTTCCGTTCCGTTCACTGTCTCTGGTCGGCTGAGCTCGGAAGCTCCTCTAAACTTTTATCTGACGTAGAAAACCTGATTCATGTTCGTCTTTTTATTCAGCTTATTTTTAAACTTCTCTTCAACACACTGATGATATCATTATTTTTTAAAAGTTAACAAACACCACTCACCTTAAGTTTATGTTGAGCTACTCAAATGTTACATGTACCTAGTTTGTAATAATATAAATTATTTTTGTCTAAGAGCACCTGAATGCAGAGAGAACGCCGTCCCAACTGCTCTTTATTTATTATCTGTATTTGCATTATGCAGCTGGTCAGCGAGGGGCTCTTCTGGTTTACTGAACATGTATCTAAGTAGAGGAAATAATTTGACTGAAAAAAGTGGTGTCTTTGCTTTGTTTTTTTTGTTTTTTTCATTATCTACCCATTTATTTATCTTTATTTCTATAGGTGTGTGAAAGATTTTCTTTTGTTTATTTTAACTTATTTAATCAATCAGTTTGTTTATTTCTTCCATGTCCTACGTTTAGTCTAAGTACGTTTATTTTTATTCACTATACCTCTCTGAATGTAGAAATAGTGATATCACAAATGTTTTATTTTTATTTAATTGCTTTATTACTTCATTTTTAAAAAACTGTTCTAAATAAAAATTTAAATGAAAAAAGTTAAGCTAATATTCCCTCAGTATTTCACTCTGGTCTGCGGGCCGACTCCAGCCTGATGAAATAAGCATGTGGACGGCTGTGGAAACAGTGTCTCTGTGAGTGAATTCTGGATCTGATCTGTGAACAGTTTCTCTGTACAAAGACTCTCTCACTGACTCATCCTGTTTACATGTTGTTCTGTCTGATCACATGCTTGTTTCCATGGCGACAAAGTTGTTTCATTCACACCAATCTGTACTCACATGATGAGAGCCTCCCACTCAAAGAAGTTCTCCTCGTTGGCCGGACCTGCAGAAACAAACACACACTGTTTACGGTCTGTGCAGGAGGTCGTCGGGGGGGATTTATGAGAGGGATATCTGAAATTGAATCTAAGCATGTCGATGGACAGAAAACAACATTTTACTTTTACTTTACTGCACTGAAATACAACTTCATAAGAACTTTAGTTGAGTATTTCAGTTTTCTGCTCCTCTTATAGTTTCATGCTGATTTTCACGTTTGTTTTGAATCCAGGGGCCGGTTGCACAAAGCACCTTAAGTTTGCTCCTTCCTTCCCTACCGCTGTGAAAACATTATAACGTGTAGATAGAGATTCAGTGCTCCCCACCACAGCTGCGGTTTGTTCACTTTAGGAATCAGTTACATTTATTATCATTAAAAGCTTTTGCTTCGTGGTCTCTGTGTAGACTGGCCGGCTGGGTGAGTGTCAGAGAAACAGTGAAGTCACTCTGCAGATATAAAGGAGGTTTACTGCAGACAGGTCGGATCACTGATGAATAAAACATGATGATTAAGTGATGATACAGCACAAACACCTCTCAGTGAAACTCAACCTTAAGGTCATTTTTCAGACCAAATGCTTCAGTCATCAGTTCCAGCTTCTTAATATGAGGATTTAATGTTTTCTATCAAAGTAAACTGAATATATTTTTGGTTTCAGACAAAACAGACACTTTAAAATATCAACTGGGACCTCAGTTTGTCTGTTAATGAAGAAAATGATCATCAAAATAACTGATAATTAAAGTAAATACTTAATCAGACACACATAAGCTGGTCAGGTCAAACAGTCTCACCTGCAACGATCCCCTCAGGTGGGTTCAGGGTCAGCTCTGAAACATAAACACACACACATTAGCTCCAGGTTAGCTTCAGGTTAGCATGCTGTAAACCCAGGCTGTGACCTCTGACCTCTAATGTAAACAGCATTTATCTTGTGACTGAAGCTAACTCTGCTAACACACTTATTCTGAGTCGCTCTGCTTTACATCGTGAGACAAATAAACCAGAAACATGATTGTAAACATGACATCTGAGCTAACATGCTAACAGTTAAACTACAGAGGTGGGCGGAACAGCTGCTAACACTGACAAGCTAACAAACACGTACCATCATAGCATCATCTTAATTAACATTATGTTAACACTCAACTGATAAAACAGGACTAAATATCAACATAACACTGAAGCTAATCCTCTCAGCTAACACAGCACGCAGAGCTAGCTCCGAGTACTTCAAGTGCACCTAACTCCATTTACAAAACTACTAAAATTATAATTATCAGACGTTACAAATATTTCACATCGTCGCTGTGGACCTTTAACGTTTAATAGCAGGTTTATGACTTATAATCTCTATTTCGGCATGCAAGCAAATGATTTCACTGCCCTGTATTTGTGTTAAATTAATCATGAGGTTTGAAAGTTGCATTATTAGAGTCTACGAGGGAATCTCAGGAGAGCGCTCGCCAGCTACATAACCAACTTATGTGATGTTATTTTAACGCAGTTAATGCTACTGGGTGTATGACAGTGATGCCGATTTAAGTTGAATGTCACCTGTCAAACAGAAATTTCCAGCTTTCTTAAAATAAATCAACGACAATGCCAGGAGCGACACTGAACTTAAAATCTACAGTTTTTTGAATGGAGTTTGGTGCGGGAGGATTACAGGAGCTCACTAGCCTAGCCTGTTTGCTAACATTAAAAGTTCTCCCGCTGGCTGAAGGCGGCTCGTTCACTCACGTTTATACTCGGCCATGAGTCTCTTGAGCGCTGTGCCCGCCATCCTGGTTTAACGGAAAATAAAAATCAGCTCCGAGTTTAACTTTTCACGGATCTGTCGCCGCTGCAGCGGATACAGCGAGCATTTCCGGTTGTTCGAGTGAGCGCGAGCCGACAGCGACACCCGCTGGTACAGGACTGGTACTGCAGCCGCAGGACGCACTGCAGGTCAGTTCCTGTAGTGCACCTGAAAAATACTCAGTTACAAGTTACAGCAATACAATAAAGTGTAAAGTATCATCATCTTCATCATCATCAGTAAAATGTTCTTACATTTAACACGTACTTTAATTTAACAAGTGGTCAAAAAACACTCTCCGGTCACTTTATTAGGGACACCTTGCTGGTACCGGCTTGGACCCCTTTTTAATTCTTGGTGTCACAGATTCAACAAGGTGCTGGAAACATTCCTCAGAGATGTTGGTCCATATTGACATGATGACATCACACAGTTGCTGCAGATTTGTCGGCTGCACGTCCATGATGAGAATCTAACATTCCAGCACATCTCAAAGGTGATCTATTGGACTGAGACCTGGTGTGGTCTTCTGCTGCTGTAGCCCATCTGCTTCAAGGTTGGACAAGGTGTTGTTGCTTCAGAGATGGTCTTCTGCACACCTTGGTTGGAACCAGTGCTTATTTGACTTCCTGTTTTTTACCTGCATGCCATCAGGCTGATTAATCAATACAAATTAAATCATTTTGCTCCTCAGGTGCAATCCACTATTTATTCATATGTGCAACAGTCTGATGCAGACTATCTTTTTTACACCATTTATTTCCAATTTTCTGAAACCACCAGAGAGTCAGCAACAACACCAAGAGATACACAGAGAAAAACACGTAGCTACAACACATCAGGATCACACTGTCAGCTGGAACATCAGACACCACAGCAGCCGTTTGGTTTTGTGATAAATTTATTTGGTATCTGTGAGTAACTACAGTCGTAGTGTTCTCATACATGTCATCTGCAGTTCATCAAACTGATATATATTTATAAAAATTAGAGAAATATAATCTACATACATCTAATACAAAAACAAACCAGTCTAGGAGTGAGTCCACTGCTTGGTTTAGTTGTAAGAACAGTGACAAATTAAGTGGTGGCGAAGAAGATCTCCATGAAGACGGATGCTCAAATGATAATATTAGAATTATGAATCTGTGCATTAAATAAGTCTAAAAATAAAAACATTCTGAAAAACAAACAACCACCAAACACACACACAGGCCCAGGAAAGGGTTAAACATTAGATGGATCACACACAAACACACACCTGTGAATTCGTAAAGAAGTTTCTTTGGTTTTTGGTTGAAAACTGAATCAGCCCTGAAAACCTTTAAATAAATGTTTTAAAGCACAAACAGCTGGAATGTGGCAAAAAAAAAAAAAAAAAAAGTTAAAGATACGACTTCGACATCAGCGTGAACGCAAACACGTCAGCTCACCAGAGACGCCTTTAAATCACATCCGGTTTCTACCAGACACACACCGAGGGGTCAAAGGTCATCTGGAGCTGCTGGTCGAACTTCACCTTGAGCCAAATTTCTATCGTCCTGAACGCTCAGTAAGAAAAATATAAAATCATTTTGTTTGTCAAACATGACATCACTGTGATTCTGAAAGTGTTTCCTTCTTTGTGTCACCATGACGTTTAATATTACATAACGACAAACTGAGAATAGATACAATGAAATTACGAGATATGTATCTCGTAATTTCAAAAGACATTGTGAAAATGTGTTTGTAATTACATGATCACGAGTCTCGACGACTTTCATAAAATCTCAAAATATCCGGGTGCTTTCAAACTAAACTTCAACGTGTGCTAAGTTTTAAAACTCAGTGAGTTAATAAAACATTCTGGACGATCATCTATACATGCTAACAAACGTCTTTTCAAGACAGTCAAGAGATAAAGAGACTTATTTTGTTCCACGACGTGACAAATGTGTGGTAGAAAAGTCTGAAATGACCCAGACGATCGTTAAAAGCGTCACCTCGTTGCTTTAAGGCGAACAACGTAAGGCGGAGGTGATGTCAGCTGGTAAAACTGCTGTCGAAGTCAAAAATACAAACGTAACGAGAAAAGTGCTCAAACAGAAGAGAAGAAACAAACAGACACATTCAACGTTTCTCAGCTGAACACATCGGATGCAAAGAGGGAGCAGCTAGATTATAGACTACAAATGGGTTATTGTTATATAAGTTATCATCATCAGTGTCACCATTCTGCCTCTCACCCTCAGCCTTATATTCACAGAGCGACGTCACGTCAGCGTTAAGGCATTCGGTTTGTAGCAGCCTTCATTACCCATAAACCCTGTGTGGTGAAGTAAACCTTATCACTTCCTGGTGTTCTCCTGCACCAAACTGCTATTTTAACTAAAGTCTAGGTAACGTTTGTAGAACACAAGAAATAAATCTGAGACCAACACGGAGAACGCTCAAATCAAAACAGGTCTGACAGCTACGCTAACATCACCGTGTGAAGTGGATTAGCCAACGTCAGCTACCAAGCTAACTGTGTATTTCTTGGTCATTGTGTTCAAATTGTATTCTGACGGTCCAAACCTTTTATTATTTGATTATTCTGTTTCTATCCCTTGTTTTAATTCTCACACCTGATATCTCTGCTGCTAATGAGCTAGTTTGCATTAGCTGGTGAGCTAACCTCAGCGACCATAGCTACAAATATTTCTCCATTTGATGTTCGCTTTAGGGCTGAATCCAGTTTAATACTTTCATAACTGATTAATACGTTTATTAGTTTTATAACTAATTTGTTTATTTATTCATTACAAACCATGTTCACGTGGTTCACAGCTAACAGTTAACAGTCAGGCTTTAGATAACATTAAATGTTAAGGAGCTCCATCTAAAGTTACCTCCAGTTTATTACTTACACATTCATTCCCTTTTCTACTGTTTGGGTCCTTTAGTTATTTACCTGTAAATTATTTATTTCACACCCCTCAGCAGAGACAGCAGCGTAGTTAATAATTATTCTTAGCTAGCGAGCTAACATCAGTTGAACAGCTCAGATGTCTGCTGCTAATGTTTGTTAGCTGACATTAGCAAACCAATTCTACTTATTGCTCCATCTGAAGTTAGCTTTGTTGTTGCAGTTACTGATTTATTAGTTTTTCAACTTATCCGAGTCATATATTCGGTGTAAAATGTATTTATATGACCAAAGTTGTTTTAATTCACTTCTCACAGCTCAGATGTCTGCTGCTAATGTTTGTTAGCTGACATTAGCAAACCAGTATTAGCCGTGGTTTAGTGTAGTCGAAGAGGTGGGTGTGCTAGTGATTAGATGGGTATTTTATCGGGAAGGAAGTGGGTTTACTCTTCTATATTCCAGTGATAGGTTGGTATACTGTAAACTGCCAGAAAAAGAGGTGGGTATACCTCCGTATACCCTGCACTGTTAGCTGTTAGCTTGTTAGCTGTTAGCTTTAGGGTTGCATCCAAATATTTCTGTAATTAGACCATTCAGTAATCTTTAAATAACTGATTTGAGTTTTGTTTGCACTAATTTTATTCTTGTGGTTGAAACCGTCTTAATTAAGCTGTCACAGCCCTACCCTCTGCTGCTAATTAGCTAATGTTTATTAGCTATTGGGCTACCAATAGTAGGAGTTATGTTTGCTAACTAATGCTAGTTAGCTGTCTGACTCTCTCAAAGAGATCATCAGTAACATCTGGATCGTCTTTAGGTGACAAATGTAATTTTCATCCCTCTCGTCTTCACCACACCGTTAGCTGCGACGCTAACACAACTTAAACACTTCTGGAGTTCTGTCTTGATGTTTGGAGTCATTGGAGCTTTTTCACAGTAAGCCACTTTATTCTGACGTGACCCAGCTCTGTGAATATAAAGCTCTTCATCATTCTTCCTCTTCACTTCTTCCATCGTACCCTCTTCTTCCTCACCTGGACTCCCACAGGGAGCAGGTCTGGTTCACATACAGTACAGTTTTCATGGTTTGGTTAAACAAACAGTTCAAGCCTCACGCCCTGCAAACAATGACAACAACTACAGCTCCCATGAGTCTTTGATGACGGGGCCCTGGGAGCTGGAGCTCAGCGTTAATGATGAATAAACGTTTTCACATTTCATAAGCATCAAACTGAAGTTAAGGACTAGTATGTGTTCAGCTAGCAACTCTTCATCAGTGAGTTTCCTCAGGAAGGTTTTTTCTGTCTTTGGTGAAGACCTGAAACATGACACTGGGTTAAAAAAAAGATTTTTGGAATATTTAAGATCAGTGTTTACTAGTCTAATTCCTCATTACCAATTATTTAATTTTTTTCCAAACGGAGATCCGCTAATCAAGACATTCCTCCACGGCGCCACTCATGCTAAAAATTATTTAAAATTGCAAGAATCAATATTAAATATTTATTAAGAATGGACAGAAAACCCACGTATCCTGTTTTAATTTTACATCTTTAAGAAAGAGCAATGAAATACAATGTAAGAGGAGACCCACCAATGAATAGAGGCTAACCTGAACGGGACGGGGCTTCTGTTCTCCAGGTGTCAGGTGGGCAGAGTTTGACCATCACTAAAAGAGATTATAGTTGCGCTGTTCGGTGTGTGGTCTGACTGGTGAGTTAGAGACTTTTTTAAAATACTGTCATTACACGCTCAATACAAACCCCGCCCACCTGCTCCTCCAATCACAATCTGTTATTTATGGGTAAGTGTTTCCTGCTCAGGTCGGACAAGCTGAAGAAAAGCACCACCTCCTCCTCCGCTTCCTGTGGGAGTCCAGACCAACACTGATTTATTCCTCCTCTTCCTCTTCCTCCTCCTCCTCTTCCTCTCCAGCCATCACCTCCACCAGCAGCTCAGCGGTGCACGTTGCCTCCCCAAGACTGTTGACTGCCTTCACCGTGTACTTGGCGTCATCATCGCCTGACACCTGCAGGTTTACATCAGCAAATATGAGAATTAATGAGGAAAGTTAAGTGTCTTTAGTGTCATAAAGGAACTGTACATGTTATCATAACTTTAAAAAGTGGATTTAGTGTTAAATGTCTCTGAAAATCTGCTAATAGGCAGAGGTCACAGTGACTTTGACCTTTAACCACCAAAAACTAATCAGTTCATCCCTGTGTCCAAGTGGACATTTGTGCCAAATTTGAAGAAATTCCCTGAAGGCGTTCTTGAAATATTGTGTTCACAAGAATGAAATGGACAAGGTCACAGTGACCTGACCTGTGACCACCAAAAACTAAACAGTTTGTCCAGGTGTACAAAAGGACGTTTGTGCCAAATGTGAAGAAACTCCCATGAGGCGTTCTTGAGATATTGCATTCACAAGAATGAGATGAACGGGATCACAGTAACCTTGTCCTTTGACCTATGAACACCAAAGAAAAAAAATCATCTGTGACTTCAAGTGGACATTTGTCCCAAATTTGAAGAAAGAAAGAAAGAAAGAAAGAAAGAAAGAAAGAAAGAAAGAAAAAGAAAGAGAGAAAGGCGATCTTAAGATATCAAGTTCACAAGAATGGAACAGATGGACGTACAGACGTCACCTTTGATCTCTGACCACCAAAATCTAATCAGTTTATTTTTGAGTCAAAGTGGATGTGGCCATATTTTAAGAAATTTCCGATGTAACAGATGTACGGATTATGCAAAAGCATAATGCCTCTGGTCATGGCTATCACCTATGCAGAGGCATAAAAACTGGTTTTATAAGGTCACAGTGACCTGTGACACCAATGTCCAATCACTTCACTATTTAGCCAAAGTGGACATTTGTCCCAAATTTGAAGGAAGAAAGAAAGAAAGAAAGAGAGAAAGGCGATCTTAAGATCAAGTTCACAAGAATGGAACAAATGGACGTACAGACGTAGGGAAACATTCTCTGAAAACATGATGCCTTCAGCCAAGCTCTGTGAAATCACAGTGACCTTGACCTTTGATCTCTGACCACCAAAATCTAATCGGTTTATTTTTGAGTCCAAGTGGACGTTTGTGCCAAATTTGAAAATTTAAAAAAAAAACCTTCAAGGTGTTCTTCAGAAATTGTGTTCACAAAAGTTTTGGGGAAGTTGAAGGTCACAGTGACACACTGCAGACACACTGAATAATAATGGAGTTGACCTCTGACCTCTGAAATGACCAGACTACAGTTTCCCTCTTCGTCGTAGTCGATCTGGAAGTGTCGGGTCTCTTTGATCGGCTGTTCGTCTTTGTACCACACCACCTCTGGGTCGGGGTAACCTGCACACACACACATCTTCATTATTAACGAGTCTGTTCAGTGTTTCCATCTGTTTGGTGAAGTCTGACAGAAGTTTGTTGTGTATTTGTTGTGTTGTACCTTCGATCTTGCAGTCGAAGCGAGCGGCGCTGCCCTCCACCACCTCCACGTCTTTGATAACTGAGCTGAAAGTCGGCTTACACTCCGTCTTCTGCTCGTACTCCAAACACTCCAGGAACTGGTTATCCTCTGAATGCACGCACACACACAGACACACACACAGAGTCAGCTGTGTATTTAAAAAAAACAACACTACAGTTGTTCATTCCCATCAGTCTGTACCTTCGGTGGGCGAGCCCTTCTTGGCGGTCACTCCGGCCATCATGGCCATGGACGACAGTCTGCCGATGGCTCGGACAGCGTTACCCGTTTTCTGCCACAGAAGAAGAAAGAGTTAATTTCAGTTGGTTATTTTGAGTTCCTGTTTCACTCCTCACCAGGAGTTGTAAATACACTGTATCATGTCTTTGTCCTCATGTTGTTGTTGTTTACCTGCCATTTCCTCCTCAGGATGTACTTCTTCATCCTCTCCTTGGAGAGCTTCTTGGCCTTCATGGTGTTGGTGTCTTGCTTCAGCCAGGTGTGTTCATAACACCGAGCACAGGTGAGCCGAGCCCTGACACACACACACACACACACACACACACACACACACACGCAGAGTGAGGCTTCATATATAAAAATGTTGGTGGTATCCAATCAAAGATGGCGGCCATACACTGTGTTCTTACTTCATGTCTTTCTTCAGCAGGTTGGTGATGAAGTCTTTGGCGTTGTCGGAGATTTCATCGAAGGCCTCGTCCTCAAAGTCCCAGGTGGCCGAGGTGACGTTGGACAGAGTCTCATTATCGTTGTCGCCCATGAAGGGAGACAAACCGCTCAGCCTGAGAGGACGATAAACACAGGTGAACATAACTGAGCCAAACTGAACCAAACTGAACCAGAATAAAGTTCACTAAGCAACATTTAACTAAAATACAGAGGCCACGAAACAGAAAACCACTGAGAAGAAGAAAAAACTGTAGATACACAGCTTAAACTCAAAAGTTAGATATTTAAATTGGAAAATAACATTAAACAGGAAATTACATGAAATACTGAACAGAAAAAAATAAAGAAAAACTTTATCTTAAAACTATGTATAAATATTATAGCTAAAGTTACAACAAAGAAATAAAATGTTAAATAAGGATAAACATAGCCTGGCGATTTAAACTGAAATACTAGATTAAAGGAATAAAATAAAACAAATTAAAGGCTAAGCTAAGCTTAAAAAATCTTAACTAAAATAAAATAAAATTAAGCTAACCCTAAATACTGGCCGGTTACTAAATAAAGTACTAAATGTTCAAAAAGGGAAATTACAGAACTTGATAAACAGAGATAAGCTAAGAAAAGCTAAGCTAAAACAAGCTAAATTAAAGGGCGGGAAATAAAAACAAATTAAGCTAGGCTAAACCAAGCTCAGTAAAAAGAAGCTACACGAAAGGAGAAACAAAACAACCCCAACAAAAAAAACAAAAAAACAACAACAAAATGAAGCTAAGTGAAGCTAAAAGAAACTAAAGGGAAATGAAAAATAAATAAAACAAATGAAGTTGAGCTATGCAAAAAAGAAGAAATTTATAAAACAGAAGTGAACTGAGCAAAATCAAATAAAAAAAAAATACCCCATGCTTAGAAATGCAGACAGAAATGAAAACAGAGAAAACTAGTGAAATTAAACAAAAACCAATATAATGAGCTAAAAATAACAAATCAAGAGGATAAATACGTTAAATGAGAAGCCTAATAATAAGCTAAATTCAGAATCAGAAAAGAAGCTACATAAGTAAATAAGACATTTAATAAGAAGCTAAGTAAGAAGCTACGTTGTGTTGGACAGACTCACAGTATATAACAGATGACTCCTATACTCCACATGTCAGTGGGATAACTGATGGCTTCATAGTTGATCACTTCTGGAGCCACAAACTCTGGAGTCCCAAACAAAACCTTAAGAGTTCCTGCGTTTTCTGTTGAAGGACAGAAAGAGAATGTTGAAGTATTGATTTTAGGACATTCAAGGCTTAGCTAAGTGCTAATGGTATAATATTAACAAATTATTTAGCTTATTAAAATGCAAACGTGGGTTGGCAGGGTCACATGCTTCCAGGTATTGTGGTAATGACCTGGTGTTTAAGTGTAACAGAAGTGACAGAGGGCTGATGTTAGCATGCTATGTTACATTAAAAATCATTATCAGGTTAAGTACAGCTAAAGCTAACAGGGATTCTGAATGAGATTTTTAATATTTGTCATCAAGTACAGTGTTGAATGAATTTTTTATACTGATTGTGGCACTACATGGTGGTATGTTAGCTTAGCTAAAATGCGGACAAGCATTGGAACTGTCACATACAGTTAAGTGTTGTAACAAGGTATCACCTGGTATTTTAATGATCAAGAAGGCTAATATTAGCATGCTATGTCAGTGATAAGCTTTTTAGCTTAAAGTAGAGCTAAAGCTAACATTATTTATTAGTTCTGAGAATATTTGTCAAAAAACATCACTGTGTGAAAAGATTTTTCAGTCTGGATCAACAAATCCTGCGACATCAAAGATTCTGCAACAAACTCCAGACATTAAACTTCCCCCTACAGTGATTGGTCACCTAGTCGGCGGGCAAGGCCGAAGTCGATGAGTTTGATCTTGCTGCCGGTCTTGTTGACACACATGATGTTCTCAGGTTTGAGGTCGAGGTGGACGATGCCCTGTTTGTGGATGAAGCTGACTCCGTCGATGATCTGCAGCATGTATTTGATCACCTCCCTCTCCGTCAGCTCAAAGTCTTCGTCGATGATGCGCTCAAATAGCTCGCCGCCTGAGATCCTGCACAACAACAACAACAACAAAAAAACACCTGGTTGCTATTTGATCATAATTGAACCCATGACCCCTGCAGCAAGAGTGTAGCCTTTGTACATGTGTTGCCTGCTCTACGAAGTGAGCTACTGGACGTACGTAATCTGTTGATTTTGAGTAAAATGGAACATGCCAAATCTGAGGAATTTCCTTCAAGGTCTTCAGACCCTCGACCACAGTGACCTTAACCTTTGACCACCAAAATCTAATCAGTTGATCTTTCAGTCCAAGTGGCAATTTATGCCAAATCTGCAAAAACTCTCTAAGAGTTATTTTGATATATCACATTTTACGAGAATGAGAGATGCAAGGTCACAGTGACCTTGACCTTTGACTACCAAAATAAAATCAGTGATATTTCAGTCCAAATGGAAGTTTGTGCCAAATTTGAAGGAATTACTTCAAGGTTTTCTTAAGATATCACGTTCACAATAATCAGACGGACGCTAGACCACAGTGACCTTCACCTTTGACCACCAAAATCTAATCAGTTAATCTTAAAGTACAAGTGGACGTTTGTGCCAAATTCAAGGAAACTCCGTAAAGGTCTTTTTGAGATATCACATTCACAAGAATAAGACAGGGGCAAGGTCACAGTGACTTTGACCTTTGACTACCAAAATGGAATCAGTTGATCTTTCAGTCCAACTGAACAAATCTGAGGAACATCTCCAAAGGTTTTATTGAGATATCACATTCATGAGAATGAAATTAGTGATATTTAAGTCCAAGTGGACGTTTGTGTCAAATTTAAGGAAACACTCAGGGTTTTTTTTTTTTTGCAATATCACATTAATGAAAATGAGGGGGACTGAAGGTCACAGTATCCTTTGACCTTTGACTACCAAAATCTAGACATGTCATCATTAAGTCCAAGTGTACGTTGGTTCCAAATTTGAAGGAATTCCCTCAAGTTGTTCTTGTGATATCGCATTCACAGGAAAGGGAGGGATGGACGAATAACCGGAAAGCATAATGCCTCTAGCCATGGCTAAACAGAACAAAAATACAGAACATTAATTTACAGTTTTTCATGTTCAAACCTTTCCCACCAAGATTGATGCTTTATCAGTGATTTTTTTCATCACACACACAAAACATGCTGCAATAAACTGAAAGAATTGAATAAATTACGTCCCAAATCT
The DNA here is from genome assembly GCA_035609425.1 of Epinephelus awoara. NCBI lineage: Eukaryota > Metazoa > Chordata > Actinopteri > Perciformes > Serranidae > Epinephelus > Epinephelus awoara. The sequence continues at coordinate 34,172,138 of CM069307.1, read as the reverse complement.
TTAGCGTTTCCCTGGTGGCCAAAACAAACGTAAGCTGTCGTTTATAACCAAAAACAAAACAAGTTTTTCTTGATGTGAAACTGTCTCTGTTGTCAGACCTGACAGGAACAGCGGGCAGCCCTACCAAAATAAGAGTCTGAATGTAAACAGTTTTTATCACCTTATCAGATATTCAGTGTTTTTCCTTCAGTTGTTTATCTGAGTAACAAACAGTGTAAATGTGTTCCTGTCTGTTTATCTGAGTAAAGGAAGAAACAAGATGAGACTCAAGAGTTCTGCTGAAACACCAGACATTAAGAGTTCAATATTTTACAGTATCAGCAGATGATTTGTTCTGAGTGTGTGTTTTTGGAGCAGTCTGTCCATCACGGCTCTATAATTAGCAGACAGGAAATAGCCGCTCTCATTCCTCTCATAGTTGGCCACAGAATTATTTTCCAACAGTTTCTGAAACAAAAACATCTAGTCTGTGTTTCCACATCAAACTGCTCCCAGATCAGCTGCAGGTTCACGTTTCATCGAAGACACACCAGTATTCCGTACATGGAGTTCCATATCGGGTTTTACATTGAAGGGCTCTGTCTGACACTAACAAATACTCCTATAAAGCTCGTTAAACTGTTATATCTCGTTTAATGTGAACAAAACTAAAGTTAAATTTTCAAACAAATATTTTCCAAACACCTCAAATTTGTACCTACAGTACTTGAGTAAATGTACACAGCCTGTCACCAGAATCCCTGGTGACGAAATAAACACAATGTTGTTGTTCAGAGTAAACGTGACGTACATCTCAAGCACCATGACGATGTCGGACTTGCCCTCGAAGGCATCAATACACTGGACCAATTTGGGGTGATGGAGGCTGTTCATGATGCCGATCTCCTGCCGGACGTTCTCCTTCTCCTTCGCCGAGTACGCCTTGATGAACTTGCCCGCCCAGACCTTCTTCGTCGCCTTCTCCACCAGTTTGAAGACCTGACCGAACTTCCCCCTGTCACACAAACACAACACTGGTTTTACTCCACGGTTAAAGACCTTTTTTTGATCCATCATGGGTGTAGAGAAGCAGAGGTGCATTGTGGGTGAGGTGTGAGTGGGCGGAGCCTTACGTTCCCAGCCGCTCCTCGACGTCGTACAGCTCCTTCACCTTTGTGTCTGTTCTGATGGTCACGTCTCTGTAGTCCGGCTCCTTCTCTGAGTCTAAGAAAACAGAGGTCAGAGGTCAGAGGTAGGGCTACAATGATGTCACGTCCTGTTATTTTACGGTGTTATGAGAAAGTCTGAGCATCGTACCTTCATCCTCCTCCTCTACCTCGGCCTCTTCGTCTGGCGGATGGACCAAACAGCAGCAGTTAGTTCAGTTAGTCAGTTTAGTTCAGTCACATTCACTTCAGTTTGGTTTAATGTGGTTTAGTGAAGCTGACGTAGTCCTGGAACACCAACTCTGACCTGGACTCTGGTCTGGAACACCAATTATGATCTAGAACACCAACTATGACCTAGAACACCAACTATGACCTAGAACATTAACTTTGACCTGGAACGCCAACTTTGACCTAGAACATCGACTCTGACCTGGAACACCAACTCTGACCTGGAACACCAACTTTGACCTAGAACACCAACTCTGACCTGGAACACCAATTATGACCTAGAACACCAACTTTGACCTAGAACATCGACTCTGACCTGGAACACCAACTCTGACCTGGAACACCAACTCTGACCTAGAACACCAACTTTGACCTGGAACACCGACTCTGACCTGGAACACCAACTCTGACCTAGAACACCAACTTTGACCTAGAACATCGACTCTGACCTGGAACACCAACTTTGACCTGGAACACCAACTATGACCTAGAACATTAACTTTGACCTGGAACACCAACTATGACCTAGAACACCAACTTTGACCTAGAACACCAACTCTGACCTAGAACACCAACTATGACCAAGGACACCAACTCTGACCTGGAACACCAACTTTGACCTAGAACACCTACTTTGACCTAGAACACCAACTATGACCTGGAACACCAACTATGACCTAGAACATTAACTTTGACCTGGAACACCAACTCTGACCTGGAACACCAACTCTGACCTAGAACACCAACTCTGACCTGGAACACCAATTATGACCTAGAACACCAACTTTGACCTAGAACATCGACTCTGACCTGGAACACCGACTCTGACCTGGAACACCAACTCTGACCTAGAACACCAACTTTGACCTAGAACATCGACTCTGACCTGGAACACCAACTTTGACCTGGAACACCAACTATGACCTGGAACACCAACTTTGACCTGGAACACCAACTATGACCTAGAACATTAACTTTGACCTGGAACACCAACTATGACCTAGAACACCAACTTTGACCTAGAACACCAACTCTGACCTAGAACACCAACTATGACCAAGGACACCAACTCTGACCTGGAACACCAACTTTGACCTAGAACACCTACTTTGACCTAGAACACCAACTATGACCTGGAACACCAACTTTGACCTAGAACACCAACTATGACCTAGAACACCTACTATGACCTGGAACACCAACTATGACCAAGGACATCAACTTTGACCTAGAACACCTACTATGACCTAGAACACCAACTATGACCAAGGACATCAACTATGACCTAGAACACCTACTATGACCTGGAACACCAACTTTGACCTAGAACACCAACTTTGACCTAGAACACCTACTATGACCTAGAACACCAACTATGACCAAGGACATCAACTCTGACCTGGAACACCAACTTTGACCTAGAACACCAACTTTGACCTAGAACACCTACTATGACCTGGAACAGACCTGTGACAGACCAGGATCAGGGATAAAGGAAGTCAAGTTAGTGTTTTTTAGCTTACTCACCATCGTCCACCAGTCCAACAGTCACAGGTTCAGATTCGGCACTTGGTTCTCCGACTCCGTAGATGTTCTCCGCGCGGATGCGAAATTTATACTGACGTTCTGGAAGAAGGTTCTAGAGGCACAAACACACTTGATTTAGTCTGGATACCTGTTGAAGATATGTGTGTTCCCTTTCTAAGGTCCTGTCTGTGTCAGAGTCCTGCACTGGGTCTCAATGGGTACCCGCAAAAACAGCTGATTTGTGGGTGGTTTTACATATATATATATATATATATATATATGTATATATATATATATATATATAAAAAATTCCCGGGTTCAGATCTGGGTGGAAAAAAATAACATGCGGGTCGGATCACGGGTTTTAGATAAACACATCAAAATTAAATAAAATAATAATTGAGCTAAAAACTAATCCTTTTAGTTAGTTCGGTAAACTACAGATAACTATCTTGGTCATTACTGACTCTCTGAGGATCGCTTCCGCTATTTCGCAACGGTCATTGGTTCAGCTGTTTACACGCGTTTCACCATCTAATAACACAATTTGTGACTGGACGAGAGAATAAACATGGCTGCCACCGGGTAACAAGCGCCGCTCCAAAACAGTAAATAATTATTTAGGTATTTGAGAAATAAGTGGATAAAACGTACAACGATCATTTTATAATGTTTCTGAAGTGTCTCCCTGATGGATTACTTCTCTCCTCGATGGATTCTTAAAAACACGCGACTCGACCCCCATTAAAACACAAAATGACTCCTAAGGCTTGCAGGGCCAGTAGGTGGTGATAAAAGCTGTGTGTACAGTACTGTACTGCTTCGTGGGACAGGGCTTTAATGACCTACAACTCTCTTTGTGGACAAGAGCCCAAATCGCAGGGGAAGATATCTGTTTTCAAACTCTCTGTGTGAATGTAAGGAGGGCCTGAGATGTCTCCACCTGTCGTCAGGGGGACGTGCTGCTTGATGACATCACTAACACACCTGTATGTTGTAGGAGGTGCTGTTGCAGGACACCAGGTGTTTCCACTGCTTGTCCACAGAGTCCCAGATCTCCAGGTTGTAGGACTGCACGGCGCTGCCTCCGTCATAGGTCGGCCCGTACCATGACAGAGTCAGACTGGACCGCCGGATGTCTGAGGCTGCGGGGACCTTCGCTGGGGGGTCGGGTTTATCTGAGGAGGAGGAGGGAGGGTTCAGTCAGGTAAATGCAGGACGACACTGACCTCTAGAGGCTGCAGTGGTCTGTACAGCCACAGTCTGAACTAACATGGTCATTAAAGGGTTCATCCTCTGAGGATGAAGTCTGCACGAGATGAAACATGAAGATGAAGACATGGTTTATTGAAGTGATGAAGATGTGACAGTATGACCTGACGGCACAGAGTGAACCTGTCTGTTGCAGCTGAAACAAGACAAACACACGGATCATCTCAGCTGACTGAATAAAGTTTTACCGACTCAAAGACGGAAACACAAGACGGACTGCTGTGATCATGTGATCAGAGGTCACCTGAGGTCACACTGACTATTAACACTGAGGAGACAGAGAACATCTGTGTGTGTGTGTGTGTGTGTGTGTGTGTGTGTGTGTGTGTGTAGTTATAAACACTGAACACGCACACACACAGCACACTGCCATAAAAGGCATCAAACTGCAGCTGTGAGTCTGAACTCAGTGTGTCTGTTATTAGACACAGACTGAGGAGGAAACATGGAAATATCATCCACTTTATTCTCCTGTCTGCTTGTATCTCACTTTAACCTTTCAAGAAAGCTCATCAGAGCCTCTGCTTTGCCATATATGTGGCAAGTTATATATAGAGCCAGAGAGGGGAGAAATATTCAGATAAAAACCTCTTAGTTTCCAAGGTTAAGTTGTGAATGCATGAGATGAAAATTCATGTTTTTTATTAGAATATTACCCCTCTCCTCGGCTCTGTATACTTTTTTACTTACGATGGGCCTAACGCGCCGTCCTCGAGTCTCTGCAGTCAAAACAAACAAATCTAATAAAGTTTATTGGTCTGTCTGTAAATCTTATTAAATATTTCAGGATCAGATAAACAGCTGTGGAAGCAGTCTTCAGATGGTTTACTGCAGTGAATGTACTGACACCACACTGTGAAGATACTCTGCTACAATTAAAACTGCATTCAAAAGTTCACTGAGGTAGAAGTCTAAGTATTTAAAGTAAAATGAAATAAACTTATTTAAAGTACAAGTATGCAGCTGTAAAATGTTCCCTGTTTTCCTTCTCTATCTGATGCTTTTGCGTTAATTCTACTGCTGCGTTAATGTGGATGTTTCAGTGGCTGAGAAGGTTCGAAAGAACTGCGCATCCAAAATACTTTACATATTCCTTCAACACAAGTCAAGTAACAGAAAACAAACATGCAAAGTCACAACACAAATGCAACAAAGCTAATGCAGCAAAAAGCTATTCATCAAATGCACATGCTAAGACGCTGAGTGCAAATAGCTAACACGTGCAAAAAGCTAAAACACGCAAGCATAAAGCTAAGACACAAATGTAAAAAGCTAACACATGCAAAATGCTATAAATCAAATACAAACGCTTACACAAGTGTAAATAGTTAACATACACAAAAAGAAAAACACATGCAAAAAGCTAACACTTGTCAACATCTGTTGACGCTCACCACAACTGTGGCATTTGCATTCATTTTTTTCTAAAGGCCTGTCCCAAATATAAAATATTTATATTATTATATTAATATTTAAAGATCTGAGATCATAGAGCTGTTTGTTACCGACGATGGTGAGGTTGAGGGCGGCCTGTCGGAGGCCGTAGCTGTTCCTCAGCTCGATGGTGTAACACCCACAGTGTTCCTGCTGACCGTCGCTGATGGTCAGTTTACTGCTGCTGTCTGTGCTGTCTATGGAGATATCTGACGAGCCCTCCTGGATCTGACACACACACACACACACACACACACACACACACACACACACACACACACACACACACACACAAAACACATGAGACACAACATAATGAGGCTTCAGCACCACTCAGATCCTTCACTGCAGGAAAAGTACAAATACCACAGGGTGAAAAAAATACTGTGTTACTGTAAAAGTCCTGCAAAGTGTGACTGTTGTATGATGTCATCAGATGATTCTGACTCAAACGTTCATAGAGCTAAAATCAGCTGTTTTAATAACGGAGTCTGGCACAACAAACAAACTGCTCACACGATTTAGGAATGAACCCTCAAAGATTTACAGAACAAATATTCCATATTGTGCAGCTCCACAGCGTGCATCACTTCCTTCACTTCCTTCAGAAACACGTCATCATCACATTTTATAAACTTCTTCTGTTCAGTCTGTCACAGCATGAAACCACCTGCTGATCAATAACAGCATCCTCAGAGTGTGTGTGCGCGCGTGTGTGTGTGTATATGTGTGTGTGTGTGTGTGTGTCTCTCTCTCTCACTGGTTTCCTGAACTTCAGCCAGGTGCAGTTGATGGGCGGAGCTCCAGAGAACTTGCAGAGGATCTCCACCTTCTCTCCTGCCAGGATCTTCATGTCCTCTGGGAACTGCAGGATCTGAGGAGGAGCAGCTGCACACACACATCAATGATCAATAATCAGTTATCAGTAATCATATATAGATGCATATTATTACAGTGTATTAAGTGTGTGTGTGTGTGTGTGTGTGTGTGTGTCACCTTGTTTGGGCGGAGTCTTGCCGGTTGGTTTCTTTATTCTGGCTTCACCTGAAACACAAATCATACCTGAGTCAAACCTGTTACCATGGTTACCAGGGCAGAGGACGTGCCACTGTGTTGGACGTCAGTTTAATGTTTTTTCTTTTGGTCTGATTGTTGTACCATGATTACTGAACAGGGAGGCGCAAACTGTCAGGGCCCCCTGGCCTCCATCTGCAAAATGTCACTCATGTACCCACCAGGAAAAGACTCCACAGAGAGAGAAAATTATCTAAAGAGAGACAAGATGACCACAAAGAGACACAAAATGACCACAAAGAGACACAAAGAGATACAAAATGACCACAGATGTAGAGGAACTGCAAAGAGACACAAAATGATAACATGAGACACAAAATGACCATAAAGAGACACAAAGAGACACAAAATGACGTAAAAGAGACACAAAATGACCACAAAGAGACACAAAATGATAACAGGAGACAAAAAATGACCACAAAGAGACACAAATAGACACAAAATGACCACAATAAGACTCAAGATGACTTCAAAGAGACACAAGATTACCACAGATGTAGAGGAACTGCAAAGAGACATGAAATTACCTCAAATAGACAAAAAATGACCTCAAAGAGACACGAAATGACCTCAAAGAGACACAAGATGACCACAGATGCAGAGGAACTGCAAAGAGACACAAAATGACAACAGATATAGAGGAACTGCAAAGAGACACGAAATGACCTCAAAGAGACACAAAATGACCTCAAAGAGACACAAACTGACCTCAAAGAGACACAAGATGACCACAGATGCAGAGGAACTGCAAAGAGACACAAGATGACCACAGATATAGAGGAACTGCAAAGAGACACAAGATGACCACAAAGAGACACAAAATGACCACAGATATAGAGGGCAAAGAGACACAAAATGACCTCAAAGAGACACAAAATTACCTCAAGGAGACACAAGATGAACACAAAGAGACATAAAATAACCTCAAAGAGACACAAGATGAACACAAAGAGACATGATGACCAAAGATGTAGAGGAACTGCAAAGAGACACGGAATAACCTCAAAGAGACATGAAATGACCTCAAAGAGACACAAGATGACCTCAAAGAGACACAAGATGACAACAAAGAGACGTAAAATAACCTCAAAGAGACACAAGATGACCACAGATGCAGAGGAACTACAAAGAGACACAAGATGACCACAAAGAGACACAAAATGACCACAGATATAGAGGAACTGCAAAGAGACACGAAATGACCACAGAGACACACAAGATTACCACAGATGTAGAGAAACTGCAAAGAGACATGAAATGACCTCAAAGAGACACAAACTGACCTCAAAGAGACACAAGATGACCACAGATGCAGGGGAACTGCAAAGAGACACAAGATGACCACAAAGAGACACAAAATGACCACAGATATAGAGGAACTGCAAAGAGACACAAAATGACCACAAAGAGACACAAGATGACCACAGATATAGAGGAACTGCAAAGAGACACGAAATGACCACAGATGTAGAGGAACTGCAAAGAGACACAAGATGACCACAAAGAGACACAAAATGACTACAGATGTAGAGGAACTGCAAAGAGACACGGAATAACCTCAAAGAGACATGAAATGTCCACAAAGAGACACAAGATGACCTCAAAGAGACTACAGAGGAGCTAAAGAGACATAAAATGACCTCAAAGAGACACAAGATGACCACAGATGCAGCTTATTGATGACACTGATGGATCACCATCAGTTATCAATGATTTGTCAAGTTTAGGAACATAATTAAAAAGTAAGGACGGTCATGAGATGAAGGAGCTTTTGTCACATTTTTATTATGTTGTTATTGTTGAGTTGCAGAAATCTCCTCTGGTGTGCTCTGTAGCTCCTCAGACAGATTCAATATTAGTTATGACTCATCAGTTTAAACCCTCAGAGAAATAAACGTGTGGTTGTTTCTCTTCCATATGTGAACATTTAAAGTTTAAAGAGGAGTTTTATGATATTGGTGTAACATTGATTTAACTTTTATTGTCTCAGCTGTGTGGATTATTTTTCCTCTTGTTCCTTGTAACAGAATCATCAGGATGTATGTCCACCTCTTTATGGTTCAAAAAAAGAGAGAAGAAGAAGAAGAAGAATGTGAGACAGAGCGTCTCTGATGACCAAATATGGACAGTCTAAAAATAGATCCTCAGGACGCAGGAAATAGTTCCTGCAGAGTTTTATTTATTCTGACGGCTGCAGAGGAAGAAACTACACTATCTATACTGTTACACACCGAAAAACACACTTTATACTGCACTACACACAGTACACACAGTACTGCACTGAAGTACATACTTTATACTGCACTACACACAGTACTGCACTGAAGTACATACTTTATACTGCACTACACACAGTACTGCACTGAAGTACATACTTTATACTGCACTACACACAGTACTGCACTGAAGTACATACTTTATACTGCACTACACACAGTACTGCACTGAAGTACATACTTTATACTGCACTACACACAGTACTGCACTGAAGTACATACTTTATACTGCACTACACACAGTACACACAGTACTGCTCTGAAGTACATACTTTATACTGCACTACACACAGTACACACAGTACTGCACTGAAGTACATACTTTATACTGCACTACACACAGTACTGCACTGAAGTACATACTTTATACTGCACTACACACAGTACTGCACTGAAGTACATACTTTATACTGCACTACACACAGTACTGCACTGAAGTACATACTTTATACTGCACTACACACAGTACACACAGTACTGCTCTGAAGTACATACTTTATACTGCACTACACACAGTACTGCACTGAAGAACACACTTTATACTGCACTACACACAGTACATTTTCATTTACTCTAACAGTACTTTTACTGCAGAAAAGGACCTGAGTACTTCTAATAAAATGTGTGTTGATGTGAAGAGACGTGATCAGTCTCCTTCATAAATCCAACATTACTGAACATGAGCTGTTTTGAACATTTTATTGAGATAAAAGCTCCAGACGGAGGATCACTGAAACATTTAACCACAGTCTGAGTCTAATAAAATACCCAGAGTGCAGTTCAGACAGGAGGAATCTGTTTTCACTTCTTCACAGGACGAATCAAACAGTTTGTTCCCTCAGTCCGTTTGTCTCAAACTTCTGTCTGCACAAAAACAAAAGTCCGTTTGACCGATACAAGTGCTCTAATCAATATTCAAACACACCTGAGGATCAGCTGCACAGGTGAGTTTATATCCTGACACACATGAAGCTCTGTCTCTGTCCATTACATTAATTTCCTAATGACTCATAACCAGCTGACATCTACTGGACAGTAAAATCCCCTGATCACTGATCTATAATCAGTAATGACTGGTTAATATCAGACTATAATGTAGCTCTAAGTATTAACTCCTCCTTTGTAACAGACACACTCATGTCGTCTGCTGATGAATGATAATAAAATAACATTGTGGTATTACTGTAGTACTCTGACTTCAGTAAAGGATCTGAGTACTTGTTGATGGTAACAGCACACACACACACACACACACACACACACACACACACACACACACACAGTAGGTTGTGCTAACAGTTTACGGAGTGTTTGATTTGTGTGTCTCAGCGGGCCGACTCAGTGACAGCCAGCTTCTGTCCTGCAGAGTCAGCTGACTGTCAGAGCTGCACTCTGATTGGCTGTCTGTACTGTCCGTTTGATCCACCAGCCAGCAGGTCTGATACGCAAACTACCAAACTATCACATGACTCAGTGCACCAGAAAAACATTTAGCATGTCCCAATTCATAATGTGTCAAAAGCAGTATATCAAAAATACCAGGATGTTCTTCTACATCTGGTCACATTTTGCAGTTTGTAAGCCAGTGTGCTTTTTTGACTATTCTGACCCACAATCCTCTCTGTCACATCGAACCGCAAACAGCCTGACAGCTGACTGATAGCTGTCAGAGGCATCAATGTTGGACGACAGCACATTCAAGTGACTGATGACCAGATCCATGAAACTAACAGTGACAGAGAAATGCAGATGTAATTTCACTGTGGTGATTATAACATGTTAAAATCTACAATGTACGGGGTGTTGGTGGCTTAGTGGATAGTGCCGGGGCCCCATGTACATTGGTGCTGCCTCACTGCTTGCTGCATGTCATCCCCCACTCTCTCTCCCCGTATCACGCTGTTCTGTCCAATAAAGGCCAAAAAAATAATCTTGGAAAAATAAACAAATGTACACAGTTATATAACTTATGAGTCAAATGGTGTTTTGTCTTATTGGGGAACAGATATATGAACAACAGGGTCAAAGTACTTCATGGAACAGTATGTGCTTTTTAAGTGCAGCTGCAGTTCATCCTAAAAGTAAAATGAAAAACTATGCAATTCAGAACACATCACATGTACAAGTGCTGAACAACAATGGAGCAGAAACATGTTTATATATTGTTTATCACTCAGAGCAGCTGTCTGTCCTCTCTCCCTACGTTCTTCAACATTCCCCTCATCCAGAAAAAGTACTCTACCTTGTACATGTTTACTTCCTCACATATTCCATATCATAGCAACCAAACGCAACCACAGCGTCTCAGCTGAAAAATCGCCGTGTCTACAATGTGCTCTCAAACACTCCCAGCTGGGCGTTTCCTGAGGAGCGCCTAGTGTTAACAGCTCTCTGATGGGAACGGAGCCTCAGGGGTTAACTACATGATTATCATCGTCCCTGTTAAATAAACCAATAAATAAACACAGTTCTCAGCAGAGTCACAAAGTTTGGTGCTTCAGCTCAGCAGGAACAAACTTCACCTCAGGAAACAGTTTTTACTGTTTCTTGAAAACAATAAAGAAGGAGCTTCTGATGCAAAACAACACTGATCACTGCAGACACAGATCAATCAGATTGATCACAGACTGAATCCGATCAGCTGTTTCCTCCAGCTGGACGGAAAATGTTCAAAAAAATGAATGAGCTTCAACAACATCAGCTGATACAGAGGTCACTTCAGGTCACAGTTTTCCAGTTCCCTCTCTCTCTCTCTCTCTCTCTCTCTCTCTCTCTCTCACACACACACACACACACACACTCTCTGTTTGTGTTTTCAGATTTTACGCTGCTTTACTTCAAATTAACTGTAAAAACAAAATGATGAGAAATATTTATCTGTATATCTCCAGTGATCTTCAGGTTGTTCAGGCGACCACACATATAAACACACTACATTCTGAAGTGCAATGAATTTCCAGCACAGAGCTTTTATTTTGTTAAGTTTCCTGCTGTAGAGTGAGTGGCTAACGGACAGCTACTTAACAGGGACAGCAAACTAGCTCGATGACTTGGAAAAAACAACAGTATGACACTGAATGTATTAAACTGTGTGGACCTTGAACTAATGACTATAGGGACGTTTCACACCTGCCCTGTTTGGTTCGGTTCAATCAAACTCAAGTGGGTTTGCCCCCTCAGTGCGGGTCGTTTGGGCAGGTGTGAACACAGCAATCACACTCAGGTGTGCACCAAAACAACCAGTCTGGTTACAAACAAACTCTGGTGCAGTTGGTTTGTGGTGAGAAGGTGTTCGACCTGGATGTGAAGCAACTGCAGTCACATGACACATTGTTTGGGTTAAACATGAGCATGTTACAGTCCTGGAGGATTATTAATGTGCACCTCCTCCTGCACTGCCTTAATATGCACATTCAGCACATCCAATGCATCAAAACATTGTTTTCTAGTTGGAGCCGCGCCTCGTTTTCAAACTGTATGGTTTGACTAAAATGAACAATGACAGCAATATAGTCCACGATGAGCAGCGCTAAAATCAACCTGCGTAGTTGTCCCTCCATTGTGACATTAGAAAGTGTCACATTTATCTTGCAAGTGTACTCTTCTTCAACGTTTGCTTTACTTCCTGGATTTTTCCCACATAGAAATTCTGACCAATCAAGAGCAGCTTTCTCACACAAGACATTTGATCTGGTCCTCTTGTAAATGCTGCCGTGAGAACACGAACCAACTCTAGGCAATTATACAACTTTGGACCAACATGAGTCCCTGATTCAGACCAGAGGAGACGACTCTAGGTCTGAAAGCACCCTGAGTCTATTTTGTCTAACAAAGCAGTGTTTAGTCAAACTGCTGAAACTGAAAACGGCTCAGAAGACACGGATGGAATAAAGGGCTGATCCCAGTGCTATATAAACAGTATATATATTTATATGCCTTACCCCCACAATCCCAAATAGCACATAAATTTAGACATAGTTATCCAACATTATTAATTTTGCTTAAACATGAATTATTTTTAGTTATTCTCAGACTAAACTTGGTTTTGTGACTCTGACTCTCTCAGCAGTTCATCTCTACTAAAACTGGGACACTTTGACCACATGTGAGAGCTGACAGATACAGATCGCATCGCAAGATGTTTGAAAATGTCAAGTGAAATAGTTTCAAAATCGACCAAGACAAACTGAAAAAGTCTAAAAGTCTACAAATCAACTGAGAACTGTCAGTAACAGTTCAACCGTCTTGTTAAGTATTATCTCTTCCAGCTGTTATTCATGACTGATGTTACTGCAACCTGCACGCTAACAGAGTGGGCAACTGTCTTAACTGTTTGTCCATATTTCTCTGCCCTGATAGTAAATGTTCATTATTCCAAAGAAGGAAAACTAGAGCAGATTCAACAACCTGCAGGAAAAAAGACCAAAACCAGCAACGTGTTGGTCTCATCATACATGATACAGAACATCAGCAGACAGATAAGACTGAGAGGCTCTTATTGTGACAGTCTGCCCATCTCTTCCTGTGTTTGTTCCTGAGGGACAGTGGGTCGGGTGGAGTCAGACCACAGACACTAACACAGCAACAGAGACGTAGAAATCAGAACTCTCATCTTATGTGAGCTGTGGGCTGTCCTAGGACATATGATGGGAGCTAAAGAGGAGGTCAGGTGACACAGTGACAGAGTTGGTGTGAGGAGGAGGTCAGGTTAAACAACAGGACTTTCACTCATGAGATCATTGTTCATGTCCCAAGTGAAACCAAAAGTCAACGCTGAGTGACATCATTACCTTAAGAACATCACATGAAACATAACCTACCTGATCTTTGTTTTATGACCAAACACCGAATGGATGACATTCATCAGCCTCAGCTGGACTCTGTGTTTACTGATTATTAGCTAATGTTAGCATGCTAACGTGCTACACTAAGATGGTGCATATGGTGAAAATTATACCTGCTGAACATTAGCATGGTAGTGTTGATTTTAGCCTCTTTTACACTGCCTGTCCAAGACAGGAATATCACACCTCGCCGTTCTGTATAAAAGATACGATCATAGAATGATGGGATAGAACTGTCTCGCCTTTAAGAGCCAGCGGAGGAAGTAACAGCGCTGAATAGATGTCTGTAGACAGTACAGTCAGCATGAATGGGACGAGTGTGACGTTTTGAGGATGTGTTATGTGTGCAGAATCTCCACCTACACCTACACCTACAACAAATTCTTTTTAAATCTCCATAGCAGGAGATATAAAAAGTGGCTGCTAGCAGTTAGCAGCTAACTCAAAGAAGAAGAACAAAGGCCAAGAAAAATCTGCAAATAGTGAAAACAATGAGGTCCAGGAGCAAATTACCCTCCAAGCAGTGGACGAGATCAGCCGTCATTTAACAGAGACAGTAGATGACTGTTATTGACATGTTATGTCATTGTTACTGTTTATAAAACTTTATACTGCATTGCACGAGCGCTTGTAAGGAGGGAGGTTGGTGGATGCGTTACAAAAAAACAGACTTTCATCCAAGACTTTCCCCTGGAGTTGCGGGTTCAGATTTGTGTGGACTTTGAGCAAGCTCTGAGTCATTTCAACATGTGTCCTCACCGTGTTTCTTTTCCTAAACCTAACCTCTGTAACGCTCCGTTAATTATGTAGCTCTACCTTAAGGACATAACGTCATTCATGGGGTGCAAATTCGAGGGACATCATACGAACTGCTCTATGAGAATATGATGTATGTTGTGTTACTGGTTCAACCTTTTTCCCCTATAAGGAGAGTGGCTTTGTGGGTAACCTGTGAGGCTGTGATTTGTGCTTAGGTGTGTATGGAGGGAGCAGCTCTCTCTGGGCTTCATGGTGAAGATGGCAGGCGGCAAAGAGTGACGATAGTCAGCAGAACAATGTGTCTAAATAAGCTCAGGACTCCTGTTCAACCTCATGAGAACGCCATGTTCATTGTTTTGTGGTGGAGACTGAACTGCACCCGAACGCCTCGCCATCCCTCCTTCTGCAGAGTGGTCTGGCTCGCTAGAAGCTAGTTACCAGCTAATAACAAGCCAAGAAAATTGATGTTAACAAGCCAGTATGTTCCCAACTACGGTACGGAGCCAGCAAGCTGTCAATGAGAGAGGTAACACATGCAAAGACATAAATAGACTTTTATTTAACTCTTAAATATCCATATCTGTATCTGCCCCAGATGAAGTGATCGGGCTGTAACTAACAGCACAACAGCAGAATGTGGACAGATGTAACGACAACTCCAAAACAGTAACAACAATCTGAAGCCAGAACTACAAATACAGCATATTTGTAGTTCTTTACTCTAAACATTAAATCATATCTTTCTGTCTCCAATCCAACATTTAGGAGCAGTTTATTTGAGTGAGAAGCAGCCTGAGGACGGTCAGTGTGAAGACAAGGAGCTTCTTAAAAGGAGACTTTGAATCAGTGAAGTAAAACAAAGTCTGAGAGAGGAGGCAGAGTCAGCGAGAGTCGGGGAAACCAGGCCTTAAATGGAAGTGTGGGAGAGGAGCCATGAAGAGCTCTGAACCGTTTTATAGCAGAACATCCTCCCCCCGGGTCATCCCTCTCTCCGCTGTCAGCTCCGATCTGTTGGTTCAACTCTGCAGAGGACTCACTGTTACATTCAGCACATTAATCAGCCTCACATACAGAGACACAGCTGGAACAAGTACTCAGACTACTGATACCACACTGTGGAAATACTCCACTACAAGTACACATCCTGTTTTCAAAACCTTACTCAAGTTAAAGTATGTAATCAGCAAAGTTAAAGTACTTGAAGTGTTTTTGATTAACTCCACAGTACATGCAGTATATCTCCTTCTTTCATTCCTTTTTGAGGCTGTAGTTCATTGTGTTATTACTTTAAGAAAATTATCGTTTCTAAACTGCTAAACTTCATAATAGTTACAGAAAGTTACCTTAGTTAGTAACATTAGCGTTTTTGTAAATGATAGATGTTATATCAGGAGGTGTTAGCCTAGCTTTTATTTTATCAATAAACAATGTTGAAAGCTACAAAAAGTTAGCAAATCTAACCTTAGTTGGTAACATTAGCTTTTGTGTAAATGACAGGTGTTAGCCTAGCCTAGAGAAGACTGACTATCTCAAATTTGCAAGCCAGTATGGAAAACAGCTAACATTAGCAGAGATAACAGTAGTTTTTTCAATAAACAATGTTAGGTAGCTACAAAACGTTAGCATATCTACTAACTTGGGAAGTAACATTAGTTTTTGTGTTAATGACAGTTGTAAGTCCAGGAGGTGTTAGCCTCGCTAAGGTAAAGCCTGATCTATGGTCGTGCGTTGAATCGACGACGTCGCTACGTGGTTGCCGTGACGTCGTCGTGAACCCTTCGAACTTCTCCGTCACTCTGTTTCGTCGCTGTGCAATTCACCGCCAGAGCGGTAGCAGGCTTCGTTCCTTTCCTGAGTGGTTATCATCGTCTCTAGTTGATTCTTTGTTTAGCTTCTGGCTTTTCCGGTCACAGAGAAATGAACGCGGAGCACGGACAGACGGCTCCGGCCGTATCCGTATTGAACGTTGTGCATAATGGCATATATATAATGAGCCTTAACAACATCTACATCGCAATAGAAGATGCTTAAAGATGGCGGGGAAGGCGGTCGAAATACGGAACCGGAAATGCTTTGCGACCAAGCAAACCAATCACAGCCGTGCCGGTCTGCGCTGGGTCTGCGTCGCCTCAACGCGTAGTTACATTTTTGGGGAGGTGCACGTCAGGCTACGCCGGGGGCTACGGCGAGCCTTCTGCGTAGCCCCGTACCCTACGACATAGCGTCGTCATCGATTCAACGCACGACCATAAATCAGGCTTAAGACTGAGGGTCTGAAATTTGCTCACCAGTGTGGCAAACAGCTAACATTTGCAAAGACAGAAGTAGGTTTATAGGTAAACAATGTTAGGTAGCTGTTAAAAGTTTAGTACCATTAAAAGAGTAAAAATTTCAGCTCCAGTTGTGATAAAATACAATAAACAAACAAATAGATACAGTTATTAACAATGGGGGGAAGTTATGCTAGTAGGTATAGCTAATGTAAGGGACAGAGTTAGCTTAGCTCAGCACAAAGACTGGAAGCAAGAGGAACCCATTAGTCAGAGTAGAAACAAACAGCTAGCTAAGCTAACAATATGCTTAAGGGTAGTCAATGTTAGGTAGTAACAAAATGTTAGTGTATCTAACATTATATTAGTTGTTTGTAAGTAATCAGTCACAGCGGGACGTGTTTAGCCTAGCTTAGCATAAAGGCTGGAAGCAGGGTGAAAATGTTAGCTTGTTAAAAGAGTAAAAAAGTGATACTCCAAAATTAACCGCCAAAATTCCCATTAAGCTCCGGTAGGCATAAAATACTTTGCTAGTTTCGATACGGTAATAATAATGGGGGGAAGTTATGCTAACATTAGATATAGCTAATTTAAGGACAGAGTTAGCCTAGCTTAGCACAAAGGCTGGAAGCAAGGGGAAACTGCTAGCCACTGTAGCAACAAAGAGACAGCTAAGCTAACAATATGTTTGAGGGTAGTAAATGTTAGGTAGTTACAAAATGTTAGTGTATCTAACGTTATGTTAGCTGCCTGTAAATAATCAGTGTCACATCAGGGCATGGTTCGCCTAGCTTAGCACAAAAGCTGGAAGCAGAGGGAAATGCTAGCTTCAAAATGAATGAGAATCCACTTACAATTAAGCTACAATAATTGTTAAATCCTCCGTGATATCATGGTAAGACAACATGACATGACATGACATGGTTTTCACAGCCAGTTATCAGGTCATCAGGTAATCCAAGAGCGACATCATTGATCAGCTGCACAGTTCATCATTAATGCCTTGTCTATGACATGTGGAGTGACCATAATAACCAGTTGCTAGCTAGCTTATGAGATGCTAACTGCTTTGGAAGTAATGCAGAATTAATACTGTAGGTAGCTGGCCAGTCACAACTGTTGTGCACTCAATGGAAATGACATATACTGACAGCTCTTCTTCTGCTCTGTGAAATGCGACTGGGCAGAGTGTTATCGCAAACATCTGACTAATAATTGTCAAAATATCTGCTTGTTTGCTGACTTGTCTTCTTCTATATTTTTCATTTGTTGTATCAAAAATAAAAGTGTATTCATGGTATGTTTCTGTATCTCTGAATGTCTGTGGCTGTTAACATTCTGTCAGACAGCAGTACAGTAGTAGTGAAAAATACACACATTTGTAAAATGCTTCAGTGTTCACCGCAGTGAGTTGGTCGAACCATCCAGGTAATGAAGCTCAACCAGGAAAACTTTCATTCAGAATTTTCTCTATCCCACTGCTTCCTCTAATCAGCTGACTGTGAGTGTTCACTCCTCTAGTTATTCAATCAAACTTCGCCACAATCTCTGTCAGCCAATCAGGATGCTACTGTCACAATTTAAATCTACTCTCTGCTCTGCTGCTGTCTGCTGTAGTTTTAGGCAGAACCATCGCGGTGCAGGACGAGCTCTCCAAAACCCATTCCTCTACTCATTCAGATCACTAGCACTTCTTCATCTCATCCTCACCACCTCCAGATTTCTCCTTAGGCTGCTTTCAGCCCTAGAGTCGTCTCCTTTGGTCTGAATCAGGAACTCATGTTGTTCCAAAGTTGTATAATTGCCTAGAGTTGGTTCGTGTTCTCACGGCAGCATTTACAAGAGGACCAGATCAAATGCCTTGTGTGAGAAAGCTGCTCTTGATTGGTCAGAAGAGTACACTTGCAAGATAAATGTGACACTTTCTAATGTCACAATGGAGGAACAACTACGCAGGTTGATGTTAGCGCTGCTCATCGTGGACTATATTGCTGTCATTGTTCATTTTAGTCAAACCATACAGTTTGAAAACGAGGCGCGGCTCCAACTAGAAAACAATGTTTTGATGCATTGGATGTGCTGAATGTGCATATTAAGGCAGTACAGGAGGAGGTGCACATTAATAATCCTCCAGGACTGTAACATGCTCATGTTTAACCCAAACAATGTGTCATGTGACTGCAGTTGCTTCACACCCAGGTCGGAGCACCTTCTCACCACAAACCGGTGTGCAGGATGGACCCATGGACCCCTTTTGGGCCGCAGACCCACCAGTTGGGAACCAGATTCATTGCCCTCCTAAATATATACCATCTCCATGGGGTCTAATCACCAAAGAGTTTTCACATTTTTCATTCCTTATGTGCATAAATAAATATTCCTTTCTCTGAGAATGAGTCTCTCCTGACTGAACTGATTAATCAGTAAACTACACTGTACCTCTCAGTATAAACACATTAGTGTGCTTAGAATAGTGAGCACAGAAGAATCTGACTTAAATCACAGCGCTGGTATTTAAAGTAATTCAACCTAAATATAATGAAAGTGTTTTATTGACCATGCAGAGTATTTTTAACATCGTACAACCGTCTGAACATGGGAATCTTTCCATCGTCACCATCCATCCCATATATGACCTGAACCAGCATCAGTCAGCTAATGTTCCAACAGACCCCTCCATCCTTTAACTCCACCTTTACAAACCAAATACTGAAACTCTGGAGGCAGTCTGATCAATGTTTTTATGATTAATTCGACTGATTTCAACGTCTGACACGTCATCTGGGTGTGTGTGTGTGTGTGTGTGAATGCAACTTTGAGCTCTCACTGAGTCCTATTTCAGGTTTCAGGTTTCAGAAATTGGACGGTACGTTTAGTCCATGTTCACAGACACCCATCAACAGCACTGAACCAACACTGAGGTATGCACACACACACACACACACACACACACACACACACACACACACACACACACACACACACACACAGGAAGGATTAAGAGTTGGATCATAAAGATAAGAGCAGATTTTCCACTGAGAGCTGAAGACAAACAAACTGCTGCTGCACACAGACAGAGACGGACCCCTCTACCATCGACTGCTGCTGCTGTGAAAATACTGCACAGGAAATTCAAAAGTAGTAATGTACATCATGTAAAATTTGTAGTGCACCTAATGTAGGTGTTATAGTTCTACTCCTGGCAAAAAGGGGCAGAGTTTACTTGGATTAGACTCTTTGACCCTTTACATGTCTCACACTGTATGATTTTCAGCTGAGAGATGAGAGAGATGAGAACAGAACTGGTTTTACTGGGTCCACTCAGTCGTCCATTACCAGAGAAACATTAACAGAAGAACATCGGTCATCATGTTATGTATGGCACGTCAGCACACACTGACAGCAACATCCTGTTTACTAAAAGCAGGTAGTTTTATAATTGTATCTGATTATCAGTAACCAAACTGTGCCCCAACAATGACTACTAACCCTCTGAAACAAGTTGGCATGTTAGCATGTTAGCACTTCCTGTTCCCTCGTCTTGAAGTCAGTGTGTTTTGGGTTACATATATTAGCCAGCTCTCTCCATAGTGTTTCCTCCTACTGTCAGGAGGTGGAGCTGATAATACAGACAGTGGTGTAGTGGTAGCTGATGAGGTGGGTTAACTGCTAGATAGCCGGCCAGGTTACCCAGGAGGAAGTGAGTTTACACTCCGATATATTCCAACAAAATTTGAATGCCGTCACATGACAAAATGACCCTTACAAACCAGCCAATCAGGAAAGAGCAGGAAATGCCACAGAAACCACCTATGACCTCTGACATCATCAAGAGCAATGGACATGACCAATAATGATTAGAAAAAACCCATATGTGGTCTCCTGTTGACTGCAACAGCTGGACAGACAGTCAACATGAAACTCAAAGTGAGGAGGACATGTCCCCCAATCCACAGGGGACATGATGACAAATTGATGCTTGTTAGCCACAACAACAAAAACAACAACAACAACAACAACAACAAGTGCGGACACTAAAATAGACCATGTTCATTCACTCTGAGACATCCACAAATGTTAGAGGACAGACAGAGGACAGACGGAGGACAGAGCCTTGAGAGGCTGATGGAAAATGTTTACAGTAGTTGTATGAGAGGGGGTGCAGAAAGCTGAGGGGCTGATGGGAAACGTGGTCTTTAAGTGCAGAAGAGCTCTGAATAATAATCACACACTCACAAATACAACTCTGTGTGTGTGTGTGTGTGTGTGTGTGTGTGTGTGTGTGTGTGTGTGTGTGTGTGTGTGTGTGTGTGTGTGGGAACCAGTGCTCCCAGCCTGCAGCTCCTTATTGGGACAAAAGGAAAGAAGCTGCTGCTGCATATTTTGGAAACTCACTCTCTGAGGTCGGAGTCGCCTTCTTGGACTTCTTGTCAGCTGGAGAGTTCTCTGTCGGATCTGTAGGATACACAGAGACACACGGAGACACAGACAGATTTTTAGACATATACATGAACTGTTTCACTTTGTTAAAATCTTTCTTCAAACCAATTCATTCATTTTCCGTAACCACTTTTCCTGTTGAGGGTCACAGGGGTCACTGCAGCCTATCCCAGCTGACACTGGGCGAGAGGCGGGGTAAGAAAAAGAAAGAAAGTAGTGGAAGCTTCTTCTGTTACACACTGTGTTAAATGAGCAGATAATATCGTCTGATATCAACCGCAGGTCCCTGAATCGCATCAAATTGTGACAGACTTCTTAATATCGGCAAATAACGTATTGTTGTCCAAAGAATTAATAGAATATCATGTCATGATGAAACCAGTGATTTACACCCATAGATGATACCAATGGAACCGTTCCTTAGCGTCCCCATGTTTGGTCCCCCCTCTGTTGGGGTACCTAGCACACAGATCTGGTACTAAAAGGTGGAGCTGTGAACGCTGCTTTAACTATAAAATGAAAGGATGTTTTGCTGCCTCTCACAGCAGCTGGAGTCTGAGAAAAAATAACTTCATTCACTGGGCCGACTGCCGACGACTTTTAAGGTTGAACGTTAACTTGTAATGTTACTCAGTGCATGAGGTGACGACGTGAATCCATCAGCACACCTTGAATTTCACTGTGACAACTTTGACAATAACTTTAGTTTTGATTGTGTCTCATGGATGACAGAAACTTTCAGTAATGAGTTAATCTCCAAGTGTTTCAACCGGACTGACATGAGGAGAACATGCAAACTCTCCTTAATGAACAGGATGGCAGGAACATATGGAGAGGGCAGAAGTCTGGAGTATTTTAGTAAATGTAACTGAACATCTACAGCTATGTTCAGATATGTGTTCTTGTGTCAGGGGACACTCTAAATATCTTCACTTACTTCAACACGTCCGACACAGTGAACTGTTCTGTAAACTGTTGAGTGAACTGATGGGAACGTTAAACAGAACATGATCCTCTGAGGGGTCTTCACGTGTGGAACAGCAGCTTGTCTGAATACATAGAAAGTTTCCTCCATAAATACTTCACTCCAGATTAAATACTTGCTCCTGTCAGCGTGCTGCTGTGGAAGAACTAGCTCTGACTGAACTCCCATCATGCTTTGCTGCACGCTGTTTCCAGGAATCTGATTCAGAGCAGTTTGATAAAAACAGACCGACTCTGTTTGTGTCGATTTATTTTAATTACAGGAAGCTCCGACCAGACAAAGACTGCTGAGGAATTCTGGGAATTAACGAGGAGGAGGTTGTTTTCTTCTTCTCTGCCGTGTTCACTTAAACAATCTGTGACTTGTCTCAGTTTATAAAAGGAAACCATGTCTTGATTATGAGCTGAATTACAGATTAAATCACTACTATTATAACTAGATTACAATTAAGTTTTACATTTAATAGATGATTTAAACTCACTGAACATGAAGAAGAATGAAGTTCTTACCATCGACGAGAACCATACAGCAACATTCAGCTTTTCCTCCTGCATTCTCGGCTCTGCATTTATACTGTCCTTCATCTTCTGGGAGAGCTTTGTCTATAGTCAGAGAGCACAGGCCGCCTGCAACACAAACACAACAACACATTACAACATCATATAACACACAGTGACAGGGCCGTATGTTTACTGAGCATACTGCAGCGTAGAGAGGGGTCAGCAGTCACGCAATCAATCTTGAGTTTAAGGGGCCGTACACATGCTGTGTCTTTAGCCGCCTGGACAACACACAGCCAGCACCGTATCATAGCCTACGTACAGAGCTGATCTTCTTCCAGATGTTGAAGATCATAACTTCAACCACTGCTCATTTTGGAAGGACCACTGTGATAAAATGTGTTCTTTGTTTAAAGTACAGCACAGTTAACAAACACTGAATCATAGTTGTTTGTTTCAAGCTGCTAGCATTAGTTAACTTAGCTAGCATGCTAGCTAAGTTAGCTGAAAAGTCGTCTATTTCCACTTCAAAATGTTGATTAAAAATGTTGCCGTTTGTTGATACTTTGTCGAGGGTTAATGCTAGGATACATAGTCCGAAGGGACTCCGCTGCCGTCTCTCTGGTTCTTCTAGCACAGGAGCAGATCATAACCTGGGTCAGCGGGGACGCTTATCATATTCTTCACCACGGGGCACCAGTTGTTCCTCCAGATCATCCATTTTAGCACTAATCCAAGTCCAAGTATCAACAGACGGCAACTTTTTTAATTAACGTAGAAATAGACAACTTTTCAGCTCGCTAACGCTGGCAGCCAGAAACACGTATCTATGATCCATCATCTGTTTGATAATCTAAACAAAGGAACACTTCCTTGGAGTGGTCCTCCTAAAATGAACTCTGGTGGAAGTTGCAATATTCTCTATGGATCCACGATTAAGGAGCTGATAAGGAGACAACATTAGCTAGCGAACTAGTGCGTTAGCTGGTAGAAAAGTCTCTATTTCTGCTTTAAATAAACAATTGTGAATGTAAGGCCAACGTTATTAGTACAACAATCGAAAATATGTATTGTGCAATCCCTGTCCGTGCAACATACAATTGAGAGTCTGCGTGCGCATGTCTATAACAGTGGTGTATGAGTGTATACCATGATATTCTAATATAACGTATACCATTGCAGCCTCACCCTGACAACATGAAAACACACAGTGAAATGTTGTTGTGTGTCGCTCCAGCTGTCTGAGGACGTCTGTGACCTCTAACCTTTAACATGGGATCACAGTCCTCACTGTGTGGGATAAACACGCACTTACACACACACAGTGGTGGATCAGGGGCTGTCCTGCAGACTGAAATAACAGGACGGGGATTACTGCTGTCTGACACACACACACAGGGAATCCTCAGGCAGTATGTATGCACACATTTAACCAGTAGGTCTTCACAGTGTGTGTGTGTGTGTGTGTGTTTGTTCTATTTTTGTGAGGACATGTTGGGACGTGTATTTGTTACCGTCCATTGTTCTGATTGTTTCAGTCTGAGGTCAACAACACAAAAACAACAAGATAAACAATGGTTCAATTTCTGATCCAAACTTAACACCAACACATCTTTCTGATTATTGACTCACTGAACTGTAGACAAACACAACTACGGTGAGTCCAACAGGTCAAACTACTGAAGAATCAACCCTGTGTTTTCTGATCAGCTGATGATCATGATTGTTTTATTGGTAAAACCATGGACCGCGGAACACATGTGAACAAGGGGAGGCCATAATTTCAAGTCACATGGAGGGGGTGGGGGGGCATATGCATTGAAACAGACAATATTACTGATGTATTAAATAACATTGCGGAGCACTTTTTTTATTCCGACGCCACACAGTCACATCTACAGTACACGCATGAAGAACACATGCTTGCTCAGATTAACCCCTCTGATCCCACTCTAACATTCACACACAACAGGCCGAGCCTATTTATACATAAAGGCACAGATGAGGCCACAGTGGAAGCTGGAGTAATTCGATCATTTTGTTTTTTCTGTTTACTTGAAAAAAAATCAGATATCGACTTCTGTCTCTTCATTTTCCCAGATGCAGCCAGCGCAGGTGCCCGCCGTTAGCTCACGACGCTCACGCATGACGTATTGATAAACAATGCACTTGATAGACACACTAATATAAAATCAAAATGCAGCAGTTGGTGAGAGTGGGTGAAGGTGTGTGGTGACTTGGCTCGTAAAAACACAGATAGGCTACAACTTAGGCTTTTATTCATATAAAATAGTTTGTCAGAGTAGAGCCCTGTGCGGGACAGTTGTCTTCATCCGGCTCCTGCCCGCTCCCGCTGAATTTCTGACCATTACTATCCGCAACTGCAACGTGTGTGTTACACTCCCGCCCGCTCCCGCAATGTGTGTTACACTCCCGCCCGCTCCCGCAAAACTCTGAGAATTTATGCCCGCACAGTCATAGAGATGTATTGATTTTGTGTCTTCTTCTTCCCGCAGGACAAAACAAGTCATTTTATAGGCTATTAATAAAGACATTCATGGGGTTGTTTGTTTCGTTTCCCTGGTCTGCATGTCTTTTGACGCACTGGTCAGGAATAGCGCTCCTATTTCGTTGTTTTCATTTAGTTTTTAATGAAATAAAGGCTGTTTCATATTCTATTCTCCTCCTCTGTATTTATTTATTTTTCTACCTTGCAAGCCCGGCGCCAGGATGACGTTACTGAGGGGGCGGTTAAAAATTACGAGGGGGCAAATATTTATTATGCAACATAGGTTCACAGTGAGTTAGAAAGAGCACGCAGCCATGCGTAATAGTCACATGTAATGACAGCTTGTCGCTGGTGAAACACAATAAACTGCACATCTTCTTTCATGTTTGTCTCATGACAGATGGAGCTTACAGACAGACTGACACACAGACAGACAGACAGACAGACAGACAGGGCACATTCGTCCATTTATGAATAAATATGGAGTGGAAACGCTCATGCATGTGCACCAAGTTCCTGTGTTAACATCCTGTTGCTAGGCTACATCTTCTTCTTCTTTTTATTCTTCTTCTACTGTTTCATGGCAGTTTGCAAACAGCAATTGGCTCATTACCGCTACCAATTGGTTGAGTGTGGATCAAAATGACAATTACTATTTGCACTGGGTCCCGCCGGGTCCCAATGCAGCCCTCTATGTCAGAGTACAAAAGTTACCCGGGCCATGGCCCCCCTGGCCCCCCCGGTTCCGCGGTCTATGAGTTAAAACTCAAACAGAACCAGGATCAGATCGAGAAGGGTGGTGGATAGATCCAACAACCACTGAGAGGCCAGTGGTCACTTCCCGTATGAATGTGAAGACAAACCCTGTTTTTCTAAACATAACCACGTGTGTTTATTGTTGAAGTCAAAAACATCAATCCAAGATGTTGTACCAACGTAGTGCTTTTATTCTGAAAGAGACTGTATGCAAACTGTACATTTCCTGTGAAAACAGAGGTGTATTTTGAAAGAAGACAATGCATGTAACAGGTGGTTGGCGCGGCGTCACACTTGGGACCTTTCACATCATTTCTTGACGTGGAAAGTCTATGATCAAACGTCGATATGTGACAAGATCAGAGTGAGAATGTGTTGACCTGATTGATTAGGTTTGTTCTGTCTCCAAGACTACACTACCCATGAGCCTCAGCTGCTGTTTCCAGCTGTTCTGCGTGAGAACAGATCAATCATCTTCTGTCTTCTTTTCCTTTTCTCATCATTAGTTATTCTGGATCCTACATTTCCCATGATGCACATTATGCATATTTACAACATGACGGACTTGTGTGTCTGTTAGCTGCCACAAACACCTCGACAGCTCGTCATCGAAAGTTTGAATCTGCTTTTCATCAGCCCCATTTTAACATCATAGTTGCATCACTGTGTGCACAGACAGCTCGCATAGCTTCATCTAACAGAGGTCAATAACACAGCACCACAGCCAGAAACAAAAACATATGTTTGGTTGATGCTTTACTACATCATAGGAGTGCTGGAAAATCAGTTAGTGGCGCCCATCAGCAGTGACAAGTGTCTGGCATCAGTTTGTGTCTTCATGTCAGCAGCTTCAATTGAAAATGAGTTGTAGCCTGTTGCTGTTTCGCTCGCAGTGTGAACGCAGAGCTACACATGCACCCTTCTATGAATTGATGGATGATTGATGAGACGATCACAAATGTATCAGTTTGATGATATGTTCATGTTTTGCTACCTCTTTGTCTTTTTTAAAAGTTAACGCATTAACACTTTGCTTTGACCCTTTACAACCTGGAGCGACATCACTGTTCTTGTGCTGCTCTCAGACGACTTTCGCAAGTATTTAAACCTTTGAATCCTGAGCTACTGTAATTGGCTCAATTTCTTTCAAAAACATGGGGAAAAAACAGATTGAGCCATTTGGTAAATTACTTTTAAAAAAAAAGATAGAAATAAAAAATAAATAAATAACAAAATAATTAATAAAGACAAAAACATATAATTATTATCATTACATATTTAAATTATGGCACAGAATCATTTTAATTTTTAAGCATTTTTCAGGTCATTTCCTTGTTTGTTTGTTTTTAACTTTTTTTATATACTAATCTTGTTTTAATTTTCTCTTTCTAAAATTTCTTTGGGTCATGTCTTCTTTCATTGCTTGTTGAGTTCTTCCCATGTTTTTAAAAGATATCAAGCCAGTTTGCTCTCAGGTTTCAAAGGGTAAACCTCCCTATAAAGATCATGATTGATTTAAGTTTCCAGAAACATAAACTGATTATTTTCTCTACAAAACATCAGAGAATAGTGAAACTTTTCCGTGGTGATGTCTTGTTTTGTCAAACAGTTTAAAATACTTTTTTTTAAATACTCTTCTTACTCCTGACCAGTCTGCCCATAAACATGTAATAACTGGTTTGTAGCTGTGAGCAGATCTAAGCATCTGTTATCTACAACTCATCCTGTGGACAGACAAAATATATAATATTAAATGTATAACACATAAAAATGAAATTCTATATATTTGTTGACAAACACTTGACATTAATAAACACTTAAAATGTCCTTAAATCTGCTTATAACCTCATTATAGTGCTTTATAAACCAACATCGACAGTGAAAATGATCCTTAGTTCGCTCCAGAACCTGGTGGAACGTCCCTTTAACTGACAGGACCCATTAATAACAAACCGTAACCTGAGGACGCGCTGAGTGAATCAGTGCTGGTCCTCACAAGTACAGTAAGACAAACGTGTGTGTGTGTGTCCTATGTAAAGTGATATGTGTGTTAACGTCGGAGATACCAACAATAGTGTGTCACACATCACATCCTGTCTGTTGTTTCAGATCTGCGTTCTATTAATAGAGTCTGAATCCTCTGAGCTGCATCAACAGTTGCTTCACCTCCGCCTCTACACCGCTCTCCCCATCAAACTCACATAACTTTATTCAAACTCACACAGACGTCACAAACTTCACGCTCACACTGAACGTGTCCCGTTCAATAAAGCAGGAGACGTTTTACTGCAGGTGTGTGTTTCTGTGTGTTTGTGAGTGTGTTTCTGTGTGTGTGTGTGTGTGTGTGTGTGTGTGTGTGTGTGTGACCTCTGACCTTCATTGGCGAGGATGATGAACTTGGACGGCTTGATGATCTTCCCGTCCAGCGTCCAGGTGACGGTGGCATCTGCAGGATCCGAGGAGGCGAGGCGGCACTGCAGCCGGAGCCGCTGTCCATCCAGCACCGTCACATCGCTCAGCTTCTCCACCATCTCCGGCGCCTTCCCTCCTCCTCCTCCTCCTCCACCTCCGCTCTTCTTCTCATTAATCCCTCCATCAACGCAGTTGTTCACTGCGGCCTTCCCCGTCTCCCCGTTCTTCTCGGGGCCACCTGGCTTCTTCTTGTTGGCGAGGACGGAGCGGAAGTCGGCTGAGTTCTTTCCGGGCGCCTCTGCAGGTTTGTTGCCGTTGCTGGCGGCGCCCTTCTTCCCCAGCACGCTACGGAAGTCGACCTGCTGCGGGGAGTTCCCCTTACGGTCATCCTCGGCCTTGGCTTTGACACCTTTGAGGTTGGCCTTAAAATCCATCTGGTGGCTGTGCTCTGCGGCGGCGGCGAGGCCGGCCTCCCTCGGCTCCTCTTCCTGGTTGTTTTTGGCGTTGAGAGCTCGCCGTCCCAAAAGCGAGCGGAAGTCGAGCTGCTGCGCCTCCCTCTGTCGCAGCTCCTCTTCACCGCGCTCCCTGGTTTCCACACAGCGCTTGAGGAGGCCTCGGGGGGCAGAAGAGGCGGTGGTGGCGGTGGCAGAGTCCTGGTGGTCCTCCTTCTTCTTCTTGTCCTCCTTGTGCAGGTGCAGGAGTTGCTGGTTCTCCTTCTGCTCCTGGTTGGCCTCCTGCCACTGCCGACTGACACCACGGCTGCTGCTGCTGCTTCTCTGCTCCACGCCTCCTTCTCTGGCACCTCCTCTCAGCACGGCGGTCCCACCAGCTGCTCCTCCTCCTCCTCCTCCTCCTCTTCCTCCTGCTGCAGGGCTGGATGAACAAGCACAGAGACAGATGGATGGAGGGAGAGGGAGAGAATAAACAGAGCTGGGTTAAAGCCCCCCTGGAACAAGAGGCTCCGCCCCCTACAGCTGGGGGGTGGGCAGGAGGAGGTGGAGGAGGAGGACAAGGAGGAGGAGGAGGAAGAGGAGGAGGAGGAAGAGGACCTCAACTCAAAATGTCCATGTTACATCACAAGTGACTCGACTGCCTTTATATGGGCATACACTCTGATCTGAACACACACAAACACACACACACACACACACACACACACACACACACACACACACACACAGATGTAAATACAAGTGAAACTGGACTCTGAGGACTCTCTTCTCCGTCCTCCCAGTTCACTTCATTCCCAGTCCACCCAGTTACTTTGTGGGACTGGGAGCCACAGTCTCTGATCTCGACTCACTTCTCTCATTTCACTGAGTTTTTGTTTTGAATGTTGCAGCTTATTTTCTGCCATTGAAAACAAAAACTCTTCATCACTTTTAACACACACACACACACACACACACACACACACACACACACACACACACACACACACACACACACACACACACACACACAAACACACACTGTAAACAGTGGTGACCAGCTGGGAGAGACAGAGGAAATACTGTCTCTGATTGGTTTGGATGATATGGACGGATTAGGGAAGCTTTATGGGAATTTGTGGATATAGGACAGAGAGAGAGAGACAGAGAGAGAGAGAGACTGATAGATGAGGAGAAAGAGTGGAAATGGAGGGATGTAAACAGACCAAGTGACTGAATGAATAGATGATGGAGGGAATGAAGACAAGATGATAAACAGCTTTGTTTTTTGTCTCTGCAGCTCTGATGGTTAAATTTAATACTGTTTATTAATAATAGTACTGATGATGCTTTTCCAAGAGACGTTTTTCCTGTTCAGGAACAACAGAGGGTAGAACACTAACTTTCAAGAAAGCTAACACAGATATTTTCAGTATTCAGACACTAACTGGAAACCAGTAAAAATACTCGAGGCAAATTAGTTTGTGTCATCTGTTCTCATATTTGAAACCACACACCACACTATGATAGACATCTGTTAGCGCTGGCTGGCTAACACGACTTCCAGTAACAGATAACAGCTAGCAGTAGTAATAACACTAACACAGACCAAACAAGGTTAGCTCTACAAGTCATTACAAAATGAACTGAGTGTCTCCAATGAAAAAAGTGCAGATTAAAAACACAGAAACGGCCCCTTACACCATTAACATAAGTTAGCATCTTAAAAAGCAAAGTTTGCATAAAAGAATAAGGTAAACATGCAAACATGTTAGCATAAAGGAGTAAGGTAAGCTAAAAAAAATAACAGTAACATTAATAAAGTAGGGTGAGGTTGGCATGAAAAAGTGAGGTAAGCGAAAAGGTTATGTTAGCATTAATAAAGTTAGATTAGCATAAAGAAATATTAGCAGGAAAACAGTAACCTTCGCATTGCAAAAGCAAGGTAACCATGAAAAAGTAATCTTAGCATGAAAATATAAGGTAAATATGCAAACAACATGAGCATTAAAGTTAAGATAAAATGTAACATTAGCCCTGCCAAAGTAAGTTAGCATGAAAAAGTAAGGAAAGCTAAAAAAAAAGTGATGTAAGCAAAGGTAACATTAGCACTAAAATAGTAACATGGCAAAAGTAAATTTAGCATGCAAAAATAAACATGCAACATGCAAACGTGCAAGAACGTTAGCATAGTTTGTTTTCATTTGTTTTGTTTTAGTTCCGCGTAAAAATACGATACGCTCAAAAAGATAAAGTTAGCACTAACAAAGTAAAGATTAACATATAAAAGGAGCACTGGCACTAAATAGTAATGTTTGTATTGCAAATGTAAGTTTAGCATGAAAACGTAATGTGGCGGTAAGCTAAAAAGTAACATTAGCCCTGACAGAGTAAGTTAAAAAAGTAAGACATGCTAAAAAAAAAAGTAGTATTAGCATTAACAAAGGAAACATAAAAAAGTAACATTAACATTGGAAAAAGTGAGTTAAGCCTGAAAAAGTAATCTTGACATTAAAAAATTCGGTAAACTTGCAAAAAAAAAAACAAAAAAACAAACAAAACGGTGGCATGAAATAGTGAGGTAAGCTAAGTAAAAGGAATGACAGCACTAAAAAATTAAGTTTAGCATTAAAAGGTAAGGTTAGCTAAAAAAAAAAAAATAACGTAAGCACTGACAAAGTAAGGTTCACATTAAAAATTACATTAGCATTGCAACAGTAAGGTTAGCATAAAAAAGTAGTGTTAGCATAAATTATTCTAGTGTTAACAGGCAAAACCTGACTCAACAAAGTGTGTGACAGGATTTAATAAGTGTTACTGATCATTCAGACAGGATAATGAATCATTATTGTTCTGTTACCCAATAAGAGAACAAATAAAGAAAGCTACATTCAGGTGAATGAAGTCTCACCTGTCGTCTTCTCCTGCTCCTCCTTCTCGTCCTCTCGTCCTGTCCGTTTCTCCACCAGTGACGGACAGACAGGCCAAAGCGCTGCACTCCCCAACATTGTTCCTGACGCACAGACAGGCAGAGCTTCAGTGTCTCGATCAACAGCAGAGCCCCTTAGAACCCTACCTAGTATTCATTCCAGTGGCCCCCTTGTATCCAAGTATTTTACCTAGCAATCATTTCAGTGCCCTTCAAAGTGTCCTAGTACCCTACCTTACATTCTTTCTAGTGTGAGTGCCCTTTAAACCAAGTACCCTAACTAGTATTCATTGATGTGTCTTCCCTCATATCCAAGTATCCTACCTAGAAGTCATTGCAGTGCCCTCCCTTGTGCCACAGTACTCTAACAAATATTCTTTCTAGTGCTGTCCCTGGTACCCAAGTACCCTACCTAGTATTCATCGCAGTGCATTCCATGCACATTCCATGTGCCCTAAAATCTTGTCTTGTATTCTTTCCAGTACTCTCTCTTATACCCAAGTACCCTACCTAGTAATCTTTAGAGCCCCCCCCCCCCCCCAGTGCCGTCCCTTGTACACAAGTTTCGTACCTAGTATTCTTTGCAGCGCCGTCACTTGCGCTGTCTGCAGTATCCCTGCTTGTTCCCTACCCAGTACCCTAAAGTTAATACAATTTGTTAAATACTTCCGTTACACACATTTAGTTTACTCTCAGCAATCTTCCTTACCCTTCCCATTACCCTCCTCAGTACCTTGCTATCCCTAATACTATATTACCCTTCCTATTACATAAGTACTACCTTGTATCTTACTTATTAAATTTCCTACTATTCTAGTAACCAACCAATACTCTAATACTATTATTGTTCTACCTAGGCAGTGTGGTGCTTCCTGTAATGTATCCTACTGCTCTATTCAGAACCACCACATTTGTACGTCGCTTTGGACAAAAGCCGAATAATTGAATGTATCTTTACAATGTTATCTTGAACCCCCAAAGCTGAAGTGAATCTTTCCACATCTTCATGGCTTGTGTAGTCCATGTTATGTACGTCCACGTTTAATGCTTGTCCGTGTGCACTGGCTGTTCAATGTGCTATAAACAGAACTATGTCTGTTTGGGGGTATTTTAGGAATCTTAACATTCTACCCAGTCCTACTTTCATGACCTTCTTTAGATGACTGGTACCATACATACTGCATGATTTAAAGGCGCTCCATTAAGAGTGGGAACTACTGTGGCATATCTGAACCTTTATACCTCATAAAAATAGTGAAATAAAAAGTGAAACCACTGGGATTAATTGGGGATGATGGGGATGATGGGGGGGCTACAGTATGTGAAGAGGTGGATGGATAGATTATGGATGGATTTATGGATGGGGGAGGGGTGGTGTTTAATCCTGACTTCATCTGTGTACTGTAGATCATAGAGGATTATTTTAGCATGTTGCTCTCCACAAAACAGCTGCTAGCATTTGTAGTTGTCTCAATATATATGCTGACTGCTGTCATTGGCTTGGCTCACCTCAGAGTGATCAGGTAGTCTCCGGCATGATGCTTTTTAACTCTCCTGATGAAGAAGAAGAGGAGGTAGGGTTTGTGAATATTGATTAGATCCTTGTTGGATCCTTGTTGTTAGCATCTAAAGATCTGTTCGATATTAAGTTTAAGTGTTTGACCTGATCAGCAGTGAGGTGACGTCCTCTTTCTGCAGCAGTTCGTAGTCACCTCCAGAGGTCAGAGGTCGGCTCAGGTCGGCTCTGGTCCAGGTGTACTGCGGGAACGGATCTCCAGCAATGGCGCAGGACAGGAGGACGTGCTGACCCACAACAGCGCTCACTGGTTTGGGTTTGGTTATGAACCAGGGCTGAATGCCGTCCTGAGGCTCTGCCACAAAAACATAACCATCATCAGAACTACAACAGGGTAGTGCAGGAATGAGTCCTAAAACCTTGAAATGAGTTAGCATGTTAGCACGTTAGCACTTCCTGTTCCCTCGTCTTGAAGTCAGTGTGTTTTTGGTTAGATGTCTGAAATAAAGTCTGTGGTTAACACAAGCTAAGGAGACTTTTATGTTTCGTTCTACGACATAAAAAACGTCAGTAAATACCACACTGTCAATTTAGAAGTTTTTATGTGTTTTGCAAAAGCGGTTGTTGACAAGTTGCTAACTGAGACTACAGAAGGTCATTATGGTGGTGACGGTGAATCATGTGCCGTAGTGTAGCCTAAAGTTTGCTTTTAACTTCTGGTGCTTGCATTTATGCTTTAATAATCATGAAAATTGTGTTAATGTGTGAAGGTTTTCTTGCTCAACAAAATGTGCAACTGTCAAAAATGTTGTTATTTTCTGCAATAATCCAAAATCAGATGGAAAATTCCCAATCTCTTTTTGACGAGGGAACCAGGGCGACACTAACTTCCACACCGGCCTACAGAAAAACATAATCCCTGGAACATTCCTCTATACCTGACACCTTTATTAAGGCCGCCCCCCCAAACAGATTTGATACTGCCGAAAATGTCTTTGTAGGTGTAATTGTTGTGTAGCTAACTGAGCTAAATGACAAAGCTAACGTTAGTGTGCTACTATCTGAAGAGGAAAAAAAGTGATATGGAGTACGGTCCACATGTCTGACCTAAAACTTCATAAAAGCTGTTAAATAATAACTTTGAATCACATTTCACTAAAATAACAACAAACCTCAAATTATGAAATATCAAGACATTTTATTAACATTTAACCCTTTGAAACTTTAGAGCAAATTGGCTTGATTTCTTGTAAAAACAAAGGAAGAGCAACGAAAGATGAAATGACTCCAAAAAATTAACAAGAAATTAGTAAAAGAGGAAATAAAAAACATGAAAATTAGAAAAAAATAGAGAAAGAAAGTTAAAAACAAGCAAACAAGGAAACTACCTGGAAAGAGTGCTTAAAATTTCCAAAAATTCTGCAACACAATTTCAAAATGCTTAATATAAATATAGTTTTTTCCCCTTTTCTTTTTCTCTATTTAAAAAAAAAAATTCTATACATTGCAATTCGCTGGGCATTTCCTACCAAGTTGCTCATTACCTTTTTCCCATTTATATAAAAGAAATCGCACCGATTTGCTCGGGTTCAAAGGTTTGAACACTTGCAAAAGGCGTCTGAAAGCAGCACAAGAAAAAGGATGTTGTTTCAGGTTTCAAAGGGTTAACACAACAAATAAGATCAGTAAGCTTAGCATAATCAGAAATGACCCTCTTAATAAAAACTTTATGAAAAGTACTAACTCTAAAACACACACAGATTTCTCCACAAATAAAACTCATACCTACATTTACCAAAGATTTATCTTTGAGCCTTGGAACACCGTATGTTTTAAAGTTAAGCTAGATTGTGATGCTAAAGTGACGGTATTTAATATTCTGGTTTTTGCTATTATTTCAAAAAAGACAATATTCCTGATAAACTGTTTAATAATTTACTAATTTTCCATAACCACTTATCCTATGCACTTATCCTGTTAGGGGTCACAGGGGCTGGAGACTATCCCAGCAGACACAGGGAGAACATGCACACTCCACACAGAAGGGCTCTTCCACCCTGGGTTTGAGCCAGAAACCCTCTTGCTGTGAGGTGACAATGCTAACCACTGCACCACCGTGCCGTTAATTCAAAATATCCTAAGAGAATATGCTTTTTACATGAACAATTATCAATTTCAGAATACTGTCATATTTGGTATAACAGTTGAATATTGGTGTGTATGTAACCATAGTTTACAGAGTTAATTGCTCCTGATTGGACGGTGCGACAGATGTTTCCTAGCAACAGATTTACACATTAAATTAAGTCTTCACTTGCTGATACATTTCTGAAGTTTTGATGGTAAATCACCAGGTTGAAACCAGTTCCTGAGAACTCACCCTCCACAGTGAGCTGACACTGGGTGTGGTCCTCTCCGTACTGGTTCCAGGCCTGACAGCTGTACGTCCCATTGTCCTCAGGGAAAACCTCCTGGATCAGCAGAGTGCAATGGTTCTCCTCCCTGAGGAGGTGGAAGTCTTCAGACTCTGTCACCTCCTGCCCGTCATGGAGCCACACCACCTCTGGAGGGGGGTTACCTGAAGAGCACAACCACTTCATCAATACTCATCAATAATTGGACTAAACCATCATCCAGCAGCACGACCTGGCTGCCGCCGCAAAATGTGTATAGACCCTTTTACTGTTAGTAAACAGTATGACGTTTTGGTGGGCGGGGCTTAGCTGGAGGCAAAACAGCGCTGGTTGTTAGTTGACGTTAGCCGACTCCATATTTTAGCTAACGTTTGCTTGTTGGGCACTGTTAGCGCAGAGCTGAGGAGAGGCAGGAAACTATGGACGTTCATGAAGTCACATCTTTCGTCCTTCACATAGAAATCAGTCCACAGGCTGTTGGAGTCAACTGAGGCAGTCGGTTGCGTCTCAGTTTTTATGATACGTAACAACCTGTTCGCCCATCGACAACAAAAAAACAATAAACACGTAAATAAGTTTGTTTTTGTAATAAACTTAAAATGAGAGGAAACAGTGTGATGACTGACAGCAGCTCTCAGGTAGCAGCAGACCTGATCCTCACACAGCTTATATGGAGAAAAGCCTCGGTGGAAAATCATTATGTAACACACACACACACACACACACACACACACACACACACATTCATACACACACACACACACACGGCTGGGTTCATAATATGGAGCCTTTAGCTATTGTTCACTTCTATAGTACATGATAATCATCCCATAACTCACACTGCTGTCAGATCAGTGGAACAAGAACCAGAACATAAACACACACACACACACACACACACACACACACACACACACACACACACAGAACACAAACACACACAGTAACACAGTAACACAGTAACACACACACTGAACACACATACACTAACACAGAGGAAATGAAGAGGCCGGACTCATCCAAAGTAAATCTGTCCTCATCTCATCTCTAACATCTCCCTGGAGATCTGACAGGAAATACCACAGCTAACACACACACACACACACACACACACACACACACACACACACACACACACACACAGCGTGGTCGTACCGGCCAGCTCCACCGTCATGGTAACTTTGCTGCCGTCCATCACCTTCAGGTCGCCGAGGCAGCGTATGAATCGAGGAGCCTCACACACTCCTCTGACCTCTGTGACCTTTGACCTGCAGCCCTGCCGTCTGTCTGCAACACATGAAGAAGAAACACACACCTGTTCAGTGGCACGTCACATGTTACATGTCACGTGACCTTTGACCAACACAACCTAATCAGTTCATCGTTGAGTCCAAAGTGTTCTTGAGATGCTGTT